>JAZGLO010004004.1:397500-1739371 GCA_036873155.1 Biomphalaria sudanica
TTCTTACGCCACAGCTATACACAAACTAAAAGATTCATTGAATATCAATCTTTTTTGTTTTGCAACAGATGACCGATAGTTGGAATCAATTTATACGCACTTAATGACTCGATATTTTGATAAATGTTTATTTTCAACTGTCCAACCATTTCAATACGTCACGTCTTATCTTCTTCTTATCTTATATAATACAGACGTTACTTCAAAAAAGAAAAATATTACGTCCTACGCATTTAGCATTTAGTCATGCACATTAACCAATGACTTAAATTCTGACAAGTCACTGGTTTTCCTGGCTAGCTCAGGCAACCCATTCCATGCTCTAATAGCACTAGGGAAGAAGGAGTATTTGTACAAATTTGTCCTATCATATGGGACGATGAATGTGCCTTTATCTTTGTGTCTTTCAGAGTATTTTATTAGATTTTGTTTTTGTATTTGAAGATTACGGTTCAGTGTTTTATGTATAATTGCTACTTTCTTTTGAGTCTTCTGTCCTGAAGGCTTTCTAAATTTAGTGATTTTACTATAGGTGTTACTCTAGTCAAATGTGAATATTCGTTTGTTATGAATCTCACTGCTCTATTTTGTGTCTGTGTACCTATGTACAGCACAGACCCACAAGTTTAAGACAATCAGGTCAAGAAATACATGGGAAATCAGGAATGGGTTAGGTTGTGACCCAGTTTATCTGCTGTTACACCACACGACCACACTTACGTCTCTCTCTCGCTAAGAAAATGTAAAATTGACAAAACAAAACTTTTCTATACAGCAACCATCAGAAGTCTAATTAACTCTGCCATAACCTGCTGGTATGGTAATACTTCACTGGCACAAAGACAGAAACTAAATAGACTAATTAAAATGCATCGTCTATCACTCAAACACAGCTACCATCTCTGATTAATTTTTTGTATGAAAGATGCCATTCCAAAACACACACGATCCTTAAAGACAACCTACAACCATTAAAACCACGGTTACATCAGATCTAAATCAAGTGGTCGTCTCCTTTCCATTAGGACTAAGACAGAGATTAAAAAAAAAAAAGCTCCTTTATCCCACTGTCGTTCAGTGTTACAAGATCATCTGTCGTCACCGAGAACTACATAAAAGTCTAATGGACCTCATTCCCCAATCGTAAACAAACAACATTTAGCCACGTGACAATATTGATAAAACAATGAAAATTACGTATCACGTGACAGCCTTTATGGATTGCGTAATTTGTATAGAAGATATAGAGAACCACGAGGTCCATTCATAAAGCGCTGGTTGTGAGTGTGTATGTGTTTCGTGTGTGAATGTTGTT
Organism: Biomphalaria sudanica; assembly: GCA_036873155.1. Taxonomy (NCBI): domain Eukaryota; kingdom Metazoa; phylum Mollusca; class Gastropoda; family Planorbidae; genus Biomphalaria; species Biomphalaria sudanica. The sequence goes on from JAZGLO010004004.1 coordinate 398,816, forward strand.
CGTGTTTGCATCTAGATTGTTTATGCTATAGTAGTTACGTTGAGGTTGTCAGTTCTAGTCAAACTAAATTTCTATTTCATTGTACCAAAAGAAATTATCTTATCTTAAATTTTCAGGTTTGGCTTTACGTGGTAAATAGACATTGGTAATACCATGGTCACGATTTATTTTGGAAAGCAGTAGTATCTCTCAAATGACAGGACATATGCGAGTTCGTAGGTGCCTCTATGCTTCTGTTTAAACACACCAAAGGAACACAGTGTAGAATAGATTGTTTTTCGTGACTGTAATACTAGACGTCAATCTAGTAACACAGCATCCAAATGTTGCCGGCGATCCTTGAAATAATATTCAATGAGCAAAGAGCCACTAGGGAAAATTAAATAATTAAATATTCCACAGACTTGGATCGTAGAATAAATAAGGAAACAGAATGCATCGGTCGTAGAATGTCAGTACGTCGATTTCCACAAGACATTCTGTATGGCGATCTAATAGAACGCAGGAGAGCCGCTGGTCACCCACTTTTACGTTATACTGATGTGTGCAAACGCGACATGAAACTCTTCAAAATCGACACTAGCAGCTGGGAAAAAGTAGCACTGGAGAGAGAGAGAGAGAGCATAAAGGAAGGGTCAAAGATTGCAGTTGTCATACACAACAGAAGCAGAAAGAAGGGTGAAAATGCAACGGCGCCTGGTGATTATATATGCGCAACCTGCGATCGCAGCTGCGTATCAAGGATTGGCCTCTTTAGTCACACAAGAAGTTGCAAAGGGAAAAGATCGTCTCTCGAGACGTAAAATGCCACAGAGAGAAAAAGACAAAAGAGAAACTAATTCAGTTCATTAATTCACAATGAATGTCTCACCCTAATATCATTCCTTTATATTAATAATAATAAAAAAACAATTCGTTTATTTCTCGCGCCTTTCGGAACTGTGAACTATTTTTACAAAGCTTATATCAGCCTACTGTCTGTCTGTCTGTCTGTCTGTCTATCCGATACAATGTTGAAAACGTTATTTCTACCACACCGATTCTCGGATCAAGTTGAATGTTCAAACATTTATTTAATGGTCCTGAAAAAATCACAAATCATTTCAAAAAATTAACAAAGTAATTAATCAATTATTATTTATTAGTTTGATACCAACAAGGGAAATTAATCCTTCATTATTCACAGATATGGCTTAATATGTGGAATTTTGTCTCCTTAGATAATTGTACACGTTATTTCTCGCACATCCATTTTCAGATCAAGCTAAAACTTTAAAACAATTCTTTAATCTACATATAAAAACATGAAGCAATTTAAATAACGAGTCAATTAATAAATCAATTATTGCTATTTCATTATTTTGTTTGATATCGAAAAAGGGAAATAAATAACAACCTGATTGTTTAAAAATAGTTGCAATCAATGCCAGATTGCATACTAATTCCAAGGGCCGATTTTGACACTCAGTCCTCCCCCTGATTGTGGGATATCTGATAGTATATTTATCAAGGAAAGACACAATTTGAATTATTTATAATTAAAAAATACATTTTGTTGCTATGCAGATAGAAATTTGGCAGACCACGTAGAAGTTACAATTTGGTAGACCACACGAAAAATAGAACGCCGTTAAATTTACCCTTCATAATGTAAAATTAAAGGCGTCAACATAAATAAGTACGCATTATTAGTTCAAAACATAGCTAGATATATAGGGATTAATATTTTGCTTCATTATCTCAGTGCAAATGTGAATACTAGCATTATAAGATGTAAATCTATTTTTTTGATGTCGAAAAGTCTAGAAAAGCCAAACGTCCACAACTACAAACTCGCTCTTTATAAACTATGTCGAATTTCAAAGTTCATCTCTGTTAAACCTTAGTCCACTTTGAAGTATTCAGATTCAAATCATTTTTTAGCTGGTGGTAAAAATCGATGGTATTTAAATATCATGCTTTAACAAAGGCAGTCTAATGCAATAAACATGTTATTGCAGACGAACATGTTATAGCAGAAGAACATGTTATAACAGACGAACATTTTACTGCAAACGAACATTTTACTGCAAACGAACATGTTATTACAGACGAACATGTTATAGCAGACGAGCACGTTATAGTAGACAAACATGTTATAGCAGACGAACGCATGTTGAATAATGAATCCAAATGTCATCGTGACAATGTTAGAAGTAAATTTGTATTTACTACGTAGAGAACTTTTGTTAATTTTGTTTGCAGTTACATTTAGTGATAGATAAATATGTGCATCCAGATAACTATTTTATTTAGACGTTTGTTCAGCTCAGCCGCCAAAGGCTGGCAAGAAGAAAGTATTTTATTTAGCCTTGTGTTTAGCTCAGCCGCCAAAGGATGGCAAGACGAAGTATTTTATTTAGACGTGTGTTCAGCTCAGCCGACAAAGGCGGGCAAGAAGAAGTATTTTATTAGACGTGTGTTCAGCTCAGCTGCCAAAGGCTGGCAAGAAGAAAGTATTTTATTTAGACGTGTGTTCAGCTCAGCCGCCAAAGGCTGGCAAGAAGAAGTATTTTATTAGACGGTGTTCAGCTCAGCCGCCAAAGGCTGGCAAGAAGAAAGTATTTTATTTAGACGTGTGTTGAGCTCAGCCGCCAAAGGCTGGCTAGAAGAAAGTATTTTATTAGACGTGTGTTCAGCTCAGCCGCCAAAGGCTGGCAAGAAGAAAGTATTTTATTTAGACGTGTGTTCAGCTCAGCCGCCAAAGGCTGGCAAGAAGAAAGTATTTTATTTAGACGTGTGTTCAACTCAGCCGCCAAAGGCTGGCAAGAAGAAAGTATTTTATTTAGACGTGTGTTCAGCTCAGCCGCCAAAGGCTGGCAAGAAGAAAGTATTTTATTTAGACGTGTGTTCAGCTCAGCCGCCAAAGGCTGGAAAGAAGAAAGTATTTTATTTAGCCTTGTGTTCAGCTCAGCCGCCAAATGCTGGCAAGACAAAGTATTTTATTTAGACGTGTGTTCAGCTCAGCCGCCAAAGGCTGGCAAGACAATATATTTTATTTAGACGTGTGTTCAGCTCAGCCGCCAAAGGCTGGCAAGAAGAAAGTATTTTATTAGACGTGTGTTCAGCTCAGCCGCCAAAGGCTGGCAAGAAGAAAGTATTTTATTTAGACGTGTGTTCAGCTCAGCCGCCAAAGGCTGGCATGAAGAAAGTATTTTATTTAGACGTGTGTTCAGCTCAGCCGCCAAAGGCTGGCAAGAAGCAAGTATTTTATTTAGACGTGTGTTCAGCTCAGCCGCCAAAGGCTGGCAAGAAGCAAGTATTTTATTTAGACGTGTGTTCAGCTCAGCCGCCAAAGGCTGGCAAGAAGAAAGTATTTTATTTAGACGTGTGTTCAGCTCAGCCGCCAAAGGCTGGCAAGAAGAAAGTATTTTATTTAGACGTGTGTTCAGCTCAGCCGCCAAAGGCTGGCAAGAAGAAAGTATTTTATTTAGACGTGTGTTCAGCTCAGCCGCCAAAGGCTGGAAAGAAGAAAGTATTTTATTTAGACGTGTGTTCAGCTCAGCCGCCAAAGGCTGGCAAGACAAAGTATTTTATTTAGACGTGTGTTCAGCTCAGCCGCCAAAGGCTGGCAAGAAGAAAGTATTTTATTTAGACGTGTGTTCAGCTCAGCCGCCAAAGGCTGGCAAGAAGAAAGTATTTTATTTAGACGTGTGTTCAGCTCAGCCGCCAAAGGCTGGCAAGAAGAAAGTATTTTATTTAGACGTGTGTTCATCTCAGCCGCCAAAGGCTGGCAAGAAGAAAGTATTTTATTAGACGTGTGTTCAGCTCAGCCGCCAAAGGCTGGCAAGAAGAAAGTATTTTATTTAGACGTGTGTTCAGCTCAGCCGCCAAAGGCTGGCATGAAGAAAGTATTTTATTTAGACGTGTGTTCAGCTCAGCCGCCAAAGGCTGGCAAGAAGAAAGTATTTTATTAGACGTGTGTTCAGCTCAGCCGCCAAAGGCTGGCAAGAAGAAAGTATTTTATTTAGACGTGTGTTCAGCTCAGCCGCCAAAGGCTGGCATGAAGAAAGTATTTTATTTAGACGTGTGTTCAGCTCAGCCGCCAAAGGCTGGCAAGAAGCAAGTATTTTATTTAGACGTGTGTTCAGCTCAGCCGCCAAAGGCTGGCAAGAAGCAAGTATTTTATTTAGACGTGTGTTCAGCTCAGCCGCCAAAGGCTGGCAAGAAGAAAGTATTTTATTTAGACGTGTGTTCAGCTCAGCCGCCAAAGGCTGGCAAGAAGAAAGTATTTTATTTAGACGTGTGTTCAGCTCAGCCGCCAAAGGCTGGCAAGAAGAAAGTATTTTATTTAGACGTGTGTTCAGCTCAGCCGCCAAAGGCTGGAAAGAAGAAAGTATTTTATTTAGACGTGTGTTCAGCTCAGCCGCCAAAGGCTGGCAAGACAAAGTATTTTATTTAGACGTGTGTTCAGCTCAGCCGCCAAAGGCTGGCATGAAGAAAGTATTTTATTTAGACGTGTGTTCAGCTCAGCCGCCAAAGGCTGGCAAGAAGAAAGTATTTTATTAGACGTGTGTTCAGCTCAGCCGCCAAAGGCTGGCAAGAAGAAAGTATTTTATTTAGACGTGTGTTCAGCTCAGCCGCCAAAGGCTGGCATGAAGAAAGTATTTTATTTAGACGTGTGTTCAGCTCAGCCGCCAAAGGCTGGCAAGAAGCAAGTATTTTATTTAGACGTGTGTTCAGCTCAGCCGCCAAAGGCTGGCAAGAAGCAAGTATTTTATTTAGACGTGTGTTCAGCTCAGCCGCCAAAGGCTGGCAAGAAGAAAGTATTTTATTTAGACGTGTGTTCAGCTCAGCTGCCAAAGGCTGGCAAGAAGAAAGTATTTTATTTAGACGTGTGTTCATCTCAGCCGCCAAAGGCTGGCAAGAAGAAAGTATTTTATTAGACGTGTGTTCAGCTCAGCCGCCAAAGGCTGGCAAGAAGAAAGTATTTTATTTAGACGTGTGTTCAGCTCAGCCGCCAAAGGCTGGCATGAAGAAAGTATTTTATTTAGACGTGTTTTCAGCTCAGCCGCCAAAGGCTGGCAAGAAGCAAGTATTTTATTTAGACTTGTGTTCAGCTCAGCCGCCAAAGGCTGGCAAGAAGCAAGTATTTTATTTAGACGTGTGTTCAGCTCAGCCGCCAAAGGCTGGCAAGAAGAAAGTATTTTATTTAGACGTGTGTTCAGCTCAGCCGCCAAAGGCTGGCATGAAGAAAGTATTTTATTTACACGTGTGTTCAGCTCAGCCGCCAAAGGCTGGCAAGAAGAAAGTATTTTATTTAGACGTGTGTTCAGCTCAGCCGCCAAAGGCTGGAAAGAAGAAAGTATTTTATTAGACGTGTGTTCAGCTCAGCCGCCAAAGGCTGGCAAGACAAAGTATTTTATTTAGACGTGTGTTCAGCTCAGCCGCCAAAGGCTGGCAAGACGAAGTATTTTATTTAGACGTGTGTTCAGCTCAGCCGCCAAAGGCTGGCAAGAAGAAAGTATTTTATTTAGACGTGTGTTCAGCTCAGCCGCCAAAGGCTGGCAAGAAGAAAGTATTTTATTTAGACGTGTGTTCAGCTCAGCCGCCAAAGGCTGGCAAGAAGAAAGTATTTTATTTAAACGTGTGTGTTAAGTTCAACCGAACGACTTTATTTCGTATCACGTCGTTCTAAAACATGGAGGCGCGGTTGCTGAGAGGTAAATCGCTTGGCTTCCTAACCGGTGACCGGGGTTCTAATCCTGGTGTAAACAGGGATTTTTAATTTCGGGATTAATTACGTTCTAAAACCTACGTCAAAGAAAGGATGGACGTCATTGCTTGTAACACGCCCCTGGGAACAGGAGAAGACAGACGAAAGTGACATGTTTTACATGATATATTGACAGTGCTATCACTTGCTTGTCAGATAATCACTCACTTGACCGCTTGATGTTCAAAGATGTCGATAGCACACTCCGAATGACGTCTGAAGATGTCAAAGGCACGTTGTCCATAAAGCTGATGACAATTATGTCAAAATGACATCTCTTGTATATAATTTCCCTTTCAAACCTTGATATCTATGAGGCAGATGATGCAAAGGTCACCTGTTTATGTGGGAATCGGTTAACAAGGGTGTCTTGTGGACAGCAACGATCAAACGATTTTATTTTGTCAGATACCCATTAAAGCTTGGTGGAATCAGGGGCGCCCTAAAGATCCCGAAGTTGAAAATCCCAGTCTTCACCAGGATTTGAACTCGTGACCCTCAGTTCTGAAGGCAAGCGCTTTACCACTCAGCCACCGCGCCTCCTTTCTTGTATATATTCTAGGATTATTTTTGTAGCATTTCGCTTCCATCTTGATCTAACTGGAGTGATGTCTAACGATTGTGTGAGACAACGAAGAAGACTATGCTGGTTGCCACAAGCGACGTGTCAGATTCAATGAAATAATCAATGTTCAAGTCCAAATTATCAATATAAAATAAACAATGTAGCCTATGCAATGTTTTTTAAGGATTACATAAAACTGATGTGCGTTCGTGACCTAATAATAGAAAGTTTCATCAAGCCATTATATACAATAGAAAGTTTCATCAAGCCATTATATACAACAGTACGTCCTAACGAGTAAGACAGTTCTAACTTTGCTGAAATACAAATTGTATACCTCAGAGAGAGAGAGAAAATGTCACTCATCGAATAGTACAATATCCTTTTTTCGGAAAACCTGCATTAAAATAAGAAAGTATAAAAAAACAAACTTTAAAAAAAAACAAACAAGGAAGCCTTTATTCAGCCTAGTTGTATCAATTCGTTTGGATCAGTGATGTCATTACATTTATAAATAGATCTAGACTAACAATATTAAATCTGTGCGATTGAAAATATTTTAACCAATTGCTTTTGTTTGTGATCCAACCACTTGTCTGGACCAGTTGGAAATAGAGGAAGGGAGGAACAAGAAGATATCTGTGTCAATGTTACCATGATCGCATTTTAAATGCATTTATTTTTTAAAATTTGAAATACCTGAATTCGAACTCGAGGGCTCAAGCCTCCTCAACCCTTCTCAAAGCAACACACTAACCACTGTGCCAGCAAATCGTTTATGAAAATAGAAGGCTTTTGTAGTTATCTATAGTTAGCTTCAAACTTTAAAGCGGCGACCTACAAAGTATGAAGGGAGGCTAATTCAACTTATTTCTTTCCCTGGCTCGATGCCAAACAAAATAATTAATTACCAATATTTAATGAACTAGTTGGTTAATTATTTATCAATTCTTGTGTTGTCAAGTCAGAAATAACGTGTACATGTACAAACGTTTTGCCAGACAGACAGAGTTGATATAAACTTTGTAGATGGTGAATCTCTTCGTGAGGTAGTCGGATAATGTAGCATATTACATGTCTTTAAAATACGTTTGCAATTTGATTGAAGTTTTCGAATTTTACATAAAAATTTTTAATCTATCTATCTATCAATTTGGAATCTACAATATAAAATCACAGAACTAAAGAGAATAGTTTTTATAAATAAACTCACACTAATACTAATGAGAAAAAGAAGTCACGTGATTATTGTATCGTCAACGCATTTCTTAGTTCTGTGTGAGCAAAGCTTTTACCGTGACATGGTAGAAATATATTATATATATGCTATAGGATTCAAAAGTTGAATTATAATGTGATAATATAACGTTACTTGATATTCGCAATCGATGCTTTGCATCTGAGAATTCCTTTCCTTAAATTTGTATCCACAATAAAGTATTCTTTTTTTTTTTTGTCTGCATTACTACAACAAATATATTCCGCTCCCAAAAATAATTACTCACAATAAAAAGAACAAAAATGGCAAGACAGTGTAGCATCCAATCAGGTCACTTTGTTCTACATCTCTCCCTTGGTCAATCTGTCTACATGCCAACTTTGAGACTGGGGGGATACCTCGTCTCTCTAATGGTCCGTCACATAATAACTGCTCTTGGCACTAAAGTCATTATTTAAGTTTGAATAAAAACGAACGCAAGTGCCGGCAAGTGGTGTGGTCAGGTGCCGGCAAGTGGTGTGGTCAGGACGTTGTTATTAAGAAGTAAAAAGACAAGGGTACCTTTTGTTTTAATTTCCGGAACCCGACTCCGGAACAGGGGCTTTTGTTTTCAATTTCCGGAGGCAGTCCCCTTAGCAGGGCTTGGATTGTCCCGGATTTAGCTCCTACATTTGTTTTCTATATACGGAAAAAAATGAAAAGAATAAAATGTCCGTAGAACTGTGTAGCAAAGTGAATAATAAACAGCTTTTACTTACTCTTAGTCTTTGGGCGAATGTCTTACAATTGGTGTCAGAATGTTGAAGGACTTAACTCCACACTTTCTAATGTGATAATTGATTATGGTTTATTGATTGATTGATTATGGTTACCAGGCACCTACGCAGTCAGTAGAGAACAATCTATCACATAGGAGATAGACACACACGCACACACATACAAGAGGACTAAATTAACTAAAAAAAAACAACTTTTTTGTATTTGATGAATAATGTCAGAATCCTAAATCATAGCATGTTGAACGACTATATTAAACAACATTCATCAGACAATGCGACTCTGCATAATTCATCATTCGCGCAATATTTTAATTCATGGCGAGAAAAAAAAAATCGCAAGCTTTTTGGTGTATCCGGTGTACAGAAAAAGGGGACTTGCTGATAAGTGATTAGTTTTAGAAGGTAGATGGTCATTATATGCACATTTTTGTTTTAGCTCTGCAGAATCCAATAGTCTGACCTATATATATGGAGAAAACAGCAGACATTAATTGTTTGAATTCAAACCTAGTTTAAAACAAATTGGCCACTAACTAGTGCTAATTGAGGAGCTTTGATACGAAGATCAACTGCAGTGCATTGAGATAGTGTTGCCATTAAAGCTCAATTCTTGGCAACAATGACTTGCAATTTTGCGTCCTTGTTGAGTTAATCGTAGCAAACTCCAATAGCATACTGTCCAACAGAAAATAAAACACAACAACTTTTGAGTAGATTACGATGCAATAGAGTCTATTTCTCCCTTTTGTCTATTGAGTGTAATAACCAGAAATGTTCGGTACATCACAGTCCTTGGCAAGCTCTATGAAATATTGTTTCTTTAATCAGCATTAGACATCTTGGAGAAGGTGGTTGCATTGTTGTTATTGTATGTATTAGCGAGCTAGTGTGTGTGTGTGTTTGTTTAAACCAGAACTTAGAATGGCTGCCTGGTCGTGCGGTTTGCGCGCTGGACTGTCGTTCGGATTTATCGACGGTCGAGGGTTCAAACCCTGCCCGCTCCCATCCCCCGTCGTCCTGCGGGAGGTTTGGACTAGGAAGTAAACTATCTTCAACTCTGAAGGAACATCCGAATTATGTAAAACATTTTACAAGACAAAGAAAGTCGAACATTTGAGTTCTATTCCTGCCAGACGGAGAACGCAACCCCAAAAATGTCGTCCTTTTGCCGGAAGACTGGTAGCCCTATCATTGATTATCTAATTAATTTCGCTAATGCCTCTTTTTGAATTTTACAAGTGTGAAGTGTTATTGACGGTCGTTGACTTGTAGCACCAAACTGCTGGTAGACAACTAAACCGCTGTAAAACTTTAAATAGCTTGAACTTTTATTATAATATAGACAAAAATGAGATCAAATAAATGTACTAGACTTTAGTAATAATATTAAATCTGTCCTAACACCGCTGACCATAATGCCACCTATTCAGAGCCAATCGCTAACTTCTTCCCACCGCCACCATAGAAACACATAAACACACACACACACACTTCATAACTTGGGGTCACTTCGAACTGTAAATAAATCACTTAAAGAGACACACAGTCCATGATATATCTAGAAATATCATCATTCTCATCCATTTTCTTATGCTTAAATTAAATGAAATTCAACAAAGATGAATATGGCAAACACAAACTTCTATAGACCTAGAGTAAACAGATATAGATTAATTTTTGTTTAATTAAAATATTGCATAATTACTAGATCAAGTTTTTTTTTAATGAAAAAGGTTTTTGATTTACAAACAAATTTTGTTTCTTTCATCACTTCTTAATGACTCAGCAAACCTTATTATGTGTGTGTGTTTGTGTGAGTGGGTTTGTGTGTGTGTGTTGTTTATGTACTTTAATGTCAGAGAATTTTAGCTCTAATATTTCAAAAAAAAAAAAATGCGTATTTAGGTTTAAAAAAAAACAAGAATTAATTTGTTAAAAGAAATCCTCATTTCTTCTCCATCCGCTGGTCTTGTGAAAGATCCAAGTTCCATTATCAAATCTCTAATCTCGATTGTCCATCTTTGATACAATCTTGTTAATTAAGTGCGTGACGTGTCACGATCAAAGGCGACGAGTTAAGGGAACCATTAGGAACATGAGCCAGTAAACTTATAGTCTTGAATGTGTGTGGCTCCGTACCGCCTGTGTGTTTAGCTCTCTGTGCATGTGTGTTTAGCTCTTTATGAGTGTGTGTGTGTGTGTGTGTGCTTTTGTGGGGTTTTTTTCTTCCGTAACCTTCCTTTGAGAAATATTTCCAAATGTTGACTAGTCCATTTCATCTTTGGATGTCAACACTGAGCCAAGATTAGTAACTTCTAGAAACAAAAATGGGGGGAAGGCATAGACATAAATAAATATAGACTGGCCGAAGGAAGTAACTTCATGTAACTTGAAACATGTATATCTGTTGTATTCGGATTTCCGAATTATGAAAAATTGCATGATCTTCATTCTTAGAGATTAAACAAAACTAGACTCCCTCCTTATTTACAATATATATAGGTGTGTGGCTGAAATAGATATGAATACTTAACTTTTATACTGCTCATAAATGCTTTATAATAAAGTACACAAAATTGCAAGTCACAAATTTTCGTTTCATAAAACTCTTTAATCGGCCAGTCTATATTTATTTATGTCTATGAGTGAAGGATTTAACAAACAACAACAACAATGAAACAAAAAACAAACAAATTATGGAATATTGGACTCTTTTATAGACATGTAGGTTAAGTTTGTTAAAAAATGGAGTTTTATTGACATCATTAAACATCATTTAACATCATTCAACATCTTTCATTTTCAAAGTGTGATCCTTTTTTTTTAAATATCGTTTTCTCCTCTACAATCAAATCCCTTCAAAAGTTCTTGTAGAGAAGACGTTTCAGTGACGGTTACACCAACGTCATTTCTTGCGTCAGCAGCGTGGTCAAGTTTCTCTCTAGTTCTCTTCTTTAATACTTACGACATCATTAAAAAAAAAACAAATTAGGCCCCGCTCAAGACCTCTTGCCTAACGCGAAGATAATCTTGCCACAATCACGTGCATTAGTGACGCGCATGCGCTATTTTTGCCTTAAACATCCCTGACATTTCAGTATCATACCATGCCACCCGCCTAGCGTATAGTTATGGAACAGTACATCATTGCAACCTATTTGTGAGCCAATTTCACCACAAGAAAAGGAACATGTAATTTAATGGGGGAGGGGGGGGGCTCATATATGTGTGTGTGTGTGTGTAGAGACTAAAGGATAGTTGAGTCTTGGTTATATGCATTAAATATGTTCGTTTCTAATTGGATTAATATTATAGGCCTACGAAGTTAATCCACCTTCGCTTTATAGCCTATCGCTACTTCTACTTTGTACTCGGGGATTCTATCAAGCTAAATTTTTAGTTTCTTTAAAAAGAAACAAAATAAATTCACGAACTCTACCAAAAAGTAACATGTAATCTATTTTTGAAAAGAAATGTTTAGTGAGCTATTTCTAGCTTCCTGGGGTTATCCATTTCACAATGGCGTTCCCTTGTTAGTTCTACCAAACGTTTACGCAGTTGGCAAGTCTACAGGTAAGCTATATATAGACTCACAGGAAGCTATTGTACCGTATGCAAACACTTTCACTTTTGTGGATATATTTAAAAACTGTTCCGGTTATAGTTTTTCTTCTTCCTACATGTATCCAGTGCATCTGTTCTTGTGTATTTTACACCAGTTCTAGGTATTTCTTAACATCCTTTTTTTCGTTTTGAAGCATATTTTGCTTAAATATATTCGATTATAAGCAATGCTAAAAAACGCTGTGTTAATAAATCAGTTTTTCCAACTAAATATAAATTAGTTTGTGCTACAGGCGAACGAGCTGTGAAATTGTATGGTGCTAAAATAGTGTACAAAATGAATTGAAGTACCTTCTAAATTCTAAATGACATAGTTAATCAACACCTAGTTTCTGAACACCGGATACACCAGATAGCAACCTTTCAATAAATCTACCTCTATTTGTAATATCCCTCATAAAACAATTTCACTTTCGCTAAAATATAGTCAGATGTATAATATAAGAAGATAAGATGATTCTTTGGAAATGATTTAAACGAAAAGAAAACATTTTTTTAGTTCTATATTATCCTAACTTGTCTTATACAATACAGACGTTACTACAAAAAGAAGATGATTACGTCCTACAAGTATTAATAGGTCAATCTAGTCATGCATGTTAAGCAATGACTTTAATTTTGCACTAGGGAAGAAGGAGCATTTGATATTAGATTTTATTTTTGTATTTGAAGATTATGGCTCAGTGTTTTATGTATAATTGCTACTTTACTTTTTGAGTCTTCTGTCCTGAAGGCTTTCTAAATTTAGTGATTTTACTATAGGTGTTACTCTAGTCAAATGTGAATATTCGTTTGTTATGAATCTCACTGCTCTATTTTGTGTCTGTTCCAGTTTCTTAATGTTTTCTTGAGTTGAGAGGGTCCTACTGTATAGCAACACTTTTTCTTGGTGTCTGGTTAAATCACTGTTATGGTATTTCAAAAGAAAAGTCAATGAAAGTTGAAGTACGTCTCTATGGAAACTAAATTTTGAAACCTAAGACCTAAACTCATTATGGATGGTGTCCTAAATAAGCCGACACGTTAAAAACATCTGGATCATTTTTGTCCAGCATCGCCTCAAGAGAACAGCGAGAACCTTCTAATGAGCTACGTCATTGAAAATCACTTCGCGTGCACTTGCTCTCATCTCACCTCCCCCCTCCCCTCTCTCTCTCTCTCTCTCTCTCTCCCTTACACCCTCTCACTAACATCCCATTTCAAGAAGAGAAGAGAAATGCCAACTTCGAACAAAGAAATAGTACATCGCAAGTGATCTTTTAATGTTGCTCTTCCTACATTTTACAATCTTTTTTTTTGTTGTCTTTTTGGTTAAGGTCAGTGAATACTTAGCCATTGAATGGTTTAGCTTGACCCATTGGATTATGTTTGTTTAGAGTAAAAGTAAAGTTCCCCTTTCAGACCTTGAGGTCTATAGGGCAGATGATGTAAAGGTCATCTGTTTCTGTTGCCTACGGTTAACGAGGGTGTCATGTGGCCAGCACTACGACCAACCGTCTTTATTTTTCCACAACTAATGTCAGGTTCCCATTAGAGCTGGGTGGTCTCAGAGGCGCCCAAAGATCCCAAAATTAAAAAAATCACAGTCCTCACCAGGATTCAAACCCGGGACCCCGGTTCGGAAGCCAAGCACTTAACCACACAGCCACCGCGCCTCTGTTTCTTAAGAGTAATCTGTCTTTATGCCCATGCAGGCACCGCGCCTCTGTTTCTTAAGAGTAGCCTGCCTTTATGCCCATGCAGGCACCGCGCCTCTGTTTCTTAAGAGTAGCCTGCCTTTATGCCCATGCAGGCACCGCGCCTCTGTTTCTTAAGAGTAGCCTGCCTTTATGCAAATGCAGGCACTGAAAAGAGCGATCATCGAGTGCTTGCGAGGTAAATATACTTTTTATAAAAACACTTATAAGATTCAGTTAGCTGTCGTTAAGAATTTTACTTTACATATTGCATGCAAGAGATGGAACATTTGAGTTGTGTCAATGAATTAAGAACCCATTTATCTGTATAGGTACATAGTTGGAGGAGGGAGTGTTTTAGAGTGCGGTGATTAGTTATTTAGTTTGAAGCAGCATTTGCAGGTGATGTAGATGCAGATCTCGTAAAGACGTTTCTAGCAATAGAACTAAGGTGCTAAACAATGATCCTAGCTGTCATAAAGACTGCATCACGAATGAAGAGATTAGAAACAGGATTTATACAGCAATGATGACCTGCTAACCATTGTCAAAAAAAAAAAAACGTGAACTCAAACTCTTTGACTACATCACGAGGTCCTCAGGGCTCGTAAAAACCTTCCGTCAGGTAACAGTACCAGTAAAAAGATAAAGAGGAAGACTGAGAAATCGATGAGAAGTCAACATCAAAGTATGGACAGACCTGTCATTGAATGAAATTCTATCAAAGGCAAAGGAAAGGACAGATAAATGGAGAAAGTCGATAGACAAATCTTGTGTGGTGCCCCAGCGGTTCAATGGACAAAGGGATAGGTGAAGTATTTTAGCTACATATTCAAACTTGTGGTGAGGCTGTGCCAAAGTCTGTTTGTTTGTTGGAGGGGGGGGGAGAGAATAGAATCGTATCAAGTGAATGGAAGCATATTGCATGTTGGTGCAAAGTTAATGTTGCAAGATGGATGAAAGGTCTCGTAAGATTTGCAAGAACACACCTTGCGCTAATAAATGGAGATCCCTAACAATTTAACCCTGTAAATAATCGTCTGGTCATTTAGTATGAGCTCCGGATGTCGTCATGATGGACCCGCTTTCATCTCCTGGCGTCTTTGACTATGATGTATTCATCTATTTTTTTCTCATCAAAACCTGTAAATACAAACCTGTGTCGTCTCCCTGTAGAATTTTTTTTTGAAGTATCGGTTTGTCTCCCTTTAAAACAATATCGGTTTGTCTCCCTTTAAAAAAAAATTTCGGTTAGTCTCCCTTTTTTTAAAAAATATCCGTTTGTCTCCCTTTAAAAAGAATTGGTTAGTCTCCCTTATACTCTGGTAAACTTTGTGACCTGAACAAAATCTCTTGCAGACGAGTTGCGTCATCAGAATGACCTCATTAGTGATCGTAGTACAATCAAGCTACAGCACGCAATGTAGTCATTCATGGAACGGCTTGTAACCATATACACTAGTATATATAGGTCTGTGCTTGTAACCTATTACTTCTCCGTTATCTCATGATCATTTTGAAGTCCAATTGTTGCGTCCCATTCAATTCTGGTACAACTTTTTGTTTTTCCATTTCTCTCTTGATTTGTATAAGATCAATGGATCCCTGTTTTTTTTTTTTTCAAGAACTTTTTGGCTGAATTATACGATAATATTTGAAGACGGATTCTGAGAAAAAACTTACGATGAGTCTTCACCATTAGCCGAAATTAAAATTAAAATTTTGTTGACTATGTGTAAAATTTAACTAATTTAATTAATTGACATTAGGATCATTATAGTCAAATAGTTTGATTGACATTAAGAAAATAGTTGTATCACTGCTTTCTTTTTCTCGACACTCATACTTTTTTTTTGACAATACCTCTATTCAAGTCAGAACTTCATGGAGGCTGGATGGGCAGAACCTGAAGGCTGATCTCTAAAACGGTTCTAAAATGTAACAGTTGATGTATATCGCTGAGAAAAGAATTACTAGCTCGTTGGCCACGCGGAGACAACTCTAGTTTGACCGTTAGAATTGTTCAAAGTAAAAAAAATATAAATTTTAAATTAGGAAATAAATTGGAGTAAAAAAAACATGTCGTAGTCAGCCGTAATGTAAGTCTGCTGATAACTGAGTTGTTTATGAAATGTAAAGTTGCTGAAAGTTTGATCGAGAGATTCTCTAAAGCTTTGCTGGTATTTTTACGTTAACCTAATCTAGATGACATCTAGGTTTTAGATCTAGAAATAGATCTAACTCGAGATTATATCTTATGAGATCTAAATCACAAGTCTAGATGCAGCTCTATATAGATGTCTATATAGTAATAATAATTTACTAATAAATAATTACCGAGTTTGAGCTCGATTTTTAGTAAATTATTTTTTTTTTATTCAATTTTAAGTTGTACAATAGATGCTTTTTTTTTTTTCAAATTTATTTTTTAATTATTTTTTTAAAAACCTTTTCTTATTCATGACAATTTTAAAATTTAATCCATTTTTCTATTTCCATTTCTATTTTAGAATCTCTTTAAGTTTATTGAAGCTCGAAAGTGCAACACGAGAGGACAACAACAACAACAACAAACAAACAAACAATACACATTTATCATCTCAATCTTTTCATATGCTGTACAACAGGTACACTGGAAATTCCTTTTTTTTTTAATTAGTCCCTAAAGATTTCAGCCGTTCTATTTATTTCTGCTTTTAGCTTTACACTATCGTATCTCTTCATGGATTGAAATGGAAACAAAACGAACACACAAATAATAATAATAAAATGGTCTAAGGCTGGAAGTGGATGTGCTCACCGTGGGGTGTGAACTTCTGCAAACGTGTATTGAATAAAACAAAATGGAAGAAAAAAGAAATGAGTGGAATAATGTAGGATTGCATGGTCATGTGGACTGCACCCTGGACTGTCGATCGGTGGTCTCAATTGTTCCCGGGTTCGAAACCTGCCGCAATCCTCCATTGTCCTGCGGAAGGTTAGAGGTAGGTAGTAACTATTTACAAACTCTAAACATGTCAAACATTTTACAAAACAAATAAAAAGCTTCGCTCAATCTGATCCCTGATTTCAAACTAAAAATTCGCACAGCTGGTTACCCGAGTTCATATAACGTAATAATATTTTTTCTCTATATTTTTCAAAGACAAAACAAAAAATAATATTTAGTTTACGGCATTATTAGATTATAAAGTAGGTAATGATTTTAAGAAAAATATGTATATTACTTACTTATACAAATTACTTTTTATTACATTAATAAAGGAAAATAATGACTTCAAACCTATTATATTGATCTGTCAATAATCAATCAGTCTGTTCAATATACCTGTCAATAATAAATCTATTTGTGTTTGAATAATCTATAAGTAGGATAAATGTCACATTCATTTGGTAAGCCCACACATACATAGATCTATTTCTTTATTTGATATGTCTCACTGAGTGGTGAAAACCTCTGTGGGCACTTGAGCTCGAATCCCGACTTGAGCAGCGTGCGTGTTTGCTAAAGGCAGCACCGGGAAACATCTCCCATATACCCATCACATCCCCCCCCTACCCAACTGGTCCACAAAAGAGATTGGACCAGACCAAGAAAAAAAAAAGCAACTTTTACATTGTATCAAAAAGAAAACGATATTTTAGACAATTTCTTTACATTCCTAAATGAATCGAAGGAACGTGTCTAATTGATAATAAGGGTTAATTGTCTTCTTCTTCTTGTACTTGATCTTATCGCTACTTAGTTGTAAATGAAGTCATTCAATGTTTTTAGCAAAGCTTTTCGTTGTTTTGTTTTTATATAATTCCGTAATAACAACCATGCGTTTAATAGCGAGGAGAGTCACTGATTTAGGCTACAACACAATAGTGATTAAGTTTTCATTGATTACACAAAAATTGTCACAGTTGCTTTGACATGGTCACATGGCTTATAACGAAACAAAAGGATTTTAAAAAGTAGGATTAATTATTTTCTTCAGGCTCTCTAAATATAATTGCATAGGCCTACAAAGCTTTAGCCATAAAAAAAAACAAAAAAAAACAGTTAGCACGAGTGGGGTTCGAACCCACGCGGAAATAATTCCATTGGATCTTAAGTCCAACGCCTTAACCACTCGGCCATCGTGCTTACAATACCATTGTTATCAAATAAAATGCCGTAAGCAGTGTAATAATTTGTTGAAAAAAAAATACAACTGATAGTACTGAGTTTATTCGATAACAGTGTACTATTCTAATTTTATCAGCAGTTATGATACGTAGTAGATATAATCTACACTATAAACATTCTTGCCCCTTATGATTCACTGATCACTTATTCTTCCACTTACCGTGGTCGATAAATTACGAAAATTAGCATGCTATTAGCCTACATTTCGGGTACATATAACAACTAGGCCCTAAAATCTAAATCCGAAACATAAGCCAAGCCATATTCACTATTTCACGATCGAAATTGCGATTTTTTATTCGCTATTTCGATCCAATATGTTTTTTAAAGCTGATAATTAAACGTTTAAAGTAAACAAAAAATTCCATCGGCTTTAGTTGGCCTCTTTCAGCCGTCGAACGACTATTATGGTTCATCTCAAACACTTTTTCATGTAACCGTGGAGCCCTATTTTGGAGAGACACTCCCGTCTCGTCCACATGTGTGGGTGGCTTTCGCGTTGGTGGTAAAGGAGCTGGCCATTTTTCATATGGCACTCTTTTCTTCCAGAGCTGAGGCCCATGTTTTCTCGCTGTCCATAACTTTCTTGGTCACCGTCTCTCTCCATCTAGTGCGTTCAAGGGCTATATTATGTCCTCCCAATTGTCAGTATCAATATTCGCTGTTTTGAGGTCCCGTTTTATTATATCCACGTATGGGAGTTTGGGGGTGGACCAGTTTTTCTTGAGCCAGGCGCGAGTTTCTGTATAGAATGACTTTCGGGATGCACATTGTCCTTTTTCCGCTTTAAGCTCTAAATATTGGTTTGGTCTAATAAAGAATTGTAACAGTAACTTACTATTTATAAAAGTTATCAACTATTCCTTCAGCTTTAGGTTAAGTTTAAACTTACGTTTCTGTTACAAGGTGAAAAGCTACAACCTCAAAATATCGCACAACTCGTTTACTGTTCTACTACTGACAATCTTAATTCTAGGTCAATCTCTTCTGTGTACCAAATGTTGGTTCTGTCTACCGCTCAGAGACTAACAACTGTAGGGACAGGAGAGTAATTTGTTAAGGCGGACCTATTCTCATAGAGTTAGTCTCAGAGGGACGTAATTTTGTGTGGCTGGGAGCCAGGCGTTGAGACACTTGAGAAGCGGGATTTTTTTTTTTGGTAACTTTTGAAAGTAAATTGATTTTTCTCCCTTTCTCCCCCCCCCCCCCGCTCTCTCTCTCTCTCTTTTCTTCACTCTATGTATATTTTTTTCCTCCTAATCTTACTCTTATTATATTTAAGTTTTTATATCTCTTATTTTCTCTCTCTCTCCACTTTCTTTATCTTATTATATTTGTTTTCATCTCTTATTCTCTCTCAATCTCTTTTTCATTCTCTTATTCTCCTTGTGTTTTTATATCTCTTATTTCTACTCTTCCTCTCCACCCCTCCTTTTCTCTCTCTATCTTGCGCACTCTTTAAACTAAAGTCAATCGTTTTAGATAGTGAAGAGGGACATCGTCCACAGGATGATAAGATGAACAGGGAAGACCAAAGATAAGAGAAGGCGGACGAGAAGGGAGAGCCTACACAAAGTACTGAGAAGGAGATGGCCAACAACATGTCAGCAAATCAATTGTCAAATACTGGACATTCGATCGAGCTCCCCGGAGGAATTCGAAGACTCAATTTAGGTCACGTTTTATTGATACTTCGATACTTTCGTGACAGACTTCACGTTGTTAGAATCGAGTCTCTCTTTGTACAAGTATCTCCCTGTTAACTGACGCCTGATGCATGTCTGTCTGGTCGTGTGGTATGGGATCTGGACTGTCGTCTCGGAGGTCCAGTGTTCGAGCCCTGCCCGCCGTTGTCCTCCACCTACCCAAGGAAGGTTGGTACTAGGATGTCATTTCTGAAGGAACGTCCTAAACCTGGAAAACATATGAGGGAGCTAACTCTTCGTCTTCTTTCCAGTTTGGGTGGGGGAGGGTCGTAGGGACACCAGTGAAGACTATTTTATACTTTCACGTCTTCTTTCCAGTTGGGGGGGGGGGTGTCGTAGGGACACCAGTGTAGACTATTTTATACTTTCACGTCTTCTTTCCAGTTGGGGGGGGGGGGGAGGGTCGTAGGGACATTAGTGTAGACTATTTTATACTTTCACGTCTTCTTTCACCGGCAAATCTGTAAACTAAGATCTCTTCACTACTTGATATCACCATGAAAAAACAACACCCAGATCATCATTTTTTGAAATTAATTTCATTTGTGTATAAGGATTATAAAATGTAGATGTGTCTAAAGATTCTAAAATGTAGATGTGTATATCAGTCAAAGTAGTTTTCCGAACGTTTTCAATATTTTATTGTATGTTGGTAGTCTTATGATTGTGTTAATATCTGCAATGACTTATGTGTTAGCTCGTCGTGGGTCTTATAAACGGATCATTTAAACTAGATTATTAAAGATAAATGTTTATATTTTGAAAAGTAAAGAAAAAACATAAAACGTATTACATCTTCGCTAGCTAAATTACAAAATTTACTTTCACGGTTTATGTGGGCGTTAACACTCTCAGTTTGGATGTACTATTACCTGAAGTTCTTTGATGAAAACTTACGCAACTGATTCGAGAAAAATATATATCTGTTTAGCTATAAACAAAAAAAATAAAATAAATAAGACTGATTGTAGTACTGCAGAATCACATTTTCTAAGCCCTACCGTTTTTTTTTTCTTTATTTACATTTCGTTGGCAGCATTCAAGTTCAGTTTCGCGACCTTGACATTGTTTAGTTTATCATGAAATTTCTTAATAATGGAATATTAGAAGACGATATACTTTAATGTTATGTAGACACTTTAGTTTCAGAAAATGGATTTGATTCTTTTTATCCATTAATTAGTAGTATTACTATTATTGGTCTATTATGGACTCCACTGAGACCTTAGTGACCCCTTTAAGTACTTCATGACCCTACCTACCCATTGGGAAATTCTCCTTCTCTTTGTTTTGCTTTAATCACAACTTTGTGATATCTCGGTCCATGGCTCACTTGTTTGAACCCAACCGCCGTCCCTGGGGAAAAACGGCCTTTATAAACAAAACAAGGAACGAACGTTATCTAAATGCAAATTTTCTATTTGTTAAGAGTTTCATTCGATAAAATAGTAGATTAACTGCTTAGATATAACTCATTTTATAAGAGTTGTCATGCAATGGTTCTCAGACTAGTGACATTCACATACCAAATGATACTTTTAAGTATACAAATGTAATGCCCGATTCCATACATTGCGATTTAGTCTATACTTGTATACACAAATCAACGAACTAACACAGGTCTTAAGAGAAGCAATTCCTTACATATAAAATATTAGAGTACGAGTTCCATTCTGTGTCTCTTATGATGTAGACATTCTGTATGTCTCTAACGATGTAGACATTCTGTATGTCTCTAACGATGTAGACATTCTGTATGTCTTTTACGATGTAGACATTCTGTTAGTCACTTATGATGTAGACATTCTGTATGTCTCTTACGATGCAGACATTCTGTATGTCTCTTACGATTCAGACATTCTGTTAGTCTCTTACGATGTAGACATTCTGTATGTCTCTTACGATGTAAACATTCTGTTAGTCTCTTACGATGTAGACATTCTATTAGTCTCTTAAGATGTAGACATTCTGTTAGTAACTTATGATGTAGACATTCTGTATGTCTCTTACTATGTAGACATTCTGTTAGTCTCTTTCGATATAGAGATTCTGTTAGTCTCTTACGATGTAGACATTCTGTTAGTCACTTACGATGCAGACATTCTGTTAGTCACTTATGATGTAGACATTCTGTTAGTCACTTACGATGTAGACATTCTGTTAGTCACTTACGATGTAGACATTTTATATGTCTCTTACGATGTAGACATTCTGTTAGTCACTTACGATGTAGACATTCTGTATGTCTCTTATGATGTAGACATTCTGTATGTCTCTTATGATGTAGACATTCTGTATATCTTTTACGATGGAGACATTCTGTTAATCTCTTACGATGCAGACATTCTGTATGTCTCTTACGATGCAGACATTCTGTATGTCTCTTATGATGTAGACATTCTGTATGTCTCTTATGATGTAGACATTCTGTATGTCTCTTATGATGTAGACATTCTGTATGTCTCTTATGATGTAGACATTCTGTTAGTCTCTTATAATGTAGACATTCTGTATGTCTCTTATGATGTAGACATTCTGTTAGTCTCTTTCGATATAGACATTCTGTTAGTCTCTTACGATGTAGACATTCTGTTAGTCACTTACGATGCAGACATTCTGTTAGTCACTTATGATGTAGACATTATGTTAGTCACTTACGATGTAGACATTCTGTATGTCTCTTACGATGTAAACATTATGTTAGTCTCTTACGATGTAGACATTCTGTTAGTCACTTATGATGTAGACATTCTGTTAGTCACTTATTATGTAGCATTTTTGTGTGTCTCTTAAGATGTAGACATTCTGTTAGTAACTTATGATGTAGACATTCTGTATGTCTCTTACTATGTAGACATTCTGTTAGTCTCTTTCGATATAGACATTCTGTTAGTCTCTTACGATGTAGACATTCTGTTAGTCACTTACGATGCAGACATTCTGTTAGTCCCTTATGATGTAGACATTCTGTTAGTCACTTACGATGTAGACATTCTGTTAGTCACTTACGATGTAGACATTTTATATGTCTCTTACGATGTAGACATTCTGTTAGTCACTTACGATGTAGACATTCTGTATGTCTCTTATGATGTAGACATTCTGTATGTCTCTTATGATGTAGACATTATGTATATCTCTTACGATGTAGACATTCTGTTAATCTCTTACGATGCAGACATTCTGTTTGTCTCTTACGATGCAGACATTCTGTATGTCTCTTATGATATAGACATTCTGTATGTCTCTTATGATGTAGACCTTCTGTATGTCTCTTATGATGTAGACATTCTGTATGTCTCTTATGATGTAGACATTCTAATAGTCTCTTATGATGTAGACATTCTGTATGTCTCTTATAATGTAGACATTCTGTATGTCTCTTATGATGTAGACATTCTGTTAGTCTCTTTCGATATAGACATTCTGTTAGTCACTTACGATGCAGACATTCTGTTAGTCTCTTACGATGTAGACATTATGTTAGTCACTTACGATGTAGACATTCTGTTAGTCACTTACGATGTAGACATTCTATATGTCTCTTACGATGTAGACATTCTGTTAGTCACTTACGATGTAGACATTCTGTATGTCTCTTATGATGTAGAAATTCTGTATGTCTCTTATGATGTAGACATTATGTATATCTCTTACGAGGTAGACATTCTGTTAATCTCTTACGATGCAGACATTCTGTATGTCTCTTACGATGCAGACATTCTGTATGTCTCTTATGATGTAGACATTCTGTATGTCTCTTATGATGAAGTCATTCTGTATGTCTCTTATGATGTAGACATTCTGTATGTCTCTTATGATGAAGACATTCTGTATGTCTCCTACGATGAAGACATTCTGTTAGTCTCTTGCGATGTTGACATTCTGTATGTCTCTTACGATGTAGACATTCTGTTAGTCTCTTACGATGTAGACATTCTGTATGTCACTTACGATGCAGACATTCTGTTAGTCACTTATGATGTAGACATTCTGTTAGTCACTTACGATGTAGACATTCTGTTAGTCACTTACGATGTAGACATTCTATATGTCTCTTATGATGTAGACATTCTGTATGTCTCTTATGTTGTAGACATTATGTATATCTCTTACGATGTAGACATTCTGTTAATCTCTTACGATGTAGACATTCTGTTAGTCACTTACGATGCAGACATTCTGTTAGTCACTTATGATGTAGACATTCTGTTAGTCACTTACGATGTAGACATTCTGTTAGTCCCTTACGATGTAGACATTCTGTTAATCTCTTACGATGCAGACATTCTGTATGTCTCTTACGATGCAGACATTCTGTATGTCTCTTATGATGTAGACATTCTGTGTGTCTCTTATGATGTAGACATTCTGTATATCTCTTATGATATAGACATTCTGTTAGTCTCTTATGATGTAGACATTCTGTATGTCTCTTATAATGTAGACATTCTTTATGTCTTTTATGATGTAGACATTCTGTATGTCTCTTATGATGTAGACATTCTGCATGTCTCTTATGATGAAGACATTCTGTATGTCTCCTACGATGTAGACATTCTGTTAGTCTCTTACGATGTTGACATTATGTATGTCTCTTTTGATGTAGACATTCTGTTAGTCTCTTACGATGTAGACATTCTGTATGTCTCTTATGATGTAGACATTCTGTTAGTCTCTTACGATGTAGACATTCTGTATGTCTCTTATGATGTAGACATTCTGTTAGTCTCTTACGATGTAGACATTCTGTATGTCGCTTATGATGTAGACATTCTGTTAGTCTCTTACGATGTAGACATTCTGTTAGTCTCTTATGATGTAGACATTCTGTATGTCTCTTATAATGTAGACATTTTGTATGTCTCTTATGATGTAGACATTCTGTTAGTCTCTTTCGATATAGACATTCTGTTAGTCTCTTACGATGTAGACATTCTGTTAGTCACTTACGATGCAGACATTCTGTTAGTCACTTATGATGTAGACATTATGTTAGTCACTTACGATGTAGACATTCTGTTAGTCACTTACGATGTAGACATTCTATATGTCTCTTACGATGTAGACATTCTGTTAGTCACTTACGATGTAGACATTCTGTATGTCTCTTATGATGTAGAAATTCTGTATGTCTCTTATGATGTAGACATTATGTATATCTCTTACGAGGTAGACATTCTGTTAATCTCTTACGATGCAGACATTCTGTATGTCTCTTACGATGCAGACATTCTGTATGTCTCTTATGATGTAGACATTCTGTATGTCTCTTATGATGAAGTCATTCTGTATGTCTCTTATGATGTAGACATTCTGTATGTCTCTTATGATGAAGACATTCTGTATGTCTCCTACGATGAAGACATTCTGTTAGTCTCTTGCGATGTTGACATTCTGTATGTCTCTTACGATGTAGACATTCTGTTAGTCTCTTACGATGTAGACATTCTGTATGTCACTTACGATGCAGACATTCTGTTAGTCACTTACGATGTAGACATTCTATATGTCTCTTATGATGTAGACATTCTGTATGTCTCTTATGTTGTAGACATTATGTATATCTCTTACGATGTAGACATTCTGTTAATCTCTTACGATGTAGACATTCTGTTAGTCACTTACGATGCAGACATTCTGTTAGTCACTTATGATGTAGACATTCTGTTAGTCACTTACGATGTAGACATTCTGTTAGTCCCTTACGATGTAGACATTCTGTTAATCTCTTACGATGCAGACATTCTGTATGTTTGTAAAAATGTTTGTAAAATGTTTTACATGTTTCGGATGTTCCTTCAGAGTTGAAGATAGTTTACTTCCTAGTCCAAACCTCCCGCAGGACGACGGGGGATGGGAGCGGGCAGGGTTTGAACTCGGGACCATCGATAAATCCGAACGACAGTCCAGCGTGCAAACCGATGCAGCCATGTCTCTTACGATGCAGACATTCTGTATGTCTCTTATGATGTAGACATTCTGTGTGTCTCTTATGATGTAGACATTCTGTATATCTCTTATGATATAGACATTCTGTTAGTCTCTTATGATGTAGACATTCTGTATGTCTCTTATAATGTAGACATTCTTTATGTCTTTTATGATGTAGACATTCTGTATGTCTCTTATGATGTAGACATTCTTCATGTCTCTTATGATGAAGACATTCTGTATGTCTCCTACGATGTAGACATTCTGTTAGTCTCTTACGATGTTGACATTATGTATGTCTCTTTTGATGTAGACATTCTGTTAGTCTCTTACGATGTAGACATTCTGTATGTCTCTTATGATGTAGACATTCTGTTAGTCTCTTACGATGTAGACATTCTGTATGTCTCTTATGATGTAGACATTCTGTTAGTCTCTTACGATGTAGACATTCTGTATGTCGCTTATGATGTAGACATTCTGTTAGTCTCTTACGATGTAGACATTCTTTGTGTCTCTTTTGATTTAGACATTTTGTTAGTCTCTTACAATGTAGACATTCTGTATGTCTCTTACGATGTAGACATTCTTTGTGTCTCTTTTGATGTAGACATTTTGTTAGTCTCTTACGATGTAGACATTCTGTTAGTCTCTTTCGATATAGACATTGTGTAAGTCTGATCTAGATACAGGGTGTGCCTCTTCTTCACGTTGGACTATTTTCTTCTGGCAAACTTTGTCGGTGTGTCTTGACACGTCTACTTACAAATGTATAGTTTTTAAAAAATTTTTTAGTGTTTTTTAAAGTGTAAGGCCTTGGGCCGTAAATCCGTAGATGCATTTATATAATACAAGCACGCTACAGGCGGACTTAACCATGACAGTGTTTCCAACTGTAAGATTTAAAGCTGAAATTTCTGACCCGTCGAAATTTATACATATTCTATATCTCTTTTGTGGAGTCCCCGGGGCAGTAGCACCATCTTCGCCCCCTTAAATCCACCTTGAATTAAGTTTAGATTAAGACTCTAGAATAGTCTAGATCCAGATCTTAACTAGATCTAGAACTTGTCTATAAATCTAGTTCTAGCCTAGATTCCAATTCTAGATCTAGTCTGAATTCTAGTTCTAGATTTTAGTTCTAGATTCTAGTTCTAGTTCTATCTAGATCAAGTCTAGATCTAGATCAATAACTAGTCTAGAGATCTAGTCTAGTTGTAGTATAGATCTAGATTCTAGAGCTAGACTATATCATATCTAGAACTTGTCAGGAAATCTTGAACTTGTCTAGATCTAGATTCTATATATATATTCTTTATTCTGGATCTAGTCTAGACCTATTAAGTAAATAGAGCGATTATGATCAGGATTAGTAGGCCCACTAGTTGGTAATTGTGTATTAGCCTATGCCTTTGCTGTTCGCATGGGAAACCTGTTAAGTTATACACGCTCATTTTTTTTAAATTTCTTACTATGTCTACTCCAATATATTAATTGAAAGTGTTGGGAAGAAGTAGGTATCTTGGAGCAGTGGCGTCATTGGGGGAGGGGGGAGGCGAGGGTGCGGTCCGCACTGGTCGAAACAATTTTGGGAGTGGCAACCAAGTTGGAAAAATATATCTTGGCAAAAGCAGACACATCGGAAATGTTAATAATAAAATCTCAAGATATATCTTGGAGCAGTGGCGTCACTAGGGGGGGTGCGAGGCTTGACACCATTTTGGGGGTGATAACCAAGTTGGAGAAATTATAACTTGGTTATAGCAGACACATGGGAAAAGATAATAATAAAATCTCTAGATATATGCCCAAATATGCCTTCACACATTTAGATGGCTGTTAAGTGTAAATGATACAGCACAAAGTTATATCATTTAAAGTATAACAAAAGAAACCTGTTCATATGATGTTTAGTCTTTTTATAAATTTAATTAAATATTGTTGTAAAACTTGCAATAACATTTGAATAAATGTAATAAACATTGGGATTTTACATTTAAGTACAAATCAATAAAAATAGGTAATCAGCTAACTGTATTGGTTTAGCAAAAAAAAAAAAAAAAAAAAAAACTAGCAATAGTGTTTATTGGAACATATTTCTAGAAAATTGATTTGGAGGGGTGACACCCTGAACTACCGCACTATGTGCCACCGTTACTGTATCGGGAAGTTTCCATGCTGATATTAGTTTATCACTTAACGCTACTCTACTTATTCCAGAAGAGTTAGAAGAGTCTTATCAAAGACTGCGTGTTGCACTGTTTGCTTTTATGTGAAAAACAACGCCAAATTTTCTAAATTTCTTTAAACGATCAAAACAAGACTATAGCCTGAATATATTCCTCGTCCATTGGTGAATTTGATGGGGGCCGCTTCTCTTTGTAATCTTGTTAATAGAAGATTAGCAGTACAGTGCATTATAGATACCTCAGAATGTGCATTTTTCAGTTTCAAATGCCAGAAATAATGCTCGGCCCCGACCACTGTTTCTCCACTGACTTCAGGAATAACTTTTCTAGGGTACAAAAAAACGTCTGAAAGAATGAAAGGTTCGAATGTACTGAAGATTAATTACATACACACACACACACACACACACACACACACACATATATATATATATATATATATATATATATATATATATATTCATCCCCACAAAATCGTCTCCGAAATAAAATCAAATCCTGGTTACCCCCCTGCAGTACACAATGGAGTTGATGGAAAGAGAGATAAAAGTATTGTACGATGGCCTAATCAGCAATCAAATATTTCGTTAAGACATGCAATGCGTTAGTGCCAGTGTTTCTATGGAAATAACAAAGTTCTGTTGTTTGTACTTCAAATTTCCTTTGTTCCAAGTGCATTAAGTGGCTATTTGATCTCTCTCTCTCTCTTTCTCACTCTCATCAGCCGCCTCTTACCTATTTCCTTTTTCTTTCCCCGCCTCTCTCTCTCATCTTTCTCCTTTAAATATCCTCTCTCCTCCCCCTTCTCGTACTCCTCACTCTCTCTCTCTCTCTTTCTCTCACCTTTCATTCTTTCTCTCCCTACTCCTTCTCTTTCAGGCCTCCTACAGACATTTCTCTTGAGTACTTTATTTACTGAAGGAACTTTTGACAGACAATAACAAAGAAACAACAAACAATTCAAAACAATCTATGTCTCGTTGAGTCGTCTCCCTGAAGTTATTACATATATATATATATAGTGAAAAAAAAATGAGGCTCAGTAATTAGGTTTGAATGTATTTAAAATGGCATAATCGATGAATATTTTTTAAAAAACACAGTTTATCTTTAAATATCTTTCATTCAAAGCATCAAATATTTTGTTTCTCTTAGTGGGACCAAGGTTTCAACATTTTCAGAAACGTACCTAATACCCATAGGGCCTGAGGTCAAACGATCTCATGCTCTTCAGTGGCTATGAGTGGACTATTAAAGTGTTGAAAGGAATCCTTGGTGTAGCTTTAGTATTACCAGTGCGCGTTGGACTGTAAGGGTTAAACCATTTAATCACCACAAATCGATACTTCCACGGAAAAAAAACCCAGCTCTAAAAGCATGTCCTTCTGATGACATTTTTTTTGTTGTTGCTGTTTTTCCGGTTGTTGCTTTTAGCTTTGTTTTCCATGACCGTGCTTTGTTGTGACTTATCTCAAGTTTCTTTGTCCTCGAGTATCATATCTCGTCTGTCAAGCAGAATTGAAGATCTTATCTCTTTAAATACACTCACTAACACAAAATGTTACTTCAGATTAAATTGCATGATTTCTGGCTGACGTGGGAGGATCTCTTTATAAATAAAATATTTATGTCTGTTCCAGTTTTATGAAGCTGTTTTGTTATTGTTATTTGTAGTTTGTGAGTTGTTTTGATTTGATAACTAATGCACGGCTGGCCTTAGGTAGTTGGAGGCCCTATGCGAAGTGAATATCGAGGCCCTAGGTGGTCAGTATGGAGACCCTAGTCAAAGCGAATACCGAGGCCCTATGTGGTCAGTATGGAGGCATTAGGCGAAGTGAATATGGTGGCCTCAAATGAAATCGAAAACAAAAAATTAAGACCGAAAAAAAAAGGAATGAATTATAAACCGCCCTTATTCTATATCTAAATCACAAAGATAAAGGCGCATTCCCGTTTCATATGCTTGGACACATTTGTACCAATCCTCCTTCTTCCCTAGCGCTATTAGAGCATGGAATGGGTTGCCTGAGCTAGCCAGGAAAACCAATGACTTGGCGGAGTTTAGGTCATTGGTTAATATGCATGACTAAATGCATGACGCGTAGGACGTAATCATCTTCTTTTTTGAAGTAACGTCCGTATCATATAAGACAAGATACGAAATCAACAAATAAATTAAATCCCTATAGCGCCTAAAGCACGAATGTGCTTTATGGACGATTCATAATCACCAAGCTAGAAATAAGGTTTTGACATTTCCCCAAAAGGAAGTATTAATGGTCTTCTAACATATGTGTGACAAGTCAAAAGCTTGCTGCCAGAGTCACTCAAATTTATCACAGCATTAATTATTATTATTCATTATTTATTTATTTTATTTTAGTTATTTCCCTCTCCTATCCCCACTTTCTTCACCCGCCCCACCTTTACCTCTTGGAGCTAGACTTGGTCCGCTACCTTGGCGTCCTTTCATTTATCTTCCCTTGACCGGGGTAAAGATAAACACAGTCTCTTTGATCTCACCCGCAGGATGTCTGACAGCCGCAGTGGACACCACCTTGGGTGGAATGCGAGTCAATCTTTCTTCCCCCCCCTTCTCCCACGTCTCTCCTTGATCTAGGAAATTCCCTGTTTCCGCCCGCATTTTCCAGGCCTGTATATAAGGTAAATTAAATCAATCCAGACTCTCATTTTCTCATTCGAGCTGAGCTATTGAGTCTGGACTGCTTCATTTATTTTTTCTCTTAGAGGAATACCTGGTGCCTCCCTCAGGTGTCTGCCTATTTGCTGTTCAGTGTCTACTCGACACTATTCAACTATTTGCTATTCATCGGATTACCTGCCTACTCATTTGGCACTATTGCTATTTATCGGATCACTCACGTGCCTATTTATTTGCCTATTTAGCTGCCTATTTATTTGGCATTGTCTGCCTAGTCAATTGCCTATTTGATATTGAGTACCATCTCCTGCCTACTGGGATCCACTCAACTATTTACTTGGTGCTATCGGCTCCACTTGCCTGCCTATTCGACAGCCCGCCTGTCAACTTAATAGGTACGACGTCCCTATAGACCCAGAGCCTGTGCGAGACGTCATAGCTCCGCCTGAACTTCGTAACTCACTGGACATATCCTGTTCACTACGCTGCCCACGGCAGATCCGCTCTGCTCACAGTAACCTTGAGCGCACGGTAGCCGGCCACCCGCCCTACTGTGCCCACTACAGATATTAGAACTTTGGATTGAGACTCCACAAGAACTGTATCACCGGCGTCCCTCTACCCACTAGAGCGCCATCTCCAGCTGCAGAACCTCAAGCCAGGATCACAGCCATCTACGACATCAACAGGACAACCAGCTAAGTTCAGAAGACAAAGTGACATACTCTCTTATTAAGTGCAAGAGTGATGATTAAACATAGTATTCACTAGAGATAGATGCAAACCCTCCCCCTTTTTATTCTTCTATGTAAATATTTATGTAAATAAATATTCTTCAATTTTAACTTTGCATCTTTCTTTCATTGCTTGTCTCGTTGCGTGCCTGCTCCCGATTTATATGCTGACGGGTTGGTGTGTGATAGCTTTAAAAATAATCATCCCCTAGACATTAAACGCGCCAAACACACGTCACATTCCCCAACCTGTCACAATATGTAGTCTGACAAGTAGCCCTAGACGGCTGAATAGTTTGCCTATGCCTAAACTGCTAAATGAGGTTTTGACTAGTGCCATTTTTAATGAGACCAATAAACATGTACGATTGTTGTGGACGGACGTTGACTTGTAGCACCAGACTGCTAGACAACCAAACCAATGTATGCGTATTATATCATAACTCATAAAACTTGAAATAACTTGAATAAATTATTTTGTGAACAAAACTAAATAAAACTTTTATTACAATATAAACAAACTGAACTTGAGATAAAATGAAATCAATTTAGTAGACTTATACATAATATAAAATATTATTCTGAACAAAGTCAAACTCGCCACAAAAACACATCCTTTCAGACTGGCGTTCTCGAGTCCTCTGTCCTAACTTAGACCGCTGACGACATTGCCACTTATCTTGCATCATTCACAACCAATCGCTAACATCTTCCCAACGTCACCGTAGAAACACACACACACACCCTCCATAACACTAATTCGACTTGTACATTCTTTTCTTTTTCTTACTCTAGACAACGTCTCATACTCTCATTAGGCTCAAGCTCTGATCTGAGAAGTAACATGGAGTAGGTGAAGAGTATCAATGCAAGGCGAATGTCAAGAATGGTCAAACTACTCGCGTGCCATATCTGGCCAGTACTTAGTGGTCCCTCGAAACATGTGCTCACTTTAAGAAGTCACAGATTCATTTGGTTGGGCATCAATGAACATAAATGTTCAGCTGATATATTATATATAGCAAGTTACATGTACGGAAAACTGTTCAAGGCATTTGGCATGTGATACTTTATTGCTTTCTCCTTCTCTCTCTCTCTCTCTCTATCTATCTATCTATCATATGTATGTATGTGTGTGTATGTGTGTTTATATGTGAGTCTGTGTGAGTAAATTTGTAAGAAGACTACTAGCAGAGTAACAATTTGTTTACATGCTACAAAAGAATTACTTGTTTTTATTTTTAGATGTATAACTTTGACAATATGTACCGAACCCAGTAACTAGTCTAGACTACTGTCTTTTAATGTTACCATATCTGGATCTATAAACTAGAATTTTATATAATGTAAATAGATGTCCACTAGATGTAACAGGAATATTTTTCCGAAGAGGTTGGGGTGGGGATTGAGACAGGGTTTTAATGTTCTATTTCTTTATCATTCATTAGCTATTAAAAGCAAAGTAATCGATTTTATACAGCGTCACTGTATGAAGGAGGAAATGCCTTTAAAAAACCCACACTTTTATGTTACTTGTTTCAAATGTAGCTGGCAGTATTGACATTCAATTCACCGTCTTCGACATTGGTTAGAGTGAATATCTCCAGTGAAGTGTGAAACTTTCTCTTATATTTTAAAAACCATTAAGTAATTAATCAAACGAAGAAGTTTGCTTCAAATCAGTTCTGTTTGTTTGTTTGTTTGTTTGTTTGCTTGTTTTGTATTAATGACGTAAAAAATTGTACTGATTTAAAACTAGTGTACAAGGGGGAACTCCGAGATGGTTTTGACCATTTTTGATATTATATGTGTTTGGATTTACAGATAATGAATATATTATTCTTTTTTTTTATTTGCAAGAATAACTTAGTAATGGATGTTTTTGTGACATAATTCTTCTGCGCATCCAAAACGGTCAGATTTTCACTGAATTTCTGTGTGACGTCACGAGTGTGCCCTCAAATCCTATAGATAGGGAGGCGAAAAATAAATTATCTTTGATAAAAAAGAATTTTCGTTAGTACAACATTAAAATACTTTAAAAGAACTTTCTAATGGTGTATAAATTATGACTGTATGTTTGACAGTAAGAAAGTTATGATTTTTTTGGTGCCGTTTTGACCTAACATTGGTTGACATGGAAAAAGTGATGAGAGAGCTTGTGGCTGGGTCAGCCGGCGAGACACACCCTCAAGGTCAAAAGTTAAAAAGCTGGAATTGAGTTTCGTAGACGATAGATCTACTTATTAAATAAGAAATTTAATAGTAGATCTAGTATTCGTAGTAAATTTCTAGCTCACAAATCTGATTTCATTTTTATTTATGAACTTCAGTTGTTTAAAATGTCTCAGTAGTAATTGAATTCTTTGGCCTGGAAATCCAATGTATTGTTGGTACTGCACCTGGTATTAACTTCAATTTTTTTCAAATCCCATTTCCACAGCAATGAAGTTGCTGAAACAGCTTCTCTCAAAATGGTTTGAGCATAAACAGGAATTAGCTAATGCCTTTGTAAAATATTTGCTCTTCAGGCGAATAAATTTTTCCCTTTAAAACTTCATCTCTTGGAAACAAATGAAAAGAGACACTCATTTCTGTGTCAGCATACTTGCTGATTTTATCTTTGTGATTGGAACTACTGCAACAAGCTGAAGAACAGTATTTCATTTTCTTCAAGTAGAAATAGAGGTTTAGATGTAGAATATTATTTATAAACAATGACCGATTATAAATCAACGTGGAGACTAGATCTAGCTGTGAAGCGTAACAATAAATGCGATCCGATAGATCTAGATCTATTAGGGTTTATTAAAAGAAATTTCTATAAATCAAATAAGAACATAAAACTAAAATGTTATTTAACCTTGGTTAGGCCAATAATAGAATATGCATCCACCGTGACTAGGGTAACACCATTAGTAAAATCACTAAATTTAGAAAGCCTTCAGGACAGAAGACTCAAAAGTAAAGTAGCAATTATACATAAAACACTGAACCATAATCTTCAAATACAAAAACAAAATTTAATAAAATACTCTGAAAGACACAAAAATAAAGGCACATTCCTCGTCCCATATGCTAGGACAAATTTGTACAAATACTCCTTCTTCCCTAGTGCTATTAGAGCATGGAATGGGTTGCCTGAGCTAGCCAGAAAAACCAGTGACTTGGCAGAATTTAAGTCATTGGTTAATATGCATGACTAAATGCATGACGCGTAGGACGTAATCATCTTCTTTTTTAAAGTAACTTCTGTATTATATAAGATCAGAAGATAAGATCTAGATCTAGAGAGTTTATCGGTTATATAGGTCTAGATCTAAATTTAGCCAACGCAGTTGTGACGTCACGTCTTTTAAAACTATAAACATCTCGCAGAATCCCGTTTTTTTTTTAGATGTGAAGAATTTTCTGTCTAATTTATTAAATATATAATTTTCTGAGCATTTAAATAAAAAAATGATATAATGTTTACTATTACAACTTTTTGCGCAGAATTTAAATATGTCAATAACTAAAATTTGAAAAACTATCGGAGTTTCCCTTTAAACAAACACTATTTTGTGTTGTTGCTGTTTAAGAATGAAACCTTTAAAAAGATGTAGCGTAAGAAAAAAAAAGAAATGATATTTTAAAGACATAGAAATGAAAATTGGAAATGGCAACATGGTAGAAGGAATGAAGGGAAGAAAGAAAAAAAACTACGAGTCAAAGAAAGAAAACAAATAAAATAAAGAAAAAGAAATGAAAGGAAAGGACACAGAGAGAGAGAGAGAGAGAGAGAGAGAGAGGAGAGAGAGAGAGAGGGAGAGAGAGAGGGAGAGAGAGAGAAAGAGAGAGAAAGAGAGAGAGAGCTGTGTACAGACAAATATAAAATTACAGCGAACGTCGTCTGACAAAAAGAAGCTTGTCTGTGATTTGGTTAAGAGTAATTTGTTTGATTTCCTATTTCTGACCAACAATTTAGATTTCTTTCTTAACCAGAGGCTTTGAAAAAAAACATTTTCTCCCTGACGACAAGTACAACAAGCTGAACTCAACAGACATTATTCTCACGTACATTTCTAATACAGGAAAACATGGTCCTACAATTGTGTATTAATAGAAGATGCTCACTACACCGGTTTGTATCCTATAATAACTTGCAGGCACAGAGAGCACAATGTTGAAAGATTTCCAACTGCAGTTATGTTGCTTCTGTTGTTGTTTTTATTGTTGTTTGCTAGCGCCAATTATAATTCGGTTGTGCTCGACAATGTGAGAAAAAAAGGGGGGGGGGCTAAAACTAAAAAGGAACATGAAATCATGCAACTAGTCAATCGATGCAGAATAATGGATTGCATACGCGAGAGGAGGTAACATTCTATCAGACTTGGTTTCAATGACATCAAAGTGGAACTGGAATAAATAAAATTAAAATGTATGGAAAGATTATCTTATTGTTGGACACTGTCTTGTCTTCTAATAATCTTTCTGGACTAGTCTTGTCTTTTCACGGTTTGACAGACTGATAGTGGAATTATTTTGTCCATTTGACTGAGTTTTAGAGGACTCGTCTGTTTGAGAGTGATATTGGACTTTTCTATATGACAGAATGATATTGGACTGGTCTGTTTGGCAGTGATAGTGGACTCGTCTATTTGATAGAATGATACCGAATCAGTCTATACAGCAGAATGATAGTGGACTGTCTATTTGATAGAATGATAGTGGACTCATGTGCTTGACAGTGATAGTGGATTTGTCTATATAAAAGAATGATAGTGGACTGATATTGTCTGTTTGGACATAGTGATAGTGGACATTGCAATATCTGTATGAAAAAAAAGTTGATTCAATGAAATCTACTCAACATTTTCTAATTAAAGCTAATTATTCCAATCCTATTAAAATTCAATGTCTTCCTTGTATGATCCAAATCCAACAAATCAACAATAAAACAAATAAACAAACTAAAAGACGTCAATTCTCTCCTGGGCTATTTCTGGACACAATTAGCTTTAAGAACTACACTGAACAATTTCTTTCATATAATGGACGTATGCTGTTTTTATTCCCTCATTCTTTTGTGGGCTATTTTGCAAATAAATAAAAAAAAATAACCATGAATCTCGCTTATGTAACTATATTATATAATGTGTACACGAGTCTAGTTGATTTAATTAATTAAATTATAATCTAGACAATTAGAACAATATGTTATAAATCAACAAATCAGATTATTAATTATTATTATATTAATTTTACAGAATTGATATAGATTTATTACCAGATGTTTTTACGCACTATAGATAGAGTGGATTAGCTACTTTCGGTAGAAAAAAAAAGACAAAATTTCATTACAATTACACACAATAGCATGTATTATTTAACGAGTATAATCTAAGTGGCACATATCTGTGGACAGTGACATGAAGATAAGATAAGATAATTTTATTGATCCAATTAAATGGAAATTCAGTTTGACTACAATTGACAACCTCAGCGTAACTACTTTACAAAAACAATTTGGATGAGAAATTCGAACAACATTCACTCACGAAACACATACACATTCACAACCAGCGCTTTATGAATTTGACTTCTATGTACTTCTCGATAGCGACAGCTGATCTTGTAACACTCTGACCGAAAGTGGGATAAAGGAGTTTTTAAATCTTTCTGTTTTAGTCCTAATGGAAAGGAGACGACCACTTCGTTCAGATCTTATGTAACAGTGGTTTAATGGGTGCAGGTTGTCTTTAAGAATCGTGAGTGTTTTGGAAATGCATCTTTCTTGAAAAAGCTCTTCATGAGATGGTAGCTGTATTTGAGTGATATACGATGCTGTTTTAATTAGTCTATTTAGTCTATGTCTTTGTGAGAGTGAAGTATTAACATACCAGCAGGTGATGGCAAAGTTGATTAAACTGGTGATAGTTGCTGTGTAGAAGCAGATGTTTTGTTCCTACCAGCTAAGAAAACAAATCTCTATCTTTCCCCCTCTTTAGTCTTGACATATTTTATAGAAAATTATATTCTAGCGGACTATTCATTTAATTATTGAAATGAAGATTTGAACATTAGGGTTAGGTTAACTAAATTGTAAGTTTGGATTTTATTTGAGTACTCTGAATGTTGTTTTGTTAATTCAATGTATATAGTACATGTATATGTGTCATTGTTTTCAAATCATTTGTTTGTGTCTGTTTATGGTTCAACTCGAGTTTATTCAATTAAATAATTCCAGTTCTCATTTGGAGTCGAAGTACCTAACCCTAACCCCTTGTTTTCACCACTAGTTTTTAGCACCCCCTGTTTTCACCAGTTTCACCTGTTTTCAGAACAAGTTTCAAGTCTCGTTTTACCACTAGCTCGTTAGAACCTCTTGTTTTCATCAATAGTTTTAGCCCCTTCTTGTTTTCATCAATAGTTTTTAGCACGCCCTTGTTTTCAGAACAAGTTACATTGTACCTACGTAGGCTGTTTTCCACTTTGCCTATGAGTATGAATACTAACCATAGCTATTCCATGACACTTCGTGCCAACTATTTCACTTCTTTTAAATGTTGCAGTAGCGATGACTGGACCTGCTTCTTTCGTTGACACGCTGGAATGCTAATTAAATCTAATATCGTAAGGCTTTTTTTCACAATTTATATAACAGCATCATTGGGTTCAGATGAAGTTTTCTTTAAAAAAAGGTAATTTTAATGTTTATCAGAAGATGCTCGTGCCTATAGGTTGATTAGGGTCTAAAACACGTTGCACCACTGGATCGATTCTCTGATGTTAGCTTACACAACACATGTCGGCGAGGTAACTTTGCCCAGGGCCAAAATAATCCGGCTTAGCAAATGTTTGCCCACCTAATGGCCAAAAAGTTATAATAAATAGTTTTTGTTTGAGGAAAGGGGAATTAAGGGAGACTAATTAAATTGTTCACATCCTTCTGGTTTGTATTTGTCTTTTGTCGATTGGAATTAACTCAGCTGTTTTATTTCTTTCTTTCCGCCCCCCCCCCCACTCCAATACCTCGCAATTTCTTCCAGTGGAACTTAGCTTCTACGGCTGTAGGCCCTATTATGCAGTGTGGTCAAAAGTCCCAAAGACCTAATAGCACTTGGTCACGTGGGGTATGGCACGCGGCATTTAGTTTAGGCATCGCTGAACAAAAGCAATATATCAGATTTCAGTATCCAAGATCAGGGGACCTGGTGGCTGAGTGGTAAAGCGCTATCGGATTCGAACTTCGAATCCTGGTGAAGACTGGGATTCAGAAATTCGAGGTATTTAGAGCTTCTCTGAATGTAATGGGTTCTTGACATTAGTTGGGGAAGAGTAAAGGCAATTGGTCTTCAATGACTTGCAACATGCTTTTTTGAGGCATCGGAAACGAGTTCAAACAGCATATTGATGGCTCTTGACTTGTGAACCTTTTATTTCTTACTGCTAACAACTAAACATTCTGGAAAAATTATACTAGGGACAACATTTTCACTTCATTAACAAGTATGAACTAGGGACAACATTTTCACTTCATTAACAAGTATGGGCATAAATCGATATTTACACCTTTTTACCTCCCTCTCTTCTCCTTCACTTCTGCCCGAATATAACACGGTATGAGTGTGTCTATTACAGTGATGCCCAACCTAATTCGACCCGTGGGCCGTTTTAATGTTCAACACTCGTCTCACCACAAGATCAAAAGTTACAAAAAATAAATGAAATAGTTCTGAGACTGTTTTGGTAGAAACTTGTGGATTTAATACCTTATTAATAGGTTATTTAACAAATTATTTTTTTACGGGTCAGAAAAGAGCTTACTTTCTCTACTTCAAATGTGAGCACCAGTGTGGGTACCTTTACCAACAAATCATTTTTGTCTCTTTTTTGGTAAATAATATGTTAATATTACCATCGATCCTCCAATCTCTACGCGTGGTTTTACAATCTTTTATTCGAGACTCAAACCAAGAATTCAGCCATATTTATTTTATGATGCCGTTTTTTTATGTTGTTGTTTTATTAAACAGTCACATTTTCTTTATGAAATAAATATGTTCCCTTATTATCATGTTGCAACCCAAAAAAAAGTCAAGATCGATTTACTTTACGTGTTAGATTCTACATTCATAGTTCCAATGCATAAACACACAAATGTTACAGATCCTGATACCAATCCATCAGAGAAAAAGTGAGGGTCCAAACGTAGGTAAAGATATATTTTTTAAACCTTTCTTTTTTTTGTTTGGAACATTTCTACACTTTTTGCCTTGGTTTCCGCGGGTGTTACAGATAATCTGTTGTGATTTGATTTTAGTGTAACTTGTTCTAAGTTGTTGATGTTTTTTTTACAAAGTTTATATCAACTCACTCCGTTTGCCTGTCTGTCTGGTCAAAATCTTTTACACGTTATTTCTCCCATATACAATAAAAATATTAAACAATTAGTTAAACAATATTCGTAATTAATTAATTTTGTTTATATATAAAATGTACCCACCTTGGAGGAGATAGGTCTGAGTCTTGTGTAGACAAATCTAGATCATTCGCTAAAAAAAATGTAAACTAACAATAATCTATAAAGACTATTTTTGAAGTACTTGAATAGCTGAGTGGCTAGCACGTCGGTATTTCATCATGGAGGCACGAGCATGCTATAAGCACGAACGTTGCGCTAAACAAAAACAATATTTTCAATAGCACACATTTTGTACTGTTAGTTTAGATCTATTCAAAATTAATTACACCATTGATTCAAATTTATCAATGAAATTTCCCTCAGAATACAAGGTGTTTTTTTTTTAAAGTATTTTTTGAATATTTAACTTGGTTTACTTCCAACCAGAGAGAAAAAAAAAT
The DNA here is from genome assembly GCA_036873155.1 of Biomphalaria sudanica. Classification (NCBI taxonomy): domain Eukaryota; kingdom Metazoa; phylum Mollusca; class Gastropoda; family Planorbidae; genus Biomphalaria; species Biomphalaria sudanica. Next base: position 438,680 of record JAZGLO010004004.1, read on the forward strand.
CTGGGTTGAAGCACATTGTCTATGTGGTTTTAAAGTTCTTTCCATTTTATTCATAGCTTTCTGAACCCGTATCTTTTAATAGATTTAAATTGATACTAAACAATTAAAAAGCAAAATACATTCCGAATTGTACAATGGTTCTTAAACAAAGTCAGAGTTTGAATTGTTTCACGTCTGCTGGGCTGAATGCTAAAACAGATCGTTGCCGATCATTGTTTGGGAAAAAAACAATGACAATCATTCTGCGGTCCTTCCGACAATATTTTTTTTTCTTTTAGGACAACAACTGATCATCATCTGATGGTTCTAAGAAGCGTGTGTGTGCAAGGTCTACACTGGGCATTGCTGACTATTTCAATGAAGGAGGCTAAAGAAAGAAAACGTTTCCGCCCAAAGTAACGAGAAGTACTAGAATTCATGGGCCACAATGTGTTTGGGTGGGAAAGGAGAAGCCACTCCATTATAGGATGCAAAAGAAAATGGAAAGGGGACGACAGAAAGCAATACCGGAAGTTTCACTGAAATCAAAATGAAAACAATTCAGGGCAAAACAAAAAGTACAGTTTGTAAGTGGGTAGAAGCTGAAGTTTCAAAATAAATTTAAAAAAATGTGTCTGTGGGTGGGGTGGGGTGCTATAATACGAACCGTTCCGATGAAGAATAAAATGAAATAGTGTGGGGGGTTGTTTCGGTAAAGCTATACAAACGACTTTCATCCCCTTGGTTTTCTAGAATGCACGAAACATTGTGTTCTAATTGTTGTTTTATAAAGCGATACATCAGCTACAAAAAAAAAATGGTTACAGGTGGGGTTATAGAGCTTGACCTTCCAAGAGAAAAAACGGAAAAAAAAAAAGAAACTGTAGGCCATTACATTGAAGAATGTAAAACGTAGCGATACACGGCCGGTAGTTTAATAAATAAACACTCCTGACCAAGTATGACATGTTTGATCCAATGTTTTCTTTGCCTTATTCCCAGGGTACATGAGTCAGATGCACACGCCAGATACCGAGGTCATCGTAGCTCATAGTAGCCACCATCACAGCAAGCCATTCTCTCACGTGCAGAACTTAATGCCTTGTGAGGAGCAAGTACAATTTGTTTCATTTTTTAAGTACATACACGTCGCTAGCTCCGCCCACGTCCGGTATCTCAATTGTGATGACGACAAACAAACTGCTTCACGTCCTATACAGAGTTTACAGTGAAAAGGAAAGGGGAGGGTAGGAGACTGCTCAAGATATGTTCATGAAGAGACATTTGGGGAAATTGAACAAAAAATAATTAGTATGACAATAAAAAGAAGGCAGTATGAACTCTAAACTCTTGTAAGATAATGTACATATCACTATTAACCATGACTCTTGTCACAAGCTTTTGAAGATGTAGGACTTCAAGGGTTTACATATTTAGTGTATTGTACTATTGATGTACTTTTTATATAACCAACTGGCACTTGTTACGTTTGAGTTGCTTCCAAACATGTTGTATGATAAATGTCAATATTACGATCTAATTAATAGTACTAGTTGTTATTGTAAAACAAAAATAAGAAGGGCCTTGCAAGGATCCATTAAATTGGGCCTCGCAATTCGTAAGGCCGGCCGCGAGACCAACAAATCTTTTCAAAATTTCCACTCTAGTCAATTTAGATACTGAAAATGAACTTTTATGAAACAATTATAAAAATAGAGCAATTTCCCTCTTCCAAGTACTACCACCGTGCTGTGCTTTCAGATTTAGTAGTTCCCTTTAAGAAATGCATATTCTCATGTCCTATCTTTGTCATAATAACGCCTTGGTCGCGTCTTCTGCTATCCATCAATTTACAGAAAACATATTAGGATCCAAGTTGTTCATAATTCAATGCATAATTCAATGCATGCAATCCTTGCATGCACGCACGAATTAATCTCCATACAAAACATATAATAATAACACGCCAAAGATCTCGTAATATGCATATATTTATGGGTAGTGTATTCTTAAATAGAATTTAATCCCAATTTATTTATTTTTTTTGCTAAAAAAGTTTTAGATTTAGTCTTACACAATTTATCGCCTATAAAATATGTTTTTATTTTTTAATTATTTTCTTGTCCCCATCTAGATACAAACCTACGTCAAACGTGTTCAACCAACGTTTAGTGTGAAAAAAGGGGGGGGAGAGGGCTGGGCGTTTTGTCCAATATTCCGAAGTTGCTTACAGAAACCGAAATACTTTTAAATTAAGATTCAAACCTCAAACCTCAGGGAACGCAGGTCCCTGTCCCCCACACACTTTTGTAGCAATGACCTTAGTGTTGATGGTGTAGTTTGAAATGAAACCTCGTGAGATCTTATCGTGCCAACCTAATTATCTATCTACTAATCACAAGACTAAAAACATTACGTTCGCCACACGAAGTAACTTCCTACGCCTTGGCTCAATTTGTGGACACTTGTTGAGAAATCGTTGAGTAAGTTGTATAGATTTAGAACAGTACAGGTGAAACAGTGGTGAAAACAGGGGGTGCTAAAAACTAGTGGTGAAAACAAGGGGTTAATAAAAATAGGTCGACTAATTCGACTCCAAATGAGAACTGGAATTATTTAATCGAATAAACTCGAGTTGAACCATAAACAGACACAAACAAATGATTTGAAAACAATGACACATATACATGTACTATATACATTGAATTAACAAAACAACATTCAGAGTACTCAAATAAAATCCAAACTTACAATTTAGTTAACCTAACCCTAATGTTCAAATCTTCATTTCAATAATTAAATGAATAGTCCGCTAGAATATAATTTTCTATAAAATATGTCAAGACTAAAGAGGGGGAAAGATAGAGATTTTTTTTCTTAGCTGGTAGGAACAAAACATCTGCTTCTACACAGCAACTATCACCAGTTTAATCAACTTTGCCATCACATGTACTATATACATTGAATTAACAAAACAACATTCAGAGTACTCAAATAAAATCCAAACTTACAATTTAGTTAACCTAACCCTAATGTTCAAATCTTCATTTCAATAATTAAATGAATAGTCCGCTAGAATATAATTTTCTATAAAATATGTCAAGACTAAAGAGGGGGAAAGATAGAGATTTTTTTTCTTAGCTGGTAGGAACAAAACATCTGCTTCTACACAGCAACTATCACCAGTTTAATCAACTTTGCCATCACCTGCTGGTATGTTAATACTTCACTCTCACAAAGACATAGACTTAATAGACTAACTAAAAAAGCATCGTATATCACTCAAATACAGCTACCATCTCATGAAGAGCTTTTTCAAGAAAGATGCATTTCCAAAACACTCACGATTCTTAAAGACAACCTGCACAGTTAATATATATCTTTGAGAAAAAAATACCAACCTAATTGGCCAGACAATGAAAACTCTGGTTCAACAGTTAGAAATTTTGATTTTTTTTAAAATTAAATTTGGTCTATTTCAAGCACGCTTCGCCTCAAATGTTTCTTTGTATTCAGTAATGAATTAAATAACTAACTATAGACTTTGATGTACATCTTGATCACCGTCTTATGTAGAAGTCATGAACTGGCACTGTAATCATTCTTTGGCAACAAGATACATATGTATACAATGCTTATATTCAGTTTTTCAATACACGATATAAATACGCTATCTCTAACTAGATCTAGTATTTTAGTCTAGACTACCGACTTTTCATATTTCGAAGTTTGGGTTTACATCAAATATATACAAATCATAATAGGATACAGTAACGTTTACTTTTCTGTTCTTACAAGCACCTAAGGGCTTAAAGGAAACTGTATAAGAAAGTTCAGGCGAATCTCTTTACTTGTTTAATAAATCTCTTGTTACCTAAGTCTATTTTACAACTATAATGTCGATAGAAAGTTCATTTAATAAATCCTTATGCTTTGTTTTATGTTTTTCATTAATATTGGAATTTTACTAGGGATGTTCATGCATGTATGTTAAATTGCTCGTTTTGTTGTTTCTATGAAACATTCTTTCTTTCTTTCTTGTTCAGCAGTCATCACATCTGACCACTCATCCATGTCCAGGATTATCCAGCAAGAGGAAGAAGAGGTGAACAAGATTGTGGCCCAGATTAAAGGGAAGCTGACCCAAGCAGGGGTACGTTGTGGATGTACACATTAGATTTGGTGGCGGTCATATTTGATCGTTTGTGTCGTTTCATTTCTTTAGGTCAGTGCAGCCTAACGTTTTCATGAGCCATTTACATTTTCCAATACGCGTCTCACTGGTCTCATCAGACAAAAAGTTCCAAGAGATATTCTCGGCGGCTTCAGCATATATCGAAGGCAAGTTTTGAAGGGCCGGAAAGCGCCACTTCATAGTCCGGATATGACCCGCGGGCCATAGGTTTGATACCACGGCTTTATGTGTAAAGCTGAATGAATGGTTAGATGCTGCGGTCTTGATACCACGTGCCATACCCACATCTGGATACCATCTTGCACACACTCCACGTAGGCTAGGTTTTTTTTTCTTTTTCACTGTATGTAAACTATCAAAATGATGTTCTGTTTCAAAGTATTTTTTTAGTGTTTCTGAAGTGTTAACTACATGTATATGTCCTGAGGCAGAACGTTGTCAGATGAGTTCAAACCCATAGAGCTTACTTCAAGGTTCTCAACCTTTGCTTTAACGCCACATTAAACAAACAAAAAAAAAAAAAAGGTTGCATTCACGTCCTCGTTAGTCGGTGGAGGCCTGGGCTACCAAGGTAAGACCACCCTGTTGGGTCTGAGTTTAGCCCTCGTCGCCCTTTATGAGCTTTAGGAATGCACTCTACAGTATCCTACTGTGTCTCTTTCGAAGACTTCATTATAGTTAAAGGAGCTCGGATTAAATTAAGTTAAAACAAAAAAAAGAAAGAGACTTAAGTGTGAGAAACCTTGAGGCACCTGTAGCAGTGCATACATGTCTTAAATGTGATAGATCGTCGCATGATCATTTTAATCAATTCTTTTTGTAGCGGCCTGCTTTGGACAGAAACAAGATGTAACGGGTTGGATCTCGGGAGAAATTTTACCAATCCAACGTCAAAAAAAAAAGACTGTAGAATCGAATTAGTGGAGAAGTAAGCCTATGAAAAAGTCTTTGAATCAATCCACAGGGTTCAGAACTTGAGAAATGTTGGTTTATTTACCCAGTTAAAACAAATTGGCGATAAACTTATTAGCTGATGTGTTGTTGTTTCTTTTTGTAAAGTTTTATATTGTAACTAAGTAAAATGAATCCTTTCTTTCCTACAGGTTAGAGGGAAGCTACTTCGACTTACAGGGGAGCCTGGCGCCGCCATTATTCAAGCGGCACAAGAACACAAAGTGCATTGCATAGTTACAGGGTCACGTGGTCTAGGCACCATGAGGAGAACTCTGATTGGCTCCGTGTCGGACTATATCCTTCACCATTCGCACGTTCCGGTTTTGGTGTGTAGACATAAGGAATCGTAGAGTTTTCAAATGTAGAATGTATATTACTAATCTAATAGATTTATATCGGGGCATTGGTTCTTGATATTTTGTAGCTTAACATGGACTTGCTCTGTTTTATAGACCTACAGATCATAACTCCAATAAATAATAAAACATATTTTACATCTAGAATCTAGATATTTTGACAACATAAAAGGCCTATATATATATATATATATACTAGCCTGACATTACCCGCGGCCTGCGGGTCTAAGTTTGTGTTTACTAATCTAGTGGATTGCATTTAGATGTATGTTAAACTTAGCTAATGATCCTTTCAAGTTTTTTCTCTTTCGCTACGAAAATAAAATTAGTTTTGCGAAAATGGGTTTACCCGAAGCCGATACATTCATATCTATTAAAAACGAAAAGAGCGATAGCTTTGTTAAATGAATGGGATTATAAAATGAACAATTAAACGAAATAATTTTTAGTACGCGATTCATGAATGAATATAGATCTAGGCCTATCTCAACTCGGCTTCGCAGCTTTCGTAAACGAATGTAGTCTCTAAAAATGCTTTAGAAAACCAAATTGGAATGTTTATTTGATCAAAATATGAAATGAAAGGACTATAATTAGTATGTTCATGTGTTAAAGTATAAAACTATCTGTGCGAAGAAAAGTGTTATCATCTTAGAGTTGAATTAGAGTTTTAGATCTAGGGATGGGATTATAAAGTTAACAATTAAACGAATTAATTTTTAGTACGCGATTCATTACGGTATTGTCTAATGAAAGAATGCTCGCCAGGAAATCTGTAGTCACAGATATCAGGAACTAATTTATGTAAAAAAATGCTTTTTGAAACACAAAATTGAAGGTTAATTTTATTATATAATGAAATCAATGCATCTTCTTTTGTATTTTCATGTGTCAAAGTACAAAACTATCTGCGCAAAGTGTATTTCTTAAAATTATATCTAGGTCTAAATCCTTTCGATCTTTTCTCATGTCAACATTGTTAACCATGGCCTAGATCCATAAATACTATAGCTTTAATAGACTCGAAAAACTATTTTTTTTTATTTGAGGGTCGTAAGTTTTTTTTTAGGGCTACAATACATACACTACGGTTTAAGTTGGTACCCAAGGAACATTCCTGCCAAGTTTTATCAAGATTGGTCAAGCGGTTTTGATTTCTATAAGTCACATACATACATACATACGCCTTACTTTGTACTTTATAGTATAGATATATATAAATGTGTGATAAGTAATACTTGTTTGTTAATTTAATTTTTTCCTTAAATATATATAATCGGGAAATATGTTTTCCCTTGGCAGTGCGGACCAAACACACATACTATTGTGGAAATATCGTCGCTGTGAAATTAATTATAACATGAAGTCTCCGCAATCTTCTATTTGGATACAATCCAAATAATATTGTTACTTTTTTGGGCGTGCTACATGTCCTTAAAGCCCTCCAATGGGAGTCACGTGTGTGGACAGACAGAACACCCAGGCCGTTTGACCTTTGTATGATCTAAATGGGACAGAACAAGAGCTCAAAATTAATAGCGGATTTACATCGGGGGGGGGGGTGCGCTAAAAGACAGACATTAATAAATGGTTGTGGGCAAAGACAGTAAGTGAAATGATGCCAATAGGATTTCAAAACTTGACAATCAGTAGAACAGTCTGGTTTCTCTCTTGAAACCACTTAAAGGCTTCTACTACAGTTCGATCTAGTTACAGCCCACGTGACGTACTTCATACTTCATAGAAGTCATCCTCGTTATCTATAAGTACTAGAATGTGTCTTGTTTCATTGCTAAGATCTACTTTCTTATTTGTTATTATTTACTAAAGCTAATGGGAAAGTATACTACATATATAAGAAATTATCTTAAACAACTAGCCAGACTAGACTCGTATCAATGAGCAACTGTCGTAAAATTGAAGCTAGCGATTGTTAGTTAATACAATAATTACTCTGCCTCGGGACTTCTGACGTTGTCAAACTCGTGTGGAAATATTGACCTTGTGGGGCTTATTAACAAATGGATTATGAACATTGACATCTAGAAAAAAAAATTCATAACTCCGATAGTGTATGTGTTTAACACACTGCTAGCTTCTGGGACGAGGCTGTGACAAAAGAGTAGACCTTTGAAGATTGTATAGTAGTGACTAATGAGACGTAGATAGTGTAAAGGACTAACCAATAAGTCAAACTACAAGTGTGATTCGCGTCTGGGAAATATGCGATTTGTTTTGTGTTGACGCGGGGGAGGAGGCACTAGAGGGGGATAAAGCACTGGCTACCGCTAAATGTTCTCGGCCCTCTAAGACAGAATTGTATCTAATGTCTGCTTTGGTCAACACACTAAGTCACGTGATGCAGAAGTATCAGAAAAGTGGAGGAGAAACGTCCTATTGGGGGAAACGATGTCAAAAAGTGTACAAAGCCAACAAAAATAAAATTACATTAAAATGCTGTATATTAAAGGTCTGTCGTCTTGATCAAAAATCGTTTAAAGTTTAGAGAGTTAAAGTGTGCGCGCTTCTCTTGAGGACACCACTTGAATCTCCAGAGATCATTTGTTCATCCTCCTACCCGCCCTTTTACACACACACTCGCACACACAACCTTTGTGGTGTTTACCTACTTGTCTCTAGTGTGATATATTACTGTAATGTTTTTAATAAATGTTTTGATTAACCAGAAAAGGACTTTTGCTTGTTACCAGGTGACGTTATTTGTGATTTATCAGACTTCCTGTAGACTTGTAAATAAGGAAAAAAAAAGTTTTTCCTGCCATTGGTAAAAATGTGTTTCTAATTGGTACAGTATTTATAAACATGTAAAATATAAAAATATTTAAAAAAACAAAAAAAATGTAATATTAAGTGAATTGCATCAATTTTTAATGAATCGTGTAATTAATTTTCAATAGATTTAGGGCTAATAATAATAAATTTTGTGCGACTGGTAATCTTTCTATTTTTGTTTTTGCGCAACTTTCCTACTTACAGCATGCTCAGTGCGTTCTATTCCAAGCACTCTTGTGAACAAGGGGGTGGGGGGTTTGTGCTGAATTTGAAAGAGACTCCACAATGGAAAGCCGATGCTCTAGCCACCGAGCTGCTCAAGTACTTATAAAAAAAAAAGATTTTATAGTTAATTGTAGATTAGCGAGCGACCTAGTTCTCTACACGAATATTAAAAAATATTATTTAAATATTAGTTAATTACGACTAATATATTTTCTTATTTATCTGTTGTCATCGACAATATTGCAAACCTTCGACTTATGAGACTGGAAAGTAGGTGAAATAAAGGAGTCCACACAGAGTGAGTAGATATGAGCTTTGTAAGAAACATGCACACATATAATTACAATACACAAACATGCTCTTGTATTATATTATTTAAATGTTTTACTTTATTTCACAATCATACACAAAATTCATGAGAAAAGTCAATAATACACAGGTGTTTGTTTTTATTGAGTGAAGTAATGTGCAAATATAATTTTGTTTTTAACCACCGGTCCACAAATACATAAAGGATATGTACTAGAAATAAATTCGTAAGAATAACCCTACGATTATTTTCATTTGGTTAAAAGTAACTGCACAACTCTGAATTAACATGGTAAATACATTTTGTCATTGCCTAAATGAAAACATAAGACTGCATCACAAATGAATAGGTTAGAAACAGGATTAATACAGCAGTAGAACAGCACGATAACCTAACTGTTGTCAAAAAAAAGCGCAAGCTTAAACTCTATAGCCATATCACGAAGTTCTCCGGATGGCCATATCACGAAGTTCTCCGGATGGCCATATCACGAAGTTCTCCGGATGGCCATATCACGAAGTTCTCCGGGCTCACAAAGACCTTCCCCTTCAAGGAGCAGTATCAAGAAAAAGAAGAGGAAGACAAAAGAATGGACAGGCCTGTCATTTAAAGAAATTCTATCCAAGGCAAAAAAGAATGGAGAAAGATGGTCAACAGATCGTGTGTGGTGCCCCAATGTTTAACAGACTAAGGGATAAGTGAATGAGAAATAAAAAAAAATCAAATAGCGCTTTTCCGTTGTATAAATCAAGTAACACTGTAGTAACATGGTCATTCTAATAAGATCCCATCTATCCTTATACAAGACAACATAATCGAAGTGCTGCACTGTTCCCTACTTTGGACTATTGCTCATCACATACAATTTATAAAGGTAAAATGTGTAGAATATAATAACAAAATTGCAGAGGTGACAACGCTAGAGCAACTGTCAAGTGCTAATCAGGGTGAAGATGCTTCACTTCAATAACGCCAATGAAAGGAAGGTTAAAGTGACCTATGTAGACATAGTCCTCATATTGGAATGCTTCACTGAGGGCGTAGAGCGCCTTGGCCCCTGGGTCGTGGTGCGAGGTGACGATACGCCCATCAAGGCTGATCTCCAGCATCAAGGCGTGTTGAGGCAAAAAGATGTCAAAGAAAGAAGGGGGGACAATCTGAGGAATCAAGAACAACATTTAAAGTTGATTTTTGTTAACCATTTTTCTTAAATTTTAATACGTTCAGTCGAGTCTAAATTAAAAAAAGAATCTCAGCTTTTATTCCTTTACCCTTTGACCAATGCCAAACAGAACTCTTGATCAGATGATCTTACAATACATCTCACTTATAAACGCAGAATCAGAAAGCTGCATAAAATTAATATTTTGTCATCTCTTTGTATTGACTTTTAAAGTAGTAATCTATAACGTCAGTATGCATTGCTGCTTCCTTAGAATCTTTACCTCGTCCCAAATTTTAACAAAATTTTTTAAAACTTTTAAAAGCCCCCAAAGGCAGGTAGAAAGGTAAAATATACTATTGAAACACTGAAAGTGTGTTGACTTTGTAAGCTTGGATGGTGTATTGCACGAGTTAAAGAGTTTGAATTTTAGCAAAAAAAAATTTTCTTTATTGTTTTGAAAAATAAATGCGTTACTTTAATTTTTAATACTTTTTTTTTGTTGTTGTTTAATGCAGAAAAGCCTGGCTGGTGGGAATTATTTTTTTTTAGTGAGCCTTTCGTCCTCATCACGTGCACTATAGTCAATATTGTGGAAGCCCAGGGGATGCAATAGTACATTCCGTGTTAGTCTATTCACCTACTCTTATGAACGTTGGTGCAACGCCTGCAATAGACCTCGTGATAGTGTCAAAACAGCTCTTTTCAGTAGTTAGAGCTGCCAACTTCTAAAACATCCTGCAGTTTTCTATTCTATTGGGTTGAAAAGCTACGAAAGTTCCATTTAAAAAATTGCATTTAATCAAGTCTGAATTTGGGATGCCCTTCCTATCACCTTAAACGGACATCTTTATGCGTCATCACTAAAAAGATGAGACACAAGGCTTAAGAACTTCAGTGTGGTCTTGTGTAGGCTTTCAAAATAAAGGCATTGGACACTATACATTTTTCTCTTCATTATGCGACAATAAAATTACCTTTGTAATAAATCGTTTAATGAAAGGATATGGAGCCACAATGTCCAGGAAGGAGCCGATGGCGCTGGAGCCTTGAAAACGAACTGAGCCCATTCCAACATAAAGGTTGCCCCTTGCATTGGGCTTTAAGTTATCAGGGTAGCCAGGCAAGTTGGTTATAAACACTTCTTTTTCTCCTGATTTCGGACCATTAATGTAAACCCTGTAGAAAGCAAAACAAGATTTCTGTAAGTTCAAAGCCTCAATCATTTAAAATATAACAAAAGTTTAAAAGAATGTTTTGATAAGTTCTAATTATTCCTAGTGAAATGAAAATTAGAAGGTTTAAGCTCAGATCTACAGCACGACAGGAGATGAATGCGAACAAAATATGTCGACCTAGAAATCTGAAAGTGGGATACCTACTATTTCACAGCCAAGTTGTTCAATGTAGAAGCATTTTGTATTGTGATCTTCAAAGATTGATTTTAGTTTTAGGGGTGAGTGAGAGCCAACATTTAGGCTAAAGAAAAAAGAAAATGTCTTAAATTGTTTAAAAAATGACTACTTTGTCAGGGTGAGACTCTTTCACTGACTATTCATTATTTTAAAAAATATAATAATTATGATATTGTCTACTAAAATAGAGCCTATAATCCCCTGTATAGAATATAGGGCCTACTAATATAGGCTACTATATGGGTTATATTCATATTTTATTGGAATAGCCCATAATAAAAATTACTAAATTCTGAGTTTAAAAAAAGGGGGGGGGGGAATAGGCAGACTTGGCGGTGGCTCTCAGAAAAAGTAGTTTAGAAAAGGGAATATTTTTGTTTTGTTTTGTTTTATTGTGTTCGGTGCAGACACCAGACAGTCGCCAGTGACAGTCAATAAAATGTTATGCGATTGAGTCTGAAATCGGGCATCCAGTTGATGGACTAATGTACAATAGACTAAAACACAATTTGTCTATTTCCTCTAATCACAACATGAAAGCACGATGGCCGAGTGGTTAAGGCGTTGGACTTAAGATCCAATGGAATTATTTCCGCGTGGGTTCGAACCCCACTCGTGCTATGACTTTTTTTTTTTTTTGGTGAAACAAACGTTTTATTCCGACGCTGCCAACGTGTGGTTTAATCTCTGTGTGGGGTAATCTCTGGATTGTTCTTTATCATCCCAAAATTTGATTCACGACCCTCACTACTACGTTATCACGTTATCTCCCTTTAAAAAAAACGGCGTTTGGCAGATCAAATTAAATGTAATTAACTTTCTCCAACAATTAGATCATTCAAATTTTGTATGATTAATTGAATGGCTCGTTTAATTATTTTTAACAGTGTGAATTGTAGAAGAGTGCTGTAATATTTAATATTGTATTTTGTGCATTATAAAAATAAATCTTTAGAAATTATAACATTGTGACGCATAAATTAGGGAAATACTTGTTAGAAAAGACTCCACCAAGCCCATATATAAAAATAAAACAATCACACTCAAACATTCTAGACAGGATTTGTAATTTTTTTTTACTAAATTATTTATTCAAACTACTTTTAATTTCATTTTTTTTTATAAATATATACGTTGTTACTGTGACAACTACAGAGACAGAAAAACAGATTGCATTCATCTTTCAATGTCAAAAAAGAGAAAGCTTCTTAAACAAGTCTATCTATTTTTTTTTCTTTGTGTTTTAAATACCTAAGAGCCGACCCGTGACATAGCATACAGTTGTCCAAATGGGGTGGGTGGGTGGTTGAGCGACGTAGAGAGTTATATATACAGAGAAGATTACTTGCTCTCCCACCCCCCTTTTTGTCTGAGCGGCGCTCTCTGTCGCCGCGAAAGTTACGTGGGGTAACTCTAGTCCAATTTGCAGAAATAAAAGAGCTATCTTTCCATGACTTTTTCATCGAGGGCTAGAGAGTCGGCGTACGAGTGTCTTGTTCCGCATGGTTGGGCGACGTAGAGAATTATATACACATATTTATTAAATGATATGCATTGATTTCCGGTGAATTCACCTCATGAGAACGAGGCTTGCTTCAACTTACTTAGATAATCTCGAGACACTCATCTCAGCAACCAATAGAAAGCTTTGATCCTCGGAAAGATACAAACCATTGGCCAGATAGAGTCCATCTGTAACGAGCCAAGATGTCAATGTGATGGGATCCAAAGCAATGATTCTCCCCAGACTGTTAGACTCTATCACCTGTTGGCAAAGATAGCCTAAAATGTAATTTTCAGAGCCACCAATGTCAAAGAAAATTATAAAGTTGCTGGAACGATTCGAGAGAAAAGTATTTATTTATGACGCCTTTTTTTAAAGTTAGATTATATAAGCTTCTAATAATTTTTTCTCAATTTTTTTGTTCAATTTGATATTTTTTCAAATAATTTTTTTTTCCGGATCGGTAGTTGTAATGGATAATGAATTTTGAAGTGATACTCAGTCAAATTTCTTCAATTAGATACAAAAACAAGAAAAGAAAAAAAAATACTTCTTTTAAAAACAAAGCATATATTAAGGATCGTTTAATCAATTAGTTTGGATCAATCATATAATAAAATTGAAATAGATCTAGACTAAAAATGAAAAGTATTTATAAAAAATAAACAAGATTACAAAGAGAGTTTGTGTTGCCATGTCGGATCCGCATATTCGCTGGTCGACTGAGGATGGCATCGAGCAGGGTATAAAACCGAGACCGTAGAGATAATCAGTCCTGCGCGCTAACCGCACGACCAGGCATTGCTCTTAATCTAATGACAAACTGGTTACAAACTAATAGCCTATTATTGATAATACCTACACATTACGGAATGACAACTACCGGATATGTACAATATGTCAGAAGAGCGATTTTAGATAATCTTTTAGTATTGAGCATTTTTATTTAAATGGAACTAGAATGAGGATATAAATCTACCTAAAAAAAACTACTAATTTAGCACTCTCAATATCTATATCTACTAGATCTAGATCTAAAATATATATTTGGGATAATGTAGATGTAATTTAGATAAGATTTTTATTTAAAAAAACACTAGATAATTAATAGACTAATTGCAATATGAAATATTAAAATAGTAGATTAGTTTTAGTATTTTATAACATTGCAATATTGACATATTGACAATCTAGACTTTAGAAATAAAATCTACTCTTTAAGCCTAGAAATTAAAATTATAGATCTTGATCTAATCTAAATCATGGTTGTCTGGTAGTGCGGTTTGCGCGCTGGACTGTCGTTTGGATTCATCGATGGTCCCAGGTTCAAACCCTGCCCTCTCCCATCCCCCGTCGTCCTACGGGAGGTTTGGACTACAACTCTGAAGGAAAATCCGAAACATGTAAAACAACAAACATTCTAAACTAGACCAAGAAATTCTAGATCTAGATTCTATAATGATTTTTAATTAGAGCTTAAATCTAAATCTAGTTTTAAAAATCCAGCTCTAGTGTAAGAAAAAAAATCTAGATCTAGTGTAAAAAATCTAGTTATAGTGTAAAAAAATATCTAGATCTAGTGTAAAAAATCTAGATTAGATCTAAATCTAGCTATTATGTCTTTTTAAAATGCGAGTCACATTACGAGGTTTAATAAACATTACTATACCGAGTTGTTTTAGCATTTAAAGAATTTATTCCAAATGACGTCAAAGGAAAAAAATCCACTACGTCACACGGCCTAGTTAGACTAAAAAATGTCTTCTATACGAGCAGCTTCTCGAGGGTTCATTTACATTGATGCACCGAGTTTGTTTTTAGCATTTCATTTGATATATGTATATATATAAGGATTAAAGACGCTTTTTTAGTTTTGTCTGTCAGTCTGTCTGTCCGTATGTTAATAGCGAGAGAAAAAAGACTAAAAGCTATTGAAAATCTAATTAAAATTTAATTTCCCTTCCTAAACATCGCATTAGTTTTAAGTTTCTATAATCGATTGTTCCGGATGTTTATATATTTATAGTGAGAGAAAATAAGAAATTCAGATTAATCAAATGTCGTTAATTAAATTTGTGGGATGGTCTGTTAAGGAGATTTTTTCAAACCATACTTTGGTGTTAGGAAGTTATTTTCCTTAAAAATCAGAGCATAATATTAACGATAATTAGATTTTCTAACGTTTTAGCTAGAAAGTTAAATGTAGTGTAAGAGAGAAGTGCGATTTTACATAAATAGAGTTAAACTATTTTTCATAAAAAATCCGGAACAACCAATTTTCGTAAATGAGAAAATTATTTGTTTTATTTATTAGAAGAGGGATTTCAAACATTTATTAGCGTTATTAGATTTTTCATATAAAATTCGGATCATTTTTGGCGACGATTTGTAAGAAAATTAAGGTAATGTAGGTCGATTTCTTTTTCGAAACAAAATCAGGAACATTCTTTACAGATTAAACAACTTTTATTATGTTTCGGCAAGAAAATTAACTCTTATTCTTATTAATTTTTATTTTTAAATCCCGATTAACCTATTGTCTATATTTTTGAAAAAAATAAAATTATTTGACATAAATTTGTTTTAAATTAAAAATTCGGAACAATTGATAGATAAATAAACTAAAGTGATGTAGTGTCCAAGAATATAAGTGTAATATTAGTCAATTATGCGATTTCAAACAGTCATTTGACATAATTTATTTTTTATAAAACAATATTCGAACAGCTTTATAGTTAATGAAATATAAATCAGTATAGATACTTTTATTTAACATTTATATGCTATTAACATTTAAAAACCGGAACAATATATTAAAGATCATGTGTTTCTTGCAACGTTTAAGCATGGAAATAAAATGTAATATAAGTTAGAAGAGCAAACAAATATTCATTGGCATTGATTTGTTTTTCACAAAACATCCGGAACAATCTATTGCAAAATTTCTGAATGAAAAATTAAAGGTTAAATCAGATTTACAATAGCCTCTAGTGTTATTTGTTAATCTAATCGTGACGGCCAGACCGACTGTCACGTATTACGAATTGAATTCTAATTTTTAAAATGGCTTGCCTAGGGGAACGTGACAATAGAAAAGCAGTTGTGTCACTTATCTTAAGTCTGAATTTAATCAAAGACTTACAATGAATAACAAAAAAAAAATGACACAAGAAATCGGAAGGTAAACTATCAACTTAATGTTTAATCAAATATAAAATTACAAGAAAGAAAAAATAAACATTTACTCAATACAGAATTGAGGTGTTGACCAAAACCCTTTTACAAAAATGGCATGTAAAAATATTACAATACAAGAGTTTGAAAATGTAATTACAAATACAAGCAAGGCCTTTAAAAAAAAAACTTACACGATCAAGTGGTATACCACGCACGGGTCACGCAATGTCTCCGCTATTCTGTCTCACAGCTGTCTCCGTATGTCTGTCTGTCAACGTCACGCGGGCGGTCTTTATATAATATACCGCGCGTCGATTTCAAGACAAATCTAGGAATTTCTCGAAACAAATACGTCATCAATTTCCCAGATCTAGAACGCTCTTCAAAGAGACAGAAAAAAAAACACCCTCCTTTCAACCAGAGGTACACACACAGGTCAAGGACCGGTCACTGTCTGTGTGGCTTGACGAATAAAAAAAAACTTATTACACAAGGGGCAGACAACCTACCCGTCTCTTGACCGCAACAGGCCAAAGAAAGAAAAGAAAAAAAAAAAGAAAAAAAAAAAACAACGCCTAGATACGTAACACCTCCCCCCTAAAAATAAAAAGTTTACATTTCCACGAAATGGAAATCTTTTTAGAACTACAAAAAAAATATTTACATTACAGAATGTATTTATCATGATATATATAAAAAAATATATATACATCAAAATACTTTTTACAATCTAGACAAGGCATCGGCGATAACATTTTCGCTGCCTTTTATGTGTTTAAGATCTAGGTTGTACTCTTGTAAAAATAAACTCCACCTGAGAAGTCGTTGGTTCTTGCCAGACATTTTGTGGATAAATGTAAGGGGATTGTGGTCAGTAAATACAACCAGTGGCCATCTGGACCCACTGATATAAAAATCAAAGTGTTGTATAGAAAGAATCAACCCAAGACATTCTTTTTCCACAGTAGAATAATTTCTTTGATGTCTATTAAATTTCTTGGAAAAGAAACAAATAGGGTGCTCTACTTGGAAATTATCTTCTTGGTAAAGGACTGACCCAACACCTGTGTCACTGGCGTCAATAGCTAACCTAAAAGGTTTTCCGAAGTCAGGAGCCATTAAAATGGGGGAGCTAGATAATATCTGCTTGATTTGGTTAAAGGCTTTCTGACATTCATCCGTCCAAGTAAATCGGACGTTCTTTCTCAGGAGGTTTGTTAAAGGACTGGCAATGACAGAAAAATTTTCGCAAAATTTTCTATAATATCCAGACATTCCCAAAAATCTTCGGAGTTGTTTCCGGTCAGCAGGAATAGGGAAAGCTTGGATAGCTTCTACTTTGGCCATTACAGGTTTCACCTGGCCTTGTCCTACAATATGGCCTAAGTATTGGATTGAAGCCTGGCAAAAATCACTCTTACTCAGGTTTACAGTAATTTTTGCATGTAACAGTTTAGTAAAAAGACAATGCAGTTGTTTACAATGGCTAGAAAAATCTTGGCTAAAAATTACTACATCGTCTATGTATGCGTGGCAATTCTCCATGTCAGCAAGCAGGGCATTTATCATTCTCTGGAAAGTGGCAGGAGCATTCTTCATGCCAAATGGCATCACTTTGTATTGGTACAGACCATCAGGGGTGACAAAGGAGGAGATTTCCTTTGCCCTATCAGTCAGGGGAACCTGCCAATAACCTGAAAGTAGGTCTATTTTGGTGATGTACTTAGCGTCACCAATACGATCTATGAGATCGTCTATCCTAGGGATAGGAAACGAATCGGTCTTTGTTACAGCATTTACCTTACGGTAGTCTGTACAAAAACGATAAGTCTTGTCCTGTTTAGGTATCAAGACACATGGGGAGCTCCAGCTACTGGAACTTGGTTCAATGAGGTCATTTTCAAGCATATACTTGATTTCTGACCTAAGTATGGCAAGTTTTTCAGGGTTGACCCTGTAAGGATGCTGCTTGACTGGAGTAGCCTCGCCAACATCTACATCATGCATTATAACATTAGTCTGTTTTGGTACATCAGAAAAAATGTCATTAAATTCATTAATGAGTTTCATGATAACTGGCCTTTCTGTCGAAGACAGATGAGACAGTTTTACATCCAAATTCTGTAATACAAAAGAATTAGGGATTTTGTATTGTCCAAATTTCTCCTTTACAATATCATCATCAATAGGAGAAACATGGCTATTTGAACAACTTTTGACTGTATTTAAAACACAATTACTCTTCTCTGAGTGATCTGGCCGAGATACATAAGGCTTCAGCATGTTTATATGACATAGCTGAGTCTTTTTCCTACGGTCAGGGGTTTTGATTGTGTAATTGAGGTCACTAATTTTGGTCTCAATTTCATAGGGACCAAAATATCTGGTTTGCAAGGGTTGACCTGGTATGGGCAAAAATACAAGCACCTTATCCCCGGGAGAAAATTCTCTAACACGGGCCTTTCTATCATACCAGCGTTTCATGCTGGATTGGGTGTTTTGTAAGTTATTTTTGGCCAGAACACAAGCATCATAAAGTCTAGTTTTAAACTTAATTACATAGTCTAAATTTCCTTCAGTGGCTGTTGGTGACAACAAAGTCTCTTTTATACATTTCAAGGGACCGCGCACCGAATGGCCAAAGACTACGTCAAAAGGGCTGAATCCCAACGATTCCTGGACGGATTCACGGGTTGCAAACAGCAGCATGTGGATTCCTTCGTCCCAGTCTTTTTCGTGCTCAAAGCAATAGGTTCGGATCATGTTCTTGAGAGTCTGATGGAATCGCTCAAGAGCGCCTTGCGACTCGGCATGATACGCACTCGACATGCAGTGTTTGATGCCCAACTGAGTCATGACTTGCTTGAAAAGATTGGCCGTGAAATTCGATCCTTGGTCCGATTGGATGGACTTTGGTAGACCAAATAGAGTAAAGAACTTGATTAAGGCCTTCACAATGTTTGATGCTTTTATGTTCCTTAGAGGAATAGCCTCAGGAAAACGAGTTGAAGCACACATAATGGTCAACAGGTATTGGTTGCCAGCTTTTGTCCTTGGGAGAGGACCAACACAGTCAATAAGTACTCTGCTGAAAGGTTCTTCAAAGGCTGGAATCGGCTTCAGAGGAGCAACAGGGATCTTTTGATTTGGCTTGCCAACCATCTGACAGGCATGACAGGATCGGCAGTACTGGATGACATCTTTCTTCAAACGTGGCCAGAAGCCAGAAGAAGTGTGACATAATCTTGTGGTATGTCTTGTGGATGCCGAGATGACCTGACATTGGTGTGTCATGAGCCAGATTCATGATGTACGCTCGGTATCTTTCTGGTAACACGATTTGATGGCATATTCTCCATTCTTCTTCGTTGGATGCGTCTGGAGGTTTCCATTTCCTGAAGAGCATATCATCTTGGATGTAGTAGCACGTTGATGCTAGCTCTGCCTCTTGTGATGTCATTGCGGTTTTTCGGAGTTTAGCGAGCTCTGGATCCTTCTTTTGGTCCTCAATCAACTGTTTTCGAGTTGATGCCGGCTTTTCAGAATTTGGCGTTGGTTCTTCTTCAAGAGAAGCAAAGAATGTGGTGCTCAAGTCCACATCATCGTGGTTACTGTTGGCTTTGATGACGTTCTCTTCTTGAGATGCTTTCAACCTCATTGCCCTTGTTACTGCACACGCTGGATATAACTCTAGGTCTTCCTCGGGTGTGGCAGATAAGTCGGGTGTTTGAGTGACGATGGGTTCGGCTATCACCTTTCCACCTGCTAAGTCATTGCCTAACAGCAATGAGATGCCTTCCAATGGTAATGTTGGTCGGACACCTACAACAACCGGTCCAGTAATGAGATTTGACTTTATGTCGATTAGATGTAGAGGCACATCTATACATCCAAGCTCTACGCCTCGTAACAGGATGCTCTTCCCAGTCGATGATGATTTAGACAAGGGCAAGATACCCTCTAAAAGTAACGATTGTGAGGCACCTGTGTCTCTCAAAATGGTGATAGGTCGTAGACTTGTAGAATCACCGGGTAGTGATACAAATCCTTCCGAAATGAAAGGCTTAAAATCCTCTAATAAAACATCAATTTTGGTTGATGCAGACTGGACTTGGGTCGAACTCTCGCTGGAGTCATTGACATCTCTAGGAGACGCAGTGGAGAAACTCTTTCTTGAGTCAGTAGAACATCTTGTGGATGTATTTGGAGAACTCTTGATGGAGTCATTGGAACATCGGGGTGATGTCTTATGGGAACTCTTGATGGAGTCATGGGAACATCGGAATGATGTATTATGGGAACTCTGGATAGAGTCATTGGAACATCGGGGTGATGTATTATGGGAACTCTGGATAGAGTCATGGGAACATCGGGGTGATGTATTATGGGAACTCTGGATAGAGTCATTGGAACATCGGGGTGATGTATTATGGGAACTCTGGATAGAGTCATTGGAACATCGATGTGATGTATTTGAAAAACTCTTATTTGAGTCATTGGAACATCGGCTTGATGTATTTGAAAAACTCTTGTTTGAGTCATTGGAACATCGGCTTGATGTATTTGAAAAACTCTTGAGTCATTGGAACATCGGCTTGATGTATTTGAAAAACTCTTGTTTGAGTCATTGGAACATCGTAAAGATGAATTTGAAGAACTCACTGTTGAGTCATTTGAACACCGTGGAGACATTTTCGGAGAGTCTTGTACAGTCAATACATTTGAAACAGGTGGTGTCGAGGTATTCTTGATATGACTTGAGGATGAGGGAGTAAACCTCGACGACCACTGTACTGTGCAAGCGCTGACTTTTGAAGGAGCTTTTTCGTTTCTCTTCTTCAGTTTCCAGCAATCGTCAATTTTATGGCCTTCTCGTTTGCAGTATGAACAAGTAGCTTTACTTGTAGTAGGTTTTCTGTCATTTGTACTGCTGTTCTTGATGGAGTTGCTAGCAATGGACTCAGGCTGTTTGACTTGTTTTGGCTTGACATCCGTCGTATACTTGGCAAATTGATGTGATATTATATAATCGTCTGCCAACACTGCAGCCTTGTGCACATCTTCCTCGCCACGATCAGCTATATGCGTACGGACGTCCAGCCGCACACAACTCTTGAACTCTTCCATCAGCATTAGGTTCTTGAATTTTGCAAAGTCGGTGCCGATTTCCCTGGAAGTGAGCCATTTCTCAAAGCGTCGCTCCTTTTCCCGCAGGAATTCTACATGGGTTTGGCCATCCGATTTGCGACAATCCCTGAACTGCTTTCGGTAAGCTTCCGGAACAAGTTCATATGCCTTAAGAATTAAGGCCTTAACAACATTATAATCTTTTTGTTGTTCAATGGTCAAAGAACAAAATACCTCTGCAGCTCTACCAGTCAAAACTGTTTGCAGCAAAGTGGGCCACAAAGTTTCAGGTACATTAAAATTTTTCACAGCAAGTTCAAATTGTGGAAAATAATTGTCAATTGTGGCTTCATTAAAGCGTGGAATTATTTTCAAAAATTTTGTTGCTTCAGCAGTATGACTGGCAGGGGAAGAATCTGGTCTTACATTAGCAGCTAACTCTAATTTTTTTAACTCTATTTGTAATTTCATTTCCATTTCTTTCTGAGCCGCTGCAAGCTCTAATTCTTTTTGTTTAATTTCTCTCTGCTCTCTAGCCGCTGCAAGCTCTAAT
The DNA here is from genome assembly GCA_036873155.1 of Biomphalaria sudanica. Classification (NCBI taxonomy): domain Eukaryota; kingdom Metazoa; phylum Mollusca; class Gastropoda; family Planorbidae; genus Biomphalaria; species Biomphalaria sudanica. Next base: position 460,430 of record JAZGLO010004004.1, read on the forward strand.
TCTTTTTGTTTAATTTCTCTCTGCTCTCTAGCCGTCTGGGCTTCTATTTCCATTTGTTTTAATTTTATCTGAAGTTCTAAATCTGATTTACCCTCATCGGGTCTAAGGGTTTCTAAAAGGTCTTCAGAAAACACTTCCTCGTCTACATAATGGATTACAATGTTATCTCTGATTTCTTGTTTAAGGGCATTTGATTTTATTTTTAACCCTAAATGTTTAGAAATAAGGACCAGTTCCTTCCTAGTAAAAGCATCGAGCTCTTCCACAGAGGGATTTGCAAGAAAAACCTGAATATCCATGACTAACTAGCAACTATTACAAGCAAAAAAAAAAATGTATACAATGTAAATATACAGTACAAAATCAGTACAACAAAAAACCTTAAGAGAGTTTGGTCAATACTATTGATACTTTACTTCCGACTCTTTGACACAAAAAAAAATTTTGTTAAAGTCAACTTCGCCTTTACAAAATTACTCAAGTAAGACGAAAATAGGTTCAGAAAAATATCCGGGACGAAAGCCCTCAAACTTCTTTTGTCACGTATTACGAATTGAATTCTAATTTTTAAAATGGCTTGCCTAGGGGAACGTGACAATAGAAAAGCAGTTGTGTCACTTATCTTAAGTCTGAATTTAATCAAAGACTTACAATGAATAACAAAAAAAAAATGACACAAGAAATCGGAAGGTAAACTATCAACTTAATGTTTAATCAAATATAAAATTACAAGAAAGAAAAAATAAACATTTACTCAATACAGAATTGAGGTGTTGACCAAAACCCTTTTACAAAAATGGCATGTAAAAATATTACAATACAAGAGTTTGAAAATGTAATTACAAATACAAGCAAGGCCTTTAAAAAAAAACTTACACGATCAAGTGGTATACCACGCACGGGTCACGCAATGTCTCCGCTATTCTGTCTCACAGCTGTCTCCGTATGTCTGTCTGTCAACGTCACGCGGGCGGTCTTTATATAATATACCGCGCGTCGATTTCAAGACAAATCTAGGAATTTCTCGAAACAAATACGTCATCAATTTCCCAGATCTAGAACGCTCTTCAAAGAGACAGAAAAAAAAACACCCTCCTTTCAACCAGAGGTACACACACAGGTCAAGGACCGGTCACTGTCTGTGTGGCTTGACGAATAAAAAAAAACTTATTACACAAGGGGCAGACAACCTACCCGTCTCTTGACCGCAACAGGCCAAAGAAAGAAAAGAAAAAAAAAAAGAAAAAAAAAAAACAACGCCTAGATACGTAACACCGACCAACAGACAAAACGCACAAAAATAATTTTCTTTTATTCGGATGGGGGCACTAAACGAAAAATAAATAAAATCTAATTTTTTTTAAAAGTTTAAGGAATTGGTTTAGCATTGGTGCATGTTGCGACGTTACGCTACTGCACGAAAGTCGCTGTATAAAAAGTCCATTTCAAAAATGTGCGTGATATTTACATATAAAGTGCGTTATTAGTCTTTATAAACAAACATAAATGTTTTCTTTTAATTTAAGCAGCTAGTTGACCAGAAATAACATCTCTAACTATTATTTATTTTTGTTGTAAACATTTCCTGTACATTTTATAAATATATTTGACTCTGTGATACTGAAAATACACTATAATTGTCCATCTTTGTTAGCATATTGTAACATTGCCTCCCTTACATTTACGTAATTGTTTTAGTATTGGTGTATTTTTATAAAAAAAATCGCTTGCATAATTAATTTTATAAATTAAACGGTTTGCTTTTAGAAAACCAAAAGTAGCCGTTGCACCTAAACTTTTTAAGCCGCATTTAATGAAGCAATAATATTTTTCATATCTCTTCTAGTTTTCGAGATCTGAGTGTGACAGACGGACAGACGGACATTTTGCACAAATTAATAGCGGCTTTTTCTCCTTACGGGGGCCGCTAAAAATGGAGAACGGCCTGAATTCAGACTCAAGGCTCAAGGCTTCTCTGGCTTCTCATACCAACACGGTAACCACTCTGCTAGTGGAGAGCCTATGCATGGAAGATTGTTTTGTATCTATTGTTTCTATTGTCTCGTCCTATTAGTCATGCTGTTTTCACTAAGACTTACACGACGACTTCTAAAGGGGACTAATTCAGCTTATACCACCACTTCATTCAAGTACAAACATTTTACCAGGCAGAGTAAGTTTAGATAAGTTTTATAAAAAAATATTAAATCGTAATTTAATATCCAAATAGCATACCGATATCTCAAAGTAAATGGCCAATTATATACATATATTAAGCCTAGCAGACAACTTGCAGTCTATGCAGCAGATAATGTAAGGTTTATCTTGTTTTATGGCGACGGTTAAAGTGATGTCTCACGACCAACACAACGATAAAGGACAGTTACTTTCCTCAACCACAGTTAGGTAACCATTAGGTAACAAAATATTTTAGACAACATTTAAAGCTGCGATGGGTGGACTCTAACGTCATTTATACTCTCTTAATATTTGTGTCAAATGTTTGACATTTCGGATGTTCCTTCATAGTTTAAGATAATTTATATTCAAGAACACGAGACAAATGTAGCCTATTTCAAATGAAAGGCAGCACATATTGAGTTGTAACAAAGTTGAATGTCAAAGTATTAGGTGCGAAGAGAAGTGTAAACAATCTGACCTCATACCGATAGTTTCTTCTTTCCCATTTGGTGCTGGAGTCTGTGAAATAAATCGTCCCGTTTCGAGCTATGTCAAGTGCATTCAGAAATAAAAATCTGGAGCCGTTAAAGTCTGAAAAGATAAAGAGAAATATTAAATAATTCGAGGTTTACTTCTATGACGAGGTATAACAAGGAATAGGATGTCCAGTAGGTTTTCCTCTCTGAGAGGAAGTAGGAATATTGTTATCTATCAGTAGATGCATAGGAGGTAGTTATGTTTTGTTAGGTACAATAAATAATTGTGTAAAGGGAGAAATAACGCATTCAAAATTTTTACCACACAAATGGAGTTGATATAAGCTTTGTAAGCTTATCTTTCTTTTCTAATCTTATTATTCTCTACACATGGCTTAATCTCCTTAGCTTAGTATATTTACTATGGTAACAAAAAAATAAAGACTAAACTATTTGATTTTTTTTAATTGATTCATGTGTTATCTCGCATGAGCTTGTATACGAAATTTGGAGACGATCGGATTAGTTAAAGTGGTCGAAAATGCGATTGCAAATAACCAACATACAAGAAAGAGTGAGTCTTGTGAAAATGAAAAAAAAAATACAACAAAAAATTCCAGCCTTATGCAACATCTACGTCATCTTCGGAAGACTTAATTATTTGGGGTAATCAAAAGTTATTGCATCAAAACCTACAGCCTTTGCCAGCCATTTGCTGAGAACCACAAGAGCTAAACAAACTACTCACTATCTAGTAACACCTGTTTGTCTCCCGTGTCGACGTTGACTTTTAGAATACCTTTGTACGAGTCTGCGACAATCAAATAACCTTCACTGTCCAGTTTCATTCCTTTCGGACGTCCACACAATGGTTCCATATGAAACTGACCTTTAGAGAAAAAAAATTTTAAAGGCCACCTATTTAATAATATTCGATTTTAACTCTCTCTCCGTAATTATGTTCCAAGTTCCGACGGAATTATTCAACAACTGACTTATTAAGCATCGACGATAATATCGTTGATTGGGCTGCAGAATGGAGTAAAATCTACAACGTCTAATAGGGGAGAGAGAATTAAATTTAAATGTAAGGAAATATAATTTTTAGTTTTATAGTAAAAGTTATGGTTAAGACTTAAGATACGGAGTGATTTTTTTTTCCCAATCTTCGACATGGCCCTTGTGTTTCATTAAATTTTTGGTTTATTCATTGTACAGACGTGCAGACGATGAATGAATTTCTGAAAATCCGGAAGCGGACAACCCTTGACTCTTCCGAAACCCACTGGATAGATTACAGCACTACTAAAAATTAGAGAAACTGACTCAGCCCTAACCTACCGCAAGCAGCATCGTCTCTCCCAGTTCTAGTCACCAGCTTCAACTGACCATCTTTTATCCGCCATATTTTACCATCTGCTGTACCAGTGTAGAGTGAACCTAAATAAACCAATAACAATCATTCAAAGACAAAACCACTAGACTGAAACATAATTATAGTTAAAATAATAATACGAGTAAAGGGGCGGGGACAAATGACTACGCAGAGATACTTTTGAAACCCTAAAGACCTCTAAGAATATTGTGATCTATCAGCAGGCGGTACTGATGCAGACCTGCTGCATTATTTTGAAACTGTCAGGTAGAGTTAGCCTTCTTGAAACTGTAGGCCAGCAAGAGCGAACAAGACCTCCCTCTCACTGGCCTGCATTGAACAGTATGTTCTGTCTGGCGGGGGTCACGGAGGTCACGGTCAGACTCCGGCTTTTTCTCGTGTTTATTTTGACTCGTTTCCGGTAACACGATCTCTCCGCACTCGCGGACTAGAGACGCGACCAGAGGCCGCGTACTGGGAAACCGCAAAACCCCGCCATTTTCTTTTCTCTACCAGACTGTGCGGGATAAGCCGTTAATGTAACGGCCCCTTGAGGAACGGCGCCTGGATTGTGACAAGGTTGTGGGAGTTCTTTGACTACCCTGCACATGGATGCTATAAACACCATGGGAGTTTCGTTTTGCTACCTTTGGCCTAATTTTCTCTTACGATCATTTCCACCAGGGCGCCACTCTGAGGAGAAGGTAGCATGCCCGGGACCTTTTGCATCAGACAATTCTTCAGTTTTACCTAAGAGAACTATAATAAATGTTCTTATAATACATTTTGTTTCCTTGTAATGTGAACAGAGACTGAACACTATTTTGTATAATAAACTGCATATTTTGGACCTACCAAAGTAATTCAACTATAAGACAAGAATCTCAAAGCGGAATATAAAAACGAAGTTATTAAATAATTTATCCGCCAAAACATTGAAAGAGTTCGTGTCACTGTTTTTTTGTTTTTTTTTTATAATTGCGACTTATTTCGGATTGCGAAAAAAAAAATAGAATCTGTTTCTACAGTTTGATAACATTTTTTTTTTCAAATCCAAACTGCAAAAGCAAAGATGTTAAAGATCACAATGCTGCAAATTTTAACCAAGTAAAAGATTACAAAATATATTTTAAAATGATTCTACCGAACAGGCGACACTAATTATCCCGTCACTCTCACTCTCAGTAGTCTAACGTCATTCCTCACTCTCAGTAGTCTAACGTCATTCCTCACTCTCAGTAGTCTAACGTCATTCGTCACTCTCAGTAGTCTAACGTCATTCCTCACTCTCAGTTGTCTAACGTCATTCCTCACTCTCAGTTGTCTAACGTCATTCCTCACTCTCAGTAGTCTAACGTCATTCCTCACTCTCAGTAGTCTAACGTCATTCGTCACTCTCAGTAGTCTAACGTCATTCCTCACTCTCAGTAGTCTAACGTCATTCCTCACTCTCAGTAGTCTAACGTTATTCCTCACTCTCAGTAGTCTAACGTCATTCCTCACTCTCAGTAGTCTAACGTCATTCCTCACTCTCAGTAGTCTAACGTCATTCCTCACTCTCAGTAGTCTAACGTCATTCCTCACTCTCAGTAGTCTAACGTCATTCCTCACTCTCAGTAGTCTAACGTCATTCCTCACTCTCAGTAGTCTAACGTCATTCCTCACTCTCAGTAGTCTAACGTCATTCCTCACTCTCAGTAGTCTAACGTCACTCTCACTCTCAGAAGTCTAACGTCATTCCTCACTCTCAGTAGTCTAACGTCATTCCTCACTCTCAGTAGTCTAACGTCATTCCTCACTCTCAGTAGTCTAACGTCATTCCTCACTCTCAGTAGTCTAACGTCATTCCTCACTCTCAGTAGTCTAACGTCATTCCTCACTCTCAGTAGTCTAACGTCATTCCTCACTCTCAGTGGTCTAACGTCATTCCTCACTCTCAGTGGTCTAACGTCATTCCTCACTCTCAGTGGTCTAACGTCATTCCTCACTCTCAGTGGTCTAACGTCATTCCTCGCTCTCAGTAGTCTAACGTCATTCCTCGCTCTCAGTAGTCTAACGTCATTCCTCACTCTCAGTAGTCTAACGTCATTCCTCACTCTCAGTAGTCTAACGTCATTCCTCGCTCTCAGTAGTCTAACGTCATTCCTCGCTCTCAGTAGTCTAACGTCATTCCTCACTCTCAGTAGTCTAACGTCATTCCTCACTCTCAGTAGTCTAACGTCATTCCACACTCTCAGTAGTCTAACGTCATTCCACACTCTCAGTAGTCTAACGTCATTCCTCACTCTCAGTAGTCTAACGTCATTCCTCACTCTCGGTAGTCTAACGTCATTCCTCACTCTCGGTAGTCTAACGTCATTCCTCACTCTCAGTAGTCCAACGTCATTCCTCACTCTCAGTAGTCCAACGTCTTCCTCACTCTCAGTAGTCCAACGTCATTCCTTACTCTCAGTAGTCTAACGTCATTCCTCACTCTCAGTAGTCTAACGTCAACTAATATGTGATTATACCTTCACAAATAATCAATGGCTTTAATCGCTATTAAGAAGTTTTCGTCGCCATGAAAAGGGGAAAGAGAAATGATTGCTACTAGCCAGTTTTGCCCTAGCCAACATCGTAAGAACCTTTTGGTATATTGCACATTGAAGCAACAGTCAGCCTCAGTTCTTCCAAAAAATGAAGTAATACCTGACAGAAATGATTTAAAGTCCCCAACTCTGGTGTATGACAAGAAACAAAGTTTCTCTTTTTATCAATAAGAATCCGATGGTCTAATTTCTCATTCAATTTACTTCTAATGCTTCAACTGTTAACTTTGCAAAATTAAGTTTTTCCAGCTGCTAGTGATCTCTTCATAGGTACTGTCGTAAGGCGGTGCGCAATATGTCTATTTATTCAACTCTTTACTGAATACAAAGAAACGTTTGAACTGTGTGCGGAGATTCCCGCTGAGCCGTGTTCAATAAGTCAAATTTAATTTTAAGATGATTCTATTTTGAAAAATTATAGAAGTCAAACCAGTGTTTTCACTGTGCGGCAAATGAAATAGTTATTTATTTCCCAAAGCTATACATCAACTATCAAATACAAGGGAAAATTGTAAGAGTCGTTTTCGAATTACCCGTCCACTTAGTGCCCAATTTCCACGGTGAACCCATGAAGAATTTGCAAGCTAATAAGAGGAATTATTTTTAAAAATTTGCCTACCATCTGGACCTGCAGCGAATGATTCCGGACCAACAAGCTGACTTTGAAACAGTTTTTTGATATTCTGGAGGTTAGTGTTGACTTGAAGAGGTCCAATTAGTTCTGGTAGATCTTCACTAATACTTAAATAAAGAGAATCTCGTTTAGCATGCTTCTATTTCAGAATGAGAAATTAATAAACAGTAAAATATGATATCTGGTTGCGAGAACTTCCAAAAATCAGACTATGTTTACACATTTTTGGACATTAATCTATTAATGATATGCAAGTTTCAGGTCCAAGATTGAGTCACGGTGCACCCGCTGAGCGAGGAAAAGGAAACCATGCCTCGTATTCATTTTATCGGCGCCAGACTTGCTCGTCTCCGTCTCGACAAGTCGGGGAGGTTTCAAATACTTGACCTGTATGGTGACATGCGTGCATTTCGCACAACAGCAGGGTTTATGTCCAGGACTTTTAGAAAACAGGAGTAGAGCCTCTCATATTATGTATAGCATAGTGTTTCACGATGATGATGTTTAATATTTTGCTAAAAGATTTGTAACCACTCCTTAGGTTTAACGTCGAAGTGTAAAAAATCTATCATTATTGATAATGGCAATGTATTCGATTCCGAAGATGAAAGATTAGTGCAGTGTTTCACATGGCTACGCAAAATGGATCAGTGTACATACTTACAATTTAATCAACTTTTTTTTTACTTGTGTGATTAATATATTTATTTGTGTAATCAATACATTTTTGTATGTATATATGTCTCCAACAAGGACGTTCTTTAACGGGCCAATATGCAGCATCTAGTCCATTCTTACACAGAGAAGACTACGCTGGCTCGCATGCCAGATGGAAGAATCCCTAAAGGCATCCTATATGCTGAGCTTGCAGAGGGAGTCAGACCCAAGGGCCGCCCAAACCTAACCTACAGAGATGTCTGTAAGCGAGACATGAGAATCACGGACATCGAACAAAGTATGTGGGAGGAGATAGCCCAAGACCGGACAGCATGGTACGAACTTCGCCTAGTACAAAAGAAACGAAGCTGCATCAGCCAAGAGAAAGAAGAAGAAGAAAGCTGCCCTGTCAGCTAGCCCTAACGAACTATGGTAAACTCTGCCGCTCAGTCACACCAGATTCTGCCCGGAAAAAAAAAAGAAATCTTCTCTTAGCAATCTCATAGTTGCGAGGTTTTACTTCTGATTATTAAAGAAGGTTCCTTCTGTCTCAATCGACAAAGGATGCGCCCATAAATTCTACGTATTGGTATATTCCTGGGCTTGAGACAAAGGGGTCAAAGGTTGCCTGTGCATCACGTCCTCCTTTCAACCTTTCTATTGTGATCCACAGAGTTGTGAGGAACTGTCGGTAGGAAGACCTTATCTACGTCTGATATATCCTTGAGGTTGACGCCTAGAGTTTTGGCACCGCAAGGTGACGGAGGCTTGAAATCGGTAACAACCTCCTCCTTAGGTGAATCGCCTTACTAGACTGAAGAATTCCCTTTGCCCGAAGCTGCCCATTTTAGCAGTGATATCCATGTATCCAACACTTTACCTGTCAGCAGAATCAGTTTTGCCGGGTTTGATACTTTTGCCACATACTCCGACCAGATGTTGGACTTGTTTGTTAGTAGAGACTAGTTGAGTCACACACCATTTAAAAAGTATTTTGTAGACGATTGAAACATATCTCCATTGACACCCCTGGCTAAAACAAACTGATTTTTAGACCTCCGGAAAGGGGAAATAAAATTCCAGAATATTAATCGCAATAGGCCAAGGAGAAAAAATCTGAACGAATAATTAAATAGCTTTTTAGCTTAAAGGTTTATCAACACGTTATAACATACTGTAAGAGCTCGTGTATGGTAAGATGTAGCCTAAATCTATGCTATTCAACACGATTAATTTCTGTATACTTACTACAAAGGCTCCGGGTCTATGGGGGAAGGCAACACTAACAAGACGAACACACTTGCTGCTGCTATCACACATGATAAAAGAAATTCCCAGAAACTGTTGAGAGATGAAATAGAACGGTAAGTAGCCTAGACTTTATTAAATATTCAAAAACACACAAAGATAAAGAACAACTACTTAGAAATTCTATTCCCTAGAGCCGCCAGAATATTGAACTACTTAGAAATTCTATTCCCTAGAGCCGCCAGAATATTGAACTACTTATAAATACTATCTATTCCCTAGAGCCGCCAGAATATTGAACTACTTAGAAATTCTATTCCCTAGAGCCGCCAGAATATTGAACTACTTATAAATACTATCTATTCCCTAGAGCCGCCAGAATATTGAACTACTTAGAAATTCTATTCCCTAGAGCCGCCAGAATATTGAACTACTTATAAATACTATCTATTCCCTAGAGCCGCCAGAATATTGAACTACTTAGAAATTCTATTCCCTAGAGCCGCCAGAATATTGAACTACTTATAAATACTATCTATTCCCTAGAGCCGCCAGAATATTGAACTACTTAGAAATTCTATTTCCTAGAGCCGCCAGAATATTGAACTACTTAGAAATACTATTTCCTAGAACTGCCAGAATATTGAAAGGGATGCATGAATCAGCTAGGAAAAGGGGGAAAAAAAGTTTTGGTAGAGTTTATTTTGCCTATAGTCTGCACACGTAGGCTACAACACATGGGTTCAAGTAGGATGTAATCTATTTTGAAGGATGTTCTGTAAGTTAAATGATAAACATTTTTCCGTTTCCTTTTAACGAACTGATTACATAAAGTGTTGTCTGGTGACGTTTCTAATTGATAAGATGTAAATCCTGAGGGGTAAGAAGGTTAATGCGGCTATACTCAAACCGATGAAACGATGGTCAGGAAGGAAGTGGTCAGAGTATAAATATAAGTATCGATGCTGAATTCTGGGAAGACTTTAATGGAGAGAGATGACGAGTAAAGAAACTATGGACAACGCCGAACTAAGTAAAGAAAAGCTAGCCAACAAAAAAAAATGGATACCACCAAATCCAGTGCCACTTTTTCCTGCTTTGTATTGAGACGGGAATGCATGTCCATAAGAGGGCTCTACAGTCACATGAAAAAGTGTTTCACGAGATGAACTGTAGGCCTGAAGGAGGTCAATAATTACTGATGATAAAGAAGATGAACTTATTACCTTGACATTTACACTAAGTCTGATAACACTCTGATGTCGTGGTAGGAGAAAGTCCACGCTGATTGCTGCCCCTTGTTCCCGTTCAATATTCAGAATATCCTATGTGTATGTTGATGTGTTTTGCAGGACTCGTATCCCTGTAAATTACATCTCTGGCTGATTTAGTTTAAAATCTAACGAGACAGATCAAGTCCTAAACTCTACACATCTTTTTTTTTTTTTATAAATATTTCGCTACCAGGGTAGGCCTACAATTTCAGTAGTGTTGGGAACTTGCTATAGATTAACACAACTCACAAAGCAAGATAGGAGCAGTTGCGTAGCAAGATACCCGTGGACCCGGGTTCACGAACATCTTGGTGGGCCCCCCCCCCTCCAACCAATAAGACAAATTTAGTGTGTGACAAAAAATGGGTAATCTAAATGTAAAGACATTCCAATGTAAAGATCGTACCTTTTTAAAAAAATACGTAAGCCTAATTATGTCATAACGTTTGATTCAGTTAGGACTGCATAAAAGTAATAGTGTCTTAAAAGTCAATGTTTTTACAACTTCTTAATAGAGTTAAACGACTTCAAAGTGTTTCAAATGAACAAACAAATGTTCTTCCTAAGTTGTGGGATCCAACTGGCTATGAGTCATGGGCCCAAGCGTAATGAATTCCTACGCGCCAAGGTTGCTACGCCACAGCTGTGGGCTCCTATTGGTCGTGGGCCCTGGGTTAATTGAACCCCTTCGCGCCATGGATGCTACGCCACTGCATAGGAGGAAAAACAACAACAGAATTTGATTATGCCCATTTGCAATATTAAAGTGGTGACCTTTTGTGAAACATGCATTTAGAATTTTACGGTAACCGTATAATAAAGATAGATCTTACTATTAGGCCTACAATTTTGTACATGGCTTTTATCTGTTTCTGTATAAATTAATAAAAAAATGAACTAAATATGTTTCTGTAAACTCGTTTTCCTGGATAAATTTAACTGTGTAGTTGCCATGGATACAAACTGTCCTTATGCCCTTCTTTTTACTTTAAAACCTTTAAAACATCTTTTAATAGTTAATTCGACTTTGTTCAATAGTGTACGTCAGACGACCATATAGCGCCTGCTTAGTACTAGATCTTTCGACTTTTGATTATTTCAAGCTATTAAAGATTGCTTTTACTACGTTTAAGAACTTTGACATTTTTACAATTTAGGCCTAATTAAAGTCTGCCTGACGATGGACATGACAACATATAGGAGAAAATGTCCTGCTACCCTTCCCGGACGTCAGCCTTGTCAGGTAACCCTACCCGTGGGTGCGCAAAATAGATGGAGAGACGCTTAGATAATTAGTCTAATAGATCTAGACCTTCTTCGTGTCACTAAAAATGTTTGTCATTAATTGTTATATATTTGCCTATATATTTAGGCCAATATCATTTCGCTTTATATATAGGTCTGTTTTATTATTATATTTATTTTTGCTTTAAATAATATTTAGATTTATCTAATATAGATCTGGTATTTAGATTTGTTTAATTATAGATTTATTTTTATGCCTAGTCCATAAATCTCAAGTCTGTGATCAACACTGACAAGCCATAGACGGCATAGAAGAGACAATTTTGTTCTAGATACTGACCTATACATATATATTTGGTTGAAGACTTTTTTTATAAAAAAATCTAGATCATGGAACCATGGAACTATACTAATGGAACACCAGCTTCGAGTTCTTTACAAAGGCAGAGTTGAAGTGCCGTCGCGCATCTTTTTCGAGCATGGTGCAATGTGGAGAAATCAATGATGATGCCAAAGAAGAAATTTGCTCCGTCATTCACTTGGATCGAACTGCATTGAGTGTAAAACTTTCGTACACTATTTGATTAGATGTGTAAAAATGTCATCCATTTTTTAACTATCTGAATCTGATCTAATAAATAAAATTTTCCTGAATAAGTGACATTTATAAACTTTTTTTTTTCACGATCACCATATGAAACACCATTTTTTTCCAAAAAGAATATTTCAGTTTTTCTATATTTGGGTTATTTACACTAAATCTGGATGCAGACCTGTCTAACGTTCCGCTAAATGCGTATAGTTCCATGTCTAGATATCTAGGTTTTTAAATGAGAAAATAAAAGACCGGAAGTGTACATATAGCAACCTAACTTGCCGTTACTTGAATGAACAATGAGTAACAATGGGAAATAAATATTTGGTTTTATTTAACTATATTACTACTAGACTATATCATTTAGATCTACGAAGAAACAGGCTTAGCTAGCATTTTTTTCCAGACTCTCGTTGGTGTTAAATAAGTCATCGAAATATACTAATATTCATTTTATTGTAAGTGACATTCTATTTTCTTAGATCATCAGATGCTAGATTAGTAGATAGATCTAAGTCTAAGTCCTAAGTTGTTACTTAAAGATAGTAAACTTGTAAACTTTTATTTTTCTAGAATTAATAAATAATTCAATTAATTCCAATTATTAGTTAGAATCTAAACTAGTCAATCTATTAGTATTATGAGCATCTTTTCTTATTCTAACTATTCTAAGAAATAAAGATAGATCTACTACTACTAGTACTATATCTAGTCAATTCTAGTCTATCTATACTATTACTAGTATTAAACTGTATTACACTATTACTACTAGAAACTAGATCTAGATTATCATTATTATAGAATCTAAATCTACTCTAACTCTAGATACTCTAGTAGACTCTATCTAGATCTAGTAAATTCTAGTACTTTTCTAAATATATTCTAGATTTTTCACTTAAATTCAATGGACCTCATTCACCAATCGTTCTCTGTCTCTTCTATTACTTCTACGTAGTCCATAACGTAAAGGCTGTCACGTGATATGTTTTTTCATTGTTTTATCAATATTATCATGTGGCAAACATTGTTTGTTTACGATTGGTGAATGAGGTCCATTGTGAATATTTGACTTTAAAATTATTATTCATTTATTATGTATTCTCTCTCTATAATAGTTTAGACTATAGTCTAGATATATATCTATACTATAGGCTTAGTTTTTAGGTCTTAATCTTACTCTTAGTATATATATTCTAGATTTTAGTAATAGTTCTATGACAATTGAATTAGTCTATCTGTTGTCTGTTCTCTAGACTCTATTGCTCCATCAGTAAAGGCAGTATATAATATTTGGAATATTGGGTAATTTCAATACTGAAATAATATTTCATTACAAAATTAACTACATATACTCTTACTGTTGTAATACAAGATCCATATCTAGTACTCTATTCTGGGAAGAAGTATAGGCAGGGTGTGAACCCAGGACTGTTGAGATAACAGTCCAGCGCTCATACCACACATTTTTAAACTTTCAAAATAATTTAATCATAACCCTAATATGTAGACAATATTTTGAAAATTATTACTAGAAATTCTTATTATCATCACTGACATGGTTATTAAAAATGCTAAAATTCTTGGATGAACACATTAACTGAACAACATAGTACCATACTAAATTTTATAAATTACAAATATTAATTATTAACTTTATTTTCTCTGCTAATCACTGATCTGTAGCATGGTAATAATATTAATGTTAAAGTTTTTTTGTTTTTTTTTACATTACTTTTTTTTATTAATTCATAATATATGGACCACACATTTTCCAATAATTATTTTCTAAATTGATATTTAATCATTTAAATAATAATACAGGAAAGATGACAGAAACTGAAAACCAAGGTGCTCATATTTTGCTGTCAGTTGAAGCAGAAGCTTACGTTGAACATTTACAGCATTTTGATATCAAGGATATAGGATCTATAAGGTTATTAACTAATTAATCTTAAATAGGGCTATATTTGTTGTTGTTTTTTGTTTTTTAGAAGTATGGCTGTAATTAACTCTTTCTCTCTTAATCGATGCTACCATCGTTGATTAGACCTCATTCAATTAAATTAGTGTTTAATTTTATAAACTTTATTTTGTATTATATAAACAGAACGTCCATTCTCCTTTAATTTTAGACCACATGAAACATTTTCTAATAACAAATGACAAAGTTATTGAAGCTTAATTATAACAGGGTAGTGAAATAGTATTGAGCTAAATGAAGAAATCCATCGAAACGTGGAAAAATAAATACAGAGAGAAAGAGTTAATTGTGAATAAAGTTTTGTTTAATTAAATATAGTTTCTCTGTATGTTACAGTTTTTTGTTTTTTTCTGTCATCATTGCAGAGTATCTGATTAGTCAGGATTAAAAACATTTACTCTTGCTACATTTCTAAATTATGTATTTTACAGATGGCACCAGCAACATGAGTACTTAGAGAAACTAAACATGCAAGCTGTGATAAATGCAGCTGCAAAAGAAGAAGAATTTGTGAAAGAATATTTTATTTCCTATGGCAAGGTGAGATATTATTATGAACATGAGTAGATGAGACTCTTAATCATACACCAAAACAAACCCATCTATAGTAGATAAAGAGAGCTTTAATCTTGGTTCAACAAATAATTATAGCTCAATAATAACCTCTTTTACATTACTCCATTTTCTGTTTTTCTTTTTCGACACGCATTTGCGCATTATATTTAAAATTAAATTATTCTTACTACCATTTTACTATTTTCTACTTACAATAGAACATTGTCTTTGTTATCAATATAGTTTTTACACAACCACTACTTTTCTTATCATTGTGCTGGCCACATGAGACCCTACTTGTTATCCATTGACAATAGAAACAGATGACCTTAACATCATCTGCCCCATAGATCACAAGATCTGAAAGGGGTACTTTATTTTTTTACTACTTCAGGCCTATTTCATAAGAATAAAAAATAAAATAATATAAAAAACATACAAAGTGAAACAGAAAAAAGAAAAATGTCATTTCATATATAAATGATTTTTATTATGTAGGCCTACATGTTCTATTGTCTGATTTTTGTACACAATGTTTTTATTATGTAGGTCTACATGCTCTATTGTCTGATTTTTTTGCACAATGTTTTTATTATGTAGGTCTACATGCTCTATTGTCTGATTTTTGTGCGCAATGTTTTTAGTATACTATAGTTATGTTCAAAAATTGTTGTGATGCATTAGTTTTTGTGAGTCTGTTTTTATGCAAGAGTCAAAACTAAGTTCCATACAAAAATTAAAGCATCTTTAGTTGGACATTATTTTGTTATCCCTTTTTTTTAATTTGTATACATTACAGTATTAATAAAGTACAAATAATATTTAGAACTTTTCTTTTCTATTTAGAGTCACCATGGCTGCTTTCTTACCAAATATAGATTCAAATAGAATAATCAGAAAAGCTTGTCATCTCATATAGTTACATATTATAGAGACAGAGAATGTTCTTTTCAAAACTTTACATAATCTCACATAATTTTTATATAATTTCAAGTAGGCTATATTATTTGCTATTTAATCAAAAGACATTTGATAGTTTCTTGAACATTTTGAGCATTTGTGCTAGCAACATAATGAATAAGCATTGTGATGGCAACATAACATAATAGTTCGCCATAGAGACAGAAACAAGTAAACCTTGCATTTAGGTCTTGAATGGAATTTAGCTTTATTTCAAGATAGACCATATTAAGATATATAAAAATTGACAACAGAATGGTGGGAAAGAAGCACATAATGATATTATTATATTCTCAATTTTAATCTGGCACATTTTTATTTTGCTTTGTTTTATTAGATTCAACTTTTAATTGAAGACCTACTGACTACAGAAGTATGGAAACAAAAAATATTCCCTGCATTAATAGAAATGGAATTTGAACCCAGAACAACATTTCCTATTTATATTGTGGTATGTGTTTACATTATAGTTTAGACATTATCATTGTGTTAGGATTATAGATCAGAATGCCTATGGAATGTTTGTTTAAAATTATGTGTTTGGTTCTAATGCTATTAATGTTTTTTTTTTGCTTTAGCATTTTACAGAATATTTTGCCTTGTCTGCATTCTCTTTTCTACTGTTTTATCTGTAAACGTAACCGATAAAGAATGTCTGAATATTTATGGTCAACAATGACATCAATTGATTTGTTTCATCATGAGATATACTTGGATGAAATTAAAAAGTACTATGGAGATGTTTCATCCTTGAGTCATTTCTGTAGGCAATTTACATTTTCCTATTCACATCTTCTGAAATATTGACTTGTTAATGATGAAGCTTAGAAATCAATATAAACTTTTCGGAGTAAATAGGACAGAATATTGCTAAGCATACAAATCAGGGTAAGGAATAAATAAGTAGGTTATGATACAGATTCAGTATTAGGTATAGAAACAAAAAACTTCTCAATACTAAGAAGCAATGAAACTGGGTGCAACTGATTCTTTTAATCTTCTGAAAGCAAACCCTTTTAAAAACTTTTTTTTTGTAATTATTATAACCATTTATTTTTAAACACTTTTTACGCAAAGTGTTTTTTTTTTATTGTAACAAAATATTGTTATGTATTACATTGTCACAGCTTTCCTATTATATAACTATATCTACTTATAGCTTGGTACAAACTACCTTAGGTCTCTGGTTCAGTTCTACCTAACGAAATAAAATGATTCAACCACTAGATCAAACACATAAACTTTGATCAGCTTTTACTGCATATCACACAAGCTGGTCTCTGTCTGACAACAAAACACAATTCCAGTCATTCGCGCAGAATCTAAAAATAGATTATACATACATACACACATTTATCCGTGACATCTCGCCCCTCCTAAAATTATAATCAATTTTTACAAAGATACATAAAAAACATGATTATAAAACATTAAATCACAATACAACAAAAATGTTAATTTGATAGGCCACAAAGGCTCTGAAAATGCCACACAGGCATTTATATATCCAAACAACTTGAACATAGTCACACAGACTTTAATGTAGTCACACAGACTTTAATTAGTCACACAGACTTCAATGTAATAGGCACACAGTCTATAATTAAGACACACAGTCTTAGAAGATGAAGACATACAGTCTTAAAAGATGAAGACATACAGTCTTAAAAGATGAAGACACACAGTCTTAAAAGATGAAGACACAAAGTCTTAGTTGTAGGCAGAAAGTCTACCATCAAGCAACAAAGTCTAAACTGTTGAAGACACAAAGTCTTTGATGAAGCAACACATGCTTGTAAGAAGCCACGTAGGCTTATATCTATAATAAGCGTGACAGAATGTCCGCTACGACGTTTCCTTTACCTGGGATATGCTGCACTTCGAACTGAAAGTCCTGAAGCATCAGGGCCCAGCAAGTTACCCTGGAATTCACCGACTTACATGTGTTTAAACAGCGTAAGGGTGCGTGATCTGTGTGGAGTACAAATGTTCTGCCCAACAGGTATCTGGCCAACTTGGTTACTGCCCAAACAACTGCCAAGCCCTCTCTTTCCACGGTGCTGTATCGTTGTTCTGCTGAAGACAACTTTCTACTGACGTACTTAACAGGATGTAGAATGCTTTTATATAATAGGAAAGCTATGACATATTTGGAGGCTCGTTTATCTTCTTACTTGACTTAGTCTTGGAAGACATTAGGCATAACTGCAGTTCGCCATTATTTGTTTCCTGGTGTTTTAGTTACTAAAATGTAATTGAAAACATTTCTAAATTTAAAAAGACCAAAATGCACATATTTTTTTCACATTTTAAAAAAGAATATTTAATTGTCATTGGTTTGTGTTATTTAGAAGTAGTACAGCTGCCAGTTGTTTCTTTGAATGTATCAATCTTATCAATCTTTGTCTGCATCTATAAAATCATGTATGTTCAAGCTGGTTACAGGCCTTATTCTGACTGGTGACATGTAGATCCTTGTGCATTGGTTGTGAGAAATCTTGCTTTAAGTGTACATTTTGTTTGGAAGAAGTTGGAATTGTCTTTATTGATAGTTTGTAATTTACAGTTTATGATGTCCAAACATAACTGTT
The DNA here is from genome assembly GCA_036873155.1 of Biomphalaria sudanica. Lineage (NCBI taxonomy): Eukaryota > Metazoa > Mollusca > Gastropoda > Planorbidae > Biomphalaria > Biomphalaria sudanica. Next base: position 478,790 of record JAZGLO010004004.1, read on the forward strand.
TCGTACTTGGGGGTTTACACTAATTTCTGTGCACTCTTTAGCATTGAAAAATCAATTTCTAAGCTCTTTTGCTTGTAGTACACATTTGTATTATTTAGTAGGCAACAGTGTTCAATTAATAAAGCATCCAATCCCTTTTTGTTAAGCCAAAGGTACATTTTTTTATCAGTGTATTAAAAATGTCTACTATATATATAATTGTAATCTAATTTTACCCTCATGTTAGTGATGATAAAAATAAAACTTTGACTCGCAATACCATACTATGATTACATTTTTAAAAATATCTCATCCTTCACCAATCCCTTGGTCTGTTGAACCATTGAGGCACCATACAAGATCTGTTAATTGTCCTTCTTCATTCCTCTCTGTCCTTTGCCTTGGATAGAATTTCCTTCAATGACAGGCCTATCCATTCTTTTATGTTGTCCTCCCATCGCTTTCTCTGTCAGCCCATTGTTCTTTTTCCTGGTACTGTTCCCTGGTGGAAGATCTTTGCGAGCCCTGAGCTTTGCGAGCCCTGAGGACCTTGTGATGTGGCCATACAGTTTAAGTTTGCGTTTTTTGACAGTGGTTAGCAGGTCATCGTGGGTTTCAATCGCTCTGCATTTGTGATGTGGTCTTTGTAAGAGTTGTACAAATTAGAAACAGGTGAAAAAACTTTTAAAATCTTTTTCTTTAGTTGTACCATGAAGCTACTGTGATTAATCTACTGGAGACAATGATGTTCTATAAAGAAACCTGTGAAGCAGCTGAGGAGTTCACGCTAGACCTTGTTGATTATGCTTATAGAAAACTTTGTTTCTTAGCTGCTAAGTAAGTGTATCTTGTATTCTTTACATATATTTAACATAAATGAATAACAGCACCAGGGACCAAGTTTTTTAACTCTTTCAGTGCGAAATTTTTTGATCGAAAAAATGGAGTTTTCCGGAACGAACACAAATTTTCAAGGGGGTAGAGTTACTAAAACAACTATAACTTTTTTATTTTATTGAATAATCTAACATATTTGATATTTTTTTTAAAGGAAAATGAATAGACTACAAAAGTATAGTAAATTAAATAAATTTTTCAAACAACAATTTTTTTTATTAATTTTAAACTGAGTACGGAAAAAGAAAATATTTTTAAATTCTTTAAAAAAACGATATATTGAAAAAATTTAACCTTTTAATTAAACGTTTAATCTATAAATATTTAAAAAATTACAATACTAAACACATTTAATCACTTTAAATTTCATAAAAGATTAAAAAAGCACTAAGAAATTATATTATTTACATTTTTCGGGACCCGAGAAATGAAGTAAAAAAGAGGAACCATTAACATAATTTTGTCTTTTTTTTTTTTAAAGTGTTGGTACTGCATCGAATTTACTATCAAAACAAAGAACAATCACTCCCACATCCAGGAAGTTAAAAAAAAAGAGAGAAATAAAAATTTTAACATAAAAAAGATAGTGAAATAAATATTATAAACCAAGTTACTCACTGAGAGTAACGCCGCACTCACCAGCGCTAGCAGAGTTACTCGCTGAGAGTAACGCCGCACTGAAAGAGTTAAGAGAGAAAGTAGTGAATTAAAATGCTACGAAAATAAGGGCATGCGCCGACCGAGGCTTGAACCTGTGACTCCGGATTTGACACCACCGCCTAGCGGTCCAAAAAAACATTCTTCTGATCCAGAGTCATTTCGCCCGTATGCAAATTACCACCCCAGTGGTCAAAGGTTACAAGCCCCAGGTAGCCCCTCCCCCACCCTTGCAGCATCCGTTCACTAACAACTTCGATAGAGCCGACACAGACAGCCGTTAGGCATGTATTAGACAAACTATGGCTCTATCTAATTGTATATCTCTCACAAAGACAAGTGGACAACATAAACACATTACATATAGAAGCTTCAGTGGGTACGAGCAATAATGCTGTAAATGTAAACATAGAGTTGAAGCTAAGTGCTGAAACAAATGATATATACATATATTAAACATAAATGAATAACAGCACCAGGGACCAAGTTTTTTAAGAGAGAAAGTAGTGAATTAAAATGCTACGAAAATAAGGGCATGCACCGACCGAGGCGATATACGGGCGAAATGAGTCTGGATCAGAAGAATGTTTTTTTGGACATTCCGATGGTCTAGAGGTTAGTTTCGCTTGGTGCGTTATCCGGAGTCACAGGCTCGCATGCCCTTATTTTCGTAACATTTTAATTCACTACTTTCTTTCTTAAAAAACTTGGTCCCTGGTGCTGTTATTCATTTATGTTTAATATATGTATGTATCATTTGTTTCAGCCCCTAGCTTCAACTCTATGTTTACATCTTGTATTCTACCCTGTCTTTTATTTCCAAATACAATAAATGTAAATACTCTGACCATAAATGTAGTAAAAAATTTTCTGATTTTATTTATTTAATAAATGGTTATAATCCATAAAAAAATCCTTAAAAAAGCTAAACATATTCAAGAAATAAAAAATCACCCTTTGGGTCAGGATTTTGTTATTTTACCATCACAAAAGAGATTCACGACACTGATAGCAAAGACAAACAGACACAAACATTCTTTTGTTCCCCTGGCAATCAAATCATTAAATAGAAACAATTTGATATAATTTTTTCACATGTTAATTATGAGTGAATCTGGTGTGAATGTACATTTTGTTTTTTTCTAGTTACAAGGTTTTGTTTGGTGTAATGCATAAATTGTAAGACAAATTTCCATACGGACAATAAAGATTATTATTATTATTATTATTATTAGTATAAATTTCCCTAAATGAAATGGTATTAGTTAACTTGACTTTTACCTCCAAATGACTGATTTTGTGAGAAGCTGTTACAATTTTTCTTAAGTCATATCATTTCCCTCTTTGTAAAAAATAAACTATTTTTCAATGTCACAAACAAATAGACTCACAAAATTGGTTTTGTGATTTTTTTTGCTATATTAATTATATAATTTATTTTTCATCTGTGAATTTTAATTACTTTTACCATTTTGCTTTTTAACTCAACCTAATGCAGATTTATAAAACTGAAATATTCAAGCTAAAATACATTGAAATATTTAGAATTTTTTTATATAAAGAATCTTCAAAACATAAATATATTCCATTTAGAGGTCAAGCTAAAGAAGATGTTAAGGAGTTTCTACCAAACAGTTCAGATTTGACAAAATGCTTAAGCAATATGGAGGTAATTGATCTAATTGATTATAAATAATGTTTCCAATGTTAATTAAGTAAATTGAATTTCAGTATCTTAAAAATATTTTCTTTAATTTCTTTCTACATCTGTTAACTATACAAGTAACATATAGCACTACAAAAACTGTGCAACATAGGTAAATGTAATTTTTATTTTTAATTTCTTTATTCATTGTAATACAAATTCATTGATCCAATTAGGAATTAGAAAAACAAGACAGACAACTGCAATTTGAGATCAGCATTAAAGCCCTTTCCTTACTGAGATACATAACAGATAACTTAGATTGGTATGTTATAGTTAATTAAATAATAACTCATTACTACAAATTACATTACTCATTCCATAATACTAAAGGGTAAAAGTAAACATACTATTTCTAAGGTACCCAAATTGAAATCTTTTTTTTTTATTGCATGAATAGCATGCTCTGTGGGCTGTCTTTTATGGACCACTGGGTAGAGGGGGTATCTGGGAGCTTTCCATGCAGCCTTTAGGCAGTTCAGCAATCACAATTCAACTCAATTGGAACTCAAGCCCCATATGATAGCTAAGAAGTTTATGCTTCCTGGCCACAATTCTCACCTCCTTTTTAGTGCATTGAAATTTCTATGTGCCTAAATGTTACTTTTATTTTACCTAATTATCTTATCTCATCTTATATAATACAGACGTCACTTCAAAAAAGAAGATGATTACGCCCTACGCTTCATGCATTTAGTCATGCACATTAACCAATGACTTAAATCTGCCAAGTCACTGGTTTTCCTGGCTAGCTCAGGCAACCCATTCCATGCTCTAATAGCACTAGGGAAGAAGGAGCATTTGCACAAATTTGTCCTAGCATATGGGACTAGGAATGTGCCTTTATCTTTGTGTCTTTCTGAGTATTTTATTAGATTTTGTTTTTGTATTTGAAGATTATGGTTCAGTGTTTTATGTATAGTTGCTACTTTACTTTTGAGTCTTCTGTCCTGAAGGCTTTCTAAATTTAGTGATTTTACTAAAGGTGTTACTCTGGTTAAAAGTGAATATTCGTTTGTTATGAATCTCACTGCTCTATTTTGTGTCTGTTCCAGTTTCTCAATGTCTCAGTTTCTATATAGGTTTTCCTTCTGTTTACAAAGCTTCTTTAGTCTATTATTAAACCAGCATTTATTTATTTTGTTTAATGTGTATTTAGTTGGTATATGATTTTCTATAATGCTTTTAAGATGGTTTTTAATGAAATTCCAGAGGTCATCGACTGGTTGGTTAATGTCTTTTTCTAATAAGAATGTTTGTTGAAAGTTTAATGCAGCTTGGTGTAATTGTGTTAGGTTATATTTATTCCAGAGTAAGATTTTTCTTTTGGGTTTTGTATTGGCTACTGCTTTTATCTGACTGTGTATTTTTATGATCTCATGGTCTGATAGACCAGGGATAATATCATAATCAACTACTAATCCAGGTCTGTTGGTTAAGAAGAGATCTTATGTGCTGTTTAATCTAGTTGGCTTTTTAATGATTTGATCTAAACTTAGGTTGTGTAAAGTTTCTATGAAAAGCTCATTTATGTCCTTAAGGTTTTGGTGTTTATCTGTGGTTAGTGTTTTCCTATTTATATCAGGTAGGTTGAAATCACCCATAATCCAAAAAATTGCATTTTTATTTGTCTCTTTAAGTGTAGTAAACTTATTACATAGTTCCTGCATGTATTCTAAACTAGAATTTGGTGGTCTGTAAATACTGCCTATTATTAGGGATGTTGAGGTGGTATTAATTTTACAAAATGTTGATTCTATATTTTTTGAGTTAGGTAAGGTAATTTTTTCTGCTTTAAGAGTGTTTTTTAAATGCTTAAAGAACTCCTCCATGATTATCAGCCCATCTTTTCTAAAAATGTTATAATTACTATTGAAAATTTCTGCATTTTAAATTTCTGGGTGTAGCCAAGTTTCTGTTCCTGCAATTATGTCTGGTTTCTGACATTCTAATAAAATTTCTAAGTCTGCTGTTTTGTTCCTAATGCTTTGAAAATTTATTACTAAGGTTTTAAGGTATTTTGGTATTGCTTCTTTAGTAGGTTTGTTTAGTGAGGCTGTTGTATTAATTTTAGTAGATTTAGGTTTAACATGAGTGGATCTGGCTAGTGGTTGGTGAGTTTGGTTTGGAATGGTGTTTAGGATGTTGTATGGGTTAGAACTGTCTGCATCAAAGGAATCAAACAGTCCTGATGTAAACTGAGGTAACCCACACGGTACACAGTGCCATGATGCGTCATTGTTGCCTAAGGCATAATACACAGACGTTTATGGAGACATGATGCATGGAACCATGTGTTTAATTGTTTAGATTTTACTATTCAGATAAAGTATATGACAAATGATGTGTACCAGTTAAGAGATTGGAATTTTAAATACTAGGTATAACTGCTAGGAAATACCTTTTCTTTATTGTTTGAAAAAAAATGGACTAATTTTGCCCCCCCCTCTCCTGTTTTTTGTCAGGACATTAGGCCCCTTGAGAGCACCTGGGAGGGCGTGACCCACAGTTTGAGAAATGCTGGCCTATGCCATTGGTGTTGCCCTTCAGAAAATTTGGTCTGATTGCAAACATTCTATACAATTTCTTTCTAATACTTTAGTTGATAATTTACTTATATATTTTTTTTAAAATTGTAATAGTTTTTAATCAAATTATATATTTAAAAAAATTTCTTCTCTTTCAGCTTGCCTTTAAGTGTTATGACTAGAATTCTCAACACACATGATATACCAAATCTGCTTGTACAACTTGTGGAGTCACCTCCATGGACTAAAAGAAAAAGTGGTGAGTATATTTTCTTTTCTCATCACTATTGGAAATCAGTCCTATATCTGAGATCAACTGCACCAGGGTTTGCAGTTCTCCTTACAGCTTGTTCATTTGTTTCTTTTACATGTTTAGGATTTTCCTTCAGATTCTGAATGTAATTACATCCTAGCCCAAACCTTTAACAGGACAATGGGAGATGGCAGTGGGCAGGGTTCAAACCTGGTACCTTCAAGACCAACAACAGTTCAGAGTGCATACTATACAACCAGGCAGATATTCAGCTTATTTTTTTTGGGGGGGGTATCTTGGGACCATTACAGTTGACCTAACCTCTTGAGTATGAGGAGTTAAAGCATTTGCATGCGCTATTCTAGTATTTCTTTTAAAGTGCTTCTTGAAAATGATTTCTTTAGAGTCTGTTTAATGTACCTTTGAAAAATTCTATTAGGGAACTAGAGCATCTATGTGTCCCCATTATCCCTTTGACTGTTAAGAAAGATTTTTCCTAATGGACAGTTGTGGAACGTAATTTCTTCTCCCCAAGTCCTGTCTATGCCAAAGACCATGACTACAATTGGGTCCCTCCAGCCTCCAGTCCTTGACCCCCTGCTAGAAGGAGGGGGGGTGGGGGCTAACCTCAGGAAATTTCTTCAAATTCTTATTCTGCAACTGCCACTAAGCCGTGTAAGGTCTGCCACTCCAGCAATTGGTCTCTGATGACAGCCCCCTTTTTGAATGGTGTGGCGGACTTGTTGAACTGGGTTGTTAGGTCTCTCTTTCTTCCTCACCTTGGTGAGTTAAAAAAAAAGCTCATCCAAGGTAACCATGTGGAGGCTAAGTTGTGTGGTGTTTTTAGCTCCTGCATTATTCTTCACCAAAGTTTTGTACCTTGTCTATTTTACATTTATATGTTAATATTGGCTGCTACACCCCTTGGCATGATATTCTAGGATGTGCTTGATACAGTCTTGATAGATCTTTCTTCCTAATTTCCACAGGAAAAATATTCAAATTTATTGAAAGCAAATGGCAGGAAGTCAGTTTTGAAGACAGTTTAAAACTAACAAAAACTGAAGGCCAGGTTGGTGGTTTGATTTTATGTTTAAATTATTCAAAAGTCTATTTCAGTTTTTTAAAGTTGCTTTTAAATTTTAACCTAAATGTGAAAAAAATAAAATTATATATGTAAGTGCTATAATTATCAAAAAGAAACTATAAGCTTGCAATCATTTCCTTTCGATAGGTGTGGCTGGCATTGTTTCACTTGTTAATGGAAAAATCATGTCAAGACAAATATGAACTAAATAACTACAGAATTAATGTAGTTATCAAGGTAATTATGTTGTGAACAATATGAACAAAATAGTCACATAATTAATGTTGTTAAGTAATTATATTTTATTGAGCCAAAATCAAAAAATGGATTTGAACAACAACAAAATATTGCATTTTTAAAAATATTTATTCTCCATATTTCTAGTTACGTTCATATTTGACTGAAGTTCTGTTAGACCAGTTACCTATCTTGGCAGAGTTGCAGCGTTATCTAGAGCACTTGGCTATAATGGAACCTCCACCAGCCAAAAAAGATCTTGTCTTAGAGCAGGTTTTCTATTTGACTTTTTCATTAATTTATTTTGCATATTTCCGGTGACTGACTGGTTAATCTTCTTAAGACGAAGCGCCAAGGCTATTTGGCGAAAAAGATGAAAGCGGCCGATGTATCGGCCTCGATAATTCCAACCATAGGATTGGCTAGCCAGTGTTTGTATCAGCCAATCAAATTAGTTCTTCTTAGTAGACTTTAATGGCGGCTTCCTTCACTGTTTTAACGCGATAATTTTTTTGTATTGATTTTTCAAAGTTAGCTAATGATGGGTGAAAATTTTAACATGTCTGCTGGTGATATTGATGAAAGCAAACTCAATGACTCTTATTTTATTTAAACTATGATAGCCCTAATAAATATAAGGGCAGTATGGATGAAAGCTTTAGATCTAAGTTTACACTAGTACTAGATCTAGATCTAGTATGTGTTGACGATGTCTATTCATGGTAACATGGTTTAGAGGTAAGGGTGAGGAGCTGGATAGAGAAGACCCATTTGAGCACCAAGGGATTAGCACCCCATAGACTGTTTATACCATCAGTTTAGTTCAAATATTGTCATTGAGACTAATAAATATGATGCCAACTTTCTGACCAACAAACAGCTCAAAAAAAGATGGGTGGCTGTCACTGGAACAAAAATGAAGGTGTTTGTTTCCATGGTACCTGGGGGGGTGGGGAGAAAAGTAGTAAAATAATGTGATAGAAGTGTCTGAAGGGTCTCCATGTGTCTTGTTTCCCTAAAGACATGTATTAGGGCTTATTCAAGCCTAAAACTTCTTAAAAAACTCTTACCTTTTTAATTCTGTTCTGTTTTGAAAAAACATTTTTGTAATTTTATCGCATAAATTATGGAAATTAGCTTATTTTAATAAATGTTAATTTTTCAGATAGATTCCATAAGATCAAATTAGTTAATTCATTTCTCTTCAATAATATATATATAGAGAGATTAGTGTATGTAAAGTAATTTATTTATGTTTATTAGGAATTTATTTGTAAGAGAAGTGTTTACTCTGGAAATAGTGCTCCGTCTTTTTGGCACAAGACATGCTCAAATGCTTTGTCTTAAGAGGTTAAGCATATAGCTTCCAAACATGAGGTCCTGGATTCAAATCTCAGTGAAAACTGGGATTTTGAATCTCTGGATGTTTAGGGCGTCCTTGAGTACACCCAACTCACCTGACTTAAGTTGGTGAAAGTAAAGTTGGTTGGTTGTCGTGCTGGTCACACGACACCCTGCGCTTTAACCATTGGCTACAGAAACATCTTCTGCCCTCTACATCACAAGGTCTGAAAGGGGAACTTTACTTTTACTTTAGTATAATGACACAAGCAATAGAAATAATACAAAAATGACAAGATTTTGATTTACAAAAAAACAACTTTACTCATTGAAATCAATCTATATTTTATTTGGAGTTAACAAGCTTAGTGAAACACTTGTCAACATTGTCTTTTGTAACAGGTCTGTGAGAGAAATCAGAATTAAAAATAAACTGATTTTTTTTTTCCTTATAAACCATGATTTAAGTATATAAAGAGTCACTTATGATCTCCATTTCACACAAATTTGCTGCCAGCTAGGAGTCAGTTTTGCTAATTATATTTTAAGAAATAAGTTGTCTCTCTTTAATAACTTGAAAAATAAGATCAAATCAATTTTGCTCATTTTTTCCCCTGCTGATTCAGGTGCCAGAGATTAGGGAAAGAATACTGAATAAATATGAGAGCAAGTGGAGCAAATTGGCCAAAATGTTGTCTAATACAACTTTCAACCAATCAGATGCAGAGACCAGAGCACAAGCTGAAAGGTCAGACATTTACATGTGTTAAGTTTTTTTATATCTTGTTTTTTTTTTTTAAGTAAACAATTCCAAACTAATTTGATAAAAGGTTACAAAGGCAGTTTGTGTGGAAATACAAATTCCAAATCGGCCCCCGAAGTGGTCCACCCAGGCAGGTAAAAAGGCAAGTCTCAATATTTTCAGAAAGAACATCAGAATGAAATTCTAACAAAGACAAATGACAGAGGAGAATAGAGAAAGAGGTTGACAGATCTTGTGTGGTGCCCCAGCGGTCCAACAGACCAAAAGATAGGTGAAAGTGAATCTGAAGTTAGATGTGAACCTGGCCTAACTGATGTCTTATAATGAATATCTAATTAATCTAATTGTTTTGTAAAGGATCAATCTCTTATTCAAATCCTCAAGAAAAAAACATTTCGTAAAAAAAAAATAAACAATTTTCCTTTAGTTAGGTGTTAAATATTGATTTAAAAAATTAGATTTTTTGCTTTCAGAAAAGAAAAAAGTAGCTGTTGCATCAGAACTTTGAATTGTCTAAAATATTATGAAGTTGGATTTTCACTATCTTTTCCAGTTTACGAGATCTAAATGGGATGGACGGACAAACAGACATTCCACACAAATTAATAGCGTCTTTTCCCCTTTCGGGGGCCGCTAAAAAGTGTTATTGCAACAAAAATCATCACTGTATTCCCAGAACTCTGTCATGTTGACTTTGGTTCCTGCTAAATGAAATTGATCATTACTTTATATTTGTTACTTTTTAAAATGGAAAATTGTAATTGCCAACATTAAGAAAATCTTAGTAACTGTAACATTAATAAACAATAGTTACTATTCTACATTATAATGAAAAACTACAAGTATGATGTCAATTATATTTGATCACAAATTTGACTCCAATTACACAGATATAGCATGGGTAATTTTGTAATTACATAGATTTAACATGGGGAATTTAGTATTACACAGATATAGCATGGATAATTTAATAATTACAAAGATATAGCATGGGTAATTTAATAATTACAAAGATATAGCATGGGTAATTTAGTAATTACACAGATATAGCATGGGTAATTTAGTAATTACAAAGATATAGCATGGGTAATTTAGTAATTACACAGATATAGCATGGGTAATTTAGTAATTACACAAATATAGCATGGGTGATTTAGTAATAACACAGATATAGCATGGTTAATATTTTTTTACTGACCATCTTGAATAGATTTTTTTCTCGTGTAGGTGGGCAGCAACATATAACTTTGAATTACTTCAAGATCTCATCTCTGAACCACCCAAATGTGCTGTCTGTGGTCAGCCTGCAAGTAAACGTTGTTCACGATGTCAAAATGAATGGTACTGTCGAAGGTACTAAGTAGCTTTTTTTTAAATAGTTTTTTAAAAATAGTTATATGTTATTAATTTTGTATAAATAAAAAAAGGTTATTAATTAGCTTTTTCTTTTCAGTTTTTTTATGTCAGTATTATTGTAAATAACTGTAATTTGGGGATGGATATTTTATGATTTTGCTGTTTGCATTTTACTAATAAAATTGTGAAAGCCAAGGGCCAACACAAAACAATCCTCCTTAAACCTACCAAAAACACAAACAAAATAGGATGCATTGAAATTCAAATCAAGTGAAACCATTTGTGTTCAACAATAGAGTTGAACAAGATTGTGTTTGTAATCTCTATTATTTATGTCAAAGTTTTCTTATTGAGTCTATAAAGATCTAAGGGAAACAAGAGGGAATGAATCCTTTCCCAATGCACTTTAGTATATTTAAATTTATTCCATGTACAGCCAACTCACAGAAAGATACCAAACAGATTCATGAAGTTGAATTACGAAGCAATATTTATATATCTGAGAAAAAATGTTTTATGTTGTTCATGTCAGGCATTATTTTTCTTAAAATTTGGGTGACAGCTGGTCCATTTCTTTTTATTCTACTCTCTACTACTGTAATTTGTTTTTCCCAGAACTTCCTTATCTAGTGTTAACTTTATGGTTTGTTGTTTCATGAGAAGATAGTATATGTTGTTTTTTTAGTGTTGGTCGTGCTCCAGTCTTTGGACCACTTGCTGAATTTGCCAAGGGTGTCTTGTCGTAAAAAATTTGATGTTACTACAAAGTTGTCTGTGCTGATTAAGACAAAGTCATCTGCTAACATGCTGCTTTTTATTTTTCTTGGTAATATTAGGTTCAGAATTGTTTATGAATATTAAGAAGAGAGTTGGAGACAGAACCATTTTTTATGCCCACTGTGTGACTTCTTTTACCTTTCACGCAAAACAAAGTACAGATTGTTCAGATATTTTTTTTATCTATTTGTATTTTGTGTGGGATATGTGGTGATTGATTAACTTAAGTAGGAGGCCTTGTTTCCAGACTTAATTCAATACTTTTTCCAGGCTAACCCAATTAATCATTGTTGGCTTTTTTTCTTGAAAGTACTTCTATTTCTTGTTTGATAAAGGCAATTTGTTCCTCTATTGATCTATTTCTAAAACCAGCTTGAGTTTTTAGATTATTTGACTCAAGGATTCATTTGAGTCTATTATTCTATTCATTTGCATTCCCAGCTGGTGATACTGATGGGATGGTAACTGTTCAGTTTATTTCTTTTGGTTTGCCATGCTTATTATAGGAATCATAAAGGATTTCTGCATGATTTTCAGCTTTTGTTGAAGAGTTGTTTTGGTTTGAGGACCTATTAGAGCTTTATCTAATTCCTTCATTTTTAGGCTTATCATCCATGAAGTATATGCTGGTTTGTTTACTTGATTTTTTTTTCCTGGAGTTCTGCATGGACATCTTTTATTATGCCTTCATTAATTTGTATGCACAATTCAATTCAAGATGTCCATCTCTAGAAGAGGAGCTAAAAAAATGCATAGGGAAGGCTGCATCTACCTTTGCTAGACTCATACCAAGAGTTTGGAAAAACTGTAAGCTCACTACAGTGATAAAAATGGAGGTTTACAAGGCATGCATTTTGAGCATGCTATTGTAAGCAGTGAGTTGTGGACTACTTATACAAAGCAAGAGAGAAAACTAAACTCACTCCACTTGCGCTACCTCTGAAGGATCTTGAAAATCATATGGTAAGAGAGGGTGTGCAGCACTGATATTCTTACATGAACAGGTCTTTTCATCATCTTTGCAATCTTCAGACAATGATGCCTGGACTGGCTTGGTCATGTTTGCTGGATGGAGGACAGTTGTATCCCGGAAGTTATCTTTTATGGGCAACTCACAAGTGGCTCAAGAAAAGCTGGTCACCCCCACCTCCATTATGTCGATGTAATAAAACGAGACATGAACGTGAACATTGATACTCACTAGGAAGACATAGACCACAGAGATGGAGAGAGATGGTGATGTAGAAATCTATGGACAGTGTAAAACATGGGCCACAGCTCTAGAAGAAAAGCGTGTGATATGAAAAATGGCCACCTCCTCTACCATCTAAGCCAAAGCCACCTTAACCTGCAATATATGTGGATGAGATAGTCTCTCCAAAATAAGGCTCCACAGTCACATGAAAAAAGTGTTCTATGAAGGAAGCCAACAACACTTTGAAAATATTTTGTGAATTATTCACTGCTTCTTGGCCTTTCAGAGATTTGTTGTCTGTTTCTATAATCAAAGAAATCTATCTGTTTTCTCCTTGACTTAGGTATTTTGCAATGGTGGCATTGTGGAGTTGTTGAAGGTGATCAGATGTATTGGGATTATAATCTTTCTTGCTCCTCTAGAAATAGACTCCTTAGCTGTTTAGAGGATTCCTATGGTGAAAGCTGAATATTTCTTGCTGATCTGGTTTGATTTACAGTGTATTTATGTGGTGTATAGGTCTTTGAGTTTTGCAAATAGATTCCAGTTAGCTTTTGTAGTTACATCTTGGCAAGGTGGGGTTTTCTGATGTTCTATAAGTGGTATTAATACTGATGAGTATGAAATGTGGTCACTGGTGGCTAGTTGATCAGATACATTTCTTGTGCACTTTTTGATCTGCCACATGGGACATTCTTGGTAGAAGATGGTCGCTCCCCCAAGTTTATTCCACTGATTTTAAGGTATTTCTGTCACATATACATCTGAAAGGTTTTGGATCAACTCTTGATATTTTTCTACTTCTTTCATATGTACCTAGAGGCTTGCTGCAAACACATTATTTTTGTTTTTGTTTTAGATAACTTTTTTATTGTTTTTGTTGAAAATACAGTATTGTATTGTCTGCTTTTGTAAATTGTTTTTGTGTGCGTTTCTAATGTGAAGACTGAGATGATGATCAAAAATATGTTATTAAAACATATTTAAATTTGAATAACTGAAATGATCTTGACATATTTTTTTAATGTAGACCACGATTTACTCCCTTTTTATTATTATTTATTTTTGGCTCATAGCATTTTTTTTTCTTTCCTTCCATTTTAGAAAATTGCTTAAAGACAATAAATTTTTCAAAAACTCTTTATTTCTGAGCAAAAAACAAACTAGATCTATATAATAAACTGGTAATATCTGACAATATTGTTTTTCTTAATTTCAGAGAATGCCAAGTTGGACACTGGAAAAAACATAAAAAAGCTTGTGATATTCTTTATGACACTTTACAAAAAAGCAAATGATTAATTCTATGTTGAATAAATGTGTTCACACAAAATATATATATTTTTTTAAAGTGTACAATTTTCTCTATTGGATTTGCTAGGTCAACAATTTTTTATTCTGAGATACAGCATTCTTCCTTAGAGTGGTCCTTGCAAACTGTTATAGTGAAAGTGCTAAACATCACTTGTGCATATCTCAATTGAGAACATAAATTTGCTCTCCAAAAAGTCACATTATGATTAGGCTTGTGAAAGTTAACCCTGTAGCAATTCTTGTACCTGATTAAGCCTCTTGACTCTTAAGACACTCAACCATTTTCATAGAGATCTTACATTTTGTTCCAATGATGGGCTGAAGACACATACCAGAAAAAAGGTAGCATTTATCTAGCAGCCATAACAATAACTTGATAACTAATATCCAAAAGCTGTTCTGCATTAAGGGGAGAAAAAGCTATATAGGAAGCATTTTTTATTAAATTATACATTTTATTTAAAAAGTTGGGTTGTTTTTTTTTGCTAAAAATGGCTAAAAGATTTTTAAAACACAAAAAATATAATTAGGCTGAGAAATTATTAATTTTTTTTATTTTTTTAAAATCCATTTATGCTTTAATTTGTTTCGTTGCTATTGATACAAAGTTATGTTCAACAACAAAAAAAATTTTTAAAAACTAGTTTTTTGTTAACATGAAATATCTAAATTACTTCTAAGAAGAGGTACAAGCATTTAGTATTCATAACATTTAAGAAGTTGTAATGTACGGTATGTCAATTGTAAATTTTGACCCAGATTTCCCAAATTGAAGTTACAAAAGAAAAGTATGAAGATATATATTTAGGTAGGTGCTGCTCACATACCTATACACTGTATTTCTATAAATAAGATGCTTGTATGGCTGCCTGGTCATGTGCGCTGGACTGTTGTTTGGTTGTCTCGATGGTCCTGGGTTAATAGCCTGCCCGCTGCCATCCCCCGTTGACAAGCCTTAAAATTATTTTTTTTTTAATGTATGGCACTAGTTAAGAAGTAGGCCTAGCACTTATACGAATTTGTCCTAGATGATTAAATAAAAATTGTGCATTTGAAAGGTAGTTGAAACATCATATATTCTTGAACCCGATATGCTAAGGATGCCTTGCTGAATTTAATTGGAGCAATCGTAGAGGGCCTGAACACTGCAATGTCCTGTGGCGTCGCAACCTGTGTGCAGTTTAGACCAAAAGCTCGTTGTCATGTCACGATCAGTCTAGATCTACGTCTACGTCCTGACTGTGTGTGTATCAGGGGGGGGGGGGGTGCGAAAGCAGTCAATTAAGTTTTCTAGAAACGAAATAATGAATCTTCATTTGGATATATATAGCGCCTATAATCTGCTGCCTTACCAGACTCATCACTTCCATCACTACAGAACTTTTTCTGCTTTAGGCATACAAAACATTATTATCAACTAATTATATTATTTCCGAAAAATAAAAGACTAATTGAACTAGCCCTAATGCAGAACTTTTCAAACTTTTTTTGACCTGGGGGTATAGTCAACACTTACTCACGAACCACTAAGTGAAAAAGATATTTAAATGCATATTATATTAGTAACATTATGCAAAAAGAAACAAAAACAAACTATATACTGGGGAGCCTTTAAAAAAAAACTATTAAGAAACCATGAGAAACGCAAATGAAATATGATATTAGTATTTATATATTGATATAACTTTAGTTTAAAATAAAATCTAAAAAAATGACTTGAATGGGGGTGATGAGATTTTATGACTGTATTATATGCCCGGCTAAACGAGCACAAATTTCAAGTCATTTTTTTTTATTTGGTCAGATTATTACGGCAATGAATCAATGTTGTACGTCGTACCAAATAAGAAGACGGGAAAGCAGTCCAACAACTTCTTTACATAATGCAGGATATAAAATTGGAATATGTTTTTGTAATCATAACTTTTTTAAACCTTGGTTTATGATCCTCACTTGTTAATATCTCAATAAGCTGGGCTTGTGCATTAGAATGGATTTATCTGTGATTGGGATCTGGTTTGTCCACGCTCAAAGGGCTCATTACCAAGTCGAGGATATCCAAGTAAAGAATGTCAATCTAAATCTTTGATTTAAGAGACACTGCTCTAAATTCCTCTAATATAATTAAGTAAATTAGGATTCCAAAAATTGTAAATTTATATTCAAATAAAACCCGGAAAAGTATTTTATAATTAAAAGTAAGCCTTTATTATGCATATAACTGAAATAAATAGATTCTATATCTTGTTAAGTTTCTTTTCTTTTTCATTAAATTTTTAGCTCCACCCCTAGTTCCACTTATAATTACTATGGCCAGCCAGCTGGTTTGGGACGGCGCGAACATTTTTTTTTGTTTCAGCTTAAAAAAGGTGGGTTGGTGTGAGGCGTCAGTGGTAAAAGTTTGAGAAACACTGCATTAGGCTAGATCTAGGCCAGCGGTAATCATCCTTTCTAGTTCTGTAACCCCTTTTTACAATTAACTGCATTATCATATTTTAGTTAATGTTACAAAATTGTAAGCCCTACTCATAATGCAAATATCTGGTACGAATTGCCAATTTAAAGCTGTATGTTTAATCACGAAACGCTAGATATTTTTACTTAAAACTAAATTATTTTTAAAAAAAAGAAATTTCATCTATATTTTTTTATCTGCATTTATATTTACTTTTATATCGCGTGTTCAAAATATTCATCTTTTATACCTATGTGGCAGTTCGAAAGAATTGCGGAGCATAGTAAACAGCTAGTATCAAGTCTACTTCTGTATTTAACAAGTTGGAAAATTGACCTGTTTCGCAAAGATATATGTTAAAAAAAAATGATCTCATTTAAGATGACTAAGATGTCAAACAGGGGGCATTTCCTGTATTTCATTTTTATCGTTATAAAGTTCTTCCAACTGTGGTTTTGTTTTCTAGTTTAAAACTATTTTAATTAACCACAAATATAAAAATATGTTTTAAAACTTTACTTCTCGACATCAATGTCACGTCAGTGTGAAATAGAAGAATAGTGTTGGATGTATCAAACTCATTACAACGCTTTGAAAAAAAAATCAACTGTTTAAAACAATTTCACAAAGCACCAACATCGTTCTTGCATTGCTTCTTGCCATATTCTTGTGCCAGTTTCTTCATCGATGAGTTTTAGGTGACTTTTGGTGAGTCATTCTGTACCAAAAGTTGAAATCCAGACCAGCATCCAAGCATACTTGGATCAGCATCTTTGCAGACACTACAAATACTATTGCAAGATAGATATTCTATCATTTTTCAGAAATGAACATATTTTGATGAATACATCATGTGCTCTAGTAATCATTTCAAGAAGTTCGCAAAAGAGAAACTCGTCTTTAAAGTCACCATCCTCAATTAAACAAGTAATTATGAGATATCTAAGACTAATGGAGGAAGCTGATTGGTATTATAAGCCCTAGACGGAACCACAGGCAGATATGAGATGATATGTATAATTTCAAGGATTACCTGATCAATAAATCAACAGCTATTCTGCGAACAGTGTCATTAGATTGAACTAAATTTAGCAGATCTAACAAATTCAGTTCCAATCATTACTAGAACAATGTATTTGGCTGCTGGCAACAGTAATGTCATCACACTGGCGGATCCAGAACTTTAAAGGTGGGGGGCGATTTTTTTTCCAAACCCTAAGCCTAACGCCCAGTAAACCATATTTTTTTAATTTTTTTTTTTTTTTTTCGGCGGTGATCCTCAAAGCCTTAATCTAAATATGTGGGGTATCTCATCTTTTCAAGGAACAAATCAGCAGTATTTGCAATCTAGAAAGGGCCTGCAACTTCATAGTAGAATATTTTTCAAGTAAAACTTTTTCAAAAAGGTCATATTTGAATAGGATGAATAATGAGCTATAGATGTCAGGAGAATGTGTTTCTGCTATGAAGAATGCAAGAAAATGCTTCTGGCGTTGGGGCTTCGCTCGGACCCCACTGGGGGAGCTTACAGCGCTCCCCAAGACCCCCTAGCTGTCAAGAGAAAGGGCTCAACATGGCTTTTTTCTGTTTTTTTTTCACCAAAGGTTGAGAAACACTGCTTTTTTAAAATTCTAATATATGTATCATATTCAAATATGACCTTTTTGAAAATGTTTTACTTGAAAAATATTCGTTACTCCTCGCTTCTTTTTATAATTTCTGCAAATGATTGCTTTTGGCATTAAACGACTTGATATAAGAATTTAAATTATAGCATATATAAATGATATTAGTGACATATTTTTTATTTTGTAATTTCTCAACTAAAATACAAAAAGAAAAAAAGTATTGTTTTGTCTGATGGGCGGAAGGCGATTGCATGTATCGCCCCTCCCACCTGATACAATCCTTTTTCATTTTATATTTACTAATGATAAAATTAGAGATCAGTCTGTGTGCGACATAATATACAAATAGGTTAAAACATCAACATGTATCTTATATTATATAATATAGATATTCAACTAATTTTGTTTACAAACTATGATTTTTCCAGAAAAAATGGACCGCCCCCCCCCACTCAGAGGGCTAGAGTGGGGAGGGCAACAGAAGCAACCCCCCTCCACCTCACCAAATCGGCTAAGATACCAGAAGTGTAGCGATATAATATAAAAAATTATATGGTAATTCAGCTATTTTTGTTCACAAACTATATATTTCTAAATAAAAGTATCAAAGGGTTAAGGTGGGAAGGGCTGTAGATGTATTTGCCCCCACCCCACCCAATCGACTAACAGGAGATCGGTTAAAATATCACTAACAATTTTTAATTATATAGATATTTAATTGATTCTGTTAACAAGCTGTGATTTCTACAAATAAATTGGACCACCCCCCTCGAAAGTTTATGGTTGGGGGGAGGCGGGATTGATGTCATCGCTGGCATGGATGGCATATTACTATTTATAAACAAATTTGATTCCGCAATGATGTAACGATCTGTTTCGTCACATTGTTTGATGGACAGTAATTTAAACAAATATTGATGCTGGAATGATTTTGATTCAGTTGCAACATTTAATCTCGAATGGCAATTATAGTTTTAAAAAATAGTAGCTGCCCATAAACAAATGTTGTACAATGTCAAATTTAAAAAAAAAATTATATTTTTCCAATGGTCTAAGGCAGCGGTTCTCAACTTTTTAAGCTCGGCGACCCCTTTTTACAATATCCCACTCTGCCTCGACCTCCTCCCCCCATACACACACATACAGCAATAGAAGAATAGACAATAACAATCCTTACTTTTGATTGTCTTAGGCGACCCCTGGCAAATCGACTCCCAAGGGGGTCGCGACCCACAGGTTGAGAACCCCTGGTCTAAGGCAACCCCTGGAAAATTGTCATTCGACCCCAAGAGATCACAACCCACAGGTTGAGAACCTACATGCAGCATGGTCAGAAGTATCGAGAGGCCATTGACTGTGACAGCCTGCGTCACGGTTTGGATAGATCTTTTTCACTCTTCTTAAAAGAAAATTAAGGAAATTAATAACGCGGCTTATTTTCACGCTGCAACTAAAGTGAATCTCCAGATTCAAGATTTAAATAATTTAATCCAAGATTAGATTAGTCTACTGTTACTGTCTAGTTACTAGTAAAATCTTTTTTAATCTAGATATAGATCTAGATCTATAAAGTCTTAGAATCTAGTCACTAGACTTAGATCTAAAAAAAATAGAACTGGATTATAGACTTGATCTAGAATATTCTAAAGGAAGGCAGTAAATTTGAGTAAAGTAAAAGACTAAAACTAAAGTAAAAGTGTGACTAAAGCAGTAAAGCCTAAAGTGCGGCTAAAGGCAGTACGGTAAATTTTGTAAAGGTTAGGCCTCTAGATCTAGTACTGAGAAGTAGTAGTAGATCTTAGATTTACTAGTATTTAGATTTTAGTAACTAACTTTTTAGTCTAGTGTCTAGTAAAATATTTTTTTAATCTAGACATATAGTATACTTATATTAGTTATATAGATAATAGAATATAGATATAGATCTATAAAGTCATTAGAATCTAGTCTTTATCTTATCTTATATAATACAGACGTATACTTCCAAAAAGAAGATGATTACGTCCTACGCGTCATGCATATTAACCAATGACTTAAATTCTGCCAAGTCGCCCAAGTCACTGGTTTTTCTGGCTAGCTCAGGCAACCCATTCCATGCTCTAATAGCACTAGGGAAGAAGGAGTATTTGTACAAATTTGTCCTAGCATATGGGACGAGGAATGTGCCTTTATTTTTGTGTCTTTCAGAGTATTTTATTAAATTTTGTTTTTGTATTTGAAGATTATGGTTCAGTGTTTTATGTATAATTGCTACTTTACTTTTGAGTCTTCTGTCCTGAAGGCTTTCTAAATTTAGTGATTTTACTAATGGTGTTACCCTAGTCAAATGTGAATATTCGTTTGTTATGAATCTCACTGCTCTATTTTGTGTTTGTTCCAGTTTCTTAATGTTTTCTTGAGTTGAGGGGTCCCACACGGTGGATGCATATTCTATTATTGGCCTAACCAAGGTTAAATAACATTTTAGTTTTATGTTCTTATTTGATTTATAAAAATTTCTTTTAATAAACCCTAATGCTTTGTTGGATTTTTTTATAGTTTCATCAATATGTGGATTCCATGACAGTTTTTCATTTATTATAACACCTAGGTATTTTGAGTTTTTAGTCTGTGTTACTGGTTTGCCATGAATAAGATAAGTGGAATTAATTTGTTTTAGTTTTTTTGTTACTCTTAACAACTGACATTTTTCTGGGTGGAAAGACATGCTCCAATTTGATTCCCATTTCTGTAATTCATCTAATTCTCTTTGTAAAATATCTGTGTCTTGTTTTGTTTTTATTGTTCTATATATTATGCAATCGTCTGCAAATAATCTGACTTTTGTTCCTGAACTAATGCAATTTGGTAAATCATTTATGTAAATTAAAAATAGTAGTGGACCCAAGACTGTTCCTTGAGGTACACCTGAGTTTACTGTTATTGGTGTTGATTTAGAGCCATTTATTATTACAGTTTGTTCTCTCCCTATCAGAAAATCTTTAATCCACTGATGCAGTGTACCATTAATGCCGAAATATTTTAATTTTTTAAGCAAACTATGGTGGTGAACTTTGTCAAAAGCCTTGGAAAAATCTAGTAAGATAGCATCTATTTGTTCACTATTATCTAAACCTTTTGAAAAATCATCAATTAGTCCTATTAGTTGTGTTTCACATGATCTATATTTCCTAAAGCCATGTTGGTATGGGGTGAGGACATTATGTTTGTCTAAGTGGTTTATGATATTGCTACATATTATGTGTTCTAGTATTTTACATGTGATGCTGGTAAGTGATACTGGTCTGTAGTTTCCTGGATCAGATTTTTCTCCTTTTTTAAATAGGGGGGTGACATTAGCTTCTTTCCAGTCCTTTGGTACTCTGCCCTGGTTAAGCGATGCCTGAAAGAGTATTTTGAACACTGGGGCTAGCTCATTGCTTAGTTCTTTGAGTAATCTAGCTGGAATATCATCAGGTCCAGACGCTTTATTTGGTTTGGTGTTGGCTAATAGTTTTTTAATTCCATTTTCTTGTACTACTAAATCTTCTATGTTGTCTACTTGGTTCAAATTAAGAAATATGTCTTTGTCTCCTGGGGCTGAGAATGCTGATGCAAAGTATTTGTTTAGGATGTTTGCTTTAGTTTCATTATCATTATGTATTATGTTATGTTCATCTTTTAATGGCGCTATGCCTGTTGTTTCCATTTTCTTAGACTTAATGTATGACCATAGGTTTTTGTTGTTATCTTTAGATATTACATTGTTTATATATTCACTCTGCAGCTGTCTGCTTATTTTTTGGGTTAGGTGTTTAATTTTTATATACTTTTTGTAAACTCTTTCTGCCTTGGTTTCTTTAAATTTTCTATATATAGGTTTTCCTTCTGTTTACAAAGCTTCTTTAATCTATTATTAAACCAGCATTTATTTATTTTGTTTGATGTGTCTTTAGTTGGTATATAATTTTCTATAATGCTTTTAAGATGGTTTTTAATGAAATTCCAGAGGTCATCGACTGGTTGGTTAATGTCTTTTTCTAATAAGAATGTTTGTTGAAAGTTTAATGCAGCTTGGTGTAGTTGTGTTAGGTTACATTTATTCCAGAGTAAGATTTTTCTTTTGGGTTTTGTATTGGCTACTGCTTTTATCTGACTGTGTATTTTTATGATCTCATGGTCTGATAGACCAGTCATTCTGGATTATTCATAGACTTGATGTAGAATTTTAATCTAGATTCTAAAGCTAAAGGCTAGTAGTAGATCTTAGATTTACTATTTAGAATCTAGTAACTAACTTTTACTAGTTTTACTTTACTAAGTTTAAGACTCTAAGTAGTTAAATATAAAGCGTTATTCACATTGTCATCTGTGACATTCTTACCACACGAGCACAGCAGTCCAGACAGTGAGACACCAGTCATACTTCATACTAAATCTTATACTATGATTGATACTTTATAACTTTACTCATACTCAATCTCAAAGTAAATAAACAAAGTCGACTTAACTGTCTTATTGTCTTATTTTATTATATTTAGAATCTAGTAGTAGATCTAGATTGTAGACTAATTAGAATAGAATTAAAATACTATTATCTAGAGACAGAGATGTTTAACATTAATCACTTTAACTTTTATTTACTTTAAAATACTTTAAATTGACTTTTCATAATAGATTATTTATAGATGTAGTAATAAATACCAGTACTGTAATTGTAATAGTTAATAGTAGTAACTACTAGTTACTAGTACTACAATACATTATTAAATTTTAGATATTACATCTATTTAATGTACTTAAATTTCTAGATCCAGAGATGATAAATATAATAATAAAATAATTATATACACTCTATATTTCTATAGTATCGAGTTATAATTATTGTCTAAAATAATCTAGATCTTCATTATCTATCATCAGGAAACTCTGCAAAAGACAGTCCTAAGACCTGCTGAAAAAGGAGGATGGTTGGGTGTAGGCCAGTGTAGGGCTAGCTACCCTACTAGTCCCTACCATGTTGAAAAACCACCAGCTAATGAAAACCAAAAGACGCCATGGACCTCCAGCTAGAAGGTGTGTATGACACTGGTTGACAAAAGCCATTATTATCATCTGAAAGCTCACAGAAGACCATTAGAATGATTAGATCTTCTCCACCAGGACCATCACCACCATCAGTACTAAGGAGGATCTGAACTATGTACTAGACTAGAAAGTCAGTGCATGTGGCAGTAGGGATGAACAAGTTTAACCTTGCCATCCAAAGAATCAATGAATCAAGATAGATTGGTTCTCGGCAGAAGCAACTGATTTATGGTGAGCTATAGCTGCAGAGCATTACTCAGGACAGGGGCGTGAGGACGCTACACACACTCCTGATGAAGACTGCACAGAGTGTGTTTATTCACCTTATTAGGCTTATTGGATGGGAGGCATACAGCCCATGGGTTACAACATCTTCCTTTCATATAGGAGGATAAACTTGGACATATTATAATGCATTGCTATGCTCCAATGAAGGATAGAGAAGAGGAGAAAAACTACTTGCCCAACAGATGCTTACTGTTATACCAGACAAACACAATAAAAACATAAACTTCAATGCAAGATTGTCAGTGACAACAAAGAATATGAAGAGACAGTGTGCTGTTTGTGAGGAGCACAATCCTTGCATCATTACAATGTGATAACATTTGTCTTGGTGAACTGGCTGAGAAGGACACAATTATTGCATCACTTCACTGTCATCTTGATAAACTGGTTGAGCATGACATTTAAACCATGACATAACTTCATTGTGATAAACTACAGCTCTAAGATACATTTTAAGAATGAAGAGATTTTAAAGCTATCAATCCCAATTCAGCAATCGCTTGAATGTCATCTCATCTTCACTGATAACTATCTTATTCACCTTTTTAGCATCTTGTCCATCTTCAGTTTTATATCATCACATCCAACAAATCTGCATGTAAGTATAATCTTGGTATAATATATATATTACCATGATATATATATATTATACATAATACTTGAAATTGGTTTTAGAATTATTATTTTTTCTCTACTTAAAGTGATGCTGAATTAAGTCTAAAAATTAATATTTGACTCATTTTTGTTTGTCTGTTATTAAAAAAATGCATTTGCAAAAAAATTAAAAGTTAAGAAGTTTTATGTAAAAGCTTCTAAAGAAATAGTAAATTATAATACAATGTCAAAACTAAAAGCAATCTGAAGCTTTATTTTAATTATAAACATTTATATGGTTTATAGCTGTGTGATTTAAAACAGTCTTAAAGTATCAAGTTAGATTTGGTAGTTATTTGTATTTTCACATACTATTTAAACCACGCATGAGGCATGATTAAACTGTCATACATATCGCATCAAATTTCATACACATGTCCCGTTTACGTCCTATGCGCTCACTAAGAATGGTTTTTGACAGATTCGCAACCAATATTTTTCTCCCTAAGAATAATTATTTTAAATATGCGTTGCATCAATTTTCACTTCCTTTTAGAAGTGGTCTAAATAAAAAACAAAATTAATCCTAATAGCATTAATGAGATTGATTGATAGTTCTAGAGTCGTTTTTTTTTTTTTTTTTTTTAAGAGAGAAAGAGCAAGTAATGGTACTTTGTAACACTATAAAAAAAAAATAAACAACTAATCCTAATAGTAATAAAAAGATACATCTAGATCTTAATAATTAAGTCATTTTTCTACATTCAAAAGTGGTAAAATAAAAGATTACAATTAATAAAACCAAATTGATTATTTTTTTTAATTTAAAGAACAAAATACCAAAAAATTTTAGAAATATGAAGGACTCACTTTTTGTTGTTGACAGGGGTGGAGGGAGGGATAAGTCAAAGTGATACTAAAAAAAAGGTGCCTAAATTATGAAAGTGTTTATGTGTCAGGGGCGCATTTATGAAGCAGGTCTTTCCTAATCAAGTCAAAAGTTTATGTTGGACCAATTACGAAACACAGTTTAAAAAAAAAATGGTGGTCCCAGAGAGCGAAAGATGGAAAGAGAGAGAGCGGGCCGTGAAATTTTATTGTAACAGTTACTCTAATGCATGGACTTAAAAGTATGTAAGATTGATCGTCAAAACATGGCCCATTTATTAAAATTTTTAAAAAGGGGTGTTCAGGAAAGATAGAACAGGACGTGAGATTTCATTGTTCGAAACAATAAATCAAAGGCTAAAAAAGTATGTTATGTTTATCATTAAAATGAAGCCCGATTATTCAAATTTTAAAAAATCTAAAAAACAATGTGATGGAATAGAGTGAGACAGAGAAGGAAATATAGAGTGGGCTCTAAAATCTCATTGTAACGAATACGCTAATTCATGGGCTAAAAAGTAATTTAGGTTCATATTTTTAAAATGTTGCCCATTTATTTCAATTAAAAAATAAAGAAGTGGGTATTTAGGCCATAATTATTAATTTAAAGCCTGGAAACAAATCAACGGCGAAGCCGGTGTATACTGCAAGTGTATGTATGTTGTTTTTTTTTACCTGAAAATAACATCTAAATTTAGAATAGGGTTTAATTATTTTTTATTAAAACAAATGGGAAATAATCCTACCAAGAAAAAAAAGCTATGGGTTCCGCTAAACTCTCAGCAAATGGGAAGTGTTCTGTTAAAGAAAAAGTTTGGGAAACACAGCTTTACAGCATGCTTTCAAAATGCTGTGTATTTTGTGTTATGATTGATCCAAAACTCTGGCATTTAAAACGTCTAATTTTTTATAAGAAATAAAAAAAATAATTAAGTATATTATTATAATTATGACAGTAATTGCACAATGCTAGTCTCCCAATAAGGACCATTACGATATTCAATGTCAGTATTCTTGTAATCTTAATGCATGGCTAAATGAAAATACATTATATTATAGGTTAATGCTAATTATAATTTTTTATATGTTAGTATTTTAAACTTTAAAAGCTGTTTAACTTTTATTCTAATAAGTAATGTAGCTGTTTCCTCACTAGGATGCATAAACCTACTACGATTGTTAAGTACATGTTTGTTACTTCTGAATGTTCATTCAATAATGATTTGTTTATATTTTTTTTAGCATGATTCAGTCTAAATAGTTTGATGTCTTCCCCTACTCTAAAATTATGATTGAAATTTTGTCTTTGTAAAAAAAGATGTAAATCTTTAAAAAGGGAGATAATGTGACTAAAGCTAATAAATGAATTATTTTTCTTGAAATATTTTTAGAGCTGGCTTCAACAGCTCACCTGTGCTTTTTTGTGCGTGTGTGTGTTCTCTCTCTCTCTCTCAAGCTTCTTATATGTTTAGGCCAAAAAGGGTGAGTTAATTTTAGTGTGAGTAAAATATTTCAGATTAAAAGTAATTAATTAGTTAGTCAAAAATGTGTGTAATGAAAACAAACAGCTATTATAATAAATGTCAGTGTTTAACAGGGATACACCTGTAGACAGTTTTGAAGTTTGATATCTGTGAGACTTTATTTTATTGTATTTGTCTCTAAAATATGCATTTTTTTCACAGCCTAAGAATTGTGTACTGTACACTGCAGTGGTATATAAATGTCTGTAGCAGGTGATGATAGTGGAGGTCCGAGAGCAATTGGCGCCAGGCTTGTGTCAGTACTGGGGCAAGCCCCCTGTGATATTCCTGTTTCAGTGTTACTTGTTAGTTTCATGTGAAAAAATCTTTATGAAAAATAATAGTTTGATGCTCTCACATCAATCACGTCTTCAGTTCCATATCGCTAGCCATTTGCTAATCATCATGACCTCTTCTTTTTCTTTTTTTTTTTTTTTCCATTCATGGATTGGGTCCTCACTATATTTGTGTGTTGGTTTGTCAGTTTCACTAAGTATTTTATATTCTTTTAAATTATCTTTTTAATCTGGCTACATTAATATCTATAATACACTTTTTAAATATTAATTTCTCTCTAAATTCTTCTTGTATGTCTAGGTCATAAAGGTGATTAAATCTTGTTTGTCTACAGCCATAGAATTGTGTACTGTACACTGCACATTTGCTAGTATTAATTTCATTCATTTAAATATTTTTTTTTGTTTGTTTCAGTCTGCCATTTATAAGTGTTTTAATTTTTGAAGTACAAGCTACAATATAATTATATTGAAATTTCATTTTTATACTTAAATAAGAAAAAAAAAATTGGTGTATCATGGGAGCTCATCTGACCATGACTTTTGTTGTAGAGGTGTAGTTACAGTTTGGGTAATCAAATCCCTCCATTTTCCCTGGTCAGCAGCTGTTTATGAAAAGATCAACATAAAAAAACAAAACAAACCTAAAGCATTTGTAATGTTGAATACTCTGGGACTCTTTTTTTCTCTTTCATTATTGAATTTTGTTTTCTCCTCATGGTGGTGAATTATTTAGATTCTTCAAATATTTTTGATGGCATGCTTTTTCTTTATTTGAAACAAAAAAAAAAGATTGTAAAAGAATGTTGAAATTTGCAGTAGTTGTTAAACTAGTAATTTTTTTTTCTCAACTACCTTAATATAATATATGGTCTCGTTATTTAAATGCTTGCATAGACATTTTTTAAAAATCTTAAAATCTACCTTTGCACATTTGTCACTCATTTCAAATAGAAGCCAGAGAAAATATATTGTTTGTGGTCATTTTTGCTTAGTTGTGATGCAAGTTTGTAAAAATAAAACGCTGAAGCACAAGCATTAAAATAATCACTGAAACTGACAACTTAGGCCCCACTAGTATCTGTGAATACTTTAATTAAAGTAGTTAATAACAATCATCTTTAAGTCTGACAGTTCTTATGCACCTAACTTAATTTATAAACTATATTTCCATAATATGGATCAACGACTTTTTCTTGACAAGAGTGTTTGGGTTCTTGACATTGTCCAGATTTGATTGTGGTGTTGATGCATTTAAGTTACACTAACAATTACTTTGGCTACTCTAGTTATGTGACACATACTTTTTCTTTTTCTAGCCAGCTGTTCAAAGGATGTGTCATAGAATAAAAAAAAGCATCCTGTTCTTTTTTTTTTTTACTGCTCTGCACTGCCAGATAGAGATTTGATTATATAAGATTAATCAAGATTGCTGCTATGTTGACTAACAAAAATTGTAAGTAGTCATAAATCTTCACTATGTTGTTTAGAAATCACTTTGCTTTTGAAAGTAATGAGATATAGAGATGTATACTGCTGTTGTAAAACCATATATAATATATATATATATGATGATATGTATTTATATCTAGATGATCTGCTGTGATGAAAAACACTATTCAGAGCCTCGGGTCTAAGGGAAAGCACATTTTGTGTTTATTGGATTCTGAGCTATGATATTGTTGTAATAGTTTTCAAGCTGAGCAGATTACCCCTACCCCATTCCCTTGTGGTCTCCAGCCACTAGCAAATGATGAAATTGACTGTCATTGAGGCTATGAAGTACTACTATGTGTTTGTCTGTGTTCAGTGTTTGTCATGTGTTTATTTCTGTAATGTAGTGCATTAGACTCTGACATGTCTCTGATGCTATTTACCTTTTTTTTTTTTTCTTTCTTTCCCCAAAGTCCATGTATTAACTGTATATGAAGTCATTAACATTTATCCAATGATGTAGTCATAGCCCATTTATTTTTTAGTAAACTGTTTAGGCATACTTACTTTTTGTTAAAAGAGATGCTTTTATAGTAGAAAATTTAGTTATTTATATATTAGATGATGTGAGGGACAGTGTTAATTATTTGGAGAGGAATGTTCTACTCAAATGTTACTTGCAAGGCAAAAAGGTTGAGATAAACAGTTATTTAGACATAATAAAATTTGAACTTTTAATACTGTGCTGAACCAAGAAGTTCAGCTACCTACCCCTGACATTGTCCTACAATTAGTTGTTTTTGTCATAAGCAAGAAGAAGGAAATGTTAAAATAGAAGACTTGAATACAGAATACAGACTGAGCTCTAAACAATCTTCTTTTAGGACTTTTTTTTATCAATATCAAACTGAATATTATTGACTATTTTAAAGCCCAGGAATGACTTACTTGACTTAGTTTTTCCCA
Organism: Biomphalaria sudanica; assembly: GCA_036873155.1. Lineage (NCBI taxonomy): Eukaryota > Metazoa > Mollusca > Gastropoda > Planorbidae > Biomphalaria > Biomphalaria sudanica. The sequence continues at coordinate 508,018 of JAZGLO010004004.1, forward strand.
GTGGAGCATAGGGTTTTAAATAGCTCTACGCCATCTGGCAATTCTCCTAAGCTGGTTCCATGTTCATCCTGCCATCTTTGCCACTTGGTCTACTGATGTACTCCATGTTTGCTTTGGACCGGCCTTTCTTTTCTCCTATGGGTTCCAGTATAGGGCCTGTTTTGCAATGTTTTCTGTGTTTTTCGCAATGTATGCCCAATCCAACACTGTTTGAGTTCTCTTGTTTCTTGCAATTCCTGTTTGCTGAGTTTTTTTTTCCACACATTGACTGTTTGAAATTTTGTTAGGTTATCTAACATCAATAATGTGACGCAAATATTTGTTAGGGAATACTTGGAGCTTGTGCTTGTTGCTATTTACTATTTTCAGCACCATATAAAAGAACTGCTTTCACTTTTGGTTTGAAGATGCAGATTTTATTTTCTTAGACACAGTGCTTTTGTTGATTCAATTCTTGGCATCTGCAAATGTCCAAGAATAGAAGAATAAAAAAATAATAAAAATAAAATCAGAAGCAGTAGACAATTATTTAATATGAAATTAAAATAAATTAACCACATGTCCTCCTCAAAATAAAAAAAAATCTGAAAAATCCAGCACTCTCTGAAGATATGTCAAATAATCCATGAATTTCACTAATAAAAAAAATACTAAAAGAAAGTGTGCCACAAAGTAAAGTATATTTATACAAGATTTGAAAAAAAAACAACAAGTCAATAATTAAGCCCCCCAAGACCTTGCCCTACTTCCAAAAATGAAAAGCAAAAAATAATCCCTTATTATCATTGGTAATAACAAAATCAGTGATAGTTTTAGCATATAATTTCATTGTCCAAGAATAGAGAAATTAAATAAAGTAAAATTAGAAGCAGCAATTATTTAATATTTATTAAAGAAATATAGTTAACCACGCTTACCACTAAAAAGGAAAAAAATCCATCATTCACAAAAAATGTGTCCAATGATTTATGAATTTCACATATCCACAATAATATTAAATGATAAACTTGTCATGAAGTAAAGTATATTTATAGAAAGTGTAAAAACTTCCTTAACGGAACACTTCGCACATTCTGAGTATTTAGTGGAACACCTTAATTTGTTTTCAGATAGATTAATTCACATGGTGGCCTACTAATGAATTATTCCAGTACTTGGTGTAACACCTATTCAGGTCTCACTAGGTTTCCTCGGAACACAGTTTGTGAAACACTTATAGAAGGTTTGAAAATTGAAAAAAAAACAACTTAATATTTATATGGAAGACATTCAATTCTTTGGACATATTTTTTAATGTTTTAAATCTCTTTTCTTATATGATGCAAATGATGATGATTGATTTGAAGATAACAGCTGGTCCGTCTGGGTTTTAAGCATTCGGTCTTGAGGCCTTGAGTGCTTTCTTTTCAGGCGTTAGATCGCTGCAATGATCATCTTCGTGAACGGATATCTGATGCATCTAACGCAGATCAAGTAATGTTACAGCTTTTAAGTGTTTTTTTATTGTCTGCTCATCCCTGGGTCCTTCTGTAACTTGACAATGTAATGACTAATACTTTGTTAATGTCACCACTCAAATTTGTTCTACTTTTTAGAACCCCTTACAACAACCCAGCATCCTGTCTTTCTCAAATGAATGCTAACTTTACAAATAAAATTGAATATATATAGATTACACACCTTTTCACATGTGTCACATATTTTCTGATTCTTTTATTTGACTCGTGATCAGTGCATATGATGATAAAAGGCGAATGGATTATGGCTTGATAAGAAACACCAGATAATGACAGCTATTTGCTTTGTCATGTTCTGGTCTTCTGGTCGCTAATATGTCCACACCTTATATTCTGATGCTTATATTTTTCTCATTGTGTTTTAATTTTTTTTTTTTTTTGTCAATGTCATTATTTTTTGTATAATTAGTAAATGAATTATCTATTATTTTTCTTCTTTCTTTAGATTTGACAGTTTCTATCTATTCTAGTCGGACATATTTATTTTCAAAGAGTGAATTCATTGTAAGTGAGTAGTTTCCTTAAGATTCAAATACTGCTATGATGCATGGTAAAGATTTTGATCAATTTTGGAATTCATTCTAGGCTTCAGATTCTGTTTTACCGATTTCTTCATGTTAAATTGAAAGTAGAAATCTCATTCTAAAAAAAAGTTGAATAAGAATATTTTTTAAAAAAGCATTAAATAAAAAAGATTTGATACTCTTTAAACTTCCCCATGCCTGAACCTGTTTGTTAAATCTACATGATTGATTATACAGATGTATTGAGTCACTGCTGATTAACTAGCCACTGTGGTACATAAAAGAATTATTACACAAACACATAAATATTAATTAGTAACATGAATTTCTTAATGTTAGACTATGCTGATTGACAAATTGTTATTGTACTATTTTTCATGTTCATTTTTGTTTTACACTCCCTTTCAGGTAACATCTGAACTGCATTTATGGCAATAACAGGAAGAATATATCTTCAGGAAATTGAGCATGAAGGCTTTTCTCAGGTATCTTTGCCTAATCGAAAATGTGGGCAACGCTATATGTCTTTCAGAGAGATCTCAAGCCTTGTTAGTGCAAAAGGATTTCTATTACATGTGGGCCTCATTTTTTTTAATAATGTAAAATGTTATTTCAATTATTACTATATATCTGGCAGTTTTCATAAGAGCTGAAACATTTTTTTTTATTTACTATTGAACATGTTTGTCTAGACTAGTGAGATTTTCTTTCTCTTTCTCAAAGAAAGGGCTCTGCATGAATCTTTCTACAAATGATTTTATCTTATTACCATACTAGTCTATAATATTTCTTGAGGAGTTGGCAGTCATGTCGAAATTAAAATTTAAAATAGGGTTTTTACATTAACATGAAAATCATATATAAAACATAAATCCAATTTTTTTTATGTAATGCTAAAATTTTAAAACAATGAAAAATTGTTCAAAACATATCTGAATGTTCACTTTTGAAAATCTTTTTTCAAGCACTTGATAGGTTGCAATCAATGCCTACTTCCAGTTGTTTTTCTATCGCTGCAAACACTTCAGTTTTACTGCTTTTTCTTTGGAAAAACATACAAATTTGGTCTCATGTTTAGTCACTGGCTGTGGTCTAATAATGACTGTCTGCCCCTAGCTCGACAGTGATGAAAGTGAGACTCACTTTGATCTTTGACTAATTGGAATGTTTTTTTTTCTAAACTGGAGACAATTTTGTTGGATTGGTTTCTTTGAACAGACACAACTAATCCAACTGAAAAAGGATTAAGAACAACTCAAAACTGAATCTGGCTAAGTCCAGAAGAAATAGCAAAATTAAAACAAAAATTAATCATTAAAAAAAAAAAATTTTATGATTCACAAAAAAAAATTTTGATCACAAAAAAAAGGATTTTTTAAAAATGGACAAAATCATTAAGGCATTCAATGTGATAAACTCCTTGAAGAATTAGAAAACTTTGATGGGTTCCTTAAAAAAGAGAAAAAGAACTTTTGTAATAACCCCTTTGATATTTTGTGATTGCATTTTCCACAATTTCCCCTTTAAACATCCCTTCTGTAATAAATAGTTTATCACATAGAATGGGGATCCTTATTGATTCTGTCCCTAACAGAAGTTCAGTAGAAAATTTTGTTAGGGAACTTGGTGCTATATTGGGGACGCTTGGCTTCCAAACCCACGGTCCTGGGTTTGAATCTCAGTGAAGACTGGGATTTTGATTTTCTGTATTTTTTGCAGCACCCCTGAGTCCACCCAACTCAAATGGGTATCTGATAGTAAAGGCGGGCATTCTTTGTGCTGTCCTCATGTTAACCTGCTCATTAAACTGTTGAGCAAAGAAACAGATGACTTATACATCATCTGTCCTATAGATCTTAAGGGCTGAAAGGGGAACTTTACTTGGTGCTATATCAGATCTCCAAGCTGTTGAAGTTTTCATGGCTACACCAGGCCTACCTCTTGGGTTTGATGCCACAATCCAAGAGGGTGCACATGTCAACTCAATGCATCTCACCACCAATTCTAATATTTTAGATGACTGAGTGGTGGGGGCGGCTGAGGACTATTGGATCAAGCAGTTCATAACTTTGCAGACGTGTACTCTAATTTTCCTAAGGCAGATTTACATGAGTGCTCAGATAAAATTATACCAAATATTTCAAACACAATGTCTGACTAGGGTCTTGTAAATCATGCCACTGTTGTGCGATTGACTGAGTTGTGGGACAAATCCTTGACTGAGCTTAATTGCCACTTGCACCCACTTGATAGCATTGCTAAAGGCTGCACGGAGGCACTTAAGACCCTCCAGGCAGAACAAGCTTAACTTTTTGGCCATGACTGCTTGGCAGGTAACATTGTCTTGCAGCTAACAAAAATGTGTTACTAAATGGGAACAGGCAATCCCAAAGCTTATGGGCCTTATTCCAGGATATAGGGGTAACTCAAACTGTTTCTGCATATTATTCCTTAATTTTGGAATATCGGTCCTTCATTTTAACCAAATTTTAGATTTAGGGATTTGCTTCTGCCCTTCCTTGTGAAGGTCTGACAACAGCATTGCTGAATGACCTCCAACTTTAAAGTGCAAAAAAATCAATTATTTGTCATGGGTCTAATAAGAAAACTGTTGACAGGCTCTTGTATGAGAAAATTTGATACATTGCAAGATGATGTGAGAAATATTATTATGAGGGCATTTCTTCTTCTATTTCTAACCAGCTTTTTGCTGCATTATGAGGGCATCACAGTCATAAAAAGAGTTCTAGCCCAAGTAAATGAATGTTTAAAAAAATCCTTTCAGCATTTTTGCTAAGAGCTTAGACTTCTTAAACCCTATGATGGCCTTGATGCCAAAGACCCTGTACTGCATGTTCTTTTGCTCTGCCCTCAAGATTTACAAGCTAAGTGAATGATTGCCTGTCTTCTTTTGTGTCTGTTATCAGTATGAAAGTTTTCTTAATATGGATGATATAGATGATTCTGAGCAAATGAAGATTGAAGTGAAATCTGCTAGTCCACATAATATGGACTCAGAAGAGGTGGTAGGCATGTTTAATACAGAAATAAAAAGTCCTACTGTGTTCTACATCTCTTGGAAAGTCCTTTCAAAAAAGAAGAAAACTGTGGCCTATCTAGATTCCTTGATTGAATCAGCTCTGAAAGAAAGTGTTGAATGCGCTATGGGAATTGAACGCATTACAAGGCAGGATAATAAAATGTGGTGTGAATTGATTCTTAGGAGGCAGAACAAAAGAGCAGAGACAGTAAAAAAAAAAGAGGAAACAGATTGACATCATGTTGTTTTTTTTCTACCCACTGTCAATGATTGTGCAGTTTGACATCAGTGTTGGAACTAAGTGCTCTTTTGAATTGTTTGACTAACAAGTATTTAAGTAATTTTTTTTACTCAATAATTTCTAAAACTCACTTTCGCAAAAGGAATTAGAGTACATTCAATACATTGTGAGTTTTTTAGTTCACAGTGCTGCTCTTCTCTTTGCCAGTTTCAGTTAAACCCCCTAATTGAAATATTAACTAATCTGTCACTATTTAAGTGTCCATATGTTTGGATAGATCTTTTAATGGTAAGAAAAATATATTAAATAAATTTGTTTTACCATAACTCTTGGAAACTGTTAAACAGACTTGTTTTAAAAAATTTTGTTGGAAATTGAATGTACTACAAGGTAATTTATACTTTAGTGTTATCGTCACTGAAAAAAAAATCAATATCAGAGAAGAAGAAAAAAAAAGATTTCTTTTTAAAATTAACTTACCCAAAAAAAAAGAATATCCCTACAGTTTCTTATCTTATCTTATATAATACAGACATTACTTCAGAAAAGATGCTGATTACATCCTACGCGACCTGCATTTAGTTATGCATATTAAATGACCTAAATTCTGCCAAGTCACTGGTTTTCCTGGCTAGCTCAGGCAACCCATTCCATGCTCTAATAGCGCTAGGGAAGAAGGAGCATTTGTACAAATTTGTCCTAGCATATGGAACAAGGAATGTGCCTTTACCTCTGTGTCTTTCTGAGTATTTTATTAAATTTTGTTTTTGTATTTGAAGATTATGGTTCAGTGTTTTATGTATAATTGCTACTTTACTTTTAAGTCTTCTATCCTGAAGGTTTTCTAAATTTAATGATTTTACTAAAGGTGTTACTCTAGTCAAATGTGAATATTCGTTTGTTATGAATCTCACTGCTCTATTTTATGTCTGTTCCATTTTTTTAATGTTTTCTTGAGTTGAGGGGTCCCAAACAGAGGAGGCATATTCTATTATTGGCCTAACCAAGGTTAAATAACATTTTAGTTTTATGTTCTAATTTGATTTATAGAAATTTCTTTTAATAAACCATAATGCTTTGTTTGATTTATTGATAGTTTCATCAATATGGGGATTCCATGACAGTTTTTCATTTATCATAACACCTAGGTATTTTGCGTTTTTAGTCTGTGTTACTGGTTTACCATGAATAAGATAATTGGAATTAATTTGTTTTAGTTTTTTTGTTACTCGTAATAACTGACATTTTTCTGGGTGGAAATACATGCTCCAATTTTCTGTAATTCATCTAATTCTCTTTGTAAAATATCTGTATCTTGTGTTGTTTTTATTGTTCTAATATGCAAACATCTGCAAATAATCTGACTTGTTCCTGAACTAATGCAATTTAGTAAATCATTTATGTAAATTAAAAATAGTGGACCTAAGACTGTTCCTTGAGGTACACCTGAGTTTACAGTTATTGGTGTTGATTTAGAGCCTTTTATTATTACAGCTTGTTCTCTCCCTATCTGAAAATCATTAATCCACTGATGCCATGGACCATCAATGCCAAAATATTTTAATTTTTTAAGCAAACTATGGTGGGGAACTTTGTCAAAACCTTGGAAAAATCTAGTAAGATAGTAACTATTTGCTCACTATCATCTAAATCTTTTGAAAATTCATCAATTAGTCCTATTAGTTGTGTTTCACATGATCTCCTAAAGCCATGTTGGTATGGAGTAAGGACATTATGTTTCTTTAAGTGGTTTATGATGTTGCTACATATTATGTGTTCTTGGATTTTACACGTGATGCTGGTAAGTGATTCTAGTCTATAGTTTCCTGAGTCTGATTTTTCTCCTTTTTAAAATTGGGGAGGTGACATTAGCTTCTATCCAGTCCCTTAGTACTCTGCCCTGGTTAACACATTAACCCCCAAAACTTTATTATTGGTGTAAACATATTCATTTTTGTGTTTATCAATCTCTATTAGTCTAACTAAGACATTGCAAAAAACATTTTAGAAAAATACCACCTAGTATAGATTTTACAAGACGTACACTGCCAGTGTACATAGCAAGAAGTGGCCCGGTGAGGAATATTATATAACATGTAAGATTTAAAAACAAAAATTAATAAAAATGTATTCATATAAGTTAAATTTTGAATTTTTATTAACAAAAATATTATGAAGATTCAGTAGAAAAAAACATTAAATATTTTTTTTAGGAATTAATTATTTTTTTTTACAAAGAAAACAATAGAAACAGAATTATTTACATAGTATAGCCATGAAAAAGATTAAAATATTTCAAATGTAACCCAACAGGACACACTGAGCATCTTTTATTGCAAGTCTTTTTGCAAATCCCACATCGCCTGGTTGTGCTGAGGTCAATTCTCATATGTTTGGCTTCCCATAACCTCATTTCCAATGGCACTCTTTTGCAAATCACAGACTTTGAAGGAGTGGTACTTCTATTTTGTTTGGCTGACCCACTGCAGAAACCAAGAGTTCACAACATATCTTCTGAAAGCCAAGTCCAGAGGTTGTGATGTGAACAACTCAGACTGAAGATAAAGTAGCCAAGATTTTGTAAGCTTAAATCAATTGGCCAGGCAAAAAAGAGCCACCACCACTTTTTGTCTCTGATAGAGATCCTGTATTTGGCTACATTTTGGTCAGCTCTATCAACTCCTCCCATATTTTGATTGTAGAGTGAAATGATGTTTTGTTGTGTAACCTGAATACATTTTTTTTTTCCTTTTTTGACCATCGCTGGACTGCTTTCAATGGCAGGTTACCAGCAAAGCTGGAAGCAATAGAAACAACACTTGTCATTCCACTGTAAAATTATTAAATTGCTATGTCTGTCAGATCTGTAGTCATAAAATCCTTTCTTTTTTTTTTTTTCATTTCAGTCCCAGGCAACAGTAAACATTGTTTAAGCCTGTTGGCTCTGATAGCTCCAATTCCCTTTTCTGATAATCTGTCCATCAGTGCTAGAGTTGTGAAGTAATTATCAAAATATAGTCTGTAGGGTTCTGGAGGATGGCAGTCTATAAGATTCAGCACAACACCAGGGCCTAGCCCAAGTTCATGTTTATCAATTGTTGCTGAGGCACCAACATCAGGATCAAACTGAGTGACATAGCCTGAAGGGGTGGCTAAACTCCATACTTTGTAGCCAAACCTTACAGGTTTATTTTTTATAAATTGCTTGGCAGAATGTCTGCCGAAATATGGTACCATGGTCTCATGGATGCTTAGATTTTGAACTGATTTGAAATTTCTTAAGTACCTTTCATTCATAAGATTTAAATATTGCCTCACTTTGCTTAGCTTGTCCGTTGAATCCAGATTGTTGTTGTCTGAAAGATGAATGTATCTCAAGAGTTCATTGAATCTGTTTCGGCTCATAGCATTATAAACTGCCTTAATACCACAATCCTCACTGCGTTCCCAGTACATCTCTCATCTGGGAAAAATAGAATAGCCTGACAACAAAAGAGTAATTAATTTCGGAGGCACACGTTAAAAACTGGTGTTTTCCTTTAAACTCTCTGGCATACTTTTCAGTACTTGAAACTATAAAATCTAACATTTCTGAGTCAAAGAACTTTTAAAAAATGCACCGGTGTGAGATAATCCACCTCATGTTCTTCGTTGGCTCTGACGCCATCACACCATGGCATTTGATCAATTCCATCCACTGACGATTTAATCCATAGCCTCTTCTTTCTTTCGACTTTCCTTTTTCTACTTGCAGAAGTTTGAGGCATATTTTGTTCACCATTACCAACGATGTTATCTGCAGCTCTATTGTGAGATGTCGTATCTAAAAACATAGAATTAAAAAATAATTTAAAAAAACGTAATTAAAAAGTTTTAAAAAACCCCATTAAACTATAAAATATAAAAATGAATGAAGTTGAAGTGTATATTTTAATTAAGCTTACTTTGTAAAACCTGCAAGATAAACTTTGCCTGACTATTCAGTTGAGAAGGGCACAAGTTATCTGGCTGGCCACCATTCTCATCTCCACTGTCTTTGTCTGAATTTTGGCCATCTTCAGGAGGCATAATGAATACATCAGCAGAAATATAAACTTGAGGTCCTCATCCTCAATCATGCTGATTACTTCATGAGCTGTAAAGGCTCTTTAAGACCTAATTAATCTAGATCAATTATTGTAAATAAATATAAATTTGCAAAATAAATTAAAACCTTCTAGGCATTAAGTAAAAAGCAAATTAATATATAAATACAGATATATACATTTATTTTTATTTAGATCTACAATGCTAGATTTAAACTGGATACTGGAGCAGATGTAAACATCATTTGCAAGAGATTCGTCAGGAAAAGTCAAGTCAGAGAGATATCCCAAACTCTTACTATGTGGAATCAGTCAAAAATGAAGCCAGCGAGCATGGCTGATCTCATCATGACAAATTCGAAAAATGGCAAGCAAGAAAAGGTGAGATTCACCATTGTGGACAACGGGTTGCAATGTTTATTGGGTTTACAGACTTGCAAACGCTTGGGACTAATAACTGTCAACAAGGAAAACTTCATTGCATCTGTCCACAGTGAAGAAAGCAATCTGGGAGATTTAGGCGAGGCTCATCCCACTGTAGACGGAACAGTGGCACCAGTTGTCTCTCAGTGTCGGAAGATCCCCCATACAATGAGAGAAAAAGTCAAGCAAGAAATCGAGCTTTTGGTGAGTCGGAAACTACTTGTCCCTGTTGACGAACCTACTGACTGGGTCAGTCAAATGGCTGTGGTCAAATGATGTCTTGCAAAAAATGTTTACATCTGCTCCAGTGACATGTTGAAATCTAACATTCAGGTTGTTAATCAAGAATACCGCTGTTATTTTGTCACTTGGTGCATTCAGTGGATTTAGGGTGTTCAGGTATTCTTCGTTGTCACTCTCAGCGGACTCTTGTATCCTTACTGTACTGCACTTAGCTGCAAAGTGGTTTCTTTTTTTGCATTTGGCACAAACTTGTCCCCATGATTTCCTATGTTCATGGGTTCTCCCGCAATACCGGCAGTATTTAATCAAGGTTTTGGTCTGGGGTCTTAGATCTTACTTTGTCGACAAGAATGGGTGCTTCTGCATTGTTTAGTTCGTTCAAGCTGTTGTTGGATTGTTCGAAAGCTTGGCAAATACCTATGGTTTTCTTCAGTGTCAGTTCCTGACACCGTAATAATCTTTCTTGAATTTTGTCTATTCATTGAGAACACTATTTTGTCTCTCAACATTCTTTGTCCTGGAACTTGCATTTGTCTGCTTGTGTCCTCAGTTCTATCAGGAAACTGTCAAAGGGGGAGCTCTCTTTTAGATTCCAAAATCTGAAGGTCTCCAACACCTCGTTGTTTCTGGGGTTGCAGTAATCTTCTAGTTTTTTAAGTATTGTCCTAGGGTCGTTGGGTTCTTCATCTTGCTCATAAATGAAATGATCGTGAATTTCGATAGCTCTTGGGCCAGCACAGTGTAGTATAATAGCCACTTGCTGTTCTTTTGGTTTTGTGTTGGCTCCAAAAGCCGCCATGTAAACCTCAATGAGCCGTTTCCATTTTCTGAATTTTTCTGAGATGTTGCCCTCAGTTATATTCAGGTTGGTTGGCGGTTTGAACAAACTCTCCGACATCTTCTGTTACCTTTGCTCTACATTTCATAAAAGATTCTATTTCTATTTTCTTCTTTAGTTATTTTGTAATACTTATTCTTTGTTTCCCAACTGTGGGTTCTGCTACTTCGCTGCCACCATGTTAATAGTTAGATGATCAAAGACTCAACAAACACTTTGAGTGATCACTTAAAACGAAGGGTACTTAATTAGTTAACAAGTTGCATTCCTGGCGGCCTCCATATTGCATGGAATCATAACAAACTATAAAACTTAAGGGAGACTACTCCAACAAATAAGCATCATTTTAAGCATTAGACTTAATGTTCTAAACTAACTTAACTAACACTTTAAAAAGCGATAATTTTATAAAAATCTGCAAGAAGTAAAGAGCAGTTTTAAAAAAAAAAAACTCTCTTCATTAATTTAATATAATTTTTTTTAGAAACGTTCACTCCCAGTGCACAAAGTAGGATATCGGTTAAGAGATGCCTGAAAAAGTATTTTGAACACTTGTGCTAGCTCATTGCTTAGTTTTGTAAGTAATCTAGCTGGAATACCATCAGGTCCAGATGCTTTATTCTGTTTGATGTTTGCTAATAGTTTTTGGATTCCCTTTTCTTGTACTTTTATATATATATCTCCTATGTTGTCTACTTGGTTCAAATTAAGTAATATGTCTTTGTCTCCTGGTGCTGAGAATGCTGATGCAAAGTATTTATTTAGGATGTTAACATTAGTTTCATTATCATTATGTGTTAAGTTATCTTCTCCTTTTAATGGTGCTATGCCTGTTATTTCCATTTTCTTAGAATTAATGATAATGTATGACCATAGGTTTTTGTTGGTATCTTGTATCTTGTTGTATATGTATTCACTCTGCAGCTGTCTGCTTACTATTTGGGATAGGTGTTTAATTTTTATATACTATTTATAAACTCTTTATGCCTTAGTTTCTTAAATTTTCTATATAGGTTTTCCTTCTGTTTACAAAGCTTCTTTAATCTATTATTAAACCAGCATTTATTTATTTTGTTTGATTTGTATTTAGTTGGTATATGATTTTCTATAATGTTTTTAAGATAGTTTTTAATGAAATTCCAGAGGTCATCCACTGTTTGGTTAATGTCTTTTTCTAATCAGAATGTTTGTTGGAAGTTTAATGCAGCTTGGTGTAGTTTTGTTACGTTACATTTATTCCAGAGTAATATTTTTCTTTTGGGTTTTGTATTGGCTACTGCTTTTATCTGACTGTGTATTTTAATGATATGGTCTGATAGACCGGAGATAATATCACAATCTACTACTAATCCAGGTCTGTTGGTTAAGAAGAGAAATATGTGTTGTTTATGTTTAATCTAGTTGATTTTTTAATGATTTGATCTAAACTTAAGTTGTGTAAAGTTTCTATAAAAAGTTACTTAATTTTTTCTTTAATATTTTGGTGTTTATATATATTAGGATGGCTGCCTGGTCGTGCGGTTTGCACGCTGGACCGTCGTTCAGATTTATCGATGGTCCCGGGTTCAAACCCTGCCCGCTCCCATCCCCCGTCGTCCTGCGGGAGGTTTGGACTAGGAAGTAATTATCTTCAACTCTGAAGGAACATCCGAAACATGTAAAACAACATTTTATATGGTTAGTTTTTTTTTATTTATTTTTTTTTGCCAAGAAATTACAATTCATTTAATATCTAATAATTTGTAGACATTTTCAAAACAATAAACCATGAAAGGTCAAGAAATTACAATTCATTTAATATCTAATAATTTGTAGACATTTTCAAAAAAAAGTTTTTATAATGTGTAATTGTATCAAATAGTTTTTTGTTTGTTTTTTTTAATTTTTTTTAAGCACTTGGTAATTATCATTGTTAATTTATGACTTAAGTGACATAATGTAGTGAAAGTCACTGATTTCATCATAATAATCCATTTTGTCTTGTCAAATATTATTTTAGACATATAATAATATTTGATTTTACACAACAGAACCACATCTTTTCTATGAAGTAATACAGAAAAAAGGATTTCCATGATAAGTAGACTCAGTATTATTGCCTAAACAGCAACGATCTTCAACATAAGTGAGATTATTATAACAAAGGAGGTTACACAGTAACATTAACAATGTCACAGAAAATTGACTTTGAAGCAAAGCTGTGTCCTGTGATACTAGCGAGTAACTAGGCACATCAAGTCAATATAGGGTTTTATACAGCTTTCCTGTATGTCTTATTTGTTTAAAAAAGGTCTCCTTGAGCTGTATGAGGGCTACTCTAGCATCATCAAAGTGGCCCTTGAGTCTGTTAAAGTCACGCCAATTTCTCTGTATCACAAATGTGCAGGGTTCTGTTAGAGTCGTATGTAAATTATTTCAGGGGTAGGGGTGTTCCTTTCCAAATTGTTATCTCTCTCATTACGAGAGGTTTGGATTTTGTCCCTAATCCTTACATAAACTTTTAAAGCACATGTCAAAAAAATAATAATTTCTCCTACAACACATTATTAATAAACATTTATAATTACTTGTATTTTCCATGCTATTTCATAGCTCATACAATTTTAATGTAGTTAATAAGTCCTTAAATATTATAACATTATACATATATATATGTATATGTTCTTAAGAATTATTATGATTTTGGTAGTTTTTGTTTATAGTCTCATCTCAGGCTCCAAAACGTTCAGTTTCGTCTTGTTCCTTTGTTTTCCAGTTAGGTTAGGATGAGGCTGTCGCTAAGATGTAGAAATTGTCATAGTGTTCTCATTACGTTTCCACGGGCTTGCAGTGTTCTTTGAGTGTATAACAGACACACTTGATATTGACTTGTGACTTGCTCTCCAATATTGTGATCTAAGAGGACGTAAGCACAAGGGAGAAATAATTCTGCAAAAGTGTTGACTTCCCTTTAAAAGACAGTTCTTGAGTAGTTTTCCATAGAGAACTATAAAGTTCCATTTGATTTCCATCACGCATCCCCCACCCCAAAACTCTCTTTAACACGATTACATACACTCTCTCACACACTCACATAACCACTTAGACTAATGACAATAGGAATGTCAGAGTAACTTTTAAGATTAATTACAATATTTAGATTTTTTCCTAGGTCTGGCAATTTAGTCAAGTACATTAAATTACACAATAATTACAATTTCTATCTAACCAGTATCGTTATCAATTTTATATTCAATTATTTTTCTAAATATTAACTCAAAATTATAAGGATTATACCTGACACATAACATACTTCTTTCATTGATTCGAAGAGACGCCAGAGATGAATTAAAAGCAGAATATAACTTTAATATAAGTAAATCAGGATAACTGTAGTTGTAGACAACGCATCAAGTGTTAACTAGTAAATATATGCATAATTATGCAAACTGACTTCTATATTATTTATACTATACGAATAGACTCCAAAGCTCAGGCCTCTGACAACAAAAACAAAACTCTGTCCCAACTAATGGACCAATGAAATTATAATAAATAAACATAGAATTCCTTAAATCTTACACCCAAGATTCTCTCAAGTGTTGTTTACAATCTTATATACAAACAGTCACCACATTCCCCTCTTACCAAAATAATCTATTAATATACCTTATCAATAGCAAACAAAGTTACTAGCTTAGATTTTGTACAATAGTAGATTCAGTATCAGGTAAAGAAGGAGTGCAAAAAAATACATAGGTCAAACACTACCATCAATGGGATTAATGCCTAAAGGGAAATTAAGAAACTGAACAACCAACGTCACTCTCGATATCGCTGACTTTGCAGGCTTAAGGCCAGTGAAATATGTCTTGATACAGTTCTTGTAGGTTCCAGCCTCTATGAAGCTCAATAACTGATGTTGGTCCGTAATAGTCTCACAATTTCTGCAGCCTTGATAGATTGTCCGCGATGACGTTATCTACCCTTGCCGCGTGTTTCACGTCAAATTGGAAGTCAGACAGTTTTAATGCCCAACGGGCCATTCTTCCATTGTTTAGTTTACGATCATTCAGCCCCTTAAGAGGTGCATGGTCAGTTTGGAAAATGAAAGGCTTGCTTAATAGGTATCTAGCCAATTTAGAGGTGGCCAAGATGATGGATTGGCATTCTCTTTCTAGAACTGCATATCGTTGCTCTGTGTCCATCAGCTTACGGCTGATGTAACATACGGGATGGAGATTGCCTTCTAGTTCTTTCAGTAAGCACACTCCAATCCCCGTAGACGACGCATCGGTTGCTAACGTAAATATCTTAGACAAGTCTGGTAATTGTAAGATAGGTTCCAATCGAAATACTTGTTTTATTGCTTGCACAGCTTGCTCGCAATGTTGGTCCCACTCAATTTTTCTCTAAGTGTTATTCTGCCTAAGTTCTGTTTTAACATTCTTATGTTTTGTCAAATCCGTCAAGGGTGTAATCATTTCTGCACAGTTAGGAATGTATTTCCTGTAGAAGTTAACCAGACCAATTAATCTCTTAATGTCCTTTACCTTCTTTGGAGTCTCAATTCCTAGGATTCGTTGTACGGTGTTTTCCCTTGGTTTGAACTGTCCATATCTTATGTCATGACCTAGAAATTCAATTGTATCTGTAGCAAGTTCTAGCTTACTTGGTCGAGCAGTTAGACCATGCAATTGATAGGTGCTCAAGATTGACTCTAAAGCTTCCACATGTTCTTGCCAGTTCTCACTGTACACACATATATCATCCATATATGCAATCACATTTTTATGGCCTGCCTGAACTATTTTCATAAGTCTGTTGAATGTTGCTGGAGCATTCACCAGACTGAATATCATATCCTTCCATTGATAGAGTCCAAATGGAGTAGAAAATGCAGTTAGATGGCGTGCACTTTTGGCTACTGGAATCTGATAGTAACCTTTTGCAAGGTCTAGCTTACTAAATATTTTGGCATTAGCTTAAGTAGCAAACAAGTCCTCTGTGTTGGGCATGAGTTCTGTGTCTAAAACTGTAATGCTGTTTAATTGACGATAGTCTATGCATATTCAGGTTTCTCCATTTTTCTTCATTACTACTGGAGCTGCTAATGGGGATTTTGATCTTTCAATATTTCTTTTCCTCGTCTCTTATCTCCTTGCTCATCAATATTCTTTCCTTTACTCTCTTTTCCAATTGCAGCGATTCTGACCTTTGATTCTTCATCATCTATTTTTATTTTGCCTGCTACTTGTTCCTCTTCTAGTTTCCATTTAAATATCATCTCTACTTTCTTCATTGCAATCTTTCGTTCTTCTAACTTCGCTCTTTCTTTTCTTTTTTCCTCTTCTACTTTCGCCCTTTCTCTCCTCTCTCCTCATTCTGTCTTATGATTTGAGCAACCCACTCGTGCAACTCTTCTCTCTGGTAGCCAAGACTTTTCCTGTTTCGTATAGCTTTAATAAGTTGTTTTATGCTCTTTCGGCCATCTTATGGATGTAGGTTTGTTCTTATAATTTATGAGAAGAGCCTTAGTCCCTGAATTAATTAGTAGAGCTTACTGCTAGCCAGAAGATAATAGATAACAAATCTCCTAGTTCATGTCAAGGGTTTGACACGTCAGTAGTACTATAAGAATTAAATAGTTCACCTGTCAAATTTTTGAAACGCTTGCTGCTCCACCATTGTTGTAAACACCTTACTTGGATTATACCTGACACATAACATATTTCTTTCAATGATTCGAAGAGACGCCTGAGATGAATTAACAGCAGAATATAACTTTGATATAAGTAAATCAGGATAACTGTAGTTGTAGACAACGCATCAAGTGTTAACTAGTAAATATATACATAATTATGCAAACTTCTATATTATTTATACTATACAATTAGACTCCAAAACTCAGGTCTCTGGCAACAATAATCAAACTCCAAGCGCTGTCACTCTGTCCTAACCAATGGACCAATGAAATTATAATAAATAAACATAGAATTCCTTAAATCTTACACCAAAGATTCTCTCAAGTGTTGTTTACAATCTTATATACAAACATAGTCACCACAGATACATTGTTATTAACAACTTGAATTCTACTGTGCCACACAAGACTTCTGTATTCAGACACTATTATTAGGTTAAAATCATGAATAGCCGGATTAAGAACTCTAGGTGCCCTAGGCACAAAGTTCCACAAACCCAAAGGGTGCCCCCTCTGCCCGAGCCCAGCCCGATCCTCCACTGACCACTGGTAGGCCTATGTATAATATTATCATTATTATGCAAAATACTAACAAAGAAAAACAGTTGTTAATACAAATGTTTGTGAAATAATTAATTATATAATTTGTATTACATTACTATCACTCATATTAAACCACAATAAGGTATTTCAGTATTAAAGTTATTAGTTAATTAATTTTGTAATAATAATAGATAAAAATACTGAAACTTTTTTAATAGATAAGAAGATGATTAAGATCATAAGAAAGTCTAAGAAAGGACACATTTACATTTTGAAGTTCTTTTTTCTAGATTTACGTCTGGCAAAGTTTTTGAGTACATCATCAAAGTTAATTTTGCGCAACAAGTCTGCCTCAATCATCAGCAGAGATAAGGAATCAAGCCTTTCTTGTTTCATTGTCCATCTATTTGGATTTTTTATACGTTTCAACTGAGAAAAAGAACGCTCAGTTGAACAGTTCGAAACCATTAATGTTAAAAATATGCGCAAGGCGATTTCTACATTTGGAAAGGCACACTCGATGTTATCTGTAACTATTAGTTTGTATAATTCTGCATGACTGAACGTATTGTTTTCAGATTTTGATGCACGAAACTTGTGGCGAATATATGAGTGGAACTGTAGTTCAGTATATAAGTTATTGTTCAGATCTTCAGGATAAGCATTTATTAGTCCTTCACAACACTGAGATGTTTGTGTTTGTGATACATCGACCAAACAAGAAAATCGAACTGCTATATCATTATATACCTGTCCTCGTCTACTCATCTCTGTCTCAAGTTCGTCAACAATGGCGTAGAAAGCAGATAAACGAAATTTGTCTCTGGCATTGATGCATCACCATCATTGACCACTGTCTTTCGTTTACGATTACGGGTCAAAGTTGACTTATAATCCACACCTGGTGTTATTTCTTTTGCAGCTTTTTCAAATCTTTCAAATTCATTCCTAGATTCATGCAAGTGATCTGCTAGTGAAAAATACAAATCAGTACATGTTTTCAAGTTCACGTGCTCATTTTGTAGAGCTTGACTACCCTGTGAAAATGTTGTAATACTTCTTCCCAAAAGACAAGCATGAAACCAAATTCTAATTCTTGCATCTTCTTTGCAATGTTTTCTGCTTCTCTTCTGGTGTCCCCCTTCTGTGACTGGTCTTCTTGTAAACATTCTAACGCTTCTATAATCTGAGGATGAGACTTTAGAATAGCTTCAGTTGCAACAGCTTGTGCTTCCCATCTGGTATCGGAAAGAGACTTTACCACCGTTTCATGCACAAGGCATCCTTTCAGAATCTTCCATCTGTTGGTTGAAGCTGAGAAAAAAGTATAGATCAGTTGCACTGTATGGAAGAAGTTTACTGCCTCTAAGCAAGAGTCAACGGCACTTCTGCCTACCAGATTTAGTGAATGGGCAGCATAGGGTACGTATATAGCAAACTCATTTTCCTCTAGAATTTTTTTCTGCATGCCCTTGTAGCACCCAAACATATTAGCTGCGTTATCGTAGGACTGACCTCTGCATTTCCAAAAATCAATATTGCATGCTTCCTGTAGGTACTGCAACACTTGCTTAGCCATACCTTCACCGGTGTGACTTTGCAGCTCCAAGAAAGTCAAAAAGCGCTCAATGGGCTCTCCATCTACCACATATCGAAGAACAATACTTAACTGATCTATATGTGAAATATCGGGTGTCGAGTCTACTGACAAGCTGAAATAACAGGAAGCCTTTACTTCATCTACAATTACTTCATGGACTTTTTGGGACATAATTTCAATCAGTTCTTCACATATAGTTTTGGATAAATAAGAAGGATTTCCTTTTCCAGAATTTCCATATTTCGCAATATGTGATGCTAAAAATGGATCAAACTGACTGACCAACTCCAACAACCCTAGATAATTTCCATTTTGTAAAGATCCAAATTTTTCATTTGTCCCTCTAAAAGCCAGACCAGGCTCAGCTATAGTACAAATAACCGCTACCGCTCGCCTCAAAACATGTCCCCAGTAACTGTACTCTTCATTTATTTGCTCTTCTAGCTTTTGTAGTAGACCCGAGCCTTGTCGACGAGCTAGGTATATTAACATGCAGTCTTTATGAGTAGCGCTTTGTTCATGATTATCAACTTGAATGTTATTTTTCCAGTCACTGAACCCATTTTGATCAGCCAAACTTGTGGAACCTTTAGATGCAAAAAGTTTACAAACAAAACAGTAAACAGATCCTGTGGATGGTGAATACAATAACCATTCTCTCCTGTACTGCTCACCATTTGCTTTTGTGCCATAGAAGAGTTTTTGAGAACAATATCTTGTTATTTTTCCTCCAGCATAAACATCCCAAGATTTATCAAAGGGACCATAATGATGCTGACAGTTAGTAGGCCCACAGTCAACCCAGTAAGCCACATCATCAGCGGAGAAGTCAATCCACAGTCCTGGATCTACTGATTGGTTTATTTTATCTTCTTCATTTTTTTCATCATCTTCAGCAGACTGAAGTGTGTCAACAAATTTCATTTTCAAGCACTAATGCTGTGTCAGGATTTGCAGAACGGTCAGAAGTAGACTTATCAAGAGGGTTGATGGTGTCAGTAAAATCCTGATTAACCTGTTGCTGAACTGAAACTAAATAATCCGTTATTTTTTGGCTCTTAGCTTTCACAACAGAAACAGTATGTTCTTTTTGTTTAGCTAGTTTTCTCTTTTGTGCACCACTTAACTGAACACGTTTCATCTTGAGTTTAATTAAATTAAGAATATATCAAAATATAAATTCTAATTTAATTTATTTTCGACAAATTAGCACTACTAACAATTGTTTTCACTAGTACAGCAGACTAAAACGGAAGCAATGAACGTAAATAGCCGCGCAGAGGCAAGAAGGAAGTGTCTCATTGTAGCCTATGTAACACCAATGAGTGTGGCGCCACTTCGCAGCCACTAACGAACGGGGAGTAAGCCTTCCATTAAGCCAATGGAAGACAACCTATATTTCTTTTTAGAAAATTATTTTCGTTCGTAACTTAATCGACCGATTTTTTTTTAGGACTTGTGGTGCCCCCAAAGCGCTTGGTGCCCTAGGCACGTGCCTTGTTCGCCTAATGGTTAATCCAGGCCTGAATGTGTTTGATGTGTAGATTTATGAAAGTGTCTCTGAAATCTATTACTCCTCACTCTGTACTCCATTTGATCCTATTGAATAATCTTTCTTGTAACTGTTGAGTGTTGTGTATGTGTCTTTTTAATTTACTGTGTATTAGATGTACATTACCAGGGAGTATTCTTGATATGGATCTGTAAAATGGATGTGTGTTTGTACCAAAGTAGTGTGGGATGTCATTTTTTATTGGAATTATTCTACCTAACCTTAAGCCGTAATAGTATATAGTTAATGGGAAATTGTTTGGATTATTGGCTACTTGTCCTATATATTTTAATCTAAGTGCTTGTATTTTTGTTCTAATGTCTTGTAAGTTTATACCTACATCCTCTTTGTTCTGTATAAGTTTTTTTTTGTTTTTTATGCTTCTAATAGTGTTTTTGAAAATAAAACTCCTAATGATTGTGTTTTGCATCGTGTAAAAGTTGGTGGTGGTTCTGTGATATTCGCTAAATAAACTATCTTCGGGATGACCTGGTTGTCCACCAATTTTGCTCTACCAAATATGGTAGTTGCTGCATAATGAAATCTTTTGAGTGTGTTTTTGGGTCTCTTTAAAATATTTTCCCACTGTTGTGTGTGGTAATATGTTGGGTTGCTGGTAAACGTGATGCCGCATATTTTAATTTCCTTCTCTATTTTAAGGTTAAAGGGGATGTTTGAGGGGATTTCCCACCTGCCTAATCCCATAATACAAGATTTATTTATGTTGATTTTTGACCCGCTTGCCCTCCCAAATCGAATAAACTTATCTATGATTGCGGCTATTTCTTTTTCTGAGTAGGGAAAAAGGGTGGTATCATCAGCGTATGCTTTAACTTTAACTACGGGTGTGGGGCCTGGGATTCTAATTCCTTTGATTCCACTATCTAGTCTAATGTTTTCTAAAAGGGGTTCTAGGCAAAGGGACACCCTTGTCTAACAGATTTTCTAATAGGCTCCAAAGATTTCTTCTATCTTTGCTTTGTGTATAGTTCACCAGTGAAGGGTGACCCTGATTTTTTCATCCTCCAAGGTAGAGACTTCTACCTTGAGGTCCTTCTTAGTCCGGAATGATTTTCCTAGCATATGGGTTCTCACCCGGGTGGATGTTGGGACTAAGAACCAGACAAAGGAGTTCTCGAAACGGTAGAGAACCCACTTCATCAGGTGATAGTTTTAGGCACTCTTATCAGGCTCACCATAGTGGCCTTTATAGCCCCATGGCCTGCCAGCTTTAGAAGCAAGGTACCTGGGGGATGGACAAGTCCACCATCCAGGACCTTTTTTTCAATGAAAAATGTCTTAACTGACATTTTAAGTAAGACTTTACAAGTAAAGAAACAGAAAAGAAAAAGAACGATAACTACACTACGAGGAAATAGAAACTTCACAGTACTTTACTACTCACGCCGTCCACTCTAAACAGTAACACAAAAAATAATCCACAGAATCAGAAGTAGTCCACAGAATGAATACACTTACCACACGAAAAATTGAAGATTGTTGGAAAAAAACAACTATGGTTAGTGTTTTCCAATTTATATCAGGTAGGTTGAAATCACCCATAATCCAAAAAACTGCATTTTTATTTTTTTCTTTAAGTATAGTTAACTGATTACATAGGTCTTGCATGTATTCTTAACTAGAATTTGGTGGTCTGTAAATACCGCCTATTATTAGGGATGTTGAGGTTGTGTTGATTTTACAAAATGTTGATTTTATATTTTTTGAGTTAGGTAAGATAACTTCTTCTGCTATAAAACTGTTTTTTTTATTGCTAGGAGAACTCCTCCATGATTATCTGCCCTATCTTTTCTAAAAATTTCATTATCACTATTGAAAATTTCTGCATTATAAATTTCTGGATGTAGCCAAGTTTCTGAAGTTCTAATAAAATTTCTATGTCTGCTGTTTTATTCCTCATGCTTTGAAAATTAATTACTAAGGTTTTAATGTATTTTGGTATTACTTCTTTAGTAGGTTTATTTAATGATGGTGTTTTAGCAGTTTTAATAGATTTAACAGGAGTGGATCTGGCTAGTGGTTGGTGAGTTTGGTTTGGGATGGTGTTCAGAATGTTATATGGGTTAGAAGTGTCTGCATCAAAAGAGTCAAACAGTTCCGATGTAAAGTGAGGTAACTCACACAGTACACAGTGCCATGATGCGTCTTTGTTGTCTAATGCATAATACACAAGTGAATTCATATGGGGACATGATGCGTGGTACCATTCATCACAGGTGTCACATTGAATGGCTTTCTGTTTCATGGTGCATACTTTTTTACAGATGTTGCATCTATCATGAGATCTAGGTCCTGGGTTTGATTCAACATCTCCTGCTATTAATATTAAGTGTCATAGGTATTTATTTTGTCTATATTTAATTGAGAACTTCCTTTTGTGATGGGTAATCTTCTTTAATGTTATGGATGTGTATATTAGATTATTTTTGAAGTTGCATTATCTATAGTGTGATGATTGGTAATGACTGTTTCCTTTTTAAGTTTAGTGTTGACTGACCTAGATCTGTGTTCACTTAGTGTGTATTTAGTAATTATCAGAATAAATAGCCAGAGCAATTTCATGATGGCTGTTGTTCGGTTTTAGTTTTTAAAGGTCTAGTCTAAACCTAATTTAAAGTTTTACAATGCTTAAGGCTAAAGTGAAAGCTAGTTTACAATGGTTTATTGATTAGTATTCTAAGTCTAGCTAGATCTAGATCTAATTTGGTAATTAAATCTATTGTAAGTCTCTTAAAATTTTAGATGTAGAATAAAACTATTTATCTTCCTATCTGACTATCTTACTAACTAGTATGCCTAAACTAGAAGTATATTTTATAGATCTAATATCTATGTCTAAAACTATATTATATGCTTTGAATTCATTATTATTGTATACAAATTAAACTGTATCCAAGTATCTCCAGAAAAAAAACATAACACTGTCAAACTTGATCAATATTTGGACTTGATCAGTATTTAGACTTTTAGTAATCCTTTTAGGCATAGTCTCATTCCAAAAAAAAAAGTATGAAAATAACAATTATAAAACTTGAAACTACAAATACATTTTGTATACAAAATCAACATATTTACAAGTACTGTTTACACCAAATTAAAAATTAATTTTGGTGTGCCTTATTTCAAAACAGTGGTTTGGATGGATATGAAGATGACCTTCACAGCCTTTGCAAATAAAATTGCAGTGTTTCCCTTGTTTAGGCGTGCTGCATAAGTGACATCTGTCTTTTTCTGTGTAAACAATAGAGTGTTTGGCTCCTTCTTTGGGTTCAATGGGATTAACCAAATTAGGACACTCAGGTTTTGCTTAAATTATTCTGGTTACATGATTAAATGATTGTGGAAGCTTCGCAGCATAGCTTGTTGATGATTCGTTTCTTGAAGCCTTTTAGAGTCATCTCATGTTTCTTCATTGTTAGTATGTAGGCATTTACTGTGTTTCTCTATAAAGACCAGTAAAAAAATATTTTTCCACCAAAATTTTTTGTTCTTCAAGTATGAATGCTTAAAATAGCCAATCATCTGATCTGCATGATCACATCAATTCATGTTGTAGTTGTAAGCATGGATGGCTCCTGGTTTACATTTGCCCTTTGAACTGTGACATCCTCTGCTGTAGCACTCATTGAAGCAAGGATAACTGGCTTTTTTTGTCCTTCCAGATAAGACACAAGATTTTATGCTGGAGCATCCAGTATTTGCATGTACTGGAGCACTATGGTTTTCAGAGCTTTGTTAAAGCCAAAACTTTTGCACTGTCCCTGTATAATATTGTCCTTGACCCAGAAGATGGTCAATCAAATCCTTTGTGTACCATCTACCTGCGCATACATGGTAACCTTTTCCCAGATGATTCAGGAGGGTGTCAATAATTTTGATTGCCATTCCACCATCTGGACCAGCTTTGGGGTTGTATGACGTATTAGCCCCATAGTAAGTAAGGATGATTCAATATATAACCAGTGCGACTGTCTACTAGGCAAACACTTTTGATATGGTTTAGTAGCATTGTCTAGTTTGTACCTCCTTGATATGGTTTAGTAGCATTGTCTAGTTTGTACCTCCTTGATATGGTTTAGTAGCATTGTCTAGTTTGTACCTCCTTGATATGGTTTAGTAGCATTGTCTAGTTTGTACCTCCTTGATATGGTTTAGTAGCATTGAACAGTTTGTACCTCCATCTTCCCTTTCCATCCAAGAATCATCTCATCTATGGAGACAGACTGATTTGTCCTGAATGCATATTGAAATCTTTCAGTAAGGCTATTCACAAATGGTTCAATTTTGTTTTTGTTTTCTCATCTGGCTCTCCCACATAAGCATTGAAGAGAGTAAATTGTTTCAGATCTCTTCTCTCCCTTTGAAATATCTTGTGATAAAAAGTGTTGGAAAAAAGAAGTTGTTTGAAATGGTCGAAACACTTTTGGTATGTGTAATATCCTGGTTCTATGCCAAGGTATTCCAAAAATGTAATGATTGATATCGATCCATCATTCAAATAAATGGCACTAAACTTTTCCTCTTCTATAGTTTTTTCTCTACATAAATCTTTCCAAAATCAATTTATTTAAATTTTCATTTCTGTTGTGTGTCTTGCCATGAATGCAACAGCTCTTCATTTGCCAGATCTTCAAAAACAGATTCCTAAAATGTTATTACAGCTTCAGGGAGACCATTTTTATGTTTGTAAGACTTTGGGTCAAGTTTGTTGTCAGGGCAGTAATCATGTGTTGGTATTTTTTCAGGTGATCCAATATGAAAAAGGACAGCTTTGACATTTGCTTTCATCTGAGCTAAATCACAACTATTCTGACGGACAGCAAATCCAAAGTAATTTTGTGTGTCTATTTATTTTTTTGTCTGGTTAATCTGCCTGTACCACAAATCCCCTTGCCATCGTCAAGCTGTCGTCCTTTATTTTCATTTACTAGCCGCCTCAGTCTTGTCCCGCATTTTTTCTGGTTGTGGCCTACGCATTCCAGTTTTTCTATAGGGCTTCTCTATGGCTTAGAATTAACTACTTTTTTGTATGAGGAAGAATCTCCATCACCTAAATAATAAGTGTATCAGAATTTTCTGGTTTCTACAGAGCACATAAAAATGTTGACTACAAACGCAGCTTCCATCGTTCCAGCACTACCTGCATGGTTAATTTTACAATTATGTTGTAATCTCCAGGATATCATATTCCACTGTTCCCTTTCTTTTTCCCAAATTGACATGCCATACAAATATTGGAAAGAATATATGTTTCAATACACGTTCCATTTTCAACAGAAATGCCATTACCACTCCATGATGACTAGAATGACCTCTGCACTACCATGTCCCAAAAACAGAAAGGTAACAGTCAACTACATTATCTTCAGAAGTTTCAGATTTTTCCCTTAACTCTGTTACAGCTTTCTCCATACTTTCCATGGCTACCTTTTTACTAGCTTCATCAACGTTTGTAAAGATTTTTTAATAATTATTTCTGGTCATTGGTGGAGAGCTGTTAAAATATGAAGTAAACATTTCAAGTGCATTATATTCTCTTCCAATGGCTCTTGCAAAGGATACCATTCTTAAATTAATTTCTTTGTGGCCACAATCCTCTCTGCTTGTTTTGAATCTTGTCTCCCATTCATTGCAATTACTACATCTCAATATTATTTTATGAGCGAAACCACTCTCTTTCGTTATCAAGCTCTACAGATATAGTGAACTGAGAGTGCACATCACATGCAAAAGTAGCAGATAGAAAATTATATAGAATATTTGTATTCATTAGAATAAATAAATTAATATTGTTTAGGTTCCTTTCTTCTGGTTGAATATTACTTTGCTGCATTGTCTTGTATAGATTTATAGTTCATGGTGATGATGTCACTGATAAAAAAATAAATAATGAAATTTCGACATTATATACTTCTTTACCTCTTGACAGCTCAGCAATTAATCAGTTGACGATGACCAGGTATGTCAGAGTTTCTCAAACTTTTTTGTCTGTTGGCACAGTAAAGAACCAAAAATAAAAATTCATGGCATACCAGGAAAAACAACAGTTGTCTTATAATAAAATAAAAAATTATTTGACCTGTTTTTACATTCAATGTGTAGGATGTGTCTGTTTTTTTGTAGAGTAAATGCTATCTAATAGAGGTTCTAAAGTCGACAAACAAACTTGCATTTCATCCTCTATTGTAAGAAGTGTACAGAATTTCAGGGGAGATTTCTTTATTTGAAGCATATTCATTGTAAGTAGGAAAGCAGTTGAAGACTCCCTTTGAGGTCTTACTTTGCCACAACGACAATTTTTCACTAGAGTTTTGAGGATGTGCAGTGATGATGTCGTTGAAGACTTGAATTTAATTTGTCAAATATATCAGAAATGTCACCTTAACCCACCAGATCTCGTCATGAATAGAAAACCCAAAGTCTTTTTTTTTTTCAGCCTCCAAGAATGAAATCAGCTCAGCCTTAAGTTGGACGACATGCTTTTGTATATTCACTAATCATTCTTTCAATACTTCCCACCGTTTTGTGGAACCTGAGAAAAATACCTACACATTTTGGAAAAGCAAGAAAAAGATCAACGCTCTCCTTGCTGCACTTAGCAGGGTGAATATGACCTATTGATCCTTTATTTCATCAGGCTGTTACTGATTATAAGGCACCTTTAAAATTGTGTTTTGTTCTTCTAATAAAACTACCTATTCTACCCTCTCTATCAGGTCTGGTAGAGTAAACCTTCTTACTGTACCCACAGGCTGTGAGACCATAGTGCTTTAACACTACCCTCAAATCGCTCTCCAAGACATCAATAATCAGTTCCCATTCACTTATGTCTCCCTTCCCAATCAAAAGACTTGACCTTACAATATATGTCTGAGGTAACTAAACAAATAATTCTTTTCAGTTCTAAACAACTTTGGAAAATAAAATATGCTGATCTGTTGTCAACAAATCACATTTCCTTCCAAGAAAGCTATTATCTTTCTAACTCACATGAGTTGCTATTGGCAACTTTAGTACTCTGAAAGAAAAAAAGTAGGTCAAATTGTAAAAATATATATTCTTTATTTGAAGTTCTGAAAGGGTTAAAAAATGGTTACCTGGACATCTTGAATATTCAAAACCTTGTTGATTTGATACGCCTAAGTATCATATTTGTCATTATGCCCTGGGGAATCCTTGCCCCCATATCCTGCTAACTTAAATTAGTTAAGTTGATCTTTGATTTCTGTTTGTTCTATGGAAAAAGATTGTTTCCACTGTGAAATGCAAATAATCACTCAGGTATTTGAAGAATGTAGATATGTATATGTGATAACAACCCATTGCACTTAAGTTTGACAATTCAATTCATTCAATTTGTCCATAATATCAATGGCAAACAAGAAATCTGTCTTCTATTTTCATTAACAGTATTTGTAACAATCTGAATCTTCAACTCCCTTGAGATCTCTCACTTGTTTCAATATCTTGCCCAAATTAATTGGTGCAGTACATCAGCATCTCAGTTTCAATAACTTCAAGTACCGGTAGTTTTCTGAACTAATTTTGGTTAATACCACTAGTCCTGTAAGGTTGATCACTGTGACAATAGGCTTAATAACATGCTTGATCTTCAATGCTGCACAAAGTTTCCTGATGAGTTAAAAGTGTATGGTCAGGATATTGCTCTTCAGTTTCATTAACTGTTTTTTCCAGTCAAAACCACAGGCTCCATAAGTTGTTAAACTTGTTTCATGCCATACCAACTCTTTACATCGCAGCATTGAATGAATTTTGGCCTGATTCAAGTCTTTGAGTGATTCATCACTTTTCTGTGAGCTGAAATTTAGTATCTATTCTCTAAATGAATTTCAATAATTCTACTTGGTTCTTGTGTCTAATTGGAGTACCACACAAAAATCCCTGCTTGTATCATGAAGTTAGTGCATCAAATCATCAGCTATTTTTTCCAACACACCTACCTATGGTTTTTCTTTAACAATAATGCTATAATTTTTTTTTAATGTCCAGGATACATAATTTTGGCTGCATTTGACACATACTCCTTTATTAAATTCAGTTGTTTTTGTTTTGTATACACAATTTTCAGATGAGCAAAGTCTTATCAATGTTTCTGCTAATTAGAATCATTGTCATTTACTTCTAATTTTTCAGAATATTAGAAAATACTTACTTTGGCCTTTTCATCATTAGAATTGATAATAGAAATGAAAAAAAGTGTTTATTGAAATGGTATATATACATATATGTATATTTATTTGTTTATATTTAGCAAAAACGTGTATGTATATTTATTTGTTTATATATCACTTTGGATTTCACTTAAACTTAACCCAAACTACTACATAAAAAAGTTTACATTTGATTTCATTGATCATATGACCTCCACAGTGAACACGTTACACTGACACACAATTAAGTTTCTTTTGTTATCTATCTGTACATTGATCATTTTGTGATGGATATTTTTAATGTTTGTTTTTTTTGTAATAAATATATTTTACAAATATTTACTTTGTTTTGTCCTTAATACTATTTAATGACTGGGCTGTTGATTCTACTTCACTGAAACAGGAAGTTGTCTATTTTATATATTATGGGAGACGGGTTGAATACGAAGGTTTGAGTTGATAATATTTACAACAGATTTTTATTAAATCAATATATTTTTACCATCTGAACTGTGAATGGAACTTGTTTTTAGTGATATGTAGGGGGAATAACCCTTGAGGGACTATGTGCATGACTAGGCCTAAATTGTGCCTAAAATATCAAATTTATAAATTGTATACGCTTTGTATAATTAATAGGATAAAGAGTATTAGAAAATATGAACCTATAGTGTTCTCTGAACACTTTCCATTTGAAAACAAGAACATAAAACAACTTGCTTATTCATGGTATAGCAGTTATACAGACGAAAACCTCTAGCTTTTAAGATGAATAAATGAACATTTATCATGGAATCCCCATATTGACGAAATAATAATAGAAAATAAAGCATTAAGGTTTATCAAAATACATTTTTTACAAATGGAACAATTACATACAACTAAAATGCTCAATATTAGAATATGGGTCCTCTGCTTGGGACCCTTCAACTAAAAAAACAACCCAGAAACTATAACAGATGTATCGGGTAAATTGAATGTAATTTTCTTCTCTTATTAATCTAATTTCAGAGATCATAAGTCAAAATTAGTTTTCAATGTTTGTTGTCATTGTTCCGACACTTAATTGACTTTAGAATAGCATAATTAAAAACCTACAAAATATTTTTATTTTTTTAAAAATACATTAGTAAATAAATGAACACAAACAACTGAAATCTGTGGATGAATTTATTGTTCTGATACATTTTATTTTATTAAATATTAGTAGCTTAAATTTAAAAAAAATATGACTGTGTTTTGGATTTGAGAAATATAAAACTTGAAAAGAACAAGCTAAATGAACTTGAGTTCATGAGCTCTTACTTTGAGCTGTGTGAACAAGTGTGAGAAAACTTAGTGCCAGAGTGGGTGAATTAAAAAAAAAAGCAGGGTGATTACAAGAATGTAGAGCTATAGCAATCTTATCAAAATGTATCTTGATTGATGAATGAATAGGACATGCAAAATAACACATTGAGTCTGTTAGTTGGACACAATTTTGTAATGCACTACATTGACATAATATACTAAAACATCTGCAGAATGGACAGTGGTGTTTACACTTGAACAAAAAAAATGTTTAGTGAACATAAAATGAACATCAATTTACAAATACATTATGCAACCATGTCAATTTATTAAAGCCTACAATAATAAACAAACTAGAATGCTAATTAATTACATAGGGAAAAAAAGGACTGGCTAAGAGGTAGTAATAGTGTAACTTTGGATAGCAGGTGAAGTAAATTGCACTTAGAACCAATCTCTTTAGCATAGGAATCTACTCTTCCACAATAAAGCCAATCAAAAATTATGATGGAGAATGTCACCAAAACTTTAACAATATTTTCCTGACATTTCAACTTAAAAAAATTGTAGCATAAGAGTAGCTCCTAAATGTTTTTTTGTTTTGTTTTGGATAGTTGTAAATCACACATAGATAAGTGATGACTGTACAAATCAAATGACTGGCCAGTGTTCCCCATGACCACTCCTGTAGAATGAAGTGATCTCATAGTACACACAAATGCCATTTATATATTGATGTATTTGTTGGCTAGACTTTCATTACATTCTATTTAGTATCATTTAAAACAAACACATTGTGAATACAAATTCACCACTATTAAACACATACTCAGCTCAACAAACATAAAATAAAAATACATTTAAATTACAAGACACCTGTTTGAGCTTTTTTTGTTTGTTTGTTTCTTCTTGAATGTTTGCCCTTATGACCTATAGCTTAAGCTACTGCTTCAGCTTACTAGATGGGAGAGTGCCATGTCACAAAATTTAGTTATTACACAGTTACTGGAGGAACATAAAAAACATAGAAGCAGGAAAAAATCAGTTGACACCCCTTATAAGAAACACATATTGTTAGGCAAAACTGTACAAACGAGTATTCTATAGAGGTACAGTATAATTAGTTATAAAATAGCACTACATTCTAGTCAGATCAGAACTTTCTAATGATACCATTTCCTGTTGTTTATTTGTTTTAAAAAAAATGGAACAATTTCATCTTAAAATGTCATATATCCAGAACTGATGACCAAAAAAACTTGAAAGCACAACGAAAACAAAGGCACACAAATTGAGAGCTTCAACATTGATATATGGTATATAGATTGTATAGGTATAACATATGCATATAGATATTTATATATTTGAATACCGTATATAAATAAAATTACAAGAGGTAACATACACATTCTTAACATATGAAAGAGGGTTTTGATCTTATGTTTACATGAAAAATCGACGACATCTAAGACAACTTTTGACAAGACAATAAATTCAATAAAAACATACAACTTTACAAGAAGAGTCAGAATGTACTTCCATACCTTTGGCTATGTACAGGATTGGCCATGTATCTAACTAGTCACAGGTGTAGTATATTCATGGTTTGGTACATCTTATTCAAGTTAAAATGTTGATCATGAAAACAATCTGGTCACAGAGCCAGACTGTGCCACTGGTTACATGCAAAACATACTGGACCATTTATACAACACACAAATGTATTATAGTATATATATTTTAAAAAGTCATGCAGTATACATACGTAACATAAAGTGGTCTGGGTTGTTTTTTTTTTTTTGTTTTTTTTTTAACTTTTGTACAAAGTTTCTATAGAAACAAAACAAGATGTATATATATGTATATATATATAAACATCAACAGTCATTCTAATCATGCACCATCTGATGTTTGTTTCTGTAATTAGATATTTGCCATCTGTCCTACAAGACAGTCTCTACATTAAGTAGAGGTACAAATAGTATAATGCTGAGCAACCATTTAAATAAATAATAAAAAATAAACACAAAAAAGTTGCCAAAAAAATGTAAACAATAACACTAAAAATGTTAATGCTAAATATTTCCTTTGAAAAAGATTTAAAGCAATTTAAAAAAAAAAAAGTGCATGATCCCAAATCAACATTTGAATAAAGACATGTTTGAACTATTTCTTGAAAAAAAAAAAATGAACTGCAGTACTGAAAGATAAAATAAAAGAGCTCAAATCTGTTCTAATGACTTCAATATTAAAGCTTATGGTTGAGTTAAATATTTACATTAAGACATTACTTATTGGGACATAGATTTGTAATGAGAGCCTAACTATTTTAAGCTTTCAGATAAAAAAAATGTTCATAGTTTCATTGTCCACATTAGATCATAGACCCCTACTTTTTTCAACCTAAATAATACTGTTCTTAAGTGAAGATAATAGTTTTTGATATACAAACTTTTTTCTCCCTCACTAAAATGATCACAAGTACAGAATAGGTATCTAGTGTGGAGACTTTTTTATATTGATCAAGAAACAATTCTCAAATTAATTTATTGTTACACTGAAAAAGATTATGGATATTGTATGAGTGTAAAATGGTTCAATGGATAATTCTTACTTTATGTTCCTGACGTAACTACAAACAAAATGTCTGTGTGTGAAGTGTAGCCTACACATGACAAGGTAGAGTATGAAGAATATACATTTAATACCTTTTCTTATTGCTGCTTAAGAACACACAAAAATCTTCAAGTAATACCAATTATTTCTTGTTACTTTGCAGATTAATGTTATGGTAGACTTTCAAGATACGGTTAGTTTTATGTTGCTATAATTAAGAAATATCAGTACAATAATGTTATTCTGATAAAAATGTTTATAATTTTGTTGACATGCAAAAATAATAATTGTTTTTAAGATCTTAGACATTTTCAACTTTTGAAATCTTCTTCTGTCTTAAATCATGACATATCTGTTAGCCACTATCCTAAACAATGTGATATGAATTTGAAGAGATAAAACAACTATACAAGACTATCATTAGCAAGTGTCATATTTATAAGACTTCTTTTTAATGTTATCAATGTAGGTATCCATCAGTCTATTCAATCTGTCAATCTCATCTTGAAATTTAGGCAACTCTTCTTCATAGTTGTCAACCTTCTTTTGCAAATCTGAAAAGAAATATTTGAACAAAATTAAAAAAGATTAAGTCTATACAATAGGACTGATATAACTTTTCTGGATCTGTTAAATACCATCAGTAAGTTTAGATAGAAAGACATTTTGAGAGTCAGAACAGAAAGAAAGCGCTTTATATATTTGTGCTGCCTTCACCTTTTTTTTAATTTTTTTTTCCCAAAGTCAATGTAAAGTTATTAGAATAATTCAAATTAGTCTCCTTTTAATAGGTCACACAAATTTATTTTTTTTTAGCACTTTTGAAAACCAGCAACCAAAAAAAAACAAACAAGAATTCAGTTAAAAAAATACTTTTTTAAAAAACAAAGCTTATATTAAGATTAATTGTATCAATTAGTCTAGTTTGGACCAGTCATGTAATTATAATAGATCTCTGTGATTACAAATATTTTTACCAATTGTTTTTGTCTAGCTTTCTCACTGCGCTATAATCCTGTCACCTGTCTGGACCAGTTGGGAAAGGGAGAGGGAAGAAGGGGGGTATCTTGGGGAATGTTTACATTATCATTTATTTTAATGCAAAAAATAATCTTCAATCCGGGCTTGAGTCCTCAATTCAACTTATGCACATCTGTCAAGTGTGATTTCTTTCCCTTGTTCAAGATACCAACTAATTCATCAATTATTTTTTGTTTTGTCAGGTAAAAAGAAATAATTGTGCAAAACTTCAGCTTAATCCGAGATGAGGTGAGGGAGAAAATACAAGTATAAACTTTTTTCCATACAGACAGACAGTGATATAAGCTTTGTCAACACACAAGGTATCTCATACTATTCCATCACAACTTGAGTTTCTCTATTTGTTTGACTTTCTATCTGCTTCTAGTACCAATATTTCAGTCATTTTACTGTTGTATATTGTCACAGTCTCAGTTGACATTGCCTGATTTAATGTTCACCTCAGGTCACGACATTGAAAAGAGTTGTAAATTAATGATGTAGAAAACAGGAAGTAGAATGAACAAAATTGACTTGCAGTTCAGTCAGTCAGTCAAGTGTTATCCTCTGGACGAGGCAGTCAAGTATGATTTTAGAAGTAGCGACTTAGAGATAAAATAAACATTATATTTGTCTGCCAAAGAGAACTTGAGTCAATCTGTAATGTCTGTGTCTGTCAAATGTCAAGTGTGACTCCGGGAAGCACGAACCCAGCAGTCTATGAATTCGCGACACATTGGTAGTGACCAGTCCAATGTGTAATTGGTAATACAGCATTCTTGAACATTACGTTACACAATTTAACCTAACGTTGACATATATGCTATTATCAATATTATTTTGTTTTATCTTTCTGCATAAAAAAAAAAAGACCTCTAAAAATACTAAAACCTAACCTTTAATTTCATTCAGCTTGGCTGTTGTATCTTTCATCAGTTTGTTGGTTCTCTGTTTCAATCTATCAGCTCTTTCTTTGGCACTTTTGGTTTCATTGAACTTGTCATTTAAGTTCTGAGCAGTTGAGTCATAGTTCTGGTCCAAATAAAGAGAATGCTGCAAAGAAGAA
Source organism: Biomphalaria sudanica (assembly GCA_036873155.1). Taxonomy (NCBI): domain Eukaryota; kingdom Metazoa; phylum Mollusca; class Gastropoda; family Planorbidae; genus Biomphalaria; species Biomphalaria sudanica. The sequence continues at coordinate 542,491 of JAZGLO010004004.1, forward strand.
ATACACATGACCTAGATATTTCATGTTTTAGAAATGGTTCATCAATATTTCATTTAAATAAATATATTAATGAAGTGAGTATTAAAAAGAACAAGAAAAACATAAGAAATACTTTTTTTAAACGATTAGTTTGGATTAGGCATGTCATTACATTTGCAATAGATCTAGTATAACAGTAAGAAGTCTGTGCGATTAAAAATATTTTTACCCATTGTTTTTGTTTAGTGCAATTTCATGCTTTTAGCTTTTTCAATGGACTATGATCCTATCACTTGTCTAGACAAGGTTCAAAATATTGGTCTAAGGATAATGACAGGAGCAATCAAAACAACACCCATAAGAGCTATGGAGGAAACCGCTGCCCTGATCTCTCTGGATGAAAGAAGAGAAATAAAAATCCTTTCCCAATTCACTAAATTGGAAACCATGGAGAGGCACCCACTCAGAACAAAAATCCATAAAACTGGCACCAAAAAACGCCTCAAAAGGACCAATTTCATACAGGAATCTCTAAACCTAAAAAAGAAACACCAACTTGAAAAAATTACCCTGGAATCCTCGATACACTATAATGAATCTCCACCCTGGGACGAAAGCCCTCTTCCTACTATAAGGGACCATATTGAAAGCATTAAAAGAAAATGTGATTACAGACCAACAGAGCTCAAGAAAATGTGAACTGTTTTCTACATACCAATTATCCTACCAATCAGTGGATCAGAGTTTACACAGATGGCTCAACCCATAAAGCCACCACAAATGGAGGAGCTGGAATACTTATCGAATGGCCAGATGGAGGAAAACTAGAAAAATCTATTGCAACTGGAGAGCTCTCTGACAGTCACAGAGCAGAAAGGGAAGCACTAGCACTAGCTGCTACCATCCTAGCAAATCATCCAAATTCCCCACACAGTCAGATTGTCTTACTAACCGATGCAAAAACAACCCACCAAAGCCTGCAAAACTCTGATTCCTCATATATTAATAACCTCAAAACAGCACTTACAAAGCTCAACAACATCAGCAGAAAAACTGTAATTCAATGGATCCCAGCTCATATAGAACTAGAAGGAAATGAGAAGGCAGACACACTCGCCAAGAGTGGGAGAACTAACACACTAATAAACTCTGCACTCTATCCAGAAGAATTGAAGAAATTAATAGTAAATAAAATAAATGAGAAATGGACGAGCTTGTGGTGATTATGTTTTGTATATAATATTGTAAACGGTACGTCATAAAACCTTGGTTGTAAGACTGAAAGAATTCTATGTTTATTTATTAATTTTACGATTTTTTCATTGGTTCATTGGTTGGGACAGAGTGACAGCGCTTGAAGTTTTGTTATTGTTGACAGGGGACCGGAGTTTTGTGATAGCATAGTAAGAGCCATTATAAGGCAGTTCTGATAGTTAATGTATATTTAGGAATCCAGCTTTTGTTGGCGTTATCTACAGTTATAATTTATTTCTATTTCTTTGTTAAATATTTTCTTATTTCTAATGCATCCCTGGTGTTCTTAAAGTATTGCATACGTAATGTATCCATGTCAAAGTCATAGGCCAGGAGTTCACAACAATCACAACAATGGTGGAGCAGCAAGTGTGTCAACAAGTTGACAGGTGAACTATTTCATCCGTATAGTACCACTAACGTGTCAAACCTTTGACATAAACTAGGAGATTTGTTATATATTATCTTCTGGATAGCAGTAAGCTCTACTGCCTTGAAATAAATAGCTGGAAAATTAATTAACTCAGGGACTAAGACTCTTGTCCTAAAGTATAAGAACAAACCTACGTCCATAAAATGGCCACAAAAAGTATACGGTGACCTACTAAAACTTTACGAAACGGGGAAGAGTCTTGGCTACCAGAGGGAAGAATTGGATGAGTGGGTTGCTAAAATCATAAGACAGAACGAGGAGAGAGATGCTAGAATGGAAGAGAGGAAAGAAAAGGCGAAAGTAGAAGAACGGAAGATGGCAATGCAGGAAGAAGAGATGAGATTTAAATGGAAGCTAGAAGAGGACCAAGTAAAGGCCAAAATCGCTGCCATTGAAAAAGAGAGTAAAGGAAAGGATGTTGAGGAGCAAGAAAATAGAGACACGAGAAAAAGAAATACGCCCCAAACAAAAAGACAAAAATTCGTGGAAGGCACGGACAAGATGGATGCGTTTATCAACAGATTCGAAATGCTAATGAAACTTGAAAAGGAACCGCAACACGAATGGGCCATACAACTTCTCAGTCTGGTCGGAGGAAAGGCCCTCGATGCACTACAAGTCCTAAGCGATGACGAGGTAGCAAACTATGCCATCCTCAAGAAAACATTGCTTGATTTCTATCAATACAGCGAAGATGACTACCGACAGAAGTTCCATGAGCTAAAACCACCATCAGACGGCAACATGAAGCAATTTGTTTTTGATGTGAAAATAACGTTCGAAAAATGGGTTCAAGCGTCTGGAATTGAAGAATCCTTCGAGAGTCTGAAGCAGTTTATCATCGTGGACAAAATCATATCAACAGCTGGGAAGCATCTTTTTGCTTTCCTACAGGAAAGAAAACCGAGAAGTGTGGAGACCGTTATGAAACTGTGTCAAACTTATGTAGCGGCACATCCGGGCGAAACACTACAAAAGATTGAAAACAGTGAAGAAATCGAATTTGCCGCCGCAGCAGTCTCTACAACAGCACGATTTACAAAGGAAGAAACAGCACAACAACAAAGTCCACCCCAAAACAGAGATATACAAAGAGAACGAAATGATTATAGACTAAATCAGTCTCCAGCCCAGAGAAGTGAAGTGAGATGCTACAACTGTGGGAGAATGGGGCACATAGCGAAGTATTGTCGAGATGCCCGGAGAACAGAATACTACAAGAACGATGTTGTAGCCCATGTTGGAGGCTTGGCTGATAGCCTTTCACCGTACGTATGTCCAGCTATAGCAAATGGTTATCATACCCACGCCCTACGCGATACTGGGGCCACCAAATGTGTACTCTTAGCTAAACTTGTGAGACCTCACCAATACACTAAAAGACAATGCAGAGTACAAGGTTTCGGAGGGCAAATAAAGAGCTACCCAACAGCTATAGTACACATTAACTCTCCGTATTTCAATAAAAAGGTTGAAGCTATAGTTGTTGAGAATGGTCCATTCGAAGTGGTGATAGGGAATGTACCAAATATAGAGTGTCCCAGTGAGGCTCAGATCGACAGATGGAAACAATTTTTTAACTGGGAGCCAACACAAGAAGCGACGACTGAATTGCAAGGGCAACAACAAAGGAGACAAGACTACGACCCTAAACACGTAGAACACCGTTGTCCAACAATTCCTTTAGAAACGATACAACAAGTTGAAGACAAACAACAAAAACTAAAACCAGAACAAGAAAGTTATGATCATGTTGGCAGTGACGAAAATAAGGAAGATTTATTTGTGCACCAGACGGCCACAGGTTAAAGCAACCCAAGAAAATTCCCTGCAAGTGTTACAGAAGGCAGAAAAACGGAATTTGACGTCGTCGAACAAGTGAAACGAAAAGAAACAACAAACGTAACTGGTCCAGAGGGTTCTAATGTGCAGGGCAGTAGAGATTCTGCTGACCGAAGTAGCTCTAGGACGAGTGGATGGTATCTATGGTACAGAGAAAATGGCAATGGAGGAAGGCGGCAGTACCCAGAGGACCAAGGAGAATTCCAGCCTCAAAGATACCAAGGCTATCAAGGACGTAGACCTTGTTACAGATACTATGGCAGCCCACCAGTCAACAGATATTATGGCAGCCCACCAGTCAACAGATATTATGGCAGCCCACCAGTCAACAGATATTATGGCAGCCCACCAGTCAACAAATATTATGGCAGCCCACCAGTCAACAGATATTATGGCAGCCCACCAGTCAAAAGATATTATGGCAGCCCACCAGTCAACAGATATTATGGTAACCGAGACAGATGGGGAGGTCCATGGCGACCAAGAGAATTTGATCGAGCTGGCTATGGACGTGGAATAGGAAGAAACGACGATGACGTCAGACGCCAAGAACTGAAGTAAGCAATGACACCCTCAAGATTCTACCGTTGTCAACAGCAAAGAGGACGGAATGGGAACTTGTCCGTTTACTGGAGACCACAGAGAGAAACGTTTTACTATTTTGTTCTGAGGGCAGTGCACGCTCCAGCGTAGTGATGATTTTTTTTATTTTTTTTGATTGACAGTGGTGGCGAAATTCAAGGCTGACCTGCTTTTAGAATGTGCATGTATTTTGAAGCTACACATGTGTAGAGCTACTAGTATAGTTTGGACTAAATTTTCTCAAGGTCAAGATCAAATACAGAGTTACAGCCATACTGTAGCTGACTGTTTGTGTGTGTGGAGACAACTTTCAGTTCCTGTGACTGGGAAAAAAAACAACAACAACGTGAACATACCTGTGTGGAAGTATTAGGCAGAATATTTGACTTAGTGACCTTTGATCTAACGACCAGAAGGAAACAACTGCGTGTTAGTATGAGACAATGCGAAACTGTCTGTACCAGTCACAAGTTTGCTGTGTATAGAGACATTGTTTTCCTTGACAACTGGCAGTACTTTCTCGTATCGCCTTCGAGTCACTCTTGACTCAGATTTGATTCAGACGATGTGCAACAAGTTTGAAGGCAGCCACACTGCAACAGTGCAGTTCCTCTCCACCCCCAGTAATGTGACTCCACCACGTTTGATCAAACTGCAGAGCGTTGTCAACATATATTTACACCACTACCTTTAATCTTCTTGGTATAGGAAGAACGCTTTGAAACCTCGGCTTATGAGACTATGTGTAACAAGTGAATAGTGAAACAAGGTGACGTCTGACAGTAGAAGTCTTTTGGTGGGGCATCTTTCCACCATAACACCCTCAGAACAATTGACTCCATTCATGGCGTTTTAATGCCTACATTCGTAGGATGTATGACTAATTATAGCTCCATACCTAGTGTTTACCCCCCCCCCAAATCCTCAGGACATTTTATCTTATTCTTATTCTTATCTTATTATATGTCGACAACCCATCTGACTCCATTCTATGTGCACAGTTTGACAGATAGTTCTCAACTTACTGCCAATGTTGACCAGATACGAAGGTACACGAATCACCGTGATGAGTGACCAAGGCCTGCATTACCAAACACCTAATATAAATGCTGATATCAGTTGAGATGTATTTCCTTTTATACAGAGTCACAATGTACTGAAGCAGGTCTCCTATTTGTATTGGACATGAGAATTTAATGACCAGTTTTGAGTAGTTTAAACGGATGATGTATAGTTAGTGATTTTTTCTCCAATACTAGTTTATTCTGAATGTTGTAAAGAAATTGGTTTAAATTGTGAACAAGGAGAGTTAATTGGGAAATGTAGATTATGTTAACTTGTAATTTTTGTGTGATTCTCTTTTTTTTTTCTTTTTCCAATTCGGTTTTGAGTTCAATGCTATTGAGTGTAGAGTGTATCTGTGTATTTTTTTTGTGCACTCGTTCTTTACCTGATACTGAATTCTAAGCTAGTAACTTTTTACGCTATTAATAAGTTATATTAATAGCTTATTTTGGTAAGGGGGGAATGTGGTGATTATGTTTTGTATATAATATTGTAAACGGTACGTCATAAAACCTTGGTTGTAAGACTGAAAGAATTCTATGTTTATTTATTAATTTTACGATTTTTTCATTGGTTCATTGGTTGGGACAGAGTGACAGCGCTTGAAGTTTTGTTATTGTTGACAGGGGACCGGAGTTTTGTGATAGCATAGTAAGAGCCATTATAAGGCAGTTCTGATAGTTAATGTATATTTAGGAATCCAGCTTTTGTTGGCGTTATCTACAGTTATAATTTATTTCTATTTCTTTGTTAAATATTTTCTTATTTCTAATGCATCCCTGGTGTTCTTAAAGTATTGCATACGTAATGTATCCATGTCAAAGTCATAGGCCAGGAGTTCACAACAATCACAACATCCAAATCATCCAAATCACAAGAAAGATGATGCTTACTATAAGCTATCCCGACAAGACCAACGTCTAATCTTTCGACTCAGGACCGGACACAACAGAATGCGACAACACATGTACTGGAAGCTCAAAATTGGAACCAGTGAAATCTGCACATGTGGAGAATCACCAGAGAATACAGACCACGTCCTCCAAAACTGCTCTCTATACCAAGAGGCCCGTATAAGACATTGGCCTCAAATCACCCCACTAGAAAGGAAACTATATGGAGAGCTCCCTGATCTGGAAACCACTGCGCATTTCATCTCATGTATTGGTCTACTCATCTGAACACTCCAACATAACAATGAGAACGAAGAAGAAGAAGAAGAACTTGTCGGGACCAGTTGGGTAAAGGAGGGATGGGGAGAAGAAAGAAGGGGGTAAATGTTACTATGATCATTTGAATTTGAATGCGTACTCAAGGGATTAAGCCTGCTCAAGAGAACTAATTCAACTTATATCACCACATGTCAAGTAAAATTTATTTCCCTTGTTTGATACCAAACAAAATAATAAATCACCAATAGTTAATTTACTAATCGGGTAATGTTTTTGTCAGGTACAAGAAATAATTGTACAAGTTTATTCTGATTGCTTTCATTAAATGTATATTTCCGTTCTTAATTGATCCCTGGTGTTTCTTTGAATGTGTCAATGTCAAAGCCATGTCAGGAGTTCAAAGTAATGCTTCTTAAACATATTCATGCAGCCGTCATAAACATTAAATGATCATCTAGTTGACGGAGCCTCCAGACAGATTGGACATAGGATAAAATACTTTCCCGGGTCAAAGGTTCATAAAAGGGATTTATCTCGAACCTTTAGGACATCTCAACTGGGGGAATAGGTTGTGAATTTGCAATTTAAATGTTAATAATCTCCTGTGTATTTATCAATTTAATCATGTCGAGGAACTTATTGTGCATCTTTATTCTACAAATCAAATTATTTCATTCAATTATTCAAGCTTCTCCAACCTATTCCTATGAGTCCACATCATGCAAGTATGTAAGCCACTAGATCTAGAATCACCCCCATGAGAAGAACTAAACTTGTTTGTCTTGTAAATATAAATAAAATACATAAGACATGTTTACACATTGAAAAAGAAAGTTACAAGAAGACGACTTACATTCAAAGCCAACTTTGCTTTCTCATTAGCACTATTGGCCAAGTTCTCTGCTCTAGGCAGCTTGTCAGTGGTAATCTCAGTGTAGCTTGAGGACACAGCATTCAGTTTCTCATTTAAACGGCTCACTTGTTTCTCAGTCTCTCTGGATAGACCTTTCACTTTGTTGGTGTTGTCATTGATCTGAAGACAGATGTATGCACAGATTTTAGCTTTCTTCATAGTTTTTACATTACAAATAACAAAACAAAAAAAAAAAAGTAAAACTGGTGCAGCATAAAAAAGTAAAAACTTTAAAATTGCATTAGTTCATGAGGATTTTACATGAAGAGTGTAATCTATTATATAAATCATCTTTCTTTCTATAAAATAATATGGTGATTCATTGATACAAGACACAATCTAAATTGAATTGATTATCTCAATATAAGAAAATTGCTATGGACAAACTTAGTTTGAATAATTAAATAATTAGCAATGCTACATTGTAAATGGACATACCATATTTTCTATATTGCAATGGGTGGCTTTTCAGGATTATATATTTATTTTCAATTAAAAAAAAAATTGAGAAAAAAAAAAAAAAAAAACTAGATTATTATAGAAAGATAAAGGTAGACCTTTTAACTACCATTGTCTTTTTGTTTAGTTTTCAACTTTGTAATAATAATTAGCCTATCTCAGTTGGACCTTCTTCAACATTAATAACACACAATTTTAGTTTGAAATTTAAAAGTATGGCAATGTTGGCAATTTTGAGCTGAAATTTTCTATTTTCATGGGAATCAACAGGCACGATACCAATGTCTATTGGTTTTAATTGGCTGAAACTTTTTCAAAAGCATGACAAATTCCTACCATTTTCATATCAGACTCGGCATCATCTATGTCTTCTAGCACCCGATCAATAGCACTCTGAACATCCCTCTGTATTGAATCTGTCTTTGACAATTTATCCCTGACATCCTGAGCTTTGTCTCTTATACTCTTTGACTCTAACCTAAAATAAGAAAAATTGACAACTTACAGTGTTGGATATTAATATTAAAAAAAGATATAAACAAGTAGTTAGTGATGAGATGTGAAGGTTGGTTATGTGCATACAGCGGTTGACTCATCAATTTTCTAACTCACTCAATGCCATAACAACCAAATACAGCCTCTACCTATTCAATCCAATTATGGCAAAAAATGACCCCTTAGCACTTGCTTTACAAAATGCTATGGCAACATATTAATAGCCAATGAATTTATGAATGAATTTAAAATCTTGCTATACACCTTGCTAAGAGATGAAAAAAATGTTGGAAAATTTTTAAAATATTAGTTTTGCAATATACAGCAATATGTAAAGATCATAGCATTGGGTCATCATGTTTAGATGAAGATTATAAATTAATTAAAGACTTGAACAATCCAAAATTAGATATTTATCTTCATATAATATGAAATGTTAATGATGAAAATGAAAGCAGTGATACATCTTGACATGAATATGCATTATTCTATAATTGCCTTCAAGCCTTAGTCAAAGACCAAGCTGATTCTGAAAAGTGTAGGTCGAGCACTTTGCCATGTGTGCACATTAAAGATGATATATAAAAATCTAAGATTTTTAAGACTGTTATATAAAGCAATCAATTCTGATTTTTAGTAGTTATTTATTATATTATCTTTGGAGGTGAATTTTTTAATGTTTTTTTTGCAAGCCCATTTATATTTTTGCAGAGCTACTTCCCTTTGACTGGGATTACGAACGGTCTAAAATTTTGGGCTGGAATAGAAACGGTTTATGAAAATAAATAGTTTTGTTTTATAATATAGGTAAGTCCAGCCAGATCTTACAGGTAGCTTTTATGCAATAATGACAATTTTTTTACTATGGCACAGGTTTGAAATAACTTTTTAAAAATTTTATTTGGAACATAATATACAAAAATAAAAGTAGTTGCTCCAAGAATGATATGAAGCAATACACAGTAAATGTTTTTGTAGAAATCACAACAAATGGAATTGAATTTAGCCCACAAAGAGTTCATTCAATCAACTTATTTTATAATGAGATAATGTCATTTTTTTTGTACTAAAAAGTCATTCTCAGCGTAAATTTAAAACCAAGTTAAAAAAAAAAGATTTGGGAAAGGAAAACTTACAAAACTCTCTGAGCACCCTGTTTGAGGTCATCAGCCAGCTGTCTGCTGTTGGCGGTATCTTTGAGTATCTGGTTAATGTCAATAGTCTTCAAAGAAGTCAAGGTTTCATTGATCTTCCTGGACAGCTCACTGATCATTTCTGGAGTGTAGGGAATATTCATGGCTAGCACCTCTTTGGCAATCTAAACTCAAAAAAAATAAATATAATATAAAATGTCATGTACAATATAACAAGTAATTTTAGTGGAAGTATTTGTTTCTTAAGATACTTCTTCGAAAACCAAAGAACAACAAATACATGTTTGTAGTTTAACACATTTTTTTTGTAACATTTAAAAAGCTTTGTATTAGAATATTGAATCAAAGTGGTTTCAATATGGACACTATGGTAAGGGAGAAAGTTGTTGAACTTATTTCAATTCCTGTATTTCAATCAAATTTTGAAAGTTTTATATCAGATGCTCTTGTCAACTCTATGTACCTTGATAACATCCTCTGGTGAAGCTGATTCATTTCCCTCCATGAAGTCTCTGATCTGTTTCAGAAGACCCTCAACAGTCTGTTTGGATTGTTCTATCTGAGCCAATGTGGCACTGGCCTCTTCAAGGGCCATTTGAGCTGTTTCATTGGCTAACTGAGCCTCTTGCTTAGCTTTTGTAACCTGTGGAGATCAAATTTGAAAAGGTTAAAGTAAAACAAAACCTGTAGGAAGTCACCTACAGAATATCTTGAAGAGGAAATATAAAATGTATGAGAGTGTTCTGTTCATTGTCTATACATTGTTTAAACTTATGCTTCTTCTCTTTTCATGACTTGTGGAAGTGGTAAATTGTTTTGTAAGAAGTATAATTAAGCATGTCTCAAGTGACATATTTTTGATTATGAATTCAGTATTTCCATGTAGCACTAAGTAAATGTAATGACAATGAGTAGTGTTGACATAAATTTAGTATGAAGTGACAGTGTAAATGTGCATGATGAGTAAAAGACAGCTTTAGGTTTTATAATTAGATTTCTAAATGTCAAATGAATATTGAAGAATTGATGTAATTTTATCTGAACTCAGGGAATACATATACTTGTGTGTCTGTCATAGAATATTCTTGGACTTTTAAAATATTGTAATGAATGTGTGAGCTGACCCAATAAACTACGGACCATTATTGTAATATTGTATATGCTATTTACACAGAATAGCAGTTGCTATTGTAATGGAGAGGCATGGTGGCCAAGTGGTAAAAGTACTTGGTTTCCAAAATGAGAGGAAATAAGATAGAATTCGACTGCACATTACAATTTTGGAATTATTAGGATTTCCCTGAATTAACCTAACTCAAATGGATACCTGATATTAGTTTGGGAAAAGAAAGGCAGCTGGTTGTTGTGCTCTTGCTACAAATTATATCATCTGCCTTGAAGCAAATTTTTTTTTTTACTTTAGGAACATATTTTTTTTCCCTGATATTATACAGACAGTTCTTCACATTTGAATTGGAATAGTCACGACCTCAGTTTATAATTTTATAGACAAATATGCTTTCTCACATCTGTACGTTGACCCAAAGTGACAAGCACAGGTTTGAGTAAATGCTCTTAGTTCTGGAAAATGTTGACATGGTAATGATCACCAAAAATCAATGAATTCAGCTGCATTAAGAAATCATCAAATTTCAATATGTGAAAATGGATAAATGCAACCAGTCTTCTTCTTTAGCAAACTCATTATTTCATTTTTTTAATGTCATCTGTATAATTGGGTTTGATCTTCATCACATTTATTGACACAAATGATATCTGATAGATAAGCAGTTTCACCTTCATTTTGAATCCACTGATATCATTTACTAAGGTAGGAAACTTATTTGTTCTTGCCTCCCAGATTTAAACTTAGGTCATTGATATGGCTGGTATCGTCAACTAAAATATGATACATCAAACATTCATATTTCATCTTATAAAAGTTCTCTTTCCACAGTTAGCTCCTCTTGTTCTTCTAAAAAATCATGTACAATATTTTTACTTTCCGAAATCATCTGAGAACTTACTCTCCAGAAAGCTAATGCACCACACAATGAAGGATGAGATCACCATACTCTAAATCCAACAGGTCTCTGAGTTCTCTTCTGTTTTTTCTTCTTACTCAAATTATATTCATACATTTTACAACTGATATCATAACATGCTGCAAATTGACAGTTGTTCCTCACAGAGCTTTCTGGTGTATAAGAGGATGACCTAAAAAAATTTGAGCAAGGTTATATCTTCAGCATCTCTACCAGTCATTGACAGTACTCCATCAGTACAGAAAATTAAGAGTTTGCTTAAATTAAATTGATTTTCTAGACATGACTTTACTTTCTCAATAAGTCTGACTCTCTGGTTTTTCCATGAGAGGCTCAATGCCAATAATTTCTATATTATTGCAGATATTGAAATTATCATCCATTCCTCTTATAAAAATACTTAACTAGGCAATATCACAAATATTTGCAGATTAGTCCATGGCTAATGAAAAGAAAGAGCATGTATGGACATGCCCCTTCAATTAGTCAGAAAAATCAATGCATCTTACTAAATTTTTGAAAAAAGCTAAAAAAAAACAAACAAAAAAAACACATAAACGAATGTGTTCTGAGCTTTTAGGCTGATTATTATTATAATCATGTTATTAGTCAAAATTCCTCTTGTACTTTTTTTTTTCTAGAAATCGGTTTTATCATTTTTAAGGCAAATTTTTCTTGATTTTTCTCTGGGTATAGTGCACAACTTTTGCATGCACCATTTACACATTTTTTATGTCCAATATACCAAATGTTTATAAAATTAGAAAGTCAATGGATAGGTTTGTCCCTAAATAATAACAAATTAGAGATGTATGCATGACACTTACTTGGGGAATTATTTCTTCAGTTGCATTTTTATTCTTGGCAAGTAGGAGCTGCTCAGCTTGCTTGGCCAAATTTAAGGCTCTCTGGGCTATACTGACAGAGCCATTACAGCTGTCCCCTCCACATTTGCCACAACCACCCCCACCACACAATGCTGAACAGAAGTCTTGGCTAGGGTTACCACACACCTAAAGGATCAATAAAAAGTACAGCTTTGTAACTTTGTTTAAAACATTTTGTGTACAATTTAAAAGAAATGTTTTAGAATCTAGTTTTAAATGTATGCTCATGTTGTTGTTTTTTTAATGCGTGAGATAAATTTTGAGTCACTGGCATGCCAAGGTTGATTTAAAGAGAAAATCTGTAAACTGATTTAAACAGGAAACTCATGATCATCATGATGGCAACATTTAAGAAAGATTAGAAAATTATTGACATTGACTGGGACAATGCTGAAATCTGATGGAGTTAATTCCTGCCCAACGCAACATTTGGCACATAATAAAATGGGGGGAAAATTTCACTAAATAAATTAGGTGTACAAAAAAATGAATTAGGGATTCCATGGCCATGAGATGAAATAAGTCAGTTTCTAGAAGATCTCTGGTTCAAAACCTAGCATAAAAGTTAAGAACTTAGTTTCTCAAACCAGTTATATTCAGTTAGAAAAGTTGTGCTCATTTCTTAAGCAAAGAGAGGTAAGTCTAAAAAAAAAAGTACATTTTTTTTTAAATATTTTGTGTCAAAAAATAAATCATGTATTATAAAAAAAAAATATTTAAAAAAATAGATGACAACTTATGTCAAATTTAAAATATTTATACTTTAAAAAAAAAAAAAAAAAAAAAAAGGCTTCGTTGAACCTTAATATCTGGTAAGCTTTACACAATAGTTAGCACAATCTGACATAGGACCTGAAGATGTCTGCATGATGATGAAGAACTTACCATTCCATTCACATCAAACAAGTCTCCCTCAAGCTTGGTCACATCATTCTGTAGTCCTTGAAGACTCTGGGCATTTTGTTCCATCATATTTTGAAATCTTTCCTCCCTACAAATTAACAATTACCTGAGGTTACTCTTGTCAATGCAAGATCACATTCAGACCATGTTTACAGAGATTTTCATTTATGTAAATAATTTATCTATGTAAATATTTCATTTATTACAGATACAAAAAAAAATATTTAATATTTTTTTTATTCAATCAATTAATAAGCATTTATTACAATGAAAATTAAATATGCATGGATCTATAAACATTTACATAACATTACAGTAAAAATCCTAAGTGGACCTAGCATTAATAAATCTGACCTTGCATCAATAAGCTTCTGTGTATCATTTCTTATTCTGGCAGATTCTCTAAGCACATCAGCAGTATTATCTACTTTGCGTTGGGCAACTCGTGATTCATTCAATGCCTCTTTTATCTTTTCAAAAGCACCTAGAAAATATAAATTAACAGTTCAGCCCTAGCAAGTTGAATAATTGAAGAGCATTACTTATTTTTAAAGTAGTCCAAAGTGTCTGAAAAAACACTAAAAAATGGACAAAAATACCATAGTGGGCCTAAATGTACAAAACAATAGCACAGTCATAAATACAGTGTATTTGAGCTTATTGTAACAATATTTGCTTATAGTGCATTCTAAATTTGGTTTTTACCATCATGTATAGTCATAAATCTGAATTTCTTTTCTTTCTAAAACTTAATTTCCAGTATTTACAAGGGCCCAAGAAGATTTACTAGTAAAGTGGGGCCACAGAATCAAAAAGTTCTTTTATTTTTTCATATTTGTCTATTATGATTGAATTCTTAACTTGCCAAAATTACTTTTTGTATTTATTGTTCTAGAAAGCAAAAAAAAAACAAACAACTTAAATGAGAACTTTTTTCACATTCAAAACTGTAAAAAAAAAAAGAAATTCAAACCTCCCACATCTTTGATCTGTATGTTTGTAGCATTCACTTTCAGCTGATCAGCTTGATCTTTCAGACTTTTTAATTTATCCCTTATCAGCTCAATCTGTATTTCTCCATTCTTAATACGAGCTGTCCTTTTGCTGACATCTTCATCCACTGTATTTAGAGACTTTGTGCTTTCAGTTAGATTAGTTCTGTCATAAAATAAAACCATCTAATTACTTTGCCATTTTGGTCACATGCAGTAATTTTTAAAGAAAAAATTTTTTTTTCATATTAAAGAAAAAGCCTTCCAAAAAGATTAATAATTAGATTCTATTAACATCTGTAATTCAACATTGCAATTACAATTAAATAGACAAGCAATCTTGAGAAAAGACATATGTAACACATAAAAGCAAGTTATCAGCATAGGGCTTTGTAAGCCACAAAGTGTCTCCTTGTTTTGTTTACTTGACTACTTCCAGCATGTCCTGAATGTCCTTGATATCAACCTGGGTGAAATTGACTTGGTTAAGTATACTGTTGATCTCGTCTAGGTTTTTCCGCATCAGTTTGAACTCCTCATCAAATGCTTTGATGGATCCATTCACAGAGACATCATTGGCTTTGCCCACCAGGTCAAGTGTTTGATCTAGACAGAGTTGTTAAGCAAAAACAACATTAAAATCATACTGTGAAATTCAATATAAGTTACTGGATGCCTATTTAGACCTGCATGCCATTGCTAGTTTTCATTTTAACTAAGTGAGAATTTAGCTTTATGTATTTCTAAATGTTTCAGTGTAATCTGCATTGTTTAATGTAAGAAAAGTAATAGCAGTAAAAGGTTTTTAAAAAAATATTAGTGAAGAAATAAAGTCTTGTATCAAACACAAATGTTATTTAATTTTGTGTTAAGAAATAGTCTACTTTTATTTCTTCTATTTAGAGATTCATTTATTAGGAAATAAAACAATAATTGTGATAAAATATTTCAATAACAACTATGTAGCTGGTTAAATAACTAGCACAAGCTAAAATGATCCAAATTACTTCTGAGATCCATAATGATTTTGTCCCAGTTGTCAAAGCATTCACCACAAGGCACACAGTTGGGGAGGTCACCAGTAGTTCCCCGAGCACATCTGTCACACTTAAACCCAGTGACACCAGTAACACAGCTACACTGCCCAGTACGACGGTCACACTGCATAGATTTTGAGCCTTGTTTATTACAGTCACAGGCTGTAAAAAAAAAAGATATTTAATTAATACTTTTTCTTTTTTTTTAAAGCTATTAAAAATGTCACATTGAGTTACAAAGTCTGCAGTCAATTTAAGTAAAGAAATAGTGTCATTACAAAAAAACTTATAATATTTTCATTTTTTATCAACCATCCACTTTCCAACTCCAGGGTATCCGAGCCAATTGTAGACTTGGTCAAAAACGTATTGCTATCAAACCTTTTGCTTTCCTCTAAATCTAGATTTCAAGGCATTTTGGTCAGTCTCTCCATTAAAGTCCTCTATATAAATCTTGGTCTACATTTAGCCAATACCTAATAAGGTTTTGATCATTGAGATTTAACATTATTTTGAAGGTTTTTAACTAAATCAAATAATTGTATTTATGCTTTTCTGTAGATTTATATTTTCCATAATTATAATCATGATTTTAATCATTTTATAAAAATAGTATTAAATAATTGGAATCTGATAACAACCATTTTAGTTTATTGTCAAATAGTGTACATTATAATTACATAATAGATATAGAACAGTAAAAAAATGTAAAGGTTCAACATACGAATACACTGGTCTGTTGGGTCTCCATAATAAAAGTCCTGACAGTCTGCACACTTGGGTCCACCACGTCCAGCAATACAAGTACACTGGCCATCAAACTGTCACATGACAAACAATGAGATTAGTAAGAGAAAAAAAATGTTGAAATTTATTGGTCAGCAACATACAAAATTTATGGGATTTCATTTCAATATTGGTTCTAAGTTTCTTGCACTATCTTTGAACAAGAAATGTTTTATTGGCAGACACTAAATGAAGTATCACTAAAATGTTAATACAATCTTTTAAATTGAGTCAACATATTTAAAAGTGGGAGGCATGGTGGCTGAGAGGTAAAGCTTGGCTCCCGATCCCGAAGGTTCCAGGCTTGAATTTAGTAAAGACTGGGATTTTTTAATTTCAGAATTTTTAAGACAACACTAAGTCTACCCAACTTTAGTGGGTACTTGACATTAGTTGGGGAAAGTAAAGTTGAATGGTTGATATGTCCAGACAACACCCTCTTTAACTCTCAACCAAAGTATAACTCTCAACCAAAGTAACAGATAACCTATACATCATCTGCCCTATAGATCACAAGGTCTGAAAGGGGAACTTTACTTAAACTTGGGATGCAACAGTTTCAGAAGGAAGCAAATAAAGCGTCTGGACCTGATGGTATTCCAGCTAGATTACTCAAAGAACTAAGCAATGAGCTAGCCCCAGTGTTCAAAATACTCTTTCAGGCATCGCTTAACCAGGGCAGAGTACCAAAGGACTGGAAAGAAGCTAATGTCACCCCCCTATTTAAAAAAGGAGAAAAATCTGATCCAGGAAACTACAGACCAGTATCACTTACCAGCATCACATGTAAAATACTAGAACACATAATATGTAGCAACATCATAAACCACTTAGACAAACATAATGTCCTCACCCCATACCAACATGGCTTTAGGAAATATAGATCATGTGAAACACAACTAATAGGACTAATTGATGATTTCTCAAAAGGTTTAGATAATAGTGAACAAATAGATGCTATCTTACTAGATTTTTCCAAGGCTTTTGACAAAGTTCACCACCATAGTTTGCTTAAAAAATTAAAATATTTCGGCATTAACGGTCCACTGTATCAGTGGATTAAAGATTTTCTGATAGGGAGAGAACAAACTGTAATAATAAATGGCTCTAAATCAACACCAATAACAGTAAACTCAGGTGTACCTCAAGGAACAGTCTTGGGTCCACTACTATTTTTAATTTACATAAATGATTTACCAAATTGCATTAGTTCAGGAACAAAAGTCAGATTATTTGCAGACGATTGCAAAATATATAGAACAATAAAAACAAAACAAGACACAGATATTTTACAAAGAGAATTAGATGAATTACAGAAATGGGAATCAAATTGGAGCATGTCTTTCCACCCAGAAAAATGTCAGTTGTTAAGAGTAACAAAAAAAATTAAACAAATTAATTCCACTTATCTTATTCATGGCAAACCAGTAACACAGACTAAAAACTCAAAATACCTAGGTGTTATAATAAATGAAAAACTGTCATGGAATCCACATATTGATGAAACTATTAAAAAATCCAACAAAGCATTAGGGTTTATTAAAAGAAATTTCTATAAATCAAATAAGAACATAAAACTAAAATGTTATTTAACCTTGGTTAGGCCAATAATAGAATATGCATCCACCGTGTGGGACCCCTCAACTCAAGAAAACATTAAGAAACTGGAACAAACACAAAATAGAGCAGTGAGATTCATAACAAACGAATATTAACATTTGACTAGGGTAACACCATTAGTAAAATCACTAAATTTAGAAAGCCTTCAGGACAAAAGTAAAGTAGCAATTATACATAAAACACTGAACCATAATCTTCAAATACAAAAACAAAATTTAATAAAATACTCTGAAAGACACAAAAATAAAGGCACATTCCTCGTCCCATATGCTAGGACAAATTTGTACAAATACTCCTTCTTCCCTAGTGCTATTAGAGCATGGAATGGGTTGCCTGAGCTAGCCAGAAAAACCAGTGACTTGGCAGAATTTAAGTCATTGGTTAATATGCATGACTAAATGCATGACGCGTAGGACGTAATCATCTTCTTTTTTGAAGTAACGTCTGTATTATATAAGATAAGAAGATAAGCAACAGGACGGTAGTTAAATTAAGTCACATGGACTTTGGAACTAAGCATGAAAAGCCAAACTTATTCCCTTATAAAGAATAATCTTGTTTCTAATAGGAGCTGTCTTGTGAATGGTAATAAACTTGCTACATATTGACAACAGGTCCCCTACATCATATAAACTTGAGAAATGTTTGTGTTTGTTTTACTTGTTTCTGAAGTTCCTTCAGAGTTGAAGATAATTTACTTCCTAGTCCAAACCTCCTGCAGGATGACGGGCGATGGGAGCAAGCCGGGTTTGAACCCAGGATGATTGTTACGTCCAAATGACAGTCCAGCACGTAAACCACAGGACAGTGGCATAGCTAGGGTGGAGAACCCAAATTAGTATTTTATACATTAAAATTTTAATTTTACGCAAAATGCAGAGGCCCCCAATGGATGGAAAATTCCTAGCTACGCTCCTGCAGCACGACCAGGCAGCCATCCTATAATTGGTGCCAAGTATTATCTGTTTGACTCTCAAAGTTGAATCTCTAGTAAGCACTTTATGTTTAGAGAACATGTTTCTGTAATAAAATGAACAACTAGCTCTTTGGTTTGA
The DNA here is from genome assembly GCA_036873155.1 of Biomphalaria sudanica. Classification (NCBI taxonomy): domain Eukaryota; kingdom Metazoa; phylum Mollusca; class Gastropoda; family Planorbidae; genus Biomphalaria; species Biomphalaria sudanica. Next base: position 561,164 of record JAZGLO010004004.1, read on the forward strand.
GTCAGACAGATTATACAGTTATTTTTAAGGCTGTAGTAGAGACTAAACAAGTACCTGGTTACACTCTAGAGATACTGAACCATCAGGGTCACAGTTACAGGAAGAACAGCCTAATCTACTGTTGATGTTCCAATGAGCAGAGGCACAAACATCACAGGATGTGCCTACAACATTAGGCAAACATGGGCACTGGCCAGTGACACGATCACACTGCCCAAGTGATGAGTTTGTTCCAAGCCGATTGCAAACACAAGCTAAAAGAAAAAGACAATAAACAAAAGATTAGCTTTACAATTACCTTTCTTTATTTCATTATAATACAAATTAATTTTAGAGCAGGATGCTTGTGCAGAGTGATTAATATTATTAACAGTATTCTAAATATGATCTAAATGGTGCAAATTATCAGGTTTGGGTACAGTAATGTAAAACGGGTAAAAAGCATCATCAATAAATTTATTACTTTTTCTGTGCATTATGGACTTACTTTTTTGGTTATTATATTAATATCATCTAGAAAACTATTTGATAATCAATCTTGAACAATGGTCTTGAAGACACACTTTGATAATCTTAAACAATGGACCAGATAATAAACTTTGAAGATTTATATTTTTGAAGCCATAATTATTTCACTATTATATTTTTAAAACTTTGAAAAGCTTTTGAAAATTAAATGAAAAATCATAATTTTGAAGGTAAGCTAAGGTTAAGGATTATTCAACAAAAATAAAAAAAGAGAATTTTCTCCCACTGTATTTCTACCGGCAACAACAAAAAAAAGTAATTTCCTAAAGAAGAGACTCAAACTTACTAGCACAGTTTTGTTTGGTTGCATCACCATAGTAACCTGGCCTACAGTGCTCACAAGAGAATCCCTCACTGTTGTAGAGACACTTAAGGCACTCCCCTGTTAGACCATTGCAGCTATCAGGGTCATCAAAGTTGATGTTGTTGTTGCAGACACACTGCTTGCACTGGCCACCCAGCTCTGTTGGGTTTCCATAATAGTTGTCAATGCAGCTCTCACAGTTTAGACCTTGAAGGAAGTTAAAAGTATTGTTTATTATTGCTCCAGAGAGGGATGGCCTGCATTGAAGCGACATACAAATTGGACAAGAATAAAGTTGTAAACATGTTCTCTTTACTATCAAACCTTTGACCTGTATGTTTGGGGAGAGATACCTTTGCATACAAGGGAGAATTTACAAGAACACAGAAAAAAAAAACAACTCTTATCTTACCTGAGTATCCAGGTTTACATGTGCAGTAGACTTGTTGGCTACGTGGGTCAAATGCACAGGTATCAGCATGTTGAATGGAGCTGGTAGGGCCACCTGGACACATGCAGGGCTTGCAAGGTATTCTAACACCGATTACTGGATCACCATAATAACCTGGTGTGCATCTGTGACAAACAATTAGGCAAGGTTTGCTATGATCATGTGATTTTAAATGTAAAATCCAGCAAAATATTCAATATTAGTAACTTATCAATCAATTGAACCTTTTCAATAACAGGTAGCTAAAAAACTAGTGAAAGTAATAGAAATGCCATGACATTTTTTTTTAAATTCAAATAACATTTAGTACTACACTTTACAGCCAATCCATTGTATGGCAATTATTTGTTGTTACTGCAAAATGAAAAAAAAAAAAAGGCCTAAAAATTTTATATTTTTTTATTGATATTTTGAAGTATGTGTTAATTTTTTTAATGCAATTTTTTTGTTTAAATAACTAATAGTTATTTAAATGTATATAGAGATATCAGATCTTTCATTTACATTCCTAACTATTACCCTTATAAATAGAAAATAATAACAGAGTTATTAAGGCACTCACACTTAAATTGAACAAAGCAAGTTTAAGTTACATTTTTACAAATGTTTCACATGACATATTATCACAACTTCTGGCTTGATTAGTGTTATGAAAACTGATTCACACAAACCTGTCACAATAATCGCCTGTAGTGAAATCTTGACAGTTAATACAAGCTCCAGTCAAAGGATCACAAGTCTCTGCATTACCATTGCACTGACAGGGTCTGCACTGAGGGAATCCCCAGTATCCCTTCTTGCACTGGTCACAAGCCCTGCCCCCTACATTCTGATGACATGTACACTGACCAAACTCACTGCAGAAACTTCCTTGGGAACCAGACTCATGACAGTTACAAGCTGTAAGTAAAGTGAAAATAGAACAATCCATATTGGAGTTCAGAACTACTAGTACTTGAGGACATATCAACCAGTAATATTTCTAGCAACAAGTCTATGTACTTCATTTCATATAATCAATTTGGTTTTGTTTTATTTTTGTGTTTTAAGAAAATAATTAGAAGCTTTTTATTTGTCCATCATTAAACTTTTTCAAACAGCTACTTTTAGTTTAGTAGTCTTACTATTAGTTTAGTAGTCTTACTATTTGTTTAGTAGTCTTACTATTAGTTTAGTAGTCTTATAGACAATTAACATCACTTTGTAGTCAGGTAAGATATAAACAGTGTTTTTATCAATGAATTAGAAAAGTGCCCTAGTACTACTTAGCCACAACTTTAAATATTTTTTTTTTTTGTAAAACAAAATGTACAATTTACATCTATTACAACACAGTGGTTAGCTCCCCTCTTGTCAGAGTTAGATTGGATGTTCCCCTTACAATCTCTTCATCAGATTTGCATGGCTTTAAAATGGTTACAATTTACAAGTTTTATGTGGCCACAACAGTCAATCACTTTTATTTTCTGTCAATTCAAATGAGCTGTCATTGCCAAGATATGAATAAAACCTTTTGGCAGCCTTCTGTTCTATTAAACTTAACTACTAGAAATAATAAAGTTCTTTTCAGTAAGAACATACCAATACATCCATTAACTCCAAAGTCATAGGTTCCTGGTGCGCACTCATCACACTTACGCCCAACAACATTAGGTTTGCAACTGCACTGACCACCGCTGGGATTGCACTCCAAGCTAGTTGACCCTGTGCCATGACATTCGCAGGGCAAGGCCCCATTGTGCAGAACAGCAGATATAGAGAAAGTGTGTTTCCTGCACTGCTCACTAAGTGGAGACTTGAGAGATGGGTACTGAAGCATGTCACACCTGTTGTAAAGAAACTCAGTCTTCATGTAATTTGGTAGCCCTTGGCCTTGGTATATAGGAATATAGTCTGTGTTGGGCACTAGGAGAATCTAAGAAAAATAGAAACAATTTTCTTTTAAATGAAGACTAGATCTATTTGTTATGAAAACAAATTTACTACAGTAATTTGACACAGACTGTTGAAGAGAACAGAAAATGAAACTTACAGGCACTAGAACATCAATAAAAAAAAATAATTCCTTTAAATCTCACAATATGGACATATTTATGTTTAATTTTCTTTTTTAATAAACTTAATAATTATTAATTAATTACAAAGTCAAATGTACTTAGAAGCTATGTTTTAGATGTAAAATTATTGTAAGGCCTTTTTTTGTGTGTTAAATACATATTAAATATAACTTTTTTTCTACTGCTATTTGATAATCTCAAAATAATTGCTTACTGAATCCACCAAGACCTGTGCACGTGTAGTGGAAGGTTGACTACTGCTAAATTCTATTTTAATTTTGTAATCAATTCCTGTTTCTAAGCATGATGGTGGTGTCACTTTTTCATAGCGTTGACCTATATACAAAAAAAAGATGACCATATATTGACATAGTATTTCTTGTATAAAATTTCTTTTTTAAACCTCATCCATTGGAGAGTGCAGAAATTGTCAGGGTACAGAGAATGGAAGATTGAAGTTATAAGCAAGAAGGTATCCAAGAATATGACCAACAGAAATGGTTGACATAAAATCCAGTTCACTAAGTCATAAACTCCCAGTTTTTGTGTGTTCACATGTTAATGTTGCAATGTATATCAGTTCAGCTTCATTTCTATAGCACTACTGAGGATGAGATGTATTATTTTATTAAGCAGTACAGGCATTACATGAAAATGATGGAAGTTTCTAAATATGATTGTCATGGATGAATGTGTGTATGTATGTATAATCTATTTTTACACTCTGCGCGAATGACCGGAAGTGTGTTTTGTTGTCAGAGGTTGATCAGAGAGAGACCAGATTGTGTGTGATATGCAGTAAAGCTGATTAAAGTTTATGTGTTTGATCTAGTGGTTTCATTGTTTTATTTCGTTAACTAGAACTGAACCAGGGACACCTAGACGTATCGAGACCTAAGGTAGATTATATAGAGTTATAATTATAAATATAATAGGAAAGCTGTAACAATGATATTATCTTTCTGTATCCTATACCAGAAAAAGTGGCTTACCTATGTTTTAGGGCCTAGGGTTATGGTGTGTTGCTTACAACTAAGTCTAGTACTTGAGTCTAAGTGGCTTGATATAACTTTTAGAGTCTTAGGGTCCAGGTTTAAGTATAGTAGCTTACTAAAATTGCCTTAGGGTCCGAGGTTATATATAGTGGCTTTTTCAAAATGAAAGTCATGGTAATTTAGTTAATGGTTTTATAAGAACAAGCTGATTTGATTTCTCTATGACTTGGTTTATAAGAACAAGCTGATTTGACTTGGTTTATAACATAGACATAAATAAATATAGACTGGCGATAAAAGAGTTTTATGAAACGAAAATTTGTGACTTGTAATTTTGTGTACTTTATTATACAGCAGTGTAGTTTTGTTTAATCTCTAAGACTGAAGATCATGCAACTTTTCAGAATTCGGAAATCTGACAACAATAGATATACATGTTTTCAAGTTACCGTACATGAAGTTATTTCCTTTTTCCAGTCTATATTTATCTGATTTGATTTCTCTATGACTTGGTTTATAAGAACAAGCTGATTTGATTTCTCAATGACTTGGTTTATAAGAACAAGCTAATTTGATTTCTCTATGACTTGGTTTATAAGAACAAGCTAATTTGATTTCTCTATGACTTGGTTTATAAGAACAAGCTAATTTGATTTCTCTATGACTTGGTTTATAAGAACAAGCTAATTTGATTTCTCTATGACTTGGTTTATAAGAACAAGCTAATTTGATTTCTCTATGACTTGGTTTATAAGAACAAGCTAATTTGATTTCTCTATGACTTGGTTTATAAGAACAAGCTAATTTGATTTCTCTATGACTTGGTTTATAAGAACAAGCTGAATTGATTTCTCTATGACTTGGTTTATAAGAACAAGCTAATTTGATTTCTCTATGACTTGGTTTATAAGAACAAGCTAATTTGATTTCTCTATGACTTTGTGTTGATCTTCCTGTTCTTTTTTTTGGTTTTAAAATGTCAAATGATAAAACATTGTCAACATTCATACAAAGTGGGCAGGGAAATAGTTTCTTGTTTCAAAATGATAGACTTTTTACATTAAAAAAATGAGTATTGATCATCTTTGTGTTCCATAGCCTTGACAATGTTTAGGTGCTCATAACTCTAGAACCAATGCAAGAGCACACCAAGATAATCCTCAACTAGAAACTTAATGAGATCCAAAAGAAGAAATAGTCTCAGACAACACATATCAGCTGGTGGACATACTGTAATAAAGATGTATTAAATAAATGATATAAAACAAACAGAAGTTTAGAATGTGCTGGTCACCTGATGTATTGTAAAGCCTAAATGGGAGGGAGGGGCTGTGTTTTGTTACACTGGACAGTCCCAGTACACATATTGCAGCACCAATGGATGTTAGTTTTACATATTTCGCATTTATCTTCAGATTCTGAAGTTAATTACATCCTAACCCAAACCTAGCACAAATGGCAGCGAGGAGTGTTCAAATCCGGGACCTTCATGAACATCAAAAGTCAGTCCAGAGTGCACACAAAATGACCAGGCAGCCATGGGACACCCTTTGGGAATTAAAGATGTCAATTTCAAAACATAAACACCAATAAGACTATGTTAAACAACATTTTTTTCTAGATGTTTTTGACTGATTATAACTACTGTGTGCAAAAAGAATTGTTGTTACTATTAAGCTATACGCTTTGTTGATATGTTCCTATCAGAATACCAAAAGTCTTACCAGGTTTAAGTGCTACTGTTTTGATGTCATCTCTGGGTTTAAAGTCACCACAGAGACCATTGGGGTCAACTTGATCAGGTCTGATCACAGTCACACGAACATCATCAAACACACCAGGAGTCTGATGACATAGTCATTAAAAAAAATTATTAAATAATTAAAACTTCATGGGTCCAACTGATCTCAATAACATGAAACAAAGTTTAAGAATAAGTGGTGGTAGATAAAAGGTGGATAAAATGAATTTGTTTCTTAATGAGTTGGTAAAGAAATGTTTCTTATATAAGGTCTGATGAGATCTCATCAATTTCTTTTCTTAGAAATTATTATTTTTATTGAAATAATCTATAAATCTTGCAAATGTTTTGGTCACTCAATGAAAACAAATCTTTTAAATGTATAAAATATATCAATAACTTGGTGATGTATCAGATATAAATGTTAAACAAATATTTGCATTTTTTCCATGTTCTGGTATCATAATTATTATTGTACAGGTCACAAACAGTATTGTATATACATACAAAATTAACATCCACAAATTAATGAAAGTTATAAATAAAGATGAAAATATTTTTAAAAAAAAATGGAATGAACCCAATTCTACCAAGAAATGTTTCAACTGTCCCAACAACAGAAGCAGCAGCTTGATAGCCCATCCAATCAATAAGAATAAGGAGTTCAAAGACATGATGAGAAATGAAACTCAAAAAGTAACAAACAAAATTAATTCAAAGACATGATGAGAAATGAAACTCAAAAAGTAACAAACAAAATTAATTCAAAGACATGATGAGAAATGAAACTCAAAAAGTAACAAACAAAATTAATTCAAAGACAAAAATGAAGCCTTCATAAATATGAAACTCAAATGGGATTTCTATGAAATCTTACCAAATAGGTGTAGGCTGCAGTAAAACAAGTGTAAACAATATAAGACAAATGTTTGTTAAAATATTTCTGTTCTATACATCAGTTTAATTTTTAGGATGAAATGATAGCATACAAAGGTAGCCAACTAAAAGTTAATAATAAAGTTAAAAATATTCTCAACTTACTCTAGAGTCATATCTGATGATAATATCATAGTATGTGCTGAAAGGTAAGTTCAAATTACTGGTAGTGAATTCAATACTGTCTCCTTCCATCACACTCATCTGTCCCTCACCTGTCCAGAAATTGTAGTTGGGTGAAGGCTGTCTCACTACTACCTTGGCATTCTGTCACAAAATGAACATAATTTTAGTAGCTTACTCTATTTCTGTTCAATAAATACACATTTAGCGTATGGAAATATATCTGAACAAAAAATTACAAAAAGAAAAAAAACATAATAAAAATAAACAAGATAATGAACAGAGTTAAACACAAAACTAGCAGTTCATCACACAAATAGAGTGTATCACTAAAACTCACACTAAATCAATTCTGAACATAATCAACATAAAGCAGGTCTATATTTTTATTTTTCAACTTTAATCTATTGACTAATCACAAACAGGTTTTTATTTTACTTCCCACTTTAATTTTCATTTGCAGTTTCAATTTCATCTGGTCATCCTAGACAGCTGGTGTCTACTTAAGTAGTGTTATGATGTAGTATCTATATATGTGTATTAATTTGCTATGAAATTTTAAAAATTAATTTGCTGTTAATGGGCCAACACAAACATGGTAAAATGAAATAAAATTGATCAGAAGGATAATTGGGTTTTTTTTAGATAAAAAAAAAAAGCAAAACAAGGATGTTGCCTTCCTATAAGGAATATATATACTATTAATGAACCCAATTATTTTAGATCCAATACAAACACCTATGTTTACCTTTTTTATACAAGTAATTTAAATAAAGTAAAGACATGTGTATACAAACTTCTATATAACCGTGAGAGGGGCAGATTTTTTTTAAAAAGAAGAAAATCTATAAACCAAAAGTTCTTTTTACTTTACAACTTATCACACATAATGTGCACATATCTAATTTTAAAAAATTAATTAATTTTGAGCTCAGTGATGGCAATAGGCAAATTAGATTTCAAACTGTACTTTTTTTTTTAGAAATAAAGACTGACAGACAGAACCAGCCAAAAAACCAACAGATTTTCCTAAATAGAGCCCCTAAAAACATGTACATATAGTTCAATGTTTTCAATGTATATTCAATGTTTTTATGTATTTATTTATATCCATGCTGCCTATGCAACATCATTAAGATTGTAGAATATTTGCACTTACACCACTGCCTTGACCATGTTCTGCTTCTAAAAGGTAATAATCTAGATGGGCAAAGAAATATCCAGGGTCCACCTGTCAAGTGATATAAGAGTGTCAAGTTAATGTGAAATATATCAATTAGAAAAAGACAACTTAAAAATAAAACTACATTTAAGAAAGATCTTAAAATTGAAAAAAAAAAAAAAACATTTTCAAGTAGTCACAAATTTGATGTTATTTTAATTCAACATTATTTCACAAGAATTTGAAAGTCTATTCAAACCTTTATTGATAGGGATTCCACAACCTTTGAATGGATGTTGTAACAATGTGTTTGCATAATGATCAATACTAAAAGCTTAACAATCTATTCTGTCAGAAGAGTGACTATCTTAGTGGCTCGAGTGAAAGGACTTGAAAAGTTACCTCTTTGCACTCCTTTCCTCTGATGTGAGGCCTGCATTCACATTGGCCACTCTCACTGTCACAGCTCAGCTTGAGGGAGCCACCAAGGTCACAGTGACATGGCTTGCAGCCATGACGATTGTCAGCACTCAAGCCATAAAATCCATTCTATAAAATATAAACACAAATATATATATATAAATATATGTAAAAAACAAAGGCATATAAATAAGCTTATACAATTATTATACAGATTGTTGGGGTTTTTTTTTAGTGAAAAGTGAGAAATTGATGACACTTACATAGCATTCATCACAGTTTTTACCAGTGACATATCTCTTACACCTGCACATGCCAGTGTCCATGTCACATCCAACACCTGGTATTGTGCCATCGGGATTACATGAACATGCTGTGGAATATATATAACCAAACAGTAGTCAATACAATCAAAAATACAATCAAAAGGTTTGGTTTCAAAGCAAAATTATTCAATGGAAACCTGATTTATATTACCAACTAATACCAACTTCCTATAGCTTGAGTGGCCTAAGATTCTCTTTTGTTTCAGTTATGATAGAAATTCTTATTTTTGACCCTATTTAAACATAACCTTCAGGTTGCCTGTGTTGCAGTATCCTTCCTTATTTAACATTAAATTTATGCCAACCAAATGTACTCACGTTCACAACCATCTGGATTATCTATCTGTAGGTTCCAGTAATTGTCAATACAGATGTCACATCTGGCACCAGTGACATACCGCTTGCATAAACACTTTCCAGCCACAGTTTGAGTCTCCACGTCCGTCACCTGCTCACAGAGACCATTGCGCAAGGATCCAAAAGAATCACAATCACAGGCTGAAATATTTGTAGTTCAAAATTAAATTAAAATGTCATTTATAATGAATTGTAGCATTAACAATTCTTCCAAAATTATACTTTTATCTAGGCTGTAACCGAAAGTAAAAAATAGAGCTTTATGAAAACATTTAACTCATATGAAATATATACATCAAGTAAACGACAAGCAATATGATACAACTTTTGTGTTTATAAACACATGAAAGAAGCAATAAAGAACAACCTAAATACAAAAAAATACTTTTTAAAATAATAAAGCTCTATCAATTAATATGTATCAGTCATGTAATTAAATTTGGGATAGATCTAGACTAACAATAATAAATCTGTAAATCTGTGCGTTTAGAAATATATTTTTTTACCAATTGTTTTTATTTAGGAAAATTTCATGCTTTTAAATCTCTGGACCAGTTGGAAAGAGGGAGAAAGAACGGGGTATATGAGTAATCACTTTTTAAATGTATTTTTTTTTTTTTTAAAAAAAGGGAACGACCTGAATTCTTACTTGTGGGCTAAAAAGTTTTCTCAAGCCAATGTGGTAACCACTCTGCTAGCACTCTATGAACATGGAAAATTGTAAAGTTATCTATTGTTTCTTTTTCATGTTTACTAAGCCTTAGACGGCAGCCTTATATAAAGGGGACTAATTCAGCTTTTACCACCACTTCAGTCAAGTACAATTTCTTTTCCTTGTTTGTTTTATTACCAATAGTTAATAAACTAATTGGTTAATATTTTAAATTAATTCTTGAGTTTTCAGGTAAAAGAAATAATTGTTCAAAATTTCAACTTGATCTAAGATTGGGTGTCAGAGAAACAGATAGACAAACAAAACAGATTTGAGTTAATATAAGCTTTGCAAAAACATAGCATTAAAAAGTGAAAATGTAAACTTTGATTTAGTAACCTTAAAAGATTACATCAAGAAACTGACGTTACTGACACTATGCAATTCAACTGACCACTTCATCTTTTAGGTAAAACTGCATCTATACTAAACTCTGCAATTCAACTGACCACTTCATCAATTTGGTAAAACAACAAAAACAAAATTGTAAAATATAATAGTGATGTTTCATGTTGAAAATGCTCTGCAATTTGTTTAACGGAGAGAGAGTTTTGAACTACAAAATAAGTGAATGGTCGTACGTTGACAAATCTCAGGGTCTCTGATGTCCCGAACAGGGTCTTGGTAGTAGAAAGGCTTACAACTCTCACAGTTGACACCCATGGTGTTGTGCTGACAGTTGTCACAGACTCCTCCACTGACCTCATTGGAAGCCTGAAATCTAGCTGCATCAAAGTGGCACTCAGTGGCATGGTTATTGCAGTTGCACTCTGAGGGAACAAAACATTAATTATATCAGGTTCTTATCATCACAAGGACAACTTGTTTTTAAGGTTTTCAATACCATGATAATGAAAGATTGTATTACAAGTCAAGGAAGAAAGGTGTAAGAAGAGTGAACAATTTAGTGGGGGGGGGGGGGGGGGAGAAGGGGGGAGAAAGAAAGTGATGAAAGTACAAAAGAAAATGAAAAAAAAAAAAGAAAATGTATGGAAAAAAAATTTAAATGGAGAGAGAGAAAGAGAGGTATAGAAAAGAGAGACAGTAATAGAGAGAGAAGAAAAAAAAGGTAAGGACTAAGTGGTCTATAGTGTAGTAAATAAGGCCTACTTTGGCAAATATTTGGTTGGTTGTGTCTGGCTGGTCTCCAAGGGTGGTCATGGTAGAAGTCTTGACACATCTCACAGTTCAGGCCCTTAGTATTGTGGGTACACTCACACATTCCATGCACCTAGTACACACACAAACAGTAAAATTGGTACATACCTAACACATTAGTACTCTAATTCTGACACTAGGTGCTTACACTCACAGTTTTACAACTAAAATTATTCTCATTGATAATAATGATAAGAGCTGGGTTTGTTTGTTTTTGTTATATGTGCATGGCAATACTAGTGTTAGAAGGTGGAAGCCTTTGCCCACCGTTTTATTTCAATATTTCTTACAAGCTGCTTTCATAGTTTATTTCCTACTACCAAATAAACAGCAACTTCCCTTCCTTACTGGTACTCCTATCAAGGGCATAGTGTAGCTACAAAAAGAGGAATTGAAAGAAAAATGCAATGTGAAAAAAAAAAAAGCTTGATGTATATACTTTAGAGCAAAGAGAAGAAAGGGGGTGATGGCATTCATTGTTATAAATGCCAAAATGTGTATATCTGGCCTGCACATCTACAAGCTGTTCAACCATTTCCCCCCCCCCCCCCATCTAATGCTAAAGCTTTTCATCTTCTCATTGTACCCAGTAATGAGCTATAGGAAATCTTGCTATTTATTTTTACCATTACAGTACAGATTTTTTCCTTAAAGTTCATCCTATTTAGGTCACAGGCATCAAACAACACTAGATCTATATAGGCCCTTTGTTCTTGTTTTCAATTGAATCAGCAGTTTCTTAGCTAAGGAATGACTTCTAATAAATTAACAACTTAAGAGTTTGATCCAATCAACTCACCATGTCTCGGGCGACTTCCTCAGAGAGTCCAGGGACAGGCAAACACCTGGCAGCATGACCATAACAAGAACAGCTGCCTCGGACAGTTACATCAAACAGGGCGTAGTAGTACTTTTCTTTGATTTCCCGCCTGGTGTCCAGTAGAGTATCACCTACAGAAATAGTGTTTCATTAGAAATTTGTCATATGATCAACCTAGTATTAAGAAATATGTAAACAGATGGGCGATTAAAAAAATGTGATTCCAAGTTGTTCTCATTCATTTTTTTATTTTTATAAATAATAAGATTGGATATAAGTGATGGAAATAATTAGAGCTACAAATTTATCATTAAATCATTAGAAACATAGTGCAGTAATAAATGAAATGTTGAAATTGATGAGAAAAAAAACACCAAATTAAAACTTTAGAGCTTAGTAAGAGATTTTTTTTTTTCAAATCCAATTAGAACATCAAACTGAACTAATTAACCTTGGTAAGAAATATGCTTCCTCTGTTTGGGACCCTTCTACTCAAGAAAACAGAAACTAGAACAGGCGCAAAATACAGCCGTGAGGTTTATAGCAAATGAATATTCACAGTGACATTTGATAACTTTAGTAAAATCACCAAGCATTGAAACTCTCCAATAGAGAAGACTAAAAGGTAAAGTAGAAATGATACATAAAACTCTGAAACACATTTTACAAATAGACCTACAAAAAGACAACCTAATAAAAAAAAATACCCAGAAAGACACACCGATAAAGGCACATTTCTTATTCCATATGCCACGGCTTAAGTCGTAAAGGTGCTCCTTTCCTGGTGCCATTAGAGCATTGAACGGCTAAATGAATCAGCCAGGAAAACCAATGACTTATTAGAGTTTAAAGTCTTTAATTAACATCCACGACTAGATTGACACGTAGTACGTAATTATCTTCTTTTCAATTTGTAAACTAAGATTAACAATAAGCAATTTAACTCGTGATCAATTACAATGACATTCTCTAGGTAATTCCAACCCAATACTAGTTACTAACTCAATCTTTACCATAAAACGATTCCTAAATCTCTTTCCTAAAACACAATTTCTGATGAAAAAAATCCCAAACCACAAAACCACTCTTCTTATAATGTATATCTATATTTTAAATTTCTAATCTATTTTTGACTACAGAGGCCTACTTATGGAAAGGATGCGTTGCCGGGGGGAAGGGGGCGCTACTATTATGCTTACTCTTTAAAATACTCTTTATCATTGTGGAATGTAAAAGATCGACTACGAGTACCCCCTCCCCCAATTTGTAACTGTTCTATTGCTCGACGTCTGTTTCTCACTAAATGACTTCTCAGGCCAACTTCAAGAGGAACATACTTCTTTTTAATAGGTGGAAAGGGTCAACTAATGTTTTTTTTTTTTTTTCAAAGCGTCTTTCTGGTTATCTGCTTTGTCTATACCAGCAAGTTGTGACGTTTTCATGACACAGATTCAGAACCAAATGAAAATTATTACGTTTTTTTTTAAAAATAGGAAGCAGATTTATGTATATCTTAAGTTTTTATATGAGATAACAAAAATTCAGTTACATGTAATGACTACAGAAAAACATTTTAGAAGCTACTAGGGACCGTGTCCCCCACACATTTCCCACTGGGCCAAGTAAAAATCTGGTCCTTTTATATTTTAACATTTATTTTAGAAAATTGGCTCTCCCAAAAGGAGTGGGTAAGTGTATCAATAGTCGAAGTGGTGTCGACGAGTGTATCAAAAAAGTTTGGAATATATTTCAAATATAAAGGAGTCATAAAAAGTCAAAGTCAGTACAATCTATTACATTGACATTTATAAATAGTATCAAAACAATCTCTAAAAAAAGAAAACAAGATCAAAGCTCTTTACACCGACTCTATGTTGTCAACTCGACTTTGCATTACCAGAAGTACAACATCATCTCCACACAAACCACGCGCAGACAGTAGAAGTTATACTAGTAGTTCTAGTGAGAGATTACATTTAAAAATAAATATGGAGAAAAAAAGGAGGGGGGTAAGTGTGTGGGCAAGTAACAGATTTTCAAAGACTTAAAACTACAGTCACTTCCCATGTTTCCCAAGGTCCATTTGAATGAGGATAGTCAACTGAAAGGACTATTTTGTTTGTATGAGCCTCTCGTCAGCAGGCCGATTAAAGCCGTGGGACACACCCTCAATGGAACGATTCTAAGCGGGCTTTTGTTGATAGTCATCTTCACACTATTGATAACACCACATACTAAATAAGTGACTAACAAATCACTAGAAGCGCACAGAGAGAGAGAGAGAGAGAGAGAGAGAGACGGGACGGTTGCATTACTCTATCACCGAAACAGATGCAACTCAGTTGCAAAATGATTGACGTCATTTTTCTAAAGTGGTTAGCAGACAGTATAGATCTTATAATAAAATCCTGGGGGCTCAGTGCTTAGCGGGTCCTGGGGCTCGATTCTCGGTGAAGGCTTGGATTTTTAAGTTCAGGAATTTAGGTCCACCCAATTCTAATGGGTACCTGACTTGAGTTGGGAAAAGTAAAGGTGGTTGCTCGTTAACCGTTGGCCAAAGAAACAGATGACATTTACATCACCTGCCATAGAGATGGCATGGCCTAAAAAGGGAAATTACATCCAATTATTTATAGTCGCTTATTATATCAATTGTTATAATTATTATTATTATTACTATAGTATTTTAAAATAAAACCACTCCATGTTAATAAATCTTAAAGAAAGACTTCTTTTTTTCAACAAACTTTTTTTTTTTACATAAAAAGCAATACTTTGTAGTTAACAGAGTTTGTTATGACAATCATGATGACTTTATTGCCTCTATTTTCCATGGCACAAAAACGTAATAGAATAGACACATGTAATAATAGCATGATGGTTAACAAATATATAGAAACACAATTGACTAAGGCTGATTTCACTTCGGACGTGTCAATACAATTCTCTCTAGTATCTTGATCTAGTTAGTGTTGAGCAATTCTTTTCTTCTCACAAACACTTGCATGGTTGGTCGTTGGTTTGTAGCTCCAGATAGCTAGTAGAGATAAACCCAAGCAGGTGTGTTCAATTCTTAATAAAATGACTTTAAATCAACTAGAAAAGACTTCTTTAAAATAAAACTTAATGCAACATTTATAGTATATACAGATTCAACTTGCGATATAGTCTAGATCGGGTATGTCAAACTCACTAAGGTGTATGGGCGACTTTAAAAAATTACTATGACCTGAGGGGCCGCAGCAAAAAAAATCAGTTGTTAAACAGCCTACTAGTTTTATGTAAATAAGAAACAGTACAATAGAATACAATAATTAATGGCATACCTGTCCCTTAGTTAGCTAAATTTGTTGTTCTATGTAGTAATTAAAAATTACTATGATTACGCTTTATTTTCTTTGTCCTGATGCCTGACATCTTTTCTGGGATACAATAAAGTTTATTAATGTCTTGTTGAAGTTAGTTTGTTACTGACACTTTCATCACTGATGATAAATTTTGATCAGATAATTTCGGTGAGGTGTTTTTGTAGCTTTCATTATGGAAAAGAACTGCTCACAGAGATGAGTGCTTGCAAACATAGCTAGAATTCTGGCTGCAAAATTCCACAATTCAACGTACCGTTCAGGGTAAATAACTATAAAATTTTGGCACAGCCACTTCTATAAACTTTGATTTCAACAACGAATCTGACTGCTATTCTATCAGCTCTAGTTGCACATTGCCAGCAGCAGTTTCAGTATCAAATGAGAATGGAGATACAAACAACGAAAATTCTTGCTCGTACGAAACGAAGTCAGGAAAACGCTCATTGAAAGCATCTACTAACGAGTCCAGGTGTAAGACATATTTACCAAATGCTGTAGCCGTATTAAATCTTTTTTGTTCCTGACACGTTCAGAAGTGAACAAGATTTTCTCTTGATATTTGGTTTATCCACAGTCGTAACTGTGCTTGAAAGCACTTCACATGATTACACGCAGTTGTGACAATTTTGTCTTAACTTTGAAGTTTCAAATTCAAGTCTTGCAGGTGACCAGTGAGATCAACTGCAAATGCCAAATCCTGAATCCATTCGTCAACAGGTTCACCTTTCATATTCAGAAACAATACAATTTCCTCACGCAGTGTAAGAAATCTCTTCAATACTTTATGACATGAGAGCCAGTGGACTTCTGTGTAGTAGGGAACACAATCAAATTCGTGTCCAATGTCATCCAAAAACATAAAAAATTGGCGATGATTTAAGCCACGGGCACGAATAAAATTGAGAGCGACTGAAAACGGTCTTATGACATGTTGGAACTATAATTGCTGTGCGCAGAATGTTTCTTGGTGAATAATGCATTGAAAATGAGCAAATTTAAAATTAGCATCAGTCTCTACATTTTGCAAGTAGCTTGCATCAAAACCATTTCATTTCATGGTTGGTGCACCATCCGTTGTTAGACTAGCTAGCTTAACCAAAGATAATTTGTACTGCAATATCACCTCCTGTTATTTCTCAAAAACATCCTTGCTTGTTGTGGTCTTATGCATAGATAAATCTCAAGTAGCTTCTCATGTATCTCAAAATTTCTGTCACAAGCCCTTATGAATATAGCCAACTGTGCAACACCCGTTACATCAGTTGATTCATCTAGAGCCAATGAAAATATTTCAAAATCAACTATTATGTTCTTTAATTATTCACGTAATCTAACTGACATGTCATTTGTTCTATCTGCCAAAGTGTTTCTAGTTAACGCTTTGAATGCTTTCACCTTTTCTGGACAAATTACTTCGGCTTTAACGACACCCTCCTTCATAAAATCACATTCACTAAATGATTTGCTATGCAATTAAGTTTGCCAAAATGTAGCTTGCTTTCACTGCAGACTCACTCTCGTTGTTCATTTTAACAAATACTATTTTTCAATTCAAGTAGCTTATCATCTCTTATTTTCCAGCGTAATAGTTTAACATTATTTTGATAATTTTTTTAGGTGGCCAAGCGGGCCTCATGCAAAGTGGTCGCGGGCCGCATGTGTTCCCCGAACACCGTGTTTGACATGCCTGGTTTAGATCTTGTAGTAAGAAGAAGAAATGAGCCTCGTTTCCACTTCACCAAATTGTATATAATACCGACCTATGAAAAAATATCACAAATGCTCATATTGCAACCCATCTCATATTACCCCAATCCCCCCCCCCCCCATATTCGACCTAGACATAATAAAAATCTATGCGGTTAGAAATATTTGTGACCAACTGTTTATCTTGAAATGTTCTCAATGCGCTACGATCCCATCACCTGTCTAGACCAGTTGTTAACATGGAAATAAAAAGGGGGGTATCTTGGTGAATGTTTACTTGATGGTTTAAAATTCGTTTTTTTTTCAATGCAAAATGTTCACTTAGAGCTCAAGAGTCCTCAAAGGAACTAATTCAACTTATACCAACACACTGTCAAGTACAACTTCTATCCCTTGTTCAAGATACCAAAAAAATATATAATTAATTATCACAAGTTAATAAGCTAATTGTTTTTTTTTTAAATCAATTCTTGTGTTGTCAGATAAAAGAAATAATTGTGTAAAATTTCAGATTAATCCGAGATTGGGTGTGGTTAGAAATAACAAACTTTTTACCATAGAGACAGACAGTTGATCTTAAGCTCTGTAACAAAATCTAACACACTGCAAAGTCTTTTCTCTCTAACGTCTCTGATTGGTTTCCACCTTTCAACTCACAACCCCGTCACCAATTAATACGAATTATGACAGACCAGCTCGTGGTTTCATCATTCAACACCAATAAAAACTAACACTCCCTTACCTTGTTGTTACCATGTAAACATATACACAGGCTACACTCCACGATAATTTATTACAAACGCACGCATAAGTGCATAAAAAACACAAAATACTTTGACATTTTGATTAAATCCTTGAAGATATAAGAGTTATATTGTATTCAAATATTACCTTCAGGACCGGTCTCACATTATTGGAAGCCCCAAGAGAAGTGAATTCGGTGGCCCCCAAATTAAATAGAAAAATAATCAGTGAAGAAATAAAATTTGGAGCTCTGTGCGAACCCCGCACCAATCGGAGGCTCTAAGTGGCTGCCTAATTTGCCTATGCCTAAGGCGGCCCTGTTAGCTTACAGACCAACTGTTAACTAAATCGTATTTACATCAGTGACATTGAATTAACCAGTGCAAAGCGATTTTATCATTAATAGTCTTAGTAAAGAACAAATGTAATTTCTTGGTTATCTTTTGGGAGTTGTGGGTAATTGTGATCAATAGAGCCATTGAAAATAAGTTATTTACATAGAGAGAAATCAAAAGAAACTATTTAAAAAGTCACGCTTTTAGAAGAATATATAGAAGTCTAAACATAGCTCGCTGTAACTTGATGATGGACGATGTCAACATAGAACACTATCACATAATGTAGACATGTGTGTGTGCTTACTATATGCCACTAATCAGTTGAAAAAACCAAATAGCGTGCATTTTGAGGACCATAGATAGACGCTGAACACATTTCCAATTCTATGAAGAGAATACTGAAATCAAATTTAAAATGACAATAATACACAAGATCATAGAGTATTTAAATATGAAATGCGTTATTTTTAATACTTCTAGAATTAAACAAAGTGAAACATTTGTTTAGAGACCAAAAAAACAACAACAGCACAAACACAATAAATAGATTGTTGTTGTTTTTCCTCGAAAACAAAAAGGGAGGAGAAGTTTGCTTTAGCAGTAGCACAATTTCATCATGACCAACAAAAAATTAAATATGATGTAGAATGTGTGGGTGTACTCTATATGGATACTTCAGTCAAATAAACCCTGTATTTATTTTAGGTTTATGTAACCTATTTATAGTTTTTGGCACATCGGCACAACTGCAGGCCATGTCGGCTTAGTTAACGCTATAAACGTTATAAGGTAAGATAGATATAATTTATATAGGTCCAATCAAATGAAAATTCAGTTTTCTACTATTGACTATCTCAGCGTAACTACTGTATAATTACACAAGATTGAGAAATTGAAACGAATGGAGCGTTCCACAGAGGAGATTTTAAAATACTAATTATGTGAAGGCAAGATTAAATAATAATAAAGTGAAGATCGAGTTCAAGCTTTAAAGCCACCATCGAAAAGAAAAATTACCAAACATAAATTATATATACCGTTAAAAAAAAGATATTTATTGAACCGCTAACTTCAAAATGACAAAATATTTTAATAGATTCTATGAATGGCCAGGAAGATCAATGTTGATTATAAACTTATAGGCAGTATAGGATATGCTCTGAAAATACGGTGCTGCAACAGTTTGCCCTGATAGATAGTTGATCAAATTAGTTCAAATGTTCAACCCACGTGTTGGACAAAGTTATGGAGTTTCAATTGGTGACCCCAGAGAGCCGAATGCAGGAAACAGGGGTCAAGGCAAGTCTAGTTGGACAGGAAAAGGTTCTTCACATCTATCTAGCTATTGTGACATATTGCGCTTAAAACAATAATACAAAGGGAGAACAAGAGAGAGAGAGAGAGAGAGAGAGAGAGAGAGGTTACATTTACTAGAGTGAGCAAAAAAATGAAAATAAAACAGTTGACATCCAAAAGAGAAGAGAGACAAACCCAGACAGAGAGAGAGAGAGAGAGAGAGAGAGGAAAAAAAGGGGGGAGGTCCTCAATGAGTCATGTCCGGCGAGCGAGTGCTCCAGGCCAACAGTGAATCAGAGATAAACAATTGACATTAACTCTTTCTCTCCCAGACAATGCAACAACAAATGTGACGTGAAAAAGTTTGTTTTTTTTAAATAACAAAGCAGGGAGCGACATAGAGAGCGCCAACGTAGATTGGAACAACTCAATCCAAACTGAATCTATTCAACAAATAGATTGGAACAACTCAATCCAAACTGAATCTATTCAACAAATAGATTGGAACAACTCAATCCAAACTGAATTTATTCAACAAATAGATTGGAACAACTCAATCCAATCTAATCTAGAAATACTAGATGTATAGGGTTTTTTTCCCTTGTTTTGATGGGCCAATTAGACAATGTCTACAATTTCTAGGTTGCTAATCCGCCAGAAACCTCAGTACACTTTTTCTATTTGGTTCCAAAAAAAAAATATATGAAAATAACTTCTGGTTTTATTTTGTATTGAGTTGTTACTAGATCTCCATTACCAAAGTAAAATAAATCAAGCTTCCATGAAAATTTTCAATGATACTTTTGTTCAAACATTTCTAGAGTTACAACTTTTTGAGATACATTTTTAAATAGCTACATTCATTTACAAACTAGTGCACCTCCTTTCCCGACCCATTATTTTGGGGTACTGAATAATGAACACAAGAGTCCACATACCCAGCACAAACTTCGTGGTCAATAATTGAACTGAACTCTAAAATCAAGAATTCTAAATTGAGATAAAACAAATCTAAATCTACAGTTTAGTGACAGACGGAACAGGAGAAACAATGAACCTACATCTTTTCTACATCGTGGGTAGTAACCTTTAAAGTCTAAACTAAAGAGTAGCCGCAATACTCCTTGGTCCAAGTGAACCCACAGAGAAAGAGAAACAGGTAAATATTTTCAGAACAGAATGCCGGAAATGATTCCATCCTCTCTACTTGCTCGCGCTGAGAGTGAGAGAGGGAAGGGGGGAGTTAAAGAGTTCTAAACTGGCTGGTGGGAGGGGGGTGTGGAGATGAGTAGTGATGAAGTGAGATATTGGCGGGAATCAAGTGAGAACAGCAGTGTGACTGTGAAACATCCGTTCAGATTAGTGAGTAGCACACGGTTTATTTTCTTGTCCAACTCTGTCGGTGGACTTTTGGGATTTCTCAGCCTGCCCAGGATGTTTAATAGGGCAACTGATTGTGGGTTAGAGAACTATGAAACAGAACACACACACGCAGAGAGAGAGAGAGAGAGAGAGAGAGAGATGTCTGCAGTTTAGAGACCAAACATAATTATTTCTGAATGGTCGTAGAAACGAACTAAAAATTGAAGCTGAACTGAATTTCAAACGATTACTGCACTATGGAACTAGACATTTCCCCCTATTCCAAGTGTTAACACTGCCTGTTGGGCACACTAGTTTGAATAGCAAGTAGTCTTTAGACTAGGAACTGATCTGTGAAAATTATGCAAACGTATGCATAACAAAAAAATAAGTCTGACTTTCTAAACAAATCAAATGTTTTCGAATAAAAGACACGGAGGAGGCCATGGATATTTAATGACCCGAATCCATATTACTCTGCACAACACAGCCCATGTATTACAACACAGCCAATGTAGTTAGTACGAATGACTAACACATCTACGGTAATGTCTTCGCGGCGTCAGTGTATTTCAATTTTTGTGTACCGTAGAGCAATGCGCGACAGTGGTAATGACAAATAACCATATTTATAAAACTTTGATCTATACATAAGCAGTCAAGGAGGGACAAGAATCCTGGGCTCTGTTTCAATATAAAACCGAGACACAGTGTCATTAGCCCGCGTTCATTCATAGAGTTCAGATTGTTGCAGGCTGCAAGGTGGTCCTGTGGGAAGACATTATCGATGGTCGTGACTGACAATAGTAATAAGCCATAGAATGAAAGAGACAATGGTTCTCTGTTTATTTGACCTAGACTTTAGAGAGCATGAAATTCTGGCTTCATGTGCCAAATACTTTTAACAGCCAAGAGACTGGTGACGAAATGCATGGAAATAATATAAACTAGGCGTATTAGACTGTAACCTAGACACATAGTTGGCCTGAAAGTCTCATCAAATACAATAGAGGAGAAATTTACTTTTCTTTATATTTACTTTGAAAAATTTAAATAGTCAAACTAGATTTTTCCCCATGTGGCCAACGAGCTAGTAATTCTTTTCTCAGTGATATAC
The DNA here is from genome assembly GCA_036873155.1 of Biomphalaria sudanica. Taxonomy (NCBI): domain Eukaryota; kingdom Metazoa; phylum Mollusca; class Gastropoda; family Planorbidae; genus Biomphalaria; species Biomphalaria sudanica. The sequence continues at coordinate 583,186 of JAZGLO010004004.1, forward strand.
ATCAACTGTTAAATTTCTAGGAAAATCTTTTTTTTTTAGATCAGCAGTACGCGTCCATAATCCTGAAGATTCCTAACACTGGACCAGCGAGATGACATGTCTTGAACACATTCCTAACGACCAGCGAGATGACATGTCTTGAACACATTCCCAACGACCAGCGAGATGACATGTCTTGAACACATTCCCAACGACCAGCGAGATGACATGTCTTGAACACATTCCCAACGACCAGCGAGATGACATGTCTTGAACACATTCCCAACGACCAGCGAGATGACATGTCTTGAACACATTCCCAACGACCAGCGAGATGACATGTCTTGAACACATTCCCAACTACCAGCGAGATGACATGTCTTGAACACATTCCCAACGACCAGCGAGATGACATGTCTTGAACACATTCCCAACGACCAGCGAGATGACATGTCTTGAACACATTCCCAACGACCAGCGTGATGACATGTCTTGAACACATTCCCAACGACCAGCGTGATGACATGTCTTGAACACATTCCCAACGACCAGCGTGATGACATGTCTTGAACACATTCCCAACGACCAGCGAGATGACATGTCTTGAACACATTCCCAACGACCAGCGAGATGACATGTCTTGAACACATTCTCAACGACCAGCGAGATGACATGTCTTGAACACATTCTCAACGACCAGCGAGATGACATGTCTTGAACACATTCCCAACGACCAGCGAGATGACATGTCTTGAACACATTCCCAACGACCAGCGTGATGACATGTCTTGAACACATTCCCAACGACCAGCGTGATGACATGTCTTGAACACATTCCCAACGACCAGCGTGATGACATGTCTTGAACACATTCCCAACGACCAGCGAGATGACATGTCTTGAACACATTCCCAACGACCAGCGAGATGACATGTCTTGAACACATTCCCAACGACCAGCGAGATGACATGTCTTGAACACATTCCCAACGACCAGCGTGATGACATGTCTTGAACACATTCCCAACGACCAGCGTGATGACATGTCTTGAACACATTCCCAACGACCAGCGTGATGACATGTCTTGAACACATTCCCAACGACCAGCGAGATGACATGTCTTGAACACATTCCCAACGACCAGCGTGATGACATGTCTTGAACACATTCCCAACGACCAGCGTGATGACATGTCTTGAACACATTCCCAACGACCAGCGTGATGACATGTCTTGAACACATTCCCAACGACCAGCGTGATGACATGTCTTGAACACATTCCCAACGACCAGCGTGATGACATGTCTTGAACACATTCCCAACGACCAGCGTGATGACATGTCTTGAACACATTCCCAACGACCAGCGTGATGACATGTCTTGAACACATTCCCAACGACCAGCGTGATGACATGTCTTGAACACATTCCCAACGACCAGCGTGATGACATGTCTTGAACACATTCCCAACGACCAGCGAGATGACATGTCTTGAACACATTCCCAACGACCAGCGAGATGACATGTCTTGAACACATTCCCAACGACCAGCGAGATGACATGTCTTGAACACATTCCCAACGACCAGCGTGATGACATGTCTTGAACACATTCCCAACGACCAGCGAGATGACATGTCTTGAACACATTCCCAACGACCAGCGAGATGACATGTCTTGAACACATTCCCAACGACCAGCGAGATGACATGTCTTGAACACATTCCCAACGACCAGCGTGATGACATGTCTTGAACACATTCCCAACGACCAGCGTGATGACATGTCTTGAACACATTCCCAACGACCAGCGAGATGACATGTCTTGAACACATTCCCAACGACCAGCGTGATGACATGTCTTGAACACATTCCCAACGACCAGCGAGATGACATGTCTTGAACACATTCCCAACGACCAGCGTGATGACATGTCTTGAACACATTCCCATTACCAGCGAGATGACATGTCTTGAACACATTCCCAACGACCAGCGTGATGACATGTCTTGAACACATTCCCAACGACCAGCGAGATGACATGTCTTGAACACATTTCCAACGACCAGCGAGATGACATGTCCTGAACACATTCCCAACGACCAGCGAGATGACATGTCTTGAACACATTCCCAACGACCAGCGAGATGACATGTCTTGAACACATTCCCAACGACCAGCGTGATGACATGTCTTGAACACATTCCCAACGACCAGCGTGATGACATGTCTTGAACACATTCCCAACGACCAGCGAGATGACATGTCTTGAACACATTCCCAACGACCAGCGAGATGACATGTCCTGAACACATTCCCAACGACCAGCGAGATGACATGTCCTGAACACATTCCCAACGACCAGCGAGATGGCATGTCCTGAACACATTCCCAACGACCAGCGAGATGACATGTCTTGAACACATTCCCAACGACCAGCGAGATGACATGTCCTGAACACATTCCCAACGACCAGCGAGATGACATGTCCTGAACACATTCCCAACGACCAGCGAGATGACATGTCCTGAACACATTCCCAACGACCAGCGAGATGACATGTCCTGAACACATTCCCAACGACCAGCGAGATGACATGTCCTGAACACATTCCCAACGACCAGGCAGCCTTCCATATTTCACAATATGATTTCATAGAAATTTGTTAAACGTTTTTTAATAGTATAGTATAGTATAGTATAGTATAGTGGGTAAAAACACCCTAACAATGTTTATTATAAAAATGTTTTGTTTGACAAATAATCAACAGAACCTCTTGCGCTAAAAAGGCTGCGCATGCTTCATAGAAATACACAATCTAAGCAGTAGGACCAATGTTTGACTATGTTTTATGTCTTGACATGTGTCAAGTTATTGTCAAGTCATTGGATAAAAAACCTATCCGTGAAATGTTCATATGAAACTGATGTTGGAAGAGTGAAAAACATATACGTCTTTTTTTTTTTAGTGTTTGAAACTGAAGACCTACTGATACAGCCTCAATGTTACTTTGGAGGCTTTGAAACATTTGCATGAACACATTGTTGGATTCAATGTAGTTCATATCGGTATCGAGGCTTTCAACTTATCACTTCATTGTGAGCCTCATTCACTAAAACAACATAAAATACTGTCACGTTTGATTCGAATTAGATGGAAAGTTGTATAGAATAGACAGGGAAGCACATGTTTGTTTACGCTATGTAAATGAAGTCCATTGTAACAGAGCAGATTTCTAACTGGGATCAAAGTTTAAAAAGGCATGGTGTTGTTTTTTTGTAAGATAGTTTAAGAATGTGCACTGTAGTATAACCCACATTCTAAAGAGAAGCCCAAGAGCCACCGATGTAGAAGATTGGAGTTGGACCTACAGGTGGACATAATGTGCAAGTCTGATTCCTTTAGAAGTCACGAGCCAGTACATCCCAGCCACACATTAGAAAGTGACCTCCCTACTTCGTCACGAGAAGGTTATGTTGAATTGTGTGCACCAGACGGTGACGTGACTCATACAGGTATTCAGACGTCTCCGAGATTTATAAAAACCTTGCCCTCCTCTCCCTCTCACCTTTAGTAGAGGAATCATAATGTGTGTGTGTGTGTGTGTGAAGGTTTGTGTTGGTATGTTAAACCGGATCTTATTGGGTCAATGTTTGCAAACATTGCACATTACTATGACATAGTTCAATACAAATGAAACGGAGAACTAGGTCTGAATTATTTACCTGTTCCAGATGACTAGACAAGACTGGAGCGCGGGGGGGGGGGGGGGGGGTAAGAGGAACACTCATAGACACACAAACACACTGAGGATGTTTCAATTGAGTAAAGATAGATGACTCAGGGTGCACCAGACGTCACACTTTCCGAGGAGATTACACATTAACACCCCCACTCCCCAGACTTTGTCCGTGACCATCAAAGTCCGTAATGATTCGAGCTTTCAGAATGAGTGATTTGGAGAATAGGTGTCCCTACCTGTGCAATATGTCTATCTTTAGTTCACGTTGGTTCATAGTTTACTTGCTCCCATTAACTTTGTAAGTAACTGCTCTGACACCATGCTCACATTAACACCCTAGTATTCTTTCCTGCCACCCACCCTTTTGTGTGTGTGTGTGTGTTTACGGGAATTGAGTGAAACTACCAGAACTTTATCTCTATCACCACTAACACACAAGGTCAAGGAAGCGCTAATTGATAGTCTATAGGAAGAACAATTTTAATGCTCAATTAATGTTTTCTTGCAGTTTTATGAGGAACGATAGTTTGTTAACTCATTAACACCGGATGAGAATATTATAAAAACTCTTTTTTAAATTATTGCTTTTTATCTGTGTATCTATTACGCTTTAAATTACAATGAAACATTTTCTGTACCGTGATGTGATATGTTTTCTTTTTCTCGTAACATAATTCCACATCTGCTTCGATCTATTGAGGGCAGGTACACACACACTAAAGAATATAAACACTTTTCAGAAAGTACAAAAAAGAAATCACGTAGGCATTAACACAGGAACACACACACACACAATAATGTACTTTTTAGAAAACACCCTCAGAGATGTAGACATCTACAGTTACACAATTAACAAAACATTATGCACTTTTCATTATGTACTTTTCAGAAAGTAAAAAAAAGGAGGCCGTACATTTCTCCCAGACCCACGTCTGTCTTCTACACGCTCGTTTTCATTCCAACATAAACAATGTGTTCTTGGTAAAAACGCCTGGAAGAAATAATATAGGTCTAGCTAAATCTGTTGTTTTTTTTTAATCTCTAGTGTGTTATGCACATACATAGTTTTAGATGAAAACAAGTTTAATTAAATTATTTCTAGCGAAACTCATTGACATTCAGCGGTTTACTATAAAGTCCAGGTGTTTCATTTTGTTGCCAGTTTGTTATTAGAAACGATTTTATTTTTTAGGTATACTTAATTTACTTAGACATCTTTGTATTTGTATAAAATTCCATTCCATTTTTCGCAGCAAACTTGGACATGTAAGATAAAATATATTTTAACATACACCATACTTTCTGTTCTACCAAGTTACAGTGTCAAATTATTAAGCTTTCATGATATATATATATATATATATATATATATATATATATATGTATATATATATAAATACTTGAGATAAGAATTATGATTTCTATTTATTATACAAAATTATTATTTCTATTTATTATACATTGATCTTTTTTTTTAGTTATAAAGCATTTCGAGTAGATCTTTGAGAAGCTGTCCAGGAGTAAGGCCAATGTTAAACACGAAAACAGATCAGTGAAAGAACGTTGAAGAACAAGTGGAAAGGTGTGGAGGGAGGGGGGGGTAACATCTATGTATATTGTATAAAGTCTTGGGAAGAACAAGATAGAGAGGGAAGGGAGGGGGGGGGGTAACATCTATGTATAAAGTCTTGGAAAGAACAAGATAGAGAGGGAAGGGAGAGGGGGGTAACATCTATGTATAAAGTCTTGGAAAGAACAAGATAGAGAGGGAAGGGAGGGGGGTAACATCTATGTATAAAGTCTTGGGAAGAACAAGATAGAGAGGGAAGGGAGGGGGGGTAACATCTATGTATAAAGTCTTGGAAAGAACATGATAGAGAGGGAAGGGAGGAGGGGGGTAACATCTAGGTATAAAGTCTGGGGAGGAACAAGATAGAGAGGAAAGGGGGGGGGGGGGGGTAACAGCTATGTATAAAGTCTTGGAAGAACAAGATAGAGAGGAAAGGGAGGGGGGGGGGGTAACATCTAGGTATAAAGTCTTGGGCAGAACAAGATAGAGAGGGAGGGAGGGGGGTAACATCTATGTATAAAGTCTTGGGAAAAACAAGATAGAGAGAAAAGGGAGGGAGGGGGGGTAACATCTATGTATAAAGTCTTGGGAAGAACAAGATAGAGAGGGAAGGGAGGGGGGGTAACATCTATGTATAAAGTCTTGGGAAGAACAAGATAGAGAGAAAAGGGAGGGGGGGGTAACATCTATGTATAAAGTCTTGGGAAGAACAAGATAGAGAGGGAAGGGAGGGGGGGTAACATCTATGTATAAAGTCTTGGGAAAAACAAGATAGAGAGAAAAGGGAGGGAGGGGGGGGGTAACATCTATGTATAAAGTCTTGGGAAGAACAAGATAGAGAGGGAAGGGAGGGGGGGGTAACATCTATGTATAAAGTCTTGGGAAGAACAAGATAGAGGGAAGGGAGGGGGGGTAACATCTATGTATAAAGTCTTGGGAAGAACAAGATAGAGAGGGAAGGGAGGGGGGGTAACATCTATGTATAAAGTCTTGGGAAAAACAAGATAGAGAGAAAAGGGAGGGAGGGGGGGTAACATCTATGTATAAAGTCTTGGGAAAAACAAGATAGAGAGAAAAGGGAGGGGGGGGGTAACAGCTATGTATAAAGTCTTGGGAAGAACAAGATAGAGAGAAAAGGGAGGGGGGGGGGTAACAGCTATGTATAAAGTCTTGGGAAAAACAAGATAGAGAGAAAAGGGAGGGGGGGGGGTAACATCTATGTATAAAGTCTTGGGAAGAACAAGATAGAGAGGGAAGGGAGGGGGGGGGGGTAACATCTATGTATAAAGTCTTGGGAAAAACAAGATAGAGAGAAAAGGGAGGGGGGGGGGGGGTAACAGCTATGTATAAAGTCTTGGGAAGAACAAGATAGAGAGGGAAGGGAGGGGGGTAACATCTATGTATAAAGTCTTGGGAAAAACAAGATAGAGAGAAAAGGGAGGGGGGGGGGGGTAACATCTATGTATAAAGTCTTGGGAAGAACAAGATAGAGAGGGAAGGGAGGGGGGGGTAACATCTATGTATAAAGTCTTGGGAAAAACAAGATAGAGAGAAAAGGGAGGGGGGGGGTAACATCTATGTATAAAGTCTTGGGAAGAACAAGATAGAGAGGGAAGGGAGGGGGGGTAACATCTATGTATAAAGTCTTGGGAAAAACAAGATAGAGAGAAAAGGGAGGGGGGGGGTAACAGCTATGTATAAAGTCTTGGGAAGAACAAGATAGAGAGGGAAGGGAGGGGGGTAACATCTATGTATAAAGTCTTGGGAAAAACAAGATAGAGAGAAAAGGGAGGGGGGGTAACATCTATGTATAAAGTCTTGGGAAGAACAAGATAGAGAGGGAAGGGAGGGGGGGTAACATCTATGTATAAAGTCTTGGGAAAAACAAGATAGAGAGAAAAGGGAGGGAGGGGGGGTAACATCTATGTATAAAGTCTTGGGAAAAACAAGATAGAGAGAAAAGGGAGGGGGGGGTAACAGCTATGTATAAAGTCTTGGGAAGAACAAGATAGGGAGGGAAGGGAGGGGGGGTAACATCTATGTATAAAGTCTTGGGAAGAACAAGATAGGGAGGGAAGGGGGGGGGTAACATCTAGGTATAAAGTCTTGGGCAGAACAAGATAGAGAGGGAGGGAGGGGGGTAACATCTATGTATAAAGTCTTGGGAAGAACAAGATAGGGAGGGAAGGGAGGGGGGGGGTAACATCTATGTATAAAGTCTTGGGAAGAACAAGATAGAAAGGGGAAGGGAGGGGGGGGTAACATCTAGGTATAAAGTCTTGGGAAGAACAAGATAGAGAGGGAAGGGAGGGGGGGGGTAACATCTATGTATAAAGTCTTGGGAAGAACAAGATAGAGAGGAAAGGAAGGGGGGTAACATCTATGTATAAAGTCTTGGGAAGAACAAGATAGAGAGGAAAGGGAGGGGGGGGGGGTAACATCTAGGTATAAAGTCTTGGGAAGAACAAGATAGAAAGGGGAAGGGAGGGGGGGGGGTAACATCTAGGTATAAAGTCTTGGGAAGAACAAGATAGAAAGGGGAAGGGAGGGGGGGGGTTAACATCTAGGTATAAAGTCTTGGGAAGAACAAGATAGAAAGGGGAAGGGAGGGGGGGGGGTAACATCTAGGTATAAAGTCTTGGAAGAACAAGATAGAGAGGAAAGGGAGGGGGGGTAACATCTATGTATAAAGTCTTGGAAGAACAAGATAGAGAGGAAAGGGAGGGGGGGTAACATCTATGTATAAAGTCTTGGGAAGAACAAGATAGAGAGGAAAGGGAGGGGGGGGGGGGGTAACATCTATGTATAAAGTCTTGGAAGAACAAGATAGAGAGGGAAGGGAGACGTTTTCTAAGCTTTGCGTTTTGGAAGGGAGGGGGGTAACATCTATGTATAAAGTCTTGGGAAGAACAAGATAGAGAGGGAAGGGAGGGGGGGTAACATCTATGTATAAAGTCTTGGAAAGAACATGATAGAGAGGGAAGGGAGGAGGGGGGTAACATCTAGGTATAAAGTCTGGGGAAGAACAAGATAGAGAGGAAAGGGAGGGGGGGGGGGGTAACAGCTATGTATAAAGTCTTGGAAGAACAAGATAGAGAGGAAAGGGAGGGGGGGGGTAACATCTAGGTATAAAGTCTTGGGCAGAACAAGATAGAGAGGGAGGGAGGGGGGTAACATCTATGTATAAAGTCTTGGGAAAAACAAGATAGAGAGAAAAGGGAGGGAGGGGGGGTAACATCTATGTATAAAGTCTTGGGAAGAACAAGATAGAGAGGGAAGGGAGGGGGGGGTAACATCTATGTATAAAGTCTTGGGAAGAACAAGATAGAGGGAAGGGAGGGGGGGGTAACATCTATGTATAAAGTCTTGGGAAGAACAAGATAGAGAGGGAAGGGAGGGGGGGTAACATCTATGTATAAAGTCTTGGGAAAAACAAGATAGAGAGAAAAGGGAGGGAGGGGGGGTAACATCTATGTATAAAGTCTTGGGAAAAACAAGATAGAGAGAAAAGGGAGGGGGGGGGTAACAGCTATGTATAAAGTCTTGGGAAGAACAAGATAGAGAGAAAAGGGAGGGGGGGGGGGGGTAACAGCTATGTATAAAGTCTTGGGAAAAACAAGATAGAGAGAAAAGGGAGGGGGGGGGGGTAACATCTATGTATAAAGTCTTGAGAAGAACAAGATAGAGAGGGAAGGGAGGGGGGGTAACATCTATGTATAAAGTCTTGGGAAAAACAAGATAGAGAGAAAAGGGAGGGGGGGGGGTAACAGCTATGTATAAAGTCTTGGGAAGAACAAGATAGAGAGGGAAGGGAGGGGGGTAACATCTATGTATAAAGTCTTGGGAAAAACAAGATAGAGAGAAAAGGGAGGGGGGGGTAACATCTATGTATAAAGTCTTGGGAAGAACAAGATAGAGAGGGAAGGGAGGGGGGGGGGGGTAACATCTATGTATAAAGTCTTGGGAAAAACAAGATAGAGAGAAAAGGGAGGGAGGGGGGGTAACATCTATGTATAAAGTCTTGGGAAAAACAAGATAGAGAGAAAAGGGAGGGGGGGGGTAACAGCTATGTATAAAGTCTTGGGAAGAACAAGATAGAGAGAAAAGGGAGGGGGGGGGGGTAACAGCTATGTATAAAGTCTTGGGAAAAACAAGATAGAGAGAAAAGGGAGGGGGGGGTAACATTTATGTATAAAGTCTTGGGAAGAACAAGATAGAGAGGGAAGGGAGGGGGGGGGTAACATCTATGTATAAAGTCTTGGGAAAAACAAGATAGAGAGAAAAGGGAGGGGGGGGGGTAACAGCTATGTATAAAGTCTTGGGAAGAACAAGATAGAGAGGGAAGGGAGGGGGGTAACATCTATGTATAAAGTCTTGGGAAAAACAAGATAGAGAGAAAAGGGAGGGGGGGGGTAACATCTATGTATAAAGTCTTGGGAAGAACAAGATAGAGAGGGAAGGGAGGGGGGTAACATCTATGTATAAAGTCTTGGGAAAAACAAGATAGAGAGAAAAGGGAGGGGGGGGGGGTAACATCTATGTATAAAGTCTTGGGAAGAACAAGATAGAGAGGGAAGGGAGGGGGGGTAACATCTATGTATAAAGTCTTGGGAAAAACAAGATAGAGAGAAAAGGGAGGGGGGGGGGTAACAGCTATGTATAAAGTCTTGGGAAGAACAAGATAGAGAGGGAAGGGAGGGGGGTAACATCTATGTATAAAGTCTTGGGAAAAACAAGATAGAGAGAAAAGGGAGGGGGGGGGGGTAACATCTATGTATAAAGTCTTGGGAAGAACAAGATAGAGAGGGAAGGGAGGGGGGGTAACATCTATGTATAAAGTCTTGGGAAAAACAAGATAGAGAGAAAAGGGAGGGAGGGGAGGTAACATCTATGTATAAAGTCTTGGGAAAAACAAGATAGAGAGAAAAGGGAGGGGGGGGGTAACAGCTATGTATAAAGTCTTGGGAAGAACAAGATAGAGAGGGAAGGGAGGGGGTAACATCTATGTATAAAGTCATGGGAAGAACAAGATAGAGAGGAAAGGGAGGGGGGTAACATCTATGTATAAAGTCTTGGGAAGAACAAGATAGAGAGGAAAGGGAGGGAGGGGGGGTAACATCTATGTATAAAGTCTTGGGAAGAACAAGATAGAGAGGGAAGGGAGGGGGGGTAACATCTATGTATAAAGTCTTGGGAAGAACAAGATAGAGAGAAAAGGGAGGGAGGGGGGGTAACATCTATGTATAAAGTCTTGGGAAGAACAAGATAGGGAGGGAAGGGAGGTGGGGTAACATCTATGTATAAAGTCTTGGGAAGAACAAGATAGGGAGGGAAGGGAGGGGGGGGGTAACATCTATGTATAAAGTCTTGGGAAGAACAAGATAGAGAGGGAAGGGAGGGGGGGGGTAACATCTATGTATAAAGTCTTGGGAAGAACAAGATAGGGAGGGAAGGGAGGGGGGGGGTAACATCTATGTATAAAGTCTTGGGAAGAACAAGATAGAGAGGGAAGGGAGGGGGGGGGTAACATCTATGTATAAAGTCTTGGGAAGAACAAGATAGAGAGGGAAGGGAGGGGGGGGTAACATCTATGTATAAAGTCTTGGGAAGAACAAGATAGGGAGGGAAGGGAGGGGGGGTAACATCTATGTATAAAGTCTTGGGAAGAACAAGATAGGGAGGGAAGGGGGGGGTAACATCTAGGTATAAAGTCTTGGGCAGAACAAGATAGAGAGGGAGGGAGGGGGGTAACATCTATGTATAAAGTCTTGGGAAGAACAAGATAGAGAGGGAAGGGAGGGGGGGGGGTAACATCTATGTATAAAGTCTTGGGAAGAACAAGATAGAGAGGGAAGGGAGGGGGGGGTAACATCTATGTATAAAGTCTTGGGAAGAACAAGATAGGGAGGGAAGGGAGGGGGGGTAACATCTATGTATAAAGTCTTGGGAAGAACAAGATAGGGAGGGAAGGGGGGGGGTAACATCTAGGTATAAAGTCTTGGGCAGAACAAGATAGAGAGGGAGGGAGGGGGGTAACATCTATGTATAAAGTCTTGGGAAGAACAAGATAGGGAGGGAAGGGAGGGGGGGTAACATCTATGTATAAAGTCTTGGGAAGAACAAGATAGAAAGGGGAAGGGAGGGGGGGGGGTAACATCTAGGTATAAAGTCTTGGGAAGAACAAGATAGAAAGGGGAAGGGGGGGGGGGTTAACATCTAGGTATAAAGTCTTGGGAAGAACAAGATAGAAAGGGGAAGGGAGGGGGGGGTTAACATCTAGGTATAAAGTCTTGGGAAGAACAAGATAGAAAGGGGAAGGGAGGGGGGGGTAACATCTAGGTATAAAGTCTTGGAAGAACAAGATAGAGAGGAAAGGGAGGGGGGGTAACATCTATGTATAAAGTCTTGGAAGAACAAGATAGAGAGGAAAGGGAGGGGGGGTAACATCTATGTATAAAGTCTTGGGAAGAACAAGATAGAGAGGAAAGGGAGGGGGGGGGGTAACATCTATGTATAAAGTCTTGGAAGAACAAGATAGAGAGGGAAGGGAGACGTTTTGTAAGCTTTGCGTTTTGGAAGGTTCTGATGACAAAATTCAAGGAATAAAGCAAGCTTACAGAAGCAACGCTTCATCTTGTTCATACCCCCCCCCACAAGTGTCTGTTATTCAATAGATCTCCTTACTCAATGTGGCGGCCCCAAGGCCCAAAACAAAAGACAGTTCAATGCCAGTCTAAATGTCCATTCATGATCATGTCGTGTCACATCCGCGTGACTTTACCTGATACATGTGTGTTTGTGCAAGTGTGTGTTAATTTTATATCAAAATATAACTATAAATCTATATACATAGGCACACAGAGATTTGAGTGATGAAGTGAAGTGATTGAGTGAAGTTAATACAGAGTCCTGGTACAATTCAACTCATGTTTTCATCTCGAAAGCAGTGGCAGTAGAATTAACAATGTAGAATGTACAAAAGACTGTTTTTTATGCTACAATACGATAATTAGGCGCTTAATTGGACAAGAATCTCAAGATTCCGTTGCTCGAGGCGATACAAGATTCCGTTGCTCGAGGCGATACAAGATTCCGTTGCTCGAGGCGATAGCTTATCACAATAAACCAACACAAGACACACTTTTAGCTCATTACGTGGGGACCTGGAGACCGCGACGCTTGATCACATTCTTTACTGGAACTATTGGGCTCGACCCTAGTGGAGAGATGGAGAGAAGGGGACCCTTGACTCGAAGAGATTCTCCTCTAAACTATCCCTAATCATTTCACATTGATCTAGATCTACTTAAGACTTAAGTCTATCCTACAAAAGGGAACAATGGGATTGGAGTGAATCTTCACTTTTTTACCGCCACCCCCCCACACACACACGTTTTTGTAGAGAATGTAACAAGAGAAAGACCTCGAACCCATTATACTGTCGGCTGGTCTTGCAGACATTTGTCTTTGAGAGAGAACGAGAGAGAGAGAGAGAAAGGAGAAAACCCAACATCATGATATTTTAGAGAGCGAAAGAGAGAGGACAAACGTGACTAGAGGGTCAAAGTGAGAGTAGGACAAAGTGAGAGTAGGACAAAAGGGGACATGGCCTCTTAGAACGACTTACCACTATTCCATTGAAAGGTAGACTAGTGACAAAATGGAGACACATTCTGCCAAATGGCTTATTCAGGTGACAGGTACACAGTAGTGCTATTAGCACAGCGAGCGTCGGGTGATATGTATCTATTGTGTGTTGTGTCAGGTAACATCAATTGAAAATATACATTAAAAACATTGGACTAAGCGTATAAACAACAACTGAATCAACACTGGATCAGTAATAGCATGACCACTGCTACTCAGAGGCACCGAGGTGATAACAAAATAACAATACGCACATTTATTTCATTTCTCAACCCAATAAGTTGTATTTGTAAACTCTTGTATTGACATATTAGGTTCAAATACAAACACAAGTCTAAATCACATTCTTAACACTCAAATAGCGATGTAAGACCAATCTTAGCATTGAAAGACTTGGTAGTAGAAAATGAGCACCATTTGTTGTTAATGAGTTTAGTTGCGCTTTGTTCTCACAAAGCTATTGAATGAAAATCCTAAACTTTCTTTTTTCATGCTTAAATGGTTTATTTGTATAAGCATACTAAGTTTTATGAATTTTTCTCACTATTTTGGAAGACCATAAGTAGATGTACTTTATAACCTGTTTGAATCACATTGAAGACTGTTGCGACATTAGGTTTACAACCATGTCTGGTGTATAGTAATTGAGGAGTAAGTCTGAAAGCTGTTTTAAAAACGTGTTTATTTACGCGTGTCCATATATATACTTCTAATCTTAAAATAAGGAGTCCGCTTTTAGAAGACCACAATTAGACATACCATTTATTTTATCATAGTTCAAGTAGATGGGGGGAAAAAAGGATTACCCATAGCTCTTTTTGTTTTAAAGATCTTCAAATTATCAAATATAAATGCATCAATAAAACAATAGATTTTGTTAGAGAGAAACTAAAGAAAACGAGGGAGTCTATTCCTACCAATGATATGGTGACGACAAAACATGTCAGCTCGGAGCTTAAAAACAAAAACACAAGAGTGGTTATACTCCTGTTCAATGACATTGATGAAACTGTCTTGAAGAAATGACACAGTAAAAACACCAAAGTTATTCTATTCAGCTATAATAAATACACCTCTTTCAAAGCTAATTGAAGGTACACACACACACAAATAGAAGAGGCATTGTGTCAGAGTGTTTTCAAGACTGTTTACAAGCACTTAGTGCACAAATCTTGAAATGCATTGTCTCATGGCACAAAGACAGTGACACTGTCAAAGTGAAGAGGACGATACATCACATTCCTCTGGAGTTGAAACTAGAAGCTCAAAAAAAAAACACAACTTTTCATCGTTCGTGTTTGTTTTGTATTTGTTTCGTGGGAAAAGGAAAGCACTTTTTTATTTTCTCTTTTTCGTCATCACAAAATCTAATTAGCATACAAGTGTGTGTGTGTGTGTGTGAAAACAAAATTCTAAAAAGAAATGGTAAATTTTGAATAGCTCTTTTAGAACCTAGTCCTGCGTACTGTAACAAGTTTTGGTATCTTAGTACATCGGTTTTTAAAAGACAGAAAATGTAGAAGCTTTAATTGAAAATATGGTTATGTCTGTATTTCTTGAACATAAGTTATATGCGTGTATTTCTTGATATATTAAAGTTAATCATTCTTATCTTCATATAATCGCATCAAAGTGTTCGGCGAATGTTGTCAACGGGTCTCAAAGTGGTCCTCCACTCCTACCCACTACTAACATGAAAATGAAATCTGAAATTATGTGGAATGAGACAAGTGAAACTTCTTTTAGACCTGTTACGTTTACATATATACTACATACAGAGGATCGTCCGTAGCTAGACAAGGTCTTTAGCTAGATTTAGAGGGACACAGAGAGAGGACCGATGAGAAGGAGAGAGAGAGAAAGAGAGAAAGAGAGATGATTGAGGTGGGGGTGAGGCGGAGGCAACTGATAACCCCGACGCCGAGTTGACGTTGTTAATTAAACACATAGTATACATCTCGTAGATATTTCCAACAAGACCCACATTTGACCTACTTGCTTGAGCTGGGAACAAAGTCTGATACTAATCGTGCCACGGAAAGACAACCACAAGAGAAGTGGCCTGACTTACATAATATATTAGCCAAAATATGAACACTTTATTTCCATATTATTTTCTAATCAAAAAATTAAACATCTGATCATAAAGAGCATCGTCCCTACCAACTCTCTCTGGCATTAAACATTTAGTAGACAACAATTATGTATTGTACTTCAACGAACAACAGCTGCACTAAGTTGAATAAAGGTCCTGTTATTGGTTTAACTCATTTCATCGTTTAAACTCATATACTTTTCTTAAATGAGAACAAAAGCATACTCAAAGTGTTTATCTATCAAATCACTGAACTTTTAGTTCAAGCTTGAAATTGTATCCAATTATATCGCAATTCAACTATCCTTTTAAAGAAAGATTATTTTAAAATAAAGAAAATAGAAATATATATTAGGATTTAAATGTCTAAACAAGAAGTCCCTTTAATCAGGAGGCCACTAATAATAAAACAAATATCATTCGTCCTTCGTATTGCTCCATAACGCTTCAATTACACACATGCTAATTCATATCTCCACTCCGATGCGAACCAAGACTTGTTTTATCTCTACAAGAGCGTTACAAAACTTGGATTCTAAGAGTGTTATTGCTGCTTATCCAACTGTGACACTCTTAAGGTCTACACAATAGGATCTATATCAGTGTCTACATTTCATGGCAGACTGCACACGGCTGTATAAATACTTATCTGAAGTGAGTTTTGAACTAAATCTTCATTGCGTCTTAATTCTCTTCCTATCTGAGGGCACTGTGTGATAACACTAACCTTTTTTTTTTTAGCCCTTACAAAATATAAAAGATGCGAACTGCAATCCACTGATTTTGGCCTACCCAAGATATTAAAAACACTAGCTTATGACTAAGATAATGCGTTTAAAAATGCTCGTATAAAATATATATATATAATTGATAAAATTCAAGCTTCGCGTACAATCTGTATACGTATAAATATAATAAACCTATATGAAGAATAACAGCAACCAAAATGGAACAAGAAATTGCAATAAATCTCGAGATCTCAATCTCTTTCTTGTACGTTGTGTTTTGTTCAAACACCTTTCTAGATATGACATTTGATTCTTGGTCCTAAGATTGAACTTTCTTTAGAATATTTCGTTACAGATGGCAAGCGTATTTGTTTACACGGTTACTGGACAAGGTCTCAACGTTAGTTTCTTTTATGACCAGTTTGATCAATTCACTCATTTAAAGCTGAGAGTGACAGAATACAATGAACTATCAATATTTTATAACAATAAAAATGCGTCCACACTTAAGAATACAACAAAAAAGTTGCTAAGACTGAACAATCAACTAGTTGCACTTTGTCTCGCACTTTTCTTCTAGTGAAGTCCGTGCCGCTACTTTCTTGGCAGTGTAGCTCTTCTCTGATTAGATAATGATCAGGTAATGAAAACACGTACTCCAAATCTATAACAACATCATGGAGGGGAGGGAAGAGCTCTCATCACCAAAGATGTTATATAATATATTATAGATCTGTGACTGTGGTGGCATTCTTTCACCAAAGCACCAAGTGAACTGATTTGTTAATTGTGGTTGTTTACGATAAACTAAACAATTCAATAACTATAAATTACATTTCTATGTTTCCAACTAAAAAACAAAAAAATATCCACAAAAGCAAAAAAAATATATAAACTATAATTCTGAAGTGCAAAAAAAAAAAACACACACATGATCTTATACGCTTAAAGATAGCAGCTCATCATCATCATTCCCATTGTTCTGTACACCAGATACACCAACAACAACTAAGTATTTGAAGTTTTTACGCCATATATGACCCAACCACATATGTACCAACGAGAGTATTCAGGTAAAAATGCTGACATAGCAAAAAACTAAATTGACCTAAATGTACCTTCATTGACAACTTCACACTTGCTAAGACTGATCTGAACATACTCCGTGTCCAGTCATACTGTGGACGATCCGGGTGTAAATAGAACAATCTACTGATAAAAGAAAGCTTTTTCATTCATTACAACTAAAAAAACTGACAAGCTCAGATTTCAGAACATCTGCCACTGTCACTGATTGACAAGAGAATGTCAGTGTACCACACCAAGGTCATTTTGTTCTGTTGCAACTACCAATGAACAACAACAACAACAAAAAAAAAAGATCCTTACAATGCCTGGTTATGACTGACCCAGACAGACAGCGGGAACAATTGACACACAGACTTAAATAGGTTAACATGTACAGACGTAAGCTTTTCTAAATGCCCGTACAGACATTAAGTATGTATTCGTGAAGCAGGTCAGGTGTACATACCTAGTGTGTGTAGCTCCGTAAAGTTAATTCTCAAGTTGGTCAGTTTAAGTAAATCCTGGACATCCTCGCTGTAAGGGTCAGGGATAGGAATAAAAGGTGGCAACACTCGGAAAATTACCTGAAATAAGAAGGACGGGGAAGCAATGAGTTTATTTCAAGGCAATTACAAATAAATGCAATCCAAGCACAATGGTACGCGTAGGGCTACTTTCTCACTCAAATTTAGAACCACCAACATGAAACCAAACAAATAAAATGAAGTGTATGAAAGTAATCACATTTGTGACTATGATTCATCTAAAGCCTAAATCGTGCATCTGTTAAATTAATTAATTGGTGATTTTTTGTTCTATATTCATGTTTTGTACGCAGATCTAGGGACAATGAACATGTGGGCAAAGTTTCCACCTGTTCCAAGAAAGGGAAGTAACGAGTGTCCAGACACAGACAGTCGGAGTGAGTTGACATTAGCTTTGTTAAAATATTTCCAATCGCACACATTGATTAGTTTTTAGGTCTAGAATTCTAGATCTTATACAAATTATATTCGGTTGATTCAATATATTTGATGCTATTTCACTCAGTAAAAGAAGTTTTTTTTTTAATATTTAACTTTTTTTTTGTTTTTTTGTGGGTGAGTAACAAAATTCTTTCTTAAGTGACCAGAATTTTTTGAGAAGGCCCAGAGGCCTGAGATGGGCTATTTATAAAAATTACTTTCCCCATCCCCTCCTTTCACTATAAGATACTGTTTTAGCCAGTTGTCTCGTGGGGGAATCTCATAGTATATAACTAAACCGTTGTAGGCGAAATATATCTTTTAACTAATAAACTTGAAATAACTTGAATAACTTTCTTGTGAACAAAACTAAATATAACTTTATTTATAATATAAACAAAATCCACTTGTGATAAAATGAAATAAATGTACTAGACTTAAGTAATAATCTCTTTTAGCAAAATCAAACCCACTACAATAACACAACCTTTAAGCCTCTTGTTCTGGAGTCGTCTCTCCTAACTAAGGCCAAATGGTGACGAATCCAACCATTCTGCATCATTCACAACCAATCGCTAACATCTTCCCACCGTCACCATAGAAATACACACACACACACTCCACAACAGATATTATCTAAGGAAAACTGGGACATAGCATGAAAATGGGTATATGGTCAGTGGGAAACTGGGACAATTGGTCAGTGGGAAACTGGGACATATGGTCAGCAGAAAAATGTGTATATGGTCAGTGGGAAACTGGGACATATGGTCAGTGGGGAAACTGGGACATATGGTCAGCAGAAAAATGGGTATATGTTCAGTGGGAAACTGGGACCTATGGTCAGCTAAATACATGGCGTAAAGAGAAGACACTAACCTCTCCTAACGTGGATGGAGTCTCCGCCGAATAAAGCTCATCACATATAACATCAGTCAGGTTATGGACGGTCCTCTTGGTGATGTGTGGGAATGATTTGTCACAGTTCTGGGCGAAGTACCTGTACACTTTCCAAGTCCTGCCAAAGTCGTAGGACCTCTCTATATGCATGGCCTTGGGCCTGAACGTCTTGAAGGTCATGATGAGATGAGTAAAGTGAAACTCCGCCTCCAGGTCCAGCTGAATGTACACGTTGGCCTTCCCCGTTTCGGCCTGCCACCATTTTCGAAGCTTGTCCCTCTTGAACGAGGACACGATGTTGCCGATGCGGTGGCTGTTCTCGGAGACGCCAGCCCTCCACGGGTTCCGGGAGTCGCAGAAGAAACATTTCGTGTCCTTCTCCAAGTAGCTGACCACGCAGTAGCGCTGTGGGGCTTCAAGGCCGCACGTGGAGGACGCCGTAAGATTTCGTTCACGACCAATTAAGAGATCCCCAGTTGCCGGGTAACAACTACCTTGATCACATTGTGGCTGCTTTCTGAACTGACCAATGCTGCCTGTAACAAAAAACAAATAGGATAAACTTTAACAAAAAATGTATTCAGAATTGTGTTCAGTTTATTGTGTAGTCAATGAGAACATGAGATGGTTTAAAAATAATAATTAGAAGTGTGTTCCTTAGTGTATCTGCATGTCAAAATAATTTGCTTAATTAATAAACCAAAGCAAAATAGGTTAACCTAATTTATTATCGTATACTTTTTTAAAAAGTAAAAATGATTTCTTATATATTGCTACTTATTACACCTTGTGAAGTAATATAATGTGTCACAGCTCGCTAATAAAAACAGAAGCGTTATATTACTACACCATAGTTCCCAAACACACTGAAAATAAACTTGGACTTCGCCATTGACCTCATTCACCAATAAAGAACGGTCACGTGATAATATTGATACAACAACGGAAAAAAAACTATCACGTGATAACCATTGTTGATTAAAATTAGATCGTAATTTGTATAGAAGAGATAGAGAATCCCGTGGCTAAATGTTTGTTTGTTTAAGATTGGTGAATGATGTCCATTAGCAGAATGTGGATGTTTATAGATGTATTCTAAGATGGAAGAGTATAAAAAGGGAGCAAAGAAACAATTCAGGGTCAATTGTTTATAGCCCTTTATCTCCCTACTTTAAACGTGCTTTTATTATTGTCATTCATTAATTGTCTGCCCTTATACTGGGTTTATCCTATGAGTGAGGTTTGGGATATTAAGTTATCCAATTTTTCCCTGGTGGACCTGTGTTTATAAATACGATTGCACGGATCCTTGGCTACATTTGTCATCAGCGATTACATACATAGATAAGTGCCTATATAATTATTTTTTTTAATTGTTATACACAACAGCTTAGCCATCCAATTTATGTGTCAAAGTGTTAACAATAAAAAGAAATTATTTGTTATCATTAATATTATAGAATCCAAATAGTAATTACATTGTTAAGGCGTTCTTCGTTAAAAATAAAGATTCAACAGAATAAACAATGGTTTGGGGTTGGGTTTTTTTCAACAACAAGAAAAAAAAAGCTAGAAACTTTTGTTTCTCAAACATCAAAACAATATTTGAAGTGTCCTGAACTTGAAATTACTTTGTGGGTACATAACTAGCCTAGCTATTTTTCATTAAATATATATATATATATATATACTATTTGGTGGTGGGAGAGAAGTTAATATATATTTATATATACAACTGACTCGTCACTAATTCTCCCACTTGCGGCGGTAGAAACAACAACAACAACAACTCAAAAATGTGACCTTACCGTGTAAACAGAACCACAAAGTCATTTTCACGATCAAAACCTCGGTGGTTAAATTTCCATAAAATGATTTCTTTTTCACAGTATCATTTTATAAAGCCGACATAGTGAAGTTTTGAATTTATACTTTCTTCCTCTATTAAGCACTATTTTAACTTTTCGGGGTGTAACTTTCTATAACATTCTTTGGGTGCGTAAACTGCTGTTGTAGACATTTTATCAAAGTATTTGTTTTCGGTCAGTCATAACTGGGACATATTTCAGGTGTGGACAGATGATGGTATGGCAAATAAATATCTATAGTTCCCAAAGTCAGTCTAGTGATAAGATGTTGAAGGCTGGCACCAATGAATTCTGCTGTGAGTTGATGGCATTAGCTGAACTGTTTCGAGGCAACTTTCAAAGATTTCGTAGTTGACAACTAGTGAATGATTTCGGGGGGAAAAGAAATATCTGTTGAGAATCTACGATTTAGTGGCAAGTATTTGAGCGCAATGGCCATTTTGATTGTTTGGTGGTGGGAGAGAAGTTATACTATTTGGTGGCGGGAGAGAAGTTATACTATTTGGTGGTGGGAGAGAAGTTATACTATTTGGTGGTGGGAGAGAAGTTATACTATTTGTTGGCGGGAGAGAAGTTATACTATTTGGTGGTGAGAGAGGTTATACTATTTGGTGGCGGGAGAGAAGTTATACTATTTGGTGGTGGGAGAGAAGTTATACTATTTGTTGGCGGGAGAGAAGTTATACTATTTGGTGGCGGGAGAGAAGTTATACTATTTGGTGGTGGGAGAGAAGTTATACTATTTGGTGGTGGGAGAGAAGTTATTCTATTTGGTGGTGGGAGAGAAGTTATACTATTTGTTGGCGGGAGAGAAGTTATACTATTTGGTGGTGGGAGAGAAGTTATACTATTTGGTGGTGGGAGAGAAGTTATTCTATTTGGTGGTGGGAGAGAAGTTATACTATTTGGTGGTGGGAGAGAAGTTATTCTATTTGGTGGTGGGAGAGAAGTTATACTATTTGGTGGTGGGAGAGAAGTTATACTATTTGGTGGTGGGAGAGAAGTTATACTATTTGTTGGCGGGAGAGAAGTTATACTATTTGGTGGTGGGAGAGAAGTTATACTATTTGGTGGCGGGAGAGAAGTTATACTATAATCCACATGTCAGAAGTGAGTGTGTTTGGGGGGGGGGCGCTTTAAACGGGTCGTTCTAATTTAACGTAAAACAGGTGCTAGAACTAACGGACCAAAAGGAGGAGCCTTAAAATGCGGGCACAAGTGCAAAAAAAAAGGGGGTTGGGATGTAGGGGTCCGGTCAAAATTTAAGGTCAACGTGAAGTTGTAGTATGCAATAAGAAAAAAAGGGCCACAGCCAAATGGTATCATAGAGCCTATCAAATATGACCATTAAGAACTGAAAGGCATGAGAATGGCCAGAAAGCGTAAATAGAAGTACTTATGAAGGCAGAGAGTTGGGGGAAGGGAGATAATAGATACTCAAATTTACTCGACGTTCCCATTCAAGGTAATAGAAAACAGAAACTAGAAATCGCGGGCTAAAGGAATATATGAACGATCGTTTTGTTTCTGGCTGTTCTATTATTATTATAAGGTTGAAAAAAAAAGAGAAGGGGCCTATTACAAATTTAACAATATATGGCCTGTGAACAAATCAACAGGCGTAGCCGGTGGGTAATGCTTGCATGAGATAAAACTGGTGAGCTTTTGTAATGAAAATTCTCTGACACTATTATTTAAGTTCAGAAATAAATACGACCGAACTTTATGAAACATTTTACTAACGAGTTCAAAGCAATGAAATGTGGCTTGTTCGACAAACGAGATTGAACTCGTTCATACCCCAAATGTCTAAGGCGCAAGCTAGTGTTCACAACTTGGCGGCTTGGCTGAATAGAGGCGCTCAACTGCTTCAAATAAGAGTGGAGGTCTATAATGGAAGTGTGGCATTCATTCATAGACCATAAAGTCGGTTACAATGCTGATTCTTCTTTGAAAGTGCACTAAGCCGCCTCCTTCCGCCATATCCAAATTTATGGCGCCACTTAAAGTTGGCAAATTAAATCGAAGGACCTTAAAAAAAAAAAAGGGGGGGGGGCGTAACATAGTCTTTGTTAGTTTGGCTGTTTGTTTCTGCGTTGAAGATTTTAATGTTGCTGGTGTGTTATTGTTTTTTTTGGGTTTTTTTTTTTTTTTTTTTTGTTAGATAAAGCAGAAAATTCAGTGTCATTTATGGGGTTGGTCGCTCTCTGCAGTGCTTCTCTTAAAGAGTCTCAGGCGCCTCCTGTGTTCAGACAGATCAGCCTCATAAGCAGGTGGTCGTTCTTTACAAGGCCTATGTTACCAAGTAATGGATTGGTGGGAAGCGTGGTCTAGAGGCCAAGTGCGCTTGAACTTGGCTTGGCTTGGCTACCTAGAAGGGGGCTCGAGGTTCGACTGAGCGCCTAAAGGCAGCACGGAAAACCAACTCCTAGATACCCCCTCCCCCCCCACTGGTCCACAAATAAGATTGGACCAAAGCGCTCTGAGCATGCTATAAGCATGAAAGTAGCGCTTTTTAAAAGCTTTAATAATAATAATAATAATAATAATAATAGATTGTGACAATTTCCAATCAAGTTTCAGTGCTACAGCAGCTTGCAATATTCTTAATGTAAAAAAAGTAAGATAGTCGAGGTCACAACTAGACACTTCCTGGTGGGCCAATCAAGTTTTTCCATATCTTATTTTCGGCACAAGATAGCTCAAGATGAGCCAGAAGAAGAGGGGGTCATGCTAAGACTCGTCACTGCAAGGATAAATTGGTTAAATCTTTGATGACAGGAAAAGTAGGATGGTGTACAATGAACTACATGGATGTTATAGAGAGAGATAGTCAGCAAGGTGAGTAGTTCCCAATTGTATATCTCTCTCTCTTTTTTTTTTGGCGACATTGATCCCTTTAGGATATATGCTGTTTGCGAGGATAGCTATGTGACTATCCGTAGTGATTGGGTTTTTGAACAGCTGGATTGCCACTAGTAAAGAGGCGGACTATGCTTTATTTTTGTAACGAGAGAACCTGTCAGATTATGGAATGCCCCCATGTATAGTAAATGTACACCTCCACATCTTCTATTCTTTTATGTCTGTCTAGCCTTGAGTTTAGATAGTGGTTTATTCAGGGTCGGTTCATAGTTATTCAGTGTGGCTGAGAAAACCAATACTCTGCTAGTTTGAAATGCTCGTGGTTTGCTGTTGGTGGTGAGTTTATTTGTTCTGTTCAATTTTCAGGAAAAAAGGTAAATCCCGTGTAGGCTTACCCCGTTCATCCCCTGAGGTTTCATAAAGGTTGGTCTCCAGGTATATATCTGCCTCCTTGCATCTGTGTGGTGGAGGAACCCCATGTTAGCAAAAGTTCATTTTTATAAGCTTATATAAATTCACTCTGTCTGTCTGGTAAAAAAGTTTGTACACGTTATTTCTCCAACTCCCAATCTCGGATCAAGCTAAAATTTTGCACAATTATTTCTATTACATGACAAAACAGGAATCAATAACAAATTAACCAATTAGTTAATTAATATTGGTAATTACTTTTTTTTGTTTGGTATCTCGAATAAGGGAAAGAAATATTACTTGACTAATGTGGTGGTATAAGTTGAATTACTCTACTTTAGACTCTGCTTTAAAGTTTGAAACTAACAATGGATAACTATAAAACCTTGTTTTTTCATAAGCACTCTGGTACAGTGGTTAGTGTGTTGGCTTTAGTTCGAACCCAGGTCGTTAATTTTTTTTGAAATAAATGCATTTAAAAAACGATCACGTAAAATTCACACAGATAACTTCTTCTTTCTCCCCCACCCTTTTCCAACTGATCTAGGCAAGTGATAGCATCATAATGTAAAGTATTGAGAAAGCTAAACGCACGAAATTGATCTAAACAAAAATAATCGGTAAAAATATTTGTAATCGGCAGATTTATTATCGTTAGTGTAGATTCTAGATCTATTACACATTTAATTACATGACTGATACAAACTAATTGGTGCAACTACGCTTAATACATAAGCCTTGAAATATTATTTTTTTAGTCTTTTTTTTATTTTCTTGATTTTCCTAGGTACATAGGGATGTATTCTTATATTTTAAAAAATTATTGCTTGGTTGAAGTTTTCTTTATGTTGAAAAAAAAAAATTGTTATGAACGACTGGAGTTTTAATTAAAATCAAATGACATATTTCGCTATTATGCTTCAATCGCCGTGTTAATGTAAAGTTTCCCTTTCAAACCTTGCGATCTATAGGGCAGATGATGTTAAGGTCATCTGTTTCTTTGGATAACGGTTAACGAGCAGAGTGTTGTTGACCAGCCCTACCACCAGCCGCCTTTACTTTCCCCAACTAAAGTTAGGTACCCATTAGAGTTGGATGGACTCAGGGGCTCCCTAAAAAATCACGGAATTCAATATCCCAGTCTTCATCGAACCCAGGATCCCAGGTTCCAAAGCCAAGCGCTTAAACACTCAGCCACAGCCCCCCCCCCCTAAACGTCTTGATAGATTTATTTTAACTAAACGAGATCATCAGCTATAAGAACCTGTTTTATTTTGCATTATTTTATGATCTATGTAGTCATCTAACCTTAATGTCAACGCTGAAAAGGGCTACCTACCCGTACAACACCCGCCAAGTTAGACCCTGACAGTCCTGGATTCAACATTATAAAGGCTTTGCTTGAGCAATAGTCTTTTCCTCCACGACCTTACAAGTCACAACCTTTTCTTTTATTCGACATGCGTTTTCAATACATCGTTATCTGGTCTTGAATAATTTCTTGATGCAGCCCAACAGATCCATAAGGTAAGTGTGATTACTCTGCCGGAAAGGGCTCGTGGCTGTGTGACTAGCACAACCACATACTAAGTTGTTCTCTACTTCAGTTATTCTTTAAGTTCGTAAATTCAATAAGGTTCTCAAATTCCCAAAAGGAAAGGGTGCCAAGTACATATAGTTTTCAAGCGGTACTCAACTTCCTAATCGAACGATGCATCGGAGGCGTCAAAAAAAAAAAAAAAAAAAAACAAATGCGTTTTTCAAATACATGTCACTTCTTTGTTTTGAATTGCAGACGGCGGCTAAGCTGCCCCTGTTGCTTAATCTCTTTAGTCAGTCGTGGCATTCAAACACACACTTACACAAAGAATACTTGTTACACGGGGTACAGGTGTACATAGCCATGTCTCAGTTCTAAGTTTGGTTATTACCTCTGCCCCACTGACATACTTACAGTAGGCTATTTTTAAATTTGCTTGCTTGCTATCAATATTTAAATAGCATGTCTAGCGCAATCACTTACAGGGATTAAAGTAATAATAAAATACCACGTGACACAGAATCCACTGAAAGATCCACATACACACACTCTTACATACACTCAAGCAACAACTTAAGTTTATATTTTAAAAAATGAAATGGTCCTTTTTTTTTATCATGTTTTTATTACAATTCCTCTATTCAGCTTGCAAATTCATGGGCTCAAAATCCTGGGTTGATGGGTGGACACGGCACTCGATAACGGCTCTCATGATTTCCCTAAAAATTTGAAACTTGGTGTGTATTTTGGAGGAAAAAAATACAATACAAGCCTATTTGGCCACACTGGAAATACTCTAATTTGACCGTTATAGTTTTTTTCAAAGTATAAAAGAAGTGAATTTACATTTGGCTAGAGGACTATGCAAATCTTGAACAGACTTCAGGTATTTCTGCATATAGGTCCTATTCATTAAAGAGTTTCATTAATTAGCAGTCGTTCGGAAACATTTAGCGCATCGTCGCTTAAGTCTAGATCTATAGGCCTATCATTTAAATTGTATAGACTCTGACAAGATTTATACATGCGCTTAACCGTGATTTTTTTTTTTATTGGGGAGGATGCATGGGGCGGGGTAGAAAATGTTCCTTTTTATTTAAATCTATCAAGTAGTTATCAAGAGTACAATATTCGCTCTTTTGAAACAGTCATCAGCTTAAACACGAGGAATGGTCTTTTTTTTATTTTACTTTATTTGTTCTATCGTTTTTTTTTTAAACTATGAAATGAACTGCTCCCAATACAGATAGTATACTTTCCATTAGGATGGATACTCGTTCAGCATTAGCTAAACATCTAAGTCGTGCCCTTAAGTCATTACTAGATACAATAAACTCAATACAAGATGGTATTTCTATCAAATATGCACAAATACCTAACTCTAAATTTTGTATAAATTTTAAGTGGGTCAGCCCGAACGAGTTTTAATATGGAAACAACATAATGATCAAATTAAGACACCGATAAGCGTAGGTATCAATTAAGTGAAACACGAATGTATTTCTCAACCTAAATTCCAGCCGGATATGACAGCCTATCCTGCATTAGTAGAGGACACTAAATACAATGGGAAAAGAAGTTGTATAAAATAAAAACACACAAGTTTGGTCAAAATCCCTAAAGGTAAACAAGACAGCCTGCATCGATGAATGAACAAAAATGTTGCCAAACAGATAGTGTGTTAGTGTCTTGAAATAGAATGAGACCAGTGTAAAGGATACTCAATCTGAATAATTCAAATTCTCCATTTTAATCTTTTATATGTTAATGTTTCATGTTTAGAGTATGTGTGTGGGTGATAGGTGGGAATGGTCTTCATTCAAGTTTGTCAAGCTTATATTTAGTCAAACCATGAAGGCTATTTATAGATTCACCGCGACACTTAATATTAGCTGTCTGGGTTTAATTTTCAAAACATCAAGTTCAGTTGCTGTCAAAAGAAGTAACTTCATAATGAAGAAATACAAGACGTTCTTATCTTGACTTACAGACATTTTATTTAAGGGTTTCTGGTCTGATCTTATTCATAAAATGTTTGTCTAGTACATGCAGTCCATTGTAAATATGTATACTGCTTTTGTAGTTTGATTGTCACTTTTGCTGCTCCTGTAGTTTGATAGCCAACGTAGAAATGAACTTTTTGGTTAATATTTAGTTTATTTTAGTTTATTTTTATGCTTCTAAGAAAAGGTTAAAAAAAATTGAAACAGTTGAGCGTCACTATTCAGCCAACCTCCATGTTGTGAACACTAGTTTGCACCTCAGATCAACGCTCTTTATTTGGCTGAAGTAGTAGAGGATGTCGGCTTAACAACACTATAGACGAAATCGTCAGGTCGATCACAAAATATACTTAATGAAATATTTTGTTTCTTTACAGAAGAGGATTGATCGTCTAGGTCCATATCTACAGAAGAGGATTGGTCGTGTAGATCCATATTAACAGAAAAGGATTGATCGTCTAGGTCCATATTTACAGAAGAGGATTGATCGTCTAGGTCCATATTTACAGAAGAGGATTGAAAGTCTAGGTCCATATTTACAAAAGAGGATTGATCTTCTTGATCCATATATTTACAGAAGAGGATTGATCGTCTAGATCCATATTTACAGAAAAGGATTGATTGTCTAGGTCAATATTTACAGAAGAGGATTGATCGTCTAGGTCCATATTTACATAAGAGAATTGATCGTCTAGGTCCATATTTACAGAAAAAGATTGATCGTCTAGATCCATATATATACAGAAAAGGATTGATCGTCTAGGTCCATATTAACAGAAAAGGATTGATCGTCTAGGTCCATATTTACAGAAGAGGATTGATCGTCGAGATCCATATTTACATAAAAGGATTGACCGTCTAGGTCCATATATATACAGAAGAGGATTGATTGTCTAGATCCATATTTACAGAAGAGGATTGATCGTCTAGATCCATATTTACTTTAGACGAATGGTCGTTAAGATCCTTATTTACATCAAACAACACAACTTGATATCTATACAATTCCAGTGTTCACATCAAGTCACGTCCAGTCATTGAATATATCATTTTTATATTTAAAAAATTGTTAAATATTGTATCGAAAGCCCCAATAAGGCCGCGACCTGTTGATCGTAAATAACGCAAAAATGTCACATTGTCTGCCAAACACATAATTAGATAAGCTTTTGGGTGGCTTCGCATTCTACTTTCCAGCGCAACCATTACTCTCTATTTCAGTTTGTTACTAGGGTTGAAATGATACCGAGGGGAAAAAGACACACCATATTTCACAATACGTTAATGTTGGGTTCGATAGGCGCCTCTCACTTTGGAATCAGCAAATCATAAGGAGCATCATCAAAATGTACGCCAAAGACATGTCACATCTCTTTCTGTTCCATGTGAATATTGTCCATTTTTACAAAGCTTATATAAACTCAAACGTCTGTCTGTCTGTCCGGGTGGGTGGAATCTTGTACACCTTATTTCTCCAACTTCCCCATCTCGGATCAAGTTGTAACTTTACACAAATATTCATTGTCGAAGACAACAGATGAAACAGTGTACAAATTAAAATGAATAATTAAACCATTACTAATTCCCGTACAAAAGACTTTTTTTTTTCTAGCTATGAAAAAAAAGTAAATTTAAGTTGTAAACTAGGTGTAATTATATATTTAGTAACAAGTAAGACAATGTACATGAAGACTATGATGTTGCATATTTATGTTTTAAAAGTGGTCACATATACTAAATCATGGCTTGATCAGATTTATTTGGCCGAATGAATTGCCGTGAATGTAAATCTATAGAAGACATTGCTTAAAAAGATGTACGGTTGTTTTGCAGACCACATGTAAACAGAATCTAATCCGTTATCTATAGACAAGCGTTAACTGTTAAGAAACCCAGTCCGTGAAGTATTGAAGAGCCAAGATCAATGAAATTCCCTAGAGCTTAATTTTATTTTTTAATTAATGATCAAGCCCAAGGAGCTATACATTTTGAATACAAATTATGCCTGTTATTAGTATGATATCTATTAAATGTCCTCCAGTCAAGCAAGATCCAAGTGTGTAGAATCTAAATGCACAGCACGAGAACTCTGTGGCAATGTCTTGCTCTAGCCGACTAAATCTGCCGTAGTTTTCATTGCAGACATTCTTTGTTAGAGAAAAATAGAACAGGAGTTATTGGGTTGAATGGGGAGAATGGGGAATCGTTATTTTGGTTGGGGCGGAAAGGGGATAACCTATATAGTGACATTAAGCTCAGGTACTCCAGTCAAGAGGCCGTCAGTACACACAGCAACACACACACACACAGTTCTAGTCTAGGTCAGATGGTGGATACTATACACATATTTCAAATGTATGTGTTTGTTTTATAGTTGACAGCAATGTTCTTCTCCCCCCATCCAGCTTGTACTTCTTGGTCGGGCTCTCACTAGGACATGAGGTGTGTAGTGTCTTCCAGACCCTCCCCCTTTTCCATTTCTCGTGGTCTTTTTCGGTATATGTTTACATTTTTTCTCAGCGTATTATCAGGGGTGTAATTATGACGTAGTGTCTTCCAGAGCAGAGGGAAGAGGACGCAAGAGTTCATCAACCAAACAGATTGCCCTTCCTACTAGTTCTAACTATTCCACGTTATATAGGAACGCACATTGCTGTGATTGGTCACTGAGATCTAGCCAAGTGTTCAAAAAAAAATAAATCAGAAATTGAGTTCAATAAAAAAAAAAGGTTTACTTCAAACAAATGGTTGAACATTGAACCTGGATGAGCACAAAACAGATCTGGTCAAAATAAACCAAAAAAATCTGCACGTCAACTGAATTTAATTAAGTGTAGCTGGACAAATATATGGTTGGATCAGCAGTCGGCGTGACCGTACACCTGGGTCTGGTCCGGTGTTGCTGAGCCAAGGCGAAGCTTGACATTAACAGTAGCAGGGCACAGCTGGTATTGGAACAAAATTGTGTTATCTGAATCTACACAATCACTGATAGAGCATTATATTATATATTGCAAAATATGCAGGGCCAGATTTAAGGGAGGGCAGGCGGGGCTAAGGCTCCGGGGTATCCACAAGTAAGGGTCCTCCACAAAAGAGATTAACATATATACAAAATTTTACTGAATTTTTTTCCTATCTTTTTTTTCTCATTTTTACGGCAGGATAAAATAAAGTGATTAATAAGTGTACGCTTGTAGCATGCTTGGAATGAATAGATACACCTCCGGATTTACGACAATGCGTCTAACAAGAGCATTACTTTCCACTAACTCAAAAATATACATTTTTTAAAAACTAAAATATGCATATTAAATATTTTTTTAAAGAAAAATGATATTAAATTTACAAGAACTCTCTCGTTCTTCTAAAATATAGCGCGTGCTTCTATGCATAAGTATTTTCATTCATAACTGGATCTTTATTAAAGCTTTCGAAAAATTGTAGAGGTCTCCACAAAAATCCTGACCTGAGGCCTCCAAATACTTAAATCCGGCCCTGCAAATATGTATCGTTATTTGCTGGACATGTAATGGGTGAAAAAGCACATTATTGAATAGCTAAGTTAACCATTTCTCTTAAAACTACAGCAGGAGCAAAACTGATCCATATTGCTAGTATTACCATGACAACCAGATACCAACAACAGTATAAAGAGTTGATATCAGGTTAGAAAAAATCCTACTCACTTTACTATCAAAACGATCTTGAGATTGAAATTCCAAAGTTCAAGTAGCTAGCTGTACTTTCACCAACGATATTCAAAGGCGATAATCCGGAATATTTAAGGGTCACGTTGATAAAATAGCCCGTTCAACAAAGATCAGTTGCAGCAGAAAAGGAAAAAAAAAAGACGGTACGCCAAATATTAATCTCAAAATGTTAACTTTTTCCGGTTGAAAAAAAAAATGCGTTATACTTATACAGAACTATAATCAAGGAATTTATACAGCCTTTGCCCAAAGAACTTAATAATAGGAGAAAGTGATGTCTCTCTTGATACCAGGCGTACTCGTGGTTCAAGGCTAGTTGAAGTTTAAATTTAAGAATGTTGAATTGAGTTTGGAGGGCATAGAAGCCTATAATGAGACCGACAGGCCGGTTAGTATATCGATTTTTCCCCCCTTTTTGTGTAATTAATAAAATTGTGCCAATATTTTGTAGATCAGGAGTCGGCAAAAGTGGACATCGATCACGCGTGGACCTCCGAAGGTTTCCCTGTGGCCCACCGAGCCTCGGCAATAAACACATTCACGTCATTTTTATCAACTATGTTTACAACTTTAAAAGAATAGAATTTTAGCACGGAGGAATTCCAACTTCTGATTTCAACAATCATTACTAGCAACGGACTTCCTAATGTAATTAACTGATACAAAATGTGAGTCTTTGTATCTATTCTAAAGGAATATATATTTCAACAATCATTTCTAGCAACGGACTTCCTAGTGTTATTGTACGTAACTGATACAAAATATATATGAGTCTTCGTGTCTTTTCTTAATAGATCTAAAACTGAACATGTCATTATTTACTCTTAGTTTGAGGCAACATTAAGCTCTATGTATTAAACCTGAGCATATGTTCAAGAGAAAACAAAATGAAACAGAACTAAGGGAGTTCTTTCGACCGAAAGCTCATTTGAAAGTGATAATGCATTGGCAATCTTGCCATGTATAGGTAGTCCACATGGATGGTTCTGAATGCTTGTCAACAAGACTATTAGTTATCTAATTCTCCAGACTGGAGTACTTAGTGACACAAGGACGTGATTCGTTCTATAGAGTGGTTTGAATCAAAGAATGGAAGACAAGGATTACGACCCAGATATGTTTGTAAACAGAATGATGCAATAGGATACTATTTGTTCTATTACATAAGAGCATGAATTGTGGGACAGACAATCGGCAAATAACAAGGTCGCTCACTTGTCAGGCTCTCCAGCAATTCGATGCCGCTGTAAGAGAAAGCGGCACGCGGCACTCAACATTATTGGACAATATCAAGTAGTGAATTTTAGATAAAGATTTCTTTTCATCGATTGAACAAGATGTAAATTAAAGAGAAGAATGTCGGCCTGGTGTAAGTAAAGTTAGCTGTTACAATTAAACAGGTATGCACAACAATCCGAGATGCATGCGACATGACCTGGCTATTTTATCTGTGTGTGTGTGTGTAAAAAGAAAGAGACTAACAGTGCAAAGAGTAGTAGAAACACACAGCTGAATGAAGAACTTTGGCTAAACAGGCTTGATATAACTATACGAGTGAGAACTGCTCGTGGGGTGTGCGCGCTGGACTGTCGTTCGGTCGTCTCAATGGTCCCGGGTTCATACCCTGCCCGCTGCCCTCTCCCGTCGTCCCGAGGAAGGTTTGGACTAGGAAGGAGATTATCTTCAACTTTGAAGGAAACATGTAAAATTTATTTAGATTTTAAAATACCTTTTAACCGTCTTGTTTACAAAGCTACTGTAATATGCATTTTAAAAGCAAATGTTACTCCTATAGTTGAACGAAAGCTCCAAATATTTCCCTACGTATTTCTTTTTTTTTTACACCAGTAAGCTGTAAACAGGTTGAATCTATTTTACTAGAAGGCAATGCACTTTTACACGCTCACGCACATTAATGGCAATCAACTCTGAAAAAACTTGCGACTCACTAATAGGGCAATCGTAGGGAAAAAATAGATTTCAATTTTGCCAGCAAAAAAGCAGCTAAGATTTTTGTAGCATCTTGTTGTTAAATGGATTTTTTTTTTTGCAAAGTAGCATTACTTTGACATCATAAATACACATTAGATATGGAAAAAAGTCATTTCACTGTTTTATTTTACTTTTTTTTTGGAAAGGAGGGGGGGGGCATCACGAGGAGCTGCCACACTGGACATCATATACCCTAGCTACGCCACTGGTATGTTCTATGTCTAGATTACATGAATGTGGAACAATATTATAGACAGAAGACCACTACATCTAGAGAGTCCTATCTGCAGACATAAAAAAAGGAGAAAAAAATTGTTTGTTTGCTTTTTTATTATCTTAGATATGTATTTGAAATAACATCCCATTGTAAAGAATATAGGCGCGAACAAAGATTGCATAAACTGATTGGCTCGATTACAATTAATACTTTGTTCGTAAAAATTTGTCAATTAATTGTAAAAGTCAACAGGATAAAACTTAGGCCTATATCTCTGATTAATTAATGTGAGACCCACAAACAGAGCAAAGGGTAATCAATATTAGTTAGTGTGAAACTATTGTATACAGTATAAATAAACATTTGTGTGCATCGTAATACTTTGCTGTGTGTAACGCACTATTGTTAAACTAAAACAAAGTTTCAGCCAGACGATAAATGTAATTTTACTATTACTTAGCAAACAAAAATTGCATCAGACCTTGGGCTACGTGACAACACATTTGATGACAAACTTCAGAACTATCCCCCCACACACACATTATTAAATGATTGGGCAATGAATGAAGTATAGGTTTTGTTTTCTTACGTTAGATGGATACAAGAAACAGTTTGGTGGGTGGGGGGGGGGGGCATTTTAGTTGTTCGATGGCACATCCTCGATGTTGTTTACAGATCTGTGAGTGTGTTTGTTTTGTTTTCAATGGCAAATAAAATAGGAATGTTTAGTTGACTATATTGAAAGTTGATTTCTCTAACCCAAACACATAACCGTATCCCTACTTATTTTTATTTCTTTTTACAGTGCCACCAGGAGTCCGTTGAAATCATTCTTCTGAAAACTCACCATCACAACATTGGACGGAAACACGATGTACCATGTCCAGTTTTCAATATGCCTTCTGAAAGTTACCTCCAGGATTTTTCCTACAAACACTTCGTGTGGAGCTTTTGACTCTTTGTTTTTTTCTTCTTCGTCTAAGTCAAAAATGGCTTAGGTCTACTGCCTTCTCAAGCTATCTTTGACTTCACGGCAGCCTCCAGCAGGTGTTTTGCATTCGCGCGTAATAAATAATTACCGGGGAGGAAGGAAGATAAATTTAAGACAGGCATCCACTCACACACTGTTTTTTTTTTCTTCTAACTAAAAGTTCAAGGGTAGTTCTCCTTAGAAACGAAACGATGTCTGGAACATTTTGAAACTAAAAGTGTATTCCTTGATGGTGTTCCTAAAATCTTAGTTATCACTAGCCTATATAAGAGCCTACGTGATCAATAAAGTCTTAAACACTCTTTTATGAATTAATATGAATAAAGGTTTAAATATTTATACTTTGAGTATCTCAGTAATGTTTTATCTTTTGACCACTCAGTTTAAATAAAAACACTATTTTAGTAAGCCAAAAGTAGTCGGTGTACCAATTTTAAGGAAGGGTAATACAAATGTATAATTGTATTTTCCAAAAACTCTTTTACTTAAAATATAAAAAAAAAAATAACTGAAGTGCAGCAGATTAGAATACATCAGAATCATTCCCAGCAATAGTCGCTTTAAAAAATATAACTTAATCATTAATAATTTCATCGCTGACAGGACAAAGTTTAATTATTTTTTAGCTATTAGGTGCAGTGATTTCTTCTGTGTATGAGACGTGAATATGTTATCGCATTATGAGCATGTAGGTAAATGCTCATTAGAACAGACTGATGCTTCATGTTTCATTGCATCAATTCAAAAATGGTCAGAAAGCTAATTAATACAGGTAGTGATTTTAGTTCGGGCAGAGAGTTGAAAGAAGAAGAAAAAGTGCATAATTAGAGAATGAATGATGCTTTAAATAGTTGCTTGTGTGTGTGTGTGTCTGTTAAAGAAGTTTTAAAGTCTTCTTACTTCTATGACTAGACCTTTAAAGTTGAATGGAATGATGCAAAGCACATCAAGTATTAAATATACCTGGCCGGCGAACTATAGAACAACAGACTGGCGTGTCCCTACCCACACTTCCCCTCGGCTGCCTTAGCCTCCACAGTACGATGACACTTGCGTCTATGCAAAATAGTTGTAAAGAAAGCCGCCACTTATCTTCGTCGGGTTATGTCCAAGTAGGCTTACATGTAGATGTGTCAAGTGCTGTGCTGACCGCTAGTGGGCACTTTTTTTTTCTTTTGTAGTTTTTGTCTTTGTTGTCCTTTGAGATATTTGATCTGCCTAGAGACTATTCCATTGGCTCGTGCGACTTAAGCGAAATAGAAGTTGTTTCTTCTTGTAATTGAAATTAAATGTGTTTATGGCAACAACCAAGAAAGATGATCTATATACCACGAGCCAAGACATGCACAAACTAAGTAGGCTACAAAATGCAATCATCTTAACGCTTCTCTGGAGTTTTATGGGAAAATTGCACGAGTGAAACAAAAACTGCTAACTTCTTTTCCAGCAAAAGAACATTTGAATGTATGAATAGCTTCTGATGTATCAAGCTAAAATAAACCTGATAAATTAAAGTTGATAAGATAGAATCTTGCATGCTACTAATTTGTTACAAAAGCGTTAGCATTGTTGACTAAAATTAATAGAACGCCGTGGAGAGCTAAGGAAAGTTTATTTGATTTTTCTACATATTTTAGAAAGTAATTTAGACATTACATTACACCATAATAAAATTGAAGATTTCTGTCCCTTTTTCCTATTTAGAGATTTCCTGACAATATCATTCGTTTACTTTAATATCTGATATTGTACACACGTATCATCGAAAAGTAGACTAATGGATGGACTATGGTGGACTGAGCTTAAAGTACTAAGTATGTTTTGACCCTAATTTGTAGGATGCCTACGGACTTACACGTGGATTACATTATTGATGTTATAGACATGATATTCTTACAATTTAAAAAAAAAAGGGGGGGGGGGGCTCTTGTTAATGCCAACAAAATAATGGCTCAAACTCATTGAAACATAACTTCTACTAGAACTCGGATTTTCAAATAGTATTATTTTTCGACATCTCTTGACATTGTGTTGAAATGTAAATACAGGAAGAACTAGCATGGACAATAGCAGACTCGGAGTTGACAATAAAATTACATATTTTAAAAGGTCATGCTGTAAGACACACACACACACAAAGGTATGTTAGCAGAACTGTGCGAGAGTCAAACGTGTGTGACAGCACAGTACATGCAAGATACCAGACTCCAGATAAATAATAAACTCTTGCCTCTCGTGCAAACAAAAAAAAATCCTCCCCGCAGGGTTCGCGGCGGCCTAAGGCGATAACGAACGTGCACAGTAGCGAAAGGAGCCTGGACGGTTATTCTCAAGGGTCGAATGAGTGTGTGTGTGTATGCGTGTTGGTGCTCCTGAGAAGGTTAAATAGCAAGGAATTTTTTTTTCTTCTTTAAGACCGACTCGTGAGCACGTGACATTAGCAGATGCGAATTATGGCCAGTGTCTCGACCAGCCCAATCCTTGCTTGTTATTAGCTATAAATTAATAACCAAGCACATTTTTAGAGAACAAATAACGGCATGTTTAGAGAAAATGTACACTCTTCAATTCATTTTAACTGCAATTTCGTCGACTATGCTTTTTCCCCCCTCTTCAAAATAGTAATTTAAAATATGCTTCAATGCCGGGTGTATTATAAGATAAATTCGCTAAGCTAGATTTCCACTTTAACATAGGGCTCATAGGGCCTATTGATTACAAGTAGACTACAGATGTATCATATTCATTTCAAATAGATTTAATCAATGTCAGATTGCAAGACTAAAAAAATGTGCAGGCATCTGGTTTTAATTCGTGTAAAAGTGCCATGTTAATGACGGAATTCAGAAGGTATAATTATGTGCAGGCCAAAAAGAAAAAAAAAATGAAAAAAAATATACAAGGCAAGTAAAAGGCATTAGTCTTATATCTATTTAATAGTGGCGAACTTCATTAAATTTTTAAAATCATTGCTAATAAGTAAACATAGCTCTAGATCTATAATATATTTAATAATGTATATTAGTGACTAGTCGTTTCAAATGTCAATCTTGTCAATATATTTCAAAATGTTTGGTTACACTACTGTAGATCTAGATTTTGAAGTTGTAGACACCAGCTATAAGTGCTGTCGGTCCAAAGTGGGTATTGCAGACATACCCCTCATACACACAAGAAATGTGGTCTAGGGAGAGGCAATAATCAATAGAAAACCTGAGCACGTGGGAAAATAATTAAAAAGAAATAATCTAAATCAAGATATCAAGTTTACACACAAAATCTAGATTTTAAAATCTAGATCTAGTTCTAAATTAATAGAATAATAGACACTCGAAATCTAGATATAGAATATATATAGGGCCTATACAACTATTACTTATTAAATATGGATTTTGATCCTTCAGATATAAATGTAGACATATAGATCTAGATCTGACATGCAATAAATAGTAATATATATATATATATATATATATATATATATATATATATATATATATATATATATATATATATATATATATATATATATATATATGTCAATCTAGATGTAGATATATATTAAACTGGGTCTAGCCCAGATTATAAATTGTTAATAGATTTAGGCCTACTTGGACTAGATCTAGATCTAGATTTTTGAGTGATTTCAAGATCTAGATTAGATCTACAAATCTACACTAGAGATCTAGATCTAGTCTAGATGTGGACATAGATCTAGCTAGTCAGTAGTCTAGAACTAATTGCCAATAGTCTATACAAATGATTAAATGTAGATTAGATATATAGATCTAGATCTACATAGATATCTAGATCTAATTAGATCTAGAGTTAAATCTAATATTATGTAATAATTAACTCATAGATCTAGACCAAAACTCAAATTCACATTTAGTGGCATTTATTATTTTAATAATAAAATATAGATCTAGTCTAAATATGTATTTACATCTAAATGTAGCTCTCGACTCTAGATCTTATAAACTAGACTAGTATCATCTAGACATATTACTATTATTAGATATAATCTAATAATATTCTAATAGAGATCTAGTCTAGTATATAATAATATAGTATAGAGATCTAGATCTAGAATATGAATAATATTAATATATACATACAGCCGACTTACCTTCTAGAAATGTAACAAGTATTGCCAATAGAAGAGTATAAGAATAATCCATTTTTAAATATATTTTTTAAGTTGACCTATTCACACAAATGTATAAAACTATCCAAAACTTCATAGATCAAATATCCACTTCTTTTGAAGATAGGAACAAAAAATAAACACTCCAGCAATCCCCCCTCAGGCCTAATTCACAAACTGAAGCCGGGTAGGCCCAGTGATTCCATATCAAGCAACACTCCAATATTTCTCGTCTAGGCTAGATACGCCACATTCTTGAGAAAACTCTCTTGCACTATATCTTCATCTAAAATTTAGTGAAAGTAAAAAAAAACGAGTAAGCATTTTTTTAGACCAAAAATTCAATGTAGTCTAGATTCATCTAATTATTAGATCTAATCTAGACCTCTATACAATTTAACACTAAATCTAGTCTAGATCTATAGACCTACACTTCTGTGTTCCTTACATGTAAGCGGACCGACCTAAACCGAGTCGGACACTTCTGAAATTTCATTCATCGCAAGAACGTTTCCTTCTATTCATTCTTAGCGGTGTGTTCGCCTGGTCGCCGGGGGGGGGGGGGGGGGGAGGGGAAGTAGCAAAACAAGCAGGGCTAACAGAAGAGGTTCACCTCTCTTTTTCCTGACCCGTTAAAAAGTTAAACGTAGGAACACAAGTGGGTCGTTTAACCACTGAGAATATAAACATAGATCTAACTTATACAAAAGATCAAAATTATTTTAATTGCATAAGATAAAATAGATCTAGACTAGAGCCTATCAATATTATAGTACGTCTCATCTAAATCTTGGCAAAAGAGTTTTAATGAATACGATTTGGCCTATTACAGAATCAAGTTAACACTTACCGGAAAAATAAAAAATTCCTACGGTTACACTAGTCAGCAAAAATTAAGCAGGTCGAGCAGACGACTTCGCGAATTCCGAGACCAAATTAGAATAAAATTGATTATTAAATATATAGATCTATATAGAGAGAGAAATTAAACTAACTTTCTATATAAACTAAATAACTTCATATACATATATATATATATATATATATATATATATATATATATATATATATATATATATATATATATATATATATATATATATATATATATATATATATATATATATATATATATCTTGTTTGGAAACAATTTAAGAGAGATCTGCATTTTATTGAATATATTTTATTATTTCGATTTACTTAAGGTAATACTGTTAAAGCCTGGATCTATATTATAAAGCAATATTTTAAATTATTATTTGTATAAATCTAGTAGGCCTATGTTATTGTTTTTTATATGTACATTATTTTTGTTTTGTTTTCTTAAAATTCAGGTTTTCAAATTTGATCGATCTATTCCAATTTTCGATTTGCAGTAATGTGTGAAGATTTTCAATTCTTCTATAGCGTCTGTATTTAGGCCTAGAATCCATTTTTTAGGTATTAAAAAGTAGCCAATCTGTGTCACTAGGTCACATGGTGTCACAGGCCTAGATATTTTTTTTAATTGTCA
Source organism: Biomphalaria sudanica (assembly GCA_036873155.1). Lineage (NCBI taxonomy): Eukaryota > Metazoa > Mollusca > Gastropoda > Planorbidae > Biomphalaria > Biomphalaria sudanica. The sequence goes on from JAZGLO010004004.1 coordinate 623,139, forward strand.
CTTCCTATTTGGGGATATCCATATTGGTAAAGCCTGATAGACAGTATCTTAAAACTCAAATCATACGCATGTGATCTTTATTTAAGTTATAGGAGCTTGGAAGTTTGAACTGAAGGAGTTTGGTCCTTTAAGTAATTACCTCTCCTTGAGAACTGTACATTTATCATTTCACCTTTGGATAGCATTTTTATTTTAAAGGAAAGTTTTGACTTTCTGAAACTCTCTTTTGAAGCAAGCCGGACTGTTGTCCCCTTTCCCTCACATAATTATTTGACCTATATTTGTTCTATTATAATACATTGTAACAAAAAAGAAATAGGTTCAAAGTCAAAAATAGAACAAGGAGAGATTATAACGAGTTGAAAAATAAATAAAAAAAATGTATTTTTATATGCTTATATTCAGTGAAGTGAGGGCCACTTTTCCATTCATTGCTGCCATATCTCTCAATATTGCATTTTATCTCCCCATTTTTCTATATAAGTCAAATTAATTGCCACTGATCGATTAACTAATTGTTTATGGACTAAAGTGTTGTGACTATGAATAATAGTGCAAAATTTCCACTTTATCCGAGAATGGGAAGTGGGAGCCAAAAAAAAAGCAAAACAAATCGTAAAAGAATCCAGAGTTAATAAAAGCTTCGTAAAAAGAGAGACAAAGTTGTACAAGTCTTTATTCTAAAACAGAGACGCCATAGAGGATTGAAAATCTCCACTAAGCTAACCGGTCGGTCGCCTGGACGTGTGGTATGTGCTCTGACCATGTGATTGTCAAAAGAGTTGAGCCGAAGGCTCTTCGAACTCTAGGCATGTAAGGATGCTTGAACAAACCGTTCTGTCTGGAAGAGGTCCAAGTCAATGCCTATGTGAGACATTGCTATTTCCGATTTATCTGGCACTTCGGGCACATGGACTAGAATACATGTCCGAAGGCCAAGCACACCGTGAACCCCCGCCATTTTCCTATGTTTTACCAAGCTAACCGTGCAGGGCTCGCCATTAGTGTAACGGTCCCTTGAGGAACGGCGCATGGATTTATCGACAGGGATGTGGAAGCTCTCTTTCAACTCCCGCATTCCCTTGGACACTCCTACAGGAAATATTGTTTTGCTATTTATTTAACCTAATAACTTCCTCTAGCGATCGTTTCCACCCGAGTGGTGCCACGTTGAGGCCGAATAACATACCCTGGTGCGCTCTGGGCAGAATAACATACCCAGGTGCGCTCTGGGCAGAATAACATACCCTGGTACGCTCTGACCTGTCGTGACGATTGTCCCTAGTTCGAACCCTGTCTGATTTGATCCCCTGCCCAGTGAGTCATCTCTTGAAATATGATCAAGCCAGCTCAGCTTTCGTCTCTTCACAGTAGTGAGAAACACAAACCTCCATTCTTCCAGCGAGAGTGTTGACTTGTAAAAGTGCAAACCCATTTCTTTTCTTTTCCTGGTATTAACGACATGTAGTAGTCCTGAATGAGTCCACATCAGTAATTCAAAGACACACAAAGCTAAAGTACTCACATGCTAAGCCATTGGGTAGCCGATAGAACGAGTCACTTGTACGTTCATCTCGAACACTCTCGAATCCATCACAAACAGTTCCAGGTAAAGAAGCGTAACTCCAAAATAAGAATCAGGAGTGTTTTACGCAGTTGAATATATGTAATGAAAATGTTATTTAAACTTTAAAAATTAGATTTCTTTTAAATTGAAAACATGAAGTTATTTTAGTTATATTAAGAGAATAGTTCTGCAAAGTTCTTTGTATATTATACCTGTCACATCCTTGGTAAGTTCAACTGCAAAAAGTGTAATAATTTGTTCTTATTTTTTGTACACAAAAAGCATTCAATACTTCACTGTTCTAAGAAAAAAAAAGTCAAACTATGATGAATGTAGACGATGTCCTAGCATTGAACAAGAAAAACGTTAAAAATAGTTTTAAAAAAACAAACAACAATGCCTCCTATTATACAACGTAAAATAAAATAAAATCTTTCAAAAATTAATTTAAAATGTTTAATCTCAAAATGGGAATCGATCCCAAGATTTTGACTTCGTCAGCTACCTGTACGAACGATGCTACCAATTAGGCCATCGGGAAATGCATAATTGTGCAAGTATATAATTATTGGTACTTTCGTTATATGGTCATCTAGCTCTAGACTTTTGTTTTAAAACTCTTAAGATCTAATCTAGATCCTTCTAGATCTAGAATTTAGATTTAATCTGTATTACATTTACGTAAAAAATAAAAGCAAAGCTTAGTAATCCATCTATAAACATTAAGAAGCTTTAAATTTGATAAAAAATTCAGTTATCGGGACACTAGGGGCCTACATGTTATTTTTTTAAATGCCTTTTTAATGCTTTTCTCCTAGTAACTAATGAATGTTAAATAATGAAAACAACAATGGAACATTTAAAAAACAACATTACAAAGAGAGTTTGTGTTGTCACACAAACTCATAGGCGGCCCCCGTCGGAGTCGGATCCCTGTCGGACTCGCCTATTCGCAAGGAATTTTCAAGACCTGATTTTGTTTAATTGTCAAAAGTAATAATGTTTCAAAGATTCAATTGGCGTTGTAAAATTATTTATTTTCTGTAAAATGTTTTACATGTTTTGTATGCTCCTTCAAAGTTAAAGATAATTTATTCCCTTCTCCCGCTGGACGACTGGGGATGGCAGCGAGAAGGGTATGAAACCGAGACCGTCGAGATAATCAGTCCAGCGCGCTAACTGCACGACCAGGCATTGCTGTTAACTTAATAACAAACTAATAGCCTATTATTGATAAAGAGATATAAATACGAGCAGGTTGTCGAGGGTTCATAGACATTGGTGTACCGAGTAAGTTCTTTTAACATTTCATTTAAAGAATTAATTCCATTTGACGTCAAAGGGAAAAAATCCAATACGTCACACTACCTAGTGTGACTAAAAATGTCTTAACCAATACGAGCAGGTTGTCGAGAGTTCATAGACATTGGTGCACCGAGTAAGTTCTTTTAGCATGAATTAACTCCATATGATGTCAAAGGAAAAAAAAATCCACAACGTCACACTGCCTAGTGAGACTAAAAATGTCTTTATCAATACGAGCAGGCTCTCGATGGTTCGTAGACATTGGTGCAGTTTTTTTAGCATTTCATTTAAAGAATTAACTCCATAGGGAAAAAATACATTACGTCACAATGCCAGTGAGACTAAAAATGTATGTATGTATATACATGTATAGTAAATTACTACTTTCTTATTTTGAAATCCTGAATAACTTATTGTCGATATTTATGGAAAAAAAAAAGTCATTAGACATAATTTTGTTTAAAGTTGAAAAAACGAAACAATTTGATATCGATAAATAAACTATAGTGACATATTGTCAAAGAATCTAAGTGTAATATTAGTCAATTCTGCGATTTCAAACAATCATTTGACATAATTTATTTTTATGAAACAATATCCGGAACAACTTTATAGTTAATGAAATATAAGTCAGTATGGAGATTTTCATTAAGCCATTTATATATATGCTATTTACATTAAAAAACCGGAAAAAACATATTATTGATCATGTGTTTTTGCAACGTTTAAGCATGGATTTTAAATGTAATATAAGTTAGAAGAGCAAACAAACATTGATTGGCATTGATTTTTTTTTCACAAAAACATCCGGAGCAATCTATTATATATATTAAAACTCTTGAGATGTTTCGGAAGGAACATTAAAGGGTAAATCAGATTTTCAATAGCTTTTAGAGTTGTTTTTTTGTTATCGGGAGAAGCGTGGTGGTCGAGATGTGGTCGAAAGGCCAAGTGCGCTTGAACTTGGCTTGTCTTGGCTACCTATCTATATTTACATACAAAGTGCATTCTTAGCCTTTATAAACAAACATAAATGTTTTCTTTTAATTTTAACAGCTAAATTTATATTTATTGTGAACATTTCTTGTACATTTAATAAATATATTCGACTTAGTGTTACTGAAAATACACATAAAATTGTCTTTCTTTGTTAACATATTGTACATTACCTCCCTTACATTATGTAATTGTTTTAGAATTGGTGTATGAAAAAATCGCTTGCATAATTAATTTTATAAATCAAACGGTTTGCTTTTAGAAAACCAAAAGTAGCTGTTTCACCTAAACCTTTTTAAGCTGCATCGCATGGGGAAAAATATTTTTCATTTCTTTCTAGTTTTCGAGATCTGAATGTGACAGACGGACATTTTGCACAAACCTAATTGCGGCTTTTCCCCTTACGGGGGCCGCTAAAAGAGTAATTTATAACTAGTGAATGTTAAATTTTATTTTAAAAAAGGAAATTTTTTACTCCCCTCCTTCCTCATAGAAAGAATCCTGGTTCAACGACTGTAAAGATCTATTAGACTTGACACTATTCCAAGGATAGTCCTTTAGATCTAGACTTAAAAGACGTTGAGAAAAATGCTAATGAACATTAATTGATTGAACTTTTGAATGAATGCGGGAATACACATAATCCGTTCAAGATAAATATTTTCTAGTCCTCCAGCCAAATTTAAATGTATTTCTTTTTATAGGCCTACTTTGAAAAATGATACCGGTCAAACTAATGTTTTTCCGGAGTAGACAACTAGCTAGTGATTCTTCTGCTAATAATATACATCAACTGTCAAAGTTCTAGGAAAATCGTTAAAGCCGTTTTCGATATCCGTGTCCAGGTTTTGTCCACCCACCAAGAAATTTCCACAAAGATACGAGTTTAAAAGAGACCACGCGATATAGAAGGCTCGAATACTATCCGGTGACGTCGCAACATGTGGACAGTTTAGACCAATACCTCTTTGCCTGTCACAGAAACGTCGGACCAGTAATCTCCTTCGGTTGAGACTGATTTTTTAAAAAGTAGAAGCCTTCAGTACGAAGAAAATATACATAAGTTGTAATTTCTATGTCAGCGCTTATTAAGAACTTAGCAAGTTTGAGAAAATGTTTTTAATGTAGTGCCACTGTAGTGTTCTAACCTTTCATCTACTGACGTTCTATCAAATAGCTTGTAATCCTAGTTTTTAAAGTTTACTTTGTAGTTTTTCTTCTTTTTTTTTTTAAGGATTTGTCTTTTTTTTACCTCTTCTGGCGTGTGGGCAGGGCCGGTCTTAGGCCTTGACAAACTAGGCAGCCGCCTAAGGCCTCTGATTGGTGGGGCCTAAACTAATATACATCAAATCTCAAACATAGCAAAGCTCTTTTGCTCTATGATAGATTTCCATATGTTTTTAATAAATTGCTCGATTTTATTTTTTCGTTGTTTATTTTTAATTTTCATTTGGGGCCACCAAATTCTCTTCACCTAGGGCTTCCAATTACCTAAGGCCGGCCCTGGTGTAGGTGGTAACCATAACAACAACCAGAGAGCTTAGTTTGTTACATCTTTAGAGCGACAATTGATGTATCACAACAAACTAAATGCATGACGCGTAGGACGTAATCATCTTCTTTTTTTGAAGTAACGTCTGTATTATATAAGATAAGATAAGAAGAATTGCATTTTTTTTCTCGTTGTCTACGGTCATTTGAACACAATGGGGACATAAACCTGTGACTGTGTTTGTACTTCAGTAATGAGGAAACACTACGCCGAAACATTTAATTAAATTTATTACGTAGGCCTACTTATCATCAACGACTTTTTCATAGACTTGTTAATAACTGTTAATGAGGTGTATTTAGTAAAGAACTAGACCTAAATTAATGTTGAAAAAAAGTAGCGATTCAATAACAATATGAGGGTCGGAAAATTGAATCTTGTGTGATACTGGGTTTCTCTCTCTCCGAGAAGTAGGCTACGTAATATTATATCATGTCCTTAAATGTGTGTTTGTTCGTTCTGTTTGAGCTTGTAATTCAACTACTAGAAAAAGATCAAGGCTTGGAATTACCTACGCCAAAATTGAATTATGAAGACTTATGTTAAAAATCGTAATACTTCATTGTTACATGTAAACTATGCTTACTTTTAAAGAATAGGTTTTGAGAAAAAAAAAAACAATTCTTTAAAAATTATATTCCAAGTTGTTTTGCCGTGAGATCTATATACTATCTTTGTAACTAAATGACATAGGCCTTAACCACATTCAGGATATTGTAAACTAATCATAATTTCATTCATGCCTACATAGTTACTGCCTGTCTCCCCTTCCATTCTATACTTTCACCCTTACGCGTTTTGACATATGAGGCTTAAGATGATGACCTTTTTTAATTGTCCCAACGTTACAATCTCAATTCCATCTCAACCATGTTGTACACAAAAATGTATTGCGTTACCGATAAATATTTTTTAAGGGTGATAAAAACGAATATACTTAAGAGCCTATGTACTTATGGGCCAGTGGTTCTCAATCATTCATAAGAAACAGTGATTTAATAGTCGTTAGAAATTGGAATGGCTATATGGGCATTCGGGCAAATTGGCTGGTGGGGTTTCCGACTGAGCCAGTTTGACTTGCAATTAGTACAGTAAGCATTCGCCTTACTGTTCAGAACAACACCTTTACTGACTTTACTGTGTAAATACTAGCCACATACACTAGCGGGTCTAGAACTTTAGAGTGTAGGAAGGCAACGTTTCTCTCAAACCCTAAACCTACCGCCCAGTAAACCATAACACTATGTAAAAATGCATACATACGCATATATATTTATGTATGTAGGCCTATGTATCAGAGAATACAAAAAAAATATTAATAAAAGCAGTGTTTCTCAACCTTTGGCAAACAAAAACAAACAAACAAAAACAGTCACGTTGAAGGCCTTTCTCTTGACAGCTAGGGGGTCTGAGCGCTGTAAGCTGTAAGCTTCACCAGCTGGGTTCTGGGCCAAGAACGACGAAACCCAGACTCCAATCGTTTTCTTGCATTCTTCACAGCAGAAACGCATTTTCCTGACATCTACAGCTCATTATTCATCCTATTAAAAAAAATGCAGGTCAAATTTAGTAAAATAAAGTAACATGGGGGCGTGGGCCGATCCTGAAATGTGACTGAAAATCGAGGCACAAGTAGCCCAAGCATAAGTATATTTTTTTTAAGCGTATTTATCGTAATATTATCTTCATGTTAAGTGAGACCTCTTGTGGTCGTCCTGTTTTGGTCAGTATAAGACATTAACAGAAAGATGGCTAAACGCTCAAAAATATCTAATTTTCAAGAACCTTTTGAATAATGTTTTACTTCAAAAATATTCTATTATGAATTTATAGGCCCTTACTACATTGCAAATACAACCGATTGTTCCTTGAAAAGATAAGATACCCCACGGATTTACAGCTTTGATGTTCGCCGCCAAAAAAAAAAATGTCTTTGAAAAATAATATTTTTAAAAAAGTTCTCAAGGGATAAATTTTGTTCATTTTGTCACAGAACTATAATTCAAAGCTATGTATGTTGGAGTGAGGGATGAGAAATTAGGTTTATCAATCATTTTTGGGATTGAAGTATAAATTGTGAGGTATAGTCCCAAAGTTATTTATAAAATAGAAAAATCTCAGATTCAGTAAAGGCGACTAGGAAAAAATATTGGGTTTCAGAACTTATATCAATTGTTACCCTTATACTTTAAAATTTCTTATGAAATCTAAACTTTCCAAAACAAAGTCTTTCTTAAAATAATTATGATAAATTCATGTGCAATGACATAAACTCTGTCGCCATATTTGACTATTCTGTTTTAAAACGTCATGTTTTCGTCGGAACTGGGAAGGGGGGGGGGGTAGAATGAAAACGATTATACATGTATGAGTCTTCTCTCCTTTTTTAAAAAAAATTATTTCTAATGATTGCAATTAGCATCAAAGAAAAGGGGATATAAGAATTTAATTTATAGTATATATAACTTATTTTAGTGACAATTTTTTTGTAAAATAAATAAATAAATATAACATGTAGAATTTCTGAACTAAAATTAAAAAAAAAAAGTATTGGTCTGTCCGAATGGAAAAAAAAAAGGGGGGGGGCGATTGCATCTGGTACAATACATATTCATATATATTATTTCTGTAGCCCAATCCCCACTCGATATTGGAGTTGTTATGACGTAAGATGCTTGATGTTATGACCTCACTTAATTGCCACAACGTTAAAATCTCGTTTCTATTTCAACCATGTCGTAAAAAAACTATTAAAGGGAAACTACCAATAAATTTGTTTTTAAAATGGAAATAAATTGAAATTCACATAATCTAAGATAGATAGATCTAAGAGTTGGTGTTCTTATTGGCCATAGACTGGTTAAATCAGTGATTCCCAAAGTGGTCTATATAGACCCCCAGGGGTCTACGAAGACTTCCAAGGGGTCTACGAAAGTGAAAAAATAAATTGGGGGTCTATGAGAAGTCCATGGGGGTCTACGATAATGAATTTCATTTCATTTGTGACTTAATTTTCACTCCCATTAATGCAATTATTTCCTACACTAATATGTAAATGTACCTTTATTTCTTTAAATATTTAGCCTATACTGCTATTCAAATGAAAAATAAAGATAAAGTTATGAATACACCCACAAAATCTCTCTTCGACTTCGTATTGAGAAATGATGCGTTTGTGAGCGTCTTACAATATCTCGGAAAACACTAAAGTTGAAACATTGATTTTACTTGTATTACACAAACCTACATCTGATATTATGAATTTTTTAAAGCAACAATACAGTTCAAGGGCATATCGGTGGTATAAATTATAACATTAAAAGCTTCTTATGTAATTCTTTGCAAACGACATATACAGTTTGGGATCAACGGTCAAGCAGGCTCTGACAGGATGTAGAGCTGTTTGCTGCAAACTGCCTAAGAGTTGTTTGCTCCTTATTTTTCCTCAGGGTTGACTCACAAAACCTTTCCCATGTTTGGGTATAGCTGCAAGGCAGCAAAGGTTTGAATTCAGTTCTTCTGCTAGGTGGGTAGAAAGCACCCGCCTTTCCAAAGCTTACTGGTTTTGGCGCCAGTTACTCATCTTCGCCCCTTCTCCTGTTAGTGAAAACAGTTCCGTAGCCCCAATATTTGAGCCACACATGAAAGATCAAGAAATACAAGAGAAACTGATCTTTATGAAAACGTTGACAAATTACTGAATTAATATTTAATGTTTCATAGAACAACAAATTCCTATAGGAAACAATATCCGTAGCAACGGATGATTAGCCTACAAAAAAAAACACCTAACATTTCCAGTGTGTTTGATTCCAGAAATATATATTTTGTTATTTTAATTTGTTTAAATTTAAATTTTATCAATCTGTATAACTTCAAATGTAGCTTTAAATTGCCTTTTTACTCTTAGACTCACTACAGTTAGACATTAGTTTTACAAAATGTTGATTGATTTGCAATAATGCAACACAAGTTAAGCAGGGGGTCTACGGAAAATCAGAAACCATGGCAAGGGGTCTACGAGACAAAAAAGTTTGGGAACCACTGGGTTAAATCGTTAGGAGTTGAAATATCTGCTACAATTTTAATATCACAGTTTCATAATATATAAATGTGTTCCACTGCTTTCGAACAGTGGCAAATCTAGGCTGATTAATGCCGTCCTAAAATATATTTTAAAAAATCATCGAAAAGACTCTTTAAAAAAAAACTGCATTTTCAAAATATCTGTTATTCAAAAAAAAAAAATCAATTTTACAAAAATAATCTTAAATGCTTTCCTCCTATTAAAACTATCAATACTGTCCTCGAGATCACCTTTTCTCCTAGCTCTTGTTCAATGGACTACCTTGGACAAACTGAGGATGTCGTCATTGGTTATTAGAGATCGCAAGTAAATCTTGATCAACTTTTGTTTGGGAAAAAAACTTTGCTCGCATTGTCAGAAATATGCGAATCAAAATGAACATATTGGGGGCTGAATCATGTATCCGATATTTCGGAGGCTTCTGAAGAAACTGTGACAAATTGTTAAAGCCTCTTTGTCCCCAGACGATATTCGTTTTTTGTTTGTTATTGTTGTTGTTGTTTTTAAGTGTGTGGAGCACAAAAGACATGGATTTCATTCATTTTGAGGATTTAATAAAATAGTTGTAAAGGCGCCAACAATTCATATTTATCTTGCGCATCACTGAGCGCTCAAATCGGGTGATTATCCCTTGAACAATCTGGACCAGGGAAGAATAAATTTCCATCCAAAGCTTTCTTTTGTGTTAATACAGAATCTTCATCTTGAGGTCAATACATTTTGAGGGTCTTCAAGAATCCTCAGATTCAAAGCACATGCTTACGGCCAGGGCCGGCCCTAACAATTGCTGGGCCCTATACGGATTGAGCGGGGCCCAGTCTCAGTAGGGATAAGAATAACAAGTGAAAATTAAGATTTGTATTAGAAAATAAATTATTCCTTGTATTACATTTTTATTAAATGAAAGCTGACACTGTCGTTGTTTTTGTGTGTGTGTGTGTTTTTAAATTGCATATTGGATTGGCGTTTTTCATATAAAATAACATCCCAAAATGATAATTTTGTCTATTTTCAGGAGATTGTTTTTTAGTTTTAAGGAGATCTTAATAATTTTGAAGGTTTCCAGGAGGTCCTGAAAAAATCAGGAGGCCACGAGAACCCTGTTATAAGCTATAATGATTTAATATAATAATTTATATCTCGAATTAGCGCGGGGTCTATGAAAGTGCGGTCCCACTGCAGCCGCATAGGTTGCAGTGGCCTAGGATCGGCCCTGCTTTCAGCATATGTAATACTGGCTTTAGCGATCTCCGCCATACTAGCGGTTAAGAGTGTCTTTATATTTTCGTTTTGAGTGCGCAGTCTCGAATGGACAATCCTTGTTTTCAGTCAGGCCTCCAAAATGCAAGGCAGTTGAGAAAATTAAAAGACTGCATAGCAACTAGAAGAAGAATTTTCCCTGTACTAGTCAGTGTCTCTAGATTTTCAATATGTTTTAAAATTTTATCCCTAATGATCTTGTCGTCTTCTCTTCGTATCTTATCTTATATATTATAGACGTTACTTCAAAAAAGAAGATAATAGTTTGATGCCCCCAACAGCCTTCATTTATGGCGCTTCAATTCAATCAAGTATTTAAGGAGTGAATTCTATCTGGAATGTCTAAAACTAAAAAAAAAAGTGGAATGCAATTAAACTTTGACTATTATCTAGAACCTTGAGGTACAGGGGCGGACTGGATATATGGGCAAACGGGCAAATGCCCGGTGGGCCGGTACCAAATGGGCCGGTCTGGTCGCGACCTATAAAAAAAATATTTGAATGCAAAATAAAAGTGACAGCAGCAAGACACAAAGGCCCGAACACGTTTATTCTTATTACAATTAATTTTGTTTGAAATTTAACAAGAATATTGTCACGTACACAGTATCTATATTTAGCTCGTCAGCAGAACTTGAGCTACCTCGGGGAAATTTTCTATCACGCAGCAGGATCATGTTTGGAAATAAATGTGATTGGTTTTGAAATATTAATTATTGTACATTGAGCGCATTTATTGGTTGGCATTGCAACGAAGGGATGTTAGACACGTGACAACGCTATACCCAGGAAAAGATTTTAGATTTTTAGTTAGTGTCGTACGGAACGTGTTAGGATTCAGACGTATATTTTACATTATTGTGTAGATCATTTATTTAGCAGAATTATATTTATTCTGTTCTATTCAAGTACATTTAACCATTGTAATTATTTGTGAATAGCTTTTCCAAGTTTTGAATTAAAGCATTTGTTTTAGACGAAGAGAAGTTTCTTCATTGAATATAGTAACATACTTAGATCGACTTAGCGATTGGAAACTTCTAGATGATCCTCTTATCAACTGGCAACATTCTGAATGATCGTATTATCAACTAGATCTAGCTACTTCTATACGATCATCTTATTAAAGACGATTTCAAGATCCTCGGCAATTACGATCATTGATTATGCTTCAACGTGACATCTTAACATCAAGTTTGATTGTAACATCTAGCACTATTGATGATCGTAACAAATATAAAAAACAACACTATACACTGTACGTATTATCATTTGCAAAACGTTAGACCGTACTTTCTGCTATACACGAGCGGCAGGGGCTGCTTTGATGTTTTCGAGGTTGTGTTTGGCATAATCATTTTGCTGGTCGGCATAGGCCTTTGATGGCACTCCCATTTGTTTTTGCTCCTTCCCTTCCCCGTCTTTTAATGGTTCCAATGAAATTTAACAAAAAAGAAGGATGAGAGAGGTTAAGTTAGAAAAGATTGATATAACGCAGCAAAAAAATAGGCGCGACATCTAGCTCTTTAACAATACTTAATAGAAATTAACTTTAACATATACACACAGCCGCGAAATTGCAAACCACCGACTTATTCACAGCTCAATATGAGCATAAAGCTCTACTTTCTGCGATTTGAAAAGAAAAAGTAAGTTTGTTTTTGTTTATTTTTAATAACATAGATCTAAAAATACTACACTTAAGGCTTTAAAAAATATTTAATAAAAAAATAAATCTAGATCTAAATCAATTTTCATACTATTATAATAAATGGCAAACTTATGCATAGTATGAAGTCATTAATGATGAAAATAATTACAATAAGTTATATAGCGCTGTCACATCCGATATTGAATGAAAGGAGATTTATATTTTAAATAATGGGTCATGGTATATTCATATACAAATCGCGTTTTTCAGAATGTACTAGGAGGAAGCAAGAGCTTTTCACATTAAGTAAGTGCCTCTCTAACCATTCTGCTTTCTCTTATCTTAAATGGAATGGGTTGCCTGAGTCAGCCAGGAAAACCAATGATTTAGCATATTTTAAGTCACAGATCAACATGCATGACTAAATTGACACATGAAATGCCTAAGACGTAATAATTTTTTTTTAAAGAAACGTCTGTAATCTATAAGTAACACCAAAAAGCTTCAAACTCATTAGGGTGCTATTGTATTGTTTATAGATTTCAGACTACATTCATGTATAAATAGAATACATTATGTAATCCTATGAATGCATACATCCAGTTTTCGATGCGTTTTCAAACTTTATATATTATGTATAGAATTAGGCTAACACCTATAATATAACACATGGGCGTAGCCTGTAGGGGAGGGTCTTCAAACCATCACTTGCATCAGACCTCATTGTCTGAAAGGGAAACTTTACTTACTGCCCCAGTGCAGCCAACGTAAGCAAACTACAGTTTGCAAACTTCATGAGCGTAGCCAAAAGGGATTTTGTGGTTTCCCTTCCCCCTCCAATAAAAAACTAAAGCATGTTACTAGTTTCTACCAGTCGCTGGACTCCATTGAATAGCAGATTTGGATTTTGGAATTTTTTAAGCGTAAGAGTAGCAGGCTAATTGCACTGTAGATACCTCAGAATATGCATATTTAAAACTTGAAATAACGGAAATAATGCTTGGTTCCGGGGATTGCCCCGGACCCCACTGGGGGGAGCTCACAGCGCTCCCCCGGACTCCCTAGCTGCTCATTGTACTGTCTTTCCACTAATTATAGGAAGAGAGTATTCTAGGGTAGAAAAAATGTTTGAAAGAATGAAAGATCAGAAAGTAATGAAGATTAATTACATATACACACACACTTATATATATATATATATATATATATAAATTGCTGAGAGGGGTAATTCCCCCCACACCGAAAATATATGTCATGCCATTTGTGGGCCGGTTTATATGGTAATGCCCGGGCCGATTTTGATACCAAGTCCGCCACTGTAGAGGTATTGGAACAAAATATAGATCTAGATGAAACCACCGAACAATTAAGTTAAAAAAATACCATCCTAACTTTGTCCCACATATAAAGTAAGTGTATTGAACAATGAAGTAATAACATGTACTTTATGCCAGAGAAGACCGTACGTGACATTTTAGCAATGCCGTTTTGGCCCCACCGTTTTGGCGACCTTACGTTTTGGCGCGAGCCGTTTTAGCGACGGGACGTTTTGGCGCGAGATATTACTTGACGATAATTTAATAAGCACGTAGCTTTTATAATAATGTTTATTTCCTTCTACCATAATATTGTATGTATAGTATGAATTCTAATACCGTTCAGCGAATTGTTGTTTTTTTTTTAATTATAAAGGTTTTGCTTATTTCATGAATATAGGCCTATAATAAGTCAGATTCCTGAATGGTAATGACATGCTATATGTGAGTTCTGCCAATCACACTGAATGACATTTTTGGATTTCTTTCCAAAAAATTTTGTTTTTTATTTGACATTAGTGTAATATACGAACTAGCTAAGTGTCGCACTTTAATATAACAAAAACCATCTAAAGCTCTATTACGCTGAATGACGACAATAACTCCTCCTATGTGGTCTGTCTATCAGAGAACACTAAATGGGGATAATCGAACAAACTATTTTGCGGAAGCAGCACGTCGGCGACTACAAGCCGAGTTTGAAATGAGCCACCCAACCATATGGAAATTCATTGATGGAATACGAGCTGTCCAGAAAGGCCGTGACCTTATATATGAACAATATATCCGGGGAGACCAGCCGCCTTCTAAACGAAAAATGTATATTGACACAGACAAGAGAATCAATGTAATTGTACAAACTTATCAACAGAGGAACATCATTGAAAACCTCAAGGGACTTGCACACAACTTTTTAATGAACATTTGCCGAATTCCAGTGACTTAGGCAAATAGCCATGGTGTCTATGTATACTTAACTTAAAGTATTTTGAGAAACATGGTACATGTATTATATTTTTACTTATTATTAGCAAGTGTTTGGTATATATAGCTGGAGATACCATACAGTCATGAAATAAACCAATGTTAATGTAAACAAATCATTGCATCTATTTTTAGTCTATCATCGTTTCATTTTGTTTTTAATTTTAAAGTAATATCTTAAAAAACTTTTTTGAAAATAAAAGTGTGCCTCTTAATTAACACACATACACAAGCCAAAATGTTTATTAAAGAAAATGATGTGAAAAACAAACACACATTTACATTCAGTACGTGAAAAATATATGTCTTAACACAAACACTCATGAAAAACATAGATATGAATAATTATTTTTAAAAGAAATAATACAATAAACGTACATAATGTACTTCGCGCCAAAACGTCCCGTCGCCAAAATGACCTTCGCGCCAAAACGGCGGGGACAAAACGGCGGCGCCAAAACGTCCTGCTTCGCAGAAAAGAACGTGTGCGTGTAAACGTGCTTTGCTTTCAGAGATTTAAAGAAATCTAGTAGATTTGATTCAAGCCGACAGCTTAGGTACATTTAATTTAAGAAAGATTGCTCCTACTGCCCTCCCCACTTTGAGGGGAGTGGGGGAGTCCTATTTTTATGGAGAAATCATAGTTTGTGAACAAAATTAGTTGAATATCTATATAATATAAGGTGCATATTGATGTTTAACCCAATTGTATATTATGTCGCACACAGACTCTGATCTCAAATTTTATCATTAGTAAATGTAAAATGTCAAAAAGGGTTGTACCAGGTGGGAGGGACGATCGCCTTCCGCCCATCGGACAAACCAATGTTTTTTCTTTTTGTATTTTAGTTAAGAAATTACAAAATTAAGAAAAATGTCACATATAATTCATATATGCTATAAATTAAATTCTGATATCGAGTCGCCCCACCCTCTATTCTATAATGCCAAATGCAATCATTAGCAAAAATTATAAAAAGGAGCGATGATTAATGTTTTCACTCTACCGCCCTCTCCTCTTTCTAAACGAAAACATGACGTTTTAAAACAGAATATTCAAACACGAATTTATCATAATTATTTTAAGAAAGACTTTGTTTGGGAAAATTTAGAATTCATATGACATTTTTCATTACAAGAGTAACAATTGAGATGAGCTCTGAACCAAAATATTCTTTTCCAAGTCACTTTTTTCCAACCATTACTCATACTGATATTTTTCTATAACTCACATATATACTTGAATCATAAAAATGCAAAAGATTTAGAGTAGAATCTAATTGGCCCACTTCATTTCTCCTCCCACTTCCGAAATTTTTTGTTTAGAGCTTCGTATTGTAGTTCTGTAACAAAACAAAGTTACAAACATTCCTATTGAACCAAATGTATCACTTACAAATGAGCTTTTTTTTTAAATTATTATTTTTCCAATAATTTTTTTCGGCAGCGATCCTCAAAGTCTTAATATAAATATGTGGGGTATCTTATCGTTTCACAGAATTATCTGAATCCACTACTTTGACTTCTATTTAAAATGATTGACCACACATATATTTAAAACAGTTATCGACTTATTGTAGGCCTATCGTTGGATAAAATAATCCTTATTTATTTATTTGTTGCTCGAAATTGTAGCAGAGTTCAACAAATATTGACATACATCAAGCGGAACAAGAACAGAAAACGTGAACAGAGAACAATATGCATACACATTACTGGGAGAGATAAAAAATCGGATTAATTAACACACAATATTGATGTGCCAAGTGGCAGGCGTTAACAGTGGGGGTTACAACTTCTTACTACATTGGTAGATTAATCCAAAGTTATTTGAAAAGAGGAAACAGTCCTACGTACGGGTAATAGCAATGACTTTCAACTTTCGATTTAGGCCCTATACGAAGATGTACAAAACCCAATGTCATTAAAAATAACTGAAATTGAATAAAAAAAATGTATTCAAAAATGTACATAGTCATATGAATTTAGTTAACAATACCAGTGGCGTAGCTAGGATATGTGATGCCCTTTGCATCAGTTTCTCAAAAAACAACAACGACAAGACGTTTTATCACAAACTAATGTATACTCATTGTTTAAAGTATTGCTCATTTGCAATAAAAAATAATTTTAAAAATCAATTTTGCATAACGATACTTCAAATAAATTTTACGCGCTTTCTTGCTCGCAAACTATCAATAATTTTATTGAAATCTTTTTTTTTTGCCATCTATAATTTAGAATGTTTTCCGTTTATGTGCTTAGTCTCGAATTGAAAGGTAGACTTACGGGGCTTTATTTCAGTTAATACGGGGTCAAAAACCTAAAGTAGGCGAGAAAATGAAGACTACATAGCAACTAATAATCCGCTTGCTTCAGATCTAGTAGAAGAGTTTTTATCTGTACAAGTCAAAGTCTCAAGAGTTCCTATAATATTTTAAAATTAATCCATAAGACCTGTACTAGAATATGGTGTCACAGCATGGGGCTCAGCAGCCCAAACCAACCTAAGAAAAATAGACAAGGTTCAAAATATTGGTCTAAGGATAATGACAGGAGCAATCAAAACAACACCCATAAGAGCTATGGAGGAAACTGCTGCCCTGATCTCTCTGGATGAAAGATGAGAAATAAAAATCTTTTCCCAATTCACTAAATTGGAAACCTTGGAGAGGCACCCACTCGGAACAAAAATCCACAAAACTGGCACAAAAAACCTTCTCAAAAGGACCAATTTCATACAGGAATCTCTAAACCTAAAAAAGAAACACCAACTTGAAAAAATTACTCTGGAATCCTCGATACACTATAATGAATCTCCACCCTGGGATGAAAGCCCTCTTTCTACTATAAGGGACCATATTGAAAACATAAAAAGAAAATCTGATTAGAGACCAACAGAGCTCAAGAAAATAGTGATCTGTTTTCTACATACCAATTATCCTAGCAATCAGTGGATCAGAGTTTACACGGATGGCTCATCCCATAAAGCCACCACAAATGGAGGAGCTGGAATACTTATCGAATGGCCAGAAGGAGGAAAACTATAAAAATCCATTGCTACTGGAGAGCTCTCTGACAGACTCAGAGCAGAAAGGGAAGCACTAGCACTAGCTGCTACCATGCTAGCTAATCATCCAAGTTCCCCACACAGTCAGATTGTTTTTCTAACCGATGCGAAAACAACCCTCCAAAGCTTGCAAAACTCTGATTCCTCATATATTAATAACCTCAAAACAGCACTTATAAAGCTCAACAACATCAGCAAAAGAACTGTAATTCAATGGATCCCAGCTCATATAGAACTAGAAGGAAATGAGAAGGCTGACACACTCGCCAAGAGTGGGAGAACTAACACACTAATAAACTCTGCACTCTATCCAGAAGAATTGAAGAAAGTAATTGTAAATAAAATAAATGAGAAATGGACGAGCTCTCATCCAAATCACAAGAAAGATTACGCTTACTATAAGCTATCCCGACAAGACCAACGTCTAATCTTTCGACTCAGGACCGGACACAACAGAATGCGACAACACATGTACCGGAAGCTCAAAATTGGAACCAGTGAAATCTGCCCATGTGGAGTATCACCAGAGAATGACGACCACGTCCTCCAAAACTGCTCTCTCTACCAAGAGGCCCGTATAAGACATTGGCCCCAAATCACCCCACTAGAAAGAAAACTATATGGAGAGCTCCCTGATTTGGAAACCACTGCGAAGTTCATCTCATGTATTCGTCTAGTCATCTGAACACTACAACATAACAATGAGAACGAAGAAGAAGAAGAAGAAAAAAAATGGATTCATTTTCTCCTTTGGCGGTGCAGTGGGTTTTAAACAATCGCTTAAGGCTAGTACCGTTTATTTGAGTGAGGACGTCCTAGCGGTGTGCTGAAGTGGAGAAAAAGTTGTGTAAACGGTCCAGTGTATAGAAAAAAAATTAGACTGAATTGATTCAGCTTCAGCAGTCCGAATTCCTGCCAAGCTCAGAGGATGGTTTCAGCAGACAATAAATTGAGAGGATGTCAATGAAAGCATTTGTACCCCGTTATTATTCTTGACAAAGAAATCTTAACATTTGAGAAAATTGATATAGCTTTGAGATGTCAGCTGTACTATCAAAAAAAATCGAAAACTATTTGGCTCGTAATCACCCAAAATAACAATAAGTTCGTTTACTATCTATGGAGACCTACGTATTTTGTCTGGAACTAATCTTGATTCGAAGCACATGTTCTCTCGTACTTGTTCCTTCGAGTGGATCGTACTTGAATAGTAATTTTACGAACTCCTACAAGTTACTTAGATTTTGGTTTTGCCAATCTTCAACTTATTCGCGATGCCCATTAAGTGGCAGACTCTGCTATTCTTGACATGAGTCTAGAGGTGGGCCTATATTTATAAACTCTAGATCTGGAAACCAGCGTACTGAGCAATGAAGTAACAACATGTACCATTTGCCACGAAAGAAAGTAGGCATTTAGTCATGCATATTAACCAATGACTTAAATTCTGCCAAGTCACTTGTTTTTCTGGCTAGCTCAGGCAACAAATTCCATGCTCTAATAGCACTGGGAAGAAGGAGCATTTGAACAAATTTGTCCTAGCATATGGGACGAGGAATTTGCATTTATCTTTTTATCATTCTGAGTATTTTATTAAATTTTGTTTTTATATTTGAAGATTATGCTTCAGTGTTTTATGTATAATTGCTACTTTACTTTTGAGTCTTCTGTCCTGAAGTCTTTCTAAATTTAGTGATTTTACTAAAGGTGTTGCTCTAGTCAAATGTAAATATTCGTTTGTTATGAATCTCACTGCTCTATTTTGTGTCTGTTCCAGTTTCTTAATGTTTTCTTGAGTTGAGGGGTCCCAAACAGGGGATGCATATTCTATTATTGGCCTAACCAAGGTTAAATAACATTTTAGTTTTATGTTCTTATTTGATTTATAGAAATTTCTTTTAATAAATCCTAATGGTTTGTTTGATTTTTTGATAGCTTCATCAATATGTGGATTCCATGACATTTTTTAAAAAATTTATTATAACACCTAGGTATTTTGCGTTTTTAGTCTGTGTTACTGGTTTACCATGAATAAGATAAGTGAAATTAATTTGTTTTAGTTTTTTTTGTTACTCTTAACAACTGACATTTTTCTGGGTGGAAAGACATGCTCCAATTTGATTCCCATTTCTGTAATTCATCTTATTCTCCTTTGTAGAATTTCTGTATCTTGTATTGTTTTTATTGTTCTATATATAATTACTTAGCCATGTG
Source organism: Biomphalaria sudanica (assembly GCA_036873155.1). Lineage (NCBI taxonomy): Eukaryota > Metazoa > Mollusca > Gastropoda > Planorbidae > Biomphalaria > Biomphalaria sudanica. The sequence continues at coordinate 643,141 of JAZGLO010004004.1, forward strand.
AAACACTGCACTCATTCTTAATCTTCAGAATCGAAGACATTACTATTAATATTAAATATTCTATAAATTGGTGTCGATATTTTTACTAGCAACTCCGTCAGCATCCCCATTTTTTGTGCTGGTTTACCAAACGACGCCCAAACTTTGGGTGTTTATGACAATAAAATATTCTTATTATTATTTTGCAAAAACAAAAAAATTCGTTTAGCTGTAGAATTGTGCCGTTATCAGCAGCTTCCTAAAATATCCCATACAACACCTACCAGTTTGGCTATGCGTTAAACAAGGTCTTAGTTGTGATTGTAAACAAATGATTTCCGAATCGTCTTCAAAGAAGTGAAGTAATAATATTTAATAATTAATACGACCAATACGTAATGTAAGTATCGATTTATTTTCGAAAAAATCTATGTATATAGATATATATAGAAATATAGATCGAGTCAATCAACTCATGATTCAATGATTCAGTCAATGACAATGATGAAATTAATTTTTTATTAATAAATCAAAATGTTGTTAACTTACTACAGTTACACTTCCTTTACAGTACAGTGTGAGTATACTTACAGTGACAGTGTACAGAATGTAAATTACACTAGAGTACTAGACTAGATCTAGATCTATATACTTTATTATAGATCTAGATGACTAGATCTATTAGATCTATCTATACAAATAATACATCTACAGTAAATTCTGTCATTTCTGACTTTTGTATTCAATTTTAAATCTAGACCAGAGTTACTCAGACTAAGACGTCTAAGTTACTAGTAGACTTAACTAGACATAGAGTATACTAGGACTAGACTCAGAAATCTAGACTCTATGACTGATTAGATGATTAGTGACTAGATGATAGAGGTCTACTATAATGACTGTATAGTTATATAGTAGTAGTAGTAAGTAGATCTAGATCTATAATATACAGATTTCTAGACATATGTTACCCGCGACCCTCGTGTCTTTATTTGCGCATTACTGTCGATATGGTCACTGAGAGTGTTTTGTAAACAATTAAACGAAATAATAACGTAATAAGTAAAGCGAATGTGTCAATGTAAAAATAGTGTGAATAAGGCTATCAAATAAAAATAGCTAATAGGCTTAAATCCATTTTTTTCAAATTAAAACATTTGCTTGTAGGCCTACATATATTTGATTAAAATTTGAGATGAATAGACTTAATTTTGTATGTTCATGTGTTAAAGTATAAAGTAGATCTTTAGGTAGACATAGATCTAAATATACACTAATCTAGAGTTAAAAATTTGCTTTTATAGAGTTCATTCTGTGCTGCGAATGCGTGACCTTTTTTCATGAATGAATACAATATAGGTCTATCTCAACACGGCTACGCAGCTTTAGCGAACAGCTAACGAATGTATTAAAATTCTTTAGAAAAACAAATTTGAATGTTAATTTGATTAAAATATGAAATGAATGGACAATAATTAGTATGTTTATGTGTTAAAGCATAAAGCTATCTTTGCGAAAAGAAGTGACAACATTGTTAACCATGGCCTAGATTCATAAAATACTATAGCTTTAATAGAGTCGGACAACTTTATTTTTTTTGAGGGTCTTAAGTTTGTTTTAGGGCTACAATACATACACTACGGTCTAAGTTGGTACCCAAGGAACATTCCTGCCAAGTTTTATCAAGATTGGTCAAGCGGTTTTGATGTCTATAAGTAACATACATACATACATACGCCTCACATTCTTCTTTATAATATAAGATACTAGACATATGTTACCAGCGACCCGCGGGTCTTTATTTGCGCATTACTGTCGATATAGTCACAATTAAACGAAATAATAATGTAATAAGTAAAGCGAATGTGTCAATGTAAAAATAGTGTGAATGAAGCTATCAAATAAAAATAGCTAATAGGCTTAAATCCATTTTTTCAAATTAAAACATTTGCTTGTAGGCCTACATATATTTGATTAAAATTTGAGATGAATAGACTTAATTTTGTATGTTCATGTGTTAAAGTATAAAGTAGATCTTTAAGTAGACATAGATCTAAATATACACTAATCTAGAGTTAAAAATTTGCTTTTATAGAGTTCATTCTGTGCTGCGAATGCGTGACCTTTTTTCATGAATGAATACAATATAGGTCTATCTCAACACGGCTACGCAGCTTTAGCGAACAGCTAACGAATGTATTAAAATGCTTTAGAAAAACAAATTTGAATGTTAATTTGATTAAAATATGAAATGAATGGACAATAATTAGTATGTTTATGTGTTAAAGCATAAAGCTATCTTTGCGAAAAGAAGTGACAACATTGTTAACCATGGCCTAGATTCATAAAATACTATAGCTTTAATAGAGTCGGACAACTTTATTTTTTTTGAGGGTCTTACGTTTGTTTTAGGGCTACAATACATACACTACGGTCTAAGTTGGTACCCAAGGAACATTCCTGCCAAATTTTATCAAGATTGGTCAAGCGGTTTTGATGTCTATAAGTAACATACATACATACATACGCCTCACATTCTTCTTTATAATATAAGATACTAGACATATGTTACCAGCGACCCGCAGGTCTTTATTTGCGCATTACTGTCGATATAGTCACAATTAAACGAAATAATAATGTAATAAGTAAAGCGAATGTGTCAATGTAAAAATAGTGTGAATGAAGCTATTAAATAAAAATAGCTAATAGGCTTAAATCCATTTTTTCAAATTAAAACATTTGCTTGTAGGCCTACATATATTTGATTAAAATTTGAGATGAATAGACTTAATTTTGTATGTTCATGTGTTAAAGTATAAAGTAGATCTTTAAGTAGACATAGATCTAAATATACACTAATCTAGAGTTAAAAATTTGCTTTTATAGAGTTCATTCTGTGCTGCGAATGCGTGACCTTTTTTCATGAATGAATACAATATAGGTCTATCTCAACACGGCTACGCAGCTTTAGCGAACAGCTAACGAATGTATTAAAATGCTTTAGAAAAACAAATTTGAATGTTAATTTGATTAAAATATGAAATGAATGGACAATAATTAGTATGTTTATGTGTTAAAGCATAAAGCTATCTTTGCGAAAAGAAGTGACAACATTGTTAACCATGGCCTAGATTCATAAAATACTATAGCTTTAATAGAGTCGGACAACTTTATTTTTTTTGAGGGTCTTACGTTTGTTTTAGGGCTACAATACATACACTACGGTCTAAGTTGGTACCCAAGGAACATTCCTGCCAAGTTTTATCAAGATTGGTCAAGCGGTTTTGATGTCTATAAGTAACATACATACATACATACGCCTCACATTCTTCTTTATAATATAAGATACTAGACATATGTTACCAGCAAACCGCGGGTCTTTATTTGCGCATTACTGTCGATATAGTCACAATTAAACGAAATAATAATGTAATAAGTAAAGCGAATGTGTCAATGTAAAAATAGTGTGAATGAAGCTATTAAATAAAATAGCTAATAGGCTTAAATCCATTTTTTCAAATTAAAACATTTGCTTGTAGGCCTACATATATTTGATTAAAATTTGAGATGAATAGACTTAATTTTGTATGTTCATGTGTTAAAGTATAAAGTAGATCTTGAGGTAGACATAGATCTAAATCTACACTAATCTAGAGTTAAAAATTGGCTTTTATAGAGTTCATTCTGTGTTGCACATGCGTGACCTTTTTTCATGAATGAATATAGGCCTATCTCAACACGGCTACACAACTTTAGCGAACAGCGAACGAATGTATTAAAAATGCTTTAGAAAAACAAATTTCAATTTTAAATTGATTAAAATATCAAATGAATGGATAATAATTAGTATGTTTATGCGTTAAAGCACAAAACTATCTTTGCAAAAAGAAGTTTTTTCATCTTAGAGTTTAATAAGAGTTTTAGACCTAGACCTAGGAATAGACTCAGTAGAGAGATGTGTTAATGTGTAACCAATTGGTAATGTCTAATGAAAGAATGTTCGCCAGGAAATCTGTAGTCACAGATATCAGGAACTAATTTATGTAAAAAATGCTTTTGAAACACAAAATTGAAGGTTAATTTTATTATATAATGATATCAATGGATCTTCTTTTGTATTTTCATGTGTCAAAGTAAAAAACTATCTGCGCAAAGTGTATTTCTTAAAATTAGATCGAGGCCTAAATCCTTTCGATCTTTTCTCATGTCAACATTGTTAACCATGGCCTAGATCCATAAAATACTATAGCTGTAATAGAGTCGGACAACTTTATTTTTTTTTAGGGTCTTAAGTTTGTTTTAGGGCTACAATACACACTACAGTCTAAGTTAGTACCCAAGGAACATTCCTGCCAAGTTTTATCAAGATTGGTCAAGCGGTTTTGATGTCTATAAGTAACATACATACATACATACATACATATTCCTCACATTCTACTTTATAATATAGATAGTATAGAAATTGTATTTTCTAAATCTAGCTCAAGTAGCTCTATAATATTCTATAAACTCTATATACACTTGATACTGACACTCATAATACTTAGACACAGTGATAATGACATTACCATGGACAATCAGTTACAAGACAAAGATAAAATATAATATTTTATATAGATCTAATTTGACTCCAGTTATATAGACAAAGATCTATAGATAATTATTGTATTTATAGAATATAGATATGTAGGTCTAGATCCAGGTATATTATTTATATACTATATAGATATCCAAATATAGATCTACACTGTAGTACTACTTACAACTATGTAATTGTAGAGAATAGATCCAGAAATCTAGATGATAGATCTATAGTCTAGGCTCTACTGTATATTGACTCACTGTGTGTCTGGGAAGATTCTTTTACACCTTTTTTCTTCCAATTCTCTGATCAATTTTAAATTTTCCTCAATTATTCATAGTCGAAGACAGTACATTAAAAAATATTAGTCTGGTAAACAATTAGTGGTAATTAATTAATTTTGTTTTACATAGAAAAAAAAAGCAAAGTTCCCATTTCTGACCTTGCAGTCTATAAAACAGATGATGATAAGGTCATGTGTTTCTGAGGCTCATGGTTAACAAGGGTATCATGTGGTCAGCACAATGACCAACCACCTTTACTTTTTCTAAGCTAGTGTCAGGCACTCATTAGAGCTGGGTGGATTCAGAGGCACCCTAAAGATCCCTAGTTAAAAATCCTAGTCTTCATCAGGATTTGAACCCAGGACCCTCCAGTTCTGAAGCTAAGGGCTTTACCATTCAGCCACGCATATTCTTTTATTTTAAAAAATGGATGGACCTTGCAGTATTGAGATATATAACAGTGATTGTGCAGTGCTTTATCTTATGTAAGCTTTGTTTTTTTAAAAAGTAATTAGATATTTTGCTGGTTACACTGTGAGTATAGAATGATCCTTGATCAACCACAAACTTGATTTTGGGGACACGACAAATTTGTTCACTGACAAATCGCTCACCACTTTTTGTTCACCAGACATTTCCCTCACTGACAATTTGTTCACCAACAGTTGGTTCACAACAAATTGTTCACTAACACTTTGTTCACCGAAAAATTGTTCACAGACCAATCATTCACTGGATAGTAACATGTTATTAATAATATATATTCTTGTCGTGTTTTTACTGCGTTTACATTAAAACTTTTGTAGTTATTATTTTAAAAAAAATTTATCAGAGTTTCTATGTTAATTTTTTTGGTTAATTCTTTGTTCATTGTTAATTTTAAAGTGGAAATGTCCAATAGGCATGTTAATTAGGTGAAAAAAAAATGTAAAAAAAAATAAATAATAACAAATATAAATAAAAAAAAACTATTTTTAAAAATACTAAAAAATAACAAAAAAAACAACAACTTTCACCAATGTTTTGCAAACACGTAGATGAATGTAAAAAAACAATGATTTGTCAATTTACCATTTCTCCTTTTATAAGTGATTGGTTTCCTGTCCGATAAAGTTGTACTTCTATAGCAGCCCTTCTGTCTAGCACTCAACTAGGTGTTTACTTGAGTATCCAGCTGAATGGGTATGTTAAAAAAAAAGGGGGGGGGGTATATAGGGAGAGGAAGGCCCTAGAGAATGTTTACCATAATGGCATGATGGAATAGGCATGTCAATTAAACATCTGGACCGCTATTAAGAAGATAAGCAAATGTGGGTGGGGCGAACAAGACTAGATGATGGACATGAGTGTAAAAGAAGGCCTACATGATGAAAGTAAAAATGTTGCCTATTGTAAATGAAGGCCCATTTTAATTTTTCAGATAGCTTGTAAGATCACATTTTTTAAAGTATAATTTTAACATACTGTCCTCATTAACAAAGAATTAACAAAAAAACAACAACAAAGAAACTCAGATTAGACCCGATCTCTAGCAATCAAAATTGTTCTGAAAAAATAGCTACAAAAGGTTTAATGTAAACAAATTAAACACACGACAAGAACATATAATATTAACAATATGTTACTTTCCAGTGAACTATTTGTTGTGAACCAACTGTCTGTGGACAAGTTGTAGGTGAACAAGTTGTCGGTGAGTGATATGTCGGGTGAATGAATAGTTGTGTGAACAAATTATCGGGTGAACGATTTGTCGGTGAATGAAATGTCAGTGAACAAATTGCTGTTGAACCCTTGATTTTCTGGCATGGTTTAAACAAAATTATGTGATTGATTGTCATGGATTTTAATTAACATCTACAATAAAAAGTAGTTTATGAGTTCAACACTTTGTTTTAAATGAACTGACCGTCATTCACTATAAATCAATGTATTTACAGGAACATTTTGATCTCAAAGTGTCCCTGTCCTTTGGTCTTAACAATCTCACTTGATTTTTTTTTTTTCAAGTGGGTAAGGTTTGAAATTCAGAAATGATAATCTTTCTCATCATAGTTTGCTAACATCTTCAATGTTATGCTATTAGATCAAGTTTTAGTTCTAGATATAACTGTTGATTAATTAAAAAAAAATGAAACTGTAATTAAATACAAAATTAAATATTCATCTACATTAAATAACACATTCTTTATGTTTTGTATTTGAATTAACATATTGGAGGGCTTAGATAACTAGTCCTGTGTCTGAGATGAACTATGCAGTGGTTTCAAGATCAGGAAGCTCTCCTTCATAAAAAAAATTATACATGAATTCCTGAGGCCATTGATACTCACGTACTATTTCTATGGGATGCTATTTTCACACATTACACTGTGAATTTCTATTTTTACATGTAAAGGCTACATTGGCAACTGCTGGGCTGCCTAGATTATGGTATCTTTACAAAGGGACAAAACCAAAATTTTTCTGGAATTAAATGTGCTCTGTCCATTTACAAAGTTATCTTTCTTTTCTTTCTCTGCTTGCCTGTGTATTAGTGCGTTTTTTGTTTTTCGATACCTGCTCAATAATAATAATTTGGTTTTAAGCTTTTTTTTTTCAACTTAAATTTTAATTTATTTATAGATTTACGTACTTGGTCAAATAAAACAAAAAAGGTTATTGTAATGTATTGACCTCTAAGTTGATATAGACATTTGGACTCTATAGACATACAGACCAATGTTGGCGTGTATACATTTTGTGGTTGTAATCTTATGATAGTAGATTGAAACAACAATTAGTGATAGATAAAATCCTGGGCTACTGCGAGGGCCAGATAGAATTAGGCCCTTAAGGAAATAAATGCTATTGGCCTCCTATTCCCATCGATCGCCTTTCTCTTTCTCTCGTCCATGTTTTCTTTCTTGCTAGGTTTCCTGTGTAGATATTTTATTTATCCAGACCAGAAGATTGTTTGCACAATGAGTATATCATATATATTTAGTGCATTGAGTCAGCCCCGTTTTGACAGTGTGCTCGTTAGCTTGGAGTTAGAATGAGGCGGACGAGTATCTGCACTTAAGATCCACTCTAGATATGACAAATCTTTTTTTTTTTCTGTTTAAAAAATCAGCAGATGTTAAAACTGGAAGTGTCGAGAGGACGTCAAAACTCGTGATCTCCCGTGGCGTTAAATCCGGCACCGTTTGACACCTAGAGATTAGCAGTAGATTATCCTCTTCTTCTGTTAGCATCGAACTCGACAATACTGAGAGACTGCTGACAGAAGATTCCATGACCATTCCGAGAGACTGCTGACAGAAGATTCCATGACCATTCCGAGAGACTGCTGACAGAGAATTCCATGACCATTCTGAGAGACTGCTGACAGAAGATTCCATGACCATTCTGAGAGACTGCTGACAGAGAATTCCATGACCATTCTGAGAGACTGCTGACAGAAGATTCCATGACCATTCCGAGAGACTGCTGACAGAAGATTCCATGACCATTCTGAGAGACTGCTGACAGAAGATTCCATGACCATTCCGAGAGACTGCTGACAGAGAATTCCATGACCATTCTGAGAGACTGCTGACAGAAGATTCCATGACCTTTCCGACAGACTGCTGACAGAATATTCCATGACCATTCCGAGAGACTGCTGACAGAGGATTCCTTGACCATTCCGGCAGACAGCGGGTTCGAACGTCCTTGTTCTATCTTTAGATTTTCTAGTCATTTCTGGATCGTCCCAACACAATGTATATACGGGCTTTTGAAACGATAGCATTTCTAGTCCCATGGTACTCTCCTTATTTGGTCCAAGTTTTAATCTTTCAAATTATTTTTCTTGAGTCTCTTGTTGACGTAGTCACAAACGTTTCAGGGCTTGGTGCCTGTCATTTTCTTGTAAGTTTTTGTGCACTTTAAGTTTATAGAATGACATTCGTAAAAAACACTACAGCTAGATATAAAGTCATGTACTACTTCGAACCTCTGTTTGGTGCTTGTTTATATTATTTTGGCTTTAGAGTTTTATGAAAAATCTTTGCGACCATATTGCAGTCTAGAAATCATTTACATAGATGGTTCTGCTTGACGCTGGTGATTTCTTTTACAAATTATTTAACAAAATGTATTAAGTTTTTAAGCTTGTTTGGTAGAGAATTTGTCATTAAAACGTATCACACATTACTGTTACACATTTGTAAGCTACTTTATATCACTTAATAAAAAAGAAAGAGAGTGAGCACTGTATATAAATAAATAAATAGATCTAGTTTGATGGAGTTTTTTCCACGTTCTTATTTGATATATTCTTAGTAAAACATGTTTATTTGTTTGTTTTTCAAGCCCAAGACCCTTTTATTACTATATTGTTATCAGCGTTTTTATTATTTAATGTGTAGTTTCGTGGTTAAACAATGACTATCACACTTTGACATTCAATAGGTCTAGCATGTTTCTTTACAGCGCTAAGCTTGCAAAGATAAGACCCAGAGTCATCAGTCGAGGCTCGTCAAACTTTGATCTGGTCACTTTCTCAAGTTTCTGTTTGTTTCTAGAGACGTAGAGACCTACTTCTAGACCAACTTCTTTTGGGTTTCTGTTAATGTGACGAGGTCAGCAGGGCACTGACAACGCCACGCCATCAGCTCGTGCGGCATGGTTACATAAAGTAGAAAGATGAGCTGCACTCTTGTTAGAGGCTTGCTCTTGTACGTGATGACAGTTGTCTAAAAATAGATTGACCCGGCCTTGGTCGTCAGGTCATGGCAATGCTGAGTGGACACCCCTGTCCTGTGAGTTACAGTTATTCTAGCTCGTGTTTTTCTGCTGAGGCTGCTTGTCTTCCAGTTCGCTGCACCCACTGCAGTAACACTGTAGATCTTAAACGTCTCGGTCATCAACCACCTAATCCGCCATGATTCCCCGATTGAAAATGTTTTTAATTTTGTTTTCTTAACTTCACATTGTATAACTTGGAAATTGACGTAACTTAAATCATATTGAGTAATGTGAACAAAACAATGGATGCTACATTGGTCCGCCGCCATCTTGTGATGATAGATTTGTCAAACTAGTTACTTTCTGGAGACTTAAGATTGACAAAAGCAAAGCATTTTAACTGAGACAGAGTTCAGTCGATTAATTTCACATTTCAACACAATCTAAGTCAGATTAATACGACATGAAAAATAAAGTATCTTCCATAGATCTTCAGCCCGATGCAAAGAAAAAAAGAATCGTTTTTGAATACGTCAGGTTATTTGTTATTTATTGTTAGAGACATAATTGCTTTAATGTTCTTATGCTCCTTTTAAATGACCTTTAGCTACACATCGCCCCCAAAATGTATAAAATTATCTACATGTATTCCCGTTTTTTTTTTTTTTAAATGACTTTTATGTTCTTCGCCATGCCAGGCATCGCTAATTTTTGCTTTCCGGTACAGCCCTCAACCGGATGTAGTTTAGGACTCTACTCGTCGTCCATATAGCGGATGTTTAGTGGAGAAAGAAATGATGCCATAGCTCACTTGAAATTTATGAAGACCTCCACTGTTTGGACTTCTTCTTTTTTTGGAACATTCTGCACTACATCCAGTAGAGTAACCGGAACATTACACACTCTAATAACTGACTATCAATTTGAAGTATTAGGATTTTAATACAATTAATGATAACAAGGACGTTTCCAAAAATAAGCGTCTTACAATAAATTATGCTCGTTACATACAAAATGGAGTCAGCTTTCTTCTGCACCAGGGTCTTTCTTCTTTCAGGCTTGTTGGAGTGTTTCTTATTGGAGCATTTCCAGTCGCTTTGAAAACAAATGTTACAACAAAACTGTCAGAAGTATGTTCCATTGTGTCAACTGAGCTCTTGCTAATGGGTTTTCAAAGAAATAAAGTTTCATTATGAAGTACATTTCATTGTTCAATATTCTTTTGGCAATTATGCTCGTTACATACAAAATGGAGTCAGCTTTCTTCTGCACCAGGGTCTTTCTTCTTTCAGGCTTGTTGGAGTGTTTCTTATTGGAGCATTTCCAGTCGCTTTGAAAACAAATGTTACAACAAAACTGTCAGAAGTATGTTCCATTGTGTCAACTGAGCTCTTGCTAATGGGTTTTCAAAGAAATAAAGTTTCATTATGAAGTACATTTCATTGTTCAATATTCTTTTGGCAAGTTATAGTTTATTGATCGATAGTTGTTTTGTTTTTAAATTGAAATGATTATTATTGCGTGTAGCTACATTATCTAGACTGAATGTTCTTAGTTCGCTAGCAATCTTGGCCTGGATTTTGTAAAGTTAACTAAGAGGACATATTTTTTTCACACATACTCACATCCCCCCACAATTCATGAAGATTTACTTCAATTTTTTAAAATAATTATAAACTTTTACGATTTTTCCTTCAGAAACATAATAATTTGTGTTGACTCGTCAAAAGACTGTTCCAATGCTGATCCCATAGTGTGGGACTCTGTTAGATATAATAGCTTCGAAACTCCCAAAGTTCATGTCATCTAGTTTTGTTTCCACAACCTTTAACCTTTACATCTCGGATGCAGACAGACGTTTTAGCTTTTAATCTTTTTTTTCAACGACGGCAAATTAATAAGTTGAAAAGTGCGGTGTTTTAGAAATTGACATAAAATGGTTCAATGAAATTTGAATATTAATTATTCTCATTATACAGAATTGAAAATAAAAAAAAAAAGAGATATAACTCATACTAAAATTTAAAAAAATAAAAGATTCCAATGAAGACATGAACTGAAAGATAGACTTGAACTATTTCATTCTTATAATGCTCGTGTCTGGAGTTGCAGTTCGATAAAACCCACACACACTAAAACAAAAACATGTCTACGAAACTTTGTGAACTCGTCCATACAGCAGAGTTTGACTATTTCCTCTGTTTTAATTTAGACGTCACATTCCAGCAACGTGACGAAGAGCGATAGTTTCATTGACTTTGTGACGTTTGCTTTTAATACAAGTCCAATTCTACATCAAAGCCACAACTTGTACAAAGTTATTGCTAGTCGTTTACGTTGATGTGAGCCCGAGGTCCGTGGGTCTGTGTCAGTGCTTCAGTTTAGTGGGCCACATTTTCTTCCCTATTTTCTCTAAAGAATGGGTGTACTATGCTAGTGCTGCCTTTAGATAGGTTCCAGTTGTATTCCAGTAGTTAAATATAGAAATGACAATCTGCAGGGGGATCCAAAATAAAAGATACTTCAGTGATGTACTTGTGAACTGCCCGATACAATCTTTGTGAGTCGTGGGGCTAGCTGGTTAGTCGTCCCCCCCCCCCCCCCCCCCCAACGACCGACTTGATGGGACATCGGGTCATGGCCCTAATGTTTATGTTATGTTTTTTTTCCGTCTTGTTTCTAGCTCCGTGTTTGAGTTTGTCAAAGTATTGGGAGGGCAAATAGGCGACGGGAAGGGTGGGTGGAGAACTGGGCCTTAGATCAGGGGTTCTCTAGTGTTCATAGCGCGGGCCTTAGATCAGGGGTTCTCTAGTGTTCATAGTGCTGGCCTTAGATCAGGGGTTCTCTAGTGCTCATAGCGCACAGAGAGCTAGAATGGATATACCAAAGTTAGCAAAGAATTAACATTAAATCGAACTAACAGCTTAGTGAATCTTGCCGCCTTCAGTCACAAGAAAAAACTAACACTGGCACTTTTTAAAAAACAAACAAACAACAAACTCATTCTCTACTTTCAACTGTTTGTATCAGTTGTGTTTGCTCTAATATTTTAAATTGTCAAATATTAATTGCTATTTCGTTAACTTAAGATACTTTACAATCTTAATATTATATCATTTGAACTGATTTCAAAATTATTCATTATCTGTATCACAACCGAACGCAATGACTTTAGGCTTTGAATGTTGTTCTACACCATTCTTGAATTATTACTTCACCGTATACGGTGATTCCAGTATTAGTTTGTGCAGATAGGGCTCTCACAATTCAGTTCTGTTCGTATAACCAGTCCGCGTGTTACACCTGCTTATCCCACTGACCACCCTGTGAGGACCACCGTGACCAACTCGGCAGTACTTATAGGCAGCCAGCGACTTAGTTCTCACAGATTCTCGGCGGGTAGAGCGAGTTCAATGACGCCCTGTTTGTTCCCTGGCTTATGTATGGCTCAATACACGCAACTAGCTGATTGATTGTGTTTTCGAAGACTCCATTTTTTCTTTCGGTGAGTGTTTTCTTAGTCTTTCTCCACTTCTTAATTAAGTTGGTTCTGTCCACTCATTATAACACCGAGCTTGTACTCATTAGTCAATAATGAGATTTTAAAACAAATAGTTCCTTTGTTGACATACATATATCTATATTGCAAGCATACACTTTGTATTATATAAGGGTTATCTATATTACAATAATTTATTTTGTATTATAAAAGTGTATACTAATCAATAATGTTATTAGAAATACGTGTGTTTATTCATTCAACCCGATCCTTATTTGGAGTTTATTTTTTTTTTTGTTGGTCAGGAAGTGGTCTGGGTTTCTTCAGTGTCCGCAAGTACTTACACCTAGGTCACATTAAATATAGCATACATTTTGTTCATTATGTGAGTGGTTTGTTTAAAGTCAATGGTCAGACTAGACACAGCTCATATAATATCTAGCCAGCGTTGAAAAGTCCTCCTACGTAGACAGTGGATTTGAGGAGCTTGGCTGCAGAGGTGCACGTTTTCCCTGTACGACGCAACTTACCTGATCTCAGAGTAAGGGTATAGTTGTTGGCTATACTGTTTGTGTGTTGTGCGTGTCAGCTTGAGACTCTTTGAAAATAATTCTTGTTCCCATGAAAAAAAATTTAGACCTTGCGATCTATGGGGCAGATGATGTAAAGGGCATCTGTTTCTGCTTTGTGTTAATGAACTGGGGGATTTTTTAATTCAGACCCCCCCTTCCGCCACTTTAGCTACGCCACTGTCCAGCCCCCCTCCCCTTTTTTTTTTCCCTTATCTTTTACAAGTACACAATCATCTATTCACTCTTCAGTGTGTCTAGTGAATGATGTGTACATATGCGTACAATGTACGCTTTATACGTATGACATAAAGGTACCCGTGGGGGTGAATAAATAGAACATGGTTTCAAAAGTAGGCCTCAACACGCAGCCCGTGATTTTTAACTTTAAGTCAGAATAGCGAATGCCTTCAACAAGAGGATGTGCCAGGTTTTTGCAAATATCTAGATTATCACAAAAAAAAAAATGTATACTAATAATACTAACACAAGCATTTAATTAAGACATACAAAAATAGTCACAGCTAATAAATTAAATAAAATCGCTTCAAAAAGATCACAATATCTTCTCGTGTGATCATGATGGCTTATTAACGAGTGAACTGCTGTAAGATAATCATATTGTTATTTAAGATACACATTTACTAAAATTATTTTCATTCTTGACCAGTCATCGAAAAGCACGGTTGAGTAGTTTTCAAAGACATTCAGTTTTGTGGTAGCCTAAATCAGCATGGAGATACCTAAGTCAACTCATTTTTCTACATAACTATTGACTCCAAAACTAGAAAAAACTTCATATATCCCATCCCTAGATCTAAAACTCTAATTCAACTCTAAGATGATAAAACTTCTCTTCGCACAGATAGTTTTATACTATAAATAAACATATTAATTAAAGTCCATTCATTTCATATTTTGATCAAATAAACATTCAAATTTGGTTTTCTAAAGCTACATTCGTTTCGAAAGCTGCGAAGCCGAGTTGAGATAGGCCTAGATCTATATTCATTCATGAATCGCGTATTAAAAATTATTTCGTTGAATTGTTCACTTTATAATCCCATTCATTTAACAAAGCTATCGCTCTTTTCGTTTTTAATAGATATGAATGTATCGGCTTCGGGTAATCCCATTTTCGCAAACCTAATTTTATTTGCGTAGCGAAAGAGAAAAAACTTGAAAGGATCATTAGTTAAGTTTAACATACATCTAAATTCAATCCACTAGATTAGTAAACACAAACGTAGACTCGCAGGCCGCGGGTAATGTTTGGCGAACATCCTTTCATTAGACATTACCAAATGGTTACACATTAACAGTGATTAACACATCTCTCTACTGAGTCTATGCCTAGGTCTAAAACTCTTATTGATCTCTAAGATGATAAAACTTCTTTTCGCAAAGATAGTTTTATGCTTTAACACATAAATATACTAATTATTCATTTCATATTTTAATCAAATTAACATTCAAATTTGTTTTTCTAAAGCATTTTTAATACATTCGTTCGCTGTTCGCTAAATAAATCTGCGCAGCCGTGTTGAGATAGGCCTATATTCATTCATGAAAAAAGGTCACGCATGCGCAACACAGAATGAACGCTATAAAAAACAATTTTTAACTCTAGATTAGTGTATTGATTTAGATCTATGTCTACCTCAAGATCTACTTTATACTTTAACACATGAACATACAAAATTAAGTCTATTCATCTCAAATTTTAATCAAATATATGTAGGCCTACAAGCAAATGTTTTAATTTGAAAAAATGGATTTAAGCCTAATAGCTATTTTTATTTGATAGCTTCATTCACACTATTTTTACATTGACACATTCGCTTTACTTATTACATTATTATTTCGTTTAATTGTTTACAAAATACGCTCAGTGACTATATCGACAGTAATGCGCAAATAAAGACCCGTGGGTCGCGGGTAACATATGTCTAGTAATAAATATAGGGCATATACGAGATACATGACAAATATATATATATATATTACCTCCATCCTAAGATAAGTTTTAACAGTTGATTAAAAAATTGATGTGTTTGAAAGTTTCATAGAGCCTTTCAGATATTTCGATAAAAAGCCGAAACGTCAAAAAAAAAACAACAACACTTATGTGGGACTATTTTCTAAGGCGTAGACATGCGCGAAAAAAGGGTGGGTGGGTGGAATAAGCGATATTGGTAGTCAAATTCTCTAACGAAAAACTGTAGCCTATTATTTACGAAGGAGAGATGTTCCTAGAACTGCGTCCCTCTGATATGTTTATTTACTTGATGCTTGAAAATCTATGGTAGGGAGACTTCAAATAGATCTTAAAACATTTTTGTGAAGAGCGGTTCATTTATTTACCCTAATTAAACCTCGTGAAAGCTAATTAAGCCAGGGACACAAAAATAAAAGATCGATTTTTGCTAACGCTCGACATGTAAATGGTTAGAAGATTTGCAATTATCAAATGTGAGGCTGTTTAGTAGCTTCATTTACAGTTTGTGTAAACAGCTGACGGCTAGTCTACATTTCAGACCAATATCAAAACTGTGTGTTGATAACTTTGTTTATGCGTTAGCTGATGGTAAATAAAGACATCTCTTGAGAGTCTTCTGTATATTACTATATCTACAATAGACATTTTTTTGTTAGCCAGAGAATTGGACAAGGTTTGAGAGTGAAGATGTAATCAAAGCAACAATATTTTTTGTCTCACATATGAACTTTTTATCTCGGCGTTTGTTTCTTGTCTTTATTTATAACCTGATTTAGACAAGATTTTCTTTTTTCTTTAGTGCAGTGACTACATTTTATGGCCTCTGATTAACTACTGGTTTTCTTATATCAACTCACTGTCTGACTTTCTGGTTAAAAGTTTGTGCACTTTATTTTTCCCACACCCAAACTCAGATTCAGTTGAAATTTAAGTCGTGGACAACCACTAGTAAATGTAGATACAGCTGGGTTTTACAAACTAGTTTTTATCCGCGCCAAGGTTTTATTCTCACAACGGCGTGCCGTTACCTTTCTTGGCTCTCTTCTTGAGGTGTCTCTTTCTTTGCGTGTAAGCCGTTTAGTCACGACATAAGTACATAACTTCCTGATTAGACCTTTTTTTCATGCTTGAAGCATTTTCAAAGAAATATAAACAGCCCAGCTTAGACACTTTACGCCTCTACCTGCAGTCACGTTAACAGGAAGATTCAAAATAAGGAGGCAAATACTGATTTCTGATAAATAATAACTATCGGGGAAGGATCGTATCACCCGCCATACCTATCAGAAACTCCAAAATTACACAACTCCGTAACATGTTTAATAAGTTGACAATTTAAACTGTGTAAGTCTATATGAAGTTGAAAGGCACTAGTGCAAGAAGTTGGTTAACTCACATTTTTAGGAAAACTGAGTTAGTTACAGATCTAGTCACTATGATGTTCTGTGCACTTTCCAGACAAGACTTCCCTTTTGTTAATTGTAGTGTACATAGTGTCATTGAAAAAAATGGGGCTTCAAAATAAGAAGGCACTTTTGGGAATGACATAATTTCTTATAAATAATAAATATGTCAGAGAAGGATCATATCACCCGCCATAAGTCAAAATTTTAAGGAAAATTGAGTTACAGATTTAGTCGAATGTTCTGTGCACCTTCCGACAAGACTTCCCTAGTGTTAAGTGTAGATATGTGTACACATATGTGCATGAAACTGCATGGACATTACCACCATGTTGCATTGAGTAGTGTTAACAAAAGGAACACAAGTTACCCGTCAATTTACCTGTCAAACTTTTGCATTTTTTTTAGCCTCATACCATAGCGTGTTACAATAGTGTAGTTCAGAATAGACTCATGTATAGCATAATCATGAGCATATTTGTTTTATTCATCTCTTTCAATACAACAAGGGGGGTCAAGACCAATCTCTTTGAATACAAGGGGTCAAGTCCAATGTCTTTGAATACAAGACCGTGGTCAAATCCAATCTCTTTCAATACAATATGGGGTCAAGTCCAATCTCTATCTATACTAGACGGGGGTCAGGTTCAATCTCTTTCAATACAAGAAGGGGGTCAAGTCCAATCTCTTTCAATACAAGGGGGTCAAGTCCAATCTCTTTCAATACAACAAGGAGGTCAAGCTCAATCTTTTTTCAATATAAGAAGGGGGTCAAGTCCAATCTCTTTAAATAAAGTCCAATGGACTTGATCTCCTTCTTAGAATGACAGAAAAGTAGAAAATGGCCTCTTAAGACTAGAAACACTAAATTTTAGTTCATAGCCCACAAGAACCAAATATCAAGAGGCACACAAAAATAGTGCTTTTGCCATTTTTCTCACATTGACCGAATTGTGACTTGACCACCTTCTTTATCTAGGCCCTTCAATTGTTATGATTCTCATTGTTTGGCCGTACAAAGCTTAATTTACACAGAAGTGGATTATGTACTTCGTGTGGAAACAAGACTGGATTACAGAACATTTGTATTGACAGTTTTTAAAAATATATTTTGAGAAATAATTAAATTCGTCATTGACATTTTTTTTTCAGTACTGCGGCATTTTGGATATATGTATAATATTTCTGATCATTGTCCGCTCCTTAGTCAAACTAATCGGAAGTAATAAACAAATATGTCAAGATCTACGCTAGTTGTAGAGTACATCACCACAAGGAAATGAGAAGCATGCCGCGCAGAGTTGGCAGTCCTGTTGATTCAATGGTTCAACTGAGAGAGTTTCAATACGTAGTTTCTGTATGTCAAGCACACATCCTGATCGTCCCCGGTCTGTTTCGCCTACCCAGAGTTTGGTGTTTTAAACCATCAAGTCCATCACTGAGTCGTGTCCGTTAAGTGCTGGTCTAAATAAGTTAATGGAACTGGTCACGTGATTGTAAATCTTGTTCTGTTTCTTGGATCTCACTAGCAGACGTAGCAAATAAATTGTAGACGAATGAAAAAAAAACGTTATTGATTTCTTCCATCATCTTCTTATAGAGGAAGTGGTGTCAGTTTGGGTGTGGGTCTACAGGGGAGGGATGGTGTGTCTGTTACACCAAGTGGTCGTGCCACTTTGCTTGGTCTTAGGACTTGAACAGAACGAGATGCTTGAATAATTATATCTATGGCTCTGCCACTTTTTTTTAGGAGCCCAGGTTCTTAAGGTTTTTTTTTTTTGTAGGGGCGTTAACATTAGAGTCTCTGCATGTGTGTATTGGTGTTAATTTGATTGTACACATCATTCAGATCAGCTCATAGAAAACATTGTTGTTGTTTTACTCAACCTTGAGCTTTTTTGTTCAACTGCTATCACTAGATAGTAAATTTAAAGCAAAAAGAATTTCAGAAGGGACTATTTGTAACCGACTATATCCTTAAGGACATCTCTAAAGTCACAAATCCCATCCTTAAACTAGAAAAACAGAGCTGAATCCAATAAGCAATTTCGATTGTCTGTTTTCACTTCTGACTCGATTTTTAAGATAAAAAGAGTTAGAAGGGTAACACTGTGGCTCTACTGCTGGTATGATTTGTATCGAGACTGCTGTTAAGTTTAGGCGTGAAAGCTTTCTATTTACTAACTTCACTACATTAAAATATGATAGCACTCCATACTCTTTGACTTGAAACTATATTCACTAACAGATGGGCGAAAACAGACTTCACAATTTAAAAAAAAGTGTTAAAATTTAAAAGACGGATGTATTCGATGAGGAAGATCAGACACTTGTCTACTTTATTGATTCAATTCCGCGTGTTCATCAAAGTCATCTGTCATCCTGGTCTTGTTCTATTTTTGTTATATCGTTCAAGTAGTTTAGCTTTCTTAAGTATATCTTGAACGCGTAAATTCTGGTGATCGTTAGTGATTCAAAGAGTATAGATTTTCTCATTTGATGCTTTAAAAATATTTGATTTAATTTTTTAAATGTTTTTGAAGTTCCATTTAAGAGCTCCTTGTCAAAATTAGGGTAATTGATGTCATTTTCAGTGGTTTCTGTGCTACTAGTGCATCATGTGGTTAGCACTAAGACCAACCGTCTGTTAAGGCTGCATGAGTTGATGCAATACCATAAATTGAAAACTCCTTGCCTGGATTCGACCCTATATCCCTCGACCATCAGGCCCCGCTTGTTTCCTATTATCTTACCATACAACTAACTTACAGAACGATTAGACCTAAGAGTACGTTTTAATGTTGTGTTTTGGTTTTCTTTCCTCAGAACGATTCGTGCGTCGCTTTCAGTGTAGAGCACCACAGAGACACAGAGAGAGAGAACCTCGACTTTTTGGCGTGTGTGTGTGTTCTGTATTAATTCTTGACAGCAGCATCTCTGGTAAGACTTTAGTGGCATTGTTTTTTTTAAGATTACAGGGAATTATACTAGAAGACTGGGGTCGAATTATACTAGAAGACTGGGGGTCGAATTATACTAGAAGACTGGGGTCGAATTATACTAGAAGACTGGGGGTCGAATTATACTAGAAGACTGGGGTCGAATTAAACTAGAAGACTGGGGTCGAATTATACTAGAAGACTGGGGTCGAATTAAACTAGAAGACTGGGGGTCGAATTAAACTAGAAGACTGTGGTCGAATTATACTAGAAGACTGGGGGTCGAATTATACTAGAAGACTGGGGGTCGAATTATACTAGAAGACTGGGGGTCGAATTAAACTAGAAGACTGTGGTCGAATTATACTAGAAGACTGTGGTCGAATTATACTAGAAGACTGGGGGTCGAATTATACTAGAAGACTGGGGTCGAATTAAACTAGAAGACTGGGGTCGAATTATACTAGAAGACTGGGGTCGAATTAAACTAGAAGACTGGGGGTCGAATTAAACTAGAAGACTGTGGTCGAATTATACTAGAAGACTGGGGGTCGAATTATACTAGAAGACTGGGGGTCGAATTATACTAGAAGACTGGGGTCGAATTATACTAGAAGACTGGGGGTCGAATTATACTAGAAGACTGGGGTCGAATTATACTAGAAGACTGTGGTCGAATTATACTAGAAGACTGGTCGAATTATACTAGAAGACTGGGGGTCGAATTATACTAGAAGACTGGGGTCGAATTATACTAGAAGACTGGGGTCGAATTATACTAGAAGACTGTGGTCGAATTATACTAGAAGACTGGGGGTCGAATTATACTAGAAGACTGGGGTCGAATTATACTAGAAGACTGGAGGTCGAATTATACTAGAAGACTGGGGGTCGAATTATACTAGAAGACTGGTCGAATTATACTAGACGACTGGGGTCGAATTATACTAGAAGACGGGGGGTCGAATTATACTAGAAGACGGGTCGAAAAGTTTGGATGAGATCCAGTCGGACACAATTGGAGCTTACGAACACTTGTTTTGTTCTAAAATTATAACCCTAATACAACACTGAACTTATTTGTAGTGGTGACAGAATGAAACTAAAATTTAAAACACGTTCTAATTTAGAGCAAAGGCCTAAAGATGTAAACGTCCCCTCACCCTTTACAAAAGGCTCTCCATAGATTTGACCACTTTCAACGCTGTGTATCTTTCTTGGATGTTGGCGTTGGATTTTTGAAATTAATTTTTTTTTTTAAATTTGAGCGAGTTCAAGTGATATTTGTGCAATGTAAAATACTACTCTTCAGTTTTAACGAAACAATTTACAAGAGATGTCCCACGTCTCCTCCAGTAATGTGATGTTCTATAAATAGACATTAATCTAACGATCTCTGATCATCCCCTAATTCTCATGGATCTGATAGGACCCTGTTTGAGGTATTATGTTTCAACTAATTTCTCAGCCAAAAGATCTCATTTGAATCGGAGGGCCTGGTCACACATTTGAAGTTGCTGGTGTGACTGTTCACTTGATTGTTTATGCTACTTCCCTAACTTTCGTTATTTCACTTCGAATGTAGGTCTCCTTGTATACACATGTACACACACGTAAGGAATGACACAGCAAATAGTTGCATTTATTCCTGCACGGTTTTATTTCTATATTTTAAATAGGTATGAAGTTTGTGTTTCTTTTTTTGTTTGTTTGTATGTTACTACATCATCAGTATCTAAAATTTGAAGGATTGACACACAGTCTGGTCATAGTAAACTAAAATGAACTCACCTTGAAAAAACAGTCTGTTTCGCCTGAAGGATGTTAATGTGTCTTTGAGATCATCAGCGTCTCGTTGTAGACACGCTTTCAACAACACACACACACATGAAAACTTTACATTTAATGAGCAGACTTAAATCCAGAGTTGCATGTCCTTTAAGTCTGTCTTGTCATGTTGCATTTAACTCATATTAAATGTCCCCAGGTAAAAACATTGGTGTATGTGTGTGTTTGTGTGTGTGTGTAGATTTGTGAAGGCACGTGATTCTAATTTGGGAATTAAATGTTAAGAATGCAATAAAATGTCACTATGTCTTTGTCCTGCTGGCTTCATCTCGTATGTCATTTTATCAGCACACTCTACTTGATGGGATTGAGTCGTATTCAGCGTAATCTTTTAGGTTGGCGTCACCCTCGGTGCTCAGTTCGTGGTGCTACCCTCTACACCCTAATCACACTTCCCCAAGAAAAATTTTCATTATTAGTAAACGTACAGGTCGGGGATGTAGCGAATGTCCGTTCTGACCCCCCCATCCAAAAAAAAATCGGGTTTTGTGTCACACCTCTCGAGCTCACCTGTCAGTTATCAGATTTGTCAAGTTTTGTGTATTTCTGTTCTGAAATGATTACTTCGGGCACTTCAATTATAGCAGTTTAATACCTAGATTCTAGACTAAATCTAGAACTTTTTGTTTTTGGACTAAAATATCAACAAGCTTTGTTTACATTCAAAAGAGCCGAAGAAAAATGAGACAGAAATTCTGACAAGTTGGACACTCCAGTACGTCTTATCTTTTCAGGCTTATCATTGAATGATACCTGCTCTGAAAGTCAACTTATGACAGTCATTACTTGAGCACGTAATAACAACACATTGTTCAAGTCACACGCTCACATAAGAGTCAGGAGCCACATAGGGCTGAGAAAGTGGAGACCACTCCAGCTTTTTAAACCTTGGTACTTCTATTGCTCTTTCCCTTTCCCTTTAGAAATGGCGACGTGACTTCTAAATAGTGAACAGCGTTGTGTAATTCTGTTTTGTTTCACACACACAAAATAAAAGCAAATATTATAATCTTCTCTACCATACAAGCACTAAAAACACTTGACACCCCCCCCCCCTCAGAAAACTGGGCACACGGCTAACATTTATATGTGGCACCGGTTTCTAGAATGATAAAAGGTCGTTTAGAAACTCTAGAATCTAGATGTTTGAAATAAATATTATCCAATATAAATCTTTTTTTTTTTACTTGTCTAAAATATCTGGCATTTGTTGTTTCCATTCTTTGTGGTCTACAAATGTTATAAATGGTATTTGTTTTCCTTTGAATCATCAGAAGCCAAGCTGAGAGAGCCAGGAGAAAATAAAATCTGTACGTTTGTTGTCTATTCAGTCTTTGTTGTTTTCTCAATTATGTGCAGCAACTAAGTTCATCGATTGTTGTCGCCACAAATTAAAAATAAAAGTTACCAACAAAAAATCGATTTCTCCCATTAAGCTACGAAGGGCAAAAACCTCACCAATCTAAACACGCTCCCAATCGACTTCAAAATCTGTGATGATTATAAAATCAGAAGATTTACCCCCAGGCCTATTTCGACATAGAAAAATTCAGTTCTACTTGATGACCTATGTCTATATGGAGTGAACTTAGAGCCTTTTAATTTGAACAAAGGTTTGAACTACAAGACACGTATGTTTTATCTTCCATCTTACCGCTTTGGTTTTCAGATGGATAAATGAAGGCTATCGCTTATTGTCACTATAGCTAGCCCAGCATCACTAGCATGCGAATAAACAACACTAGATTTTATTTTGTTGTATTGCAAACCAGTTGGAATGGAACTTCTGATTAATAAATTAGGCTCATTCTCACCGAGAACACTCAAAGATGCTATGCTATTAAAAATAAAAGATTTTTCACTACCTCTGTCGCTGTCTGCTACCCTGTCTGCTACCCTGTGCTCTTCTCATCCCATTTCTTCTTCAACACGCCTTCATCCTGTGACTTTTCAGCTTAAACTCTGTGTGTAGACTCCTCGTTTCCATGACAACATTTCGCAAAGTCTTCGTTCTTACAAAAGCTAGATATTCAATCCACAAGTCGAATACATCAATGAAAGAAAGTCATCAAGTAGATTTGGCATATTGAACTCAAATGTGAAGGTTTTAACAATCCAAATCAATAAGTCAGTGAACCTAACTATCTTATTGTTGAGTCAAAGTGTTTCCCGATCATCGAGCGTCTCGACACAAGACCATTCGGTACAGAAGGCCTCAACACTGACCTGCGACGTCTCAACCTTGGGCAGTGCAGACCAATAGCTGGTGGCCACGTCGTACAGACCTGCAACGTAGCAACGAGCTATTTTTCTCCACAAGTTTCGACATTGCAGGCCAGCGTTCAGGACTTTTATGACGATTGGTTTCGCTAGACGTCACATGGTCATTCTGGATCGAGTTTTAGCCTTACAAGTCAATTCGGAAAAATGCTCCTTAAGGATGTCTTCCCAACGAAAGCCTCCACTATAAATATATAAACATTTCCGTTGTTATCAGCAGCACTTGCCGTCTTTATTTGTATCAAGGATCTAACTGTTGCTGCTTTGATTTGCAAATGTTGGCTGATCTAATGGGCGTTTGTTTCTTCGACAAATGTCTTGACCATGAAAATGCCATCGTTTTATCTAAAGCCTGGCGGTACTCCTTCCACGCTATTCAAACGAGTCTTTTGGATACAAAAATTATCCCCATATTTGGGCTGGGTGGAGGGGACAGGAATCTCGAAAACAGCTCTAACGATTTTCCTACAAATTTAACAGTTGATATATATCGTTTGGGAAAAGAATGACTAGCTTGTTGGCCGGAATGGAAAAACTGTAGTTTGACCGTTATAATTTTTCAAAGTATAAAAAGAAATTAATTCAAATTTGGAAAGAGAACAAAAAAGTATTTATCTTGAACAGACTAGACGACTTCGGGTATTTCCGCATGTAGGCTTTACTCATTCAAATGTTTAACAAATTAATGCTCAGGAACATTTTGCGCACCGTCAAGATCTAAAGGCCTATCATTAGAACATTATGAAGTCTAGTACTAGAGTTTATACATTTCATTAAGCACTTTTTCACGAGGTGGGGAGTGGGGGAGGGAATGGGTTTGGGTAAAAACAATGTTCCAGTAACTTTTTTAAAAATCTAACATTCATTAGAGCAAAATAATCGGTTATAAGATGTATAATGAAGCTATTGTCTTTGTTAACAAACTCTGTCTGTCTGTCCGGTATAAGTTTGTAAACGTTATTTCTCCGATAACATTTTCTATTACAAATTTAATTCCACGACTGATCCAAGCTAATTAATACAATTACACTTATTATAAACTGCCCTTTTTAAAAAAAATAAAATATTTTAAATGTTTTTCTTGTTTAGGCAGTTTGTTTTTTCTGGCATAATTCTTTTCAACTGAAGTTGTTCAAACACTTTTGGGTTTGAGACGTTTCCTCTAATGTGTAACTGTTATGAGAGAACTAAAACCAAACGAGAAACGGCAAGCTTCACGTCATCAGTTAGCGCTACAGTACATCTTGTATCTTTGCTGAAGCTGATGTGGGGGGGGGGGTCAAGTTCCGTCCAAAGGGTCAGTGACCCAGAATTTTCCGAAATCCTCAAGGTCGTGGAAAAAAATGCCGACCCCATAACACAAGGCTTAACCTGCACGTACGCTCGCCTTTATCTTGAAGTACTCACCCCCTTCGTACCTAGTGGGCTCTGTACTTAAACGACCTACACAGGAGTCTATATATTTTTTTCTTCTGGTGGGCGTGGTTGTAAACAAGGAGTCATGTGAGCAGCTTGATTAAAAAAAAAAAGGAATGTATGGAATAGCTCCACCAAGAAGGTTTCGCTGAGCATGCGCGATAAGTGTGTGAATCTTTCTGTGTAAATCCTAGAATAATATTTAGTAAAAAGAACTCAGACAGAATTCAAACGTACAACATATTGCCTATCCGGAGGCCCTATTTCTCGCAGAAAGATAATTAACGACTGCCTTTGAAAGTGGAAAGTGTGTAGTACTTCCTGTGATTGCGAAGAAAATTTTTTTTTTTAGCCACATCTGACTCACGTTGACTGCCTGGAGTCGACTTAATGTCGACTAGACCCATCTAGAGTAATAACAAAATAGCAAGCAAAACCCTCAAAGTAGCCGACCGAAGAGCGTAACATCTCTAAGCGATATAGATGATGTAGAGACGGTTGCATGACACAATGGCGAATGCCAAAAAGCGCCGACAAAATAGCGAACGACAAATAGCGCCGACAAAATAGCGCAGACTAATCTAATCAGTACCAGATTTTTTTAATGGGAGGCCCTGGACAGGATTTTAGGTTTTAGAGTCAATGTAATGAATATTAGTAAACCTAACTGTATGTCATAATTGTGAGAAAAGAAATGAGTTCTTCTGCATTTAATCTCATTTCTTTTCTTTTGTTTAACATGCATGTATTTTGTTAGAATTGATCTATTTTTGAAATGTTATCCCTTTTAAGAGGTAAAGCCCTGTTCAGCTGCACAGTCCTATCTTGACATAAATCCGGCCATGGATAGATTCATTTGTGTATTATTAAAATCTGTCAGAAATGTAGATTTAATATCTAGATAATATGGCGGCAGCTCTTTTTCCTCAAACCCAAGTGGCTTACTGCTACAACCATGACAAATTCAAGTGACGGGGGGGATGAGTCAAGCTAGCTATCCCATCCTCTTGACAATTTGTTTTTTTTTTAATTTTATTCAAATTTTTTTTTTGGACTATACATTAGGGACACACAATCGATTTTTTTAAAACAATCACGTAGCTTATTTTATTTCATTTTTATTTCGCATAGATTTCAATCGGCTAATGACCAACTCTAACATCCTCCTCGCTATTTCCTGTCTATCACCTGCCTCCTAGAGTGTCTCCACTGTTTGATTGTATATCAACTGCCAGACTCGCCCATGCACACTTTCCACGAGAACTTGATTCGATATGCCAATAATGCTTGCATATTAAGTACATTGTATTTGGAATAGAAATAACTCTTTAATTTATTCAATTTTTTGGTCTCTTTATGAACTGTGTTCTATTATGTTCATCTATTTCTATTTTATTGTGGATCTACTTGCTGAAAAATGAAGTTTAAAAAATTAAGATAAACAAAAAGATATTAAAATTATTGGCACTAGTTTGTCATGCGCGCTATTTTGTCGTATGCGCTATTTTTTTCATGGGCGCTTTTTTGTTGGCGCTATTTCGTCGTTCGCTAATTTCTCAGGTCACATATAGAGACAAGTCAACGTTCAGCCATGTAAAAAAAAATGTGAATGGAAGGATGTGTTGAAACAAGTCGCGGTTGTCTAATCTGTCGTTGTGCCACTGCAATGATGCTGGACTTGAAGTTTCCATTGTTGTGTAATATTAAAGCCCTTTAGGTTTGTCTAAATTCTAAGTTCAGCTATTTTTAAGTCGGTTCATGTTGTTTGGGAAAAGAAAGCTCAAGGTCAGAGTTCACTGTTGAGGGTTAAAAAAAAAAGACTGTAGGGCCAAAAAGAGACAGACTGAAAAAAGGAGAGGGGCGGGAGAGTGCGTTTTGTTGTCAAGGTCCCAAAACTTGAAACCCAAGATAAGATAACTGCGTGAGTACTTTGTGATTTTTTTTTTAACAAGAAAGCGCAAACTCACATACTTTGGTTAAATTTGCAGTGACGTGGCTTAGTTTGAAATGTCATCTTCTTAGTATCTTCGCACCTCTTACAAAAAACAAAACAAACTAAAATATACATTTAAAACCAACTTGAAGTTACTGTCTGTAATCTTAGTTCTGTTCCTGAACAAGTTAAGTTTTCAGACGAACTACATCAATTCCAAATGAACGTCAAACATTCCGATTACGTTTACCATGTCACAGGGAAACGTCATTATAAAATTTTCGAAAAACAACAACACAGCATTACATAGCAGCATGGGATCTTTGGAGGGTCTTAAGTAAGTCCTTTTCGTCGTCTTGCCCTGCTGTCCTTCACAATGTTGTGCCTGGACTAAATCTTGAGTATTGAAGAAACGTGTGAAATGAGGAGAACCCAACATCTTCCCCACTTCTGACACCACTTTAAACACCTTTCAATCGACTATTCGATCCCAATACATATCTACAGTATTACGTTTCTGATACACTTATTGATGTATGTTTATGGGCACGAATTTGAGGCTTGGTATACGTACATCAAACAAGTAAGGTTTCCATGAACAGGATTTTCCTGGACCAGTCTTTTTTTCATCTGCACCCATTTTTTCCCCTTTAAATTTCTCACGACTTTGTTTTGCGAACCTTTGAAGTTTAATTATGAATCATTGATTTGAATAATTTCCTTTTCTTCTCACTATCAGTTGAAATGATCAGTTTATATGTACCTGAACTTCGAGGATGTACTGGATGATTTAGCTGAATGCGTGTATGTGACTGGATGACAAGTTTTCAATACTCGTCAATGCTTCATTTTAGCCGTTCCTAGGCATACTGGTAGTTCATGCTTGCCTTGTCATTACTTCCGGTTACAAGAACGTGTGTATCAGGGATTTAAGTGCTTATTTCTTTGGTGCATTCTAAGGAATTCGTGTAATATCAGTTACTATAAAAGAGGGTGTGTTTATTATTTTTTTTATAAACTTTACTTAGATATACTATATATAAGGTAGTAATAAATCTATTGAACATGCATGTTTATATTGCTGTGGTTAGGCTGCCCACAAGTTCACGGGGTTTAATATTTCCCGGATCTAGTTATAGTTCTACTTTCTCACAAAGAGTACTTCATTTTGTGCTGTGTGCATATTAAACTCGCGTTTCTTTTATTATGTGTACACATTTAACTCGACACACGTTGTTTCTTATGTCGTTAAGGTCCTCTTCAATGTGCGCGGTCTTGCTGCAATGTCAGTGTTATGTGAGAGTCTATGCGCGTGCACGTAGTGGTACATATGTTTTGTTACCGCATCAGTCTTTTGAAATTATTTGTATAGACACACCGGGCTCGCTCTAGTCAAGTTGAACTCCAGGCTTTTACTCTTTCATATAAGAATTGGGTTTAAACAGTAACATCGTAATTAGCGTTGCTAATGAAATCAATAATTTCACCTTGTTGAAAGGAGAGTGCATCCACCACTTCTGATGTTGTAGAACAAATGGATCTGAACGCAAAGTATTGTTTGGTCTGGAAGATGTCACAAAAAGATTATTGTACTTATATATTAAATTGTAGATCTCTTTTTGCTAGGGGAAAAAAAAACCCACTAGGCTACTATATATAAACTGATTCTGTATCCCGATGTCTGTGTTGCCTCCTAAAGCAAACTGACTCATTGAAACTTACGTGTCTCACTAGGTTCTGAATTATGTGTTATAATGCAATGCTTGTTTCTGGAACAGCGGTACTGACGGCGGTCCTGGCACCCATGCGCGTTCCCAGTGCGTGTGTATGAGCTAGAAAGAATGTCGCCTTGACCTCGACATTCACCCGATTGTGGGACTACAGGGGCGCTTCTGCAGACTTTCTCCCATCACATGACTTTTAGACCTCGTGATGTTGCCCTGTCATATGTTATGTGTTCACATTTCCCTTGGCCTAGCTGTCTTCTGAATCCAGGCCATAGCCCTCGAAACGAAAGGAAAATTTTAAGTTTTTGTGAAGGGTTTAGGTTGTATATAATGTTGTTTTTGTGTGTGTGTGTGTGTGCATGTTATAATGCTCAAAAATAAATGGGTCCTTTAGATTCGTGTCGATTTACTTACTACTCATCACATTAGAGGTGGCGCGAAAATTGAGTTGTTTCCAGTTATTTGGACCACATCGGCCGCATGCGCTCGTGATTCGGGAATATGTGTGGGACAAGAATGTTTTGATACTTAAAGAATCTGTCCGAATAAGCGGCTGGTGAATGGAAGAGTTACTCTGTGAGGTGGTAGAATGGGTGTGGTGTTCTTGTTAGAATAATTTATTACTAGCAGACGATTCAAATTTCGCTCTTCATCAAAGAAGTTAAAATGATGAGAACGAATATGATGGTCTCCAAAAAAATAAATGAGAATGAATTAATAAGAAAAGTATTGTGTGTGTGTGTGTGTGTGAGTACGAAAATACACAAATGGAAGAACAAAAAACGTTAAAAATATTTTTTTTCAAAAAACAATAACCTCCTTTGTGCAAATTATTAAGCAACTGGTTTTCTCTTAAAAAAAGAATGTTTGACTAAAAAAACAATGGAGCACATTTTTTTTAACACCCCCCCCCCTGATCCTGGTTAACCGAATGTATAGATTTATAAACATTTATATAACAGTTTATATTCCATTGTTTGTCCTTATTTCTAAGTAACGTTGATATAGAACCTAAGATTTGTGTGATATTTCAATGTACTTTTCAACAAAATAGTACATGCTGCCTAGTTCTCATTTTGGTGCTGCTTCTGGGGAAGGGAGAGGGATAAGAACAATAAAAACACCGCAAATCCTTTTTTTTTAGAACTTAATAAAAAAAATTCGTCTCGTGACTTGAAATCTAGGTCAAGTTCATCCCGCACTCTTTCCTCCATTTTTTTTTTAAACGTGAAGCAGAGCACCTCCCATCTTTTTGTTTTTTGTTTTTTCCTCTTCAAGGATTCTTCACGACACGACATTTCTGGACTTAACGTGAGGAGGTACAAATAGCGGGCTAAATTAATTGATGATCAGTCTGTCCTCCTAGCGTCTGATTCAGCTCCTCGAATTCTTTGATATTTTACGAATAAAGTTTTGCACTTTTTTGTTTCATCGTAATATTAAAAAGTTTAAGCCATCAGTTAAAACAAATGAATAATGGGCATTTTTATGGTGGAGAGATATGTGCAGAATCAGCAAATCGCCACACTCGTGGATAGCACGTGATTCATTTAGCCGTCTGCTCAGTGCCCCTCAAAATTCTTTATAAAGGTTATATCAACTCACTTTGTCTCGTACACTTTTTTTTGCACCTTAGTTCTCCCACACCCAACCTCGGATCAAGCTGAAATTTTGCACAATTATTTCTTTTACTTGACAACACAAGAATCAATTTAAAAAATTAATCAATTATTTGATTAGTTATTGTGAATTAATTATTTTGTTTGGTATCAAACATGGGGGAAACATTTTATTGACAAATGTGGTGGTATGAGTTGAACAAGTCCCCTTTATACTTTTTGTAGAGAATTAAGTCGTCGCTTAAAAGTCTGAAACTATCGATACTTCTATTTTCATTAGCACTGCGCTGGCACAGTAGTTAGTTATTTGGCTTGAGGAGGCTTGAGCCCTAGAGCTCGAATTCAATTCGTACAACTTAAAAAAAAAATTAAATACATTTGAAAAGCTATCACTGTACCCTTCACACAGACACCCCCTTCTTTCTTGTTTTCAACTGAAGTTGCAATAATTTCCAATTAAATGCAATAAAATAAAGGGGGGGGGTGTCTTTAACGAACAAACCAAGTCTAGTTGGTGGCAACTGAAAAGATATATAAACCATCAAACAATTATGGTCTTTGACGAATTATCATCATTAGTAAAACCTAATTTGAAACTGATGTTGGCAAGTTTAAAAAAATATAAAATGAAAGAACATTTCATTATCAGTGGTCTTCTTGTGCATACAATCGAAACTGTGATTTTGTTTTATACAAGTACAGACAAGTGTTGTGTGTAAATGGTAGTATTGTAAGTAAGAGCAATCTATTTTATAATTAACAGTTCACGTGCTAGTGCATTCTGGTTGAAGACATTTATAATGTTATGTAATGCCCTAAATAACTGCTAAAAAAAAAAAAGGGGGTCATCTCGTGACTTGATAAAGAAAAAAAAACAACTGAGCAGGTATAAATATCAAGCTGAAGCCGCATGGCTCCTAGAGTACAGCTTTCCATTTCAGTTGGATAAGTTCAGTGTCATTACAATAGTTGGTAGGAATAACGCTGACTCAACACATTTGCTACTTATGAAACATTTGTTTGAATTCTAAGGTACTCATGTGTTTTTTTTTTTTTAACTCCTAATTCAAAAGAAATGTATAGCCTTTTAGTTGCACTCAAAATGGGCGTTTGTTTATAAGTCTTGTATAGATGTATAAAACAAGAAATGATAGGACATTCATATTCTTAGATGCATACAGACGCGATTTTAAAATTCTAGATCGATTCGATCATCCAGACTGCAGGAAGTATTTTGTCAGAAATCCTCTTGCGAATGAAACGAACTTGAATTTTGAAACAACTTATATGTTGAAAGTTTTGAAAGAAATAGAATTTGTAATGGACTACAATTTTAGAATTTGTAATGGACTACAATTTTAGAATTTGTAATGGACTACAATTTTAGAATTTGTAATGGACTACAATTTTAGAATTTGTAATGGACTACAATTTTAGAATTTGTAATGGACTACAATTTTAGAATTTGTAATGGACTACAATTTTAGAATTTGTAATGGACTACAATTTTAGAATTTGTAATGGACTACAATTTTAGAATTTGTAATGGACTACAATTTTAGAATTTGTAATGGACTACAATTTTAGAATTTGTAATGGACTACAATTTTAGAATTTGTAATGGACTACAATTTTAGAATTTGTAATGGACTACAATTTTAGAATTTGTAATGGACTACAATTTTAGAATTTGGAATGGACTACAATTTTAGAATTTGGAATGGACTACAATTTTGATGGGACTAGAATTTTGAAGTTAATTAGTATTTTGGATAGACTTTTGAAGGCAGTACTTAGTGAAGTTGTTCCAACAGCTTTTCATTTCTCTACGTGCTGTCTCAGAAACACTAAATCTCATTGTTGTTGTTGTTGTGCGTGTCTTAACGTGGAACGTGGAATGATAATGCAAGAGACAAAAAACAAATCTGTGTCTCTCAAGGAAATGAAAGATTAGATAAGAGACTATAAGAACCGGGACGAACTAAGTCTTGTCATTGCGTGTCTGTAAGCCATCATCCAACAATTACTGCAATCTTATCATTAAAACAAACGATTCACATTGAATGCTAAGAAAGTATTGAAAACTCTCGTCAACACTATCTCGATTAGATTTGAAAACGCTCATTGTAAGTCAATTTTCTTTGATACAAATGCTTGACATCCGAATGACCAATGGACCTCATTCACCAATCGTAAACAAACATTTAGCCACGTGATAATATTGATAAAACAATGAAAATTACGTATCACGTGACAGCCTTTATGGATTGCGTAATTTGTATTAAAGATATATAGAGAACCACGTGGCAAAATGTTGTTTGTTTACGATTGGTGAATGAGGTCCATTGTATAAAGTATATTGCTTTGCAATTACAATCCGGTAGCAAATGTGTTTCTTTTCATGGCACATTTACACAATGCATTGGTTAGGGGATAGGTCCTATTTAAAAAAAAAATTAATCTAGTTGAACTGTTAACAGGAACTTGCATTCAGAAATAGTATCTGTTTTTGTTTTTGTTTTTGTTTTTCTTGTGTGTACTAACCTATGAGGCTCATTATGCTTCAGACAGAACTGTAACGCAGGCAATATTCGATCCTATGGAAACCAGCGTATCGGCTCTCATTAGTTACTCTGCTCTCTTTGTTTGAGAAACTTTGCACATTGAACGGCCCGATGCTCACATCTCCAAGAATTACGTCAAATAAAGGCGTTGTCAATAATTAGTGGCCATGTTGACATTCCCTGGTGTGGCGTTTCCCGAGAGGAAGGGGGGACCCTTGAAAAAAAGTGACAACTACTGTGCTTACGTGTGCTTGTCAAATTATGTCTCCACTGATGGGCACGGTTCTTGTCAATCATATGTCGTACAGGTAAGACCCTTCCCTCTCCTTATACCTGTCTTTGACGTCACGTCAATGAATTAAATGGTCTGTAATCTTGCTCATTACTGAGCCTGTGTAACAGTTATATGAAGTACAAAGCACGGTCTCTGATCTTGCTTGTTACTAAGCTTGTGTAACAGCCAAACTGTGTGAAGTGCACATCGCTGTATTTCGTCTTGTCTTTATTAGCCTGTGTAACAGTTAGTTGAAGTACAAACCACGGTTACATCGTATTCATACTAAACCTCTTTACATGTTTCATAATGTGTATGCTCCACGTAGAGTCCCTCTTAGGTCCGAGTACAAGCTACCACTGATATCAGCGAGTCTTAAATCCTGATTGTTGCCACAGCGGTAAGCCCGGTTTAAGTTGAGTGTAACACATTGGCCCAGCTGCTGTACATTTATGGGCAGAATAATTGAGTAACATTGTAGCCAAATTATGCATTCATGCCAAAACAAATACATTAATAATAAATGCTATCCCGAGTTCATCTAGCATATATTGATTTGTTTCGTTTAATTGTATGTCTTTTCCCATGCATTTCACCCACTTTTTTGTTTACCCTACTGGCTAGCTTCACTTGTGTGTAAGCAGAAGCATAAGCATACAGGCCTTACATGTGGTTAGCATTTCATCACATTCTTTCTGTCTTGCTGTCTCGGTTATTTCTTTATTCTGTCTGCTTGGCAGTGCTTGCATATAGTATTGAATGCAGTGCTCTTGAGATTATACTTAAGCAGATACCCCAGACACAGGCCCATATGTCACTAGCTGTAACCAACTCAAGGAGTTCCGTGTTACTTAACAACCCACCATTCTTTCTATTACCTTAATGCTTTCTCCAACGTCTAACCTCTCACACCCTCCACTGCCCTGCTACTTCCTAGTTTACAGAGCAGCTGTGCTTTTAAGGCGGTAAACCCTGGTCCCCAGGATACGGAATGCGCTCTTCCATGACTCCATCTTACACACGCTGGCTTCCCTCGGACCACTACTCACGCCTAGCCACAGCTACACACATCGCCACCTGAGACACTGCACGTCATCCCGACACATGTTCTACTCCATGTTTGAATACATTGTTATCGTCCTTGCCAAAACAAAAAAAAACAAAACAGGAGGACGTAACTTGATTAAAAATCCGAAGAGATTAGAAATATTTTTTGGACAGAAAAAGCACGATCTGGTGATGAGGCGTTGTCTCAATGACTAACTGATCAAGTCAACTTAAATAGGTCTATAGGCTACTTTGGAAAGTGCAATCTAAACTTTTTTTTTTATTTCTTATTTGTTTGTTTGTCCACATTACATAACAACAAAACAGAAAACAGGATGACATTTGTATCAGACCAGGCTTTGGTCCACCCCCACCCCCCATTAAATATCAGCACTTCAATAGAAATAGATCAAGATGTTTATTTAAATGTCTTAGTATTTTTGTTAGTGTTGTTTGTCCCCTTTGTTTGACTCATGAACTGATTAGAGTTATCAACATCAAAGATGTATCTCTTATTCTGTGGGTCAGGACTTGGATTCTTTCTGATCGTTGTAAAACAAGTATGATATTGTGAAAGTTCTACAAGTTACTGGGTAATAATAGTAAAAATAAAAGTTAATTTCTCCTCTCAGACCTTACGACCCATGATGTAAAGGTCTTCAGTTTCTATTGGCAAGTGTCTATGAGGGCTTCATGTGGCCAGTACAATTACCAGCCACCATAACTTACTCAAATTAAAGTCAGGTACCCATCAGAATTAGACTTAGGGGTGTCCAGAAATTCAAACTACCAGTCTTCACCAGGATTTATCCCTTCATTTAGTGCTTTACCACTCAGCCACCATGCCTCACATTAATTAATCACAGCATAATAGCATACAATTCTCCAAGCTAATAGAAACTAATATGGATGGATAGGAGGTCAACAAAATTGTATATGTTCTTCAAATTTTATGCTGTTCTGACCTACCCCTGACTTTTGGCTGACAATTTAGACCTTCAAGATGAGGCTTCTTCCTGGCATACTATCCAAGTATTATAACTTTGTTTTGTTTTTTTGCCTACAAAGGGGAGAGAACTTCAATACTTTTTATCTAAATTCCTCATTCATATTTCTACTTATGCTCAACTTTTTTAAAATTCCAGATTTGTAGATTGTTGATTAATCAGCACTTAAGATGAAGTCGGCTGCTTGTCCCTTTTTGAACAAGTTTTCTACCACTTCCATCAGGCAGTTTGCCCCACTGTTCCTGAATTATGTGGAGAAATGCCCAGTCATGATGACCCAAACTCGTCAACAGTGGACCATCAACAAACAAAATGGTAAGGAGAGCTTGAAGAACTAATGGAGGGCTGTCTCTCAAACACACTTGACATTTGATGACTTTGAGGAGAACCCTACTTAAAGATTTTAATTTGGAATCAACTACCAGAATGTTATAATTTTGTTTATTTAGACCTTTGCTATGTCTTCAATTTTATAGGCTTCAAAATATTTTTCTTATTAAAGAAAAAAAGTCCAAAAGTTAAATGGCTAAGAACTTAGATGAATGTCCTTCAAAACCATTTCTATTGTAATTGTAAATATCGTAAGAACAGTTCATTTCTAAAGATGGTTAATGCTCAGCAGATTATTGTTACACACTTGCTACAGCAATTGACCTATATACAAAATCTACTGTTCCAATAAACATTTTTAAAAAATATAGTTTTTGGCTGTTTAAACAACTGTTTATTCTTATTAAAGTTTTTGACTGTTCAACTACCACCTTTTTGTACTTTTAGCTGCCCCTGAGGTGGAGAGCCAGAACAATGAGTGCCCATATGTGACTGATGCTGAGGTGACAGTAACTGAGGCCCCAAAGGTTGCTCAGGATGACACCATCAACCAGCAACTTCTGAAAGTGAAGCCCCATGGGAAGAAGCATGAACTTGGTAAGAAGCATTCTAAGAGCCAGGACATAAATAACCACTTGCCAGTTTGGGCAACATAGAGTGGCATTATGATTGTTAAAGAGGCAATAGTGACTTTCGGTCTTATATATTGGCACATTTTGAGTAACCTTAAAATTATAATATAGGCTCAAATATTTTGTTGTAATATTTCAGCAATCCTTTATTTTAAATAAATACACTACAAATAGAGTTTATAACAAAAAATTTATTACTTACAATCTGGCCAATGAACCCTTTTTTGTTTTAAATGTTTGATTGCAAGTCACCAAAGTACTTGTCTTAATTTAATGAATAGGTATATAAAACTAAAATATTTGTTAAACTTAATTAGGCCACTACTATTCTATACACCTTTAACTCCAATATTAATTCAAGAGTAAAACTATATGTAGAGTCACTCTTAGAAAAATTGCTGGGCATATGTTGTTTTTTTTTAAAGTACCCTGAGAACACTTAATAACTTCATAAAAATACTTTTACTCTAAATATACTAATGCATTTTTTCTCCCATTTGCTATGATACATGCAAGAGCTCTTCAAATATACAGTGGGTTGCTAGGAAAACAATTTAATGAACACATTTTAATAAGAAGTTTAATGAATAACAATCTGAGGCTTAACATCAATATGAAAGAAACCTCTTATTTGAAAGAACTTCTTTAAAGTGTGGGAGATTGATAAAATATTACTAATTAGTAAAAACTAAAAGTCCAGCTCATTTTATGATAGACTTGTGTTCACTCCCCTCAGACCAAGCCACCTCAAGATTCTTCAACTATGAAGGATTCTTTGCCAGCCAGCTGCAGAAGAAGAAAGATGAGCACACCTACCGCATCTTTAAGAAGGTGATGCGTGATGCCTCTTCCTTCCCTCAGGCCTATGAGCACAGCGCCGGCATTAGCAAGGACATCACAGTCTGGTGCAGCAATGACTACCTGGGAATGAGCTGGCACCCCAAGGTCAAGGAGGCAGTCAGGTATGTACCAGGGTCAACACTATTTCTTTCATACATCCCCTGTTTAAAACAACAGTAAGTAGCTTGGCTTGAGTTTTCTTGGTCCAATGCATGTCTACTTATGACTTTTTTTTTTTTCAAGTTTTACCCATTATTAAAACTTTGCAGTGTGCAAAACATACTTATAACAACAAGTTGTTTTGAAACATTTTGAAAACAAACAAGAAATACAACTTTATTAATATTTAGTATCAATAATTATTTTTATATTTGAAAATTTGGATATATTTCAGCAAGTATTTTTAATAAATGTAATTACAAATAGAGGACTTTTAATCAGATAGTATTTATTAGTAAATTTGAAAATATTTTAACATTCTATAATTAAACTGGTAAAATTATTATTATATCTTCAATTAATTTTATTTTTATTATATAGTTAATAATCATCACATTATGTTAAGACCCCACAGATTTTATATACCTATATAATGCATCCTCTGTTACAAAAAATTAAGTCAATATAATTGCTTAAAGTATGATAAAAATCAGGTTTGGCCAAATTTTAATTTCAGTATTTATTTTTAAATTACAAGTTTGAATAAATATTGACTGAATTTATTTAATCTAATATTTAACACACTAATATAATTACTACTATAGTTTGGTTATTGTCACTTGTAGTTGAATATAGTTAGCATGAGATATATGAGCTGATCACCTAACTCAAAAAAAAAATCTCAATTACAACAGTGAGGCCCTGATGAAGCATGGTGCTGGTTCAGGTGGGACACGCAATATCTCTGGAAACTCACCCCTCCATGAGGAGCTAGAGAGAGAGCTAGCTAAACTTCACCAGAAAGAGGCTGGCCTTGTTTTCACTTCCTGCTATGTAGCAAATGACACTACCCTGTTTACTCTTGGAAAACATCTTCCAGGTAAGCATATGTTGTCTTTTATTTAGTAGCATCCACAGACTTTTTGTCTTTGTAATTCTTGAATGTTCTACAACAGTGATGCCCAAAATACGGCCCGCGGGCCAGATCCAGCCCGCGAAGTGGTTCCATCTAGCCCGCTGAAACGACGGCACAAAGTGTAGAAAATCCCCTCTCCAATACGTTTGTGCCCTAACTTTTTCTCTTATGGATTGGTACCATGACTTTTAACATTGTGTTTATGAAATGGGACTAGATGTATAATCTAACAGGAAAAGTGAACGTATCTTTACTTTTTTGTGGAACATGATAATAAGCCAATGTATTTGATTTGTAAAGAAAAAGTGTGTGTTTAAAAAAACAAAAAACAAATATGGCAGCATTCTTGAATTGAGTCACGAATAAAATATTGTTAAACCACGCCTAGAGATTATAGGAATGAATATAGTTGCCAAAAAGAGACGGTTAAGCTAGATATAATGCAGCTCACATTATAAGTAGAGAAATGAAGCCATTTTTCCGAAGGGTATAAAAGAAGATAAACTTTAAATATCTTACTAATTAATGTAAGTGCTAGATCCACGCGTTTCTAATTAAATAGTTGTAGTTCCATTACTTTTTTGTATCTTTTTGGTCATGTGACCCGCAACACGAGAGTTGGAAATTAAAATAGCCAGCAGGCCGAATTAGGCTGGGCATCACGTTCTACAACATACTTAACATTTCCACTTCTTAGTGTCCAAAAAGTATTGGGCTGAAGGCCCTTCTAATCTTTGATCAAAAGAAAGGATTTCTTCCTGTTGCCAGGTAAGAGAAATTGGCTCTTCGCTGACCACTCTGTTGCAAGATGCTCCATCCATTTGATGATTATTTTTTCACTTCTGTATTAAGTAGTTCATACTTCTTGAGTAAACCCAATACCCCTGCACTGATATGCCCCTGTGTGGGGAGGTCAGAGGGCAAGCCCATCAAGGAAGTACTTTTCAACTAAAATTTAGGAATATCATATATGTCTTAGTTTATTACCTAAAT
Organism: Biomphalaria sudanica; assembly: GCA_036873155.1. Classification (NCBI taxonomy): domain Eukaryota; kingdom Metazoa; phylum Mollusca; class Gastropoda; family Planorbidae; genus Biomphalaria; species Biomphalaria sudanica. The sequence goes on from JAZGLO010004004.1 coordinate 682,690, forward strand.
CTTTTCCCTATACTCCATTTAGGTATGCACTTCTTCTCTGACGCTGGAAACCATGCCTCTATGATACAAGGCATCAGAACCAGCATGGCCAAGAAACATGTGTTCCGACACAATGATCCTGACCATCTGGAGGAGCTCTTGAAGAAGGTGGATCCCAATGTACCAAAAGTTGTGGCCTTTGAAACTGTTCATTCTATGGATGGTAGGCATAGAGTTATAGTTCATCTCTTTGAAATGCAATTTGTTGTTTACTGCTAGGAATACTTGAACAACAAAAAAGACAAGTAGATTTTTCATTTTCATTAGCTCATCATGCCATCTTTAGATGAAAAATAATTATAATTTAACAACTAAATAGAAATTTTTGCCTTCAGGTTCAATTTGTCCCACTGTTGAGATGTGTGAAGTGGCCCACAAGTATGGAGCTCTGACCTTTGTTGATGAGGTTCATGCCGTTGGCATGTATGGTGAGCATGGAGCTGGTGTTGGTGAGCAAGACAACTGCCTGGACAAGATGGACATCATTTCAGGAACTCTGGGTAACTAAAGCTTTTAGTACAATGACTGTCTGGACAAGATGGAACTCTGGGTAAATAAAGCTTTTAGTACAATGACTGTCTGGACAAGATGGAACTCTGGGTAAATAAAGCTTTCAGTACAATGACTGTCAAAAGAACAAGATAATGCTATTTCCATTTGGAGACCTCATGGCTTGTGAGACTGATAAGATCAACAACTTGGCACAAGTACATGTATTGTTCATATTTCATTAGGTACCATGACAGCTGACTGAACTTACCAGAAACATCCTTCATTATAGTCTGAATCAAAGACTTCAAAACAATTTTAATGTGGGAATCAAATAATACATTAAAGTTCCGAATTAGGAAAAGTAAATGTAGTAAAGCAATATTAAAATATATCAAATAATAATTGATATGTTTATAACTTTAATCTATAAAAGTCATTATTATGTAATTGTTTTATGCTGTCTTTAGACTCATTCCACCTCCTCATGGTTTGGTGTGAATTAATTATTGATAATTTATACTAGCCTTTGACCTATGAACTTTGTTTTCTTTCTTGTAGGCAAGGCATTTGGCAACATGGGAGGCTACATTGTTGGATCAGCTAAATTGGTTGACATGATAAGAAGTTTTGGTGCTGGATTTATATTTACCACCTCTTTGCCTCCTACGGTGTTAAAAGGTTGCCTAGCATCTGTGAGGGTGAGATTGTCTTTTTTGTTTTTAAAGTAAAGTTGGCAGTTCATCCTCAATTTTTATTATTGTCCATCTATTGCTAGTATAAGCATATAATCCCAAAAATCAAGCTGACGTAAAAAAAATAATTTTATGCTGTATATTTTATCTACGCTTAAGAAATTATTTGGTGAATCTAGTTACTGTTTTAATTGTTCCAATCTCTAATTAGCATTGCCACTTTCAATTAGCATTGCCACTTTCATGTCCAGGTTCTAGCAAGTGATGAAGGTAGAGAACTCAGAGCTAGACAAAAACGCAATGTGAAATACCTCAGAGAGAAACTTGTTGCTGCTGGACTTCCTGCCTCACACAGCCCAAGTCATATAATTCCCATCATGGTAATTATAGATTGTCTGATCAATCTTATTTGATCTTTTTCTGTGGATTTTTTTAACTTAAGTTATTCAATAGGTTATCTTATCTAAGATTATTAGATATGGTCTTTAAGGATCACCCAGTTCTTTAAACAAAATGATGTTTTTAATTTTATAACAATTTACCTTGAACTACTGGTAAAAGCACTTAACTCTTTCTCTCCTAACTGACGATACCAGCGTTGATTCCACCAGAATGTGGTAAATAATTACGGAGAGAAAGAGTTTAGAAATATAGAATAAAGAAACTATGTAATAAATTTCAAATGTGCAAAGTAATATAAGAGTAAACAGCTGCAGAATATTTCCTTCATACTGTTTCTGAGAACTTGTTGAACATTTTCTTCTGATGCTTTAAGTAAATAGTTTACTGCGACTTCTATTGTCACTTTGTATTGTCCAGGTTGGAGATGCTCAGCTGTGCACTCAGATCTCAAATGACCTGATCACCAAGTATGGCATCTATGTCCAGTCCATTAACTACCCAACTGTAGCCAGGGGCACTGAAAGATTACGTGTGGCCCCCACACCTCACCATACCAAGGCTCTGATGGATGACTTTGTGTCTAACCTGACTGAATTATGGAAGGTAAAAAGTTGTCTCAAAAGTTTGATGTGGAAAACTTATTTGTTTTCAAAAGCATTTTAACTGAAGGCTTTTTTAAAAACAAGAATTAGATTATCTTCATTTAGCTCTATGTCTAGAAGACTTAGTGACTCAATGATTAATACAACTTTTAGCTGATTTCAATCCTCTACTAAATATAATTGAAACATATCTTAAGTTTGATGTCTTTTCATCTTGTCCTGTTCAATATTATATAAAATTATATTTTCACAAGATAGGAATTTATAATTTTACTTGTTTTTATGGGATATAGACATTTTACAATAGACTAAAATAAATGTTTTAGTGTTGCCTAAACAATGCTTTACTGCTTTTCTGAATTTCATTATGAACGGTCAGTTTTATTTTCAAAAGTATTTCTTTCCATTAAAATTGTTCCTTTCCCTCCTTCAACAAAAAAGAATGCATCCAGAAGATGTTCAAGATGGAGCCATTTATTTCCTGACAGTTTCTTATTGGCATATAACTTTTTACATTTGATGCAGAGATCCTTCATTCATGATTTGTATTCTAAAAGAGTCTTGATTTGTTTTCTATCTTTGTTTACTTGCTATAGCTTATTTAGAATGCTAGGAAACATTTGTCATAATTTGAACAACTTTTTACTTTGGCGTTGTCATGAGCTAACATTGCGATTATTAAAAGTAAACATAATTTTGAATTGAAGTTCTTACCCCTTGCCTTGTGATCCTGAGATTCAGTTCTTAAATATTACATTCTAAGTGCAGGATAAGAAACAACTTTTTGTTTTCTTTACTAGGCATTCTTCATTTACAATTAAAAGATTTCTTGCTGACCTGATTATTGTTGCATGTCCCTCCAGGAAACTGGTCTGCATTTGTACGGCCATGTATGTCCCAACACCTGCGGCAACTGTAACAAGGAGCTGAGCATCCAGAAGATGTTCAAGCCGGAGCCAGTCTGTCAACGCAGCAACTGTACCTACGCCTCCCTGCAGGCTGCCCTTGCTTGAGCTTTGAGAATCATACACACCCTTTTTTGTTTTCAAATAATATATCTCCTCTATTCTATTTTCCCAAATTATGAACTTTAAAATTATTTTGCTCTTACAATGACTTTCTTTCAAGTCTTGACAGAACACTCTGTGATTTAGAAAATAAATTGAATTAAGAAAAAAAAAACTTAGTCAAATTTGGCCTTTTTCTTCCTACTAAATTATTAATTTTTTCTTTAGTTATCTTTTTTTTTCTTTCTTTTTTTATTTAAAAAATAAAAAGATACATTGACTTGTAAAAGATCATATTGTTTGGTTGGTACAAATCAACTTTAAAACAACACAATGACAATAATTTTAGATGAACATTTTTGGGAATCTCAAAAACAAAAATTTTTTTTTTGTGTTAGAAATATGTATTCATTGTATGACTCTTTACACATTAAAAAACAATATGTTAATATGATCTTTTACAACCTGGACTTAATGGATGAATCAACCTGCACACATTGGACAAAGAGACTTGGTATTAATGCAGTGCTAGAACTTGGTTTGAAGAGATGATTTCTTTTATATTCAGGACACTATTACATCAACAAAAAATTGAATAAGTTAGCAACACATCTAAAATATGAAATCATGGCAAACTAAACAAAAGTTTGTGGCTTAATTATTATATATGCGCTTAGGACTTTCATCATGATAGTCCCTAGTTCAAACCCTGCCATCCTGCAGGAAGTATGGGCTAGGATGTAATAATCTTCATGTCTGAAAGAATTTTAGAAACATATTAAAAAAAAGTTTTCTACAACAAAGAATATGAGCAGTAGACCTGTTTTGGTTCAGTTGACTGTTTTTGCTTTTTCAGAGAAAACTTTCCAAGATCTCATCTCTCACCAGTTTAGCATTTCTTTAGAACCATTGCCAACTGGCAAGGATTTTTTGTTTCAGTCTTACCAAAATATTTTTCTGGATTAGAATGAAAGTAAAGAACACAATTAAGACTGAGAACAAATAAATCCTTTGCGCATTTTTTTTTTAATAGCATGGCCCAGGCAATTTTGATTTTACACACAGGTGCTGGTGGTGACTTGGACATTTTTTTTTAAATTAAAAAGTTAAAACACATTTAGAGTATAGAATAAGTTGGAAAGAAAATGGCAACATTTTTTTCCCCAAGGATCCAAGGTATTCAACATCAATATAATTTTGGCTACATGAAACAGCAAGTAATCTCATTTTGGTTTTGAATTTTTAAAAAAAGGGAATTCAATAGTTGCCATTTTTTTTTAAAAAGAACAAAAAAAAAACTAAACTTAAGAATTCAAAAAGAATAGAAGAGTTTGTTACAGAATTAGCAAAAAAAAAAAAGCCAATAATAGCACTATTACAATGAACGTTTTATTAGGTTGAATAGGACCAACTGGGTTAAAAAATAATAATTTTTACAATATTTTAATATTAATGATTGCCAAATTAGTGGGTTATTTTACAGCAAAACATTTTTTCTATTTCTGCCATATACTTTTTTAAAGGAGAGAAATGAGATGTTTCTTAAGATAGGCAGCAAATTTTTTATTCAAAATTTATTTTAATAATTTTTTAACTAACCCTAAATTATTAAACAATTTAATTTAACCTGAAGGATTAATTTTTTTCCATGCTTAATGAGACTTATTTTATTTGTTTTTTTTATTCATGTGCCAAAATCAGCTTAATAGAAATTGACAATTTTTGTGTGTCCAAATGAGTAAAAAAAAAAGCTGATTATTTAAAAACTTGTTTTTTTTTTCTAACAAATCTAAACAAATACTGAATTCATTTAAATTTAAACTTTTATTCCATGTTAACTTTGTAAACAAATGCAGCTAAATGTATTCCTATTTAAAATGAATAAAATTAAGATATTAAGATTAAAAGTATCAATAAAAATGTTGAAATATTAATAAATCTTAATTTTGTTGACACTGTTTAATTTTTAGACCAATATTCTTGCATAGTAAGCTTGACTTTTCTTTTAAAAATATAGAAAGAATAGTTGTTTTAAAAAAAAAACAACAACAATGTAGGCTTTAATTTGTATCTTTTTTAATGATATGATAACGGAAAGCTAAAGTTATTTAAAAGTATATTTATCATTTTACAATAAGATCAACTCAGTTGTATATAGGCAGAAACAAAAAAAATTAATTTTGAATTTAGTCTCTACAGAAATGTTAGTTGGGGATTTTTGCAAGTGAAAAAAAAAAGTTTTTTGTTGGTCATTTTATTTACTGGCAATAGACAAGCATTTCACAAGATGTTTCTCAAGTTATTTGTTTGTTTTCTTGGAGCAGAATTTGAATTTTTTAGTGTTGTAAGAATTCAAGAGAGTTTTAAGTCAGTTGATAATGACATTTGACTTTATCATTTTTTGTAACACGCATCAGACTTTAAGGATGTTTTACCACCATCACCTCTCAGTGTTGCTTCTCCATCTTTGTGCATGCCAAACAAAGGAGTGACTCATGACTTGAACAAAGCAGGATTGATTCATGACTTGAACACAAAGCTTTTTTTTTTTTTTCTTTTACTGAGGTGTAAAAAGTGTGTTAAATATGGTATGGACTCCATTTAGATCAGCAGAAAAGAGCAAAGAAAATGAACAAGAGCCCATGACCTAAAATTGGATACATTTTGTATCCATATTGTTCACAATGAAGTCCAACCTAGTGGTCAGCATGAAGGATCAACTGTAAAGCTCAATTAGCAGGAAGTAACTTCATACTTTTGCACCTCATTGATTAGATTTATCCCCCTTTTTTCTTCCAAATTATTTTCTCTTCCCTTCCCAGCAATTTTTTTCTTTCTTGTTAGTTCAAAGTTTTCTTTCTTGAATTGAAGATTTTGTTTCTCTGTAAAGAAAGTGATTGTTTGAGGTAACAACCAACACAAACCTGAAAATCCCTTGTCTCTACCATGTCTCAAAGGTCAAGGGTAAGAGTTACTGCATGCCTTTAAAAAACATGCAATATAACGATATGCACTATATTTAAAAGTCCTGATATTCAATGAAAGATAAGTATCTTGATTTGTCAGACTGGTACCATAATATTTTGTTTCTCTGCAATATGTGTACATATATAGTATATATAAGCTCAATAATCAAATGAACTCTCATGTGTTCAAAACTTTACAAATTGTACTCTTAAGATTTCTGGAAACTGCAACATGTCTCTGACCTAGTTCTGGTAGCAAAGAAAAGCAAAACATTTTAAATGTTTTATTCCTGATTACATGCAGGCACTTTTGTTTTATTTTGTTGTTGAAAGTAATACTGATTTGATTTGATACATAAAATAAACAAAAGAGTTCTAGAAACAAGTAGGTTTTATATTTCAATGTTTGATGACTTGGAAGGTGCAACACCTTGGATCCTGACAATTTTTTTTTTAAAGTATGAAAAGTGCATCATGATACATTCATCAAATGTTCAACAAGTTTGTGCTTTCTGAGTCATTCAACATTTGTTTCAGATCATTCAAACTGTCATTGATGATCAATATGTGATCAATATTTGAACATTCTGTTTTGAATTTATTGTTTTAATAGTGTTTTGTTGGTCTGTTTTGTTACCAACTACTGCATTTGATACCTTTTTAAATAAGCCCACTGTTAGGTATCATAATTTCAGAAATTGATAGGTCTTTAAATTCTCTTTCTTGTTAACATAGTGTTTGTGTTGGCCAATGGATCAGTTTGAAATACATGAAATAAAAGCAGCACTTGAGAATTGTTATGTAACAGATTGAAACAGCAAATAAAATGACCAATTTGAAACATAATCTATTCATAGTTGACTTCTTTGAAAGAATATTATTTCAGGAATTTTTTTAGTAGCCTACACCAAGACTTGTGCACACTGATGAGCGCTAAGGTCTTGTATTGTGCTAGCAGGAACATGTGCAAGGATTGGATATTTGATGCTTCACAATTTAGTCCTTGTTTAAAGCTGATCTTAAGGTATATGTTTCTGCATTGATGACAATATCTGAATTGTCTACTAAAGGTTTATACTGCAGTGGCAGACATTGAGATACAGACAGAAATGCAGTGATAAACATACAGTGACAGACATGCAGTGACTCACAGACAAGTAGTAGCTGATAGGTACGAAGTGATTAATAGAGATATGCAGTGGCTGACAACATACAATGACCCACAGTCATGCATTAACTTGACCAACAGTCATGCATTAACTCAAGACAGGCAGTGATCAACAGTCATGCATTAACTCAAGACATGCTGTGACCAACAGTCATGCATTAACTCAAGACAGGCAGTGACTCACAGTCATGCAGTGATAGACATACAGTGTCAGACATGCAGTGACTCAAAGACATTCAGGGACAGATATGCAGTGACTGACAGATATACTGTGTCTGACAACATGCAGTGACAGGCTTTCAGTTTCAAACATGCGGTTGAGCTCTGATTGAGGAGGAAAAAAAAAGATCTGGCACTTTCCCATTCCCCCCACCTTTTTTTTTGAGAATAACAACCTGACAAATTGTGTACACTACAAGCTGACCCGACACCATCAACAAATAATATCTCGTCTCGGTACAGGACATAACAGAATAATCGAATTGTTCCGGATATCGGAGCTAGTGAAACATGCTCCCTTGGAGTGTCACCAGAGAACGGGGCGGACTGGCTATTTGGGCAAACCATTGCACAGTTCATTTCAGAGAATACAGAAAAACGATCTGACGAGTGATGATTAGCCACAAAACGTTTTAGCCAGAGTAATACAGAAAGCATGAGTAAACCAAGGAACACCTTGCCAGAGTAATACAGGCAGCATGAGTAAACCAAGGAACACCTTGCCAGAGTAATACAGACAGCATGAGTAAACCAAGGAACACCTTGCCAGAGTAATACAGAAAGCATGAGTAAACCAAGGAACACCTTGCCATAGTAATACAGACAGCATGAGTATACCAAGGAACACCTTGCCAGAGTAATACAGGCAGCATGAGTAAACCAAGGAACACCTTGCCAGAGTAATACAGACAGCATGAGTAAACCAAGGAACACCTTGCCAGAGTAATACAGAAAGCATGAGTAAACCAAGGAACACCTTGCCATAGTAATACAGACAGCATGAGTATACCAAGGAACACCTTGCCAGAGTAATACAGACAGCATGAGTAAACCAAGGAACACCTTGCCAGAGTAATACAGAAAGCATGAGTAAACCAAGGAACACCTTGCCAGAGTAATGCAGACAGCATGAGTAAACCAAGGAACACCTTGCAAGGGTAATGCAGAAAGCATGAGTAAACCAAGGAACACCTTGCCAGAGTAATACACACAGAATGAGTAAACCAAGGAACACCTTGCCAGAGTAATACAGACAGCATGAGTAAACCAAGGAACACCTTGCCAGAGTAATACAGAAATCATGAGTAAACCAAGGAACACCTTGCCAGAGTAATACAGACAGCATGAGTAAACCAAGGAACACCTTGCCAGAGTAATACAGACAGCATGAGTAAACCAAGGAACACCTTGCCAGAGTAATACAGACAGCATGAGTAAACCAAGGAACACCTTGCCAGAGTAATACAGAAAGCATGAGTAAACCAAGGAACACCTTGCCAAAGTAATACAGACAGCATGAGTAAACCAAGGAACACCTTGCCAGAGTAATACAGGCAGCATGAGTAAACCAAGGAACACCTTGCCAGAGTAATACAGACAGCATGAGTAAACCAAGGAACACCTTGCCAGAGTAATACAGAAAGCATGAGTAAACCAAGGAACACCTTGCCAAAGTAATACAGACAGCATGAGTAAACCAAGGAACACCTTGCCAGAGTAATACAGACAGCATGAGTAAACCAAGGAACACCTTGCCAGAGTAATACAGACAGCATGAGTAAACCAAGGAACACCTTGCCAGAGTAATACAGACAGCATGAGTAAACCAAGGAACACCTTGCCAGAGTAATACAGACAGCATGAGTAAACCAAGGAACACCTTGCCAGAGTAATACAGACAGCATGAGTAAACCAAGGAACACCTTGCCAGAGTAATACAGAAAGCATGAGTAAACCAAGGATTACCTTGATAGAAAAAGATTTTGGAATCGAAACTATAAATGGCGCAGTCACGTGTGTCCGTTTTCTTATTTGGATACAAAGTTATTATATTACGTACATAGACGTAAAATAAATATGTCTATGATTACGTATTTCTATAGACAGACATTAAAATTGAGATTTTCCGTAAAATTAGAGTTACCGGTACTAAGTAAATATAGTGTCACAGACAAGTAGTAGAAGAATTGTTCTTGGCAGTTTGAAATCACCTCCACCCATTGTTTTTTGACGGTCGTTGGTTTGTAGCACCAAACATGCTGGTAGACAATATAGACAAAATCAAATTGATACGAGATAAAAATCAATGTAGTAGACTTTAGTACTATACAGTGCTGGGTAGTAACTAGTTACAGTAACGCTTGTTACTGTAACTAGTTACAATTTGAAGTAACTAATGCTGTAACTAGTTACTTTTACTGAACTGTAACTAGTCTAAGTAACTAGTTACTTTATCAGTAACTAGTAACTCAAATTGCTAGTTACTTTACTAGTTACTTTGGTCGTTGTTGTATCATGTGTGCGCATGCGCAGGTGTGTTTATTGGCGCCTGAACGAGCCTATGGCAATCAATAATATTTGTGAAGTATTTTTATGTTTCTGGTTATAGGAAGTTCTAGTTGGTTGTGAGCGATAAAAAAGCTAATTTAATTTTTGACAAACTCAATGGCGGACTCAAAGCAAATTGAAAATTCTTTTGAACGTTCAGTGTTTACCGAATTTTTTACGAAAATTGAAATAGACAACAAAAACGTTCGTGTACGTTGCAAGCTTTGTCCTCCAGCTACGAAACAGACTTATAGCTGTGCGCTCAATTCTACGGCCAATCTCAAAAAAACATCTGCAGGTTAGCAAAGTTATGTTATTATATAACTGGCCTTCAACCCGGCAAAACTGTGATGACACGATAGACTCTCACTGGTTGGTAGTAGTATTTACAATATATTTGTTATGTTTTGTTTCATTATTTAATTAGTACATTGTGTTGCTATTTGTGCTTGTATAATTTCGCTATCAGTGAATTTAAGTTTATTAATTTGTAATTGGTATTTAGATTTCAGAATTGTACTTAAAGGCATTATTTGCATAAAATGTCATTTATCTTATCTCATTACAAATTTTTCAAAATAATAATATAAACAAAAAATGTTTATTCTGGCAATTTAAAAAAGAGCTTTTGTTGTATAATTTTAATATACAGGCAACATTGAAGACGAATACAAGACAATGCATGATGATCTTCAGCAGAAGCTGTCACTTGTTACTGTAGTCTGCACGACAGCAGATATCTGGACAGCCCATAATCGAAGTTTTTTTTGAGTAACCGTGCACTGGATAGAGATAAGTACACTAGAACGAAAATCAGCTGCTTTGGCATGTTCACGATTACGAGGCAGACATACCTTCGACTTGATTGCTGCAACACTTGAAGAAATTCACTCCAAATTCCGCATCACTGAAAAAGTTATATGCACAGTTACTGACAATGGATCAAATTTTGTAAAGGCTTTTAAAGTGTTTTCTGAGCTGGAGACAATGCCTGCAGACTCAAAACGTGGTGCATGATTTATCCAATTTAACACTTGCTGTTCCAAAAGCTACACGATGGAACTCATTTTATAATTCTGTTGGCAAGGTCTATTCCATTGTTGAGAAAAAATCTGAAGCTGTGTTAAATGACATATGCAGCAAACTTTCTCTAACAAACTTTCGCCCAAATGAAATAATTTTCATGGCCAACTACATCAAGGTTATGCAACCATTAGCCATGGCTCTGGACACGTTGCAAGCTGAAGTCAACTGTTTCATGGGACTACTCCTACCAACAATTTCTTCCTTGCGTTCACATCTTTCTTCAATGAACCCCTTATTGAAGTTTGCGGCTCCACTGGCTGATGCATTACTTAGTGGAATCAGTAAAAGATTTGGCCCACTTGAAGGTGAAGATGATTTGATAATTGCAAGTGCTTCTCATCCACAATTCAAGCTCCGATGGATACAGTCTGATGCTAAAAGAGTTCGAGCTAAATATTTGCTGCTACAAGCAATGCAGGCCATGGCTGACTGTGATGCTGCAGGACATGCTTCCAATGATGTTACAACTGCAACGACTTCATCATCTCATGTAGGAAGTTTCTTTTGTTTTTATGAGTCTGACACTGGAGGTAGTACTGCTCAGTCTGAACTTGAACTTTTCCTAAACGATTCTTCAAAAGACATATCTAGTCTCCAGCACTATCCACTTGTGAAACAAGTATTTGTTCGTAAAAATACAAGTCTTCCGTCAAGTGTTCCAGTGGAAAGGCTATTTAGCATAGGCGGGCAAATACTGACTCCACGAAGAGATAGTCTAACGGATGATTATTTTGAAATGATCTTACTGCTAAGAGCAAGACACAGATATTTTACAAAGAGAATTAGATGAATTACAGAAATGGGAATCAAATTGGAGCATGTCTTTCCACCCAGAAAAATGTCAGTTGTTAAGAGTAACAAAAAAAATTAAACAAATTAATTCCACTTATCTTATTCATGGCAAACCAGTAACACAGACTAAAAACTCAAAATACCTAGGTGTTATAATAAATGAAAAACTGTCATGGAATCCACATATTGATGAAACTATAAAAAAATCCAACAAAGCATTAGGGTTTATTAAAAGAAATTTCTATAAATCAAATAAGAACATAAAACTAAAATGTTATTTAACCTTGGTTAGGCCAATAATAGAATATGCATCCACCGTGTGGGACCCCTCAACTCAAGAAAACATTAAGAAACTGGAACAAACACAAAATAGAGCAGTGAGATTCATAACAAACGAATATTCACATTTGACTAGGGTAACACCATTAGTAAAATCACTAAATTTAGAAAGCCTTCAGGACAGAAGACTCAAAAGTAAAGTAGCAATTATACATAAAACACTGAACCATAATCTTCAAATACAAAAACAAAATTTAATAAAATACTCTGAAAGACACAAAAATAAAGGCACATTCCTCGTCCCATATGCTAGGACAAATTTGTACAAATACTCCTTCTTCCCTAGTGCTATTAGAGCATGGAATGGGTTGCCTGAGCTAGCCAGAAAAACCAGTGACTTGGCAGAATTTAAGTCATTGGTTAATATGCATGACTAAATGCATGACGCGTAGGACGTAATCATCTTCTTTTTTGAAGTAACGTCTGTATTATATAAGATAAGATAAGAGCCAATAAAAAACTGATACAGTGATTATTGATTAGTTAGTTATACAACACAACAATTAATAGTTTTTAATGATAGGTTAATTTTACACTTTAAACTGGTTGATGTTGCTTTGACTAATATATTGGTGAATGATTGTTTTTTTATAAATACTTATCATACTGTTTTTAATAAAGAATTATGTGACGTATTATAAACGTTGTTGGAGAATCATACAACCCATCGTTGACAATCCCAGTTACTAATAGTAACTATCTAGTTACTTTTTGGAGTAACTAGTAAAGTAACTAGTTACATTTTTAATAGAGTAACTAATAGAGTAACTAGTTATATTTTATCTGTTGTAACTAGTAACTATAACTAGTTACAATTTGACAGTAACTAGCACAGCACTGAGTACTAATATTTATAACAAAATCTAAGTCGCTACAATAGCACAACCTTTTAGTCTCACGTTTTGGAGTCGTCTCTCCTAAGAACAAGTGACGACAATGCCACCTATTACATCATTCACAACCAATCGCTAACATTTTCCCTCCATCACCATAGAAACACACACACTCTCCATCACAACCATTTTTGCATGCTGTTGGAGAAAGGAGCCCTAAAGATGTTTGGAAGTTGTATTTTGACTTCTTAACTCACTTTGTGTTGTCTTTTCAGAAGTCTATATTTGATGTGGGTTACTTTCCATATGTGATCATACACCTATGGTTCTTTAAAATGTGTACGTTTTTAGCAAGATTGTGTTCGTTTCAAAACTGGTTACTATCTCCACACATACACATACATTGAGTCTTCAAACTGATGACTTCCTTTGATGACATCTCTATCCAGAACGAGGTCCAGGAATGTGGCCACGGAACTGTTTAACATGGAGCTATTAGTAGGCCTTTAAAAACATTATTTTGATTTAATATTAATTGTTATTTATATCTAACTGGAACAAAAAAATAATTGAGGCCAAAGTTAGTACGTTATCATTTTATTTCAAGTTTCAAGACAATTCAGAGGTCCAATTGTTCAAGTGTTCTTTAAATCTTATTTTACCTCTGTGTACTGTTTAAATAAAGACTTGTACACGGTCGTGGTACACACACCAGTCTTTGTGTCAGCGAGGTCAACTTATCTGGCCTGGTGAAATCAATAGTTACATTGAACTGATAAAAAGCCCTGTTGAAGTTTCGTTTATACAACGGTTTACTAGGCTAGAGATAATCCTTGAGGCTTTGTTTACGGTGAATATAGGGCTTGAAGACAGAGAGAGGGACAGAGAGACAAAGGGAGTGAGAGTGAGAGAGAGAAAGTGAGACAAAGAGAAAGAAGGAGAGTGAGTGAAAGAAAGAACGTGAGAACTAGAGAAGGATACAGACGGAGAAAGTGTGCAAGAAAGAGTAGGTGAGAGATAGTAGTCTTAATGTAGGCATTCACCACTCGTTAGAAATAGTTATAACACTTGTTAAAAAAATAGAAATCGATTTACTAAAAAAAAAATCAGTGACTAGAATATTTTAGCAATTTATCCTCCAACATTTAATTTTAAATATGTTAAATGACAAATGCACCTTAAAATAATAGATCTACTAGCCGTGATGATATCGACATATCTCAGCCTACATCCAAGAAAAGCATGCGCAATGCCAATGATTTATGTAAGTGACCAGGGAGTCTTCCTAGCCAAATAAATACAATTTTGCAAACTAGACTAGAAGACATTTGGCTAGCTAAATATGATTATTATTATTATTCGCCTAACCAACTAGTAGGTCTAAAATTTTCGTTCTACGAAATATCATAGAACAAAGTCTTGAGTACCAACAACGGCTAACGATCCGTTTTGTGGACTTCAAATAAGCGTTTGATAGTGTCCACCGAGAATCACTATGGAAAATAGTTAAAGAATACGGTGTCCCAGAAAAATTCGTCCAGATCCTACGACATCTTTACAGTCAGTCTAGTTGCTGCATTAAAACAGAAGAGGGAACAACAGAGTTTTTTACAATCGAGACAGGTGTGAGACAGGGGTGCATATTATCTCCCTTCCTTTTCCTCCTAGCCATCGACTACATAATGAGGAGAGCAATGAACCAGACTGCCTTTGGCATTCCATGGCATGAACAACTCCGATTGACGGACTATTTGCACTACTCGGGGCTACAAATAAATGCATTCAAGAAATGACGGAGAGCCTAGACAGAGAGGCACCCAAAATTGGCCTCCGCATAAACTTGGATAAGACTAAAATTATGCGAGTGGGATATAAGTCAAAGGGTGTCCCCGTCAGACTTGGCGAGTCAAAGCTTGAAGAGCTGGGCAAGTTCACGTACCTTGGCAGCATCATAACAAATGATGGAGATGCTTACCATGATGTAGCGTGCCGAATAGGAAAGGCAGGGAGCATTTTCCAAAGGCTGCAGCCTATTTGGACTAGCCAAGCCATTGGACTCGAGACAAAAATACACCTTCTCAACACAATCGTCATTCCAACTGCTACATATGCATTTGAGACGTGGAAGTCATTTGTCAAAATTGAGAAAAGACTAAATGTGGCTCAACAGAGATGGCTGAGACGGATTTTGGGAGTCAGTTACACAGATCGGGTCAAACAAGGAAATTCTATACCGAACTGGGAGTCGAACACTTAGTGAGGTTGTGACTGAGCGTCGCATGAGGTTTGCGGGACATGTTCTACGTCAAAATGAGCTACGTATACCAAGAGTTGCGATAACATGGAGGCCAAACGAGGAAAGCGCAAACAGGGACGTCCTCGTATTACTTGGAGACACACCTTCATGGAGGACCTCAGAACAGTGGACACCAGGTGGGAGGAGGCTTCAGACATTGCCAGTGACAGATCTTTATGGAGACAGCTTGCCGCCCAATGCGCCGAACGGCGCGGGAGGACCTAAGTGTAAGTAAGTCTAAGGTCTAAAAAACAGATTAAGGCAGGCCCACCGCCAGAAATATTTGGGCCCCAGACAACTGGAAAGGTGTCGGTCCCTCTACCTCCACCTCACGCACTCATACAATCAAATGCCCCCTAAACTTTCAAATAAGTATAATAATCGTAAATTTCGCTCTCTCCTTCTGTCGGGGCCCCGGACTAGAGTCCTGTTAGTCTTCCCGCCCCCCTCCCCCTTTGTACAACAAATAACTTTTCAACAAGATCATGTCAAAAGCAAAAAAAAAACAACCATGATTTTAAAAAAATGTTTATCATACAATGAAGTTCAAATCAATAAACGATAACTTTATTTTCTCGTTTTTTTTTTGTTTTTTTAATTTTTAAAAAATAATGTTAATGATGGGCTCTACAGAGCAATGAAAAATTCTTTTTCAAAATAATTATTGTAAAAGCAAAATCTGTATACCCGAAATTAATTTTCAAAATAAAAATTAATTGACCGCTTTAAAAATAAATCGCAAAATCTCAAATGACTCTTTCTCTTTTTATTTGTATACTATAGGATGGAAATTCTTATCTATGACGAATAAATAGAAACACTGATGTTGGAAGTTGTAATCTAGGAGTTTATGTATTTTAAAGGTTTACTGTAATCATTAGTGCACCTTTTAGCTCTGGAGGATCACATTTCAAAACTCTCATTGCACAACCAAATTTTGTCTTGTGTTCACTAGTGATCCTTCACTACGACGTCCCTGACATTGTTTAGTTGATCCATTGATTTCGAAATATCTCCCATTCATTTTCTTTTCTTATTTTTTTTCTTTACGTTTCATTATATTGCCTTCATATTTCTTCACACCGCTTTCTCTTTGTTCCTATGTTACTGTATTTTATTTCTAGTATGGAAACAGGTCATTAAAATCGAAATGCAAACAAATTGAAAATAGCATTAAAAATCTTTCATTCAAAAGTAAGTATAAAACAACAACAACAACAACGGAAAAGTTATCCAACAACATATTTAATGAACACAAACAAATGTGAACTTTGGGCATCAATATAAAATACAATTGCAATAGGCCTATATCTTCAAGAACTTGAGAACATAATATTTCCTTCGAGTCTAGAGGAGGATGAAAACGCTTTGAGTAGGCGCCACAATGTCATCAAGCTTACTTCCTTTCATTCGTCCAAGAAAAACGAGACGTTTAGTTAGCGATGCTTGGCGATGCAAACACCAATAACAACGAGCAGGACCACGAAGCAGATGCAGCCCACGACGATGCCGATGATGATGGGGGTCGTGAGCCCACATCCTTTCACCTCGTCCCTGTCGTTGCCGCAGTTGTCGTAACCGTTGCAGGTCACAGCGTCAGAGATACAGTAGTTGTTTTTGTCACAGTCGAACTGACCGCTGGCACAAGCTAGGATACAAATAGAGCAGTGTTCTTATGTCTTTGGATGCAATCAGAAACTGTGAGGTCTAAAGTTAAAAAGTTATAGTAATTCTACACAGGGTTAGTCTACAGAGTTGGAGTTATTCTACCTATTTAGAGTTATTCTACAGAGTTTTAGTTATTCTACCTGGTTAGAGTTATTCTACAGACTTATAGTTATTCTACCTGGTTAGAGTTATTCTACCTGGTTAGAGTTATTCTACAGACTTAAAGTTATTCTACAGACTTATAGTTATTCTACCTGGTTAGAGTTATTCTACAGAGTTATCAGTTAAATACTTCACATTAGGTTCAAGTACACAACTGAAATGTTGTGATGTAAAAATAGACAATAACAAAATTCAAACAAATATTCGTAAAATTAGTTTCAGAAACTCTTGCAATACGTCAATGGAGAGTGTAAAAAAAATTAAATGTAAATGTGTATTACAGCATATATGTCAATTAAAAGACCTTATACATAGTTAAAGTTGTTAGTATATATATATATATATATATATATATATATATATATATATATATATATATATATATATGGCTCCTTCTGTCTCGTAAGACAATGGATGCGCCCAGATGAGTCAGCGGCTTTGGTTACATCTTGATACGGGGCAGAATCTGGAGTGACTGATCAAGCCAATTCTGGAACGGCAGAGTTTGACACAGTTTGAGCATTTATATTCATCTGTCCTAGGGCTCACTGACAGGGCAGCTTTCTTTTTCTTTCTCTTGACCGATGCAGCTTCATTTCTTTTGCATTCAGCAAAGTTCGTATCAGCACGTACACTCTGTCTCCATGCTGTCCGGTCTTGGGCTATATCTTCCCACATACTTTGGTTGATACCCATGGCTCTCATGTCTCGCTTGCAGACATCTCTGTAAGTTAGTCTTGGTCGGCCCTTGGGTCTGGCTCCCTCTGCTAGCTCAGCGTACAGGATGTCTTTAGGGATTCTTCCATCTGGCATGCGAGTGACATGACCGAGCCAGCGTAGTCTTCTCTGTTGAAGGAGAGCATAGATACTGTGTATGTTGGCCCGTGTCAAAACTTCCTGGTTGGTGACACGATCCCTCCAGGAGATGCACAGTATGCGTCGCAGGCAGCGTAAGTGGAAGCTATTTAATCTGTGCTCTTGACGCATGCAAGTTGCCCAGCTCTCACTGCCATATAGAAGTGTGCTCAGAATGCAGGCATTGTAGACAAGGATTTTTGTTGCCGTGGTCAATTTGGTATTTTCCCACACACGCTTAGAGAGTTTTGCCATTGCTGCAGATGCCTTCCCTATTATTTTGGTCAACTCAGTGTCTAAGTTTAGGTCGCTGGCTATTGTTGCTCCCAAGTATGTGAACTCCTACACCACCGTAAGTGTGTGATTTCCAATGTGTATCACTGGTATTTCTGCAACATCTTGTGCCATGATTTCAGTCTTGGAGAGGCTAATTGTGAGGCCAAACTCTTGACAAGCAGCTGCCAGTGCACTCACAAGCCTCTGTAATCCTTCTTGTGAATGAGATATTAGTGCGGCATCATCTGCGAACAGCAGTTCTCTAATCAAGATACGCCGTCTCTTCGTTTTGGCTTTAAGGCGTGCCAGATTAAATAGCTTTCCATCGGATCTACTGTGGATATATATTCCATCTTCCAGGGATTTGAATGTGCTGGTGAGTACAACTGAAAAGAAGATGCCGAATAGTGTTGGAGCCAGAACACACCCTTGTTTTACTCCGCTCTTGATGGAGAATGGCCTAGAGGCGGAGCTGTCAAACTGTACGGTGCCCTGCATGTTTTCATGAAAAGCTGACACTAGTTTCCGTAGCTTGTTTGGACAGCCGATTCTCTCTAATACGGCAAACAAGCCGGTTCTGCTGACAAGGTCAAACGCTTTGGTCAAGTCAATAAAAGCTATAAAGAGGGGCTGCCTTTGTTCTCTGCTTTTCTCCTGTAGCTGTCGCAGGGAGAAGATCATATCTGTTGTGGATCTACCGGCCCTAAAGCCACACTGCGATTCTGGGTAAACTCGTTCTGCCAAGATCTGTAGTCGCTTCAGTACTACTCTGGCAGAAGCCTTCCCAACTATGCTAAGAAGTGAAATGCCTCTATAGCTGTTACAATCCGTGCGGTCACCCTTATTTTTGTAAATCGTAACTATGTTGGCATCCTTCAATTCTTGGGGGACTATTCCTTGCTCCCAGCATAGACTTAGCAGTTCATGGAGTGGCTTGATTAAGCCATGCTTTCCAGCCTGAATGACTTCAGCAGGAATACCATCTCCTCCGGGTGCTTTCCCGTGTGCAAGCATGTCAATGGCTGTGCTCAGTTCCTTTACAGAAGGTGTTTCATCTAATTCGCTCAAAACTGAAAGTGGTGGGAAGTTAGACAAAGCAGTTGTCGAGATGGCATTTTCAATCTGGTAAAGTTCTGCATAGTGTTCTACCCATCGTTCCATTTGCAGTACACGATCAGTGATGATTGAGCCATCTTTTGACTTAAGTGGGGCACACTTGCTGGTGGAAGGTCCAAAGGCTTTTTTTCATGCCCTCGTATAGTCCTCTGATGTTACCACAGTCGGCACAAGATTGGATGTTTTCACATAGGTCCTGCCAGTATTTGTTTGCGCACTGTCTTGCTATTCTTTGGGCATCATTTCGAGTAGATTTGAGAGCTTGTAAGTTGCTAGGGGTGGGCTCCTTCTTGTAGTTTAGCATGGCTACTCTCTTGCTTTTAGTGGCAGTTTCCATTTCTTGCAGACTTGCTTCAAACCAGTCTTCATTTTTCTTTGTTTTGTTACCAAAGACCAGTGATGATGTTTGGTACATAGTATCACGTATGAGCGTCCAGGTTTTTTCTATCTCAGTCACTGAGAAGTTTTTGAAAGCTTCTTCTAATTTCTTTGTGAATTCGATGCTAAGATCAGCATTGTTAGTGTTTGCAGTATTTAGGCGTGCTTTTCTTTTTCCCTGTGATGATTGGATCTTAGTAGGCAGCAGTCTTGTCCGGCAGGACACTAAAGTGTGATCAGTATCACAGTCTGCACTTTGAAAGCTACGTGTGAGCAGTATGTTTCCAATGTCCCTTTCCCGTGTCAGTATCATATCAGGCTGCATTGAAGTCACCTAGAATAACCATGTGCTCTTTTTGAGGAATAGTCTCAATGGCTTCCCTTAGGTCTTCGTAGAACTTGTCTTTGTCCTCTTGGAGTGAACATAGTGTAGGGGCATAGGCACTAATTAGAGTGACTTTTCCCGATGTAGTCATCATACTTATGCTTAGTAGCCTTTCCGAGCCACCAACTGGAGGGACTATTGTGGGAAGTAGACTGTTCTTGACTGCAAAGCCCACACCATGCATTCTCGTCTGTTCCTGTGCTTTTCCTTTCCAAAAGAAAGTGTAATCAGCCTCGCGGAGCATGCCGTCTTCGGCTATCGGGTTTCTTGGAGAGCTGCAATGTCAATGCGTAGTCTTTTCAGTTCGTTGTTTATGACTGCCGTCTTCCTTGCATCGTCAACCTTCTGTAGGTCATCTGTAAGACCAGGACACATTGTCCTGACGTTCCATGTGGCCAGTCGCATAATAGGAATTTTCTTTTTCATTTTTCTTCTTTTGTTGCTTGGTGCAGGTTTACAGCCTACTTGTCGTTTTAAACTAAGCTCTAAGCACCCATTAGAGCAGGCAGGCTGTGGCGGATCAGCACCTAACTGTCTGGGGGCTGCCCAGGTTGAGGCGGGCGGTAGCTGATCAGTGAGGCGCGAAGACCTCTCCCACCGACAGAGACAACCCGTGGCGTCCATACATTACGTCAATCAAGTTGGACTTATAACCCGTAACTGTTGTCTCCCGTGTTGTTTTAGCCGCATTGCAGCAGCACCAGAGTTTCCTCTCCGGGGCGCATTCCTGGGCCTTAGATAAAGGGGTCGTGGGTGGCCCATGCTTCATGATCCCTCTCTTGACCTTGCTGATGTGATCCAAAGGAACGCATCGCGTTACATTTGGCACCAACTTAGTTGCAGAAGCTGCCGGAGGGAATTTCGTAGCTGATACTCCCAACGCCTAAGGGGCTTCACTCCTGATTTATCCTCGAGGTTGTCTCCTGAAGCCTTAAAACCGCAAGGCAGCGGGGGTTTGAAGTCAGAGTACCCCTCTCCTAGATGAATTGCCCTACTAGGCTGACGAGCTCCACCTGCCCGAAGCTCCTGGTTTTGTGGCGCCAGGTATCCGCCTTCACCCTTTCACCTGTTAGTAAGAGCAGTTTCGCCGGGCTTAATATCTAAGCCACACGAGCAGGCCAGGTGCTGGACTTAGTTGTCAGAGGCTATCTGAGACGCATGCCTTTAGGAGTATTTTATAGACAGTGGGAGCTTATCCCCATTGTCACCCCTGGCCATGACATATATATATATAAAAGGTCCCCATTCCTATTTTTTTTAATGCGGTCCTCGATAAAAAAAGGTTGCCCACCCCTGTTTTACACTGTACAGGGTATATGTTATACTGTAGCCAGTGGCGTAGCATTTACACGTTGGTTCAGGAATGTGATGGTGGGCCCCACCTAGAAACCATTTAAAGGTTGAGACTGACAAACAAAATTCTGTTCTGGGAAGTAAGTCTGAATCAAGTGCTTCCTTTTCTAAGCGTATGGTTTTTTACTCGATCATTGATAGCAACAAGGACATGAGAGGCTCAACACAATTCTGTTAAAACTGAATACATTCAAATGTTTACAGTCTATATGTTAGTTTTTCGATTTTTTTTCTTCTAAGACCCTTTTGTCTCTTAATGGGTGTAGAACAGGGTTCAACGAACCCCTTCGCGCAATGGTTGCAACGCCACTCGGGGTGCCACAATCGTATTTTTTCTCGCATGAATGCAAAGCATGCCAGAGAAAGAAGATATTTGAAACTAATGCGATCAATTGAATTTTAATTTGCTCAAACAGAAGAATACACTATTCCAACAAATTTAAAAGTTTATTTAAATTCAACAACAACAAAAAAAAAGTAAATCTATTCAATAATAATCTTTTAATTTTTGTAACGCCATTAACAATTTTAATGTAGGCTCAACTCGGTTCAAGATTTTACAAATTTGAAATGAAACGAACGGGTAGGTCTTCTTGAGAGATGTGGAGCGTGTGGTGTGTCTGAGCTGAATAGAGAGCGAGTTTAAAACATAGCATTGCGAGTCTATGAAGCTCAGGGCTTTCTGATGGGCATGTGGAGTGAAAGGTGAGTAGGCCTACTGATTAAACTGAAAACTGATTAGACAGACTACCTTGATTCATGTCGTTAGATATCTCAAGAATACAACATTATTCTTTACCAATCTCTGCGCAGTACATTATTATCCATCAGCACTGCTTCTTTTTTACCAGATCAGAATACGTTGTTTTTTTTTACAAAAAACTGTTTGAATTACTTTTCTACACCGCATTTTTCATGCTATAGAGCAATGTTTCCCAAACTTTGTCCTTAACTGAACACTTGCCACAGTCTGAGTATTTAGCGGAACACTTTGCTTAGGGAGACTAATTCACGTAGTGGCCTGCTAGTTAATTATTCCAGTAGTTCGTGGAACACAAGGGTTCCGAGGCGCACAGGTTATGGGAAACACTGCTATAAAGCATGTTCAGTGGGCCCAATCTCTGTTGTGGATATATATGGGGGGGGGGGGGACAGAGGGGTATCTGGGAGAAGTCTTCCGTGCTGCCTGTATGTCACTCAGCCTCAAGTTCTACAACACTTACTGTGATTTTTCTTGTCAAATACTTCTGTGACTAGAAGGTCAGCTTTCATGCTTGAAGTCAACCCGTTTTTAGAGTTATAGCTGAAGTATCCCTTCTGGCCGAGGTCATACAACTCTGAGGGTTTATACGCACCACAGAAGCCGTCATCTTCATCTATTTGAATACAATTGGTTAGGATTGACATAGATTGACATAAAACAGAACTATATCGTAATACAAAGTAGCAAGGGGCCATGCTATATGCTAGTGTTACCGTGCCCCAATGTCGGATCCGGTTGGGGTCGGTTGGGACGAATATTAGTATAGAAATTATACAATTTGTGTACACATTTATTGGGTTCCAAAGGACTGTCAATGCCGGGGGTAAAAGTGGGGATAAGCACCCACTTTCCAAGAAATGCTCCCATGGCTTGCGTCTCTAAATGCCTCTGACAGTCAAATCCAGCTCCTGTCCTTCACGTTTGATTTTCCCAAAAATCCGGCGGAACCTGTTCTTACAAACTGACAGGAGAAGTGATGAAAGGCGGAACACTGGCGCCTCAAAACCAGTTTAGCTTCGTGTTGGTGGGGCACGTCAGCCGAAATAACGCAACCCATCTAGGAGAAGGAAAAAATCTGACTCCAAACCTCCACTCTGTGGCGATACTCCCCCGTGTGGGTATCGGGGCTTGGAAATGACCAAGAGAAATAAATAACCCCACTGCCTTTCCACTTGCATTTCACTAAGTGAATAATAGTGGACCTTCCCCCCCTCTAGGTGCTTTTTGATGGAGGTCTGGATTGCACTATACCAGACGGTGGTCCTTGTCTCATTACATTCTAATACTAGATATAAATCCATCATGAAGTGTTTTTTTTCTGGATCTGGTGAATGTGATATCGTTAAGGGGGCTGGATCCAGGATGTGACGATTCCACAGGGCATACCCAGGGCACAGTCCACTTTAAGCTTTCTACTGCAGAAAAGTTCCATTTGGAGAGCTCTATGGATGGCGGAGAATGGACCATTGGCCAACCCCACCTTGTCCCATGGATATTCCGGTTACAGTCTTCAGACCTAGATGTTTTCTTTTATGTCAGTATTGGAGAAAATTGCCAAGACCGAAAACTCCCTTAAAATGCGGGGACTATATATTTATATATTTAAAAAAAAGCCTGTGGAAACACCCAGCCTACACTAAATGCCAAGGAATTTAACGAAAAATCCATACGAGCTCAGACGTCGCCTCGTAAAAGGTCTGCGCATGGCAGTTTCTTCCAGGACTGCCTGTGTTAAGTCAGCTACTGGAAATAAAAAACAGACTAGCAGCAAACACCTAAACCTTTTGCAACTCAACATCTTAGGCCTACAAAACAAGACAACAGAACTCCAACACATACTCAAGAAGCATGATATACACATAGCGCTATTGCAAGAAACACTACTGCCCAAAAAAAAAATAAACATCACAGGCTACACACAGTACAGATGCCTTTGCACCAAATGCCAGGGAATTATGACCCTCATAAAAAACGACACACAAGCCACAGTAAAACAAATACAGAACAATACAGACATCGACACGGAGGAAATACTTCTTTGGAGAGGAGGAACAAAGTACACCATCAAAAGCTACTATTGCCCACTATCATAAACAGCAGAAATAGACATACAACTACCACACTACACAAGGACAATAATAGCTGGCGACTTCAATGCACACACACCTTCCCTAGGCTACCCACGCTACAACAAGCGTGGCAAAGAAATAGAGGATGTAACAAATGCCTCTAACCTACAAGTTCTGCAAAACAAAACTTCACCTCCAACTTTCCTCCACAGAGCACACAACACAACTAGCAGACCTGACCTAACTTTTATCTCTACCAACATTACCGACTCTTCTAAAATAACAGTACTTGAAGACATAGGTAGTGACCACAGGCCTATACTCCTCAATATTGGAACGCCAGGCAGATACCAATCCAGCAAAACAACTAGATGGAACTATAAAAAAGCTAACTGGGCAGCTTTTTCACAAGAAACAGACACAAGACTATCAAGCATAATTGAGACAGACGTCAATTCAACCTACACAACTATAGTCTCCAACATCTTACTAGCAGCAAAAAAACACATCCCTCGAGGCCAAGTAAAGAAATACAAACCTTTTTGGACACCTGAATTAGATAAATTAGTAAAAGAAAGAAACATGGCCAGGAAGACTATAGAACAAAAAACCTACTAGAGAGAACAAGACAACGTACAACAAATTGACAGGGCTTATAAGATACAAAATTAAAACAGAAAAAAAGAAAAAGTGGACCACAACAAGCGAACAACTAGATCTAAACAAGGATGGTCGAAAGGCCTGGACCCTTCTACACCGCCTAGCAGGAAAGAAACAAATAACAAACCCCCAACCTATAAAAGGCACTGACGACATAATAACAGAAAACCTTAAAAAGGCTGAAACTTTCAATAAATATTTTGCCAGCATTAACAAGTCAAAGCCAAGAAAACAGCTGGACCAGGCCTTCAGTAATATCTTAAAGAAAGAAGAAAAAGCTCCAACAGTCAACTGTCTTTGACACTCCCTTCACTCTACATGAGCTCAATACTGCCCTAAAAAGTCTCAAGTCAAGAAAATCCCCTGGACCCGATAAAATAACAAATGAAATGATTCGGGGACTAGGACCACAGGCCCAAAACTGTATACTTAACTTTATCAGCCATACATGGAAAACTGGAGACATACCACAGGAATGGAGAACCGCAAACATAATACCAATTTTAAAGAAAAATAAACCACCTGGAGACCCAAAAAGTTATAGACCAATATCTCTAACATCCAAATGGCAGAAAAAATGATCAATAACCGACTTTATTGGTGGCTAGAAAGTACTTGCTCACTCCACAATGAACAAGCTGGCTTCAGGAAAGCAAGTAGAACTGAAGACCACCTCTTTCGTTTTATCCAGGACACAGTAGAAGGGTTTCATGAAAACAAGCACACTACAGCAGTAGTTATAGATTTGCAGCAAGCCTATGATAGAATGTGGAGAAAAGGTCTATTTTTGAAGATGAAAAAATGGGCATCCATGGAAAAATGTTACAGCTGGATCAGGGCATTCTTATAAAACAGAACCATCCAAACCCGATTCGAAGGTGCTATCTCTAGTAAAAAAAAAGTTTGGAAGAAGGACTACCACAAGGTTCAGCCCTTAGCTGCACTCTCTTTCTAATCTTCATGAATGACCTCCCGGACCTCTTTTCGGTCAATAAGGCACTTTATGCAGACGACCTTTTAATTTGGACTACAGAGAAATATCCAGTGCTGACTAGATCCAAACTAAATAGAGCCCTCACAACTATCTCCACATATTCAAAATTATGGAAAATGGAAATAAACAAAGAAAAGTCAGTTTATTCAATCTTTAGCCACAGCAACAAAACAGCAAAAAGAAACTACATCCTAAAAATAGACTCTCAGCCAATAAATAAAGAAGAAAATCCAACATATCTTGGTGTAAAACTAGACCAAAGACTGTCTCTAAAACACGTTATGGCAGATTTAAAAGAAAAGGCATCACAAAGATTAAACATAATAAAACACCTAGCAGGAACATCCCGGGGAGCTGAAAAGAAAACCTTAAGACAGTTATACACTGGATATGTCAGATCTGTAATGGATAACTGTCTCTCCATACAAGTAGCTGCCAACAAAACCTATCAATCATCTTTAGATACAATCCAAAACCAAGCCTTGCGGCTAATTAGTGGAGGTATGAGAACTACTCTCACAGCAGCCTGTGAAATAGACTCCAATATTGAACCTCTCAAGTTAAAGCGCAACAGAGAAGCATTAGAAGCTATTGAGAGATACAGAAGGTTGGAGGACGATCATCCAAATAAATGACTAACACAGAGAAATAGGAAAAACAACCAAAAAAAGCAAAGGACTCTGATCCAACTTACTGACGAACTAGCCCTAAAACACCATCTACCCAATAAAAGAGAAAAAATTACCAGATTTTCAAACATTACACCTGGACTAAACTACAAACAACCAACCATCAAAACACATTTACTAAATAACACCTTAACAAAAGAATCAAATCCACTGGAGCTCAAAGTAGGCACGCTTGAAACAATTGAAAGCTATCAAAAAACAGCTATCCATATTTATACAGACGGATCGGCTTTCAAAGCTACCATCAATGCTGGTCTTGGTGCCTTCCTGGTCTTCCCTAAAAAAAAAAACACTTTGAGATAAGCGCACCCTGTGGTGATTACTGCTCAAACTTCCAAGCCGAAATTGAGGCAATTACCATAGCACTACAGACAGTGGAGAACAAATTATATGAAGGAGTGCAACCACCATCAGATATTGTTGTCTTTACAGACTTTACAGACTCCCAATCTACTCTGCAAGCACTTAACAGCAGCACCTCAAACAGCCCAAGAGAGTTGACAACACTCATTGTGATAATCCATCAGATGATATCAAAATTAAATATCAATATCACACTACAGTGAATCCCTGGACACATTGGCATCATGGGAAATGAAAAGGCAGATAAGGTATCAAAGGCAGGTTCATCTATGGAACAACCAGATAGACCAGTTAACTACCTCACCCTAAGGTCAATGTTAGTCAACAATCACAAAGAGGAGTGGCTCAATCAATGGGCATCAGGAAACACAGGCAGAGCCATGTACAAAGAAATGACTACGCCTAACAAACTGGACAGCATTAACTTCCTCCCCCGCAAAGAACAATCTACAATCTTTCATCTAAGAACAGGACACACACCACTATTAAATTACCACCTGAACAACATAAACTCCACACAACTACCCCTTTGCAGACACTGCGCCCACCCCTTTGAAACCGTAAACCATATCCTCTTTGAATGCCCCTTCCTAATCCACCTTAGGCAGACCCTACTTCCACTACAGCCCAACATAACCAACACCCTGTACGGCAGTGCTGAACAACTAAAGAAAACAGCACACTATTTTTCCTTGGTACAGTCTACAAAAGACCTCACAGCTCAGCAGCACTAAAGCTGGCTAGAAGAAGAAGAAGTACACATTTATTAACTTAATTTAAAATATAGTGTCATTATTGATATATTAACACATTTTTATTTTAGTCGTCCCCGTAAAAAAACCAACAACATTGGTATGTAGGGCGATCCGTTGGGGTTGGGTGGGGGTGGGGGGGATAGCCTCTAGGATCCCCTCCCACAACTCCGGCCTGTATGAGGGGTGGGGGGGCAATACATTGTTTGTGTGTAGAAACCAACAGCTAGTGATCAACATTTATATAATAATGCTACTTATATTTTAACCCATGTGCCTTGTATGTTACACAGCTCTCTCATTTCAAATTAAATCATTTGTAAATATAAAATGAAAGATGGTTACCAGGTGGGACAATAGTAGAGGCAGTAAATGCAACCCCCCTCCACAACAGACTCAAACCTTTGGGGAAAGGGGCGAATTTTCCACAATTGTGTAAACAAAAATGTCACTAATATAAGTTGTATATGCTTTATGTTACATTCTACTATCAAGTCGCCTCCCCTATCCATAATGTCAAATGAAAAACATTAAGAATAAATATAAAATAGGGAGAGGGCCCTTACCAGATAATTCGTTTTCACTCTACCGCCCCCCCCTCCATTCCATCGAAGGCATGATAGTCAACTATGGCGACATTTTTTATGTCATTCCGAAGATGTTCCCTAGCATAACTTTGTCATAATTAAAGAAAGTATTGAAAAATTCAGAATTCGGTTCGGTTAATATTAAATTGAGTTCGGTTCGGCTCTATAACGAGTATGGTTCGGGTTCGGTTCTATAACGAGTATGGTTTGGGTTCGGTTCTATAACGAGTATGGTTCGGGTTCGGTTCGGTCAGATCAAAAGTTCGATAGTAGGCCTATTAAATTAGGTAATAGTAAAAGTATACGGCTCGTTTACTAGTTACAACTTAAATTTCAGCCTGATACATTTAATTATGTCAAAACGAAATGTTTGACAAACATGTGGTCTGCTTACTTAATATGACTAAGAAATTTCTGTTTGTAGCAGACACTTAATATAAATCAAACCAGTAGGGCCTAAATACATAAATAAATAAAACAACACTTGAGTGATCACTAGCAAAGTTCTATAATCTTTAATATTCATTCGTTCTTGAGGGGTAGGTAGTAATCGCGTAACTCATTCAGAAAAATATTGAAACCTGCCTTTTTACCTGCCTGTGTGGACCACTTCGGGGGCCGATTTTGAGGTCTTTGTAACCTTGTATAGATCTAAATTACATCTCTTTATTAGTATAATCTAATTTATATATTAAAATCTGAATGAACGCGTTGGTTAATAATCCAGTTGAATAGATCTATTATTCTAGAATTTTAAAATCTACATATTTTCTGGCATCTCGTACTGCACAACAGACAAACTTACAAAAGCCGTCAAGTCGCAATAGGTTCACGCCACTCACGGTTCTTCGTAGACTCATGTGATTCGTGAAACATTAAAATAAATAGTAAACACTGTAGTCATCATTAAACTTCGGAAGCAATGACATCGTCATTAAAGGGACTCTATATCTAGATATATATCTGTAATATAAGACCTACATTTCAGACTTTAGACTAGATTGTCACTAGTCTTGATCTAGCTCTACCTGACTAAAGTTTATTAATTAGGAAAGGGCTACATCTACTATCTAAATTACAAACTCTTAAATTTCACTAATTTTCCGCCTCCCTAACTTACCCAAACTTGGCCCCACGAAATCCGTTTCTCATAGGGCCCCACAATGCTTAAGTCCGGCGCTGCTATTTAGTGTTTGTAAAATGTTTGTTTCTAAAATGTTTTACATGTTTCGGATGTTCCTACAGAATTTACTTTTTAGTCCAAACCTGCCGGGGGGATGGAAGCAGACAGGGTGTGACAGTCCAGCGCGCAGCCATCCGTAGCGACGTGAATAAACAGAAAGATTTCTTGTTTCCCCCCCCCCTCTTTGTTTTTTTCTGAGCAGTGCTATCTGTCGCCTTGATAGTTACAACAAAGTAGATTATTGCCCCAACCCCCCTCTTTTTTTTAACATGAGGTAGAAATAAAAAAAGAGTGATATTTCTTGGTTGCTATTTTGTGACTACGTGTTCTCCCCCCCCCCTCTTGTTTTCTCGTGGAATATCCGCAGAGTGATCTTTCCTTTACTCCTTACTACTCGTTTAAACTCTTCAGGAAAGAAGAGAATTATATACATAGATGTAGATCTAGAAAAATTCTATAGCTAGTTTAGATCAGACTCGCTCAGTAGATTTACTATCTAGACAATATTCTATAGCTAGTTTAGATCAGACTCGCTCAGTAGATTTACTATCTAGACAATATTCTATAGCTAG
The DNA here is from genome assembly GCA_036873155.1 of Biomphalaria sudanica. Classification (NCBI taxonomy): domain Eukaryota; kingdom Metazoa; phylum Mollusca; class Gastropoda; family Planorbidae; genus Biomphalaria; species Biomphalaria sudanica. Next base: position 712,776 of record JAZGLO010004004.1, read on the forward strand.
TTTAGATCAGACTCGCTCAGTAGATTTACTATCTAGACAATATTCTATAGCTAGTTTAGATCAGACTCGCTCAGTAGATTTACTATCTAGACAATATTCTATAGCTAGTTTAGATCAGACTCGCTCAGTAGATTTACTATCTAGACAATATTCTATAGCTAGTTTAGATCAGACTCGCTCAGTAGATTTACTATCTAGACAATATTCTATAGCTAGTTTAGATCAGACTCGCTCAGTAGATTTACTATCTAGACAATATTCTATAGCTAGTTTAGATCAGACTCGCTCAGTAGATTTACTATCTAGACAATATTCTATAGCTAGTTTAGATCAGACTCGCTCAGTAGATTTACTATCTAGACAATATTCTATAGCTAGTTTAGATCAGACTCGCTCAGTAGATTTACTATCTAGACAATATTCTATAGCTAGTTTAGATCAGACTCGCTCAGTAGATTTACTATCTAGACAATATTCTATAGCTAGTTTAGATCAGACTCGCTCAGTAGATTTACTATCTAGACAATATTCTATAGCTAGTTTAGATCAGACTCGCTCAGTAGATTTACTATCTAGACAATATTCTATAGCTTGTTTAGATCAGACTCGCTCAGTAGATTTACTCTCTAGACAATATTCTATAGCTAGTTTAGATCAGACTCGCTCAGTAGATTTACTATCTAGACAATATTCTATAGCTAGTTTAGATCAGACTCGCTCAGTAGATTTACTATCTAGACAATATTCTATAGCTAGTTTAGATCAGACTCGCTCAGTAGATTTACTCTCTAGACAATATTCTATAGCTTGTTTAGATCAGACTCGCTCAGTAGATTTACTCTCTAGACAATATTCTATAGCTAGTTTAGATCAGACTCGCTCAGTAGATTTACTCTCTAGACAATATTCTATAGCTAGTTTAGATCAGACTCGCTCAGTAGATTTACTCTCTAGACAATATTCTATAGCTAGTTTAGATCAGACTCGCTCAGTAGATTTACTATCTAGACAATATTCTATAGCTAGTTTAGATCAGACTCGCTCAGTAGATTTACTATCTAGACAATATTCTATAGCTAGTTTAGATCAGACTCGCTCAGTAGATTTACTCTCTAGACAATATTCTATAGCTAGTTTAGATCAGACTCGCTCAGTAGATTTACTATCTAGACAATATTCTATAGCTTGTTTAGATCAGACTCGCTCAGTAGATTTACACTCTAGACAATATTCTATAGCTAGTTTAGATCAGACTCGCTCAGTAGATTTACTATCTAGACAATATTCTATAGCTAGTTTAGATCAGACTCGCTCAGTAGATTTACTATCTAGACAATATTCTATAGCTAGTTTAGATCAGACTCGCTCAGTAGATTTACTCTCTAGACAATATTCTATAGCTTGTTTAGATCAGACTCGCTCAGTAGATTTACTCTCTAGACAATATTCTATAGCTAGTTTAGATCAGACTCGCTCAGTAGATTTACTCTCTAGACAATATTCTATAGCTAGTTTAGATCAGACTCGCTCAGTAGATTTACTCTCTAGACAATATTCTATAGCTAGTTTAGATCAGACTCGCTCAGTAGATTTACTATCTAGACAATATTCTATAGCTAGTTTAGATCAGACTCGCTCAGTAGATTTACTATCTAGACAATATTCTATAGCTAGTTTAGATCAGACTCGCTCAGTAGATTTACTATCTAGACAATATTCTATAGCTAGTTTAGATCAGACTCGCTCAGTAGATTTACTATCTAGACAATATTCTATAGCTAGTTTAGATCAGACTCGCTCAGTAGATTTACTATCTAGACAATATTCTATAGCTAGTTTAGATCAGACTCGCTCAGTAGATTTACTCTCTAGACAATATTCTATAGCTAGTTTAGATCAGACTCGCTCAGTAGATTTACTATCTAGACAATATTCTATAGCTAGTTTAGATCAGACTCGCTCAGTAGATTTACTCTCTAGACAATATTCTATAGCTAGTTTAGATCAGACTCGCTCAGTAGATTTACTATCTAGACAATATTCTAGTTTTAAACCAAAGAAACGAAACGCATAAGCGCAACATAGCCCATTGAGTGTTTTGTTTTCTAGTTAAGAAACAAACGAAACAAACAAATAAATTTCAATCATAGGAATCAAGGCAATGAGGAAAAAACAACTTGCCAAAGTAGTAATGACTGTCTGAAGTTGAAAGCTGTATAGACTCAAAGGTACACTCGTCTGCGATCAAACCAATGATGTTCCTAAAGCCGTTAAAATGATAGTAGGTAAACCTTGCAATCAGACGATCTCCAGACCTGGGAACTAGCGTCACCTTGCAGTTTGGTTGAAACCAAGAGTTAAGTTTGATAAGGACGTCCCCGTTGACATTCACCTCGTCGCCACACTCGCTGCTGAGATATTCTAAGCAGAATAGAATACAGTCAAATATATCAATAGCATGATTATATCAAGCAACAAGATTACAAAGAGAGTTTGTGGGTCAGAAAGGTCTCGCGATTGGTCATCTGTTTAAAAAGCTGTTTAAAAATATATTTTATACATGGGATCTAGGACAACTAAAATATTTTCAAGATAGGTTTAATTTACCAAAACACGATACTTTTTTATACGCAATTTCGACCAAATGTTTGTTTTTAAGCTGACAAGTCCAAGATTAAACTTCCATTTTAAATCACGTGTTTACACACTTTGTACTTTTCAAAAAAAAAAAAAAAAGATATATATTGTAATTATTCATCTATGCCTACTCTCTAACATTTGCATATTCATATTTTACCAAATTTGAAGTGTTTACTGTAAAATGACTGGAATAAAATAATAAAGTGAGAATAAATATATTTGTTCTGCGCTACTTTGTTCGCTCTAGTAGTCCGCGCTACTTTGTCTGCGCTATTTTGTCTGGTCACCATATATTTGATATATTATATATTATATATATATATATAAATTGTCTCGTGCTGTATGTAGACATTGTTGACATGGTTACTTGAGTGATTCTTCCCCCCCGCCCCAACGATGACCTGTTAACTATTGCAAAATAAAAACAACAAACGGTAACTTAAATTTTATGACAATATTACAAGGTTATCGGGGCTTGCAAAGACCCTCCTTAGGGGAACAGTATCAGGAGAAAGCAGAAGAAGCAGACAGAAAGCGATGGATTGAAGGAGTTGGGGAAGGTGACTTGGAAAAGCTCGGAAATCTTAGGAGGCGCTCTTGTAGTTCTAGAGGTGCTGTTGTACTTCTAGAGGCGCTCTTGTAGCTCTAGAGGTGCTGTTGTACTTCTAGAGGCGCTCTTGTAGTTCTAGAGGTGCTGTTGTAGTTCTAGAGGTGCTCTTGTAGTTCTAGAGGTGCTGTTGTACTTCTAGAGGCGCTCTTGTAGTTCTAGAGGTGCTGTTGTAGTTCTAGAGGTGCTCTTGTAGCTCTAGAGGTGCTGTTGTACTTCTAGAGGCGCTCTTGTAGTTCTAGAGGTGCTCTTGTAGTTCTAGAGGTGCTCTTGTAGTTCTAGAGGTGCTCTTGTAGTTCTAGAGGTGCTCTTGTAGTTCTAGAGGTGCTGTTGTACTTCTAGAGGCGCTCTTGTAGTTCTAGAGGTGCTCGTGTAGTTCTAGAGGTGCTCTTGTACTTCTAGAGGTGCTCTTGTAGTTCTAGAGGCGACCGTCCAGCCGATAAACTAAGTCAAATCAGGGTAAACTCGTTAATCTGAATGTTTCTATTTATACCTAAGTGTCTGGCAACTTCTTTTGTCACTAAAATGTTGTAGTCCCCAGTGTTTCACAAAGCTTAGATCAACTCTGTCTGGTAAAAATATTTTTCACGTTATTTCTCACACAGTCAATATCGAATCAAGCTTAAATTTAGAAAAAAAAAATTTCTTTTACCTGACAAATAATTTAAAAACTTAACCAATTATTTGATTAACAATTGGTAAGTAATTATTTTGTTTGGTGTAGAATAAAGGAAAGAAACTGTACTTGACTTATGTGAGGTTATCAGTTGAATCAGTTATCAGTTGAATTAGTCCCCTTTAAAATGCGTAGAAAGAAATAGGTGGCCGATTTAAAGTTTGAAACTAACAATAGATAAGACTTTCTAATTCCAGAGTTCACAAGCACCTCTCTGCTACTTAGGTGAATATGTTGGCTTGAGGAGGCTTCAATAGGCTTGAGGAGGCTTCAATAGGCTTGAGGAGGCTTCAATAGGCTTGAGGAGGCTTCAATAGGCTTGAGCCCTCGAGTTTGAATTTAGTTTGTTCCAACTTTTTTGTCATAAATATATTTAAAAACCTTCACCCAGATATCCCTTCCCCAGCCCCCCTTCCTACTAGTCCAGATAGGACACCAGAGGGCGTACTACGAAAGCTAAAAGCATGAAATTCCGCTAAATAAAAACAATTGGTACAAATATTTCTAATCGCATAGATTTGTTTTTGTTAGTCTATCTATTACAAATTTTATTACATGACTGTCACATGACTGTCACATGACTGATTCAAACTAATTGGTACTACTTCGCTTAATACAAGCTTTTTTTTTTTTGTGTGGATTTTTTTGGGGGGGAAATTTTTATTTTTTTATTTTTCTTGATATCTATTTTTCGACTATGATATGCTCATGATCTACTCAACACCGAAAGCAAATAGAATAGAACCAGAAAACTTCAACAAACAAAACAAAAAAATAAAACCTAAACAAACAGAGAAGAAAACCTAAACAAACAGAGAAGAAAACATAAACAAACAGAGAAGAAAACATAAACAAACAGAGAAGAAAACCTAAACAGAGAAGAAAACATAAACAAACAGAGAAGAAAACCTAAACAGAGAAGAAAACACAAACAGAGAAGAAAACATAAACAAACAGAGAAGAAAACATAAACAGAGAAGAAAACATAGACAGAGAAGAAAACATAAACAAACAGAGAAGAAAACATAAACAAACAGAGAAGAAAACATAAACAAACAGAGAAGAAAACATAAAAAGAGAAGAAAACCTAAACAGAGAAGAAAACCTAAACAGAGAAGAAAACATAAACAAACAGAGAAGAAAACATAAACAAACAGAGAAGAAAACCTAAACAGAGAAGAAAACCTAAACAGAGAAGAAAACATAAACAAACAGAAGAAAACATAAACAGAGAAGAAAACATAAACAAACAGAGAAGAAAACATAAACAAACATACAATTAAACATAAACAAACAGAGAAGAAAAAATAAACAAAACAGATAAGAAAACATTAACAAATTAACTAAAAAACATAAAAATAAAAAATAAGAATACATACATTAACAAATTTGAAAAAAAAAAGATAAAATAACCAATAAACACAATAAACAAGAAAACAAATAGTCATAACAATATTCTGACCATGACATTAACAAACATACAATTAAACATAAAGCTTCTACTAATTGTAATGAAACGATAGTTTTCACAATTTCGGTTGAATTTGAAAATGTTTCTCTTTGAAAATGTTGAATATATATATATATATTAAGCAAAAATGGAATTATTTTCAAATGCCCATAACAGATTAAAATTGGATGGAGTAAGTTTGATGATCATTAGATCCATAGTTTTGTTTTAAAAACAGCCTGGGAAACAATGTTCAAACAATCCTCAACTTACCTTTAGAAACATCGTTCGAAGTATTGCACAATCGTGTTTTTACTTCCATAAATTCTATTCTCTTAAAAATAAAAGCAATACTAAAATATTAAATGCAAGAAAAAAAATCAAATACTTGTTTTTGTAGCTTCAATTGCTGCATTGAATATTGTCGCAGCTACAAGACACACATTCAACAAAGTTCTAGGCATTTTCATGTGTAAATCCAACACACACACACACACACACGAAATCAAGCAGAAATCAAATCCAAATGATGAGAATGACAAAAGCTGAAAGTCCTGGAAACCAATTTACAACATACAAAAGGTACCAAGGCAATTACTGGGGTATAAAATAAATTGTACTTAAGAAAATGAAACTGAACATCAACACTGAAATCTAAACTTTAAACTTATGCCTAGTGAGTAAAAATCTATTTTAACATAAAACGTTATCTATCGACACAGTTGATCCTTTATCTAAACCAATGCGCTTTGTGTCAATAGTACAATGTTTGGTAACATAGCACGCACGCTGACGTCTTTCTGATAATGTGTAATTCTGGTAATAGGACGAATTACAAAGCGAGGGTAGATCCCTAACGAATGTGTTCCATTAGCTTTTAGTATATTTATGGACGCGAGACATTTCTTGACGCAAGGGTTGTTATTATATAAAGGAATAATTAACCAGTTGCAGCAAGATCCTTGTCAAGATTCCATTTCAAAGTAACCAGATCACCAGAGTGTCAAACCAACGAGCACTATAACAACAACAAATTTGTTAGGGTAGTGGCATCCATTTTACATAAGCTCTTTCGTCATTGTGGGTAGAGGAAAGGGCGATTCTCTGTTACAAATGGCAGAATTTAAGTCATTGTTTAACATGCATGACGCGTAGGACGTGATCATCTTGTTTTTAAAAGTGACGTTTGAATTATTTAAGATAAGAAGAAGATATGTTTATAGCTGTCAAGTAACATCATTAGAGCAATATATAATAATTTATATTTACATGTTTATAATAATTCTACGTCTTTTTTTTATTTAAAAAAATATTTATCCAATATCATTTCATCCTAGGAATCCTCCCCTGACTATTTCGTAACTGATCTGGAGGCTTAGAAAGAGATAAAAGATCAAAACAAAAACACTTTTCACTCTTGATTATTTAAATATTGAGCCTTGCTGTCATTATTGTTGCCTAGTGACAGGCAAACATTAAGTTCCCTCCAAGCAAGTGATTTGTCACTGAGAAGCTAAAACCGCTTGGCTACGGCTTGGCCACCTTACAAAGGGGCTCGAGTTCGAGTCCCGACTCTAGCAGGGTTCTGTTTCCTGAGCGGTTGGAAAGCCTTCTCCCAGATATCCCTTCCCCCACTGGTCCACAAAAGAGATTGGACAGTTACTAATTGGTAGTTTAAAAAAAAACACACTATTATAAACGTGTCCTAACCAGTGCAATGAACAATGAATAACAACATGTAAGGCTTCAAAAAAAGTGTAAAAATGCGTTGCCTTTAGAGACTTAAACAAATCTGGTAAAATTTGATTCAAGCTGGTCTACAGCTTACGTTTAATTTCATTTAATAATAAAAGAATAAAAGAATGGTGGACATAACAAATTACCAAAACAAATAAATGTGTTTGATTTTGTTTATGTAATTACAATGTGTAGTCTTACTGAGAAAGTTTGTTCTCAGTTTGATGCCCCCAAACACTTGATGCCCCGTGCGGCCCGCACCACCCGCACATTGCTAGCTATGCCACTGTATCTATAATATTAGTCTACCTGACTAGTGAAATTTATAATAGGCTTTAAACACGTTTTACTTAATGCTTGTGCATCGTGGAACCCAGTTAAAAATAACATGCCAAGCCACGAAATCCGATGTCTAATAAAGATTCTAAAATGTACTTCGGTACTGAAATAAAGCCTTTGACCACTCAGTCACCTTCGCCCTTTTTTAAAGTTATACATATTGGAATTACATTCTTAAATTCAGGCCCTTAGAAATATAATAAATGCGCAGGCTTTGTGAGTCACAAGATATTTAGAAAAATTACATGGGAGACAATTTACTAAACCATTGAGCAAGATAGGTTAAACCTCGATTGTCTCCCTTATTAAAAAAATCTGCTGTTCTATGTGTTAAGTAGACTAAATTCTTCGATGAACATTGAACGCTTCAATACATGACATACCAAAAGTAGACAAGCTACTCATTGTCGGTGACTTCAAAGCAAGGCATTGACTGGAAAAGAAAGATGCCTGTCTTAGCACGATAGATGAAACAATACAAGAAATGGCATGCAACCACAACACGAAGAGCTTGGGTACCCGAGTCTACGGACCGACACTAAGATAAAATTAACTTTCAAGATGTACCTTTACAGATGTCGTAATTTACCAGTTTGTTATCCATTCGGCCAGCAGACAATGCAAACGTGTGCAATTATTTGTTGGTACTTTCATTATATAGACATCTAGATCTAGAGCCGTGCCTAGACTTATGATTTAGAATTCTTAAGATCTAGTCTAGATCTAGATCTACTTCTAGATTTTGGTATAGTTTCCATGAATAGATCTAGATCTCAAGCCAAATTAAAAAAACTAGAGTTTTTCCCCATGTGGCCAACGAGTTAGTAATTTTTTTCTCAGCGATATAGGCCTACATCAACTATTACATTTCAGCGTCCAGGTTCCTCCTACCTCCACAAAGTTCTGACTTAAATAGAGCTAGTGTAAAAAAAAAAAAAAAGAAAATAAATTGGATTGTTGTCTCTGGAAATCCACTGTTTCATGAACGTATATCTGATGTGTATTCATTCCCTCTGTTGGGCTTGTTCTTTTCCTTTATTTCATGCTAAGAAATGCTTTAAACCTCAACTCTTTGTTTCTTATCCAAACAAAAACAGAAGAGGAAATGCATCATGGGAGTTATAACGTGTGGACTTAAACATTGTTTGCGCATTTAATATCATATTATACACACATTGTAATTAACCAATGATTGCACAGTTTTCGTAAGTTTCTTATGATTTCAAACTTTCAACACTTATAAAACAATACATGATTATACGGTATTTATTTAAAACCAATGTTGGTGCACTTTTCAACATGAACTAATCATCATCGTGACATGAGGTTGCATAAGTAACGAGAATTTAAATTTGTTTACCAAGGGGATGGGTGGGGGACTAAGCAAATTTACTTTCGATGCAACTCTAGAATACGTGAAAAAAAAGTTCCATCCCTGGTATAGACACGTCCAGGCAGAAAGGGAAAGAGTCTGAACACTGTAAGTTAGCAGAGTGCTAAAACAGCAACATGACAGGTTTGGAAAGTGCGAGCTGTCTTAGAAGGATAGAGCTAGTGAAAGTGAAAGTAGGGTTTTCGCCCTTTACGATGATAGGAAACACTGTCAGATACCTGGACCATGATGTATGAGGCCAGTTTAGACTCTAAGTACTTACATATTTGTAAGAGACAGAGTCCCAGTTTGGAGTCTAAGTACTTACATATGTGAAAGAGGAGGAATCCCTGTTTGGAGTCTAAGTGATTAGAAATGGTGGGCAGGAAAAGGTGCTTGAGGAATTCCCCTCCCCCCCCCCCCTAATTTTGCAAATAAAACAAACTGTTCATTCTATCTATATTTCTGTATTTTACAATTTTCTAGAAAGATTATAGAAAAATATCAGAGAAATGTGTCTTTTTCCCCCTGCAAATTGCAGATTTAAATACCTTTGCTTTATTAAGCCTATCAATTAAGATACGAATAGAAAGAGAAAAATAATAATGTATACATCTTCTCTCAGTGTTAATTCTATTTTTACATGTCTTGATTAGTAGAATTATTTTTTTACAAAAACAAATTAGAAATGATTGGAAATAGAATTTGGAGGCACAACCGGCGTCAATGAACACATTGTCGTTTCCCTTCTTTACTCTCCTATCCTCTGACTTTCTTTGGATTTGAGTGAATCACTCCCTTCTGTCTCCAGATCGCCGGCTACACTTGATAGCATTGAGTCCTGGTCTCGGAAGGTGAAGTCAGAAAGACTGTCCTCGCAAGACGTGATGACATTACAGAATGAGCCGATGGTATCCACGGACCGTTGCAGGGACTGCTGAGAAGATGGAGACCCTTGCTGCTGAATGATGTCAGTGTACCTCAGCTTCCCGACCTTCTTCAGCATCATCTTCTTCACGATGTAGTACACGCCAGAGAACGTGATCCCTGGGACGATCAGAATGACGGAGAGGAAGACCAGAGTCCTGAGAGTCGTGACCCAGCAGTAGTCCAGCTCATCCTCACCGTCTGGGCAATCTTCATTCTTGTTGCAAGCTAAGGAAGGATCGATGCATATGCCTGCAGAGCTGCAGTCAAACAAATTATTTGGGCATCCTCCTGCGGGAGTAAACAAGACACAAAAAGTGGACATGACTTTGAGAGCCTGGGCAGATCAGATCAAGTGGAGCAAGATTTGTAGTACAGAAAGACAAATTAATGCATTTCTCCTACATATATTATTTATATTATAAAGGTATAATCACAAAAAGAGATAAAATACGGAGAGAGAGAGAGAGAGAGAGAGAGAGTGTGTGTGTGTGTCTAGGAAGCCAACTTCTTTTCAAAGTACGAAAAATAAGACAAGAAGTAAGTATAATATTTTTCAGTTATTAAAACATATATATATTTTTTTCAATTTAGGCTTGGGTTATAACTCAGTGTTTGTCAAACTGTACGAGTCTATCTGCTAATTTTTTTTAAGGAGCCAAAAAAAAAGTTGTATTTTCATTAAAGTTATCAATCCAAGTTTGAAAACTTGATTGATTGTTCTTAGTATATGTCTCAGCGTAAGCCTGGACTAAGTGATTTTATTGAATATATAAAATGCAGGATCTCTTACTTTGACGGTAACAACTAGAATATGTATCGGTTCTTAGACAAAGCGACTTTACCCATTCATGCAGACATACACATTTCTCACTTTATGCACATTTCACGGAGAAAGAGTACACTATTTTTACTATAAAACTGTGACATCACGGAGAAACAGTACAATATTTTTACTCACAAACTGTGACACCACGGAGAAACAGTACAATATTTTTACTCACAAACTGTGACATCACGGAGAAAGAGTATAATATTTTTACTCACAAACTGTGACATCACGGAGAAACAGTACAATATTTTTACTCACAAACTGTGACACCACGGAGAAACAGTACAATATTTTTACTCACAAACTGTGACACCACGGAGAAACAGTACAATATTTTTACTCACAAACTGTGACATCACGGAGAAAGAGTATTATATTTTTACTCACAAACTGTGACATCACGGAGAAAGAGTATAATATTTTTACTCACAAACTGTGACACCACGGAGAAACAGTACAATATTTTTACCCACAAACTGTGACATCACGGAGAAAGAGTATAATATTTTTACTCACAAACTGTGACATCACGGAGAAACAGTACAATATTTTTACCCACAAACTGTGACATCACGGAGAAAGAGTATAATACTTTTACTCACAAACTGTGACATCACGGAGAAACAGTACAATATTTTTACTCACAAACTGTGACACCACGGAGAAACAGTACACTATTTTTACTCACAAACTGTGACACAACGGATAAACAGTACAATATAGCTACCCTTTGCGATACCACGGAGAAGGAGTGCTTCGGTAAACAGTATGGTGAAAGTCATAACCTTGTATTCGTCTACATTATAGGTGTAGGTCAGAGTACCGTTTGAATCTAAGTTGTAAACAACCTGTGGTCTCGTTTCTCCACAATATCCGTCATTCTCTGTATGACAGCAACCAAAACATTGGGCGAAATAAACAACTTCTTTAATGATAAGCATAACTCATATAAACAATTGCCGACTGAAGGAGGCCAACGATATATGTGGTATGTGTGGCTGAGTGGCATAAACCACTTCGTGGTTTGAGATTGAGTCCCGAATCTGAGTTTTGTTCCTTGAGGGCCTAAAGGCAGCACTGAAACAGGTCTACAGGTCTACAGATATGTTGGGGCTAGAGCGTTATACAAAAGTAATTGGCCTTTAAAAAAATAGTTTATGTAGCTTTGGACTTGAGTGAACAAATAAAAAAAGGAAAGAGAGGCTGGTAATAACCTAACACATGTAAGCATAGATTTAAACACAAAAATCATTGATTGCAACACATTACATACACAACTTACCAAAGAAACATTTTCTGGGGCTACATAGTTGGATCGTCTCGTCACAGCGTATATATGTATTCCTATAATGAAAGTTGACAAATGTAGCGAGCAAGCTGCCGTTAGTGGAGCTGACCTGTAGGATGCAGGGCGAAACAAGAGGGCTCTCTTTCAATTCCACCCTCATAGCTTTATAGATCTTGAGATGTTTTCCGCAGTACTTGCGCAGACTAACTAGAAGGGAAGACATTCAGGTCACAATTAAGAAATCTGTTGAAATATTTGAGCAATCTATAGGTAGCATTCTCTTCCTCTCTCTCTATTCTAGCAGACTAATATAATTAACCATGAAATATTTCGAATTTAGCCTTTTAGAGTATCAGTGAAGGACTTATGAAATCAAAAGGAAATATAAAAAGGTGTATGCGTGGTGGTCTGGGGGAAACCTGGCTTCTGGTTGATTTTGTTTTCTGGGGGGCAGCTCAGTCCTCCCTAACTTACGCTGTGAATGTAAAGGCGGCTACATGAGATCCTCATTAACAGTCGCCCATAAAAAAAAGATGAGCTTTACATTCTTTGTACCCCGCAAGGTCTGAAAGGGTTGTAAGAAACAAAAATTCCCTTTTAGAATTTAGAATCTATAGGGCAGATGAGAGAGAGAGAGAGAGAGAGAAAGAGAGAAAAAAAAGAGAAAGAGAAAGAGAGAGAAAGAGAGAGAAAGAGAGAGGGAAAGAGAGAGAAAAAGAGAAAGAGAGAGAGGCCTCACAACTGAAATACAAAAGAATAAGTAAAACTAAAACGAAATCAATATGACGCTAAAAAAAAGTTCTCACGTGTTTCTGGGAAAAAGGTTTCTTCCTGGCGATGTTCCTGTGCTGATGAAGCAGCTAGGACAAAGAGGGAGAAACAAAGAATCGAACCCTTTATATAGCTGCAACCTAAACAGTGGCACATACTGAATAGGGAAGTTGAATTGGCTAAAAATGTTACTACATTTAGTCTAGAATGCGTTGGACGATTCGCATGGATCTTGTATGTCGAACCATAACTCAGGCTATTATATAAAGCAAATGGCATTATTTAGATGGAACAATAATTACAACAATAATTGCAACATTTATAAAGCATTACTCCTATAACGACTTTTTCCCACTTCTCAGGATAAAATAAATTAATTCTATTTCTAGATCTAATCATTTCTTTTAGTTTGTTCTTTGCAAAGAATACAAATTACTTTCAGGCATTCCGTACCGATAGCTTAGAATTCCCAGAGGAATGCGCATTTCAGATGTGAGTTGATTGAGCGGACAATGGTTGTGCTTGCCCTGGATGTGGCAAAATATGTAGGTCACAGCTGGGGCTGCGCAGCCACTGGAAATACTGCATTCCTCACTGATCTTCTAACTCAAAGACAAGCCTTATTATTATTATATTAATTAAAATACTTTTGGCATGGGTGTTACGACTGCCCTTCAAAGCTCTATCTTTGAAAAATCTGGATCTGGAAACTTCCAGTGGCGTACCTAAGGGGGGGGGGAGAATTTTTAAATCTCCCCGGGATGGCCCCCAAAAGGGTGTCCGAAATTTTTTGTAAATACATAAATTAATATATTTGATTGACAAATAGTGTCAACGGGTGTCTTTATTTTTCAACTATTATGGATTAAATTTATCACAAAGACTAAACCTAGATCTAGGTCTATCAGTACGTTGACTTTGTTGACATTTTAAAAATATTTTTTCCCACAGAGATCAAAGTTTTTTTTTAACGTAGGTTTTACATTTTAAACTTTGTTGCCCTCGAATAAAACTGCATGATATACAGCGAATTCCAGATATCTTGTTACCTTTAGTAATAAAAGATCAAAATGGCGAGTATTTTATGGCTACACTAATTAACCTTGAAGCAAAATTTACAGAATCGAGTATAACAGATCTAAAAGTTATTCTTAATAATGATAGAATAGTCCATTATTCGGGTTTGGCGTCTATAATTTCATAATTAAACTTCACACTCGAGTTATTACCCCTCTATTCATCTTTCCCATAGACATAAATAAATATAGACTGGCCGAAGGAAGTAACTTCATGTAACTTGAAAACATGTATATCTATTGTATTCGGATTTCCGAATTATGAAAAATTGCATGATCTTCATTCTTAGAGATTAAACAAAACTACACTGCCTCCTTATTTACAATATTGTTATAACTCCGTCATGCGCACCGACATCTAAGATAGAAGGTGCGCACTGTGATAAACTAGACTGAGAAGGATGTCAACATTAGGAAGAGAGAAAAACGATTTCCGCCCAAGTTGAGAGCTGAAGTGAAAAGACTGTGCCTAAGATAGATGTTGTTTGTGTAACTAAGATTGGTGTCAGAAGTGGGATCTTAGGCAACTCAACGAGAGGAGGTAGGCTTTGATTACAATAACATATTTGAAGCTATTACATCAGCTCTCAATTAAAGAGATAAGACAAGAGCTTAGGGACCGAGGTTTAAATCCCTCGGTAGCAGGGAAACGCTCACGGCTCGTCTGAGGCAAGCTCTGATCAATGAAGAAGAAGATCCGGAGACCTACATATTTGAAATTGAACTTGGGATTGTTGAGTTCATTGACAAGATCCAGGACTTTGTGGATGCATTTGATAAACAACTGAACATGAACATTATGAACATAATGTTGAACAAAGTTGATGAAAGTGTATTGCAAGTAGAAGGCCAAATAGACCAAAGTGATAAAATTGTGTCGCAAGCAAAAGGAGGAATAAACTCGATAGGGAAGGAGCAGTTACCTGGTCAGGACTGTGGCTGCACAAACAGTGGTGATGGAGGCGCTGGGGATTGGAGCGCTGTCTGTGACTGTGTTGTGGGCAAGTCTGGCGGTGATGACTTTCATGGCGAGAAACGTGACAACGATTGCTGCGGCGATATCAATGGGATATACAGAATTGAAAGAAAAGAAACAAATGAAGAAACTAGAGAAGTCTGTTATGAGCCTGAAACTTTTGTTCCTGGTATACCTGCAACGAGCCGGACAGATCAAGACAACGTTCGGTCTGCGTCCAAGCTGCCTGCTGTGGACCTTAAAGACCTCTGTTTATCTGTCAGTACCTTTGATGAGAACTCAAACCATGAAAGCCTCAAGACCGTTTCTGATTCCTTGCCTTGGATGTCGTCGGGTGAAATTGCGAATACGGGCCCCAACAATGACCGAGACAGAAACAACGAATTTGACTTTGGCAGCGGCATAAGAGAGAACTGCATACTTGGCAACTGCATCCAGGAGATTGACATGAACTGTATATGCGGCGTCCTGAGGGGACAGTGCCCATGTCAAGAAACCCAGCTACAAGACCTGAACATGACAAAAATGTGTACTTCTGCCCAGATCAGTGAGAGTGACTTGAACGGTGGTGAATTAATCCCAGCGAAGCCTGATGTAGTGGTGGATGAACATTACAAGGATGCTTCATGGGCATACCTTACAGATGAAGCTGGGAATGACTATGTGCTTGAAACCATGGCTAGCTGTGGGCCTACAACTGTGTCACGACACGTCCATGGAAAAGGTCCGCTGACTCAGCGTCTTAGAACAACAACCCTGGAATCTACGGTGATCGCCACAACATCCATTTGTGTTACGTGGCTGGCAACTCTGACCTCCACTAACACTCCCTGTGTCAGCTGGCTGGCATCAGCGACTATCGTCATGAGGTCGAAGCAGCGACCACGATATCGCCTTTAGCGTAGACTGGCCAACTGGAAGAAGAGGAAGCGACGACCACGGGAAACTGTGCAGATGGCTTCGTGGGCAACAGACACCCTACCGTCTGTGGTTCCCACCGATCGACCTCCACCTGAGCTGTCAAAGCTCCACTGTACTGTTTCTTTTCGGGACGAAAAGCTCTAAGAAGGGGGCAATGTCATAACTCCGTCATGCGCACCGACATCTAAGATAGAAGGTGCGCACTGTGATAAATTAGACTTAAAAGGATGCCAACATTATAAAGAGAGAAAAACGAGTTCCGCCCAAGTTGAGAGCCGAAGTGAAAAGACTGTGTCTAAGATAGATGTTGTTTGTGTACCTAAGATGTCGTGTAAATAAACATATATGTGCCTCGTTGAGTTTCCTCACTTAAGTTATTACAATATATATAGGTGTGTGGCTGAAATAGATATGAATACTTTACTTTTATACTGCTCATAAATGCTTTATAATAAAGTACACAAAATGGCAAGTCACAAATTTTCGTTTCATAAAACTCTTTCATCGGCCAGTCTATATTTATTAATGTCTATGATCTTTCCTCAATCCAATGGAAACTCTTTTTTTTTCATTTCCATCTAATCCTTTCGCTTTCGCACAAAACATAAACAAAAAACAATGACGTAATATCATATAATATTATCACATCCTTCCTTTTGAAGTTATCGCACCCTTCCTTTTAAAGTTCTTAAGAGTGATATCTATTAGCAGGGCCGACCATAGCATTTGCGGGGCCCTATGCAAAACGGATCGCGCGAGGCCTAGTCTGGGTAGGGATAAGCATAATGCCAAAATTATTTTCTTTGAAATTGAAAATAGGCCTTTTTTCGTGTTTGCAATACATTTTTATCAATGAAAGCTCGCAATGCCACTTTTTATTTATTGGCACCCCAAAATATCAATTTCGTCTATTCTTCAGGAGATTTGAATAAATTAAAAAAAAGTTCAGGACTTTATCGTATATTTTGCCTTTTGATGAGATCTCCTGGAGGCCCTGGAAAATCAGGAGGTCGCGAAAACCCTGTTATTTTATATACGTTATAATGGTTTATTTAATAATGTACACTTAGAATTAGCGCGGGTCCTATTAAAGCGCGGGGCCCACTGCGACCGCATAGGCTGCAGTGGCCTAAGGCCGGCCCTGTCTACTAGGAACTTGAACAATTTGTCCACTTCTGGTTGTCTTGACTGACACAACAAGTTCTCTAGACGTTAGTCTATAACTGTCTGTTTCGTTTGTTCCAACAGTTTGCAGTTAATTGTCTTCATCGGTATCATAGTACCCAGAGATGTCTTCATCGAAACTCTTATTAAAAAATCGTTGATTTCTTTCTTTTTTCGTTTGTCTTTATGATTTAAGATCTGGGTGCTGGATGTTTTTTTTATGACAACTGCTTTCTGCCATGTTTGAACTAGACGAACTCTCCGACAGAATAATCTTTAGGTAGTCTTGCTTTTGCATCGTATTTCACTTTTTGTTTTTCATCTGTCGTTCGTTGAGTAATGTCTCTGCATTTTCAGCTACTGATGGCTTCAATAGTTTGGGGACAGTTGGAATGATTCCCTGAGTCTTCTTCTCGGCAGCAGTTGTGATGGTGAATATGGCAGTCCACTTATCGGAGTATTTCTATACTCGAGCATAACGAGATATGGATCTTTCCCACTTTTGTATGCTCTGAATCCTTTCGCTTTCGCACAAAACATAAACAACCAACTATGACGTTATACCATATAATATTAGCACAGAATCTTCTTCATGCAGTGGAAAATTAAGAATTTTTGCCTATCTGGAATTCTGTTTTAAACTGAAAACCCCCTTGTAAGGTTTTTAAAATCA
Source organism: Biomphalaria sudanica (assembly GCA_036873155.1). Lineage (NCBI taxonomy): Eukaryota > Metazoa > Mollusca > Gastropoda > Planorbidae > Biomphalaria > Biomphalaria sudanica. Next base: position 730,225 of record JAZGLO010004004.1, read on the forward strand.
AAACCCCCTTGGCTGCGCTGGGGCAAGTGATGGTTTAGTATTAAAATCTCACCTAAAAAAACAAAATCAAAGCAAAAAATCAGTCACTAAAGTAAAAAAGCAAATTACACACTAAAATTATTTGAGCGTAGCCAAGCCAATTTGGGGTTTTGAGTTTAAACTCCTCTCCTCCAGATGGTTTTGAGTTTAAGATCCCCCTATGGAGCGTTTTGAGGTGGAAAACCTCTATCTTCAATATTATTCTAAAGCAAATTACAGTTACCAAAGTCTATGATCGTAACTAAATGGGGTTTTGAATTTTTAAAAACCCAACTAAGTCCTGAGATTTTTTAGTTTAAAACCCCCAACAGATGATTTTGATGATAAAACTTCCCTTTTCGATCTAAAATCTAAAGCAAACTACAGTCACCTAATTGCAAGAGCGTATTCACGAGAGGTTACACATTTCTACCAGTGGCGGGGCTCCATTAATAAAGTGCAGTGAATAGTCATTTGCCGAAATTGAAAAACACTAATTGTGACTCAACAAAGATGGCTAAGACAGATTATAATTGTCAGTTATAGAGATCGGGTGTAAATCAATGAAATCCTATGCCGAACTGGAAGTCGACCCCCTAGTAAGATTGTGACAGAGCTTCGCATGAGGTTTGCGGGACATGTTCTCCGACAAAATGAATTACGCCTAATAAGAAATGGGATGACATCCTAGTACAACTCGGCACCACACATTCATGGAGGTTCTCAGAGCAGATAGGAAGAGGCTTCAGACATTACCAGTGACAGATTTTTTTGTAACAGCTTGACGGCAAATGCGCCGAACGGCGCGGGAGGGTCTAAGTCAGTAAGAATAGCACACTAGTTTTTTGAAATAAGACTTTTTAAAAAGCAGGAAAATGCACTGTAGATACCTCAGAATATGCATTTTGTTGGCATTCAATACCAGAAATAGTGCTTGGCGGCGGGGCTCCGCCCCGTGCTGGTGGGAGCTCCTAGCGCTCCCCCAGACCCCCTTGCTAGCAATGGCTGAGAGTCAACAATTTTTCCACTAACTACAGGAAGAACCTATTCTAGGGCACAATAAACGTGTCTCCGAAAGAATGAAGGGTCAGAATGTAAGAAAGATTAAGTACACACACACATACATACATGCAAATATTTTTTTTCGCCGGGGGGGGGGCGGGTTGGGGGAGAAAAACATCCCCCCCTAACACCCCCCCCCCCAATCCCGAACAAAAAATCCAGGCTACGCCAATGTCGAATATAATATAACGTATAGAAATGTAATGATCACAAATACAACTTATCTATTGCACCTGACGGTAAACGAACATTTAGAGGTCAGAGTTGATAAAACCTATTCATCCTACATCAAACATCCATAACAAAGTCTACATTTAAACAAAAAATGAACAAGTCACTAAATATAGAACGCATCACGTGAAATCAATCCAAGCCCAAACTTTCCTTGATAACATTGCAGTTTGAAACAATATAAAACACTTTGTTCTCTTCAATTGCTTTTAAATAAGTGAAAAAAAAAGATTGACAAACAATAAATACGTCGGTCGTCTTTACTGGACAGAAACCAAGTAAGTAACATACAATAAAAGTCTAGATTTATCTTTGAATTAGCCATCCTGGTTTTAATACTCTGATCATATTTTTGTTTTTTTTAGAACAAAAAATCGTGTTACTGGTGGGAAAAAAAGCCGATTTGTAGTGTTTTGTAGCAATTTGTAGTCATTTGTTGTAATTTGAAGTGATTTGTAGTGATTGAACAATCTTAAGAAGACTGCGTGATTAGACGTATAGTGTCCTAATAGATTTGAAGAAAAGCGTGTTACACAAAATTCTCAGTTTCGAATCGGACTATGTTAAGAGGATGGCTAGCTGTCCAAGGTACGGATCAATTTATTAAGTAGTATAAATGAGATGTTGAGCTCATTAGCCTAAATGTAAGAAATTGTCGAGGCTTGCCCAGTAATTTAATACGATTGTATAGAAAGCTGGTGACGAAAAAAAATTTCTTCAACGGTCTTGCAAGAAAAAAAAAGAGAAGAGAAAAGAGAGGAGAAAAGAGAAGAGAGAAGAGAAGAGAAAAGAAAAGTGAAGAGAAAAGAAAAGAGAAAAGAAAAGTGAAGAGAAAAGAAAAGAGAAGAGAAGAGAAAAGAGAAGAGAAGAGAAAGAGAAGAGAAAGAGAAGAGAAAAAAGAAGAGAGAAGATAAGAGATAAGAAAAGAGATCAGAAAAGAGAAAAGAAAAGAGAAGAGAAAAGAGAAGAGAAAAGAGAAAAGAAAAGAGAAGAGAAAAGATAAGAGATAATAAAAGATAAGAGAAAAGAGAAAAGAAAAGAGAAGAGAAAAGAGAAAAGAGAAGAGAAGAGAAAAGAAAGGAGAAGAGAAAGAGAAAAGAAAAATAAGAGAAAAGAGGAGAGAAGAGAAAGAGAAGAATGCTTTATCGATCACTAGACATATGTTACCCGCGACCCGCGGGTCTATATTTGCGCATTACTGTCGATATAGTCACTGAGAGTGTTTTGTAAACAATTAAACGAAATAATAATGTAATAAGTAAAGCGAATGTGTCAATGTAAAAATAGTGTGAATGAAACTATCAAATAAAAATAGCTAATAGGCTTAAATCCATTTTTTCAAATTAAAACATTTGCTTGTAGGCCTACATATATTTGATTAAAATTTGAGATGAATAGACTTAATTTTATATGTTCATGTGTTACAGTATAAAGTAGATCTTTAGGTAGACATAGATCTAAATCTACACTATTCTATCACCAAGTCAAATATATTTATAAATTGTTCAAGAAATGTTTACAACAAATATAAATATTAGTTAAAGGTGTTTTTTTCTGGTCAACTAGCTGCTAAAATAAAAAGATAACATTTATGTTTGTTTATAAAGCCTAATAATCCACTTTGTTTGTAAATATCACACACATTTTTTAAAATGGACTTTTTATGCAGCGACTTTCGTGCAGTAATGTGACAAGCATCTGCAGGACATGTTGCCATCAGTTCCCTCAATTTTTTTTTAATAATCAGATTTTATTTATTTTTCGTTTAGTGTCCCCATCAGAATAAAAGAGGCTTTTTTGTGCTTTTTGTCTGTCGGTTGGTCTGTCCGTTACGTTTAGATAAAAAAGGACTCTAAAGGCTATTGAAAATCTGATTTAACATTTAATGTTCCAACCGTTACATCTCAATAGTTTTAAGTATCTATAATTGATTGTTCCGAATGTTTTTGTGCAAAACTAATCAACGCCAACGAATGCTTGTTTGCTTAAACGTCGCAAAAACACATGATCAATAATACGTTCTTCCGGTTGTTTATGTAAATAGCATATTAATGCTAAATCAAAATCTCTATACTGACTTATATTTCATTAATTGTAAACATGTTTTAGATATTGTTTTATAAAAAATAAATTATGTCAAATGATTGTTTGAAATCGCATAATTGACTAATATTACACTTATATTCTTTGACAATGCGTCACTATAATTTGATTATCGATATCATTGTTCCGTATTTTCATCTTTAAACAAATTTTAAAAATATCGACAATAGGTTGTTCAGGGTTTAAAAAAAAAAAGTAATTTACTAGAAACGATTATTGAAAATTACTATTTGAGACTTATTTTACATTTAATTTTCTTGCTGAAACATAAGAAAAGTTTTTTAATCAATAAAGAATGTTTTGAAAAGAAATCGACCTACATAGCTTACATTTTCTTACAAATCGACAAATAAAATTCCGAATTTTATATGAAAAATCTACTTACGCCAAATTACTGCTTGAAATGTTTGTAAAATGTTTTACATGTTTCGGATGTTCCTTCAGAGTTGAAGATAATTACTTCCTAGTCCAAACCTCTCGCATGACGACGGGGGATGGGAGCGGGCAGGGTTTGAACCCTGGACCATCGATAAATCTAAACGACAGTCCAGCGCGCAAACCGCACGACCAGGCAGCTATTTTTTCTAATTAATAAAACAAATATTCTTCTCATTTACGAAAAATGTTTTTCCGGATTTTTTATGAAAAATATTTTAACTCTATTTTTAATGTAAAATCGCACTTCTCTCTTACAGTACATTTAATTTTCTAGTTAAAACGATACAAAATCAATTATCGTTAATATAATGTTCCGATTTTTAAGGAAAACATAAATCTTATCTAATTTACATCTACATTATTCCAAATGTATATTATAGATCTAGATCTAGTATCTATAGATCTTAAGAGTGATAAGTCAGAAGTTTAATTTAGGTAGATCTACATCCTCATTCTAGTTCCATTTAAATAAAAATGCCAATATCTCTGTTGATAACTGTGCTGAGACATCGATATATCTGTTCTTTTCTTTTTTTTTTGGTTTTTTAATTACAAATCCATGCTGAAAGATTATCTAAAATCGCTCGGCCGACATAATGTACATATTCGATAGATGTCATTCCATAATGTGTAATGTATCTCTTTATCAATAATAGGCTTTTAGTTTGTAACCAGTTTGTTATTAAGTTAAATGCAATGCTGGTCGTGTATTGCTGAACTAATTATCTCGACGGTACCGGGTTGTTTGTTTGTTTTACATGTTTCGGATGTTCCTTCAGTTTTTAAGATAGTTTACTTTCTTGCCCAAACCTCCCGCAGGACGAACGGGGGATGGGAGCGGGCAGGGTTTGAACCAGGGACCATCGATAAATCCGAACGAAATTCCAGCGCGCAAACTGCACAACCAGGTAGGGTTCATACCCTGCTCGCTGCCATCCTTCATCGAAAAGCCAGAAGTTAATTATTCTTAACTTAGAAGGAATACCCGAAACATGTAAAACAAAAAATAAATCATTTTTTCTTACAACGGCGAATGAATCTTTGAAACATTATTACTTTTGACCATCAAAATTATATCACGTCTTGAATATTCCTTGCGAATAGGCAGATCTGACAGGGATCCTTCTCCGATGGGGCCGCCTCTGATTTTGTGTGATAACACAAACTCTCTTTGTAATCTTGTTGCTCTTTTTAAAATGTGCTTTACTTAAAAGAATCAGTTACAGTAATTAAATATTTCCATGATAAATATTTTTGACAGGTTCTACGAATTACACTTGAATATCAAAATGCTGCTTTCGGTCCTGTCTGTGTGTCTGCTGTCACTGGCCAGTGCTCAGTATTACCCTCCAATCTGTGAGTTGAAATCATTCCTTGACCTATTAAAACCATCTGAAAAAACTATAAACATAATAAATGTGACAACACTTTTTAATGCTATTAGTGATAAGTGATTTAAAAGAAAAATAGACATCGTAAGTCAGTTATGAAGAATACATTATTCATATGGGTTTTCAACTTGAGGGCCACAGAGGAATAATTAGAAAAATAATATTTTATGTAAAGATTGCTTCCAAACATAGAATAGAAGGCAGGAGATCCGCTGGTCACCCGCTTTTAAGGTATACTGATGTTTGCCAACGTGACATGAAGCTCATTAAAATCGACACCAACAGTTAGGGAAAAGTTGCATTGGATGGATCCCCATGGACAGCGAGCATAAAGGTAGGGTCCTAATTGCAGATGGCATACACACCAGAAAATTAGACAGAAGGGTAATAAGTGCAACAGCGCCTGGTGAGGACAAATGTCCAAACAGTAACGGCAGCTATGGCTTCTTTAATCACACGAGAAGTTACAAATTGAAAAAAAAATGTCTCTCGAGACGTAAAAATATGACAGGATTTCAAACATAACATTAACACAAAAATTTAGCTCGTGTATTTCAGAAAAAAAAAGAAGAAAAGATCTAGTTCTAGCCAAGCCTTGCTTAGAGTGTGCAAAGTTCGCAACCACATAGGGATTCCCACCTTCGAGGCTGAACTTACATTGCAATTTTACGTATGCACATACTGCTGACTAAAATGCAGGAAACCACTGTCCCTTAGATGCATAGGCGAGACCCTAACGAGATCCTTTCAATTCCTTGAAAGCCTATTAACCAGGACATCAGCATGTCAGAATTCGGAATAAAATAAGAATCGTTCTAGAAAAACAATGGCTACTGTGTACGTCTGACGTCTCTCTGGCATCCCTCCACTGGGACTGATTTAGGAACGGATTGGTAGAGTTGAGCACAACGGGAATGTATAGCCACATCTAGTCAAACTCTGACATTTCTTGCATAAACATTCGTACCAGTGGATGAGAGTCATAGTTCTAAATGTGAAATTAATGGTCAAAATTTACTTTTCAGATCCTAGTTTATGATACTTTTACTGAGTAATGTAAATTATTTTTTTTTTTTAACAAAGCCGAAGTCTGTCTGTTAAAAATGTTAAACATGTTATTTCTTCCATAATTATTCTCGGATCAAGTTTAAACTTTAAACATTTATTTATTGCACCTAACAAAACATAAGCTGATAAAAAAAAAGACCAAATTGTCAAATAATTACTGGCAATTAATTATTTTGTTTCATACCAACAAAGAAATCAATCCTTCAGTATTCAGAGATGTGACTAAATATTTGGTGATTTTGCCCCTTTATATAATTTTTTTCCCTCACCTAATCTCAGATCTAGTTAAAACTTTAAATATATATTAATTGTACCTAACAAAAATGAATGAATTAAAAAATTATTCAATGAGTTAACTAATAATTTCTAATTAATTGTTTTGTTTGATATCGAAAAGAAAAATAGTTTCAACATCACCGATAGTTGTAAATGTGGAGTTTTTCCTCTTAGATAAGTTTTTTTTAATGCATTTTAAAATTTTGCTTGTTATTTATTTATTTACTTTTTGGTTAAGTGCCCCAGGGCTCAAAAATGTTTCAAACTATCTTTATTTCTAATACAAAAGCAAAGTTACAGGTTCACTACACACAACTCACACCTTGGCACGAACACACTGATGGGTTAAAGCAGAAAACTTGCTTTATTTGGGTCAATTCTTCTGTATGAAAAATAATATAGATTTTCATGTTTATTTCTAAACACTGTAAAGTCATCTTTGTTTAGTTTTTTAGCCTTTCAAATAGAATTTGTAAAATATTCTTTAATGAATGAAAGTAAAAAAAGACTAAAACGTGATATGGAGAAATGTAGTGGTGACCTTAAGAAATCTACAGAAAAACTTTTAAAAACTACCTTCTACTACAAGTGAAAGACCTTGGAAATGTGATTTACGGTGTCATAAAGTGCTCAAAAATATCATTTACTTTTTAAAATGAATAACTCAGCCACATTTCCTATATAATGTGGCATTGTGCACCAAAATAATTATCCTTTTATAGCTATTGGAAATAGATGTATAACCTCTATAAAATGTATTGCTTGTATGCGTCATTATTGCACAATTTAATGTTTAATTTTCCAGATGACCTGACCTACTACTGTGGCTCCACCATTTTCGTCGACCGGGAGGTCAAGGTCAGAGTAAGGTCTCAGACTTACCTTAACCCGAATCAGAACTGTACACTGATCCTGAGACCGAACCGCGGCAATAGGCTGGTGGCCACGTTCCTCGGCTTCAACCTGTCCACGTCTTACTACTATGACGACTCCGGAAACTGTCAGTATGAGTCCATTCAACTGACTGCTGATGGCTCCTCACAATTTGGTAAGTTTACCTAGCTAGTAAAGAATGAGTAGCAAGCGTTTGCACATCTAGTGTAATGAGATCAATCTATGATGAAGTAAACATACTTAAACACTGTACATGTGTTGTATGAATTAACTGCGTTAAAAAGCCAATGGCTCTAACTCACAACATGTGTTGTATGAATTAACTGCGTTAAAAAGCCAATGGACCTCATTCACAACATGTGTTATATGAATTAACTGCGTTAAAAAGCCAATGGCTCTAACTCACATGTGTTGTATGAATTAACTGCGTTAAAAAGCCAATGGCTCTAACTCACATGTGTTGTATGAATTAACTGCGTTAAAAAGTCAATGGCTCTAACTCACATGTGTTGTATGAATTAACTGCGTTAAAAAGCCAATGGACCTCATTCACCAATCGTAAATAAACAACATTTTGCCACGTGGTTCTCTATATCTTCTATACAAATTACGCAATCCATAAAGGCTGTCACGTGATACGTAATTTTCATTGTTTTATCAGTATTGTCACGTGGCTAAATGCTGTCTGTTTACGATTGGAGAATGAGGTCCATTAACAATCACTTGCGTAGACCAATAGACTTTCCTTTGATTGCGGTTGTAGGAGCGGGTAGGTAGACCAATAACGTGAAGCTTACAATAACAACGTCCTGTAGGTTACTGGTTTCTAGTTTGAACCAAACACTATAAAAGGTGAATGTAACATCTTATTATAGAGTGAGACCCTTTAGCCATTCACTAACACCAAAACGACATAGTTTATACATAATTTAATCTGAATTCACACTGGAAACACTATCTTGTTTGTATTCCTCCATTTCGGTTCTCCTCTCCTTTCAACACGCATTCGCACCATTCCACATTTGCACTACGATGCGCACGTAACAATGAAGCACAGAATATCAAATATTTGCGTCTCGACAGATTCAACTGTCGACTCATCTAACGAATGACTCTTAACATTTCTAGATAACGCAAATGATTTCCAGATGAATTGAAAGACTCACGACAAAACTGACTGTCCAATGACTGCCAGCTCTCAATTGATTCTTAGATAATGCTACTAAATTTTAGATAACTCAATCCACTGACTTTCATATAACTCCACTGACTGTCGTAAGAATTAACTAACTCTAATGTGACTCAACTCTTAACTGACTCTTTCATGACTTAACTAACTCACGTGTAACTCACCTTTACCTTCTTGTTTCACTATAGATGTCTCCCTTTTACCATCTTGTTTCACTATGGATGTCTCCCCTTTACCCTCTTGTTTCACTATGGATGTCTCTCCTTTACCTTCTTATTTCACTATAGATGTCTCCCTTTTACCATCTTGTTTCACTATGGATGTCTCCCCTTTACCCTCTTGTTTCACTATGGATGTCTCTCCTTTACCTTCTTATTTCACTATGGATGTCTCTCCTTTACCTTCTTGTTTCACTATGGATGTCTCCCCTTTACCATCTTGTTTCACTATGGATGTCTCCCCTTTACCCTGTTGTTTCACTAGTCTCCCCTTTACCCTCTTGTTTCACTATGGGTGTCTCTACTTTACCCTCTTGTTTCACTAGTCTCCCCTTTACCCTCTTGTTTCACTATGGATGTCTCTACTTTACCCTCTTGTTTCACTAGTCTCCTCTTTACCCTCTTGTTTCACTATGGATGTCTCTACTTTACCCTCTTGTTTCACCATGGATGTCTCCCCTTTACCCTCTTGTTTCACTAGTCTCCCCTTTACCCTCTTGTTTCACTATGGATGTCTCTACTTTACCCTCTTGTTTCACCATGGATGTCTCCCCTTTACTCTCTTGTTTCACTAGTCTCCTCTTTACCCTCTTGTTTCATTATGGATGTCTCTACTTTACCCTCTTGTTTCTACATGGATGTCTACCCTTTACCCTCTTGTTTCACTAGTTTCCCCTTTACCCTCTTGTTTCACTATGGATGTCTCTACTTTACCCTCTTGTTTCACTAGTCTCCTCTTTACCCTCTTGTTTCACTATGGATGTCTCTACTTTACCCTCTAGTTTCACTAGTCTCCCCTTTACCCTCTTGTTTCACTATGGATGTCTCTACTTTACCCTCTTGTTTCACTATGGATGTCTCCCCTTTACTCTCTTGTTTCACTAGTCTCCTCTTTACCCTCTTGTTTCACCATGGATGTCTACCCTTTACCCTCTTGTTTCACTAGTCTCCCCTTTACCCTCTTGTTTCAACATGGATGTCTTTACTTTACCTTCTTGTTTTACTATGGATGTCTCCCCTTTACCCTCTTGTTTCACTATGGATGTCTCTACTTTACCTTCTTGTTTTACTATGGATGTCTCCCCTTTACCCTCTTGTTTCACTATGGATGTCTCTACTTTACCTTCTTGTTTCACTATGGATGTCTCTTCTTTACCTTCTTGTTTCACTATGGATGTCTCCCCTTTACCATCTTGTTTCACTATGGATGTCTCTCCTTTACCATCTTGTTTCACTATGGATGTCTCTCCTTTACCTTCTTGTTTCACTATGGATGTCTCCCCTTTACCATCTCGTTTCACTATGGATGTCTCTCCTTTACCATCTCGTTTCACTATGGATGTCTCTCCTTTACCTTCTTGTTTAACTATGAATGTCTCCCCTTTACCCTCTTGTTTCACTATGGATGTCTCTCCTTTACCTTCTTGTTTCACTATGAATGTCTCCCCTTTACCATCTCGTTTCACTATGGATGTCTCTCCTTTACCTTCTTGTTTCACTATGAATGTCTCCCCTTTACCATCTCGTTTCACTATGGATGTCTCTCCTTTACCATCTCGTTTCACTATGGATGTCTTCCCTTTACCATCTCGTTTCACTATGAATGTCTCTCCTTTACCTTCTTGTTTAACTATGAATGTCTCCCCTTTACCCTCTTGTTTCACTATGGATGTCTCTCCTTTACCTTCTTGTTTCACTATGAATGTCTCCCCTTTACCATCTCGTTTCACTATGGATGTCTCTCCTTTACCTTCTTGTTTCACTATGAATGTCTCCCCTTTACCATCTCGTTTCACTATGGATGTCTCTCCTTTACCATCTCGTTTCACTATGGATGTCTCTCCTTTACCATCTCGTTTCACTATGGATGTCTTCCCTTTACCATCTCGTTTCACTATGGATGTCTCCCTTCTACACCCTAGTATTAGCATTTCCGCTTTTGCTCAGAGCTATGATGTGTACACATATCTTTTCAATGGTAAGGTAGCTCAGATATAAAGTTTAAAATAACAATTTTTAAAGTTAAATTACTCTGATATCACATTGACACTCATTTGTGGACACATTTCCTGTACAGGTTATCGTGGCTACTGCGGCTACTCAGTGCCTTATGGTCAGTACAGACTTGGATCCATAAACACAATATCCGTCATCAACTGGCAGCAATACAGCTATATATATGCGCCCAATCTGGACATTATCTTCACGGAAGTATCCAGCAAGTACTCCAATAATAGTAAGTAGAAGTATTGACATTGACTATAACAATATCTATAGATCATTGTATGATAATGGTGCATAATGTCAATTGCTAAAATAAAAAAAAGTTTCTTTCACAAAGAACAAATTGTAAAAAAGATTATTATTTTGAACAATAGAAATAATTTACTGGTCGACTTCTGTCGTAGATCGACTAAGACTTATGAGTTTTTAGGATAACAGCCTGAGAATCAGGAGTTGTAACCAAGAAAGCTGCTCCCCCCCCCTGTTCTCTGCTCACATGTTCTCCTTTCCACACAAGTATTGGATACAAATGGAACTGCGAGACGGATAGGGTTAGCAATCAGCAGCACCGCTGGATTGATAAAATATAGCAGTGAGTCTATTAATTTTTAAACTTTAGCCGCAAGAAAACGGATTCAGTTTTCCTTCCAGTCAACAGAAATACAATTTTTCAATTGCATCACTGTATCCATGTTTGTGATGTGTTTATGATGTGTTCATTATGTGTTTGTGATGTGGTTTTGAGATGGTTATTCTTCAAATATCAGAAACAAATAGTGATAGGTCTATTTAAAAAATTATAACCGTTTAGACTGAAAATAATAAGATAGTGTCTGTATTTTTATTATTTTTATTCAAAAATAATAACATAAAAATCTTTAAAGGTTTAAATAAATCGTTTTCAATATTGAGAATCCCTATATTCTATATAAATTAGAAACCTGCTAGAATCGGGAGGGGAGGGGTAGTGTGGTCATCATTGTCCACAACTCCTTTCATCCATGCAGCCTACAATTTCACTTTCTAAAAACATCAATAAGGTTATTTTAGGAATCTTTTTCAGTGGCGCCCGAAAGGGGAATAGCCGCTATTAGTTTTGTGTGGTCTGTCTGTCTGACCGTCCTTCCGTCCGGTTTAGATCTCAGAAACTAGAAAATAAAATAAAATAAAATAAAAGTTCCGATGCAACGGCTACTTTTTTATTTTCCGAAAATAAAGCATTTAATTTTTATAGTTTAATATTTAGATCTAGAGTTTTCGATCTAGATTCTTAGTTAGGCTATATAGTTTTATAAGAAGATATAGAGTATTTGGGAAGTTGGAAGCGTGGTCGAGAGGCTAAGTGAACTTGTTTTGGCTTGCCTACCTATAAAGGGGGCTAGAGGTTCGACACGCGACTCGAGAAAAGTTGTGTTTACTGAGCGCCTACAGGCAGCACGGAAAACCTTCTCCCCGCCTCCCCCCCCCCCCCCAACTGGTCCACAAATGAGATTGGACCATAGCTATAAGCATGAAAGTAGCTATAATTATCATTATTATTATTAGATCTAGTTAAAGATCAAGATCTTGAACTTCAATCATTTCTTGACTTTTTCGTCGGGATATTCTTTAATCCATCCAAAATGACCATTAATACTTAGATTATTAAGTCGTAGCCCAAAACCTCTGCAGGAATGGGGTTAGGTAGGGTTCGAACAGGAGACGCTTAAGAGGACAGCGAGGAGTGCATACCACACAACCAGACAGCCATCGTTCAGGACTATCCAAAACAAAAGAAGCTCTGTGTCAAGTCTTCGTGTTGTCACACTAAAATGAGGACTCACTATTATATATGCTTGAAAACGAGTCACAATAATTATCTTTGTTTAGGTCACAGTCTAACTGTCTGATAAACGCGGATCCATGGGCGTACATTCGGGGCCGCCTCAGAGTTTGTGTAAAACACAAATCCTTTCGTAATCTTGTTTTTCTAATGTTCGTGAAAATATTTATGTTTAAGATTTGACCTGGCTAGAGATAGTTTCTTTTCATCAATAACAAACTTAATTTGAACGTGTCTTATGGTCATGAACATCTTGAGTTGTTCAGTTTCATACATTGATGAATTATAATCCTTGAATTTCGCAGACTGTCCTTATCAAATGTTTGACTGCCAGAACTACGACACCTGCATAGACGATTCACTCACGTGTAACGGCTACAATGATTGCGGCAACAACCTGGACGAGACCACCGGCTGCCACAACCACGGCCCCTCCATTGACGTCAGCGTCAACCTCCCGGCCATCGTGGGGTGTAGTGTGGGCTTTGTGGTATTCGTCGTCATCATTGTGGTCACTGTGGTCATCTGCAGACGCAGGGGTGGCAAAGGTGGCTACAGCCAGTTCTAAAGGATTCGAGGAAAAAAAGTTTTAGTTGAAAAAGAGCACTACTCGAAACTTAAAACGGTCATCAAGAAAAAAGCAATTATCTAGAAATAAAACTGAAAAACTCATAGGCAATTGCAACAGAACATCAAAACAGAACATCAAAACAGAACATCAGATTATGAAGGAAAAAATTAACTGAAATGATCGCGAATCAAACAAAAAATGTCAATGAAAATGTATTTTAAGTTTTGTTTAAGTGTATTCTATCAGAGAGAGAGAAAGAGGGAGAGAGGCGGGGAGAGTTAGCCTGAAATAGAGTGAGAGAGAGGCGGGGAGAGTAAGCCTGAAATAGAGTGAGAGAGAGGCGGGGAGAGTTAGCCTGAAATAGAGTGAGAGGCGGGGAGAGTTAGCCTGAAATAGAGTGAGAGAGAGGCGGGGAGAGTAAGCCTGAAATAGAGAGAGAGAGAGAATGAGAGAGAGAGGCGGGGAGAGTTAGCCTGAAATAGAGCGAGAGAGAGGCGGGGAGAGTTAGCCTGAAATAGAGTGAGAGAGAGGCGGGGAGAGTTAGCCTGAAATAGAGTGAGAGAGAGGCGGGGAGAGTTAGCCTGAAATAGAGTGAGAGAGAGAATGAGAGAGAGAGAATGAGAGAGAGAGGCGGGGAGAGTTAGCCTGAAATAGAGTGAGAGAGAGGCGGGGAGAGTTAGCCTGAAATAGAGTGAAAGAGAGGCGGGGAGAGTTAGCCTGAAATAGAGTGAAAGAGAGGCGGGGAGAGTTAGCCTGAAATAGAGAGAGAGAGAGAATGAGAGAAAGGAGCATTAATAGAAGGGAAAGTATGCTGAAGTGTTTATGTCAGTGCAAAAGCATTGCGTGTGTATGAGTTTCCAAGTGTGTCATGTGTGTGTTCTAATGGCATTTTAATGTGTCACACACTTTAAACAGATAATTTGTTAATTTTATTTAAGAAGGCTTACATTTAAAAAAATATTAAATAAATGCTGCTGCTGTTTAATTCTATCGCTATATCAATTCTATATCTATTAGTTAATAAAATAGAACTCGCAGCAGACGTGATGCCCTCAAGTTTACATGATTTATACTATCCCATAGTCTATAAATTAGATTGGAATAAATATGAATAAAATTACAAAAGGAATGTTATAGTATACAAAATACATGCATACATACATTAAATAAATATCAGTGGCGTCATTGGGAGACACCGACTGGGGGGACGCCCAAGTGGAAACAAAATTAAAGTATTAAATTAAACTATTATACACTTATATAGAGAATAAAAGGCTTTCCGCGGCTCTTGTCAATCTCCTACTAAAAAGTTCATGGAAAGCTCCTGTATTTGTAAAATAGACTAAAAAGTTCATGGAAAGCTCCTGTATTTGTAAAATAGACTAAAAAGTTCATGGAAAGCTCCTGTATTTGTAAAATAGACTAAAAAGTTCATGGAAAGCTCCTGTATTTGTAAAATAGACTAAAAAGTTCATGTAAAGCTCCTGTATTTGTAAAATAGACTAAAAAGTTCATGGAAAGCTCCTGTATTTGTAAAATAGACTAAAAAGTTCATGGAAAGCTCCTGTATTTGTAAAATAGACTAAAAAGTTCATGGAAAGCTCCTGTATTTGTAAAATAGACTAAAAAGTTCATGGAAAGCTCCTGGAAACTCATAAAACTCTTCTAAAAAATAGACAAAGTTGTCATTTTGGGGTGCCAATCCTACGCGCCATAAAAAAATGGCATTATCAGCTTTCATTTAATAAAAATTTATTGCAAAGAATAATGTATATTCTTAATTGCTCACATATTATCCTTATCCCTATATTCAGACTGGACCCCTCGCAATCCGTTTCGCATTTTATACATTTAATGATTACTTTATAAGAAAAAGGGATTCCACTGAAATGATATTTAGGATATATTGTTGGTTATTGTAATTCTCAATCATCTTATATCAATCATCATATACGCGAATAATTTTGAAACAAACATGTACAATACTTCGTCAGTTGATGAAATAAAGAATTTTTTGTTTTATCTGCTACATCAATGATTGCTTCAAGTATGAGTAGAAGCTCAGCATTTCAAGTGATTTAGCTAATGGATTTCTACTCAATGCTGCTTTGCAGAAACATTTCTAAATCTCCGAAAACAAGCGTTAACACTGTTGCGTAGGGGGCTTACAAAATGAGTGTCCGAAATTTGTTTTTACATTAAGTATTACATTATCTCATGGGATGATATCGAATGTCAAAATACAGGAGCCCCTAAAGAGGTCAAGTCCCCTGGCCCCCTAGCAAACGATGATCCCAATAATAACCAGCACTTATTTGTGAGAACAAAACCTTTTCAGTGATCAGTTGTGTGAAACCTATATTACGTCATCGTCTTAAGGAAGAACATTTAGAATTTTAGATTCAGGTCTCCAACTCGGAGTGTCATCTATGCAGCCGGATATTTACAAGTTGGTTCAGGATACACTTTTCATGAATTAATGTAAGCACTAGATTCACGAGTTTCTAATAAAAAGGGTTTATTGTTTATTTTCTGTATTGTTTAAACCGTTTTGTTGATGTGATACGACTGTCAGAAATAAAATGGCCCGCCGACCGAATAAGGTTGAGCATCACTGCTCTAACCTTTTGTTTGTGATACAGAGTATGATGTTATGTTTTGGACATTTTGATAGAATTTAATTTTTTAAAAATATTAAACTATGTTGAACCGAAAGTGAAAATAAAATGTTCATAGATATACTTCTTATTTGTGAATAACATGTTCCAATATTTAGCCACTGACATTACAGTTTTAAAATTGTTAGCTATTGTAAATTGCATTTTTTCACTTGGGTGTCACCCCCCCTAACGGGTGTCACCCGGTGCACTAAGAAAACTAATGTTATGGGACCACCTGCTACAGCACCACCATCTATCCTCATTGACGATAACAAGCTAGATGCCGTAAATGAATTCTACTACCTTGGGTCTACAATTCAAGGTGACTTGTCACTAGAAGAGGAGATACAAAAACACAAAGGGAAGGCCGCATCAAATGGAGAACAATCGCATACCAAAAATCATTCTGTGCGGAAAACTTGCGTCTGGCTCAGGAAAAACTGGTCGCCCCCACCTCCATTACGTTGATGTGATATAAAGGGATTTAAAATAAGTGAACATTGATACTGAACATTGGGAAGACTTAGCCTTAGACCGCACTAGTTGGAGGGAGACGGTGACCAAGAAAGCTATGGACAGCGAGAAAACATGGGCCTCGGCTCTTGAAGAAAAGAGTGCCATACGGAAATTGGCCAGCTCCTCTACCAACAAATCGAAAGCCACCTTGACATGCAATATATGTGGACAGGAGTGTCTCTCCAAAATAGGGCTCCACAGCCAAATGAAAAAGTGTTCGAGATGAACCATAGTTCTTTCATGACTGAAATCAAAACCGTTTAAAAAATCTTGATAAAACTTGGCATAAATGTTCCGTGGGCACTAACTGGAACCGTGACGTATCCCTAGTAGCCCTAAAACAAACTTAAGAGCCTCAAAAAAAAAAAATCAAATTTTTGTCTCAAAAGCATTTTAAAATAAATTCGTTCCATATATCTGCAAATTTAGAAGCACTGACGTACTTTATAATCAAAATTTATGTTTCTAAAGCATTTTTTATACATTCGTTCGCTATAGCGTCCATGTTGACATGCATTTTAATAGTTCCATTCATGAGGCACAAGCAGCTGCAAGCAGAAATGACACAAAAACTCTCCATCGTATTGTCCAAGATCTCACTGGAGCAAAGAGTGGACATGGGGCACTGATAAAAGACAAGCAAGGCGAAACTTTGCTTACCAAAGAACCGGATGTAAGATGGGTAAAGAGCTTCAAAGAGACCCTTAACAAACCGTCGTAAAACCTGACTTACACTTTCAAATACACCTCTCTGGACAATGATCTCAAGGTCAAGACAGACCCAAAACTGCCGAGGAGGTTACTATGGCCATTACAGTGTTAAAGAACAACAAAGCACCAGGGCTAGACATGGTGTCAGCAGAAATGCTAAAATATGGAGGACAGTACATAGTGAACAGAATGACTGATCTCTTAAATGTCTGTTGGCGGACTGCAAAAGTCCCTGAGGAATGGTAAAAAGGAGTGATTGTAAAGGTTCCAAAAAGGGCTACTTGGCAGACTGCAACAACTGGAGGGGCATTACTCTCCTCTCTGTCCAGGGCAAAGTTTTCAGACAGCTTCAACAGTCTGTAGATGAGAGGCTCAGAGAAGAACAAGCAGGTTTCCGAAGAGACAGATCATGTACAGAGCAGATCTTCGTTCTACGAAATATCATAGAACAAAGTCTTGAGTACCAACAACGGCTAACGATCAGTGTCGTAGAAAGAAAGCGTTTGATAGTTTCCATCGAGAATCACTATGGAAAATAGTAAGAGAATACGGCATCCCAGAAAAATTCGTCCAGATCCTACGACACTTATACAGTCAGTCTAGTTGCTGCATTAAAACAATTTTTTTTAGCATCGAGACAGATGTGAGTCAGGGGTGCATCTTATCTCTCTTCCTTTTCCTCCTAGACATCGACTACATAATGAGGAGAGCAATGAACCAGACTGCCTTTGACGGACTTGGATTTTGCTGATATAAAGGCATACAAGAAATGACGAAGAGCCTAGATAGAGAGGCACAGAAAATTGGCTTCCGCATAAACTTGGATAAGACTAAAATTATGCGAGTGGGATATAAGGCAAAGGGTGCCCCCGTCCGACTTGGCGAGTCAAAGCTTGAAGAGCTAGACAAGTTCACGTACCTTGGAAGCATCATAACAACTGATGGGGATGCCTACCTTGATGTAGAGTGCCGAATAGGAAAAGCAGGGAGCTTTTTTCCAAAGGCTGCAGCCTATTCGAACAAGCCAAGCCATTGGACTCGAGACGAAAATACACCTTCTCAACACAATCGTCATTCCAACTGCAACATATACATGTGAGACATGAAAGTCATCTGTCAAAATTGAGAAAATACTAAATGTGGCTTAACAGAGATGGCTGAGACGGATTTTGGGATTCAGTTACACAGATCGGGTCTCAAACAAGGAAATCCTATGCCGAACTGGGAGTCGAACACTTAGTGAGGTGGTGACAGCGTCGCATGAGGTTTGCGAGACATGTTCTCCGACTAAATGAACTACGTATACCAAGAGTTGCGATAACATGGAGGCCAATACGAGGAAAGCGCAAACAGGGACGTCCTCGTGTAACTTGGCGACACACCTTTATGGAGGACATCAGAACTGTGGACGCCAGGTGGGAGGAGGCTTCAGACATTGCCAATGACAGTTCTCTATGGAAACAGCTTGCCTCCCAATGCGTCGAACGGCGCGGGAGTACCTAAGTCTAAGTAAGTAAGTCATGTGTCGTGCACACCTCTATGTAAACACACTATGATTGGACAGGTTACATGAGGCTCTATTTTGGGGATATTAAATATACTAACATACAATAATTAATAAGCTTCTTGCGCCATTGAATTCACTCTTATAATAGTAGGTCTACATCTATAATAATATTATCTAGACTCCAGATCTAGGTCTAAATATATGTAGACCTACAAGCAAATGTTTTTATAAAAAAATTGGATTTGGGTGGATTAGCTAATTTGATAACTCCATTCATACTATTTTTTAAATTCACGCTTTCTCTTTCTTATAATTGTTATAATTGTTTATTGTTTCCAAAACAGTCTCAGTGACTATATCGACAGTGATACGCAAATTAAGACTCTCGAGCCGCGGGTAATATATGTTTAGTCTATGTTGATGGAATATTGTATGTCAAGAAGAGTTGTGCCCATGCACAGGGGAACTACTCTAATAATCAAGATGGCTGATTAAACTTGTTTGTGTTTGCCTGAGATTGTTCTTATGTCAAGTGTATTTATATTTGAGTGTCCATCGTAACATGGTGGCAGTGGTTTACACATCTAGTAAAGGCCACGAAACTCACAACAGAGACAGAAGATATACGTGTAGCAACACTAATGACCATAATTGGAAGTGAGGCTGCAGACGTGTTTGAGTCATTTGGAAAAGGGCAGGAGACAAAAATAAATGAGATTTTAAAGAGTTTTGAAGAGTTCTATGTTGGGAGAACCAACGAAACATATGAGAGATATGTCTTCAATACGAGAAGACAGACAAGAAGAGGACGAGAACATTGACTCGTACATAACTGCACTGAAGAAACTGGCAAGCAGCTGCAATTTTGATAAACTAGAAGAGAGTCTGATTAGGGACCGAATTATCTTAGGGGTTAGAAGTGAACAATTGAAGATGAAACTGTTGCAAGATGATAAACTAACCTTACAGAAATACATAGATGTGTGTAGGAGATAGATAAAAGATCACAAAGTCAAATGAAGGATATCAGAGAAGGATGAGACGAACTATTGGACCCACCAACTGATGGAAACAATCTCAACATCTAAGTCTGGCTCAAAATACAGGAAGGAATATCAACAGAGGGACTAGGGGCCAAGACAATGAAAAACATGCAAGGGCGACCATGAATACATAAAGGAAAAATGTCCGGCCTGGGGAAAATCATGTCACATTTGTGGAGGCAGGAATCATTTCGCATAAGTCTGCAAAAAGAAAATATACAGCATTACTCAAGCAAAGACCCAGAGCAACGTAGACTCAGACACAGAAGAAGAAGTTACACTCCAAACTAAATGGGTAATGGCAATGAATGGCCCCAAAAAGCATAGGATGACGGCCGTCATGATGATCAACAACCAAAGAGTCAGATTTCAAGTGGACAGTGCCGCCGACGTCAATACCATAAACGAAAAATGTGTCCCCAGACCAGATAGTACGGACGTCCCAGAGGTTAACTATGTGGAGCAAGATGGTAATGGAGCCAAAAGGAAAAGCTACGTTAGTAACCACCAATCTAAAGACCAATGAGAAATTCAATGTAGAGTATGTGGTAGTACCAAATGATCTAACATGCCTGCTAGGATTATCAACACTGAGGAAGATGGAACTCATTCACATAAATGAAGACCGATTTATTGCCAAAGTCGAAGCCACAGGAAACAAACATCAAAACATTGACGCACTTGGTGACTTGGGCGTGGCTACATTGAAAATAGACAAGACAGTGAAGCCCAAAGTCCTACCATGTAGAAGAATACCTATATCATTAAAAGAGAAAGTCAGAGCCGAACTAAACTCATTAGTTCAACGAGGAATTCTGGAAAGAATAACTGAGCCCACTGAGTGGGTTAGTCAAATGGCATTGGTAGAGAAATCAGATGGCAGTATTAGAATCTGCATTGATCCTCACCTTGAACAAGGCACTATTGAGGGAGCATTACAACCTAACAACACTAGAATATATTTTGGCTGAAATTGGTAACGCCAAAATATTTAGCAAAGTCGACATTCAAGTAGCTTTTTGGCATATCAAACTAGACCCAGACTCGTCAGGTTTCACTGCAATGGCGACCCCATTCGGTAGATACAAATGGAATAGACTTCCTTTTGGTCTCAAAGTAAGCACGGAAGTTTTTCAAAGACATTTGAATGATGCGTTGGAGGGACTAACAGGATGTTTTAACG
Organism: Biomphalaria sudanica; assembly: GCA_036873155.1. Taxonomy (NCBI): domain Eukaryota; kingdom Metazoa; phylum Mollusca; class Gastropoda; family Planorbidae; genus Biomphalaria; species Biomphalaria sudanica. The sequence continues at coordinate 751,130 of JAZGLO010004004.1, forward strand.
TGGTGGATGATATCATGGTAATAGGCAAAGGGGACACAGTTGAAGAGGCTCGCAAAAATCACGAGGAAAACCTTTCAAAATTACTCAATAGGCTAAAGGAAAAGAACATCAGACTAAATGAAAAGAAATCAGCATTCCGAAAGTCAGAAATTGTGTTTTTGGGACACATTTCCCAGTCAGGAATAAAACCAGACCCAAACAAGGTGAGAGCCATAACAAATCTAAAACCCCCTGAAGACGTTACATCTGTTCGGAGATTTTGTGGAATGATACAATATCTATCAAGATTCATCCCAGGTCTTTCAGCAGACCTACAACCAATAACAGAACTGACTGTGAGAAAGCATTTAATAGTGTCAAACAGAAGATATCTAATCATGGAACCCTAAGTTATTTCGACCCGGAGAAAAAAGTAACGATTCAGGCGGACAGCAGTCAATATGGCCTAGGAGCTGTACTACTACAAAATGACAAACCCATAGCATACACATCAAGATCACTCACAGAGCCTCAGAAAAAGTGGACTCAAATTGAAAAGGAACTCTTGGCTGTAGTAATAGCTCTAGAAAAATTTGACCAGTACACGTACGGCAGAACAATAATAATACAGAATGATCATAAGCCATTGGAACATATACTCAATAAACCCCTCAGTTGTGCACATAAAAGGCTTCAAAGTTCAATGATGCGTTTGTACCGATACGATATTCAGTACCAGTATACCAAAGAAAACAGATTACAGATTGCCGAAACGCTAAGCAAAGACCATTTGCCAGAGCAGGAAGATTTTCCTGATACCTCTATCAACACTGTAGGACTGGCCCTCCCAGATATAATGTTAGATAAAGTGAAAGATGCAGTCAAAATAGACAATGAAATGCAGATGTTGGCCAGACAAGCATCATATTGTACCAGAACTTAAACAATATTGGTCACTTGTAGATGTACTGACCTATGAGGATGGCCTTCTAATGAAAGGAGATAGAATAATATCCCAAGAGCATTTAGAAAAGAAGTTGAAACCAAACTACATGCAGCACATTTAGGGTATGATGCCATGATGAGAAAAGCAAGGGACGCAGTTTTTTGGCCGGGAATAGCGGCAAGAATAAAAGAAAAAGCTAATGCATGCCAACCTTGTCAGCAAACCAGAAAGAAAGGGTTCAAATCCCTGGGACAAAGTTGGAATAGATTTGTTTCAAATATTTGACCAACAATACCTTGCAATAGTTGACTACTATTCAAATTTTATCGAAGTAGAACATCTGCACACGACAACAAGTCAAGTTGTTATAAGAAAACTAAAAAATTTGTTTGCCAGATACAGTGTCCCCAAAGTTTGTATCAGTGATTTTGAACCTCAGTTTTCATCTGCCGATTTCACCGCATTTATGAAAGCATGGGGTGTCCATCATTAAAAATCCTCACCAGGACATCATCAGTCAAACTGCAAGGCAGAGGCAGCAGTGAAAATATTAAAGAATCTGATGAAAAAATCCAAAGAAAGCAAATCAGATGCCTATGAAGCCCTATTAGAGTTTAGAAATACACCCAGGCAAGATACCAACCTAAGTCCGGCTCAGATGCTCTTTGGAAGGGCAACAAGAACGCTATTGCCTAGAAGAGAGCATCCGGCAAAAGTATCACAACAAGAAGCCGCAGCCAAAAGAGAAAAGCGACAACAAAGCGTCAGAAGACACTATGACAAAACAGCACGTGACATGAAGCTTATAAACGTCTGACAGAACGTCAATGATCCGACCTGGAGACAAGGAAAAGCATGTCGGAAAGTAAATGAACGTGCTTACATTATAGAAGGTGACAATGGTTTTAATTACCAACGAAACAGAAGACACCTAAAACCAGACACCTCTAACAACTTAGATTTTTATCCAGACAGAGAAAGTAATAGTATTGACATTTTCCCAGACGAAGAGAATGAGTGTAGTAACAGTCCACCCAACGCCCAAAACACTCACCAGTACTCTCTGCGTCCTAGGGCTACTTTACACAACCTAAGTTTAGATCAAATCATTAAAAAGCCAACTAGATTAAACAACACATTAGATCTCTTCTTAACCAACAGACCTGGATTAGTAGTAGATTATGATATCAGACCATGAGATCGTTGAAATACAGTCAGATAAAAGCAGTAGCCGATACAAACCCAAAAAGAATAAATGTAACCTAACACAACTACACCAAGCTGCATTAAACTTTTAACAAACATTCTTATTAGAAAAAGACATTAACCAACCAGTCGATGACCTCTGGAATTTTATTAAAAACCATCTTAAAAGCATTATACATTATAGAAAATCATATACCAACTAAATACATAGCAAACAAAATAAACAAATACTGGTTTAATCATGACTAAAGAATCTTTGTAAACAGAAGGAAAAGCTATATAGAAAATTTAAAGAAACTAAGGCAGAAAGAGTTTACAAAAAGTATATAAAAATTAAACACCTAACCTAAAAAGTAGCAGACAGCTGCAGAGTGAATACATAAACAATGTAATATCTAAAGATTACAACAAAAACCTATGGTCATACATTAAGTCTACGAAAATGGAATCAACGGGCATAGCGCCATTAAAGATGAACAAAACATAATACATAATAATAATAAAACTAAAGCAAACATCCTAAACAAATACTTTGCATCAGCATTCTCAGCCCCATGAGACAAAGACAAAATATTCTTTCAGGCATCGCTTAATCAGGGCAGAGTAACGAAGGACTGGAAAGAAGCTAATGTCACCCCCCCCCCCCCTATTTAAAAAAGGAGAAAAATCTGACCCAGGAAACTACAGACCAGTATCACTTACCAGCATCACATGTAAAATCTTAGAACACATAATATGTAGCAACATCATAAACCACTTATACAAACATAATGTCATCACCCCATACCAACATGGCTTTAGGAAATATAGATCTGAAACACAACTAATAGGACTAATTGATGATTTTTCAAAAGGTTTAGATAATAGTGAACAAATAGATGCTATCTTACTAGATTTTTACAAGGCTTTTGACAAAGTTCACCACAAAAATTTGCTTAAAAAAATTAAAATATTTCGGCATTAATGGTCCATTGCATCAGTGGATTAAAGATTTTCTGATAGGGAGAGAACAAAAGTAATAATAAATGGTTCTACATCAACACCGATAACAGTAAACTCAGGTGTACCTCAAGGAACAGTCATTGGTCCACTACTATTTTTAATTTACATAAATGATTTATCAAATTGCATTACCTCAGGAACAAAAGTCAGATTATTTGCAGACGATTGCATAATATATAGAATAATAAAAACAACACAAGACACAGATATTTTACAAAGAGAATTAGAGGAATTACAGAAATGGGAATCAAATTGGAGCATATCTTTCTACCCAGAAAAATGTCAGTTGTTAAGAGTAACAAATTAATTCCACTTATTCATGGCAAACCAGTAACACAGGCTAAAAATGCAAAATACCTAGGTGTTATAATAAATGAAAAACTGTCATGGAATACACATATTGATGAAACTATAAAAAAATCAAACAAAGCATTAGGGTTTATTAAAAGAAATTTCTATAAATCAAATTAGAACATAAAACTAAAATGTTATTAAACCTTCGTTAGGCCAATAATAGAATATGCATCCTCTGTTTGGGACCCTTCAACTCAAGAAAACATTTTTAAAAACTGGAACAGACACAAAATAGAGCAGTGAGATTCATAACAAACGAATATTTACATTTGACTAGAGTATCACCTATAGTAAAATCACTAAATTTAGAAAGCCTTTAGGACAGAAGACTCAAAAGTAAAGTAGCAATTATACATAAAACACTGAACCACAATCTTCAAATACAAAAACAAAATTTAATAAAATACTCTGAAAGACACAAAGATAAAGGCACAATCCTCGTCCCATATACTAGGACAAATTTGTACAAATATTTCTTCTTCCCTAGTGCTATTAGAGCATGGAATGGGTTGCCTGAGCTAGTCAGGAAAATCAGTGAGTTGGCAGAATTTAAGTCATTGGTTAATATGCATGACTAAATGCATGACGCGTAGGACGTAATCATCTTTTTTCAAGTAACGTCTGTATTGTATAAGATAAGATAAGATACACAAACAAATGTCCGCAGGCCACGGGAAATGTTCGGCTAGTAAATATAGATATATATGAAACATTATACAAATAGTCGTTAATTATTTAGATAATTCCCCCCCCCCCTGAGCTTTTCAACCTCCATTTTGTCTAGTACTGTTGGTTGTTAAATACATGACATGAACTTTGATTCAGTAACATCAATAATGCCAAAATGCGGCCTGCGTGTCATATCTTGTCCGTTACATTGTGATTTCAACCCCTTCGTATTTCCTGACCATACTTCCAAAAATTCGACAAGAACAAAAACACACACTAACACTTACAAAACGGGAATTGAATAAGCCCGCTACTTGCTTGTCAGTCTTTTGTAGGAAAGATTATCACTGATTAAGGGCTTAAAACATGACTTAACTGTTTTCCCACTTATGTGTAGCAGTCGCGTTCATTGGCAATGAGGAAGAAAAATCAGATTCTGATTGTACAATACTGAATAACATCCCGCATTAGAACACAAATAAAAACAAAGTTTCCCCACAGGGGCTCTCAATGTCCTCTTCATGGCAACAGACACTTACTTTCTTAGTCTTCTACGCAGTGTGCATCGTTTTCATCTGCTCAAGACATAACACTCATCCTTTGTACACTTTATTCTCGCATGCTGAGGATTTCCGCCGATTTAGTGTTTTCATATTTGCAATGGAATGACGCTTCTTACCGTCTCAGTTGTATTCGTTTAGTCACTGATACTCTGACAGTAGGTCATTTTGTGGAAATATAATCAGTAAATGTGACACGTATAATTCTTCCCACGTACTTTACTGGAAGCCAGGTAATTATTGAAGTGCATCTTTGTTTTCTTCTGTGTTATGAGATTCATAGATGCAGTGCTTTTTTTTGTGACGGTACGCACCGGTACGCGTACCGGCACCTTTTTCAATGTGGGAAAAAAATTATTACTTTTCTTGTATTTTAACGTTTAGTATTAATTTATTAGTAGTTAAAAGTTAGGCAATCCATCACTAAGTACAGGCACCTATTTTTTTATACAAAAAAAAAAACAACAACACTGCATTGTCTGTCCGTCCGTCCCGTTTAGATCTCGTAAACTAGAAAAGATATTGAAAATCCGACATCACAATATTTTAGACCATTCAAAGTTCTGATGCAACGGCTACTTTTTTTTCTGAAAGCGAAAAATCTCATTTTTAAAATCAGTTATGCAAGCATTTTTTAAAGAGAAAAAGCTAATTAGTATGCATTACAGATTAGACCAAATTTAAAATGAATAGTAATCTTGTAAACTTCATTTTCCTGAACTTTTTTTTAATATTGCGAAAATTATTATTATTTTTTAAATTTTCTTTTGAGGTTTCGAATAAGAGATTGAGCCGTTTAAAAACAATTACATCAATTTCAAGACTTCAGTTAGGCCAGGAGAGGCGCGGTAGCTGAGCGGTAAAGCGCTTGGCTTCCGAACCGGGAGTCCAGGGTTCGAATTCTGGTGAAGACTGGGATTTTCAACTTCTGAATCCTTGGGCGCCTGAGTCCACCCAGCTCTAATGGGTACCTGACATCAGTTGGGGAAAAGTAAAGGCTGTTGGTTGTTGTGCTGGCTACATGACACCCTCGTTAACCGTAGGCCACAAAAACAGATGAACTTTACATCATCTGCCCTGTAGACCACAAGGTCTGAAAGGGGAACTAGTTAGGCCAGGTTCACATCTAACTTTGCACTCACTTGCACCTATCCTTTGTTCTGCTGGACCGTTGGGGCACTACACAAGGTCTGTAAACCTTCATTCTCCATTCTTATCTCTCATTTGTCTTTGATATAATGTCATTTTGGATGTTCTTTCTGAAAATATTGAAGCCTGCCTGGGTGGACCACTTCTTTGTAACGTTGTTGTAATTTAGATTGTTGTCAAGTGTATAGCCTAATGAGGATGTGTGAAAACTGCGCGGTATAAAGAATATTTTTTTTATCTAAACTTACAATTGAAACGAAATTCGTATTAAAATTCTTTAAAAAAAAATTTAAATCAGTATTCTAATCCATGAATGGAAAATCTATTTTATAATGATCCATTGATACTTCTTTAATCGTGACCTTAGATGCATTTTTTTTTACGAATGCGAGAATCTATGAATGAAGCTTGATTTATTAATGAAGAAGCTTGTGAACTTTTTAATTAGACTTACTTCCCCTGAAGTTTTTCATTGAAAAGTGGTGTACATAGACTTATATATACTATATCTAGACTGGAAATGGAGATTTTTTTAACAGTACAAAAAATGTAAAAAACTTTGTAGAAAGTTGAATTAAGGCGTTGTTTTGTAAAGTAGTTAATAGAAGTAGTCATTTTTTTTCAACCCTAACCTATGTAACATATAATTTAATTTTTAGATCTAGATCTAGTAATTAAACATTAAAAATAAGAGTACTCGCGTCTCTAAATTATTATTTTGCAATTTTTAGATACATAATCAGAAAGATGTAGGTAATCAATCTATTTAAATGTACATAAGATAATTTAAATCAACATGAATTATTTCCATCTAGGATTTTTGAAACATTAGCTCATTGGAAACAAACAGGAAATGGCTTTATTTCATATATTTGGGTGAATATCTGAGAAACGATTTTGAATTATATCTAAACTTTGAAAACTAAAGATCATTACTTTTCTAAGACAGCAAAGATTGATTGGGGCCAGGGGGGGGGGGGGACTGGGTATCAAAATCGGCACGGGCATTACCATATAAACCGGCCCACAAATGGCATGTCATATATCTTCGGTGTGTGTGGGATTTTTACCCCACTCCGCAATCTATATCTATCTATCTATCTATCTATCTATCTATCTATCTATCTATCTATCTATATATATATATATATATATATATATATTTGTATCTATCTATCTATCTATCTATATCTATCTATCTATCTATCTCTCTATCTATCTATCTATCTATCTATCTATCAATCTATATATATATATTAGTGTGTGTTTATGTAATTAATCTTCATCGCATTCTAATCTTTCATTCTTTCAAACGTTTTTTTCTAGCCTAGAATACTCTCTTCCTATAATTAGTGGAAAGACAGTACACACCGACAGCTAGGGAGTCCGGGGCGATCATTTCCGTTATTTTAAGCTTTAAAAATGCATATTCTGAGGTATATACAGTGCAAATAGCCTGCTACTCTTCCGCTAAAAAAAATTCAAATACTAAATTTGCTATTCACTGGGTTCAGCGACTGGTAGAAAATGGTAAAATGCTTTAGTTTTTGTATTGGAAGGGGAGGGCAACCACAAAACCTTTTTGGCTACGCTCATGAAATTTGATGACTGTAGTTTGCATAAGTTGGCTGCACTGGAGCAGTAAGTAAAGTTTCCCTTTCAGACAATGAGGTCTGAGGCAAGTGATGGTTTGAACCCCTCCCCTCCCGACTACGCCCAAGTGTTATATTATAGGTGTAAGCCTAATTCTCTAAAAATATATACAGTTTGATAACACATCGAAAACTGGATGGATGCTTTCGTAGGATTACATAATGTATTCTATTTATACATGTATGCAGTCTGGAAACTATAAACAATACAATATCAGACGAATGAGTTTGAAGCTTTTTGGTATTACTTATAGATTACAGACGTTTCTTAAAAAAATAAGATAGTTACGTCCTACGCATTCCATGTGTCAATCTAGTCATGCATGTTGATCTGTGACTTAAAATAATAAATCATTTGTTTCCTGGCTGACTCAGGCAACCCATTCCAATAAAAGATAAGAGAAAGCAGAACGGTTAAAGAGGTACTTACTTAATGTGAAAAGCTCTTGCTTCGTCCTAGTACATTCTCAAAAACGCGATTTGTATATATATGAATATACCATGACCCATTATTTAAAATATAAATTAAATCTCCTTTCATTAAATATCGGATTTGACATTTTCATCATAAATGACTTCATACTAAGCATAAGTTTGCCATTAATTTTAATTTATTTAGATCTAGATTTATTTTTTAATTAAATAATATTTTTTTTGTAAGCCTTAAGTGTAGTATTTTTAGATCTATGTTATAAAAAAATAAACAAAAATAAACTTACTATTTCTTTTCAAATCGCAAAAAGTAAAGCTTTATACCCATATTGAGCCGTGAATAAGTTGGGTGGTTTGCAATATCGCGACTGTGTGTATGTGTTAAAGTTAATTTCTATTAAGTATTGTTAAAGAGCTCATTGTCGCGCCTTTTTTTTCTGCGTTATATCAATGTTTTCTAACTCTCAACCCTCTTTTTCGTTAACTGACAATGGAACCATCAGAAGACGGGGGAGGGAAGGAGCACACAAAAAAATGGGAGCGCCATCAAACGTCCATGCCGACCAGCAAATGATTAGGGCAAACACAGCCTCGAAGACATCAAAGCAGTCTATGCCGCTCGTGAATAGCAGAAAGTACAGTCTAACGTTTTGCAAATGATAATACGTACAGTATATTGTATTTTTCTTGATATTCTTGTTGAATTTCAAACAAAATTAATTGTAATAATAGAGTACGCACATTCCATGTGCCCAGTTTAAGAGTGGAACTCCTCTTTTTTTCTTCATGTCGACTGGTACATTGGCTTTGTGCCTGCTTTTCAGATTTTGTCCTATCCTCGTGTACCCAAACAAGAAAGACAGGCATGACAGGACAGCACCTTATTGGCTGGGGGCTGCCCAGCTTGAGGCGGGCGGTAGCTGTCCATTGGAATCCTAGGATCCCTCCCACCGACGAAAGTAGCCCCTGGCGCCCTGCTCTACGTCAATTGAACATTTGAGCTTATAACCGGTGACTGCCACTTCCCGTGTTTGGCCGACGCCAAAGGCTAAGCTGGAGTGTCCTTTCCAGTTTTTGTTGGGTAAGGGCTTTAAATAAGTGAGATGAAAGCCTGGGCATTGTTTATGGTCGGAACAATGTCGCCCACACAGCAGTTACCCCTCTCCGCGCAGCTGATGTGACCAAAGGAACGGAATATCCAATATAGTTTGGGAACAGTAGCGCCACAGGATCTGCCAGGCTGTAGAACGGTGTGCCACAGTCCGCCTAAGGGTCACCAGCTCCTGATTTTTCCTCAGCGAAGCCTTTCCCGTGTTTGGGTATAGCCGCAGGGCAGCGGAGGTTTGGATTCAGAGTTTTCTTCTCCTAGATGGGTAGCCAACCAAGGCTAACGAGCCCCTTCTGCCCTAAGCTTACTGGTTTAGGCGCCAGTTGCTCGCCTTTGCCCCTTCTCCTGTCTGTGGTAACTAACGGTTCCGCCAGAATCAGTAACTGAGCCACACGTGAAGGCCAGGAGTTGGACTGGTTGTCAGAGGCTATTTGAGACGCATGCCATTGGAAGCACTTTGTAGGTAATGATGGGCTTAAGACCAGTACCACTTCAGGCGTTAACAACCTTGCGGAACCAATTGTAATAATAATTTAAAAAAAAACAACAAGAAAACGTGTTCGGGTCTTTGTGTCTTGCAGCTGTCACTTTTTTTTTTAAGTTGTCTGCATTGAATTTTTTTCTTTGGTCGCAACCAGACCGGCCCATTTGGTACCGGCCCACCGGGCATTTGCCCGTTTGCCCATATAGCCAGTCCGCCCCTGATTGGGGCGACTCCCCTTAGAGCCTGAAAAAAAAAGAGTTAACGTACATAAAAATCTATACATGTATAGGTCTGTGAATCGATCAATCGCGGATAAGAATTTATTTCCGGTTTCCAGTCTAGATATAATATATAAGTCTATGGTGGTGTAATTTTTTTGAAAAATCTGCTTGCATATATAATTTTAAAAATTAAAGATGGTTCACTTTCGGAAAAGAAAAAAGGTAACCGTTGCATCAGAACTTTGAATGATAAAAAATATCAAGATGTCTGATTTTCATTTTCTCTTCTAGTTTCTGAGATCTAAACGTACACCACCTTTGAGATGTGCGAGTTTCACCTTTCCCACCACAGTAGAACACTGACTTTTATTTTCCTGTACCGCCCACCACCAAGCAAGAGAAATAAATTGACAAAAAAAGTTTTCATCGAAGAATTTCAAGACCTCCTTGACAGTCACATATCAACAAAAGATCTATTTGTCATAGGCGATGTGAACTTGCATTTAGACAGTGAAAATGAGACATACGCGATGTCGCTGAAAAATGCGCTAAAGGATCGCAACTTAGACCAACTGATAAATGTTCCGACACACGTCAAAGGCCATACTCTTGACTGGATTGTTACAAATGCAAGTGAGCTTATAGCCAAACTCAATGTCGCAGACCGCGGCTTGTCAGATCATTTTCTTGTACACTTTGAAATGCGCCTATCAAAAGCAAAAAAGCCAAAGAAAAACGTGACTTCCCGTAAACTTAAAGCCATAGATATTGGCTCCTTCAAAATGGACATGACCTCTTTGCTGTTGCAACAGGGCAACACAGACGTTCTCAGCAATTAAATTCTTGCTTGAAAAAGTTGCTGGACAGCCATGCACCTCTTGTCACTCGTACAGTCTCAGTTAGGCCATCTGCACCCTGGTTGACGGAAGACATAAAGACTGCCAAACTTATTCGCCGACGTGCCGAACGTACATTTCAAAAGACAAGTCTGACGATACATCGACAAATATACATACTAGAAAAAACAAGGTTAACCGTATGATTAGAGACGCAAAAGCTAGTCATATTCAACAAAAAATCGAAACTTCTGATTCTTCAAAGGAGCTATTTAGGATCACCGCTGAAATGTTAGGGGGAGCAAATAACGAGCGTTTGTCGTCATCTATCCCAGTATCTAAACTTCCTGATTCCTTCAATAGATTCTTCATAGGGAAGATTGAGCAGATCAGAAATGACATGCCATCCCTCTCATCACAGCTTGACCACTCTCCAATCTTTCAAAATACTCCTTTTTGCGAATTTCAGCGTGTATCTGAAGATTATGTCAAAAGTACTTTTCTAAAGATGCCTAATAAGTCATGTGACCTTGATCCCATTCCAACTTCCTAGCTCCTTGAATGTTTAGTAGAGCTTGTATCTACAATTACTAACATTGTGAACTCTTCACTGACTTCAGGCATTGTACCAAAGCAATTTAAGCATGCACTTGTCAGGCCCTTATTAAAGAAATCCAGTCTTGACCCGGAATGTCAAAAAAACTATCGCCCGGTATCAAATCTTCTCTTCCTGTCAAGGCTTCTGGAGCGCATCGTGTTACGCAAATTCTATCTCATCTTGAACAGTACTGTCTCTTGGAAGAATTTCAATCTGCATATAGGAAATGCCGTAGCACAGAGACAGCAGTGGTCAGGGTATTAAACGACTTACTTCACAATTCCGACAAAGACCACATATCAATTCTTTCCATGATGGACTTGTCCGCAGCCTTTGATACGCTAGACCATGAAATTATGATGGCAAGATTCTCTGCAGCTTTTGGTTTAGCAGGAGTCGTCCTAAAGTGGCTTGGATCCTACCTGACGGAACGCACCCAAAGTGTCGTTGTTAGCGGGACGGAATCAACAAGCTTACTTTTGAAGTACGGAGTACCCCAAGGATCAGTTTTAGGCCCAGTACTGTTCACTATGTATACATATCCACTCAGCGGTGTCATACGGCCAACCGGTATCTTATACCATTTCTTTGCCGATGACTCACAGTTATACGATTCATCAGTACCCTCAGAGGTGTCGCATCTGGCAGAGAAAATCAGTAGTACCGTTGCAAGGGTGAGCGATTGGATGGTTGAAAATAAACTCAAGATGAACGAAGACAAGACAGAAATAATTAAGATTGGCACTAGGAACAATGTCTCAAAAGTTGAAAGCACAGATTCTCTCTTTATCACGAACTGCCATGTTCCTTTTGCGGAATCTTGGAGTTTTCTTCGACTCAACACTATCTTTCGACCCACACATAAGTCAGCTCTGCAAAGGTCTTTATCTGCAGCTGCGCAGATTAGGCCAGATCCGACCATATTTAACAACGGAGTCATCAAAAACGCTAGCTGTGGCATTCATACTCTCCCGCCTTGACTACTGCAACGCCGTGCTAGCAGGTATACCTGATGACAAAATAGCCAAGCTGCAACGTATACAGAACAACGCCGCTCGATTAGTCCTTAAAAAAAATAGACAAGATTCTGCTACTACGCTCTTGCGCACGCTCCATTGGCTTCCCGTGAAAGCGAGAATCGATTACAAGGTCGCCACACTTTGTCATCAGTGTATATATAACAACGAGATGCCCTTGTACCTTAGAGAACTAATTACTCCATATGTCCCCCAGAGAGCCCTGCGCTCAATGGACTCAACGCTTTTAGTAGTGCCACGTTTCTCCCTCAAAAGCTACGGTCTGCGGGCTTTTTCAGTTCACGGTCCAAAGGTTTGGAACTCACTCCCCATTGATCTCAGACAGACAACATGCTACACCACTTTTCAGAAGAACATTAAGAACTATCTGTTTAAAACTTTTTTAGATTAGTTTGTCATGTTAGCTCTTGTGTTTGTGTTTGTAATGTTGTTACAGCGCCTTGAGCCTACATTTTGTTTGTTAACAGCGCTTTATAAATAAAATTATTATTATTATTATTAAACTACATACGAAGGACTAAGTCCAGACTGTTCAACAATTGAAACGAACTTTAGTTCAGAACGGGCCACAGTCGAGTCTCTGTCGCTATTAGATGTTTTCGCCTCGAAGTCCTAATGCTAACTAATAAAACATTAGCTCCTGCTTTTCATGACGTCACTAAATGTCGCGTTCAAAGTCCTTCAATACGTCGCTAAGCTAACCAAGTTCTTTATAAGAGCTTCATTAGAAAACCCTACCTCTCAATATCTTCACTACATAATGGTGAACTTTTTCTAATCATGTTATCTGAACAATCTGTATTGAGTCATTATTTAACTTCAAATTGTCCTTCTCGATAACTCATGTAGGTCATCAATTAAAATATAAACCATTGAAATGAATTGATTAGAAGCCCTTTAAAAAGCTTCATATAATGCGACCAATTCATTGATTGTACCGAGGCTGATGTCTATAAATTACACAATGTGTCTCTATCGTTTTCAATTTGCTTTCATTTTTTTTAAATTTCCAATCTACCATTTACTTAAGAAACATCAGACGACGCAGATCCAGTAAGTCCATACAAACGAAGTTCTCAAGGGGTGGAACTATAACTTAAACTTACCAATATGTTCACATATCAGTATACACTGTTATCAATCACCGGATGTATCTTTCTAAGATCAATGAGAGGGGGTGAGAGAAAGAGAGAAAACACATAATCTAGTTCATTTGAGCCACAGTGTGCATTATCTATATCACAGCATATCTCTGTCGCTCTCTCTCTCTCTTCCTTCCTCCTCTCTTACTTGCTATGATCGCGATCTCTCTCTCTCTCTCTCTCTCTCTCTCTCTCTCTCTCTCGTCGTCTCACTCGCTTAAGACAGGTTTTTATAATTAACACCCAGGTTTTATTTGTTTAACGCAAGCTTCTAATATTAGAAATTGGGTCACCGATTCAATCTTGTGACCCAACAAAACAACAATGTGTTAACATTGGGTTTTCCAGAGTAGAGCAGCAGGATAGAACAATACCAACAGTGCAATATCAACTGAATATTTTTAAAAACAACACTAACCTAAACTTATTTTCATCTTTACATTCAGGTTTGAATAATTTAAAATAACCTTTTCTACTTTTCAAAGTTGCGCACCTTATATATTTATTTTTTTGCTTACGTTAATGTATAGAACCGTTCATTTGTTCTCAGGCTACTGTAACAATTTTTTTACAATGAGTTTTTCCCTTTTTTTCTGACTTATAACAATAATAATATAAAAATAAACGCTTCCTCGTACATTCCTTTGGTCAACGAATGTGAGTATTATTTCATTGCATTGGACCGGCCCGTCAAGTTTCACTTCTCACCCCTCCCCCTTTTCCACAATCTCCGCCTTCACAAATGGTTTTATTTATAGCATTGGATTATTCTTTTGCTTTTCAGTTCTTATTCGAAATATTTGATAAGTTCTTATATTTTTGGTCTGGGCCCATTTTCTTATTACATACTGCAAATAGTTATTCTCATATAATTTTTTTTATTGGTTCTTTATGCAAACAAAGACAACTAACAAAATAATGCGACACTGTTAAGAAATCTTATTATTGAAAATACGAAAATATAGTTGAAAAAACACTTCGAAATGATTATTTGAACTGGCTCCTCTGACTTCTACACATTTAGTTTTCTTGCTAGTCTAAAAGTCTCATTATTGCTAACAGGTTGTCTAGTTTATACACTTACTTAGACTTAGGTCCTCCCGCGCCGTTCGGTGCATTGGGCGGCAAGCTGTCTCCATAAAGATCTGTCACTGGCAAATGTCTGAAGCCTCCTCCCACCTGGTGTCCACTGTTCTGAGGTCCTCCATGAAGGTGTGTCGCCAAGTAATACGAGGGCGTCACTGTTTGAGCTTTCCTTGTTTTGGCTTCCATGTTATCGCAACTCTTGGTGTGCGTAATTCATTTTGACGTAGAACATGTCCCGCATCAACGTCAAATTATTTTTTGAAAATGTATTACTTTTAAACAATCAAAACAATTGCTTATTCTTTATCCATTGGCAAAATGTGATGGGGACTGCCTCTTAGTTTGTGTTATAACGTAAACTCTCTTTGTAATTTTTTTTCAACTAAAATATGTATAAATGTTGTTTGTTTTTTTGTTACTTACAACTAAAATCTTAACACATTTTTTTTTAATTGGTCGGGGGGGGGGGGGGAAGTTCGTAGGTCTAAAATCAGCATATAGGTTGTATTTTTTGTCTACAAACATAATTCAAATAAGTTTTAAATTTAAATATATTTCAGGTTTTTCTTTGTCACTTTAACGAATTAGACAAAAATGTATTCTATAACAGTACTGTTGGCTTTCTTGTGTTGTTTAAGTTTATGTCAGGCGACCACATATCCAAGCACATGTAAGTAATTTTAAAGAGTTTACAAATACTTTAATTTTCGTACTATTTGAATGTGTTCATTTGTCAACCCAGCCTCAGTGGTGCAGCATTTGTGAAAGTTTAAATTAGTTATGACCACAAACTGCCGTCATAAACTGCTGTACATCATAATTGTTAGACTGAGCTTCACTTGAGATACTATAAGTCAAGTAAAAGAACATTTTCTTCTTAGGTAGACGTCATGGGCGTAGCCAGGATTTCTCATCTCATGTGTGTGTGTACATAATTCATCTTTATTATATTCTGACCATTCATTTTTTCGGAAGACATCTATTGTACCCTAGAATATGTTCTTCATGGAGTTAGTGGAAAAACTATAAACACCCGGCCCTTGCCAGCAAGGGGGTCTGGGGGAGAGATGTGAGCTTCCCTAGCGGGGTTCGGATGGAGATTCGCCGCCAGGCACTATTGCCGGTATTTAAAACAAAAAAAAATGCATATTGTGAGGTATCTACAGTGCATTATCATGCTATTATAAAACTTTAGTTTAAAAACATTATCTGCTATTCTTACTTACTTAGGACTTAGATACTCCCGCACCGTTCGACGCATAAGGCGCTTGTCTCCACAAAAATCTGTCACTGGCAATGTCGGAAGCATCTTTCCACCTGGTGTCCACTGCTCTGAGGTCTTCCATGAAAGTGTGGCGCCAAGTTATGCGAGGACGTTTGCGCTTTCCTCGTAATGGCCTCCATGTCAACGCAACTCTTGGTATGCGTAATTTATTTTGTCGAAAAATATGTCCCTCAAACCTCAAGCGACGCTCTATCACAACCTTACTAAGTGGTCGACTCCCAGTTCGGCATAGGATTTCCTTGTTTGAGACCCTATATCTATAACTGACTCCTGAAATCCACCTTAGCCATCTTTGTTGAGCCACATTTAGTCTTTTTTCAATTTCCGCAGATGACTTCCATGCTTTTCACTGCACTTTATTAAAGGAGCCAGCGACTGGTAGATATGTGTAATCTCTATTGGCTACGCTTTTGGAATTTTGTGACTGTAGTTTGCTTTAGATTTTATATCGAAAAGGAAAGTTTTATGGTCAAAACCATCTGTTGGGGGGTTTTAGTCTCTAAAATCTCTGTATTTTACAAAACAAACTCAAAACCCCTTTAGCTACGCTCATAGAATTGGTGACTGTAGTTTGCGTTAGAATAATATTGAAGAGATTTTAAACTCAAAACCATCTGGAGGGGGGTTAAACTCAAAATCCTCCTTGGCTATAATAATAGAATTTTGATTGTGTAATTTGCTTTTTTTTTAATACTACAGAGGTGGTTTTTAGTTTCAAACTCCCCTGGAGGGTGGAGGTTTAAACTCAAAACTACCCTTGGCTATGCTAATAGAATTTTCAGTGTGTAATTTGCTTTTTTTTTATTGAAGAGGTGTTTTTTTTACCTTCAAACCCCGCTGGAGGGTGGTTTTAAACTCAAAATCATGTTGAGGGGTTTTGTACTTAAAGTCCTTTGGAGAAGGTGGCTTATACTCAAAACCCTCCTTGGCTACGCTCATAGAGTTTTGTGTGTAATTTGCTTTTTTTTTATATTTAAGAAGTGGCTTTTAGTTTCAAACCCCGTTGGAGGACAATTCAGCTAGAATAAGTCTTACCATAAACAGAAGGAAATGTGTTCCAAATAAAAGCATCCAACAGCACATCCATTACAGTCCAAGGTGAGGCGTTGGAAAAGGTGGAAAGCTTTACCTATATCAGCAGTATCCTAGACCACCATGGGGGAACAGATGCAGATGTCAGAATCCGCACTTGTAAAGCTGGAGCAACCTTCCATCAGCTGAAGAGCACCTGGGGCTCTAGGGAAATAAGCACCACCACCAAGATCAGGCTCTTTAACACCATTGTAAAGCTGAATCTACTTTATTGAGCAGAGACACATCACCACCATGAAAAAAATCCAGGTATTCATCAATACTTGGCTGAAGAAGATTCTTAAGATCCGCTGCCACACAAGATTTCGAATGAAGAACAGTGGCAACAGGACTGCAAGAAAAGGTCACAGCTTTAAGCGAAGTGGGAAAAAGAGTAAGCCTCAAAATACCTAAAGTAAACAATAAACAAATTGGAGACATAGTACTGGATTCTCAGACAATAGACCAAGTAGAAAATTTTATCTACCTTGGGAGTGTAGTCAGTATATAAGGTGGAACAGATGAAGACATTAAACGCCTTATAAATCTAGCGCGTCAGACATTTACACAGCTTAAACCAACCTGGAAATCTCCTTACATCTCAAACAAGACTAAACTAAGAATCTTTAACTCTAATGTCAAGGCTGTCCTACTGTGTGGTTCTGAATCATGGAATACAACTGAAGCGACAACAACATAAAAAATACAGACCTTCATCAACAGATGTCTGAGAAATATCCTAAAAATACACTGGTACGACAAAGTAGAAAACACCAAACTGTGGGAGATGAGTGGACAGAAAAATATAGAAGTGCAGATCTTAGAGAGAAAGTGGAGATAGATTGGTCACATCCTTAGAAAAGATACCATCAACAGAGCTAGGCAGGCCTTAGAGTGGAACCCCCAGGGAACAAGACGCAGAGGAAGACCAAAAAGAACATGGCGACGCAGTGTACTTGAAGAAGCCGAGAGGACCGGGAAGAGCTGGGAAACCATAAAAAAAACTAGAAAGAGACCGTGGAGAATGGCGTGTTTTTGTCGAGGCCCTATGTTCCATGAGGAACTCAAAGGAGTGATGATGATGATGAATAATTATGAAAAAAATGATAACTTGATCAGAGAATGGGAAGTGGGAGAACATGTGTCAAAACGTTTGAGCAGAGAGACAGAGTGAGTTGATAGAAGCTTTGTACCAGCCAGACAGAGTGAGTTGATAGAAGCTTTGTACAACTAAAACTAAACCAGATCTCTAGTGTTTTCATGTTAACAAGGAGCAGACTATTTGCATTTAAATTAATGTATGAGAATCTCTTATAAACTGTAAATCTACCTTTTGTTACATTCACAACACCTGTAACGTTTATGCAAAGCAGTTTAAAAAGTTTACTTAAATATCTACATACTGAAACGACCTTTTATATGTACAGTGTGCATTATCAAATTAGTGTGGCACGATATATATATATATATATATATCATGTATTTTATTTTAGATTACATGAACGGCAATTGTGGCAAATCAATATTTGTGAATGGTGACGCTCTCATCAAGATATACACTAACTCCTATGGATCTGGTGCTTGTACAATTAACCTCTATTCTGTTCATGGGGCAAACCTGGTCGCATCGTTTTATAGCTACTATATGCCTAGTACCTACTACGTTTACCCTTGTCAGTGGGAGTTCATTCAGTTGGGAACACCTGGTAACATCAATATGCTAGGTGAGTACATTTATATAGAATACTAAGCATTTCTGTGTACATTTGTAACAGATTATAATCCGTCAATAGGGAAAGAAAAAAAATTCTTTAGTATATTTTTGACATCTCTTAACAAGTACTCAGATTTGTAAACAATACAAAATGGTCAATACCCGTTTTATTTTATGTAGATCTACTAGTACCGAAGCAGGCCGTTTAGATGCAGCTATAACACAACATCCACTCACGCGATGGTCGTTTTTGTGAAGCCTTTTTACGCTTAACGTTTTGGCGCGTGATGTTTTAGTCACATTATATATGATCATTTTATAATGTCTTTAAAAAGAACGATACATGTCTATGTTTTTGTATGTGTTTATGTTCAAAAGTATTTTTCTGTAAAGAACAATTGTTATTTTTTTGTCCATTAGATTTAGGATTTCAGTTAAATAATTAACTAGTAGGTCACCACGTGAATTAATCTCTCTAAACAATAAGCATTAAGTGTTCCGCTAAGTAAGAGATTAGGAAAACATTGACTTAATGATTAGTATTGAATAGAGAAAAAAAAAAGATGTTTATACCGAATTATTTTTTTTTAAATTATCGACAGAACTTTTCGAGACAAAACGGCTGCGCCAAAATGTCGCTTACACCTAGAGTTGTCACCTCTCTTGACTATTTATTGTGTACATCTCTATCTTGTGGTAATTTTATCTTGAAACGCCTAAACATTAAACTTAAAGAGCTATTTGAATTTTACAACAGAAAAACCAAGAAGCAGTGTAGGCCTACTTTTTATATTTAATTATCTTGAGTTCAATTTACAACTCCTCATATAGCTTGCAAACTCAACTTAGAGGCTACGTATATCTTAAGGTATTCATGAATAAACGTTCATGCACATTTTGCACAGCGTCTTATGAAGAAATTAGATGATCTGTTAATAGAAGACATTGAATGTGCAAAAGAGATACAAGAAACCCATAGCAAAGACAAACAGACACGAACACTCTTTTGTTCCCCTGACAATCAAATCAATAAATAACAACAATCTGGTATAAACTTTGTCACATGTAAATTATGAGTGAGTCTGGTGTGAATGTACACTTTGGTTTCTTATAGTTATAATGTTTTTTGTTTAGTGTAATGCACAAATTGTAAAACAAATTTTCGTACGGACAATAAAGATAATTATAATAATTATTATTATTATTTACAAGAAATAAATAAAACTAGTCGACCCACGGCGTAGCGGTTCCCGGTCATTTCATCGGGGTCACTTCATTACCAGTCACTTCATCCCCCGTCACTTCATTACCAGTCACTTCATCCCCCGTCACTTCATCCCCCGTCACTTCATCACCCGTCACTTCATTACCAGTCACTTCATCCCCCGTCACTTCATTACCAGTCATTTCATCCCCCGTCACTTCATTACCAGTCACTTCATCCCCCGTCACTTCATTACCAGTCACTTCATCCCCCGTCACTTATTTCCAGTCATTTCATCCCCCGTCACTTCATTACCAGTCACTTCATCCCCCGTCACTTCATTACCAGTCACTTCATCCCCCGTCACTTCATTACCAGTCATTTCATCCCCCGTCACTTCATTACCAGTCATTTCATCCCCCGTCATTTCATCCCCCGTCACTTCATTACCAGTCACTTCATCCCCCGTCACTTATTTCCAGTCATTTCATCCCCCGTCACTTCATTACCAGTCACTTCATCCCCCGTCACTTCATTACCAGTCATTTCATCCCCCGTCATTTCATCCCCCGTCACTTCATTACCAGTCACTTCATTCCCCGTCACTTATTTCCAGTCATTTCATCCCCCGTCACTTCATTACCAGTCACTTCATTACCAGTCATTTCATCCCCCGTCACTTCATTACCAGTCACTTCATCCCCCGTCACTTCATTACCAGTCACTTCATCACCAGTCACTTCATCCCCCGTCACTTCATCACCAGTCATTTCATCCCCCGTCACTTCATTACCAGTCACTTCATCCCCCGTCACTTCATTACCAGTCACTTCATCCCCCGTCACTTCATTACCAGTCACTTAATCCCCCGTCACTTCATTACCAGTCACTTCATCCCCCGTCACTTCATTACCAGTCACTTCATCCCCCGTCACTTCATTACCAGTCATTTCATCCCCCGTCACTTCATTACCAGTCACTTCATCCCCCGTCACTTCATCCCCCGTCACTTCATTACCAGTCACTTCATTTCCCGTTACTTCATCCCCCGTCACTTCATCCCCCGTCACTTCATCCCCCGTCACTTCATTACCAGTCACTTCATTACCAGTCACTTCATCCCCCGTCACTTCATTACCAGTCACTTCATCCCCCGTCACTTCATTACCAGTCACTTCATCCCCCGTCACTTCATTACCAGTCATTTCATCCCCCGTCACTTTATTACCAGTCACTTCATCCCCCGTCACTTCATTACCAGTCACTTCATCCCCCGTCACTTCATTACCAGTCACTTCATCCCCCGTTACTTCATTACCAGTCACTTCATCCCCCGTCACTTCATTACCAGTCACTTCATCCCCCGTCACTTCATTACCAGTCATTTCATCCCCCGTCACTTCATTACCAGTCATTTCATCCCCCGTCACTTCATTACCAGTCACTTCATCCCCCGTCACTTCATTCCCTGGTCATTTCATTCCCTGGTCATTTCATCCCCTGGTCATTTCATCCCTGGTCAATTCATCCCCTGGTCATTTCATCCCCTGGTCATTTCATCCCCTGGTCATTTCATCCCCTTGTCACTTCATTCTCTTGTCATTTCATTCTCTTGTCATTTCATCCCCTGGTCATTTCATCCCCTGGTCATTTCATCCCCTTGTCACTTCATTCTCTTGTCACTTCATTATCTTGTCACTTCATTCTCTTGTCACTTCATTATCTTGTCATTTCATCCCCCGGTCATTTCATCCCCTTGTCACTTTATTCTCTTGTCACTTCATTCTCTTGTCACTTCATTATCTTGTCATTTCATCCCCCGGTCATTTCATCCCCAATTAAATAATTTATATATTATGTAGAATGCTTTTTAACATGTTTGACGTTACTAATGCGTTGATAGTGTTTCCTCTTCCACTTTGTATTCTTAATGAGAAATCTTATATTATATTGTAAATCTGGGTGTGTACTTTGCTACAGCGCTTCTATTGGATGTGGGGGATGTTATATTATAATATTATCCTGCGCATGACGTAATGATCAAAGACCAAGGTTGGTGCAAGTAGTGGAAATCTTTTGCGAGATAAAATTGTGATTAGAATAATTATGACCGTGCCGCTGATAACTTATCATCAAGGGCCAAGGTGTGGTGGAAGTACGACCATGTTTCACTTTATTTTATTTTTCAATCGCTCTTTCTTGAAAATAAGGTTTTATTTTTTTTTTCTAATAAAGGCGGAATTCCCCCATCCTCAGGATATCATGTCAACTATATATGTTTTGCTTTAATTCCTTTTAAACATTAACGCTATAAATTGTGTTATAGGACTTTATTTTTATCGATATTTCATTTCTACATGTATATGTAAGTATGTATTTTGTTTATTGATTTTCACTTTTGTTACGTATCTAGGCGTTGTTTTTTTTCTTTCTTTGACCTGTTGCGGTCAAGAGACGGGTAGGTTGTCTGCCCCTTGTGTAATAAGTTTTTTTTTATTTTATTCGTCAAGCCACACAGACAGTGACCGGTCCTTGACCTGTGTGTGTACCTCTGGTTGAAAGGAGGGTGTGTTTTTTTCTGTCTCTTTGAAGAGCGTTCTAGATCTGGGTGTTTATGACTTTCTATTCTAGAAATTACGAGATATCGACGCGCGGTAGATTATATAAGACCGCTCGCGTAACGTTGACAGACAGACATACGGAGACAGCCGTGAGACAGAATAGCGGAGACATTGCGTGACCCGTGCGTGGTATACCACTTGATCGTGTAAGTTAATATTTTTTTTAAGGCCTTGCTTGCTTGTATTTGTAATTATATTTTCAAACTCTTGTATTGTAATATTTTTACATGCCATTTTTGTAAAAGGGTTTTGGTCAACACATCAAGTCTGTATTGAGTAAATGTTTATTTTTCTTTCTTGTAACTTTATAGTTGATTAAACATTAAGTTGATAGTTTACCTTCCGATTTCTTGTGTCATTTTTTTTTATTATTCATTGTAAGTCTTTGATTAAATTCAGACTTAAGATAAGTGACACAACTCCTTTTCTATTGTCACGTTCCCCTAGGCAAGCCATTTAAAAGTAGAATTCAATTCGTAATACGTGACAAAAGAAGTTTGAGGGCTTTCGTCCCGGATATTTTTCTGAACCTATTTTCGTCTTACTTGAGTAATTTTGTAAAGGCGAAGTTGACTTTAACAAAATTTTTTTTGGTTCAAAGAGTCGGAAGTAAAGTATCAATAGTATTGACCAAACTCTCTTAAGGTTTTTTTTTGTTGTACTGATTTTGTACTGTATATTTACATTGTATACATATTTTTGCTTGTAATAGTTGCTAGTTAGTCATGGATATTCAGGTTTTTCTTACAAATCCCTCTGTGGAAGAGCTTGATGCTTTTACTAGGAAGGAACTGGTCCTTATTTCTAAACATTTAGGGTTAAAAATAAAATCAAATGCCCTTAAACAAGAAATCAGAGATAACATTGTAATCCATTATGTAGACGAGGAAGTGTTTTCTGAAGACCTTTTAGAAACCCTTAGACCCGATGAGGGTAAATCAGATTTAGAACTTCAGATAAAATTAAAACAAATGGAAATAGAAGCCCAGTTAGCTTTAAAAGAGAAGGAAATTAAACAACAGGCCGCACAAAAAGAATTAGAGCTTGCAGCGGCTAGAGAGCAGAGAGAAATTAAACAAAAAGAATTAGAGCTTGCAGCGGCTAGAGAGCAGAGAGAAATTAAACAAAAAGAATTAGAGCTTGCAGCGGCTAGAGAGCAGAAAGAAATGGAAATGAAATTACAAATAGAGTTAAAAAAATTAGAGTTAGCTGCTAATGTAAGACCAGATTCTTCCCCTGCCAGTCATACTGCTGAAGCAATAAAATTTTTGAAAATAATTCCACGCTTTAATGAAGCCACAATTGACAATTATTTTCCACAATTTGAACTTGCTGTGAAAAATTTTAATGTACCTGAAACTTTGTGGCCCACTTTGCTGCAAACAGTTTTGACTGGTAGAGCTGCAGAGGTATTTTGTTCTTTGACCATTGAACAACAAAAAGATTATAATGTTGTTAAGGCCTTAATTCTTAAGGCATATGAACTTGTTCCGGAAGCTTACCGAAAGCAGTTCAGGGATTGTCGCAAATCGGATGGCCAAACCCAAGTAGAATTCCTGCGGGAAAAGGAGCGACGCTTTGAGAAATGGCTCACTTCCAGGGAAATCGGCACCGACTTTGCAAAATTCAAGAACCTAATGCTGATGGAAGAGTTCAAGAGTTGTGTGCGGCTGGACGTCCGTACGCATATAGCTGATCGTGGCGAGGAAGATGTGCACAAGGCTGCAGTGTTGGCAGACGATTATATAATATCACATCAATTTGCCAAGTATACGACGGATGTCAAGCCAAAACAAGTCAAACAGCCTGAGTCCATTGCTAGCAACTCCATCAAGAACAGCAGTACAAATGACAGAAAACCTACTACAAGTAAAGCTACTTGTTCCTACTGCAAACGAGAAGGCCATAAAGTTGACGATTGTTGGAAACTGAGGAAGAGAAACGAAAAAGCTCCTTCAAAAGTCAGCGCTTGCACAGTACAGTGGTCGTCGAGGTTTACTCCCTCATCCTCAAGTCATATCAAGAATACCTCGACACCACCTGTTTCAAATGTATTGACTGTACAAGACTCTCCGAAAATGTCTCCACGGTGTTCAAATGACTCAACAGTGAGTTCTTCAAATACATCAAGCCGATGTTCCAATGACTCAAACAAGAGTTTTTCAAATACATCAAGCCGATGTTCCAATGACTCAAACAAGAGTTTACCTAATACATCACCCCGATGTTCCAATGACTCTAACCAGAGTTCCAATAATACATCACCCCGATGTTCCAATGACTCTATCCAGAGTTCCCATAATACATCATCCCGATGTTCCCATGACTCTATCAAGAGTTCCCATAAGACATCACCCCGATGTTTCAATGACTCTATCCAGAGTTCCCATAATACATCATCCCGATGTTCCCATGACTCTATCAAGAGTTCCCATAAGACATCACCCCGATGTTCCAATGACTCCATCAAGAGTTCTCCAAATACATCCACAAGATGTTCTACTGACTCAAGAAAGAGTTTCTCCACTGCGTCTCCTAGAGATGTCAATGACTCCAGCGAGAGTTCGACCCAAGTCCAGTCTGCATCAACCAAAATTGATGTTTTATTAGAGGATTTTAAGCCTTTCATTTCGGAAGGATTTGTATCACTACCCGGTGATTCTACAAGTCTACGACCTATCACCATTTTGAGAGACACAGGTGCCTCACAATCGTTACTTTTAGAGGGTATCTTGCCCTTGTCTAAATCATCATCGACTGGGAAGAGCATCCTGTTACGAGGCGTAGAGCTTGGATGTATAGATGTGCCTCTACATCTAATCGACATAAAGTCAAATCTCATTACTGGACCGGTTGTTGTAGGTGTCCGACCAACATTACCATTGGAAGGCATCTCGTTGCTGTTAGGCAATGACTTAGCAGGTGGAAAGGTGATAGCCGAACCCATCGTCACTCAAACACCCGACTTATCTGCCACACCCGAGGAAGACCTAGAGTTATATCCAGCGTGTGCAGTAACAAGGGCAATGAGGTTGAAAGCATCTCAAGAAGAGAACGTCATCAAAGCCAACAGTAACCACGATGATGTGGACTTGAGCACCACATTCTTTGCTTCTCTTGAAGAAGAACCAACGCCAAATTCTGAAAAGCCGGCATCAACTCGAAAACAGTTGATTGAGGACCAAAAGAAGGATCCAGAGCTCGCCAAACTCCGAAAAACCGCAATGACATCACAAGAGGCAGAGCTAGCATCAACGTGCTACTACATCCAAGATGATATGCTCTTCAGGAAATGGAAACCTCCAGACGCATCCAACGAAGAAGAATGGAGAATATGCCATCAAATCGTGTTACCAGAAAGATACCGAGCGTACATCATGAATCTGGCTCATGACACACCAATGTCAGGTCATCTCGGCATCCACAAGACATACCACAAGATTATGTCACACTTCTTCTGGCCACGTTTGAAGAAAGATGTCATCCAGTACTGCCGATCCTGTCATGTCTGTCAGATGGTTGGCAAGCCAAATCAAAAGATCCCTGTTGCTCCTCTGAAGCCGATTCCAGCCTTTGAAGAACCTTTCAGCAGAGTACTTATTGACTGTGTTGGTCCTCTCCCAAGGACAAAAGCTGGCAACCAATACCTGTTGACCATTATGTGTGCTTCAACTCGTTTTCCTGAGGCTATTCCTCTAAGGAACATAAAAGCATCAAACATTGTAAAGGCCTTAATCAAGTTCTTTACTCTATTTGGTCTACCAAAGTCCATCCAATCGGACCAAGGAACGAATTTCACGGCCAATCTTTTCAAGCAAGTCATGACTCAGTTGGGCATCAAACACTGCATGTCGAGTGCGTATCATGCCGAGTCGCAAGGCGCTCTTGAGCGATTCCATCAGACCCTCAAGAACATGATCCGAACCTATTGCTTTGAGCACGAAAAAGACTGGGACGAAGGAATCCACATGCTGCTGTTTGCAACCCGTGAATCCGTCCAGGAATCGTTGGGATTCAGCCCTTTTGACTTAGTCTTTGGCCATTCGGTGCGCGGTCCCTTGAAATGTATAAAAGAGACTTTGTTGTCACCAACAGCCACTGAAGGACTTTTAGACTATGTAATTAAGTTTAAAACTAGACTTTATGATGCTTGTGTTCTGGCCAAAAATAACTTACAAAACACCCAATCCAGCATGAAACGCTGGTATGATAGAAAGGCCCGTGTTAGAGAATTTTCTCCCGGGGATAAGGTGCTTGTATTTTTGCCCATACCAGGTCAACCCTTGCAAGCCAGATATTTTGGTCCCTATGAAATTGAGACCAAAATTAGTGACCTCAATTACACAATCAAAACTTCTGACCGTAGGAAAAAGACTCAGCTATGTCATATAAACATGCTGAAGCCTTATGTATCTCGGCCAGATCACTCAGATAAGAGTAATTGTGTTTTAAATACAGTCAAAAGTTGTTCAAATAGCCATGTTTCTCCTATTGATGATGATATTGTAAAGGAGAAATTTGGACAATACAAAATACCTAATTCTTTTGTATTACAGAATTTGGATGTAAAACTGTCTCATCTGTCTTCGACAGAAAGGCCAGTTATCATGAAGCTCATTAATGAATTTAATGACATTTTTTCTGATGTACCAAAACAGACTAATGTTATAATGCATGATGTAGATGTTGGCGAGGCTACTCCAGTCAAGCAGCATCCTTACAGGGTTAACCCTGAAAAACTTGCCATACTTAGGTCAGAAATCAAGTATATGCTTGAAAATGACCTCATTGAACCAAGTTCCAGTAGCTGGAGCTCCCCATGTGTCTTGATACCTAAACAGGACAAGACTTATCGTTTTTGTACAGACTACCGTAAGGTAAATGCTGTCACAAAGACCGATTCGTTTCCTATCCCTAGGATAGACGATCTCATAGATCGTATTGGTGACGCTAAGTACATCACCAAAATAGACCTACTTTCAGGTTATTGGCAGGTTCCCCTGA
Source organism: Biomphalaria sudanica (assembly GCA_036873155.1). Classification (NCBI taxonomy): domain Eukaryota; kingdom Metazoa; phylum Mollusca; class Gastropoda; family Planorbidae; genus Biomphalaria; species Biomphalaria sudanica. Next base: position 778,490 of record JAZGLO010004004.1, read on the forward strand.
CTGATAGGGCAAAGGAAATCTCCGCCTTTGTCACCCCTGATGGTCTGTACCAATACAAAGTGATGCCATTTGGCATGAAGAATGCTCCTGCCACTTTCCAGAGAATGATAAATGCCCTGCTTGCTGACATGGAGAATTGCCACGCATACATAGACGATGTAGTAATTTTTAGCCAAGATTTTTCTAGCCATTGTAAACAACTGCATTGTCTTTTTACTAAACTGTTACATGCAAAAATTACTGTAAACCTGAGTAAGAGTGATTTTTGCCAGGCTTCAATCCAATACTTAGGCCATATTGTAGGACAAGGCCAGGTGAAACCTGTAATGGCCAAAGTAGAAGCTATCCAAGCTTTCCCTATCCCTGCTGATCGGAAACAACTCCGAAGATTTTTGGGAATGTCTGGATATTATAGAAAATTTTGCGAAAATTTTTCTGTCATTGCCAGTCCTTTAACAAATCTCCTGAGAAAGAACGTCCGATTTACTTGGACGGATGAATGTCAGAAAGCCTTTAACCAAATCAAGCAGATATTATCTAGCTCTCCCATTTTGATGGCTCCTGACTTCGGAAAACCTTTTAGGTTAGCTATTGACGCCAGTGACACAGGTGTTGGGTCAGTCCTTTACCAAGAAGATAATTTCCAAGTAGAGCATCCTATTTGTTTCTTTTCCAAGAAATTTAATAGACATCAAAGAAATTATTCTACTGTGGAAAAAGAATGTCTTGGGTTGATTCTTTCTATACAACACTTTGATTTTTATATCAGTGGGTCTAGATGGCCACTGGTTGTATTTACTGACCACAATCCCCTTACATTTATCCACAAAATGTCTGGCAAGAACCAACGACTTCTCAGGTGGAGTTTATTTTTACAAGAGTACAACCTAGATCTTAAACACATAAAAGGCAGCGAAAATGTTATCGCCGATGCCTTGTCTAGATTGTAAAAAGTATTTTGATGTATATATTTTTTATATATATCATGATAAATACATTCTGTAATGTAAATATTTTTTTTGTAGTTCTAAAAAGATTTCCATTTCGTGGAAATGTAAACTTTTTATTTTTAGGGGGGAGGTGTTACGTATCTAGGCGTTGTTTTTTTTCTTTCTTTGACCTGTTGCGGTCAAGAGACGGGTAGGTTGTCTGCCCCTTGTGTAATAAGTTTTTTTTTATTTTATTCGTCAAGCCACACAGACAGTGACCGGTCCTTGACCTGTGTGTGTACCTCTGGTTGAAAGGAGGGTGTGTTTTTTTCTGTCTCTTTGAAGAGCGTTCTAGATCTGGGTGTTTATGACTTTCTATTCTAGAAATTACGAGATATCGACGCGCGGTAGATTATATAAGACCGCTCGCGTAACGTTGACAGACAGACATACGGAGACAGCCGTGAGACAGAATAGCGGAGACATTGCGTGACCCGTGCGTGGTATACCACTTGATCGTGTAAGTTAATATTTTTTTTTAAGGCCTTGCTTGCTTGTATTTGTAATTATATTTTCAAACTCTTGTATTGTAATATTTTTACATGCCATTTTTGTAAAAGGGTTTTGGTCAACACATCAAGTTTGTATTGAGTAAATGTTTATTTTTCTTTCTTGTAACTTTATAGTTGATTAAACATTAAGTTGATAGTTTACCTTCCGATTTCTTGTGTCATTTTTTTTTATTATTCATTGTAAGTCTTTGATTAAATTCAGACTTAAGATAAGTGACACAACTCCTTTTCTATTGTCACGTTCCCCTAGGCAAGCCATTTAAAAGTAGAATTCAATTCGTAATACGTGACACTTTCGATATCAAAACTGGTGGGGGGCCTATAGTTATGTGAACATAATGATGAGGTTCCTATAGCTTTAAAATTAAGTGCCAGCAACGCATTGAAGAACGTCCAAGGATGAAATATATGCAACACTGGCTAAGAGAATAACAAACATTGTTCATCAATAGGAATCGATGGATCGTCTTCTGTACTTACAATCAATAATTAATGTATCATGATAAAAAAACAACACTTTTTTACATTACCTCTATATTTATACATGTTACATTTTTATAGTTTAATTGCATTTAATTTTAATTTTATTCTAATCTAACATGTTACACTTTTGGTCATTTAAATAAAAAAATGAATACATTAAATATTGCTCATTTCATGGTTTTTTAAATTACTATTTGTTAGATAAAATGTTCAGAGGATGAAAATATCAGGGGACGAAACGACCAGGGGAAGAAACGACCAGGGGATGAAATGACCGGGGGATGAAGTGACCATGGGATGAAATGACCAGGGGATAAAATGACCAGGGGATGAAGTGACAGGGGATGAAATGACCGGTTCTAGCGTAGCATACGCCGTTATTTTGCAGGGCCGGCCTTAGGCCCCTATGTGATCGCAGTGTGCCACGCACTTTCAAAGGACGGCGCTAATTCTAGGTGTAAATTATTAAATTAAACCATTTTATAACTTATAACAGAATTCCCGCAGCCTCCTGATTTACCAGGAGCTTCTTGAAATCTGAAATTGCAAAATATACGAAAAAGTCCTGGAAATATCCGGAAATTATTAAAATCTTTTGAAAACTCAAAAATAAATTGAAGAAATAAAAGAGTGATCTTTCCTTTGCTTCTTCTTCTCGTCCAAACTCTTGAGCGACGAAGAGAATTATATATATATAGATAAGAAATTATAGACCACTGTCAGCTTTAGTAGGGAGAACCTGATTGAAAATAAACCCAACTTTTTTGTTGTTTATTAGTCTTTATAAAGAGAGACGCTAATTATTCAAGAGTCTTATGTATTTGATGTGCTGTAGGTTTCAAATTAAGGTACTGGACCTGAGTTTCAATCACAGTTAAGAGGTTTTTTTTTTTAAATTATTGATCATAGTAAACCCTGCTATTAGTTATACCTAAAATGTTTAAGAGCAAAATCATAAATGATCGTTTGTCTGACACCAAGACAACTTCGTTTAACCTTGACCACAGAAACAGGTGAAATAGAGATGCACCAGACTCTTGTCTACTAGTGGCCACAGAAACAAGAGATTTTATAAGTAGTCTACACCATTGGGCTGCTTGCTCACAAAGATAAAATCTAGTAAAATTTAAAAAAAATTCTTTTTAAAAACAAAAGAAACAGAACTGCCCAATAGCTGCAATTTCTATCAATAATGCAACATTCATTTCCCTTTTCTATATAAAACAAAATTAAGTAACATTAATTAATTAACTAATTGGTTAATTTTTTTATTGATTCATGTGATGCCATTGACCATAAATATTTGTGCAAAGTTTCAACTTGATCCGTGAATGGGAATACGTGTCAAAAAATCCTGCGAGATAGAGACAGTCGGAGAGAGTTAATAAAAGTTTTGTACAAACAGTTCAATTAAGCTCTGTTCATATAGTTAAACATAGTTAAACATTTTGTTGTTGTTCTTTTAACAGGAAACGGCGGTTACTGTCGCAGTTATAAACCTATTGGACAATACGCCCTTCAGAATAATGGCATATTTACCTACTATACCAGTAGTACATTTAATTTAGCTCCAAGTATACAATTGTTGGTTTCTGAAGTCTACCCCAAGAATGCAACTGGATGTAAGTAAACAAATATCATGCTAGAAATAATCAGAAACTCAAATAATCGTTGTCAAATTGGAAGGTTTTGATAGTCTATTGTTAGTTTAAAATTTTAAACCTCCTTGTTTTTTTTACATATTTGTGAATATTGTCACGGGTCGCTCGTCGCCGATTTAGTGCATTTTCCATGCAAAAGAAACATTTAATTAATGGCGACTAATTGATCTATCAATTTTTATTTGAATTATTCATGAGTTGTCATCGACAATGAATAATTATGCAACATTTCAACTTGATACGCGAATGGGAATGAATGGGAGAAATGACGTGTAAAAGATTAAGACTAGACTAGCGTAGTGACGGATAAAAAAACAATGGCAACTCGCTGATTTATTTCAACAAATATAAGACGTGTCTAATGTAATCTTATCACCAACGCTCCTTCTTAACAATGTATAGTTACATCCTACTAGTATCCATTTCTCAATCTTGTCGTGCGTGTTAATTATAGCTTTTAGCTCTGCTAAGTCATTGTGTTTTTCCTGGCTGATTTAGGCAACCCGTTCCATGCTCTAAAAGCGCTAGGCAACTATGATAATTTGTTAGAATTGTTATGTAGTTATATTACTTTGTATGCTAACCAAACTTCTATACATGCTGAATATATATTATCATTTCTTTAGTCTTTTCCCCCAAAGTAGAAAATTAACAATGCATTTATTAATTTCGAATACTCCGAACACAGACCTAGAAGAAGATTACAGTTTCATTTTCAATGTACACAAACATGTGTGTTGAAGTTCCTGTCAGAGATCTCTAAACACAGCTAAATGTAATATAATCTTTGACATGGTGTTATGGAGTGTGTGTGTGTGTGTATGTGTGTTTCTATAGTGACGTTGAAAAGAGGTTAGCGAATATTTGTTAATGATACAAGATAGGGGGCATTGTCGTCAGCGGTCTTAGTTAGGACAGACGACTCCAGAACGTGAGAATGAAAGGTTGTTTTATTGTAGTGGATTAACTTTTGTTAAAAAATATTATTACTTAAGTCTAGGACATTTATTTGTTCTCATATTAATTTGATCAAGTGGATGCTACCCTGCCTCATAGTGGCGCCCGGGTGGAAACGATCGTAGGAGGAAACGATTAGGCCAAAGGGTAGCAAAACAAGACTGTCTCTAACCGCGAGTCTGACCCCCTGCCAGACAGATCAGTGTACACTTTTCCCATTCAGGCCGTTGAGAGGGACTATTGTTTACTTTTGCTGGCCTAGAGTTCCAAAAGCTCAACTCTACCTGACAGTTTCAAGAAGAAGAAGATATCAATTTGATTTTACCTATACTATAACAAAAGTTCTATTTAGTTATTCACAAGGAAGTTACTCACGTTAGTTCAAGTTTATTAGTGAAGCCATAGACTCAAATACAACTACAAAAACAGCGGTTTAGTTGTCTAACAGCAGTTTGGGGCTACAAGACAACGACTTCAACAACACATGGTATATTAAAAATAGTTTCTGTTTCCAGGTGCGAGTAACTTATTCTCAACTGTTGTTTGATACTTTGTTATCACCTTTAAACCTCGTATTGAATACATTGTTAATTTATTTGACTAATTAAGTTTACTTTGTTTTCTTAAACAGAGTAGTCTTATCTTTGATTAGTGAGGATGGCGGAATCATGCATTATGCCTAACTGTAATACTGTTGTAACTCATGTACACAGATTGCCAATATGGAAGATTTGACTGCCTGTCACAAGACACCTGTATTGACGAGAGTCTCACATGCAATGGCTACAACGACTGCTCCAACGGCAGGGACGAGTACGAAGGATGTGGTTTTACTTTCACAGTGGGCGCCATCGGTGGATTGGCTGCTGGCGTCTTCTTCTTCTTTGTCTTTGTGGTGATACTCTCTGTCGTCTGCTACAGAAGAAGGAGAGTCAGAATTGGATATGTTCCATACAATTAAACGGACATTTTACGACTGTTGTTGTCGTAATGTTTTTAAAAGAGGAAAGGTTGTCCTCAACGTGTTGTCTTCGAGTAGAGTAAAGAATAGATGAACAAGTGCATTTGTAAATAAAAGTATAGGCACTGAGCTTTTTTTTGTTTGTAGAAGTAATAGAATTGGAAATGTCAATTTAAACAAATCGTAAAATGTCGCAAATAGGCCTATAAACAAACTAAGAATAAGAAAAATACGAAATCTTATCTGTGTATTAGCTACAATGAGAAAAGAAAAGTAAATAAATATAGTAAGTATAGGGTACTTTAATCTTAGTGTTACTTTGTTCTGTTTTTACTTAAAGCTTACTTGTTATGCTTGCAAAAAGATATATATTGATTTGCATTTTAAAACAACTTAAATGTATTAAATTGAATAATGCTGAAGGTAAAAAAAAAACAACAAAAACTTTAAAAAGTTATTATCATGGATTTTACAAGTACTTCAATAAATAAATGCAGGAATAAATAGAGATTTGCATAACAATATCATTTATTAGCACAAAATCAGAATCAGAACAAATTTGTGAAAGTTATAAGAAGTAACAAAAAAAAAAGATAATAATTACACACAAGTTTGCAGTCTATAATCGGTACACATGTCTACAATATTGCACTCTTAATAATTATTAAATGATAGAAAAAAACACCACATTTTCCCCAAATTCCCCCTCCACCGAAAAAAAATCCTGGTTAAGCTACTGCAAAAATTGACTTCGAGTCTCTTAAGCTCTAATTATAAAACGTTGCGAAAATATGACCGTTTACTTATTGACTCAACTCTCATGAATACAAACAACATGAATACAAACAACATGAATACAAACAACATGAATACAAACAACCCGCTGACGTTTATATTTTTAAGATATAGAATGTCATAAACTCAAGACCAAATATAATTTCAAAGATTATTATATTGGAAAACTTATAACGGTTTTCACTGTGCCTCATTTAGCAAATAATTATTTTCCCTTAGATATACTTACACTGTCCAGTTTATAAGAAAATCGTTAGAGCTGTTTTGGAAATCCGTGTCCTTCCACCAACCCAGGTTGTTGTTTTTTTGAACCGATGTAGAATTTGCTAGCTGAAAAGAGGAACAGCAATAAAATGTGTAAACAAAGCTAACAACGTATGGCATATGTAACTAAAAAGCAATAATGTGGGGAGAGGCATTAGTTGATACATGAGACATGGAATGATTTGGTTGAACTTGCCCAGGTAAAAGTATATTTAAATTTAACTAGAAATGATTTGGTTGAACTTGCCCAGGTAAAGTATATTTAAATTTAACTAGAAATGATTTGGTTGAACTTGCCCAGGTAAAGTATATTTAAATTTAACTAGAAATGATTTGGTTGAACTTGCCCAGGTAAAGTATATTTAAATTTAACTAGAAATGATTAGGTTGAACTTGCCCAGGTAAAAGTATATTTAAATTGAACTAGGATGACTTCATTAAAATAAAACATCCTTAGGATACGTTCTTCTTTTAAATGGAACAACTTCTCGTCAACCAGAATGTTATACTCACATGACAATGCAACTTTCAATAAGGACATGATAATATACTCTCAGAAGGACAATGCAAATGTTATCTTTTGAGACGCGCTCTTTAAAAAAGAGCTTATGCGCGTTTAAACACTAGGGTAATCTATTTCTGAAGCTCAGAACATAAAAATTACAAACAACGCTCCCTCCAGAACTTTGTGATGGATGGAAGTGGAACCTGCTCACTCCCCAATACTAACCCTAGAAAGAAACTTTTCTAGTATACAAATCCCTTAAGTATCTACAAACCACGATTTTAAAAAAGAAGAGCCAAACTAGATTTAATGAGCATTCATTTTTGGTAAATTTGGATTTCAAACATAGAGAAAATATAATCTATAGTCAAAGAAATATTGGAAAAGTGTGATATAATTATATGAATAAAAGTTTCTTTTCTTACATTACCCTCCTAGACCCCCCCCCCCCCCTGTGAGAGCCCACAATGCTCGTTAGAAAATCCAGCTGGCTAAGAGCGGCTCGAACGAATATTTTTTCGTCTAGTGGGTTCCCAGAAAAAAACAAGGTTACAAAAGTCAATTTGTGTGGAAACACAAACTCAAAATCGTGGTTCACCCAGGTGTCGCAGTTATCTATGTAACTGTATAGTAGAATTATTTCTCTAATTGCTAGTGCGGCGTTGATCACTATATGACGTCATTACACTATTAATATTTTTCCTTTGTAGACTAGAGGACTGAGCTTTTGTTGCTTGTCACAACTTCTAGTGACGTAAAGTTAGGTGTGTGTGGTTTGCGTCATTTATCGTCTAGTACAGTCTCTCCATTGTTTTGTACGTTGGTACAGATCTTGAGAGCTCTTGAATTTCTCCTTGGTTATTGTTACTGGATAGCCTTAACATTTGCCTTGGGCATTTTCTTGTTGGATTATCTTGACCCCTGTTTAGGGTGAGTTTTATTTTTCATTGTATAGTTTTTCTATTTGAATTCGTTCGTATTTGTAAGTCTATAATTAGACTAGATCTAGATGATTAGAAGAATCCTTTATTTTATCTTCTATAGGGTTTTAGGGTCAAGTCTAAGTTTTGGTCGTAGTCTCAGTTCAAGACTCTATTTCAAGTTTTAGCCTCAAGAATAAGTAGTGATCTTAGCTTGGTGTCAAGTCTATGTGTTAGACTCAGTGTAAAGTCTTGATGTCAATACTTGTTTATCCAGTCTCAATTTTCTATATTGAGAGTACAACTTTAGGTCTACAGTCTACAGTACTGAGGTCTTCATCTCACTAATCTCAGTTGATCGTCTTGTGTTCAAGTTGGTTTTTCATGAGTCTGAGGTTCAAGATTCCAGACTGCGGGTTGCCTTGGTCAGACCTGATGTTATAGTATGAACTATAAACTTTTAGAATTGTCGTCAGTGAACAGTATCGGATCTAGAGGCTAGATCTATGTGGATTACCAGTTGTTGTGTTGGAAGTCTATTTGAACAACTTGTAATGAACATATTAAGGTAATGATATTGTTCAAATAATGATCATTTATATGTCGCAAAGAGAATAACTGGATCATTTTAGATGACATATTATTACACATATATCTATTGATAGTGATACTATTATTTTCATACATCAGTTCATTTGTAAATATATCACTGGAATAAATTTTTATTGTTATTTAACATCATACACTTAGTTTATTAATTTATATACATCGGTATGTGTATGGTGTGCTTGTCAGGCCAAAATATTACAAGTTCAGAAAATAATAACAATAACACACATTGAAATAATATTAATTTAAATAAATATTCACATTTGAAATATCTAATAATAGTTTGATAAGTACGAGAAAACAAGAACCTGACACCAGGCAGGCTTCAATATTTTCAGAAAGAACATCCGAATGAAATTATATCAAAGACAAATGAGAGATAAGAATGGAGAATGAAGGTTAACAGATCTTGTGTAGTGCCCGCAGATCAAAGGATAGGTGAAAGTGAATGTAAAGTTAGATGTGAACCTGGCCTAACTAGTTCCCCTTTCAGACCTTGTGGTCTATAAGGCAGATGATGTTAAGTTCATCTGTTTTTGTGGCCTACGGTTAACGAGGGTGTCATGTAGCCAGCACAACGACCAACCGCCTTTACTTTTCCCCAACTAATGTCATGTACCCATTAGAGCTGAGTGGTTGAAAATCCCAGTCTTCACCAGGATTCGAATTCTGGACCGCCGGTTCGGAAGCCAAGCGCTTTACCGCTCAGCCACCGCGTCTCCCCTGGCCTAACTGAAGTCTTATAATTGATCTAATTGTTTTTAAAAGGCTCAATCTCTTATTCGAATCCTCAAAAAAAAATAAAAATTTCCGCAATAAAAAAACAGTTCAGGAAAATGAAGTTTACAAGATTACTATTCTACTATTCTTTTTTAATTAGGTCTATCTTATAATGCATACTAATTAGCTTTTTCTCTTTAAAAAACTGCTTGCATAACTGATTTTAAAAATTAGATTTTTGTATTCAGAAAAAAAAGTAGCCGTTGCATCAGAACTTTGAATGGTCTCAAATATTGTGATGTCGGATTTTCAATATCTTTTGTAGTTTACAAGATCCAAACGGGACGGACGGACAGACATTTCGCACAAAAGCGTCTTTTCCCCTTTCATAGTCTGAGGCTTTTCATTTTTAAATCCACTATTTCTGTGTCGATACTACTTGCGGCCTTGTCCTCTTGTTGTGGTCGGTCGCTGACATGTAGTACCAAATTGCTAGTAGACAACTAAACCAATGCAGGCGTATTATATTTTAAATGATAAAACTTGAAAATTACTTTTGTGGACAAAAGTAAATAGATCTTTTATTACAATATTGACAAATTCAGATAAAATGAAATAAACGTAGTAGACTTTAATAATACTATAAAATGGTATTGGAACAAAATCTACTCAATATAAAAAAAGACGTCCTTACACTCTAGCATTATGGAGTAGTCTCTAGTTCTTAATATAGATTATGACAGAACTCCTTAACTTGCATCATTCTACAAGACTCACAATTAATGCTCCTTTTCTTCATCATCTAGGAAACACACACACACACATACACACTCTATAACCCCCCGCCCGCCTCTATTAAGTCGTTCGCAATGTAGGCTGTGCACGAGATAAAGTAAGGAGGTTATATTGGAATATTTGATAACATTGTTTTCCTACCTTGAAGTGCCATTAGTAAAGTACAGACTTATAAGCTGTGGTGAACTGTGATAAGGACAGACAGAAAGTTGGCTACGTGTTTTAATACCATTTGATTGAGTTCTCTGAAGTGAACTCCACACAACACCCGTTCTACTTTGATATCGCATACCAAACGAGTACGTCAATCACTGAACAGGGGCGTGGCTAAGTAGAGAAGTGAGAGAGATCACTAGGCTGACACATCTTTTAACCGATCGTGCGGGCCTGTTTGTAGGCGTTTGTCAATATGGTAAAATGGAAAGTTTAATTCCAATTTGGTTACGTTAATAAAGATTTTAATTTGGCCATTTTACTGAAGCATATGCAAGCAGTCGTCCCTCTTATGGATCCGCTTATGTTAGTAGAAAGTTATTGAAAGGCTAAATATAGTTGCAAACTATCGAAAGACAATTAGTACATCCGGTGTAACAAAATAAGACTTTTCCTATTATTAGAGAATGTGATCTCAGTGGATACTACATATTTCAAGTTTGCCTACTCGAGGCAAAATGGTAAGACAAAAACTCATCAACATTTATTCATTATACTTAGCATCTGTCCATTAATTGTTTTACATGTTTCGGATGTTGCTTCGGGATTGAAGATTTTTACATCCTTGTTCAAACCTCCCACAGGATGGCGGTGGGGGGGGGGGATGACGGGGCAGGATTAACACTAGGACCACCGAGACAACAGTCCACACAACAGACAGTGCATAGACAATGTATTTATGACCTGGTATTTTAAAGTTAGAAACGGTTTTCTACAATCTCCTATATGAAAGAAATGAGTTCACTGAATCGTTTTGTCTAAGGTCATTTCTCTAAAATATATATATATATATATGTATGTATGTATGTATGTATGTGTGTATGTGTATGTGTGTGTGTGCGTGTGTGTGTGTGTGTGTGTGTTTACCTGTATCCCTTCATCTCCTTTATTCTTTTCCTGCTTTTTCATTCTCTTCATTTCTACCTCTCTCTTTACCTCCCCCTCCCCTCCAATCTCCCAACGCTTTGTCTCCACCCTCTTCTCATTCTCTCTCTCTCTCTCTCTCTTTCTCTGTCTCCAGTTCATTTGTCATGGTACTCTTTCATTCCCACAGAACATCTGCATTTTATTTGAATTCATAAGCACTCTGGCACACTTAAACGTAAGCATTAGCCAAGAGTATCCTTTCGAACACAGTACTGCACTAACATGGTCACCCGATATAACAAGGTTATTGGACAATGTGAAATTGCCCGTCCAATCTCTAATATACTGTACATAACATCATGAATATACGGTCAACTACTGATATAGTTTCTACATTTTCTACTGAGTCGCCGACACATTATATGCGAGTTACAGCAATACTTCAAAACATATTAGACTTATATCTTCCAAATCATTTCTATAATCAAGTATGGGGGACAAATTGATGTAATCTATTTATAGAAACCAAGGAGTTGTTGAATAATACGTGTGTTAGTAAATATCAGACTGAATGAAGTACAACACACATCGAGAGGAGGAGAAGTTCTTCACACAGTATTCATACAAATAGGTTATCTCTCATATGATAGCTTAGTTTCTGTTTTCTAAGTTCTATGTTATCTAGATGTTTAGTTAAGATTAGGTGATCAAATGAAAGCCATCGTTAAAGTTAGACAAGCCTTAATTATATGGTTATAATATGTAGATTGTCATTGCAATGAAGTGGATTTTTTATTTTTATTACTTTCCATTAGTAGCTAATCATGATCAGCTTCCAGGCTGTCTGTTATTAACACAGCCTCTGATGCTTGCCTCTATAAGAAGGACAACGTACCATGCATCCGATTGTAACATTACATTTTCCTCCTTTGAAAAAAAATAAACAAAATTTAAACTACTCTCTTAATAATCTTCTTTTTAACTGTGCGAATTATGTCTTGCTATCTTTTACAACAGGTCTATAGGGGAGAGAACTATTTCCCCTGTTTTTGATATAGTTCGTTGGGTACCTAACCTTAGTTGGGGAAAGTAAGGTGGTTGGTCGTTGTGCTGGCCACATGACACCCTGCTCGTTAACCGTTACCGAAAGAAACAGATGACCTTAACATTATCTGCCCTATTGATCGCGAGGTCTGAAAGGGAAGCTTGACTTTTTTTTTTCATGTGTGCATTATTTCCCTTCCTTATAATTAACTTTTGTTTCTAATTTGTGTGTTTACCTGTTTATTATTGAGTACTTTTTAATGTGCTTTACTTCCCTTGCTTATCATTGGTACATTTGTGTACGTTTTATTTATTTATTTTTGGCTGTATCCTTGGTATCGATGACAATTTATATATAAAACAAAACATTCATTGGTAATGTGTAAAAATACATGTTCGCCTTGGTTTGCTTAGTAATAAAGAAAGATTGTTTGCACTGCTTTCAGCTGACATGCAAAGATCTGATGAGGATGTTACTGTCCGCTGTAACGTTTAGCACATTGTTAGCTTCAATTGCAGCAACAAAGTTTCCGATGACCAGTAAGTAGGTTAGTTTTTCAATTCAATTCTATATGATCATTAAAACTAGTTTCTAATATGTTGATGTGTTTTCTTTGAAAGTTATACATCGAAGTGTGGCTGATACTGAGAGACACATTATTTATATCTATATGCCTACATTAAGACTAGCATTAGGTAATTAGAGGCTGAAGGCAAATGAAATAGAAAAATTTAAAGCGAACAAAAACAATGCGCATTTAGTTTGCGTTTAGATAGAACAGCCTCAAATTAACGATTTGACATTGATCCGAAAATAGATGTGAGAGAACTAACGTTTTCAAGCTTTTTGCAAGACGGACAGACATTGTTAGTTTATCTAAGCTTTGTAAGGATAGACAATCAATGCTTCGGTGCACCGGATACACCAAAGAGCTTGCTTTTTTTTAGCTTTGACTCCATGTATGAAAATGTCCAATTATTTCTTGTTGCTAAGATACACAAGATGCTTTATTTATTTTCGGGACTCTATATTAATAAAAGTATATAAGTAATAGCCTAGTTGCCGAGAGTGTATGAACTGACAGAACGCAGACGAAAAATAAATTTTAAATTTTTTGAAATAACGAAAGCATATGACACACACGCACAAAACATACACAATGATACACACACACATATACAACAGACGAAAAGTCTTGCCATCAACCTGTCAAATCCTAATGTCTCATCTTTGCCTTCAGTTTATGCCGACGAGCTCTGTTATCATGGAGTCTTTTTGGTAGATGGGGATGTCATCGTCATGGTCTCCAAAAACCAAACGCTGCCTGCCAACACCAGATGCTCTATTCAGATGCAGGCTGGCACGGCGAAGAGTCTCGTAGCCAGCATTAGAAGTTACCACATGGACAGCAGTTACACCCACTCTCTGGACTGTCAGTACGAATCCATACAGCTAGAGACAGCCAACAACACAAAAATGTTAGGTGAGTTCTTGTATTTATTGCAGGGACAAGACTCTGTTGTATTTGAAGTGTTGTAATAAATCCATAAGTGAAAACTAAACAAGTAAAACGACATTATCAATGTTTGAAAAATTTCATTTCATTTGAACTCTTATTCGCGAAAGGTGAGACTACTTTCAAATTTCTCCTAACGTTAGGTCCTTATACATTACACAGTTTTTGTAGTGGTGACAAGATACATTACACAGTTTTTGTAGTGGTGACAAGATACATTACACAGTTTTTGTAGTGGTGACAAGATACATTACACAGTTTTGTAGTGGTGACAAGATACATTACACAGTTTTTGTAGTGGTGACAAGATACATTACACAGTTTTTGTAGTGGTGACAAGATACATTACACAGTTTTTGTAGTGGTGACAAGATACATTACACAGTTTTTGTAGTGGTGACAAGATACATTAAACAGTTTTTGTAGTGGTGACAAGATACATTACACGGTTTTTGTAGTGGTGACAAGATACATTACACAGTTTTTGTAGTGGTGACAAGATACATTACACAGTTTTTGTAGTGATGACAAGATACATTAAACAGTTTTTGTAGTGGTGACAAGATACATTACACAGTTTTTGTAGTGGTGACAAGATACATTACACAGTTTTTGTAGTGGTGACAAGATACATTACACAGTTTTTGTAGTGGTGACAAGATACATTACACAGTTTTTGTAGTGGTGACAAGATACATTACACAGTTTTTGTAGTGGTGACAAGATACATTACACAGTTTTTGTAGTGGTGACAAGATACATTAAACAGTTTTTGTAGTGGTGACAAGATACATTACACAGTTTTTGTAGTGGTGACAAGATACATTACACAGTTTTGTAGTGGTGACAAGATACATTACACAGTTTTTGTAGTGGTGACAAGATACATTACACAGTTTTTGTAGTGGTGACAAGATACATTACACAGTTTTTGTAGTGGTGACAAGATACATTACACAGTTTTTGTAGTGGTGACAAGATACATTACACAGTTTTTGTAGTGGTGACAAGATACATTACACAGTTTTTGTAGTGGTGACAAGATACATTACACAGTTTTTGTAGTGGTGACAAGATACATTACACAGTTTTTGTAGTGGTGACAAGATACATTACACAGTTTTTGTAGTGGTGACAAGATACATTACACAGTTTTTGTAGTGGTGACAAGATACATTACACAGTTTTTGTAGTGGTGACAAGATACATTACACAGTTTTTGTAGTGGTGACAAGATACATTACACAGTTTTTGTAGTGGTGACAAGATACATTACACAGTTTTTGTAGTGGTGACAAGATACATTACACAGTTTTTGTAGTGGTGACAAGATACATTACACAGTTTTTGTAGTGGTGACAAGATACAATATGTTATTCTCTTGTGTTATGGCCTTCCCATTGGACTATTCCCGAGCTATATCTCTCTTGTAGCTATTTCGGACTTCAATTAATTATATTTGTTGTGAATGTTGTCTTCGTAAATGAAACAGTAAACAAACGAATGATTTGTGATTGGCTCATCTCTCGCAATCATACATAGAAAACCGTTTAGTGTGAAAGCATTCATTTAGTCTGTTGACCAATGAGTGACCAAACCGTATTGTAGAGTTAAGAGGCAAGACACGACTGTTTCAAAGCGCCGTAACGTCCTCTACCGCCGCCTCATAGTGTGTAAGCTCCCATGGCCTCTTCACACTTCAAGCAGCACTTTTGTTTTAAGCCTTACGACAAAATAAATTGATATACAAGCAGCATTAGAAAGAAGAGTCGTGCATAGTATGGAAGGTTACAATGTGTAATTTGTGCATTTAAAATGTCATATCGCATAGATTCAAATAAAAAAAATCCACTATAGTTATCCTAAAGTCCAAATATTTATATATATTATCAAATCTTTCAATGTTTACATTTATAAATTATTCACAATATCTTAATGTTCTTTAGGACCTTTGGGCTACTGCAAGTCGGAAACACCAGCAGGTCAATACATACTGGGAGAAACTGGCTACTTCAGCTACGTGGCTGGACCTTATAGGCCACTGTCCACACCATTTGTAGAGCTGCTAGTGAGCGAGGTGTACATTAAAAATGACAGTCAAGGTATGTCATTATACTGATAAAAGATTTTTTAAACAATTTAAGCCAACAAGCTTTTATAACAGCTACAATATAAACTAAACAAATAATGTTGATGTCAGAAAAAAAATATTAAAAAACAAAGCTTATTTAAGAAGAACACGCTAATTACTGCCATTCATCTAAAAATTACAGGGTTTAACTCCCTTTCTGATATAATAGCTAATAGCGTCTTTTCTCCTTTCGGGGGCCGCTAAAAACAATACTACATAAAAGTACACAAGAAATGGGTAAGAATGACTTTGTACAAGTATGAAATAAATGTTTTCTTCTTCTCTTTCACAACCTAGGTTGCAGCAACGGATTCTTCAATTGTGATCGTCAAAACATCTGCGTTGATAATCAATTGACTTGTAACGGTTACAATGACTGCGGCAACGACAGAGATGAAGACATCAATTGCAAACTGACTGCCGGGGTCATAGCTGGCATCGTGGTTGGGGGAGTTATTTTTATTCTGATCATTGTGATATTAGGAGCGTTACACTACAGACACCGCAAGATGAGGCTGGGATACATTCAGCATTAACATTACTATCTACATATCTGTGTTACCTACCTTTTATTATAAATAGAAATTAAGTCACATATAAATAGATTTAGTTGGTGAAGAAGTCAGGCACTGTTTTCTAATAGAAGACTATCATTTTATCAATAAAAGGGAGTTGAACAATTGCAAAACAGGAGCTTAAGTGTTTGTTACAAATTGAAGAGTTGAACTATTCATATCCCACAGTGGCGTAGCTAGAGTATATGATGCCTGGTGCGGTACCTCATCTTGATGCCCCCCCCCCAAAAAAAAAAAAAAAAAAAAAAAACAACAACAACAAACAACTAACTAATTAATAACATTGCAAAACTTTACTTTTTTTTTGTTCCAAATAATATGTATTCATTAATCAAATATTGTTAATTCAAAAAAAAAAACACTTTTACATAAACATACTACAAATGAATTTTATGCGCTTTCTTGCTGGCAAAAGTATCAATAATTTAATTGAAATCAATTTTTTCGATAGTACTCCTAGCGACATTGATAAAAACAAATTTCTGGACTATCGAGATTGATTTCGACCTGAGGATTTAATAGCTGGGAAGGCGACAAAAATTCATATCTATCTGATATCATGAAGTTGCTCGAATCGGGTGATTATTTCTTGAACAATCCTGTCCAAGGTAGAATAAATTTCACTTCGTAGCTCTTCTTTGTGTGTAAGTACAGACTTGTCACTTTTCTCACCAGGCATCTTTTCCTTATGGCCAATACGTTTTTGAGGTTCTGTACTGATTCTCAGATCTGAGCACACGCTTTCGGCAAAGGTAATGCTGGCTTCAGCGATGTCCTCTCGATTACTAATTAAAAATGTCTCTAATGTTTTTAGTTTGAGTGAGCAGTCTCAAATAGACAATCCTTGTTTTTGAAGGTAGAATTGCGCATCATTAATTTCAGTTAATACATGAGCCCAAAATCCAAGATAGGTGAGAAAATTTAAAAAGACAGAACAGCAACCAATAATCCACCTGCTTCAGATCAAGTCGATGAATTTTCATCTCTGCTAGTTAATGTCTCCAGAGTTTGAGCAGGCAATGAATAGTGACTTCTAGAATACGTTTTTGACCCCGTAGTTTTGACCTTTCATGACCGCAGCATTATCATAGCCTTGACCCTGCAGTCCATCATGTCTAAGCCATTCGAACGCAGTTTCTCTAGAATCATCTCAGCGATTCCAGCAGCATGCTTGTCCTTTGTGTCGATGAAGTCAATAAAAGACTCACGAACCTGCACCCCGTCATTATCCATGACAACATACCGTAAAATTTGGGAAGTTTAATCCAGCTTTGAGATATCAGGTGTACTGTCAAAAATAATAGAGAAATATTTGGCTTGTTTTACTTGCTGTTTGATTTGTTTTTTAGCGTGATCACCCAATTTCGTAATAAATTCATTTTGTTTTTGTGGAGACATGTATGTATATGGTCTGGAACAAAGCTTAGTTCGAAGCACATGCTCCCTCAAGAGTGGATCGTACTTTGATTGTAATTTTACTAACTCTCCAGGTTTTCGTCTCTTGTATAATCAAATATTGGGCCTTTTTGTCCATATTGTTTCCTACTCTCATGCGAACTTCAAGTTCCGTCCAAGCAAGCGATGAGTGAATGTGAGCTCTGCTGGTCTCATGTTTTCTATTTTTGGTGATAACCTCCATCACTCATTGAATCCATCTTTGGATTTAAATGAAGATTTGGTACTTGATCTTGTTGAGAAGAGTATGCAGGGGAAGCAAAATAAGGATTTTTTTTTAGCAAATAACACATCCACTTTCTCGCCGTTTGAGATTTGCCAGAAAAACCAAGCCTTTGAAAGCTTTCTAGCCATTCCTTTTGCTGATTCTTGATGTCTATACGTATCTCTGAAATGACTGTCCATACGCTGAACTTTTTTCGATCATTGAACGACAAGGTGTATGCGAATATTATCTGTGATGACATCAGGCCAATCTCCAATGTCGTTCAGTCTAGAGCTTATTATCCTGCTTTCTGTAGTGTTGACACTGTCTGATCGTTCAGCTTCTTCAGTATGAATTTTTGAGGAGTGTACTAAAGACATGCTTGTGTGCTGTCCTTTAGTCTCTAGAACCTGCGGTATTGAAGTATTTTCTTCTTTTTCATCATTCAGGATGTCGGCCTCATCATTTTATTTCTGGTTTCCATTATAAACGTCTCATCTTGCTTAGTTGCTTTTAATTGTTCAGTTAATTCATACCCATTAACAGCTCGCCTATAGTCGGTGGACTCTGGCAATGATGTGACTTGAAATTGTCTCGATGCTTCTTTAGACTTAAGAAATTTAAGAAACGTATCTTACTTCGGTCAAAGAAACTGCTTTATGCGGATGACATTGTCCTCTGGTCAACCGGGAAGAAAGCCTACCAAATACAGGCGGCATTACAAGCAGACCTCCAAACCATCTCCTCGTATTGCGACAAATGACAGATTCAGATAAACGTTGCCAAAATGACCTGGTCGCTGTTCAGCCTAGGGATCGACATTCTTAAGGCTTCATTCGAGCTTAAACTTGGTGGGCTGCGACTTCAACGTGAAAACACGCCAAAATATTTAGGGGTAACCCTGGATAGAAAGTTGTCAATGTTCCAGCACGTCCAGGAAGTCGAAAGAAAAGCCTCTGAGAAGTTAGCGTTACTCAGAGAGTTGGCCAGCACAAAGTGGGGTGACAAAGTTTACATGCTACGCACATTGTACTTAGGGGCAGTCTGATCACAAATTGAGTACAGCTATACATTTCAAGTATATGCTAGTAAAACTGCCCTCGAATCCCTCGACCGAGTACAATCACAGGCACATTTCGGACAAGCCCAACAAACTCTGCTGAAATCTAAACAAACGTGGCCCTTTTACATTTAAGGAAGGAGAGGGCGGTACTTACGGCCTACGAGCGCTACAAAAGAGGCGACTCTAGGCTACCCACCTCAACATTAGTGCGACAGTGGAGAGAGAGGAACCGCATCAAAATGCGATCGTTCCTCCACATTGAGGCCAATTTGTCAAAATCAGCTGGGCTCTCCACTGACAGAATTCCTATTAGAAGGATTAGTACTTGCCCTGCTTGGAGGAGATTGCCGGCCACACAAATAAACATGTCCCTTAAAGAGCAAGAGGTAGCCACCGAGAGGCGATTAACACCTGCCATACTCTAAAACTTGGCATCAGCTACACTAAAGTCCTACCCATCAGATGCCAGTTTCTGCTATACCGATGAGTCGGTAATAAGGACCCCGATAGATCTGGGTATGGGGCCCTTATAGTCTACCCAGACCGGACAGAACCATAGATGCCGATTTCTCCGTCTGTGCTTAAAATGGTCTTGAGGCGCCAGCCAGACTAGTCAGTCTTGAGCACTGTTCATCATTTTGTTTACGTTACAGTATTACAATTAACTAGTTAGTTTAAAAAAACTCGTAGAAAACAAAGGTTAGCTTATTTTAAAATATTGACATTACAATAGAATTATTTCCAAAATTAAACTATAAAGAATCATAAAGAAATGAATAAACTAAGACAATTGTTTAGAGCTAGAGTTTAGAAGTATATTTGTAAACTCAATATCTAGATGAAACCAATGGACTAAACAATGAAGTAAAAAAAGGTTGGCCTATCTTCTTCTTTATATTACAGAGCATCGATCAGTGTAGTAACAACATGTACCGTGTGTCCAAAATAAATCTAGTAAATTAGATTCAAACTGTTCTATAGGTTACATTGTATGGAAGAAATAGTCAAGGTGATGAAACAAAATAGCGACATGACTAGTTTATAAATCGTTAGTCCATGTTTAAAATACAGTAGTTTATGTTTGTTCGTGTCCATACAATTAGTCGTTTTAACTGAAACGCTCACGGAAATAGGAAATTAATACACACTGGGGGAAATTTGGTGCCCCTCTCCACTTGGTGCCCTGTGCGGCCCGCACCACCCGCACATTGGTAGCTACGCCACTGATATCCCATCATATTCAGTTTAACTGTTTCTAATTTATTATTATACTTTCTCTGAGAAACACTCATCCAGAGTAATAGATTGTTTGTTAGTCACCTTATTATTATATTGTTAAGTAACATACAGTGGCATCACTAGGATGGGTGTCAACCGGTGCGTTCAGCTAATGGTGTCACCCCCACTCCCCCCACTTAAAAATTTGTTTGTTTGTTGCACTGTAATACATCTAGTTTATATTTATCTATGTTATTTGATTGTTGAACAACTCTAAAATGAGTGTCTATTAAATTTTAAAATTTACTTGTTTATTACAGTTTATTTATAATTCACTGGGTTTGCATTGTCATATGAAACTCTGCATGCATCCTTAATTTTCGTAATTGAAGACATGACATTAATCTATAGTTCAATTTTGAAACAATGCCACCATTAGTAAATTACACTGTTTTTGTTTCGGGATTTCAATCGTGAAAACGTATCATTAACTTCATCAACAATAATGTCTGTAACAATCTCATTTTGAATACGATTCCACTTTGTGAATGTGCCGTTTGTTCTTTTGTATCAAAAAGTTTTTAATTTTTAAAATCCTTTTTCCCACGACGCCATAGATCAGCAGATGTTAAGAAACGGTTAAGGGCTTTGTTAAATGATTTAGAGGTAATTTTTTAAGGTCTTAGTAATATATGAATCATGCACTGTCAGTTTTTAGTTTCTACAAAAGGACCTTTTGATGCCTTTAGATCTCTTCTCAGTCATCCTATTTCTGTTGGAATGTCGCCTTTTGGAAAATCATCATATACGCCAATATTTTGAAACTGACATCTACAATACTTCGTTGGTTGCTGACCTAAAGAATTTTTCGGTTGGATTGCTCCAAATTTATCTGCCTCATCAATGATTGCTTCCAGTAGGAGTTGAATCTCAGCAATGCACACAAGAATGAACCTCTTTTTCTCTTTTTTTAAAAAAAATAGTGAGTCCGGCATCGTATGATTGCTCGCCTGACTTTTTTTTTATCTTGTTTTATTTTTTTTTCTGAATCACAATGCTTTTTTTGTTTTTTTAGACCTTTTTTTTTTATAGCACTGCGCTAACGTGTTATGCTTTTGTTAAAGAAAAGGTTTAATTAGTCACCACATTGTCGTTAGTTTAAAGTTCTTTGACCTACTTGTACATCCCCCCCCCCAAAAAAAAAAAAAAAAAGGAAAGGTAAAATAAAAGATCTGAAGCTGCGCTTCTAGTGGCAACAATTTAGAACAAAAAAAGTATTTCAATCGTATCAAAAAATGCTAAGCAAAAAGCTAATTTCTGTTGATCACAAAGATTGACTGAATGTTATATACATCTATTAAATAGCTCTTCTTTTGGTTCTTTAATAAATTTCCTGTACTTCTCCATGGTTCCAGACATCGAAGCTACATTTTCATAACTTTAAGCTCCATATAGAAAGTCAACCTTAATCTTTTCTAGATATTTGAAGATATTCAGTTGATCTCATCTATTTTGTCTCCCTTAAAATCGTATAACTTCTGAATCGGATCAGTATGTGCAATGTCAGGTGTGCAATGTCAGATGTGCAATGTCAGGTGTTCAATGTCAGGTGTGCAATGTCAGGTGTGCAATGTCAGGTGTGTTGTCAAACAAAATACATTCTGACTCTAATATCTTTTACGTCGTTTGCTAAAACATTTATAAACTTTGTAACATGACAGATTGTACTTTCAGCTATGGGTTTTATTTACATAACATTTCCATTATCTACATGGAAATTCCTTATTCAATAAAGACTCGTTGATAATATGGTCACATAAGGTCAAATATTCTGCTTTTATAGAAACAGTCCGTGCAATATCTCCTAGCTTCCATTGTTTTTCTTCTTTACATCAATCATAGCCACGACTTCCTAGTCAAATGTATTTGTAGCCGGACGCTCTTGTTTTCCATTTTTCTAATCCAGATAAATTCTTCATACGTCTTTTAATACTCCGATTTCCGACTTTATTTCAACCACACATTTAATAACTGGAACCTTTAGGACAAGCACAACATGCGCTGCAGAAATAATGTGCAACGTGTCTCCTCTCGGCTTTAGGAGAGAGAGGGCGTACTAGTAGCCCTGGAGCGCTATAAAAGGAGCGACCCAGAGCTCCCCACCCACTTGCTAGTCAGTCGGTGGAGAGAGAGAGAAACAGGATCCAACGGAAATCATTCATGCACATTGCGTCAAATTTGAGTGTGAAAGCTGAACTATCCACCGACCGGGTGCCAATCCGTAGGATAAGTACCTGCCCTCCATGGAGAAGCCTGCCCAGCCCTCCTATAAACCTCACACTAGCGGGACTGGAGGGGGGGCACTAGAAGGCCACATACACCCGGACATACTCAAAAAGATGGCAACACAAACTCTTAAATCGTACCCATCAGATGCCATCTTCTGTTACACAGATGGGTCGTACTTAAGGACCCCACGATAGCCTTTGTATGTTACCCGCACCTCGATCCAGACAAGCTGTGATGTAATTTTGGCGCCGAACTCTTGGCGATTATCTCGGCACTACACCACATAGGGGAAAAACTACGTAAAAAGGAAACCGTTGCGACTTCTGTTGTAATGCTTACCGATTCTAACTCCTGCCTCCAAGCCATGGCTGGCTTGGAGGGAAAATCACCTTTGGTCGAGGAGGCATTAGGCGCCCCAAATAACATCCGCCTATTTATTGGAGTTGTCATCTTTATGCAGTGGGTGCCCTGCACTACGGCGTGGGGGGGTGTCTAACGAGGCGGCTAATGCTCTAGCACAAGAAGAAGCGCTGGCCGTCCCACTTTCGTAGCCCCAAGTAATTTTAACCAAGCTACAACATTAATCCGAGAGTGGGTAAATGAAACGTGGTTGAAATCCTGGGATGGCTCAAACAAAGCCCGTGGAGTCTGGCAGCATTTGCGTCGCCCGAACCGCGACGATCCATGGTGGGGGCTAAAAAGGCCGGAACAATCAATCATTGCGCAGTGTAGAACGGGGCACTGCCCTGTTGGTGCTTATTTTGCCCGGCTCCGGCTAAATTTTGATGCCCGTTGGTGACACTTAGGCGAGTCGGTGGAAACAGTGGCGCATCTCATGCAAGAGTGTCCGCAGCTCCGAGAGCTTCGGGGTAGTTTGTCTGCAGAGTCACTTGACCTATATGGGAGCTTAGAGGCACTACGCCCAACAGCAGAGTTTCTCGCCAAGGCTCTACGGGAGGACTGATCCTTCCAGCCTTGCCACCAATTGGAGTTCATCTCAAGATCCGCTAGTGTTAACAGCACATCAGCAGTTACATGACATAATCAATAACCAACTTGACCATGCCGAGGAACACTTCAGGGATGGCATCTTGAGAAAGGCGAGACTGTTGGCTGACAAACTTGGTATTCAGTTGGTGCTACTGAGAATTTGCAGTCTATAGCAAAAACCACATTTGGATTTTGGGATTATTATAGAAAACGGCTTTACATTCGTATCTCGATTCGTTAGTTTCATCATTAACGTCTCGCTCAATTCAACCTGTTTTGTCTGCATCCTCAAACGATGCAATAGCTGCAACGTAAAGAAGAATATCTGAACTGCCAGATAAGCATGGACTATGGATCATCTCATGGATGATGAGATGAATGCCTGGGCATTATCTGTGGTCGGAACGATGCCACACACACATCAGCCCCTTCCCTTCTCCAAGCAGCTGATGAATCCTAAGGAACGGCAAGTGTTGATACATTTTGGAGTCAGCGGCGTTGAAAGCTCTGTCAGAGTGTAGCACTGAGTAATCCAAACTGCCTGAAGGTCGCCGGCTCCTGATTTTTCCCCAGGTTTGACTCCCGAAGCCTTTCCCATGCAAGGCAGCAGAGGTTAGAATTCAGAATTTTCCTTCTCCTAGGTGGATAGCTAGCAATGTCTAACGAGCCCCTCCTACCCGAAGCTTACTGGTTTAGGCACCAGTTACTCGCATTCGTGAGGAAACAAAATGTACTGTGAAATTTAATAGAGCCAAATCAACAACTTTTAATGTAAGGGCATGTCGGTATTGACGGAAATGTGAAGGCTGACTTATTAGCCAAGTTCGGCTTTAAGCTGGAACCACCGGAAGAGCCTCAGACATCTGAGCAAGATCGAGCAATTGTTTATGAATACACGAGAGATAACTGGCTTTAAAATTGGGGAAAACAAAATACAGGCAGAGAGGTGTGGAAGTACATGAAGGGACAAGCTAAATCGTACGAGTGGTAGCAGCTAGACAGGAAAGAACAGGTTACGATTGCCAGGTTCAGAACAGGGCACTGCCCAGGAGGATCATACTTTGCCAAGTTCAAGACGAACTTCAACTCTCGTTGTCGACACTGCCAGCTGGACAAAAAACGATATGTTATACGAGTGCGCGATACGGTTCTCCGACAAAATAGCGCGGACAAAATATTTTTCTGTCATTTTGCAAAAAATACTTTAGATATTGTAAAATTTGAATAGAGAATTGTTTTTTAATGTTATCATTATTTGTCGGTCATTTTTCAGGAAATACTTTATCTTAAAATATAACTATGAAAACATTAAGCTAGAATTATATAAGCTACAATAACTAATTTCAAAATATATCCTTTATTTAAATTCCAAAAGTGCACTTAAAAAACAAACACGCAAAGATACTTCCATACTTGTTAGATTTACACACCGTTTAATAAAAAACAACTTGCTGATTTTTTTTTGTCATGGAAAGGAATGAGGAAGGAGGGGGTTTATATTCCTAGATATGAGATGTGGCTGTAGGCCTAGAATCCAAATTGACACTCCTGAGCTTTGATATCTCTGTGATGGTTTAGACCAAGACGGTCAGGAAATAGCAAAATTAATGATTGAATTGGTCAGTCACTCCCTAAGATGAAACAAACATTTGACGGTATAAGAAATTTGATCGCCATCTTAACTAATCCTGATACAACTAAGTTTGGCAATAGCGCAGCAAGAGACGCCATTGATTGGTCAAAGAGAGATGCCTCAGACGATCATGATTTCTGATTATACTTTAATACACATGTGTAATACACATCATCATATACCTAACACTTGAAAGGAGTCACCACATTTCAAAATCATATATTGATATAGTAAGTTACGCACTTTAAACATTGGTGAAAAAGGAGAATGATATAAAATAAAAAAAAACAACAAAAAAAAAACAAACAAACCTGTCTTTCCCTGCAAATATGTCATACTTTTAGGTCTATTAATATTAAAGAAGGTTTAGGAATTATTGTTGTTCAATAGCTGTACACAATTAAGGTCCCGAGGTTTAAACTGACAAGAATATCATTCACACACAGTCATACGTAGAGTAACCAACTAGGTGGATGGATTAAATAACAAAAAAAAAAGGAATTTAATTGTATGATACTGATATATGTATATGTACAATGAGAATGATAGAATGATGAATAGATAATATATATTGATATTATTCAATAATTCACATAAGCACCTTGATACTGCTACCACTTGTCACCGTGATTTCATAGCCAACCAGACGCTGACCTACTGACGTCACAATGCTGCCAACATCGGCAGTAATAAAGTTAGACCTCAGCTGATCCCAACTGATACCAACTGATCTGTAACTGCCCTGACACTAAACGCCGTCGACGATCGCCCGTCTGACAATGACACTCAAGTCTGTACTATATATTTCGAGACAACAAGCGACGCGCACACTGGCAAAAAATCGAGTTCAGTTTATACAACTCCAACACTGGCACCCTATAAACGAAATAACACAAAATTCAACCTCTTTTCCAAAACTAGAAACAGCGACAACCTTATATAACATACAACGAAGTAACTCACCCTAAAACAGGGGTCCCAAAAAATCCTATTGAATAATACAAGTCCAAGAAACAAGTACAGACTAATAATCTTTTACGGACTAACACACCGTCCGTTTTAACCAATTCAAAACAAAAATACAAGGCACTCTCCCCCCGTACAAGTAATACGAGTAGAGAAAAAAAAACAGAGTTGGGACAAAACCAAAGAAACTTGTCTAAACTACGCGACAATAGAGACCTCACCAAAAATGCTACACAGGACCTTCACCTACTAAAATCAGATACTTTTATACACATCATATATAAGTATGCGCTATTTTGTCTTGCACTATTTTGTCGGGTCACCGCGCGATACTACACTTCAAAAACGGTCCTACAAGTGAAAAAAACTGGTACGCATGAAGTAACGTCTGTATTGTATAGGATAAGATAAGATAAGAGTTGGCTCTGTACGGAGACTGGACAACTCTGTAAAGAACAGCCATGTTGTCAGAGAATAATGTTCTCAACAGGGCGCCTTAGAGTAATGAGACTTACACAGGACCGCCACTCCAGCTAACGGGACACTGATGTTCCCTTTGTGGAACGGTGTGGCGGACTTTTTGGACTGGGTTACCGGGCTACTTGTTCCATCCCCACCGCTTACCAAAGATATCCCGGAAGGGGCCTTTGTTCGCTTCCGTTATTAGTCTATCTAGTTCCACAAGCCTACTAGACGTTTCTTCGGAGGCAACACGCTGAGGCGACCGGGGCTGGATCCAGAGGCGTAGCTAGGAGGGTGGGGGAGGGAGGGAGAATTTTAAAATCCTCACCGGGCCCCCACTTGAGAGTGGCCCAAAATGAGTGGGTTTTTTTTACATTAAATATTTAAAAAAATATAGGCCTATAACGCAAAATGCAGGGCCCTCCAAAGAGGTCACGCATCCCCCCCCCCCGGGCCACCATAAAATGGCAAATTCCTAGCTACGCAACTGGCTGGATCCACCAGAAGCGCAAAGATGTGTGAAAATATGGCACTGATTTAGAAGCTATGAGAGGCATGAGCATGAATTAGTCAGTAATTATTTAGTTGCTTAACTCTTGTAATAATGACCTAACCGTATGCCCTAACTAGTGATAATATAGATTTAGGTTTTGTCAGCAAAATCTACATATAGACTAGATCTAGATTCTAGATTTTGATCTAGAATCTTGATCTAAATTGATTTCAATATTTTATTATCGAAAAAACAAAAAAAGCGAATCATTTTTAGATTTGCTATGAAGTACGTTGACATGATAAGTTGAAGTTGTTAATATATTTCGCCTTTTATTTTCACAAATAATATAGATCTACTCTAGATCTGGACTCAAGTCTCTACACACTTAGAATTAGATAGATTGTCTTAGATTTAGACTAGTATAAATCTAATAATAGAGCCTATTAAATCAACTTAATCAAGATCTAAAGATGTATGTTTAATAATATTTAAACAAACTAGTTACCAGTAGTTTCAGATCTAGAATAGATAAGACATAAAAAATAACTCATAATCAGTGATTTAACTTAGATCTACTTAAGTTAAAACTAACTTTTTACTGACTAAGACTAAGTATTTAAAATTAAAGTATGCTTAGACTCTAAGTCTTAGTAAAGAGTACTTGTAACTATAGAGTATCTACTAGATAATAGAGTCTAGAGATACACAATAAGTTGAAATAACACATACTATACTGTATTGTATATCATCATCATGATCATACACTCACCCACTGATGTACAGAATCACTAGACTAGAGAGTAGTATATAGTAGTAGAGTGACTAGAGTAGAAGAGGCTAGTAAATTAAGTAAAGTCAATAACTATAAGTGATATAAAGTGACTAGATCTAGTTAAATCTAGTACTAGACTACTCGAAAGGCTAGAATAATAGATATAGATCTAAAGTTAGCTATCCTAGTATCTAGAATAGTAGTCTACCAAGAGATCTAGCTATCTAGAACAGTGATGCCCAAAGTACAGCTCGCGGGCTGGACGAGGTTCCATCTGGCCCGCCGAGGAACAAAAAGTAGAAAATCCTCCCCCTTCAAAAAAGTTGAAAAATGTATTTTTACCCTCGTTATAGGGCCCCTCACTTTTTCTCTGATGGACTGTTACCATGACATTTAACGAGTGTGTGTTTACGAGTTTATGAACTGGAACTCTGAATTTAGAGTCTACCAGGAAAAGTGAATGGATCTTTGTTGTGGAACATAAGCCAACATATTTGTTTTGTAAAGAAAGTCTGACTGTTTGAGAAACAGCGGCATTATAAAACAAATATGAAGGCCTTCTTGGTTTGAGCCGCGTATAAAAGATTGGTTAAACTATGCCAATAGATTGGAGGGTTGATGGGAATATTTACCAAAAAGAGATAAGAAAATAAGTTGGTGGTAAAGGTAGCTACAATGTTGCTCACATTTTAAGTAGAGAAATGAAGCCATTTTTAGACGCGTAAAATTGATAGACTTTGAATATACCATTAAATTAATGTAAGTACTAGGTCCAATAGTTTTAAATCGTTTCAGGTGAATTTTGATTTCATTTTTGTTTTTACCTTTTGTTGATGTGGCCTGCGACACGCGTGTCGAAAGTTAAAATGGCCAGTAACTCGAATTAGGTTGAGCATCACTGATCTAGAATATATAATATTCTAGATAGTTAATAAGATAGAATACTAGATCTAGTTAGAACTAATACTAGTTTTTACTAGATCTACAGTAAATAATGCTACTTGAACCCCTTCATGTTTAGATTCTTCTTGAACACCCCACTGTATTATTTAAAATAAATTTGCCTTAAACATAGCCTTTCTTTGGAGAGATCATGTACTCAGTAGTGAATTTCTAGTTCTTTGTCTACATGATGTAGATTCTAGAAAAGGATCACAAGGTGACCAGATATATTTGAGGAGTGAAAGTGGGATACATTTTGATTATGGCACATAAAAAATAAGGCTCTTCTCAGTTGTTACCAAGCAATGGTGTTTTCAACAATCTACACATCATCTCAGTAGGATATTTTTAAATAAGAAAAAAGTTGCATTGATATTTAATTTGCTAATACTGTATCTCCCTCCAAGCTGTGTCGATTAAAATGAAAATACATTCTTTAGCGATGCTGTTACTCTGAAACCTTATTAATGGACACTTGAATCTTCTTGTACAGTTTTTGACTAGGCTTTCAAGAAATTATCTTGTCCAAGTAGTGGACTTGCTTTTAGTGTTAACTGTATTTTCATTGGTCTGCATTCAATGCAGAAAATTCAGTAACAGCGTTTGTTCCAGGTAGGTACAAAAAGAATTCAACTATCTTTTTTATATTTCTCCAATGAAATATAAGAAAAATTTCAATGCATTGAGCGTCCAACCTTGTACTCTTGGAATTCCAGTCAGAGGTTTAATGGAAGCGAATTTTGCCACAACATTTAATAATTGATCTGTAAAAAATGAAACTTTAACCCAAATAATAGATGACTTTCTGAAACAATTTCCGAGGATGGAACATCGTTCATTGAGGTCCATCTAAAATTGGCAGCACTAATTTATTAAAAAATTTATGATTGTTGCTACGGTATCTTTTTTTTTTCTAAACGTCTTGCATAATATTTAGTACTTCATTGGGAAAAACCTTTTCATGCTTCTGAAGTACCGTACTGCATGGAATATTACAGCAATGTTGAGTACAAATACAGGCACAATGCAGCACACGGAAGAAGCTTTGATTATAATGTGGCACGAGACAAGAAATATAAAAGCAGAATATACTTGAAGTTGTCTCTCCACTACAGGGATCAGAGATAACTGACTGGTTTTTCCATATCCTGAAATTCTGAAAGGCAAAAGTACTAGTAGGTCTAGGGATTTCTAACTACACCATAGATGAGTGCACATTACAAGTTGGGAAACAGAACATACAAGTGGCTTACTATAAAGAAAAAAATTACTTTAGTTTCAAGAGTAAAATGGAAGGAATAACAATGGTGGGGAGAATAATTATCAATTTTAAAGCTATCTGTATGTGAATGACATAATGATATAATCAAATCATCATATTGACTGCTTATGGTACAAATATGACAGCCCTTTTGTTTATAAGACTTTCTTTGTGGATACTTTTGTTTTTACTTTGGGCTTTTTTTTCTCTATCCCTAACAAATACTGCATTTATGAGAAAATATTTCTGACATCAGCCTTCAGTTTTTAATGTATTTTTATTCTATTAATTACAATAACATTATCATTTGTTTCTATTCTACATACTTAGTACAGTTTCGACCTGAATTTCATGTTCACCATTTGACAAGCATTCAGATTCCACCAAAAATGTCTGGGAAAAAGAATGATGATTCTAAAGAGGTAAGTCTTCTGATATTTTTAATTCTGTCTCTTTAAGAAAACTGTTCATGCATAGCTTGCAGTCTTTCTAGTCATTTATTTGCATCACAGAACATAATTATGATCTAATTTTCTCTATAAGACAATGTACTTTTTGTCTCTAATGCATTACTGTTGTTTTTCATATAATTCTATGAATTTTGCTACAATGTTTCTCCATCATTACTGTTACCTGCCTCTTTCTTTGTTCTTTCTTTTTTTTTATTTTTAGAAAACAATTTGTGTTATAGATATGGTAATAAAAAAAGGCATGTTCTCAATCATCATTTCTCTTTTTATGTACATAGGAGAGGACAACTTCAGATAGTGCAAAAAAGAGTTATGATTCCAGTGGTTCTGACAATGAGTCTGACGAAGACACTTTCTCTCTCACTACACTTGTGAGTTGATTTGATCAGCATAACTTTTAGAATATATATATACTTCTTTTCATGTAGCATTTAGAAGTCATCAGATTTATTGCCAAGGTTATTAAAATCTCTGTTTTTACTATCATTTTGTTTAAACAGGAAATCAGGGAACCAGCTCCACCAGTTTATATTGGGTAATTTGCTCATTTAACGTATACAAATTGATTAATTATATGCAGTAATTATTCTATATTTCCAGTTGTATCTTTTCCATAGGTTATTTTTATCTTTTAAGATCAGTAGTCATCATTTAGAAAATTTCAGAAATATTTTACAAATGAAAACATTTGTATTTATGATCTTATGAATGATTAAGAATCAGAAATATAATAAATATTGTATATATTTAATTATGAATTAATAAAATTTAAAACAAATAATTGAAAAGCTCTTATCTTCCTCAACAGGACAGGGTTGGTCTATGATGAAATCATGACCATGCACAAATGTGATTGGGATCCAGATTTTCCAGAAAATCCTCTGAGACTGACAGAGCCTTATAAAAGATGCTGTGAGCTTAGTTTGATTGAAAGATGTGAACGAATTGAGGTAATTTTTATTTTTGTATACAAAGAAGTTTCAATAATAATAATAAAATCATATCTTTTAAAAACATGCATTACATCCAACTCATATCTATATATATATATATAAAAGAGCTAACAGCTCAGCTGGCTAGAAGAAGAAGAAAAATCTGTATTAATGTGGTCATTCATCTTCAGTTTTAGATTTCGGCAGTGCTAAAATAGGTTTTCTTGGGAAGTTCAGGCACCCATGTTGGAATGAGCTTTGAAAATAAAACTCTTATATTCATTTCCCCTAAAATAAGAGTTAACATTTTTTTTCTAATATTTGTGTATTTCAGTTTTTCATTAGATTACATTTTTGTTTTGTACATTAAAGCTTTTTATTAACCTAGTATTTAAATTGGAGAAATAGTTTCTTATATTATTGTTATCCAGTGTGCTTCTTCAGTGGAACATTTCTATTAGGTTGTGCAATGATTTTTTGTCTATTTTCTTTCCACCGTTTAGAGTAAGAGAGCAACAGATGAAGAGATTTTGACCAAGCATACTAAGGAGCATCTTGAATTGACAGCCAAGTCTGTCTCCATGTCCTATGAAGAGAGAATGGAATTGTGTCAGAATTATGATGCCTGGTATTGTAATGATGTAAGTTCTATGGCATTTTAATTCTTCTCATTGCTGCTTTATATTGATTGAACTGATCTTAGGGTCCAGGATGAGGGATAAGAAATAATTTTTTTTTTTATAATTTCATAATGTTTTTTGAGAAGAAAAAGAAACATGGTGCTTTTGGTCAGGACTTTCAATAAAATTATGCAAGTACTGTCACGTATTACGAATTGAATTCTACTTTTAAATGGCTTGCCTAGGGGAACGTGACAAGAGAAAAAAGGTAGTTGTGTCACTTATCTTAAGTCTGAATTTAATCAAAGACTTACAATGAATAACAAAAAAAAAATGACACAAGAAATCGGAAGGTAAAATATCAACTTAATGTTTAATAAAATATAACTCGAATAGTATTTTTAACTGAATCACATAAAGCAAGAAAAATAAACAAACATTTACTAATGGAAAGGTTGACCAAAACCCTTTTACAAAAATGGCATGTAAAAATATTACAATACAAGAGTTTGAAAATGTAATTACAAATACAAGCAAGCAAGGCCTTGAAAAAAATCTTAACTTACACGATCAAGTGGTATACCACGCACGGGTCACGCAATGTCTCCGCTATTCTGTCTCACGGCTGTCTCCGTATGTCTGTCTCTCAACGTTACGCGAGCGGTCTTTATATAATCTACCACGCGTGGATATCCAGTAATTTCTAGAACAGAAAGTCATCAACACCCAGATCTAGAACGCTCTTCAAAGAGACAGAAGAAAAGAGAAAAAAAACCACCCTCCTTTCAACCAGAGGTACACACATAGGTCAAGGACCGGTCACTGTCTGTGTGGCTTGACGAATAAAAAAAAAACTTATTACACAAGGGGCAGACAACCTCCCCGTCTCTCGACCGCAACAGGTCAAAGAAAAAAAACAAACAATGCCTAGATACGTAACACCTCCCTCCTAAAAATAAAAAGTTTACATTTCAACGAAATGGAAATCTTTTTAGAATTACAAAAAATATTTACATTACAGAATGTATTTATCATGATATATATATAAAAAAATATACATCAAAATACTTTTTACAATCTAGATAAGGCATCGGCGATAACATTTTCGCTGCCTTTTATGTGTTTAAGATCTAGGTTGTACTCTTGTAAAAATAAAAAAACCTGAGAAGTCGTTGATTCTTGCCAGACATTTTGTGGATAAATGTAAGGGGATTGTGGTCAGTAAATACAACCAGTGGCCATCTGGACCCACTGATAAAAAAAAAAAAGTGTTGTATAGAAAGAATCAACCCAAGACATTCTTTTTCCACAGTAGAATAATTTCTTTGATGTCTATTAAATTTTTTGGAAAAGAAACAAATAGGGTGCTCTACTTGGAAATTATCTTCTTGGTAAAGGACTGACCCAACACCTGTGTCACTGGCGTCAATAGCTAACCTAAAAGGTTTTCCGAAGTCAGGAGCCATCAAAATGGGAGAGCTAGATAATATCTGCTTGATCTGGTTAAAGGCTTTCTGACATTCATCCGTCCAAGTAAATCGGACGTTCTTTCTCAGGAGGTTTGTTAAAGGACTGGAAATGACAGAAAAATTTTCGCAAAATTTTCTATAATATCCAGACATTCCCAAAAATCTTCGGAGTTGTTTCCGGTCAGCAGGGATAGGGAAAGCTTGGATAGCTTCTACTTTGGCCATTACAGGTTTCACCTGGCCTTGTCCTACAATATGGCCTAAGTATTGGATGGAAGCCTGGCAAAAATCACTCTTACTCAGGTTTACAGTAATTTTTGCATGTAAAAGTTTAGTAAAAAGACAATGCAGTTGTTTACAATGGCTAGAAAAATCTTGGCTAAAAATTACTACATCATCTATGTATGCGTGGCAATTCTCCATGTCAGCAAGCAGGGCATTTATCATTCTCTGGAAAGTGGCAGGAGCATTCTTCATGCCAAATGGCATCACTTTGTATTGGTACAGACCATCAGGGGTGACAAAGGCGGAGATTTCCTTTGCCCTATCAGTCAGGGGAACCTGCCAATAACCTGAAAGTAGGTCTATTTTGGTGATGTACTTAGCGTCACCAATACGATCTATGAGATCGTCTATCCTAGGGATAGGAAACGAATCGGTCTTTGTTACAGCATTTACCTTACGGTAGTCTGTACAAAAACGATAAGTCTTGTCCTGTTTAGGTATCAAGACACATGGGGAGCTCCAGCTACTGGAACTTGGTTCAATGAGGTCATTTTCAAGCATATACTTGATTTCTGACCTAAGTATGGCAAGTTTTTCAGGGTTGACCCTGTAAGGATGCTGCTTGACTGGAGTAGCCTCGCCAACATCTACATCATGCATTATAACATTAGTCTGTTTTGGTACATCAGAAAAAATGTCATTAAATTCATTAATGAGTTTCATGATAACTGGCCTTTCTGTCGAAGACAGATGAGACAGTTTTACATCCAAATTCTGTAATACAAAAGAATTAGGTATTTTGTATTGTCCGAATTTCTCCTTTACAATATCATCATCAATAGGAGAAACATGGCTATTTGAACAACTTTTGACTGTATTTAAAACACAATTACTCTTCTCTGAGTGATCTGGCCGAGATACATAAGGCTTCAGCATGTTTATATGACATAACTGAGTCTTTTTCCTACGGTCAGGGGTTTTGATTGTGTAATTGAGGTCACTAATTTTGGTCTCAATTTCATAGGGACCAAAATATCTGGCTTGCAAGGGTTGACCTGGTATGGGCAAAAATACAAGCACCTTATCCCCGGGAGAAAATTCTCTAACACGGGCCTTTCTATCATACCAGCGTTTCATGCTGGATTGGGTGTTTTGTAAGTTATTTTTGGCCAGAACACAAGCATCATAAAGTCTAGTTTTAAACTTACTTACATAGTCTAAAAGTCCTTCAGTGGCTGTTGGTGACAACAAAGTCTCTTTTATACATTTCAAGGGACCGCGCACCGAATGGCCAAAGACTAAGTCAAAAAGGCTGAATCCCAATGATTCCTGGACGGATTCACGGGTTGCAAACAGCAGCATGTGGATTCCTTCGTCCCAGTCTTTTTCGTGCTCAAAGCAATAGGTTCGGATCATGTTCTTGAGAGTCTGATGGAATCGCTCAAGAGCGCCTTGCGACTCGGCATGATACTCACTCGACATGCAGTGTTTGATGCCCAACTGAGTCATGACTTGCTTGAAAAGATTGGCCGTGAAATTCGTTCCTTGGTCCGATTGGATGGACTTTGGTAGACCAAATAGAGTAAAGAACTTGATTTAGGCCTTCACAATGTTTGATGCTTTTATGTTCCTTAGAGGAATAGCTTCAGGAAAACGAGTTGAAGCACACATAAGGGTCAACAGGTATTGGTTGCCAGCTTTTGTCCTTGGGAGAGGACCAACACAGTCAATAAGTACTCTGCTGAAAGGTTCTTCAAAGGCTGGAATCGGCTTCAGAGGAGCAACAGGGATCTTTTGATTAAGCTTGCCAACCATCTGACAGGCATGACAGGATCGGCAGTACTGGATGACATCTTTCTTCAAACGTGGCCAGAAGAAGTGTGACATAATCTTGTGGTATGTCTTGTGGATGCCGAGATGACCTGACATTGGTGTGTCATGAGCCAGATTCATGATGTACGCTCGGTATCTTTCTGGTAACACGATTTGATGGCATATTCTCCATTCTTCTTCGTTGGATGCGTCTGGAGGTTTCCATTTCCTGAAGAGCATATCATCTTGGATGTAGTAGCACGTTGATGCTAGCTCTGCCTCTTGTGATGTCATTGCGGTTTCTCGGAGTTTGGCGAGCTCTGGATTCTTCTTTTGGTCCTCAATCAACTGTTTTCGAGTTGATGCCGGCTTTTCAGAATTTGGCGTTGGTTCTTCTTCAAGAGAAGCAAAGAATGTGGTGCTCAAGTCCACATCATCTTGGTTACTGTTGGCCTTGACGACGTTCTCTTCTTGAGATGCTTTCAACCTCATTGCCCTTGTTACTGCACACGCTGGATATAACTCTAGGTCTTCCTCGGGTGTGGCAGATAAGTCGGGTGTTTGAGTGACGATGGGTTCGGCTATCACCTTTCCACCTGCTAAGTCATTGCCTAACAGCAACGAGATGCCTTCCAATGGTAATGTTGGTCGGACACCTACAACAACCGGTCCAGTAATGAGATTTGACTTTATGTCGATTAGATGTAGAGGCACATCTATACATCCAAGCTCTACGCCTCGTAACAGGATGCTCTTCCCAGTCGATGATGATTTTGACAAGGGCAAGATACCCTCTAAAAGTAACGATTG
Organism: Biomphalaria sudanica; assembly: GCA_036873155.1. Taxonomy (NCBI): domain Eukaryota; kingdom Metazoa; phylum Mollusca; class Gastropoda; family Planorbidae; genus Biomphalaria; species Biomphalaria sudanica. The sequence continues at coordinate 815,098 of JAZGLO010004004.1, forward strand.
TGAGGCACCTGTGTCTCTCAAAATGGTGATAGGTCGTAGACTTGTAGAATCACCGGGTAGTGATACAAATCCTTCCAAAATGAAAGGCTTAAAATCCTCTAATAAAACATCAATTTTGGTTGATGCAGACTGGACTTGGGTCGAACTCTCGCTGGAGTCATTGATATCTCTAGGAGACGCAGTGGAGAAACTCTTTCTTGAGTCAGTAGAACATCTTTTGGATGTATTTGGAGAACTCTTGATGGAGTCATTGGAACATCGGGGTGATGTCTTATGGGAACTCTTGATAGAGTCATGGGAACATCGGGATGATGTATTATGGGAACTCTGGATAGAGTCATTGGAACATCGGGGTGATGTCTTATGGGAACTCTTGATAGAGTCATGGGAACATCGGGATGATGTATTATGGGAACTCTGGATAGAGTCATTGGAACATCGGCTTGATGTATTTGAAAAACTCTTGTTTGAGTCATTGGAACATGGGCTTGATGTATTTGAAAAACTCTGGTTTGAGTCATTGGAACATCGGCTTGATGTATTTGAAAAACTCTTGTTTGAGTCATTGGAACATCGTAAAGATGAATTTGAAGAACTCACTGTTGAGTCATTTGAACACCGTGGAGACATTTTCGGAGAGTCTTGTACAGTCAATACATTTGAAACAGGTGGTGTCGAGGTATTCTTGATATGACTTGATGATGAGGGAGTAAACCTCGACGACCACTGTACCGTGCAAGCGCTGACTTTTGAAGGAGCTTTTTCGTTTCTCTTCCTCAATTTCCAACAATCGTCAATTTTATGGCCTTCTCGTTTGCAGTAGGAACAAGTAGCTTTACTTGTAGTAGGTTTTCTGTCGTTTGTACTGCTGTTCTTGATGGAGTTGCTAGCAGTGGACTCAGGCTGTTTGAGTTGTTTTGGCTTGACATCCGTCGTATACTTGGCAAATTGATGTGATATTATATAATCGTCTGCCCACACTGCAGCCTTGTGCACATCTTCCTCGCCACGATCAGCTATATGCGTACGGACGTCCAGCCGCACACAACTCTTGAACTCTTCCATCAGCATTAGGTTCTTGAATTTTGCAAAGTCGGTGCCGATTTCCCTGGAAGTGAGCCATTTCTCAAAGCGTCGCTCCTTTTCCCGCAGGAATTCTACATGGGTTTGGCCATCCGATTTGCGACAATCCCTGAACTGCTTTCGGTAAGCTTCCGGAACAAGTTCATATGCCTTAAGAATTAAGGCCTTAACAACATTATAATCTTTTTGTTGTTCAATGGTCAAAGAACAAAATACCTCTGCAGCTCTACCAGTCAAAACTGTTTGCAGCAAAGTGGGCCACAAAGTTTCAGGTACATTAAAATTTTTCACAGCAAGTTCAAATTGTGGAAAATAATTGTCAATTGTGGCTTCATTAAAGCGTGGAATTATTTTCAAAAATTTTATTGCTTCAGCAGTATGACTGGCAGGGAAAGAATCTGGTCTTACATTAGCAGCTAACTCTAATTTTTTAAACTCTATTTGTAATTTCATTTCCATTTCTTTCTGCTCTAATTCTTTTTGTTTAATTTCCTTCTGGGCTTCTATTTCCATTTCTTTCTGCTCTCTAGCCGCTGCAAGCTCTAATTCTTTTTGTTTAATTTCTCTCTGCTCTCTAGCCGTCTGGGCTTCTATTTCCATTTGTTTTAATTTTATCTGAAGTTCTAAATCTGATTTACCCTCATCGGGTCTAAGGGTTTCTAAAAGGTCTTCAGAAAACACTTCCTCGTCTACATAATGGATTACAATGTTATCTCTGATTTCTTGTTTAAGGGCATTTGATTTTATTTTTAACCCTAAATGTTTAGAAATAAGGACCAGTTCCTTCCTAGTAAAAGCATCAAGCTCTTCCACAGAGGGATTTGCAAGAAAAACCTGAATATCCATGACTAACTAGCAAACGATCAAGCAAAAATATGTATACAATGTAAATATACAGTACAAAATCAGTACAACAAAAAACCTTAAGAGAGTTTGGTCAATACTATTGATACTTTACTTCCGACTCTTTGACACAAAAAAATTTTGTTAAAGTCAACTTCGCCTTTACAAAATTACTCAAGTAAGACGAAAATAGGTTCAGAAAAATATCCGGGACGAAAGCCCTCAAACTTCTTTTGTCACGTATTACGAATTGAATTCTACTTTTAAATGGCTTGCCTAGGGGAACGTGACAAGAGAAAAAAGGTAGTTGTGTCACTTATCTTAAGTCTGAATTTAATCAAAGACTTACAATGAATAACAAAAAAAAAATGACACAAGAAATCGGAAGGTAAAATATCAACTTAATGTTTAATAAAATATAACTCGAATAGTATTTTTAACTGAATCACATAAAGCAAGAAAAATAAACAAACATTTACTCAATACAAAATGGAAAGGTTGACCAAAACCCTTTTACAAAAATGGCATGTAAAAATATTACAATACAAGAGTTTGAAAATGTAATTACAAATACAAGCAAGCAAGGCCTTGAAAAAAATCTTAACTTACACGATCAAGTGGTATACCACGCATGGGTCACGCAATGTCTCCGCTATTCTGTCTCACGGCTGTCTCCGTATGTCTGTCTCTCAACGTTACGCGAGCGGTCTTTATATAATCTACCACGCGTGGATATCCAGTAATTTCTAGAACAGAAAGTCATCAACACCCAGATCTAGAACGCTCTTCAAAGAGACAGAAGAAAAGAAAAAAAAAACCACCCTCCTTTCAACCAGAGGTACACACATAGGTCAAGGACCGGTCACTGTCTGTGTGGCTTGACGAATAAAAAAAAAACTTATTACACAAGGGGCAGACAACCTCCCCGTCTCTCGACCGCAACAGGTCAAAGAAAAAAAAAAAACAATGCCTAGATACGTAACAGTACATATAAGTTTATATCTTCACTTTATTTTTGGTAAACAACTAGTTCACATGTATTGGTAGAGTCATACTTACGAAAGTCCATAATGGATATAATTTTTATTGTCTTTCAGCTGTTCTGAAAAATCTTTTTATAAATTACATTTGAGATATTTTGATTAATAAAAAGAAATGTTTTTTTTTGAGAATTTATTAATAAGCATTTTCAAAAATTTCTATATTATTTTATAATTGAATTATTTAGAAAAAATACTGTTTAGAAAAATTGTTGCATTTGATGTAGAATTACTATTATTATTATTATATCATTTCAAGAAAAATGTTAATATTAACGTAACCAAATTCAATGTATTTCAGTACACTTATGATGCTAGTATGATTGCAGCAGGAACTACAATCCAGCTGATGAATGATATCTTGGAAAGCAAGTTGACAAATGGATTTGCAATGGTTAGGTGAGTGAATATCAGTGGATATCTCTTAAGTATAGCTGACACTCTATTTGCATGTACTTGTCAGTAATATAGAAACAAAATATAGAAATATTTAACTAATTGTAACCAATAATGTTACACTATGCATTTTGATTATAACCCAGTGTTTAATTTCGTATATAATATTTCATAAAATGTCAGTTTTCATTATGTTCCTTTGATCCATTATATCCAGACATAAGTCAGAGCTGAGTGAAAAAAACTAGTGTTTAAAGTATATTTTCTTACGTGCCCTGTTTATGTCTCTTAGCCCTAACCTCCTGCCAAGAGACAGTGCTCAATGTTTTGACACTGTTCTGTCAAAAGTACAATCTATACAGTTTACCATAGAAGAAGTTTGATGATTTAATAAATCAAGACTTTTTTCTGTTATGTTCATTATTCAGCTTCAGATTTAATTTAAAGTGTGTTTTTCTTGTTTTAATATCTGTGTCTCCTTTAGGCCACCAGGTCATCATGCTATGGAGTCTGAATTCAACGGTTACTGCACTTTTAACAATGTAGCTCTTGCTGCTCAAGATGCTATAAATAGAGGCGTAGAAAGGTAAGCATTTTATTAGGTTGTGTTTTTGTATTACTGGTAGTTTAGTGTTTTATGTATTTTTGCTTCTTTTCAGTTTTGCTGTCCTGGAGTCTTTCTAAATTTAGTCATTTTACTAATTGTGTTACTATGGTCTAAAGTGAATATTCAGTCTTTTTACATCACATTTTATGTTTTATGAGTTGAATGAAAAAACAAAGGCTCTCTTATTTTCTCTCATTCTGTTGTTCTGTTATATTCTTTTAGAATTCTAATCGTGGATTGGGATGTGCATCATGGTCAAGGCATTCAAAGATTATTTTATAATGACCCAAGGTAACTTTTTAAAATTATCCACATTTTATTTCATACCAGTAGGAGGTCATAGTAAAATAGTTAGTTTTTTTTAGAAGTTAGAATTTTTTTCTGTTCTAAAGGCAATTACTCTTGAAAAAATAGCCTTAACTTTCTGAACTTTTGTAAAAGACACATTTTTCCATTTCTATTTATTTATCTGTAGAGTATTGTATTTTTCCATTCATCGCTACGAGTATGGGAAATTCTGGCCTGAACTAAGAGAGTCTGACTATGACTACATTGGTGAGGGCCCAGGAAAGGGTTTTAATATCAATGTCCCCCTTAACAAGGTAAATAATAGGTGCCATGTTGTCAATTTGTTAAAAAAATTAATTTTCTTGTCAAAGCTTTGAATTCGAACTGATTAAAGGAATTAAGTTTCTTTTTAAACATAGATATAAATAGAGATTAGGAGTATGCCACATTTGTATTCAAACATGAAAAAAAAATGTTAAAAGAATAGTCAATTAGATGACAATCCTCTATAGTTTATTGAATTTTCACTATCAGCTATTGCCTTATTCATTGTTTAATCTCACATGCTACTCAGTGTTTTTTGTCCTAATTATTTTCTTTAAAAAAAGTTTTGTTTTTGTAATCTAGATTGAGATGACTGACAGTGACTACATGACAATAGTTCAACAAATTCTTCTTCCCTTGGCATATGAAGTAAGTGAAAAAAAAAAAAAGATGGTTTTGAACTTTGAGCATGATTAGAATACAGAGATAGTTACAGACTGTATGGACTTTTAAAATGTCAATAAATTAGAATAAATTAAAATTAGTATAATAATAAGGGTTGTTAATATATTTATATATATAAATAAGTATAGTTGAACAAATGGTGTATTGTTTCTTTGCCATGCTTAGTCAATGAAGGCTAACACATTTGGAGAATGAAGTGGCTTACTCAGTCTTAGTGTATATGCTCATTCATCTTTAATAGATAGTTGTGTTGGGAAAGATAAAAACATTATTTAGTTATGTTCCAATATCTGTGGAGAAAAACAATTGAGATGTTTTTCTGCTTAGCTTCTAGATCTAATTGATGCTGTTTTGTGGTATGTTAGGTTTCATTATTTTTTATGAAATATTGTTTCTTTCATTTAGCGATTTCTTCAATGTTTGTTTTATATTTTTTTACACATTAATTAAGCTTTTTTGTGGAAGGGCAAGTTTGATAAAAAAAAAACAACAACACTGTGGCCTTCAATTCAAATGAAATCAACTTTTTTAAAGTATAGTGCAGAAAAATGTTTTCTTAGATCCTTAGTTTTGAATGACTAAGCTTTTTACAATGAGTTTGACTAAATGTGTCCTTCTATTTCCTTCAGTACAACCCCCAGCTAGTCCTTGTCTCCTCAGGCTATGATGCAGCTGTTGGCTGTATTGAGGTACAGCACATGACATGATCAACTTGACTTTTATACATTCTTCATAACCCAGTAGATGTGTGGATTTTCTATTTATATATGCACTTTTTGTTGGCTAACATTCAACATATTTAACAGAAAGCTTATATTTAAGTGAGCTTGACAGTGCCATTTTCAGTTTTAAAGTTTTGATCATTTATTTGCAAACAAAAAATGCATATATATTAAGAAAAAAGAAGAAAGTGCCAAAATGACTATTCTTTCTACCTTTTTGCTTAAATTTTATTTATTGTTAAACAAAGCACACAAAAATAAGTTAAGTAACAATGTTTCACCTTTTATAAATTAGTTTTGGATTACATTTTGGCATTTTTTTCCTAATGTTTGCCTGTTTAGTTTCTTTCATGTAGCGATGCTTTTATTTTATGTATGTTTCTTTAGTTCAGCCCTCAAATAGTGCTTGTATCTTGTGGGTTTGACTCAGCCGTAGGGGATGAAAAGGTATTTTAAAAAAATAATGCTAAATTTGATAGACATTAATTGACAAAACCCCTCTAATGTGCACTTGCTAAGATAAAGGTGTAGCAGCTTTAAAATTTATGTTCTGGGAAAGATTTGCCTTTGTAGTTGATTAGAAAATTAGGCAATAACCAAAACATTTGATGATCAAATTTAAGTCTTTAGGTATTTAAATACTCCTCAACATTCAGTAAGGGACTTTTGTTTAAGACAAGTCAATAACATAAAAATTAGTTATAAGAGCTTAATATTTATATTTAAAGTTTCTTTTTTTAAAGTAATGCATTTGCTCATAAAAAATTGCTTTGAGTTCTCTCGTAAAAAAAATTATTATTTATCACATTATTTTATTAATATTATCATCATTATTGTTTCTTTTGTATTTTTACTGTGTCAAAATATAGCTTGCATAATTAACTTTCAGCATTTATCAGCATTTATTCTCTATTGTATGCTTTAGAAAAATTATAATAAAAAATAAATAAAGTTGCATGTTTTTATTAACACTATATACAATATGTAATTACTTATCTAACATTTCAATTCTTCCTAAAATGATTTTTTATTTGAAATTTTTATTTGGAATAATGGTATTAAAAGTGTAATAAATTAGTAACACATTTATGTAATATTTAAACATAAAAAAGGACCAATCATGGGTATTTTTTCATATTAGTGAAAAGTGAAAAGTTTTGGTATTTTTCGATATTCATTTTTTCTTGTTTAATGTAATCAAAATTACTGGATAACAAAATAGATTATTGTCATAAGAATAAAATCTTCTTAACAACAACAAAGAAAAAAAAAAGAAAACAGGAAAATGAAGGAGTTATTATTTCAAATTGTGGCCTACCATATGACTTGTTCAAAACAAATTTTGAATTTCTATTTTTCTCTCTTTCAATTGCATCTTTAATTATAAATGAATCTTTGCCAGAATCAATTATATTGTTGCATATATTTATTTTTTATGTATATTTTCATATAGCTCTTCTTTGGATATCATTAAGCTTATGATTTATTATGTAACATTTTTACTCTATCTTATGCCGAATAATATTATTTATCATGGTTCACAATATTATTATAATGGTTGTTAACATTAGTCCTTTGAAATAAAAATCCCCTAAGAATTATCTAAACAAATTAAAATTACTTGTGCATAGTTATAGCTAATTTTTTAAAATTTATTTTTGTCAAAACTTTTGGACTTAAGTAATCTTTAATCTGTTTTTTTGGCTTGTCTAGCATTAGTAAACTGCTTTTTTGACTGTTATTTGCAAAAATAGTTAAACATCATCATTAAAAGTTTGCATTCTATTAATAAGAAGAATAGTGTCTTTTATTTTAGATCTGAAGAAGTTCTAACATTTTTACATTTTGAGAAAAAGTAATAGATGTCTGCAGAAATGTTTTTATTTTTTATGGTAATCTTTGTTGCACTTTCTCAGGGAGAAATGCTAATTACACCACCTATGTATGCACATATGATACACCATCTCCTAGCATTAGCTAAGGGCAGAGTCTGTGTGGCCCTTGAGGTAAACTTTAGTTATCTTAATAAAGATCTGCATTGTTTTCTAATTTGGTAAATTATTATGTATTAGTACAATATCAAACTCTGCCTTGTGACTTCACATTTTTCAAAGCACTATGCACTTTGTTTTTACCACTTTAGGGAGGCTACTGCATTAAGTCATTATCTGAAGGATGTGCTCTCACTTTGAGAAGTTTACTACAAGACCCTTGTCCATTGATCCCAGCCACAGTTGAACCATCTGACAGGTAATAAATAAACAATGAGCATCCATCTGAATGCTACTCAACGTATACGTTTTTAAATTGACGTACTGTATGAACAGGATATGTTACCAAGAAATGATAGTATTATTAAAATGTAATTTATAAAGCTTGTGTTCTTCCTGTTTCTAACTGTATGGCTATGTGATTAAATATTTTGAACTGAACACTTGTACATGGTGTTGCATATTTTTTTCCCATCCAAATATGATGTGTGGAAAGATACATTTCTCTATTAGTAAACCTTTCTGTGATGGAAATTAATTCATTTACCTGTGCATTCATGGTTGGGTAATATCATGATTTATGCTGGCTGTAATGAAATAAAAATATGACAATAATTTTGACAAGTATGGATCATGCACAATTTGGAGCCTTGAACAAAAGTATAGTTACTTAATTTAGCATTGAAATACTGCAAGTAAAAAGGATATGTAGGTTTCTAAAAAATTAGTGTGCAGTTTCTTTTTCTTTGGTTGAATGGATGTGTTCCCAGTTGATTTGAATATGTTCTCACTTGTTTAAATATAGTTCAGCAGTTCCTCATCCTCATGAATGAAGCACAGAACTAATCAAGCAATATCTTCTTCATTGTAATTGCCATGAGAGTTGAAGTTGACTCTAAAACTTAAAACTCTCGGCCTTTTGAAGTTTGCCTCCACTGCCTGTCTGAACAAGCTTCTGTCTCTAGAAGATCCAAACTGATGTAAATTATTACATCCCTATTACCAATTGCTCATATACCAAGGCGCTCAGATTAGAATCAAGTCTAATGGCTGAGCACACCCGGGAAACTCCATTATTTTCCTTCTCTGTACCACATCAGACGTGCGGGTGTCCGCCATAAAACCTTTAATTTTGAGGAATTTTGTGTCAATAGTGACATGTTTGTTGGGGCTTTCTTTCATCTCTGCCAGTGCAATGGACTTTGGTCCATAGGCACTCCAATGGGGGTTCTTTTTTTCTTATTTATTTGTCTCCTTTAACGACTGTTTCTACTTGAGCACCATGACGAGGCTGAGAAGCAATGTAAATTCCAAACAGTTTGATAAATATATTCAGTGACAACAGCATCACAAAGCCAAATCACAATAATCATAAAATTATGCTAGTTAAGCCAAATTATTCATATTAGTGAAACAAACTAGCTTTGCTCTGGCTACTAGATTGTATTCCATTTCATAGAGATTTTCTTGGTAAAGTAAACAAAGTCAAAGTTGCTAAATTGAATTTCACTCTTGCTAAGGTTAGGATTAACCCTATCCCTAATCTAAAAGTGTGGCAGTTGTTTTTCCTATCAAATCTCTTTTATTACCGTTAGTTAGTTGCCCATTTAAATAAGTTTTAAGTCAAAAAATAAAATTCTGCTGCTACCTCCATATTAAAATCATTTTGTGCTAAAAACAGAAGAGTAAAAAAAAAATATTTGATTCTGCTGTGCTAATAAGTGAACACAAATTATATATTAAAAAAAACACATAGCTTATAAACACTTTCATTATACTGTCAACAGATACACCAAAAAGCTAACTCTTTAAAGTTTTCCCACCATGTATGAACTTCTCCAATATCTTACTAAGCCTAGTTTTCAGCTGATCATCTAGAAATAGTTATTTCCGGGTCTTTGCATTCACCTACTTTATTTTGTCTTATCTGTTGCTGTGCTTTGTGACAAATAGTCTATACCGGTACATTTAGTTTATAATTGATCTATTTTTCTTTTTTTTTCTTTTAAGTACAACAAAATTTTTGTTTTCATCACAGCCATATTTATGCTTTATTTTGAAGTCAATATGCTTTTGATTTCAATAAAATGTAACAATGTGCCTAATTAGCTGAAGTTACCAATACATTAAGAAATACAAGTAAAAATAAAAAGGTTCACTAACAATAGAGCTTTTATTCATCAAATATTTCAGTATTGTCACAACCATCTTGAATCTGGTCAAAGTACTGAGCCCCTACTGGAAGTGTTTCAAACACTATAAGAAATTGGAGTCCTTTGAAAAATGTGTATTTAAGGAAGTGAATAATTCACCACCACTGTAAGTAAATAAAGAGAGATAAAAAAACAACTATTGTCAATAGGACTCACAGCCTTTACAGCAGCTTAGCTCTCTGCAAGTTGAACATTTTGGTTTATAGAAACATTCCTGTATTTCCAGTGGAATGGGCAAATGGTTAAATCTTAACTACAGTTACAGTCAGTTATTTCTTAGTTTAATGTTCTAGAGCAAAATGTAAATAGACAAATGACCTTTACAATCTCCAGAGAAGGTGTGATATTCCAGACTTCAGAAAACAGACCAGAGAAATACAAGCTGACTGGTTTTTACCCTGTTCAGACTGATGAAGTGAAAAGAAAATTTCAGTGCATGATTGAGAACATTATAGACCAAACTAAACTAGGAGTTGCTGCGACCAGGTCAGTGTCTCATTAGTAATACAAAATCAAAATACACCCTGACAATACTTCTGACTTTTGAAATTAAAAAAAATTGATATTCTAAATTTGAAGAACAAGAGTGTTTTGAACAACTTACAACAATTTGCAAGCTTAAACATATTTGTAATGATTTCTTTCATGTTAGCTGTCAACTCTCCTAACCAGGAAAATTAAATTGTAAATCTATTTTCTTTTTAATCTAAACAATAAAAGATTTTGTTATCTACTCTTATTGTTGTAATTATTTTGAGAGTTAAGAGATGTAGTTGAAGTAACACAAAGAGAGAGTTGATACATATTCATATGCTGATTTAGATTTTTACAAAGATTATATCAACTCACTTTGTCTGTTTGGTACTAATTTTGAACTTGTTATTTTTTTCCACTTCCCATCCTCGGATCAAGTTGTAACTGTGCACAATTATTTATTGTTTCTAATAAAACATGAATCAATAAAAAAAAATAACTGATTAGTTAATTAAATAGTGTTAAATGGTTAACTATTGTACATTGAAATAAGGGAAATTAATATTACAATATTAAGTCAAAGGCTTAGATAAGGTTTTAAAAAGTCTCTGCTTGTTATGTAATGGTTAACATTTGATGCTATGCTAAACATTATTTTATACATAAAATTCTGGATGGATATAGACAGTATTTTAGACTGCAGGACACCCTAACATACATGCAAAGAATTTAACTTTTCCTTTTAGCCAGTAATCTGTGTGTCTACTCATCCTGCAGGTGCTGCTACACATTTGATGCTCAGATGAAAGGTCACAAAAATACTTTTTCATTGTAAGCATAATTTCTTGTTACATGGTTTAAAGTTTTAATTTTTTTAAAGTTGATATATATGCTGTTAGCTATTGTAATAGTGTTATTTGTTTGGTTGAATAACATGTTTATTAGACCTAGTTTAACTGAAGTGGAATTCTATACAAATGTTAACCTCCTATATCTAGGGTCCAGTTGGTAATCAAATTATAAAAAAAAAACGATTTTATTATTAGTTTTAACATTAATATTTTGTAGCTAAAATTATAGGATAAACTATGTCATAAGGGGGCCAGCAATTGTGTTGCAATAAATTATAAAAACTCTATTTGAGTTATAAATCATGAAATAGTCTCCTTACTTCACTAAAGATCTCACCCAGAGAGACCTGCTAGAATTAACATTAATATTTTGTAGCTAAAATTATAGGATAAACTATGTCATAAGGGGGCCAGCAATTGTGTTGCAATAAATTATAAAAACTCTATTTGAGATATAAATCATGAAATAGTCTCCTTACTTCACTAAAGATCTCACCCAGAGAGACCTGCTAGAATTATCAGCATACACAAAAAGTTAACACAATGGGGACTGTTGGACAGAAGCCTGATTGTACCAGTAAGTCTGTTTACCTCACATGCACACCTGTATATAAATAGTTAACTTGTAGTAGGTTTGTCTACTTCCAATGTACATGTATACATAAATAGTATAAAAGCTATGTTCAAGGGAATATTATAATTTTATAAAAATTAGTTTCATGGGAATAGATAAAATTAATAATAATTGTTATAGCTATTGCATTACTTTCATGCTTATACCATGCTCAGAGTGCTATGGTCCAATCTCATTTGTGGACCAGAGGGAGGGGGTATCTGGGAGAAGGTTTTCCGTGATGCCTGTAGGCTCTCAGTAAACACAACTCTGCTCGAGTCAGATGTTGAACGTTGAGCCCCCTTCATAGGTAGTCAAGACAAGCCAAGTTCAAGCATACTTAGCCACTCGACCACACTTCCCAAAATTAGGCTGAGAATGGTGCTTAACTTAATATTCTAAATACATGGATCTACAGCACAGATATTTCACACTATGATAAGGTTTATTTACATTCAATGAACAGGCTTTAGATATTTCACACTATGATAAGGTTTATTTACATTCAATGAACAGGCTTTAGAAATTTATTTGTACTGTCTGATTTATTTTCCATTTTAAGATGGTGGATTACATCATATTCTATAACATAGTTTGCACTTCACAATTTCCTGTATTCATTTGTTCACAGTCAAGGATAGCAAAAAGATCAGAATTACTTTGGATTCACAAGTGAGTTGATTGGTGGAGGAGCATATTGAGTAGCATCAAGTGACAATAGCCTCGTTGCTTGTTATTCTTGTACAAAATGTCGCATTAATAATTTCATTAAGGTTTACTTTGAGATCTGTGGGGTACGTGATCAAAATTTAGTTCTTTTTTTGTGTCCACTGTTAGTTAATGTATTATAAGGCAGCCTAATGGCTAATTGTCTTTGTTTTATCATCAAGTATTAAACAAAAGAGTTTGGTGGAGAGAGAGGTGTCTTTTAAATTCTAAAATACTGATAACCCCCATGCCCCATCATTACTGAAATACCTTATCTGTGTAAAAATATGATTAAACCTCGTTGCTTTAAGCCCTATATGTTCTTAGTCAACTCTAGCTAAACAAAACCTTCGGATTCACAATTATTATAGTTCTACAACACTTATAAAAAAGGATAATCATTGTTTTGTTTTTCATCTATTTATTAATTCAGTGAGCAGTATGTTGATAAACTGAAAGTGACTGAACTGATGGATGATGAAAGTCTTAGAGATTTCCCATATGAAGCTGGATACCCCTCAATATATTGTCACCAGGTACTCAAACTGTTTCCACTTCTTTAAAAGTCTTGAGTTTAAAGCACTAGATCTACTTGTTTATCGCAGTTTTAAAAGTTGCATACTTGGACTTGTTTTAACTAACAGTTTCTCTTCTAATCAGAAATCTTTGTACTGTGCCCTGTTGGCTGCTGGAAGTTTGTTGAATGTTGTGGAAGCTGTACTTACTAATCAGGTAAAATCACACTCTTTGTGCCTATTCTAGGGTTTATTCATCAATTACGCTATTTTAATTTTCAATTTTGGTACCTAAAATTCAATTGAAGATGTTTAAGTTATGAAAAGTAATTCATTATAATATGCTTTCAATGCAAGAGTCCATATCTTTTTTATATGTAATTTGATTTTTATCATCTGAAAATTTACTAAATCTAGTTTAATGGAAATCTAAGCTTTACAGTCTACAGTAGGCTCCAGATTAAGCCAATAAAAATATTCTGGTGATACATTGCTTTTTTAGAAATATGTCCTGTCTCAGTCTTTAATGGTTTACAAAATAATTGATGAAAAAATTTTATTATTGATATTTTGGTGTGTAGGCAAGTAGTTCTTTTGTGATGAATAGTCAGCCCTCAAAAATATTTGGTAGTATTTTATTTTTACAACTGTAATCATATAGTATAAAGCCCTATTTTATTTTTCCAACTGTAAAAAGATAGTATAAAGCCCTTAGTCCCAAAAAAAATCTGGAAAACTAACTTTTTATCTCATGAAACAAATCTTAGTACATTTTCTCTGGTAAAATAAATGTATTCATATTTGTTGCCACTCATACATGTTGATAATATCACCGTTTGATCTTCAACAGGCACAGAGTGGAGTAGCTAATATCAGGTAAAGTGTTTTGTGTTTCCTCTTGCTGCATGGAATTAGAAAAGCCCCACATTTTTGTTTAGTAAAATTTTGTGTTTGAATGAAGTGGTATGAGTAATGGTGACAAAGCAAATAATTAGGTTTTGAAATGCAAGCCTATTTCTTTCATGCAGCTACCTTAAAAAAAAATGTACCAGTAATTGATGACTGCATTAAGATGACACTTTAAATGAAAGATAAAGTAGTATAAGTCAAAGTAGAAGCATAAAGCATAATTTGTGTGGGAAAGAGCTAGAAGGAGAAGTCTTGTATTTAAGAGCCAACATGTTGCATTTTTTTATTTAGCTTATTCCTTACATGACCACTTCACTAGCTTCTATCACTAACTAAACTTTCAATCTCTCATATGCCCAGACTTCCAGTCATAGCTAGTATTCACAATTCATATTTTCATTCTCTGTATTCAACAAAATTCACCTAAATACTTATGACACCACCCAACGCAATAACCAAGTTTACAAGATGTACTAGATGAAACATGTGGGCAAGTTATTGCAACTTCTAGATTTTTACTAGTAAAGATTCAATGGTCTTGCTGTTAATCCCCTTGTTAAAATTGTTGTGAAAATGTGATGCTTTCATCATTCCTTATGGTAAGAGAAAATCCATTGTCAATCTTCAAGCATTGCACATATCACAATGACAAACTAAACCTTTATGCTAAAAAATAACTTCTTTACTGTCAATATTATTTTAGACCACCAGGCCATCATGCAGAGTACAACAAAGCTATGGGCTTCTGTTTTTTTAACAATGTTGCTGTTGCTGCCAAGTTTGCTCAGAAAAAATTTGGAGTTAAAAGGTAAATTTACAAGCTGTCTCATAGCAAATACTCCTTGATGTTGTACAACTATCATGAAATTACACTTGAAATATGATTACAGTCTCCCTAAGGGCAAAAGAAATCTTAATATTTTAAAATCAATTGTTCTTTTTCACAAAGCTTATATTAACTCACTCTGTCTGACTGTTTGGTAAAAAGTTTGTACATGTGATTTCTCCCACACCCAATCTCGGAACAAGCTGAAATTTCGCACAATTATTTCTTTTAGCTGACAACACTAGGATCAATAAAAAAAAATTAACTAATTAGTCAATTAGCTATTGATTTGTTTGGTATCTCAACCAAGGGGAAGACATTATACCTGTGACTGAAGTGGGGGGTATTAGTTGAATTAGTTTCCTTTTAAAGGTTGTTGTCCGAGGCTTAGTGAAAAACATGAAATTGGACGAGACTATTTAAACAATAGATAACTATGCAATGTTCCATGTTAACAAGCTCTTCACCAGCACTGTGTTGGCTTTTTAAAAAATAAATACATGTAAAAAGCGATAACCCAGATACTCTGTTCTTTCTCCTCACTCCTTTCCAACTGGCCACACAGATTTATTATTTTGTTAGTCTAAATACCATATATAAGAAATTTAATTACATTACTGATCCAAACAAATTCATACAACCACACTTACTATAAACTTTGTTTTTTAAAAACATATTTTTTGGGTGTATTTTGCTTGCTATAGTTTTAGGGGAAAAGACAAAAGTCTTAAGTTACATCAAGCTAAAAGCAGTAAAGAAAGTTAGAGCATTCAAATTGTATACTAAGGCTTATATTTGAAAGATTTTTTTTCTTAAAATTCCATCATAAAAATTTTTTAAACTTTTGTTTATGACATTGTATTTAAGATCTGATCTTGTTTCTTGTGTTTAAATGTTACTAAAAATTTATCATCTTCATAATTTCAGAATTCTGATTGTAGATTGGGATGTCCATCATGGTAATGCTACACAACATCAGTTCTATCGAGATCCAAGGTGATATTTTAGTGTTATACTGGGATATTTCTATTTCAGTATATCTTTGTCCTTCAGTTGAGTGGCCAAATGTTTTATGCCTTTCACTCGTATATAAAACACATTTCTAGGTGACATGATTCTAAATGATACCCACAATTTTAATTTTTTTTCAAATTCATGTTTCTTATCATAAGACATTTATAATTTTTTCAAAGTTATAAAACCTAATTTTTATTACATTATTTTTTTATACAACATTATATGTTGTAATGAATATATCCTGAAACAGTGACATAGTACAACTCCTTGCAATGTGTCTATTCAATTATTTTCCTATCATTCTTGTGGCTATGGGGAGTTTTAGTGATAGGAAGTCAAGCCCTTTTTTGTTTCCTTTGACTCAGTGTTCTGTACATATCACTGCATCGGTTTGACAATGGTCATTTCTTCCCTGGACACCAAGATGCAAGTGCAGCTTTTGTTGGTTCTGGACCTGGTGAAGGTTATAATGTCAACATACCTTGGTGTGGGGTAAGTTGTTGGTCTTTTGTTTCTTAAATATTTAAAATCTTCAATAAAGAATGATAATAATAAATCTTTTCATTTTTTCATGTACATAAGATTTTTTGCCAAATGATACATAATAATAATAATAATTATAGCTTTTATAAAGCGCTACTTTCATGCTTATAGCATGCTCAGAGCTCTATAATTAATAAATATATTAAAAAAAGTAACAGTGTTTATTAATATTAGTCTGTGTTTTTCATACTTTAACTTATTAAAAATAAACAATTATAAATATTTTCATTGGCTTAAATATTATTTACTTTTAATGATTTAAATGTCTAAAGTCATAATTTATATGATGATTATAAAGTCATTGCTCATAAAGGTTTATTTTTGTCATTTAAAAGGAAATTATTATCCAAGCAATATCTTCACTTAATTTGTTTTAAAATACTATTTCTAGAATAAAATGGGAGATGCTGAGTATTTCATGGCCTTTACCCAGATCATTATGCCCATAGCTTATCAAGTGAGTATCATACTTCTTAATTTTACATTTTTTTAAAAGACTTTTTGAAATATTATAAGATAGTAAAATAAAACTGATTGAACATTTGTTTTATCTCAAACAGTTTGCTCCAGAGCTTGTTCTTGTCAGTGCTGGTTTTGATTCAGCTGTTGGAGATCCTTTGGTAAGTGTTAGGCGCTGTATCTTGGCCAGATAAGTCAAAATGGAGGTAATAACTCTACAATAATGACACAAGTGAAAGGCCAACAATATAAAGATACTCTATGCGATGAACTTTGTCGAACAAAACGTTTCAAGGGAACTGTGAAATGTCATATTATCTAAATATCTACTTGTAAGTAAAGCCCACCTCCCTCTAAACCTGACAAGAGTATTCTGTGTTTACTTCCATTACAGTTTTAAATCCTAGTTTTGTTTTTACTAGTTGCATCATTGTCTCTAAGTAAAAAACTTTACCATTTTGATGAAACAAATCACTTTTCATACTAAATTCCTAATTGTATTACTACATAAGATATCCCTAGCCCATGGTCTATTCATATATACATTTTCAAATTGAGTACTGTTGGGTCTATTCTTTGGAGTTTATTTTTCTGACATTCGATGACGTAATTGTATCCAAATATTGGAGAGAATGGTTCATTAAGGGATACCTATAGTTACATTGTGATTCCATGTAGGACTCGTCTAACATTTTCTTGTACTGTTTAGAGTGCATCTGGAGATAGGTTGAGAAAAAGTTACATAAAATTCTAATATTATTAAGAGACTGTTTGAGAAGACTACTTTGAGAATAGATGAATCTAGTTCATTTGATTTTTAGCATGACTCTGTAGATTTGATAAATTAATGGTCTCTTCTATGTACAATTTGTGAATTTGTGTGAGATTTGCCATTTGCCCTGCAATGTAGAATAGATAATTCTCACAGGTTTTCTGGACCAGTGTGTTAAATTAATTAGTGCATTATTATTTTTATGATTTTTTTTTTTTACTAATCAGTGTATGTCTTTTTATAATATTGCTTTATATTTCCAAGGGAGGCTATGCAGTAACACCAGCAGGTTATGCCCACATGACTCACATGCTGATGGGTCTGGCCAATGGCAGAGTTATCTTAACTCTGGAGGTAAGAGAAAAAAAAATTGTTTTATTTACTTTGAATGATAATTTGTTTCCCTTTTAGATTACAATGTATTTTTTATATTTTAAATTGATTACAGGGTGGGCCAGAAAAAGCTTACAGTTAACTTCCAATTATGCTTTAGTTCTTTGGCTCACTATGGTATTTCTTACCTTGATATATCAGAGATGAATAAATAATTTCCATGCATTCCACTTTTCTCAGACTTGCTAAAAATATTTCTGTAAATTATTTGCAATTATTAATTCATTTGCAACATGGTCTTTGCTTTAAATTCATATTTGTTTGTTTTGCATTCTTAAAAAGTGTACAAATGTATTGCCATTCAAATTGACATTTCTGAAAACAACTAATGTTGCTATTTGCATGTTTCAAGGGAGGCTACAACTTGAAGACAATTTCAGAGTGTATGGCTGCATGTACCTCAGTCCTGCTGGGTGACCAATGTCCAGCTTTGAAGAAGCTTGTTCCATGTGACAGGTAAGTTAGTTATTTAATGCACTTTTCTTCTTCATTCCATTGAGGTCAGTATTTTGTTGTTGTTACATTCCTACTCACTGAAAATGTTCAAATCTTTGTTGAACAATACATTTAATTTCCATGCACCTTATTAAGCTTATTGAAACTTTTAGCTTATTCAATATTTCTGATGTTGAAATTAAAGAACAGATTTATATAACAGTTTATATAATAATTTATTCCCTTATGATCTCTTTCACCTCTGTATCCAATTGTTTCTAAAACATCTTTACATAATATGATAACCTGCTTGTAAAAATTTAGCATGCTGGGACAGAGACTTGAAAATAGTTCTTAAACAAATACATTTGTGACAATAATTTAAACATTAAACCCAGATATCTCATGGGCTCTGGGAGAATGTATCTTGAATTCTTCAATGTCTATAGACTTGTAAGAGAGTGATGATGCAATCCAATTTAGAGAATAGAACAAACATATGTTCTAATACCTTATGTATTCTAGAGTTGCACCTTGTAAGAGATCTATACTCCCTGCCTCACACTAGCAGAAGTTTCCTAAATTATCCTCTTAGCGGAGCAAAGGGCCATAATTGCTTTTTTTTTTTGTTTTGTTTCCTGAAGTATTTTTAGTAGGCCAGTCCTAGAACTTGTCCATTTTAGCACCCACAAGCTATTTCCCTTGTTTATAACCATTAAGTTTTATTGATTACTTTGTGCTTTATGTTCCAATAAGCTCTTTACTTTAGTTCTTATTGCGCTGTAAAACAGACTCTGCCTGTGGCTTCAGATAATAGCTTTTTTATTGAGTTGAATGTTCTGATCATTCTTTCTAGTGATGATGGCTAATAGAAACATCACCGACCTGTCTGTCCTCAACATAGTCCCTTTTTGCTCCACGCTGTAATCTACGTATGACATCACGTGATATGTTATGCCTTTGTACTGTTGACCTTCACCTTGGCTTATAGATTCCGGACTTGCTAATTTAAAAACGATTAGGCCTACTTATATCAGTGATGCTCTTATCTTATATGATACAGACTTACTTCAAAAAAGAAGATGATTACGTCCTACACGTCATGCATTTAGTCATGCATATTAACCAATGACCTAAATTCTGCCAAGTCACTGGATGCTCAACCTTATTCGGTCGGTGGGCCATTTTAATTTCCAACAGTGGCTTCGCGGGCCACATCAACAAAACGAGGAAAAAAATCAAACAAACAGGAAATAGACAATAAACCATTTTATTAGAAACCAGTGAATCTAGTACTTACATTGATTCATGAAAGTTTATCCTTAACCAACTTTTAAATATCCGGCTGCTTAGATGAGATGCCGAGTTGTAGCCCTGAATCTAGAATTCTATCTGTTCGTCCGTGAGACGATTATGTAATATGCGTTTCGCCCGATTCATCACTGAAAAGGTTTGTTCTCACTATTCTCCACTAATAGGATTATTGTGATCATCGTTAACGCTTGTTTTCGGAGATGTAGAAAATGTTTCTGCAAGAAACAAAAAGTAGAAATCCATGATCTGAATCACTTGAAATTTGCCAAACAGGAATGTTTAACTTTGTTAGTCAGTTAGTTCCAGTTGCACTTGACACATTGGCCGCAGAGGGATTTTTCGAAACGACGAACTTAGTTCAATCCGAAAAAGATCCTCATCACAAGGTCCAGACTGAACATGATCCTCATCACATGGTCCAGACTGAACACGATCCTCATCACATGGTCCAGACTGAACACGATCCTCATCACATGGTCCAGACTGAACACGATCCTCATCACATGGTCCAGACTGAACACGATCCTCATCACATGGTCCAGACTGAACATGATCCTCATCACATGGTCCAGACTGAACATGATCCTCATCACATGGTCCAGACTGAACATGATCCTCATCACATGGTCCAGACTGAACATGATCCTCATCACATGGTCCAGACTGAACACGATCCTCATCACATGGTCCAGACTGAACAGCTTGTTGGTGAATAATTCAATGAAGCCACAGAGGCTTGGTTCCTTTTGAGTCGACAACTTTTCTAATAACTCTTGCTGTCAACCAGACTTGTTGCACCATCACTAGTCAATACCACTAATTTCTCCCAAGCAAGAGAAAGATCCTCTGTGATGGTTAAAACTTCTTTGGCAGGACTTTGCTAGTGGTGGTCCCATGCATGCTCCTCATTGCTACCTTACTTCTCTAATTCTAAACTTTTTTTTTTTACCGTGAATAAATACCAAGATTTTAACCGCTATCAGATTTGTCGGTAGACTCGTCAGCGGCAATAGAAAACATTTCGAAATCTGGTTTGTCTGTGATATTTGAATATCCGGCTAGAAAACACTTTTTTAATGCATTCGCCGTCAGAAAATGGTTCTTATTGGTCAATATTCTCATCAATCCTCCTTTCAAGGTGAAACCTAGCAATCGCGTCTTAATCCAAACATGACACCTTATTAATGTATGTGTTTGATTTCACAAAGCTGTTCATGTCCTTTAAAAGAACCCCTCTATCTTGATAAAACAAACTATGGTGGCTTATGATCGGTACCAATTCATTTACCTTTAAGAAGAGAAAGATACATTTTGTTTGTTTCAAACTTGTTCTATGAGAAAGGATTTTCTACACTTTTTTCTTTTTACCAACGTTTCGGCGGGCCGGATTGGGCTGTATTTTGGGCATCACTGACTTATATCGATAGTTTATTTCTAACATAAGGGAATCCTGTTTGTCCACAAGTTCGGCATATCCTTATTTCAGATTGTCCACTTTTACTTGTCATCTAAATGGAGAGCGACTTGAACCTTGACATCTGTAAATATAACTATTATTAAGACACAGACACGCCGAGGTTCCCGTTAGTCTACACTCTACACTATGCTGACCTTAGCTTTATTCACATCTGCAATGAGCCCATGCAGGACGTATTTTTCTAATCACTCTAATTGTTCATATGTAATTGATTTATTGACACGTGATGTAATTATCTATAGACACACTGTCACATTAATGCGGAAGGTTTCCGATCAATAGGTGTGGAAACTCTTGGTTGCACATCTGCATCACAGTATCAGGCATCCCCTATCCCCCCCTACCCTTCCTTCTAAACACCAGGTCAATGGTCCACTGCAGTTTTGACATTACAAGCCAAAAACAAGCAAAATAGAAAGAATCCTTTTAAACAAAAATTTATTCTAAGGGGAAAAAATGCACAATCACTGCCATATCTCAATACTGCAAGAGTAACTCCACCTGTTCTAAATAAAACAAAATTAATTAGCACTAATTGATTAACTTATTAGTTATTTTTTTTTTATTGATTCATGTATTGTCATGATCTATGAATAATAATTGAGCCAAATTTCATTTTGATCCGAGAATGGGAAGTAGGAGGAAGAACGTGTTAAAGACTCCAGACACAGAGAGAGAGTTAGTAGAAGCTTTCTACACAAAAGGCTTTTTACCTTGGCTCGTTGTCAGAATGAGGTCGGGGGAAAAACTCCAAAAGCGTTTTATAGTTGAAGGGAGACAATCGTCAATAACACTTTCAGACAGTCAACTTTTTACAATTTTTCCTGTGTTGTAAAAAACAAAAATGCTGGTTGCAATTTTCTTCAACTCAGCGAGATTCTGTTTCAATTCCACTTGTTTCTGAATGTTATCACAGCAGGCTATATAATGTACTTATATATCGTTGACATCCTTTGCACCATTTAGCTATTTTCCCATCTTACCGCCTTTTTCTGGCGCCCTTTCTCTATCCCTAAACTGATTTCCTGTGTCCACCAGCTCCCCTCCCCCTCCCGTCGGTCTGACTACAAGATTGAAGTACACGTCACTTGTGGTCATTGTTTTGTCTGACCAACTAATGTGTACATGCCTCTAGAGGACCAGTAACAGGAGGCCAACACCCGTTTCTTTTGTATTCATATTGGGGCAATATTTCTTTGAAACTGTAGCCAGACGTACGTCAACATATTTTTCCCAATTATTTACTCACTGCATCACCTCTCTCTTAAAAAACAACAAAAAATCCGTTTGGCTTGTAAGAAAAAATGTGAATTCAGGGTTAGGGTTAGATCGAAAGAAAAAAAAATGAAGGCACTTAGAAAGGATTTCTGGACAATAAACACTGCCGACTAATAAGATTGTCCGTTTCTCCAGATAACAGCTGTGACAGCTGGAGGGAATTAAAGACTTGGCTGCTGCCAATCTTTGACGTGGACAGTGGTCTAAAACAAAATGATCTCAACACTCTCTCTTTAACATCACACGCCAAATCTCAACCCACTCTCTTGTTTTTGTTTTGTTTGGTCTCCCCTTGGGCTCTGATTCAATACATGAATCATAGACTTTGTTGTCTGACTAGATCTAGCCTACGTCTATAGAACTATTGAAGTACAAAGTGTCAAAAGGGGAATAAGCGAGTAATGGAAATGATCATTGTGTTTCGGGCAGAGAGTGAAGGAAGGGGCCGAGAAGTTAAAATTACAATTTTGAACATTATTAAGAGGAAACTAAAACAAAATTATTTTTTTTTCAAGGTGGAAATAATCAAATGAGTCTGCCACTCCCTTTTAGATATACCGCTTTTGAAATTCACATTTTTTTTTTTTATTCATTCCTTTTGAAGTGTACTGAAGTCATTCATTCAAAGGCTATCATTACAAATGTGGACTCCGCCATTTGAAAGCGAATTCGCGCTAACAAAAATAATTTGTTGCATATAACACTTCTATACCATAACGTCATGTAATCAGACAAACTTAATTGCAGCAACATAATAATTAAATTAACTCTGGACTGTTCCTCTTTTTCATTGTCCAGTTTTTTCTTGGGCAAATCTTTCAGTAATTCCTTTGGTTCCTTTTTTTTTGAGCTATAAATCTCAGAAAAGCCATTCAGCTACCAGCCACTTAAAAAGATCGGTTGGTTCCGAATTGGATTTAAAATGAACATTTCTTTGGTTCTAAGGGGGAAAAATCGATAAGCGAATTACTTCTTTTTATAAGTTATGTGTCTGAACATTTGGGTAGTTCAAAATGCTGGAATGAACTAAATTTGAGAATTAAGCATAGGACGTCCCACTGGCTGTATTAAAAAAGGAACCATTGTCAAACACGTTAGTATTTGGCTGTAGGAGGTGTAACCTTGATACACGACATTGTTGCCTCATGTTCTATTCATGCTCTGTTAGATAGTGAGTCATCACGTGAAGGGATTTTGACTGGATCCGATGTCCGTGAAACACACACGCATACCGAAAATGGAAACTAAAGCTAAACATTGAAACCAGTGGCGTAGCTAGGAATTCGACATCATTGGGGGCCCTGGGGCTTGACTCTTTGGGAGACCCTGCATTTTGTGTAATATTTATATTTAATATAAAAAACACTCATTTGGGGGCCCCCACTTCAAATTCTAGCCCGCCCCACTTAGCTACGCCACTGATTGAGACATTATTAGATTTGAATCTTCTGTAGCATGACTACTTTCCTTTATAAACCTTTTTTTTTTGGAAAATAGTTTGTTTTTGTTTTAAAGTTTTTGGGCAAGTATATGAATACATCCTGATTGAGTTCTTTCAGGATTTTGTGCTCAACCTTTTTATGTTTTTTTTTAACGTAATTTTTTACTCGTCTGTTTATTATCGATATAATTCTGTTAGCTTTTTTTAAAAAAAGAAAGATTATAGATTCTTACGAATCAGTTGGCTGGAAAATGATTGCAGCGTGATGGGGGATGTTCCTTGCAAACCAGTTAGTTAACATTCAGTTCAGTAGCTCTGATTATGTACATACACTTTCCTGATATTTGCATTGGGCGCTCCTTTCTCAATTACAGTATGTAGCGAGTACGAGCTTACTGGCTGATCACGCCAAAGTCTGGGCGGTGCTTGACTCTTATTTACTGGAAGAATAAATTCTGACCTGTGGGTCTTGCCTTGTTAAACTTTGGCTTGTCTGAATACGTTGTACGATCGACGGAGTGTGTTTCTCTGGTATATAATTTCTTTCATTCGTTTTTATCCTTTGAGTGTACCGGTACGGCAGAAGTAGGACTCGCATATGTCTCCTGTTAAAGCTGAACAAATAATGTATATGTTGATAGGGTTATGTCGAGATGTTGCTGAGGACACTTCATTCCAAGTTATTGTTGTAGGCGTATAGATCTGGCAAAATATGTAAGTCGCAGTTGGGGCTGCGTGGCTACGGGAAATACTGCATTCCTCATTAATCTTCGGATTCGAAGACAAGCCATATCATATAGATATATATTAACAAAAAAGGGTAAAGCTCCCCTTTCAGATATATATAACAAACTTGAATTAAACTCGAAATCTTAATATTAAAACAAATTAACTTGACTTTTAGAAGCAAATATTTTCAGCTTTCAATGCTACATAAAAATAAAAAGTAAAATGACAATATGTCGAATGATTTAAACATATATATATATATATCTTTTCTCACGTCAAAACTACTTCCTATCTCCCACTCCCTCCCTCACTCACTCTCTCTCTCTCTCTCTCTCTCTCCATTCAATATTCACAAGTAAGTTCGTCTTTGTTCCTCTCCATTCAGATTGAGAGATATTATCCTCCACCAAGCTACCACAGCCACCAGACACACTCTCTCTTACACACACACACATATATACACTCCATAGAAGTCTATTTGCTTCTAATGGCAGCTTTAAAAGCTCTTTCAAGTCGGCCGACGTCTAGGATAAAATATTAAAATGGGGTTATCGTTTAGAAAACATCTTGCTATTCTTCAGTTGGCCAATAAGAGCAAGTCCATAGAGTTTCTCTCAAGTAGCAGTTTTGGTGAGGATTTCTGTTTCATGTACACGTAAAGCATGCTAGCTAGACGACGGGAGGGAGAAGGCTATTAAGGAATTAGCCTGAATAGAGCTCCGAGTTACTTGTGTGTGTGTTTTGGGGGGGGGGCTGTGGCTAACGATGTGGACCATCGCCCTGCTATTTGACTGGTAAATAATCTCTGCTCTTGACGTCCAGCTATTGATTAAACAGTAATAGATCGGTACAAAATAAAATAAAAAAAAAGATCAGATAGCTAGACGATTTAACTCTTGGAGAGCGAAAGTGAAAAGACTTGAAGAGTGAGATAGAGACAGGACTTTGAAAGCGAAAACTAGAGACAAGAAGGATCACAGTGAAAAAGAAAAAAGAGAGAGAGAGAGAGAGAGAGAGAGGAAACAATGGAAAAGTAAGACAAAAATCGAAACGGAGAGATACAGAGAGTAGATCCCAGAGGTAAATTTAAAACAGAAAAGGAGAGAGAGAGAGATGGATGGGGTTTACAGATCAATGAGCATTACTGGACCTCCAAGAGACAATAGAGTACTCGAAAGTAAGTTCTTCTAGTTTTGTACCCAACGCGTCATCCACCAAAAACAAACATTAGAAGGAATGTTGAGCTGTGCAGATTAATTAGGCTACCATTGTGTTTATTATTAGTCATACTTTTATTGAAAGTACATTAAACGAAATATTTCACAAATCAAATCAATTGTTTACCCCCAACCTTCTTATGGACATTGAAGTTACTGAGAAAAACTAACACTATCTTGGGCGGACGTAAAATTTCAAAAGAGATGGCAGGTCACATTGATCCGTTACGTTTGCCAGCTTCCTGGCTCATTACACAAATAATCACTGGCCAGGATAAATAAAACAAAGAAAAATAAATTAAATGCACTTTTAACAAAACTAGATCTTAAGTTTTATAGCTCCCTTAAGGACATTATGTTTTTTCTAGTAATGAAATCTCAATATCAAGAAGACGAGTTGCAAGCCTTTTTTAGAATGTTGTTTTCTACTTCTGAACTTGATAGCATTTCTGGGACTATTCGAAGTGTAGAGACATCATTGTACTTGGTAAGAAATTAAAACTTCGGAAGATAAAACCTCAAAAATACTTGGGCTTTAGTATTTTCATGCCTAGTAAAATAAAAGAAGCCTGGTTAGATGTTAGGAATGAATTGATTTGGTAAAGGTTTCAGACATGGTGTCTTCTAAAGCAATTCACGAGTTGTAAATACTTAAGAATGTTTCATTAGATTTAATACCAGCTAAACACACACACACACAATCCTATTATGACTGACAACTAATGCCTTTCTTTCTTTATGTAATGTATTTCAGTTTACATTAAATGGGCTTTCGTCTGATTTCATCACTTATAGATGTAGTTACTTGCAGATATATTGAAGAGTCTGTTGAAGCCAATGTCTTCGATTCCGAAGATTAAGGATGAGTGCAGTTTTTCACATGACTACCCAAACTCAATTGCGTCCTGCGTATTTTGACACATCAAAATGCAGACGAAGCCGTTGTCCGTCGGGGGTCTATTTAAGTTTCCTTTGCGTCTTCTGTCTCTATCTTCTGCAAGGGCTTTTCATTTGGGCTTCAAATGTGTGATTCGTGGTTTTCGTGAGAGCTCTACTACAGTTTCATTCAGAGGCCATTAGCTGCCAGCTACTTTCGTCTATGTGAAGGCAAAATTGATCTCTATAGTGCTTCCGGTCGGTGGAACTCTGTTACGCCGTCACCCTGTAAGTTCGCCCTATAAACGGATCGTTCTCCATAAGAGATGAGTGTCCGACCCAGTGCAGCCATCGAATGGGTATGTAGTGCTTCCATGCTTTCCATTGGAAAGACAAGGACATTATCAACACCTAAGTATAACCAACTCACAAACTTTCAGCCTAAATTAAAAGTGCGCATAAGATTTTAGATAAACATAAATAGGCTCTTTTTAGCAGTACTTAGTACTGCAGATATTTAGAGCCTACATTTGATACGGTAAAAAGCTATGCAAGTATTCATCCTCTTGTCTTTAGAGCTCCTTTGTTTAATAAATACCTACCACTCAGACAAATAGTTCTCCAGCTAAGAGCTACACTTCTTACTCCTTCTTGAAAGTGGGACATTTAGACGTGTAGGACTGCTGATATCTACCAATTACACTTGTAGGACTGCTGATATCTACCAATTACACTTGTAGGACTGCTGATATCTACCAATTACACTTGTAGGACTGCTGATATCTACCAATTACACTTGTAGGACTGCTGATATCTACCTATTACACTTGTAGGACCACTGATATCTACCAATTACACTTGTAGGACTGCGGATATCTACCTATTACACTTGTAGGACTGCTGATATCTACCAACTACACTTGTAGGACTGCGGATATCTACCTATTACACTTCTAGGACTGCTGATATCTACCAACTACACTTGTAGGACTGCGGATATCTACCTATTACACTTGTAGGACTGCGGATATCTACCTATTACACTTGTAGGACTGCGGATATCTACCTATTACACTTCTAGGACTGCTGATATCTACCAACTACACTTGTAGGACTGCGGATATCTACCTATTACACTTGTAGGACTGCGGATATATACCTATTACACTTGTAGGACTGCAGATATCTAACAATTACACTTGTAGGACTGCTGATATCTACCTATTACACTTGTAGGACTGCTGATATATACCTATTACACTTGCAGGACCACTGATATAGAATCTACCAATTACACTTGTAGGACTGCTGATATCTACCAATTACACTTGTAGGACTGCTGATATCTACCTATTACACTTATAGGACTCCTGATATATACCTATTACACTTGCAGGACCACTGATATAGAATCTACCAATTACACTTGTAGGACTGCTGATATCTACCAATTACACTTGTAGGACTGCTGATATCTATCAATTACACTTGTAGGACTGCTGATATCTACAAATTACACTTGTAGGACTGCTGATATCTACCAATTACACTTCACTTAGATTTAATTTGTTTACCACAAAAAATAGCTCAAGTATCCAGCACAAAGGAACGATACATTGAGAGCTGGATGACACCACCACCCTGTTTCTTGTAGGTAATGAATAAAAGAAATAACATTAAAAAGAAAGCAATAGTGTAACTTAATAGATGTACGAAAGTAATGACTGCAAAAGAATGTTTATAAAAGTTTAGTTTTGTTTTGCTGCTTCACTGTATTAATGGCATAAACGTCTCAATCTATATTTCCTTAGAATAGTGACATGCTAATATGAATAATTAGTAGGAATGATTCATTTACTTTATGACTAGAACCATAGAATTTGTTTAAAAATTCATATGAGGAACACTGTAAACAACATCTAATTAAACTTCATTGTCTGAGATGTATTTAGAGATGATTCCGAAGATTTGAGAATGCAGAATTGTTTATTTCATGCTTAGATAACTATCATATGTCATATAGATATGTTTTTTTAAATTAATATGACATGCTGATTTAATGATTTTGACTTATTAAAAAACAGTTTAATATATTAGTTCTATTTGCTTCTCTGTTAATCCCAATCGACGTCGACATGATTTAGGTAGACAACATTTTTACCTGGCAATTCTGTTTGAATATATCATTATGTATGTCACGTGCTGTCACCTTAGGTCTCCTAGTTTGCAATGACATCTTGAACTAGACATTATATTTGTATTATTGTGTTTTAGTTGTTTCTCTCTGGTATCTAAAGATCTGTCCACTTTGAGATTACCTTTGAAAGTGAAACGTAACCAAATGGTTCTCCTTGGGTTCTGGACATTCAACAAGATATTACCTTCGGAAACCTATTCGCTCATATACATTGTATGAAATGTAGTCCAACAACCAACTGAGTATCTGTGCTGTTTTACAGTGTATTATTCCAGTCATATCACTAGACAGAGAAGTCAATAATTGCTGCTGACAAGATAATGCATTGACCCAGTTTGTGTCATCTCTTTCCTGACTTAGCCGCAAATCTTGGGCTCAACAAGTCGCGTAGAATGTATGTAGGAGCTCCATAAAAGTAAACCCACAAGGAGACTACTAATGTGTCTTGTTTCAAACTTACAGTTTATAAACTGACATGGGCATATACTTGCATATCTGATGGATTTGACATAACACTTACACATCTGATGGACTTGACATAACACACATCTAATGGGCTTGACATAACACTTGCACATCTGATAGACCTGACATAACACTTGATCATCTAATTGACATTTCTTGCTCATTCTCTCTATCTAGTCTTAAAAAAAACAAAACAATAAAAACAACATATATGTATTGTACTCAATTTCACACCCACCTCAGTTTTCATGAGCATAGATAAAACTCCGAACTAAACCAAACTAGTTCATGGATTATGAACCAATGTTTGGACTGTGGAAATAGACAAAAGAAACAAAACAAAAGTATCCATCGTTTATTTTGGCTTGACAAACGTCCCTCCACACACAATGAACATCATTACAATGGTCAGATTTTGTTTATTAGCTGATCATCATTTTTCATGTTAGAACTACCTTCAACCTTTGTCTATGAAGAAATAGTTGCCGAGATTGTTGGTTTCATCCTTTTTTTTGTCGGTCGACTTTTGTTTTTAATCTTCTTGGTGTTCAAGTTTTTAAAAATCTTCTTGGTGTTAAAGTTTTTAAAAATCTTCTTGGTGTTCAAGTTTTTGAAAATCTTCTTGGTGTTCAAGTTTTAAAAAATCTTCTTGGTGTTCAAGTTTTTAAAAATCTTCTTGGTGTTCAAGTTTTTGAAAATCTTCTTGGTGTTCAAGTTTTAAAAAATCTTCTTGGTGTTCAAGTTTTAAAAAATCTTCTTGGTGTTCAAGTTTTTGAAAATCTTCTTGGTGTTCAAGTTTTTGAAAATCTTCTTGGTGTTCAAGTTTTTAAAAATCTTCTTGGTGTTCAAGTTTTTAAAAATCTTCTTGGTGTTCAAGTTTTTGAAAATCTTCTTGGTGTTCAAGTTTTTAAAAATCTTCTTGGTGTTCAAGTTTTTGAAAATCTTCTTGGTGTTCAAGTTTTTAAAAATCTTCTTGGTGTTCTAGTAAACTATAACTCATGAGAAATATCAGCAAGTCTGTAAACTCTTTTTCAATTCCAATCAGCACCTTGATAAACATTCGGAAAAACCCCACAATTAAACAGATTAAACCTCCCGCTGTGGGTGGCCAGATTTGTATTGATTCTCAATGTGAGGTAATGATTGTTAATTAATTGCATTTTGTTGGCGGTTGGCTTTTAGAATGACCTACAATAATGTCACGTTTCTTCGAGCTCCAGGCTGGTGCGGAACAGTTACGAAATACACTATCCAACAAGGACAGTACATTTACACAAGCAAACTTTATAACGACAGAATAGTAACAGAAGAACATTCGGTCTAGGTGTGCTATTGTGATATTAATGGCAAAAAAAAAAAAAATAGAAATTCAAGAATGTTTTGTTTTTTTATTGTAAAATACAATACTGAGAAATGTAGACGTTTTAAATATTAGACTAATAGAAGTATCTGCTGTAATTGTATATGGTTGTAGAGAAAGTTGTGTTATTAATCCATTGCTAAGCTTATCGTGTGCATTTATTGAACAAAGAAGTTATACATTTAAGAAATATTGCATATTAATTTTTAGATAACATTTATTGTAAGCAATATTTTTTTCCTTATAAATACAATTTTTAAAGTTTCCTGTTTATGTAATTCTGAACCACTGATATATAATCTGTTATTTTAAAAAGGATATAATAATAATTATTTATACTCTAAACCAGTATTTCTCAAACTTTGACTAGTCACTCCCGTGTCAAAATAAAATATTTGTATCCCCCCTTCCCCAACTTTTAACTAGCCAGCTAGTAATGTCTAGGACCTTGAGTGCCCTAGAGCACTGGGCGGAAGCAGATTCCAAGTCATGCACTCTGAGTTGCTTAAATACATTCTACTGGCGTCCACAGCGCAGTTAAAAAAAAAAAGCATTGGCCATTATGTACCTTTTGTAATGGCGTTTTTATTTTCAGATGAGCCTCGCGTAAAGGTCGATCTCAATGGAGACGCTTATTGCCAAAATAAAATAAAAACAGTAAAAGAGATCTTGCTTACTTACAAGGTGAAACGACTTTGGTTGAATGTGTATAACTTTGATGTTAATAGCCGTCTAGTTGATCGATATTTCCTTAAAGAAACAATAATCGCTTCTTTCATCACGTCTCCTCCTATAGTTTGAGGAACGCCTCTGTAAACCAACTGAAATTTCATCTGTAAGAATCTGGTTCAATTAAGAATTTGTTCCTGAACATTTTAGTTCTCTATAGTCTAGAAAATCTTTTTTGTTTGTTTTTGTAGTCATTTTATTTTCTTAGTTTATTGTCAAGAAAATCAATGCAACTCAATTAATTCATATCCAAACAGACGTCTCTCTTTATTTTGTATTGTTTTGTTTTGTGTTTTTAAAAATCTTCTTGGTGTTCAAGTTTGTTGTTTACAGCCGTACAGTACACATTTGTCTTGTCATACTTGGCGCTTCCCCGTGTACAAAGTAACTCCATTAACTGCCGCCATAAAGCTGACAACTAGATTCTATTATTTCTTGGTTAATGTTCTTCACGATTGCTGTCTAAGCCCAGACCGAAGATAAAAACAATAGATTTTCATTGGTTTAACAAGGGATCACAGTTTGTTTCGCCCCATAAATTATGTTTTGAAGCTTTAGTGCTGAAACAAGGTGTGTTGACCGGGGAAAGAAGGAACTGTGGTTTTAAGCTGAAATAGATTCTTTATGGTATAGGTTCTTAAAACAAAACAAACATGTCTAAACTTGTTTGGCTTGTCTTTAATTTTAGTTTGATTTAAATACTCAGGCATATTTTGCCGCCTGCAGACAGATACCCTTTTCAATTTCCGTTCAAGCAAGTTGGTGCTTAAGCTGGTCT
Organism: Biomphalaria sudanica; assembly: GCA_036873155.1. NCBI lineage: Eukaryota > Metazoa > Mollusca > Gastropoda > Planorbidae > Biomphalaria > Biomphalaria sudanica. Next base: position 847,386 of record JAZGLO010004004.1, read on the forward strand.
TTAAAGTGTTTCTGTGGGACATCTCTGTTACGTCTACCACCTTTCAGCTCACAAAAAGACTGCCTTTTGCAAACGCCCGTTCCCCCATACGGGATAGTGCTTTCTCCAGCGAAACTGTCGAACCATAAGAAGTCCCTCTATACTGTCCATACCGGCGTGTTCTGTCTGGAGACTTAAGAGACTTTGTTTTCTTATCGCCGTGTACATTGACATTTAGAACTAAACACGAAAGCAACTTTTCGAATCGGGAGTCTTTACCGGATCCAAAATAAGTCAATATATTTCCTCAACAAATGATTCAAACGATCGAGGCTCTGTCACCTGGTACTGTACATTTAATATATCTTAACCCATGTCTCCCGCAGAGCGGCTGGGAATGGCTGCAGGTAAGGTTTGAACATGGTACCATTGTAATAAGAGTCTTAAACCAAGACCATTCGTTGTAGAACGATTTGTCTCGCTTAAACCCATACGTTACGACCAGGCAATAACCTCGTTACATTCACTTTGCAATGTCATATAAAAAAAAAAAACAACATCAAATACAAAGCCAGGTATCCAATGTCTACTCAACTATTGTAAACAACAGTGTACGATTGCATCGGACTCCATTTATTTGAAACTCTCCACTAAAAAATCGTTGTATAGAATAAAATGTTTAGGATCAGAACTTCAATAAAATGTTTTTTTTTTGGCTTGCATTGCTCGTAACATCGCTGGCTAAGTGAATGTATTGTTGTACTTCTGTTACATTTTGATCGCTGTGCTGGCTACATGACACCCTCGTTAACGTTTGCCACAGAAACATATGAGCCTTGCCTCACTTACACCTTAATTCAAGTAGAAACATTTACTTTTCACTGTATTTTCCAAAATAAAAAAGCACAAATTTGTGGAAGAATGCTAGAAATACTGCCTGAAATACCCAAAGTTTGATACGATGACATAGATCTAGAGAAGAATGACAAACCAACAACTGGCTTGGAACTAGCTTTGGTTCAATCTGTTCTAAAATGAATACAACGTTTAGAATGTAAACTCGAGTTGAATGACTGACGGTCCATTAGCAGAAGACTTTTTTTTTTTCTTCTAGTGAGACTTCTGCCAGTCTGTTCATGAATAAGATGGGTATTTAATTTTTTTAAAAAGCAAACTTCTTTTTTGACGATGCCAACATGTGACTTCTTCTAGAGTCTTAACTGTTCATTTCATTAGATACCTAGGCAAATATTTGGGTCTATGAATACACTAAACTTTAATTTTAATTCTTGTTTTTTTTTTTTTACAAAATTTAAATCTAATTTCTCTGTCTGTCTGTCAGTCTGACTCTGTCAGTCTGACTCTGTCTGTCTGTCAGTCTGACTCTGTCTGTCTTTCTGTCTGTCTATCAGTCTGACTCTGTCTGTCAGTCTGTCTCTGTCTGTCAGTCTGTCTCTTGTCTATCAGTCTGACTCTTGTCTGTCAGTCTGATTGTGTCTGTCAGTCTGATTGTGTCTGTCAGTCTGACTCTGTGTCTGTCTGGTGAAATCTTTTACTTGTTTTTTCTCCCATTTTCCACTCTCGGATCATGATGAAATTTCGAGAAATGACTTGTTCAATCATCTAAGGGGCGAAACCCTTAATTATAAGTAATTAATTTACTAATTTGGCTTATTTGTTTTTAATGATTGTGTCCTGTCTATGTCAATGAATAATCGTGCAAAGTTTCAACGTGATCCGATAATGGGTTTGGAAAAAATAACGTGTACAAACTTTTTTTTTTTTACAAGACAGACAGACAGACAAAATGAGTTGATATAATCTTTGTAAAAAACTGTTGCTTCTGGTCCAAACACTTGTCTTCCAACAAGTTCCATGAATTATGCAAGGTGTTGAACGACGGGAGTGGGCAGCTAAACTGGACATGTACGTCGTGACCCCGAGGCACTGAAAGTGACGTCAACTCCATGTGGGCACTGTATAATTGTTTCTATTCATCTGGACCGGGTTCTGGAAAGTAACCTCTTTTGTTGTTTCCACAAGAGGCATAGTAAAATTTAAATGACTGGATTAAAGTTACCATCTGTTAGCAATCGACCAGAAAACATTTGCAGTTAAACACACTCTTGATTTATCCATGGAATGCGTGTGTGTGTGTGTTCTGTCAGAGGGCATTTTCAAATCTAATTTAATGCATTTTTATAAAGCATCTATATCAACTCTTTTTGTTTGGGTGGAATCTTGTCCACGTGATTTCTCCCATTTCGCATTCTCGGATCAAGTTGGAACTTTGCACTATTATCCATTGTCAACACATAAATCAATAAATAATTGAACCAATTAGTTCCATTAATTAATTAATTTTGTGTATAAAAGATTTTGACCAGACAACAGGATAGCTATCAATAAATAGCTAGGTAAGGTATTTCCGGTATGCAAATTAAAGTTTTGATCACTTTTGAACTCTTCCTCTCTCCCTCCCTCTTTCAAGGCCTGGTCTCTTATCCAGTGGAATCATGTTCTAGTAGATTTTAGCACATCTGGTCTCTTATCCAGTGGAATCATGTTCTAGTTAGATTTTAGCACATCTGGTCTCTTATCCAGTGGAATCATGTTCTAGTTAGATTTTAGCACATCTGGACTCTTCTACAGTGGAATCATGTTCTAGTAGATTTTAGCACATCTGGACTCTTCTACCGTGGAATCATGTTTTATTTAGATTTTAGCACATCTGGACTATACTACAGTGAAGTCCTGTCCTAGTTAGTATGTAGCACAAAATTAATTTTGTCATTAGTGATCTTTCAGTCTAGATCTAGTGCAGTAATCTTTCTGTCTAGATCTAGTACAGTGATCTTTCAGTCTAGACCTAGTACAGTGATCTTTCAGTCTAGATCTTGCGCAGTGATCTTTCAGTCTATATCTAGCTCAGTGATCTTTCAGTCTAGATCTAGCGCAGTTGTCTTTTGATCTAGAGCTAGCGCAGCGCCGCAGTGATGTTCAATCTATTTTGGACTGCATGCTATTTACATTTTGAGCACGCTTGTTAATTAAGGTCCGTATCACCGCATTAAGTCCAATAGAATTCAGCATCTGCGGTTTCTTTAATTACTTTGGGCATAAATCTAGTGGCCCGAAAGCATCGGATGTAGACCTCGGGTCGTAGTTTCAGCATCTTTGATTTAGCTTGCTTGACATTGCTTATCGTTTGACCAATATCACGCAATATTTCTCAATCTTCCTCTTGTTTTCTTGTTTACGTTTTTCTTTAATTCCCCTTCTTTCTCTCTACATTTCTACATATTGCTTTCTCCAGTTTTTTTGTGTTCATGTTTCTTTAATTTAATGGTTAAATTGTGTAAACCTAATCTTTAAAAAAAGATCACAATTTAAAAAAGCAGAGCTAGTGTTAACGACAATCCTGGATCGACAGAAGTGCCCTACGCGGATATAGTATGCTAACAAAATATAAATCATATATAATTTCTGAGAAACTCCATCAATCCAAAGTGTTTGACGTCTCGGCTCTGCTCTTGCTTTGGCGTTTCTCTGATAGAGACCAACTAAAGTGCCTGGAGCTGGTCATTAATGTCGTGTCTCTTGATCTTCTGCAACCACCAGTGTCCTGGAACTTGATCACCCGGCAGTTAATTCCAGCCCAAGGGAGGGGGGGGGAATCACATCCAGCCAATCATAGCGTTCAAAGTCATGACACTATCGCTCAACGTCCGGGTTTCATCACATTAAATATTATCCAGGTCATGGTGTGCCACGGTTGCATCCCCTTTCAGCGTTTTTTTTTCTCATTGTGAAGGAACATTTTGTAGAACATATGTCGATGTCTGCTCAGAGATTTGCCGCGCTGCGGTAACTTTGTAATGATACTCACCAGGCGATAGTTTAAATATAACATTTCAGTGGTTATTAGGATAGCGTGCCATTGACGCCGCGGGTGCTGCGGGAGAGGCACTCTGGGGGAGAGCCACCACATGCAGCCTATATTGGTGGGATGGGGCGCTTATAAGGTGCCTTGTCCCGGGCGCAAGTTTTTACTCACAACGCTTCTGCTTGTGATAATGTTTTTTTTTCCAGGATTTCTTTGTGATGGCGAGTGATTTTGGCCCTTGTTTACTAATGTGTCTGAAATAGAATGTACGTCGCACAGAGATCCTTGTTCTAGCAGTGTTTTTTTTTTTTAAATTACTAACATAACTCCTCCATGGTTGTCTGCTCAATCCCTAAACATGTCTCCTAAATATGTCTTCATTTCTATTGAAAATGTCTAAAGTTTTAAATGTCCGGATGTAGTCATGTTTCCTTTCCTGTAGTTATGTTTGGCCTTTTCCGTTTTGAAAGAAACACTAAGTCTTCTGATTTGTTCTTGATACTTTGGAAGTGTATTACTTATATAGTACTAGGAATTTAACGTTCTAAGGTATTTCTGCTTTCACACATTTATTTATTGGGGATGTGGTTTTCGGTTTGATACATTTAACAGGAGTGGATTAGGCTAGCGGTTGGTAAACCTGATTTGTGGTAGAGTTCGGTATTATCATTAGATCTCTTCTTAACCAACAAACCTGGATTGATAGTTGATTATGATATTATCCCTGGTCTATCAGACCATGAGATCATAAAAATACACAGTCAGATAAAAGCAGTAGCCAATACAAAACCCAAAAGAAAAATTTTACTCTGGAATAAATGTAACCTAACACAACTACACCAAGCTGCATTAAACTTTCAACAAACATTCTTATTAGAAAAAGACATTAACCAACCAGTCGATGACCTCTGGAAGTTCATTTAAAACCATCTTAAAAGCATTATAGAAAATCATATACCAACTAAATACACATCAAACAAAATAAATAAATGCTAGTTTAATAATAGACTAAAGAAGCTTTGTAAACAGAAGGAAAACCTATATAGAAAATTTAAAGAAACAAAGGCAGAAAGAGTTTACAAAAGGTATATAAAAATTAAACACTTAACCCAAAAAGTAAGCAGACAGCTGCAGAGTGAATGCATAAACAATGTAATATCTAAAGATAACAACAAAAACCTATGGTCATACATTAAGTCTAAGAAAATAGAAACAACAGGCATAGAGCCATTAAAAGATGAACATAACATAATACATAATGATAATGAAACTAAAGCAAACATCCTAAACAAATACTTTGCATCAGCATTCTCAGCCCCAGGAGACAAAGACATATTACTTAATTTGAACCAAGTAGACAACATAGAAGATATAGTAGTACAAGAAAATGGAATTCAAAAACTATTAGCCAACACCAAACAAATAAAGCGTCTGAACCTGATGGTATTCCAGCTAGATTACTCAAAGAACTAAGCAATGAGCTAGTCCCAGTGTTCAAAATACTCTTTCAGGCATCACTTAACCAGGGCAGAGTACCACAGGAATGGAAAGAAGCTAATGTCACCTCCCTATTAAAAAAAATGGGAAAAATCTGACCCAGGAAACTACAGACCAGTATCACTTACCAGCATCACATTTAAAATCCTAGAACACATAATATGTAGCAACATCATAAACCACTTAGGCTAACATAATGTCCACACCCCATACCAACATGTCTTTAGGAAATATAGATCATGTGAAACACAACTAATAGGACTAATGGATGATTTTCAAAAGGTTTAGATAATAGTAAACAAAAGATGCTTACTAAATTTCTCTAAGGCTTTTGACAAAGTTCACCACCATAGTTTGCTTAAAAAATTAAAATATTTCGGCATTAATGGCCCACTGCATCAGTGGATTAAAGATTTTCTGATAGGGAGAGAACAAACTGTAATAATAAATGGCTCTAAATCAACACCGATAACAGTAAACTCAGGTGTATTTCAAGGAACAGTCTATTTTTAATTTACATAAATGATTTACCAAATTGCATTAGTTCAGGAACAAAAGTCAGATTATTTGCAGACGATTGCATAATATGTAGAACAATAAAAACAACACAAGACACAGATATTTTACGAAGAGAATTAGATGAATTACAGAAATGGGAATCAAATTGGAGCATGTCTTTCCACCCAGAAAAATGTCAGTTGTTAAGAGTAACAAATTAATCCCACTTATCTTATTCATGGCAAACCAGTAACACAGACTAAAAACGCAAAATACCTAGGTGTTATAATAAATGAAAAACTGTCATGGAATCCACATATTGATGCAACTATCAAAAAATCCAACAAAGCATTAGGGTTTATTAAAAGAAATTTCTATAAATCAAATAAGAACATAAAACTAAAATGTTATTTAACCTTGGTTAGGCCAATAATAGAATATGCATCTTTCGTTTGGGATCCCTCAACTCAAGAAAACATTAAGAAACTGGAACAGACACAAAATAGAGCAGTGAGATTCATAACAAACGAATATTCACATTTGACTAGAGTAACACCTTTAGTAAAATCACTAAATTTAGAAAGCCTTCAGGACAGAAGACTCAAAAGTAAAGTAGCAATTATACATAACACACTGAACCATAATCTTTAAATAGAAAAACGAAATTTAATAAAATACTCTAAAAGACACAAAGATAAAGGCACATTCCTCGTCCCATATGCTAGGACAAATTTGTACAAATACTCATTCTTTCCTAGTGCCATTGGAGCATGGAATGGGTTGCCTGAGCTAGCCAGGAAAACCAGTGACTTGGCAGAATTTAAGTCATTAGTTAATATGCATGACTAAATGCATGACGCGTAGGACGTAATCATCTTCTTTTTTTGAAGTAACGTCTGTATTATATAAGATAAGATCACTAGACATTATGAAAAATGGTCTTGCCGTGTCTACTGAAGTAGATTCCCTTGTCTCACTGTTATTTTTATCTTTGAACTGTGCACCTTGACATCAGGTAGATCTTACTATCTTGTCCAGATACTTCCGGTGTACTGGGGATAGAAGGGAGAGCGCTTCTTTAAGTCTGTCATCGGTAGACAGTACAAAGTAGTCCAGGCTAGGCTAATGTAAACATTCAGAGATTTTCTACTAGAGCATCTCGGTTTGTTGTGTCTTTAACTTCGGTTGCACATTATCATGATTCTAATGACTGTTTTACATTATTTAAGAATTGCGTGATGCTTGGAGTGGGGGGGGGGGCGATTTTTTTCCAAACCCTAACCCTAACGCCGAGTAAACCCTAACCCTATGCATAAACGTGCGAACAGCATATATATATATATATATTTGACACCTACAGCTGATTATTTATCATTGGGGTTCGGGGCGAAGCCTCGACGCAAAAAGCGTTTTCTTGCATTTTTAACTGCATAAACACATTCTCCCTACATCTACAACTCATTATTTATCAGTGGGGTTCGGGGCGAAGCCCCGAAGCCAAAAGAGTTTTCTTGCATTCTTCACTGAAGAAACGCTTTCTCCTGACCTAAAGCTCATTATTCATTCTATTATGAAGGACGTTTTGAATAATGTTTAAAAATATTCTAATTTCAATTTATAGGCCCTTAATACATTGCAAATAAAACCGATTTGTTTTTGAAAAGATAAGATACCCTACATCATTAGATTAAGGCTTTGAGGATCGCCGTCGAAAAAAAAAATGATTCGATAAATAATATTCAATAAAATTCAAGCATAAATTGAGAGTTATAGTCCACAATTCATTTAACTAGAAAAATATCAGATTGAGTAAAGGTTGGAAAAAGCCGACTATGAAAAGATTATCTGGGTTTAGAACTCATCTAAATCGTGACTCTTATACTGAAAAATTTCGTTTCAATTATAACTTTTCCAAAGCAATGTCTTTCTTAAAATAATTAAGATAAATTCATGTGAAATTACATAAACTCTGTCTGGAAAGGGGAGGGGCGATATAGTGAAAATGATAAATCCTCACTCTATTTTATAATTTCTGCTAGGGATTGCATTTGGCATTAAAGAATAGGGGTGGGGTGACTCGATATAAGAATTTAATTTTATAGCATGTATAAATTATATTACTGACAGATTTTTTAAAATTTGTAATTTCTTAACTATAATACAAAAAAAAATATTGGTTTGTCCCATAGGGGAAGGTGATTGCATGTATCGCCCCTCCCACCTGGTACAACCGTTTTTCATTTTATATTTACTAATCATAAAGTTTGAGATTAGAGTGTGGTGCGACATAATATACAATGTGTTCACGTAGTTTCTATTATATAGATATTCGACTAATTTTGTTCACATACAATGATTTCTCCATAAAAATAGGACGGCCCCCCACTTAGAGGGCTAGAGTGGGGAGGGCAGTACATGCAATCGCCCTCCCACCACATCGAATCGGCAAAATTACCTGAAGCGGAGCGACATAATATAAAATGTATATATTAATTGAACTAATTTTGTTCACAAACTATGATTTCTCCAAAAAGTAGGACTGCCCCAACCCCACTCAAAGATTTAGGTAGGAAGGGCAGTAGAGGTATTCCCCCTCCCCCCCCCCCCATCGGTCAACAGGGGAAAGACGCAATATAAAGATCGGTTAAAATACAGATAACACGTTTTAATCATAGAGATATTCAATTGATTCTGTTAGCAAGCTTTGATTTATACAGATAAATTGGACCGCCCCGCCCACTCGAAAGTTTATGGGGGGGCGGGCGGAATTGATGCCGTCGCCCCCTCCCGACCCCACCAAATCGGCCAACATACTAGAGGGAAGGGGCGAAATAATCTAAAAATAGGTTGAAATATAAATAATTAATATATTATAAACACAAGTAATAAATTCGTATATAAATTGTGTGAATTGTATACTAAAATTCGTCCGCCCCTACCGCCCCCCCCTGGATCCGCCAGTGGTGTACGTAAACTCACAATTTTTTTATAGGACTCTAGTGTAATAGGATTTTAGTGTAATAATTACTGTTGGTGTTTTAATTCATTGAAAAATGAGATTACTGATTACTCTGAAACAATAAAGCATTGCCATCTAATTTAATGCCTTGAATATAATTTATTCTTTCTCCCTCTTGTGACATATTAGTAATTCTTAGCTAAACGTTAGAGTCCTGCTACGATACAGACCTGCATATTATTCTGGCACACATCCAGATCTCGTCACATACCCAGGATGCCTCAGTAAATGCCACTGAAACCTTAGAAGCATGTAGTTATTGTTTGGAAACTTCGAGGGCGGGAAGGAATCGCTTTCAAATCAATGTCACTTGTTTCTGACACGATGCAGGGTCACGTATTTATAATATGCTCACTGATTCTTTACTTTAGAAGGTATTTATATAGTACTTTGTATAAGGCTTGTCACTAGTAGAACTTCGAATACATCTAGATAGGATACGTATTTTCTTGTTAAAGTTGTCATTGTTTTCCTTTATTCTACACTTGAAATTAAGATTTTTCCCAACTCAACAGTGGCACCCTCGTTGAAACTTTCATACAGAAGAAAAGAAGAGAAGGGGCCTTAACTCCTCCCCCCCCCCCCAATTGGTTTGCTTTAGTAAAGTAACGACCAGCATTGGGGACTTGATGTAAGCAAGAACTGCTCTCATCCACTTCCAAGGTAAAGTACGCACAGTCCGAACGGCTTCGTCCTGATACTTGATGACAGACCTCTACTTAGTGAAACAGATTTAAGGACTCAAATGCGATTAAGTGGGCTTCTAGTTAAGTGAGCTCCACAGACGAAGATATTTTAAATATCCAATCTCTTAGTCCTGGCTTGAAAGAGAAGGGATTTTACATTGTTCAAGAGTCTCAAGTGGCTTTGCCAGGACTCTTTAAAAAAAAATCACATAAGTTATTGACTCTGTTGCAAAACTTTAATAGGTCAGCGTTCTCAAAATCTTTAAATAATTTCATATAAATGTAAGTAAACACAAATGTTTTACTGCTCTATAATAACAAGATAAACGAGCGATTTCTTTCAGAAGTATGCCGCTTCAAATTAAACTGTCACAACTTAATTTCGTGGACATTTTGTTTTTCATTGATTGTTTCTTAGTCCTTTAGACCATGGAATCATTCTGGAGTCTAGACTCAGTAGTAAGACGTATTTGTTTCATTTGGCTTTATGTTGTGAAGACATTTTGCCTTTGCAACTTATCTCATGAAATGAGTACAAATCTACTCGTAAACAAAGCAATGTCAACAAAGTCGCCCTATCGATTTGTCAAGGAAATAATTGTTGAATATTATTTTTATTAATTAAACTTAATTTACAAAACAATAAACCAATGAACTGCCAAATATCCATGTCTCTGAACGTTTCCACGAAACAGCAAGTTCAAGAATATCTGGAACTATACACTTGCTATTAGTGGACGCAGTACCTATGGCTATACTGACATCTAGAATCTCAATTTGTTTATCAACGAGACCTAGAAAAAGTTGAATAACCATGTGAGATCACAAACGTAGATTTACCGACTCAAAGAATCTACACTCGCGTCAATGTCAAGAGCTAGTCCCCTTCCCAAGATACTTGCAACTGTCTAGTAGCCAGCCTTGCCACCGATTGGAGTTCATCTCAGTATCCAGCTTCAGAATGGTACAAGTATCAAAACGAATAGGTATCTTGACTGATAGTATGACGTGTTGCAAAGTATCAGTGAACTAACTAGAAACAATTAAACCCGGTATCTTTATTTGCCTTTAGTTTCTAAATACTACAATTACTTTTTACCCTTCTTCCTCAATTCTTGTCACGTTATTTTTTTCTTTCTCCTGCCAACGTAAAAATGTTTCCAGAACTTTGAAGGTCTTGACTGGAAGTTTTGCGGAACCCTATTTATTCTCTTTTCTGACTGACTTCAACAGTTTACTAGTCAATTGGCAGTCAGGCGTAACAACGTATTCTTCGTATTCTGATCTCTTAGTTTATGCCTCCCACCCCACCCAACACACGCACCACACGATAAATCACGGGGTGGTGCCTCTTCTGTTTCCAATAATACATTGATAGAGACCAGGGGTTCTCAGCCTGTGGTTCGCGACCCCCTTTGGGGTCGATTGACGATTTGCCAGGGGTCGCCAAAGACCATCGAAAAAAATGGATTGTTTTTGTCTATTCTTCTATTGCTGTGTGTGTTTGCGGGGGGGGGGATCGCGGCTGAGTGGTGGATTGTATAAAGGGGTCGCCAAGCATAAAAGGTTGAGAACCGCTGATATAGGCGGAACAAATACGAACTCACCGGTGGGCTACGTCTGATTTTTTTTTATCTATATAAAAGCCGAAGAGATAGAAAGCGTAGACATGTAACCTGAGCGTATCAGTTTATCACTAAGTCAGTTGCCTACCTGGTGTATCTTACATCGCTTTTATCGTTTAGCTGCACAGTTTTTCACTTGACTGAGACATTGTTATATCATCAGCTTAAGATAATGTTATCCTTAAAATGGGGCTATGCCATACATAATTCTGACAATACTTGCGATACTGCAAGACTAAGTAAGTGCTCTTCTCCAAGTGAGGCCCTAGACTAGCCTAAACTTGTTTAACTATTTGAAACAATTACACTTCGTATAAGCTTTGTTTGTTTGTTTGTTTGTTTTTGTTTGTTTTTTCAGAAAAGTAGTTTTCATGTTTTTTTTAACTATGAAGAAGTGTTAAATACTTTCATGTTATGTTTAAAAAAAGAGTTGTCAATAGTGTGTTGTCAGTTGTGCTAGTTTATCTACTTTTGGTCTACAGACATCTCATACAACATATAGTACTACTTCATTTCCAAGTTTGAGAAGGTTGATAACCTATGTGCGAGACGAAACATCACCTGGATTCAACACTGGGGGGAAGCTGTGTTTACCAAAATACACGTCAGATGCTGACAAGTTTTTTTTTATCTTCACCATAACCGTTTCTTTAAATAAACGAATTTAACGACATGATAACATTCCCCACAGAACCGGATTAAACTTTTCCCCTTTTTCTTAGGGAAAAATGTTTATTTTTGACAATATTTTTGTTTTGTTTGGCTGTTGCAAAGAAATGTTTAAAATGTTGAAGACTTAAGTCTCACGTTTGAACTGGACATCGAGACAAAACAAGATGCAGTACACTAGGAAACAAAGATTTAATTTGTTAAGTCCATTCAAGAAATGCTCCTCAGTACTGCTGAACGATCAAAGCTGGGAAAATGTGGAGAACATGTGAAACACGAAAAGCTTTTGGCCAAGTTGATCTTCTAGGTACAGCAAGTAGATCCAAAGGAAAGAAAAAGTAAACTGATGGAAAGAAGTAACGTCATTCTCCCCCCCCCCCCTCCTTTTTTTTTAAATTTCTAATTAATTTTTTTCTTCTTCTTTTGAAATCGATCTCTTTTCGATCTTACCCCGTACTTGCCACATACCTTACTGTATATGTCTAGACTAAATTGTCCACCAGTATTCATATGTGCTGTTGAACTATCAGTAAGACACCCTCCTTGTTATTCTTAGACTGTCCAAAATAGTTCCCTCGTACTTTCACTAAGTGGCACTGGCCAGCCTAATTTCCTGGACATGTTTGTACAGACTAGCAAGTCTCTTTCCCCACTGTCAACTTGGCTTTACCCTGTCTGTGGACACAGTCTGGACATCTGAAATGACCCGATGTCAGATTTGGAGTTAACCACATATATACTATTGATATTGTAAGTATATTCGGGCTTACCAATCTCTGTATATATATATATATAATGTGAGAGTGTTACTTGGAGCAATAGAGATAATTATGTTTCAAATTTAGTGACGTGACACAAATTAATCGGAAACATTTCTGGTCCATTTTTGTACAGGTTTTCATAATTCCGTTCTCTCTTTCTCTCCGTGTCTCCCCCTACTCATCTTCCTTCACCTCCCTTCTCTCTCTTCATCAGAGCGTTACCTCTGCCATTGGCTGTTATACTTCACCCTCCTCTACTCCGTCTTTTGTTGTTGTTTGTTTGTTATGTCCATATTTCTTTCTCTCTTTCTCATTGTTTCTCTCTTCCATTCTCTCTCTCTGTCTTTCTCACACACTCTCACTCTCTCTCTGTATCAGTTCTTCCGTCTCCCTCTCGTATTCTCTTTCTTTAGTACAAAGCTGATATCAACTCTGTCTGTCTGGTCAAAAGTTTGTACTATGTTATTTCTCCCACACCGAATCTCAGATCAAGCTGAAATCTTGCACAGATATTACTTTGACCTGGCAAAATAAGTAACCAATTAATTGTTGGTAATTAGCTATTTGTTTGGTATCTCGAGCAAGGGAAAGAAGTTGTACTTGACTCACTTGGTTGTATATGCTAAATTAGTCCCCTTTATGCTTTAAATTGAATTCTCCTTAAAATATAACTTGTTGGTTTGGTTTTCTTAAAATAAAAAAAAAAATCCCAAACAAAAACAAACAAACTATAGAATAAACGTGTCTAAAAACTGAGTCATTGTCTAGTGCCTCAAGCTCTCACATTTCTGGGACAAGGTTAAAAGCTACTTGCAATAGTTCCATGACCCATGCCGGTGTGGGCGAGTCTAAATGTAAACATTGTTTTTAGTTTTGGGGGTGGTCTTGTCTAGTCATAGTAACAAACCAAACGTGAAGTGCTCGACTTGGAAGCCAGACCCGGATATTACAGTCTCCCGTTGTTACTAGTAGGAATTGATTCCACTCCAGACAAGACAGAGATCTAGATGTATCTAGTTTCTTGTCATGTATTTTTGTATTCTCTTAAAGCGAGTGAATTTTGTTTGTTACATGTACATAAAAGCCAAAGTTTACATTTACTTCTCATATTAACGTATACAGTGCTGGTGTGGGTGAAACATGAGAGAGAAACTGGTACATTGACGTCACCTTACCTTCAAATTTATGTGTAAAAATGTTTTTTTTTTTTTGCACAGCAAGGTGCCTGCTACTCATTAAATGTAACAGAAAGAAACTTAACGCGTCTGTTCTAGTAAAATACGTTTTGTAGACTTTTGGGATTCTCACACACACAAATACTCTTGCCAGAGTGCAAGTAATTATTGATCATTTTCTGTAGATGTCTTTTTTTTTTTTAAAGTAACTGATTAAAGTAGATCGGTCATGTATATATGTATTAAGAACTTCGCAAACTGGCTGTATACATACATAATAGATTCAAGTAACGTGAGTAACGTACTGAGAGCTCTAAGCCTGTCGACGCCCCCCCCCCTCTTCTTCCAATTAGTGTTCGTCAGTGTTTCTCAAACTTGTACCTGTGTCGCCCCCAAACTAAAAAACAAATATGTAAAAAAAAATACTTAAGAAAAACAAAGCTTATATTAAGCGTATTGTATCAGTTAGTTTGGATCAATTAATTAAATTTGTAATAGTTCTAGATTAACAAAAAAAAAAGCGTTTATAAAAAAAAAAGGAGGGGGGGGGAAACGATCCGAATTTGAACTCATGGCTCAAACCTTCTCAGGCTTCTCAAGCCAATACAGTAACCACTCTGCTAGTGAAAGGTTGTATCCATTGTCTCGATAGTCTTGTCCAATTTTTCAGGTTTGTGTTCACAACGAATCAGACGACGACCTATAAAGGGGAATAATTCAGCTTATACCACCCTTTCAGTCAATTGCAATCTCTCTTGTTCAAAATACCAAACAAAATAATTAATTACCAATAATTTATAAATGAACTGTTTTTTTTTCTTCTTATTCTTGTGTTGTCAGATAATAGAAATAATTGTGCAAATTTCAGCTTGATCTGATATTGGGTGTGGGAGAAATCACGTGCAAAACGTTTTACAAAACAGTCAGAGTAAGTTGATATAAGCTTTGTAAAAATATATCATTCACACCCAATCATTTAGCTGCGGTTATGGATCCCACAGTAAGTTCGGGAGGGTTTTAAGAATGTAATGAAAAAGTAAAGAAACCTAAAGATATAAAATTATAGATTAAAATAAAAAAACATATAGCGCACGTACGTCTATAATGGACTTGATCACGTTAAATAAGACGGCTTGTTAATAAACGTTTTTTCTTCTGTCTAACAAAATTCGTCATTTTAACGATCGACAGTCCGGAGAAATACGACCGTTCTGACCTAAGAAAGTCGAGAAGAATCGCGTTAGCGGAGATGTTTTGAAATGTCGTCTTGAGAAAAAGGTGTTGAGTCGATAGTCTTGTAGACGCCTCCGCGAAAACAGTTGTCAACTTAGACAACAATTTCTCCTATACAACATTTTTGAAACACTTAAATAATGGCATTATTCTTTAGTTGAAATTTAAACATGAATTTATAACTAAAATGAAACAAGATTACATTGAGAGTTTGTATGTTGTATTATCACATAAACCCAGAGGCGGCGCCCCACGGAACCACCCTTGTCACTATTTGTCAGTATGTCTTCTGAGGTGGGGGCGCCCTTCAGTTTGAGTAAACTTTTTGTACGTAATCCATGTAGCGTAGGCAATACAAAACTGAATATATATATAAATGTAAACGACGATAACGGTAGTGACAGTTGCATTTCCTGACTTCAATTAAAATGAATTTTAGTTTCTATTTGCTACAGTATTTTTGTAAGCCGCCCTCTAGGCACCATTCACTCACAGACTAATAATCATTCATTTTCCCACTTGCCGTGAACGATAAAATTTTGAAAATTTAACCTGTTATTACTTAACTTAATAAGCCTAGAACAACTAAGCCAATGTCACGATCGAAATTGCAGCTGTTTAATTTGACTAAACGGTTTTGTATTCGCAATTTCGACCCAATATGTTTCTTAAAGCCGACATTTAGAGTCTAAGTTACAAAATTAAAATTCCTTCCGCTTTATGCACGTATTAATACTTTTTTTGGTGCATAACTTTGTTTCTTTCCATTTTTAGCGGCCCCCATAAGGGGAAAAAGCCGCTATTAGGTTTGTGCAAAATGTCCGTCTGTCACACTCAGATCTCGAAAACTAGAAGAGATATGAAAAATATTATTTCATCATTAAAAGCGGCTTGAAAAGTTTAGGTGCAACGGCTACTTTTGGTTTTCTAAAAGCAAACCGTTTAATTTATAAAATTAATTATGCAAGCGATTTTTTCATAAAAAATACACCAATTCTAAAATAATTACGTAAATGTAAGGGATTCAATGTTACAATATGCTAACAAAGTTTGCCGATGTTTGTGTATTTTCAGTATCACTAAGTCAAATATATTTATAGAGGGTACAGGAAATGTTAACAACAAATATAAATAATAGTTAAAGGTGTTTTTTCTGGTCAACTAGATGCTAAAATTAAAAGAAAACATTTCTGTTTGTTTATAAAGGCTAATAATGCACTTTGTATGTAAATATCATGCACATTTTTTAAAATGGACTTTTTATGCAGCGACTTTCGTGCAGTAGCGTAACGTCGCAACATCAGAAGATTCTAAACCAATTCCTTAAACTTTTTAAAACATCATCCGAATAAAAGAAGCTTATTTTTGTGCGTTTTGTCTGTTAGTCGGTCTGTCCGTCACGATTAGATTAACAAATAACACTAAAAGCTATTGTAAATGTGATTTAACCTTTAATTTTTCATTCAGAAATATTGCAATAGTTTTAAGTATCTATAACACATTGTTCCTGATGTTTTGTGAAAAACAAACCAATGCCAACGAATATTTGTTTGCTCTTCGGACTTATATTAGATTTTATTTCCATGCTTAAACGTTGCAAGAAACACATGATCTTTAATATATAGATCCTGCTTTTTAAAATTTAAATAGCAAATAAATGCTAAATAAAAATATCTATACTGATTTATATTTCATTAACTATTAAGTTGTTCAGGATATGGTTTTATACAAAATAAATTATGTCAAAAGATTGTTTGAAATGGCATAATTGACTAATATTACACTTATATTCTTTGACACTACGTCACTATAGTTTATTTATCAAAATCAATTGTTCCGAATTTTTAACTTAAAACAAATTTATGTCAAATAATTTATTTATTTTTTTTAAATATCGACAATAGCTTGTTAAGGATTTTAAAATAAGAAAATAATTTACTAGAAACGATTATTGAAAATCACTTTTTAGAGTTAATTAATTTAAGTTAATTTTCTTGCCGAAACATAATAAAAGTTGTTTAATCGGTAAAGAATGTTCTGGATTTTGTTTCGAAAAAGAAATCGACCTACATTACCTTAATTTTCTTACAAATCGTCGCCAACAAGCTGCTCGTATAGATGTTATTTTTTAGTCTAGCTAGGCCGTGTGACGTAGTGGATTTTTTTCCTTTGACGTCATATGGAATAAATTCTTTAAATGAAATGCTAAAACAACTCGGTATAGTAATGTTTATTGAACCTCATAATGTGACTCGCATTTTAAAAAGACATAGTAGCTAGATTTAGATCTAATCTACATTTTTTACACTAGATCTAGATTTTCTTTCACACTAGAGCTAGATTTTTTACACTAGATCTAGATTTTCTTTTACACTAGAGCTAGATTTTTTACACTAGATCTAGATTTTTTTCTTACACTAGAACTAGATTTTTAAAACTAGATTTAAAGTTCTAATTCAAATCATTTTAGAATCTACATCTAGAATTTCTTGGTCTAGTTTAGAATGTTTGTTGTTTTACATGTTTCGGATGTTCCTTCAGAGTTGTAGTCCAAACCTCCCACAGGACGACGGGGGATGGGAGCGGGCAGGGTTTGAACCTGGGACCATCGATGAATCCAAACGACAGTCCAGCGCGCAAACCGCACTAACAGACAGCCATGATTTAGACTAGATCAAGATCTATAATTTATATTTCTAGACTTAAAGTGTAGATTTTTATTTGTAAAGTCTAGATTGTCAATATGTCAATATTGCAATGTTATAAAATACTAAAACTAATCTACTATTTTAATATTTCATATTGCAATTAGACTATTAGTTGATTATGTAGTGTTTTTTTAAAATATAAATCTTATCTAAATTACATCTACATTATCCCAAATATATATTTTAGATCTAGATATAGTAGATATAGATATTGAGAGTGCTAAATTAGAAGTAAAATTTAGGTAGGTCTACATCCTCATTCTAGTTCCATTTAAATGAAAATGCTCAATACCAAAAATCGCTCTTCTGATATATTGTACATATTCGGTAGTTGTCATTCCGTAATGTGTAGGTATATTATCAATAATAGGCTATTAGTTTGTAACCAGTTTGTCAGTTGATTAGAGCAATGCCTGGTCGTGCGGTTAGTGCGCAGGACTGATAATCTCTACGTCTGTTTCATACCCTGCCCGTTGCCATCCTCAGTCGACCAGCGAATATGTGGATCCGACAGGGATCCGTCTCCCATGGGGGCCGCCTCTGAGTTTGTGTGGCAACACATAAATTGATATTGATACACATTCATTTTATCGAGATTTTCTTATTGGCTTTCTCCGACTCGGTTGTATATTATAAACACACAGTCTAAAGAATTATAAGGCATAAACACACAAAAGGATTATAAGGCATAAACACACAGTCTAAAGGATTATAAGGCATAAACACACAGTCTAAAGGATTATAAGGCATAAACACACAAAAGGATTATAAGGCATAAACACACAGTCTAAAGGATTATAAGGCATAAACACACAGTCTAAAGGATTATAAGGCATAAACAACCAGTCTATAGGATTATAAGGCATAAACAACCAGTCTATAGGATTATAAGGCATAAACAAACAGTCTATAGGATTGTAAGGCTTAAACACACAGTCTATAGGATTATAAGGCATAAACACACAGTCTATAGGATTATAAGGCATAAACAACCAGTCTATAGGATTATAAGGCATAAACAAACAGTCTATAGGATTATAAGGCATAAACAAACAGTCTATAGGATTGTAAGGCTTAAACACACAGTCTATAGGATTATAAGGCATAAACACACAGTCTATAGGATTATATGGCATAAACACACATTCTATAGGATTATAAGGCATAAACAACCAGTCTGTAGGATTATAAGGCATAAAAAACAGTCTATAGGATTGTAAGGCTTAAACACACAGTGTATAGGATTATAAGGCATAAACACACAGCCTATAGGATTATAAGGCATAAACACACAGTCTAAAGGATTATAAGGCATAAACACACAGTCTATAGAGTTATCAATATTGTGTTGTAACGTTCTTTCCCTAGATACTCAAACGAACAAAATATCCTTTCTTAATGAACTCTTCACAACATGCAATTGGAAACATTGTCTTTATCTAACTAGATTTTGATAAATGGTCATGTCTGCTTAGGAGAGTATCATATTCCTTGTAAATCACTCTTAAATTAAAAACAAAAAATCAAATCAAAAGTGATGATCTATTTGTTTTGACTCGCGCAGTAGCCTGCATCCCAGGCGACCAGCTTTATTATCCTTGTCTATTCTATCCTGGCTCTAAATCTAGAGTACAAATATGATCTTTTATGTTCACAAATTTGCATATTGATACACATTCATTTTATCGAGATTTTCTTATTGGCTTTCTCCGACTCGGTTGTATTTTATTATCATTTCCCGTACACTTGCATTCTCTTGGCGATATCTACGCCTGTTTTCCAATCCATACATTAAAAACGGAAAAAAAAAAAGGATCCATTTCTCCGATGTTCCCAGAGTACACCTCTTTCAATCATTTCTAGCTTTCTGTCAATATTCTTGGATATGTTTCCGGTTCCTGTACAAGAAAATAAAGACCGGAATTTCCCGATGGATTGAAGACGAATGAAAATTAATTAGCTTTTTGTTTCTTGGCTTATATTATTATCTGTCCATCGGACGTGACGTTTAAAAAAAATGGCGATGATAAATGGTCAGTTTCAACTTGTTTGTGGATTTATTTTTTTTGTAATTGAAGATTATGTGTATTTTTTCTCTGTTGTTTGTTAAAGCCGCAATCTCTGGAGAAATCTAAGAGGAAAGAAAAAAAAAAGGTTTATGAAGTTGTCAAACACTTTCGTCTCATTGCTTCTCTGCTAGAGAGACTTTTTAGTGTTTCAAATCTCCAAGAGGACGTGTATCACTTTCAAACCACTGAGTGACTTGATCTGCTGTCAAATAGTTTGTTCCCAAACGTACTTTAAATCTTCAGAAGTTCGCACTGTGACAATGGTCATGTGAGTATAAATAGACATGGAAAACGCTCGCTAACAAACACACACAAGGAAAACTTGGGTTTAAACCTACACACATACACACACAAAAGAGAAATAAAATAAACACCAACATATCTAGTTTATGAAAATATAGCCCATTCTTATTTTGATAAGGAAACTATATGAACACAAACGATCGTATAACAATATTTATTAGCGAACAAGAGCACAGTCTCAGGCCATGTTGAGTTAGTCAAATAAAATCGAAATCTTTTATATAAATGGCATGACAATGGACAGTAATAGTTCATTCTCCGTAGCATTTCTAAGAGTTTTGTAGTTCTAAGTTACACAGCTATTAGTTTTATTTACATAGCTTTGAGTTTTATAGCTCTGAGTTACATTGCTTTGTGTTTTATAGCTTTAAGTTTTATAGCCTTAAGTCTATATCTCTGAGTTAAATAGCTTTGAGTATAATAGCTCTGAGTTAAATTGCTCTGGATTTACTATATCATGACTCAAAATGTGACCGCTTGCACTAAAACTTTTTGCTTGGCAATCTGATACATGAAGGCAGGTACATTTTTTTGCACTTGGCTATGTTACCTTCACTTGCCAAGTATTTCAAGCTTTTGTTCTTTTTTTGCAAAGCTTATATCAACTCATTATGTCTGTCTGTCTGTTACACATGTTATTTCTCCCACACCCGTTCTTGGATGAAGTTAACGCAATTATTTGTTGTATCTAAAAAAATTACTCATTTAGTCAATTAATTATTGATAATTAATTATTTTGTTTGATATCTAAAACGGAAATTAATGTTCCTTATAGAGATAGGTTGCTGTATATGTGGAGTTATTTACATTATTACGTTTTTTCTCACACTTTCTATTCTCGGATAATGTTCAAATTTTGTATATTCTATGACAATACATAAACCGTTACAAAATGTAACCAATTAGTAAATCAGTTATTGGTAATTAATTATTATTTTTTAATTAGAAAAAGGAGATTGGTATTGCAGTATTAACATATATGACAGTGATTTTTGTGGTTCTCCCACGTAGATAGCTTTTTTTAAAAAAAAGATTTTTTTAAATTTGCTTGTTTAATTCATTCTATCGATTCTGCACGAGACTCTTTCATTATAAAACATTATTAAATATCAAATACGGCTTCATCTTGTTCTTGCTAAGCTGGTATGTTTTTATATTGAACTCAAATTCTGACATTAGACATAGTTTTTTTTTAAAAATCAGTTTATCTATTGGACTCTTAGTCTTGTTCCTATTTCTCGTCTTCTGGGTTAATTCTGGTAATTCTGACTTGCTTCTATCTTGAGCTAAAATGCAAAGCCAATGCAAAGAGCTAAATGCTTGAGAAGAAATGTATTTCCCAAATTTAGGACATTGTGGTCGGTCAAAGTTCTTCAATTGATCCTATTAAAATATTGTGTGTATATGTGCTTTGGTTATGAACTTACCTGACTTTTTAAATTTTTTAAAATTTTTGTTTCCCAGCGCTGCCATCACAGTCAATGAAGTTTTGCTTATTCAGAAGAAATACTGGTCTTGTCTCAAGTTTAAAGGTAGATACGAACTCTTGTGATGTAAATATGCATAGATACTTAAACTAAGAAAGAAACTAACATCTCTGCCTACCACTGGCGGATCCAGGGGGGGCGATAGGGGCGATTGCCCCCCCCCCCCCCCCCACTCGGCCGATCGGACGAACTTTAGTATAGGATTCACACAATTTGTATACGAATTTATTAATTATGTTAAAATATATATACTAATTATTAATATTTTAACCTATTTTCAGATTATTTCGCCCCCCTTCTCTAGTATGTTGGCTGATTTGGTGGGGTCGGGAGGGGGCGATTGTATCAATCCCGCCCCCCCCTACACTTTCGAGTGGGGGGGGCGGTCAAATTTATTTGTAGAAATCACAGCTTGCTAAAAAAAATCATTAAATATCTATATCATTACAACTTGTTATTGGGGGGGGGGGACGAATACCTCTACTGCCCTTCCTACCTAAACCCTTTGAATGGGGGGGGGACCGTTTTTATGGAGAAATCGTAGTTTGTGAACAAAATTAGTTGAATTAATATATAAATTTTATATTATGTCGCTCCCTTTCTGGTATTTTGGCCGATTCGGTGGGGTGAGGGGGGGGTGGCGATTGCATGTACTGCCCTCCCCAATCTAGCCCTCTGAGTGCTGGGGGGGTGGCGGTCCTATTTTTGTGGAGAATCATAGTTTGTGAATAAAATTTGTTGAATATCTATATAATGTAAACTACGTATTGATATGTGACCCATTGTATATTATGTCATACCACACTCAAATCTCAAATTGTATCATTAGTAAATTTAAATGAAAAAGGGTTGTACCAGGTTGGAGGGGCGAAACATGCAATCGCATTTCCCCCATCGGACAAATCAATACTTTTTCTTTTTGTATTATAGCTAAGAAATAACAAAATAAAAAAAATCTGTCACTAATATAATTTATATATACTATAAATTAAATTCTTATATCGAGTCGCCCCACTCCTATTCTTTAATGCCAAATGCAATCTTTAGCAAAAATTATTAAAGGAGCTAGGATTAATCGTTTTCACTCTACCGCCATTCCCATTTCCAGACAGAGTTTTTGTAATTTCACATGAATTTATCATAATTATTTTGCATTGGAAAAGCTAGAATTCAAACGAAATTTTTTAGTATAAGAGTCATGATTGAGATGAGTTCTGAACTCAACAAATGTTTACATAGTCGCCTTTTCCCAACCTTTACTCAATCTGATATTTTTCTAGCTAATTAAATTTGGGACTATAACTCATAATTCATACCAGAGTATCCTATCTTTTCAAGGAACAAATCGGTTTTATTTGAAAATTCATATTAGAATATTTTTCAAGTACATCATTATTTGAAAGGTCCTTTTTTAATAGTATGAATATTGAGCTTTAGGTCAGGAGAATGCGTTTCTGCAATGAAGAATGCAAGAAAATGCTTTTGGCGTCGGGGCTTCGCCCCGAACTTCATTTATGAATAATGAGCTGTACTTGTCAGGAGAATGCCTTTCTGCAATAAAGAATGCAAGAAAACGCTTTTGGGTGTCGGGGCTTCACCCCGAACTCCATTGATGAAAAATGAGCTGTAGATGTCAGGAGAATACGTTTTTGCAGTAAAAAAAGCAAGAAAACGCTTTTGGAGTCGGGGCTTCGCCCCGAACTCCACAAGAGACCCTTATAGCGCTGCTCCAGTTGTTTTGTTTTTCGCCGATAGTTGAGAAATGCTGCTTTTTTTCTTCTCATATATATATATATATATATATATATATATATATATATATATATATATATATATATATATATATATATATATATATATATATATATATATATATGTATGTGTGTGTGTGTGCTGTACGCATGTTTATGCGTAGGGTTAAGGTTTGGAAAAAAATCGCCCCCCCCCACTCCAAAGTTCTGGATCCGCTAGTGCTTCCTACATGAAGTGCTGCACACTCCACATACTAACGTGTATCACAGTAGTCACAAAGGACGTCTTAGTTTACAAATGGTCAAATTAAAAGCTCTTACATTCTCATGCTTCAATCTGATTCTGGAAGATCCAATAGACTCGTTGAGTTGTACATTTCTGCAATGAGATGTACAGTCTTGAAATCTCAGAGGTCTTGAAAGTTCTAGTTCTCCCTTTCTCTCCACCTGTCAAGACTAATTGACGCCCGTACAGTTTCTGACTAAAAGTTTACATTTGCCACGTCCTCCAGTGAATGAGACACAGGTGAACACTGCAGACCCGAACGCCTTGTTTATTAAGGTTAGGGCACATGCCAAAATGTATGCTACCCATCCTTCCAGGTCCCATTTCTCAGTTTATTTCCCTTTGACTTCTTACAAATAGCTGACATGTAGTCTTAACATGGAGTTCTAGAAGCTATACCTAATGATTCACTCAATATATGTTTTTTTTTATTTTGGGCATGGTGCCATTCGCCATGTTTTTTTTTTTTTTTTTTTTTTTTTTTTTTAGATATTTTTAAACTGTAAAGCTAAAACTTAAATTACGTTGTTCTAAAAATGAATTGAAAATAAACATAAAGATGGACCATTAGTAATGGCCATTTTGGTTACAAAATTGTTACATTTTTTATTTACAACAAAAAAGACTTAGAGCTCAGTAATCGTCGTCATTTCAGTTCTACGATTGGAACCTTTGCATTTTAACACCTTTGTTGAAATCCCCCCTCCACCCCATGGGCGTATCCTACCATCTTCCATCTTGCCATAAAGTAAACTAATTACTCTGTTCTGGTACCGCCGTTGTTTAAATAAACGCGAATCTGCATCAGTTTCTGGCTTATCGTAACCCAACAGGTAGCTGCCCTTGATTATCTTCCTGTAGGACATTACAGGTGTGCAGCCGTGAATCTTGTGCAAGGAGTACCTACCCTTGTATACTGTGACGGGGAACCCTAGGCTCCATTATCTTTCCCGCAGTGCTAACCTCCTCTAAAGATTGCTTTCTGTTGGCTTGTCGTCTCTAAGGAAGATATTCTGGAATGTGTAACGTTGTCTTCTTTAAGTTCAAACGTTTTGCTTGTGAAATCTGTGCATCTTTGCCAAGGAACAAAAAATTCCGAAACATTTACTTCGTTTTTATGTATCTCTGATCTTAAAATATCTCCTGAAATTAGAACTAAGAATTGTATTTTGTAAGCTGTTTTTTGTTTTCTACTTATATTGTGTTTTAATGCTAGATCTGTTAGCAGACTTACGTATTTAGTCGTTTTGGTGCCTACATGTAGTTTGTGCGTTTCAATAGTTTTACATTTGTCTTAGATCGTTTCATTTCCTAGATTGTATTAGAAAGTTTAGTTGACATTAAAGTTTTGGATGCTCCATAATACAAATCGGAAATGTTTATCACACAGCTTGATAATAAAAACTCAACTAATATTATTTGATAATATTTGCAGTTTACAACATAAGAAAAAAAAATACCAACAACAACTAAAAATTGAAAACCAAACAGACTGAATTGAAAACCAAACAGACTGAATTGAAAACCAAATAGACTGAATTGAAAACCAAATAGACTGAATGTTAGCTACTCCCCCTCCCCCCCCCCCCCCCCATTTAACAATAATACAAAAATAGACCTAACAGAAAAGCTCCGCTACGTGAAAAGAAATATATATTCTTCACTCTCTCCTACTTGATAATGGATGTGCATAATTCTTGGTTTGAAAGCTACTTTCGCTTTTAGCTTTAATTTTTGTGTGTGTTTTTTTGCAGAACAAATTCCCAAAGTTGAAGCTGATCTCCGACTGCCAACATTTAGCTTAGCGCCCAAACCCAAGCAATATGACCCCAGGTGAGTACAGTCTACTCATTTACCTGCTCACGCGCGTACATTTTAATTAAAGTCAATCACACAGGGCATGCGCGCACATGCAGGAGGCGCTCGTTGGCACAGCAGTGAGCAGGTTGTCTGCACGTGGTTCTCCTGCTCACTTTTTTCCTTTGTCTCGTCTTTACTCACCTGACCTCTGACCCCAGCGTGACCCCCTATTGTATTCTCTTAAATGATTTAAAGTCAGCTTGGTGTGTATGGACGTTTTCTGATGTTTGACCTGTGACGTTGTAATAGGAGGCTGAAGATGCCTGTGTGTTCTCGTCTGCAACTGACAATAATGAAGGAATGGCAGTGTAACCTGGTACCTAAAGTAAAGGTAGCACTAGCAGACTGGATGACCGTAGGACTGGACGAGGATAGGGAGCTATTGAACAAACCTTGTGTTAAGTTTACTATCTTCTCTAAATAAAGTCGTCAACTTAGACCTTCTGGTTCCGTCACGTCCTTGCATGTCTCTGAAAATAACGCTCGGATTAGTATAACATGTGGACGACATGTTGAAAAACGATGTCATCAGGGAAATTCAATGTTTTGTGTGTAGGTCACACATTATTTGATGTTCATTTGCTGGGCTAAGATGTTTTTATATCTCGAAGGACTGTAGGAGTTCCACATATCTGATATCACTCTGGTTTAAGAGAATATGTTGTTGTTTGTTTTTGTTTTGCAACGCTTCTATCGCTAATATCGATTCAGTCAATGGTACACACTTTGTACACGTTCTATCTCCCACTTCCCAATGCCGGACCAAGTTGAAACTTTTTGTAGATGTTTTAGTTGTTAGTTTCATGCTTTGATTCAACATTTGATTCTAAGAAACTTTTTTTTTTTCATTGTTTCCCTCAATCCAAATTTTTTTCTTTGTGAACAAGCCGGATGATGTGGCCCAAAACATTATTAATAAACCACTATTTAAAACAATTGTCATAACTTATTTGAGGTGAGACTTGAGACTTCGATTCAGAAACCTAATGCGTTACTATTGATTTATTACGCCTCAAAAGAGATACATAAAAAAGAAACATGTAAAAAGCATTCAAAGGGTAATACTCTCTAATGAATGTCTCTCTGAATAGAGATCATTGAACAATCTGTAACTAGCGAACCCACCATTCCGTGACAACTGCAACAAGTCTTAGCCAAAGTGCGCTCTGCCACCCATCGCTCCGTGACAACTGCAACAAGTCTTAGCCAAAGTGCGCTCTGCTACCCATCGCTCCGTGACAACTGCAACAAGTCTTAGCCAAAGTGCGCTCTGTCTCCCATCGCTCCAAGACAACTGCAACAAGTCTTAGCCAAAGTGCGCTCTGCCACCCATCGCTCCGTGACAACTGCAACAAGTCTTAGCCAAAGTGCGCTCTGCCACCCATCGCTCCAAGACAACTGCAACAAGTCTTAGCCTAAGTGCGCTCTGCCTCCCATCGCTCCAAGACAACTGCAACACGTCTTAGCCAAAGTGCGCTTTGCCTCCCATCGCTCCGTGACAACTGCAACAAGTCTTAGCCAAAGTGCGCTCTGCCTCCCATCGCTCCAAGACAACTGCAACAAGTCTTAGCCAAAGTGCGCTCTGCCTCCCATCGCTCCGTGACAACTGCAACAAGTCTTAGCCAAAGTGCGCTTTGCCTCCCATCGCTCCGTGACAACTGCAACAAGTCTTAGCCAAAGTGCGCTCTGCCACCCATCGCTCCGTGACAACTGCAACAAGTCTTAGCCAAAGTGCGCTCTGCCTCCCATCGCTCCGTGACAACTGCAACAAGTCTTAGCCAAAGTGCGCTCTGCCACCCATCGCTCCGTGACAACTGCAACAAGTCTTAGCCAAAGTGCGCTCTGCCTCCCATCGCTCCAAGACAACTGCAACAAGTCTTAGCCAAAGTGCGCTTTGCCTCCCATCGCTCCGTGACAACTGCAACAAGTCTTAGCCAAAGTGCGCTCTGCCACCCATCGCTCCGTGACAACTGCAACAAGTCTTAGCCAAAGTGCGCTCTGCCTCCCATCGCTCCGTGACAACTGCAACAAGTCTTAGCCAAAGTGCGCTCTGCCTCCCATCGCTCCAAGACAACTGCAACAAGTCTTAGCCAAAGTGCGCTTTGCCTCCCATCGCTCCGTGACAATTGCAACAAGTCTTAGCCAAAGTGCGCTCTGCAACCCATCGCTTCGTGACAACTGCAACAAGTCTTAGCCAAAGTGCGCTCTGCCACCCATCGCTCCAAGACAACTGCAACAAGTCTTAGCCAAAGTGCGCTCTGCCTCCCATCGCTCCAAGACAACTGCAACAAGTCTTAGCCAAAGTGCGCTTTGCCTCCCATCGCTCCGTGACAACTGCAACAAGTCTTAGCCAAAGTGCGCTCTGCCACCCATCGCTCCGTGACAACTGCAACAAGTCTTAGCCAAAGTGCGCTCTGCCTCCCATCGCTCCGTGACAACTGCAACAAGTCTTAGCCAAAGTGCGCTCTGCCTCCCATCGCTCTAAGACAACTGCAACAAGTCTTAGCCAAAGTGCGCTCTGCATCCCATCGCTCCAAGACAACTGCAACAAGTCTTAGCCAAAGTGCGCTTTGCCTCCCATCGCTCCGTGACAATTGCAACAAGTCTTAGCCAAAGTGCGCTCTGCAACCCATCGCTTCGTGACAACTGCAACAAGTCTTAGCCAAAGTGCGCTCTGCCACCCAACGCTCCGTGACAACTGCAACAAGTCTTAGCCAAAGTGCGCTCTGCAACCCATCGCTCCAAGACAACTGCAACAAGTCTTAGCCAAAGTGCGCTCTGCCACCCAACGCTCCGTGACAACTGCAACAAGTCTTAGCCAAAGTGCGCTCTGCAACCCATTGCTTCGTGACAACTGCAACAAGTCTTAGCCAAAGTGCGCTCTGCAACCCATCGCTCCGTATTTTCAATGTACTTGTTGACTTCCTTAACTGAAAGAAGTCCTGCCTAGTACTCGTGTTTCTTATTCCTTTTATTCTTACCCATTCAGTAAGACGCGAAATCATTCTTACGGAATACTAAGATGACTTTTTCACTCCGTTTACAAAAAATCTACAAACATAATCTTGATTTAGGTCACGTGGATCTCATTGCCAGAAGCCAGTCTTTTGTTTCCACCGTATCCTTGTTTCTCTGTGCCTGGGCGGAGGGGGGGGGGTTAAAAGTTAAAACAAGTATCCCATCTCTCCGCCCCCTACCCCAGGTGCTACATCAAACACTTTTGGAACCACTAATATAAACATACGCAAACAATGCCATTTCACTGAAAGATAACTTGAACTGAACAGACCTGGCATTGAATTTTGTTCTACACAATTCTCTGCCAGACTTGTATCCCCTTCCACAATAGGCGCAAGTCTCAATATCATCCCACTCCTTCCCCGTCAGTTTAGATTTTCACTGCATAGTGCTGGGGGCCATCGATCGCTGTCAGAAATACACCTGTTTAATTGAACAGATTGGGTGGTCATTGTGTCGGACATTGGAGATGGTTGAGCAAGAAGAAATGGAGGTATAATATATAATGTGAAGAACCTCTGACCAAATGTTAATATTAAAACTTTAATGCTCATTTTAACGGTATATACAAATCATTTGTCGCTTGAAGTCCAACAGATCACTACAAAAGCTACGCCAGCTTGTTATATGTAGTATGCGCATGTGTTCATTTAATTGGCTACAAAGTAAGAATGATCTGTTCTATCAATGTAAACTTAAGGAGTTCCTAGCTTGTAGTGCTACCTTCTAATTCGTTTTTAATTCGGATTCATCAGCCTCCCTTGTAAACAATTACACATTTCTCGAGCAGTGATACGGGCACGTTAATTACTAATTACACATGTGACTAAAATGTGTTAGGTCGAGATGTAAGAAGCCCTGGAGGTTTTTCTTAATTGCTACCATGTTGACCAATGCATTCACGCTTTGAATTCTAATTGATCAATACAAAATCTCATACTTGTTTCTGTGCCTAAAGTATGCAGTAGATCAGTCTAAGACCTAAGAGATTGTAGATCTAGAAACTTAGGTGTATAAATATAACATTTTGTGAAAGTTTGTTACTCTGTTGCTCCTTTGCCCTGTACAGAGTCTCAGAGATACTGGGTTTTGTTGTACTCTGCTTTTACTTATGTAGCAATTAGCGCCTTAATGTGGTATATGTTACTTTTAATTAGATGTTTCTGTTCTATGACAGTTGTGCCTGGGTGAACCAGCTGAAATCATCAACTTCATCCACGTTCACTAACATGTTGGTACTTTGAAACGAAATGTCTTGTACATTTGTTCATCTTTTATCCCTTCGAATCCTTCTATGCCCAAGTTAACCATATTATGCACTTTTCTTTATACCCAGCTTTTTTTGTGTTTTAATTAATTTTCCATTTGTAATTCCTATGCGAGTTCCTGTCACTGATTAATACTGACAGTTTTAGAAATGTGAAAAGTATAAATTATAGAAGCAGATTAAAATTACAAGTCAGATCAACTATTTCGAACTTTGTTTATTACTAATCAGACCAAAGGTTATAGAGTCTCTTGTTAAACATGATCATTTTATATATATACAAGTAGTGAATAAAATAATGAAATAACACAGGTCATGAACATTTTATCACAGCAGCGTTTGTACACAAACAAGCCCCAAAAAAACAAGACACTACCTAACCATCAGTGCATTTACCCCTGCCCCTGACGTCTATCATGAGACAACGGAAGCTTCTATCCACTGAACTATTTGACTGGCCTCTTCTCAAACCATGCGATTTAGTACAATGTTAGAAACACTTCCTCTGGTATTTTGTTTTCAGTTTTCAAAAACGTAAGCCTACTATGTAATGCGTCTAAAAGAAAGGCCATCCAGCCTATCTGGATACCACGTGACTAGAACATAATAATATCACTTGTAGATACTTTGTAGATAGTCAGAGCTACACGTAATTTTCGAGAAGTGATTACGCAAATGAAAGAAATCAGATGAGGCTAGAAAAAGTTCCAAATGAAATCAGCTCTGATTTTGGACTTAGAATACATCGACTCTCTGTTCACCACGTTACGAACATTACATTTTGTTAATTCGTAGACATCTTGCACGTACATTTTTAGCTCAACCTTTCAGATGGTGAACTTTCTCAGCTTGTTTATACATATACAATGGAGAGGATAAAGAAAAATGCAAACTTGCATTGAATGAAAAAGAAGCCAGAACTCTACACTTTGATAATTAGTTTTATTTCTGCGTTAATGTATGCTTCCAGACATTTAGACATCCTATCTATGTGATGACTTGAAAGAGAAGACATTTCAATGGAAATAAAATAATAGCCATTTCAACGGAGTGCCTCTCAGTGGGCATAGAGGGAGGAAAGGGGTGGCTTTTTTGTGTGTTCTTTTTGTGTGCGGGAGGCGGGAGGGGGGGGAGTGTAAAATGTTTGTTTTACATGTTTCGGATGTTCCTTCAGAGTTGAAGATAGTTTACTTCATATTCCAAACCTCCCGCAGGACGACGGGGGATGGGAGCGGGCAGGGTTTGAACCCGGGACCATCGATAAATCCGAACGACAGTCCAGCGTGCAAACCGCACGACCAGGCAGCCAAGTGTAGTAGGGGGTGAAGTGCACCATTGGTTTTGATCTAAATCTATTGGTCTAGTAGTACTTCAAATAGTGACCAAATTGTTGGATTGCACATAGAATTTATTATAGGTTTGTTCGTGAGACATGGTTTAATTTGACTATCTTTAGACTAATGATTCTTCTTGTCTACATCTCCTTCGATGAGGGCTATTGTCTTGTACGGTGAAGATGATTTCATTTGTATAATGAAATGTTTAGTGGTCATGCTGTTACATATATATATATATAAAGTTTCAATCATTTCTTTACCGTCTCTGAACACGTCTACGATTAAATGGAACAAAGAATTGAAGTTCATTTTTTTTCTGACATAAATCATTGCGGACTTTTTGAAACTTCACACTTCGGGTCAACTTTCTGTGCTATATTTCCAACACTCTGGGGGGGGGGGGGTTTCAAGCTAAGAATAGATGAGACAAGGTTCAAGCAAGATAGCTGACCAGATTGCCTTTAGGAATCGTGATGTTGTTTGTTCACCTGAAGTTAAACAACATTTTCAAAAATGTTAAACATCTCATAAACTTGACATTAAAAACACACAGAATTATTTTGTGCTCTTCACATCATGAATTTGTGTCTTCACATCATGAATTTGTGTCTTCACATCATGAATAATTTGCGTCTTTACATCATGAATAATGTGTGTCTTCACATCATGAATAATTTGCGTCTTCACATCATGAATAATTTGTGTCTTCACATCATGAAAAATTTACGTCTTCACATCATGATTAATTTGCGTCTTCACATCATGAATAATTTGTCTTCACATTATGAATAATTTGTCTTCACATCATGAAATACATTGTGTCTTCACATCATGGTTTTCTCAAACATTTAAAGATCTTGTTTTACACTGGTTAGAAACAAATTAGATAGACTTTTAAATTGGATTTTCTTTTTTTTCC
Source organism: Biomphalaria sudanica (assembly GCA_036873155.1). Taxonomy (NCBI): domain Eukaryota; kingdom Metazoa; phylum Mollusca; class Gastropoda; family Planorbidae; genus Biomphalaria; species Biomphalaria sudanica. The sequence goes on from JAZGLO010004004.1 coordinate 879,419, forward strand.
CTTCCTTCTAGATTTGTTTCCCCCCTTGTCTTCTGATTTGGTTTCTATTACCTGAATAAACTTTGTCTGCAGACATATTGATTCCATGTTGCTTTTTTTTTATTTTCAAATCTATTACATTCATCAGTGTGTAGAATTCATTTCTTTTAAATTCAGTGGCTCACGTGTCCATGCGTTTTAATTTTTCTAAAACTCAGAGGGGGATAAGGATCCTGAGTTTTAAATGTTCTCAAGCTTATTGGCGGCAAGGTCCTTGTGTTGTGAGTATTCTAAAGCTTGGTGGTTGCAAGTTCCTTGCGTTATGAATGCTCTAATATAAGGCTTAGTGACTGGTAAAAACCTTGCATTATTAGTATTCTAAAGCTTAGTTGATGGATGGCAAGGAACTTGTGTTATGAATTTTCTAAAGCTTAGTGTACGACGTGGTCGTTGAGTATTACAGCTCTAAATCTTTCTAAGAGCAATATCTGTTTCTAATGTAAAATCCTTCCATTTCATTGCGGAGGGTGATCGTGCTTTCCCTTTATCAATGAGCTCTGTCTGTCCGCCACACTAGTCTCCGCTACATTGTCCGGTTTGAAAATCATACACAGTAGTAGCCGATGGTAGGCCCTCTGGAAGTTGACGTCCATTACGGTGTAGATGACCGGGTTCATGCTGTACATGATCCAAGCCAGGAACGGCGACCAGATGTGTGGCATGGGGTATTTGAGTCTGTTGTCCACGGTATTGATGATGAAAAATGGGGTGGTGCCTATGAGGAACCCCAGAAAGATCAGCAGCATCATCCCCGTCAGTCTGAAAGACTCTCTGCGCGCCCTTTGCCTGCGGTACTGGCTCCCCCTGGACGCCCGCTGCCTGGAAGTGCAGACAACGCAGCCCAGGCGGGCGTAGCAGACGCAGATGAAGAGGCAGGGCACGACGTAGCCGGCTGTGATGGTTGTAATTTTATGGGACTTACTGCTGTTAGTGCTGAAGGTACACTGGAGGATGCGCTCCTGGAAGTCATAGCTTCCCCAGATCCCTATCAGCGGAGTGATGCAGAAGAAAAAAGGCAGCGCCCAACATAAGACACATGCCGCGATAAACCAAGGTCTCTGTGTGTATCGAGTATGACTTTGGGGATGAACCACATGAAGGAATCTGGAAAGAACAAATAAACTTAAAGTAATTTGTGGAAATCCAATCTACATCTTTAATGTAAAATGAAGATGAAAAGCATTTTGAAATCAGTATTTTTCTACTATTACTGTTTCACAATTACCGATTTCCCATTTGAATTGGGATAAATATTTCGTTACTTGTTGATGAAGAATTAATTAGATATGTGTATTTGTAAATACAATTATTTTTTTGTTAGCCTCATTCCTATTTCATTATGCATATCGATACTTACATATTGCAATTGTGCTCTAAATAGTTACAATTTGGAATTGAATTCACATCTACATCCACCTATCACTTAACCAATTTTTTTCTTAGAGTTCGAAATAATTTTTAGCTTTACTGACCAAACCAACATATAATGCACCACTGACCATGACATTCTCTCTTGCTACTTACCTGTAAAAAGCAATGGTACTTAGTAGCATCATATTGACTCCAATGAGCCAGATCCGTAGAGAGGAGTGCAACTGACACAGCAGATCGGACAGCGTCCAACCTTTGTGATAAAAGGTCATGGCCTGCAGGGGCAGAATGAAAGAGCAGTAGACTACGTCGGCCACGCTCAGGTTGCAGATCAGGATACTGTTGACATTCATCTTCAGTCGGCTGGTCACGATGGCCAGGATGGTCAGTACGTTCCCGAAGGCGCCGAAGACGGCGAGGACAATGGTCATAATGGTGGCCACTTCGAAGATGACCCCCGGGTAGCAGTGTATGCCGTCGCATGAGGCGGACGCATTGCCGATGCGGTCGTACTGAGAGATGTTAAGCGACCTATCAGTTCCTGTGTGGGGCTGGACGATCTCGTAGTTGGACATCATTGCTTGGTAAGGCCGTACACTGAATGGAATACAATTAGGCGCTGACAATGTAAACGAAGCCAGGTAACAATGGCATAGCGTGGCTCCGTACGTTTAGGAATACGTCATTCAGGATGTACTCAGCCAGCCTTTTGGGTTAGGTTGATGAGCTTTCTCAAAGAGGGTTATTTCAAAAGGATTGGATCACCTCTTCACAGGAGCCAGAACAATGTCGCATCATTCTGTGTAAGATATAGAACAAAAATATTCATATCAGTATAATGTTTTTAGTTAAAAAAACAACAACAAATCATTAGAATTCAAGAGGACATTCAAGGGACATTCCGTAGTTAGTAGACGTGTCGCGTATCCATACTTCTACAAGACACACAGCCGTTGCCTTGTATTTCATAACAAATTAGATCTATGTGTTCATTAAAAGCTTAATTGTAAAGTTATTTTGATCAAAAAGAGTTGTAGAATAAATTATACAAAATCGTTTGCAGTGACTTTGAGATTCTCTTTATTGAAGATCTCGATGCAGACATTACTGCCAGGTGAATAAATCTTTGCCCTAATATTTCTACAATAGCTTCCCCCTCAAGTGGTACAGCTTAAAAGTCAAGACTAAATGCCTGCGCTTTTGGATCAAAGCCCTTTTCTCTTCTCACCTTCGCCCCTGCATGTTTACCGGTGACGCAACTCCCGGGCGCCTGGTTCTCTCAGCAGGTAGGAAAAATGTCTCCCCATGGCGTGTCAGCGATGTTATAGCTAGCACCCGAGCTCAAGGGTTCTCAAACGGGGATATCCTGTTAAAGTGGTTATGTTATTGGGAACAGTGGAGGTTTATGTGCAAAGGAAACAGAGTTGAACGTCCTTTCGAGACCAGGATGTAGCTAGTAGGGCAGTTGTCGCCAGCCATGATTTACTGTGCATCGCAGAATAGTATTACGAAACCTGCCTACGCAACTTCTAAGAGCACACTAGATGCAGCGTTTGTTACTTGTGTATTGGATATGAGGCTCACTAAATCAGATAAGTTACTGGCTTGTGTTACATACAGAAGGTATAAATAAACTGGAGATTAGAATAAAATGCTTAGATAGCAGACTGAGCTGATTAGATATGTAGAACTTGTTGGCTGCAAAATAATGAAATCAAAATTATGGCTATAAATAGCATTCCTGATTTATTTTATAGTAGTTTTTAGCATCTATCTTTTCCACATTCCTCTATGTCTAGTTAGCTAGTATACTTGTTTACAAAGCAGTCGGATTGCGGGGTTTGAGAATCTTGGCTAAAAGAAAAAATAAAAAATAAAACATGTTAGACATTCCCATTGTCTGATCCCAAAAACTATTAGTGTTACACATCCTCCATGAAATGATGCTATTCAGTTTGGGTAATGTTATATGACCATGTACTTGATCACTTTGTGTACTGTAAGAAATCGATGTTAGCTTCAGTTTGTATGCCATAAGTAACAAATAAAATCCGTTTGTCAACTAAGAAAATGTTATTACCTCTTTTATCTCAATACTTCAGAAGTCAACAAAGATATTCTGGTATCTTACGGTCCACTTTACTTTTTATATACAAGACCTTTAAAACTTGTTCTACAAATGATTTGTACATATTTAAGTAACATTTACTATTTTCAATGTTAAAATCATATACATTTTGTTTGACAAGACGTTTAGCACAGTGAATATTTTGAACACGATACATTCAATGGTAAACGCGGATTTTCATAACGCTTTTAATTGTTGGCATCAAAATGTTACAGACAGACGGACGGACAGACAGATAGGTAACACAACAATGGATTGCCGTTTAGAGCTCCACCCAAAAAAAAGTACAGTGATGAGAACATTTTTTTTTATAAAGAAAAAAATAAAGTTCCCTTGAGACCTTGCAATCTATATGGCAGACGATGTTAATGTCAACTGTTTTTTTTTTTTAACGAGCAGAGTGTTATGTGGTCAGCACAACGAGTAACCGCCTTTACTTTCCCCAACTAAAGTCAGGTACCCATTATGGTTGTGTGGACTGAGGGGCGCCCTAAAAATCCTGAAATTAAAAATTCTTGTCTTCACCGAGATTCGAACACAGGACCGCAGGTTCGGAGGCCAAGCGCTTAACAACTCAGCCACCGCGTCCCCTTGTTTAAAGTAAACAAGTTTTAAAATTTTGGTTGTAGGTTTCACCTGATATTATACTAAACGACGTCTTTAGCAGTTTAGTGTTATTAAAAATTGTCGTATGGTGTGTGCGTGTGTATAGTGTGAGTGAGTGGCTTCTTGTGTTCGATTTCAGCCGTGACCAAAATACTGGTTAAAGCATTAGCGCTGAGTGGCATATGAGCTGAATGAGCTGAATGTCTCGGTGACCAAACATCTTTCAACAAAGAGCTGGACAAACGTAAACCAAAAGCCGCTGCCATATTGGATTGCTTTGAAGTCTGGTGAGGACACGAACATTTGTTGTCTTTAGAATGGAGAATGTACTTTAAGTATTTCAAGAAATAATGTCTTCATATAAACAACCATGGATACGACATTTGTATTTGATGTCGACTTGGAGATAAAGATACTTGGATCTATCACTGTATGTATACGACTTCATTGAAATGAAGATATGACACTCTACAGACTCGGCTGGCATGGAATGTATGTAATGGAAAAGGCATTAGCATAGCGGCTAAGAGACTTGCCATACAATGAAAAATAGAAGAAACAGCGTTATCTATCAGATAGACAAAAGACTGGAACATTTTCATGCAGGAATTTGGCAAACTCCTCCACTCTTCAGACTGGGGTAATTAGTCATAACAGATTCAGCACTAAACAAAGTGAAAGAAACCAATAGCACAGAATCACTTGAGCGCACCCCATTGAGTCAGTCGGAAACATATATGTATGAAATTCTAAAACTGTTATTGAACGGAGTCTCTTGGGACAGACCTCTCTGAAGATATTTAATAAGAACCTTATTAGAATAATCAAAGATGCAAATCAATATGTAAATACATTGATAACGAAGAATACAATCATAAGGTGACACAGTTTAATGATTGTAATAGATTAATGGAAGTGTATTTCTAAAAATGTTTGTAGATCAATATCATCGATTTCTAAGTCCGTGTCAACTCGCTACGTTCACTGACCGCTACATTTTGTTTTTGCATTAGCGAACTCAGTGGACTGAGAGCATCCTTCCCATCACGCAGTGGACGTGGGTCTATTGAAGCGGAAAGCTGTTTCAACGCCGCCACCTTGTGGTCTGTTGGGCATTCAGTCTCATGTGACACCCATGTCTGAGTGATGATATTGTCAAAGCCATTCATGTCAGTGTTAATACTTTGCTTGTGTCTTTTCTTGAATCCTATCTCTTCATCCGTGATCGATATAGAATTATAAGATTCACTAATACTTGGAACAATCAGGCTCTGCGTCAGTGTAGTCTTAGCTTGGGTTTGTAGTTGGCTAGTTTAATTAGATGAATTAATGAGCCGAAAGATGTGCTTACAATAAAAATCGTCTCTCATTGCGCCTGACGGTCTGATATAAAATGAGTATTAGTTAATCATTTCATGAATGCTATCAACATATAAATATTCAAATGAGGAGGGGTAGAAAGTATATACTAATTCAAGAAGGTAACGAAATTCCAAGATTCTGGCGAATACAATTAAATACCACCGCCATATTGACCCAGACAAATAACTCGATTAGAGATACGACCGATAAAAAAGACCTACATATGTAACTAAGATTACAAACTGTCTCTCTTTCACACACACACACACATCTTAAAGACAGTATCAATAGCATGGTATGTCTGAAACACAAGCCAAATTCCAGAAAAACTAATAGGCAGAAGAAGTACGCATGTACTTCATAGTATTCAATTGTTGATCTTGTCTACAGGCATACATCTCTGGCATAGAGATCTTTCGAGTGGAATGATAGATCTTGACTTTTCAACTTGACTCCTGCAAGCATCATGGGATAAGCGATGCAGTAGGGCTGTGACAAGCAGCGACAAATGTCTTAAATGTGTTCCTCGTAGCTTTGCAGCTTTGACAGTGTTTGCAGTTTAAACTATTGTACCGGAAACATCTGCTCATGTCAGCAAAGGTTCGAAACAATAGCGCAATATCTTCAATGATTTTCAGGATACGAATGTTTAGAGAACCTCTGAAATGTTGACTCAGTTCAAGTGCTAGTTGCATGGCAGTACTTAGGTCAAAGTGACTTCCTAGTTGAGAACTTCTAACTTTTGAAGGTCGCTCTAATCTCTGGAGACGAGCTTATACAATGATTCACTAGCCAGGTGATATTGGCCGCCTATGTATAACACATGCGAATAGAGCGTAACTATTTCATGTGATTTAGCCAACTAATTACAAAAGACAAAATCTACTTTTAAAACTGTTTGAAACTGCTTAAAAGGTTACTGTTTATTAAAAATGTATTGCAGTGTTTCCCAAACTGTCTTCCGCGGAACCCTGGTGTTCCACGATCCACTGAAATAATTAACTAGAAGGGTACCACGTAAATTAATTTCTCTTTTAAAAAAATTAGCAAATTTTCCTCTAAATACTCAGAATGTGCGAAGTGTTCCGTTACAGAAAACGTTTGGGAACCACTGATGTATTGGATACCACTTGTCCCCATATTTCATCTTGAATCGTCGCCGAGTTCAGCTAACTTTCAAGTAGGCCATGAAAACATTCTGCTGAAACTTTTGCTAAATTGTAGATGTTCATGCAGGGCCAGTCTTAGGCTACTGCAACCTATGCGGTCGCAGTGCGCCCCGCGTTTTCATAGGCCCCGCTCTAATTCTAGGTGTAATTTTTAAATTGCATAATATATACGAAAAAGTAGAAAACGTCATGTAAATCTCCTGAATTTATTAAAATCTCCTGAAAACTCATAACAATCTCCTGAAAAATAATCGAAATTGTCATTTGTGGGTGTCATTCATTGCGGAAAACGTCAATCCTACGCCCGATAAAAGAAAAAAGGCATTGTCAGCTTTCATGTAATAAAATGTTATAATCAGGCGAATTTTCACCTTAATCGCAAGTTACAATTCCTTATTTACTTTTAAAGCCACTGGCATATAAATATGCCATAGGTTGCACGGTTTGTAAATTAAAGTTAATTAGATCGTAATTTTGTGGTTGGTAAAGAATAAATTAAATTCAAAGTAATTTTTTTTCTAATTCAAAATCTTAATTTTCACTTTTTATCCTTATTCCCACCCCGCGCAATCAGTTTCGCATAGGGCCCTGCAATTGTTAGGACCGGCCCTGTGTTCATGAACCGTAATTCCTTGACTAATTACTGGTGTCAACACTGTCCTAGCTCTAAGAATATCAAAAGACGCTGAGTAACTTCCCCTGCATCGTCACATAGAACAGCCACGGGAAGTGCACTTTATAGTCTATGCTGCTTTATACCAGAAGAAGGACAGCTTTAGTTTAGTTGGTTTTGATCATTATGTCAATTAATAGTTGCTGTATTGCTTTTATATTTGTCTTAGTGTCTTGTTGCTATCAGAGATGGAAACCTAAACCTATTGCTTGAAGTCACTTGGATAGTTTCCAAAGGGGGAGAGACTCAGGGGAACTTCACGTATAAAACTTTAGCGTCATCTTTGTTTTGTTGTGCATTGTAGAAACAAAAGAAAATCTGTTGTATGATTTAGAATTTTGTAATGCTGTATTTTCCAAAAGGGAAATCATTTGTATAAATAGGTAGTGAAATAGTCATGTTTAAGCTTAATTTAAGTTTTTTTGTCGTTTGCCTCTTAGTGCGTTATGCGCGCTGGACCAAGGCCAATCGTCAAAGTAGACCTAAACACTGACCTGTGACGTGACAACCTGTGATCAGTGGAGCCCAGTATCTCTTTGCCACGTCACAGGTCAGTGTTCAGGCCTACTATCTTGATGGGTCTCGGCTGGACTGTCATTCGGTCGTCTCGATGGTCCCGGGTTCATACCCGCCCGCCGCCATCCCCCGTCGTCCTGCGGGAAGTTTGGTCTAGGAAGTCAATTATCTTCAACTCAGAAGAAACACCCGAAACATGTCAAACAAACAAAACTTTAATCAGTTCGTCTCTCATAGAGACTCATTAACAATAAAAAAAAAAGCATGTAAACCAGGACATTAAACAATTGTTTCATTGGCCTAAATGTGAGCTCTAAGTGGACTATGTACTTTACGGCCAGTGTCTGCCACATTGTTATCACTTGTTATTCACTTCATTGCTTCCTCTTTGTACTGTTTTGGAAAAGAAAAAATTCAATAGTTGTTTTGTCTCTGAGAAACCTTGCTACATCTCACAGACCAGATTTAGTTATTGGGTTTCATGGTCAAATGTGACCAGGCAGTTTGAGTTAAAAATGACCATTAGGCAGTTATTGACGTCATCAAACCATGGGATTATTTTTTTTCGTCTCTTTTTTGAAATGTCAAAGCTCACACAAATGAACTGGTCAGTTGAGGTGGACAGTGTTACGCTTAACCAAGCTCATCCTTTATGTTTCATAGGGCTAAGGAGAAAGCTCTCTATGCAAAACAGTCCCTGGTCTCATCAGACCGAATGAAGTAAATGTCCTTTGAGAAGTCCCGCTGGTTAAGTTGGGCAAATAAACGCGACTGCTCTAGTGATTGAGTTCCCCTCTTAATGGACTCTTGTGGACATCGTGACGTCATTATCAATGGTAGTTAATACAATAAATACTACAGTCTATCACCCCTTGATATACTTCAAGATTATACGACCTCTCGCCTAGGCCACTTCTTCTTTTTAGTAGGTTGGCAGTTTTCATTCATTTTCCACGATAGAAGCATGCAGATTTTTAATAAACGTCATTCGAAGGCAAATCTGTGACACGTTTTGTTTTAGCGGTGATCTTCGAATAGTTTAATAAAAAAAAAAAAAGAAATATGTGTAGATTATTATAGTATTACTAAAGGACGCAGAGGGTACATGTAGATCAATCAGGTGTTATTAAATAAGAAGAATAAATCTTTCTCTTATTAGCGTGATTTCTGTTATCAAGAAATTTGTATTTATTGATAGTGTATGCTTTATGATTGAAAGTGAATGTCTCTCGGAGCGTTGTGGTCCTATTTTGTGTCACACATCCTCAACTAGTATCATCTAGATCTATTCATTGGATCCAGTGCTTCTCAAGCTTTCTCCTTTCTAACAGATTCATCTTTTATAAATGTGCTCCCATGCATTTACAAGTCGAAAGACTATAGATAAAATCATAACCACTTTTTGTTGTTGTGCGCACAATTGTTGTGTGAGCGCAAAGAAAAATATTGACTTTTGTATAGCTAAAGGAAAGTTTGAACAGGGGAAACGCTTTACACCTATATTCTGACCTTGTGACCTAGTTGTAAAGCTCTTGGCTCCCGAACTTTCTCGAATTTGTATCCCCGTGATAGCTGAGATTTTCTAGTCCAAGTTTTAGCTCCTTTTCTGAGATAAGTGAAGAAAAATTTAAAGTCTTGGCCAAATGGCACAACTGTAAACCTCATAAACAGTTGAGATTTTATGACACGTGACACGATGACCGTTGGTTTTCAAAAGGATTTTTTTTCCAAAATGTGCGCCCCAAAAACGTGTTCTTCCATGGAAATCTTGTTAAACGCATAGTTCCTATATCGCTGTTTTTTTTAAAATTATTTAATATTAATCTAAATGAGTTGTTATCAATTCATGTAGTGCGATATTTTTAATATTTTAATAACTACATTTCTTTAAGCGGAAGAACGAACCCCAAATCAATTATCATCTCTCCTTTTATGTAGATTCATTTACCGAATAATTCCACCTGCCTCCGGATAGTCTTCTAGAATTTTCTGAGCTGTTTTTAGCATGATTCACAAAAAAGAAAACACCAGAATGAGTGTCATACCAGCCAAAGCCTCCGCTGGTAAATAAAATGACATAGGCCACAACATCGACCTTAACATATAGCTCGCGACAATAGACCATATTCTAAGAAGGCGGAATAATTCTCTAGGGAGACTAGTAAACATGCTGGCCCAGAAGTATGGTTTAATACAGTAACAGAGAACATGATTCTTTTCCCTCTAGAGGAACACTGGATAATACGTTATAGCACTGACAGCCATCCCAGAAGACTACACTACACTTCAGCCTGTTACTGTGACTGCGTAGGCACGCGCCATATATTTAGCTTCTGTCAGCAGTTGTCATTTAGAATAAATAATTTGGGTGCTTGAGCAGCGGAGACTTCAGATTTGCAGCTCTTCATATGGTTCGATTAAATCGATAGGTCAGACCTGTTATTGTCTCTTGATCGTTTCGAGTACTTGAGGTTTTGTAGCGGTTATTTCGACGATACATTTTAAACATCGTAAGCTCATGTTTATTTAATGTTTCGTCTTTTAAAGATCTGGTATATGTTATTTAAGCAATAAATTACTGTAACAAAAAAAAAAAAAAAAAAAGCGATGTGGAGCAATGTAAGGCCGTTATAAGGTAACATTTAGAAAAATAAAAGTAAATGAGAATAGGAAGATATGGAGAGGTCTTGCAATCAATAGAAGAGCTGAACAATCTCAATGGCATCATATTGAATACTAATTTAAACAAAAACCATAAAGCTTTTAATTAATAATTAACATAATTTTTACACCAAAAGTATCGAAATAGCTATTCACACATAGAGGTGAATTTCTATAAGGATCACCGTTTTGTATTTCATGTTATTGTTAACGCTGAGGGGGACAATTGTAGTCAAACTGACTTTGCATTTTGTTTGAACCAATAAAATTATCTTATCTTAGCTTAAAAATACAGTAACAAATGAACTAGCAAAAATATCTTTTGTATTTCTTTAAAGAAAACTACATCTTTTTTGCTTTTTTAAAAATTCAATAACAATGCATCACATTAAATTCGTATCATCATTATTTAATATTACTTGACGACACATTATAAATCAAAACACTCCAGTCTACATGTCTTACATATCGATTGTAAACCTGATGGGTCATTATCTTTAGCCTGGATGAACAGAAGTGCCTTGAGGGAATAGGGCATTCTCTTCACGACCGATTTAACAAGGCGTTATGTACTTGAGGGTTTAGAAATGTCAGGGAAAGGACAGTAGGCCAACTGCTAACAGATTTTCTTAGTCGACTATCACTAAGTCCATAATAGATAATAATTAAATTTCCATAGCGCTTTGAACACAACTAATGTAGATGCCTAAGGGGCTCTGGGGACATAGAAGACATAAAACAGAGCTTGTAAAAAAAAACTAGACTAACTTTTGAACAGTTGGTTCTTTATTGTTTTGTCTAGCGTACGAAGTAACAAGCGATAATTAAAGAGATAAATAATACTTGTTAATGGTTTTCTCTAGCGTATGAAGTAACTAGCGGGAACGAAGCGAGAGCTAGTCTGCCAAATCTGGTCTCTAGTCATTCATGGCGCCCCACCAGTAATACACCCCCACCACAACCACCACCACCAAACCCTTTTTTTCGAAAAGAAATAAGACATCAGTTGTCGGTCTAGAAGATAAGACTTAACAACAAATCAGCACAGACTGGACACAAACTAAACAACTTTGAAATCGCGAATTATATATTACTAGTCTCTTCTCCTACTGCTTAACTAGACACTTTCCTTCTAGACTCTCTCAATCTAGGAGATGAACATTGTGTGGAAACTTTAGGGCTATGTTCTGATCCTGTGTGGAAACTTTAGGGCAATGTTCTGATCCTGTGTGGAAACTTTAGGGCTATGTTCTGATCCTGTGTGGAAATTTTAGGGCTATGTTCTGATCCTGTGTGGAAATTTTAGGGCTATGTTCTGATCCTGTGTGGAAACTTTAGGGCTATGTTCTGATCCTGTGTGGAAACTTTAGGGCTATGTTCTGATCCTGTGTGGAAACTTTAGGGCTATGTTCTGATCCTGTGTGGAAACTTTAGGGCTATGTTCTGATCCTGTAGGGTGATAAGAACACGCTGACATGGCTGTTTAGAGTGTAGACTCAATTGGTGCTATACACGAATGTAAATAGTACCCCTCTTAATGTAGTCTGTTACCCATATTGAGTGTTTCATGTCACGTAGAACGATGAGGGGACTGCACTTCAATAATAATCACGACTTTCAAATTAAAAAATCTGGACATACTTCTAAAGTTTTATCTCAGTTGTACTATTTGCAACTATACTTTACGCATCACTACAATGAATGCAATTGAGTTCAAGTACTTTGAACTATGTAAAACGAACAGTGAAAATATACTTCAAAAGGCAAATCACCCCACAAAAAAACAACTATTTGATATTTACAAACTGAACACAAGTTTGAATGTTGGCTATCTGATCTGATTACCCCGCAAAAAAAAGACATAATTAAAGCTGCAAGAAGCAATTTGATACTATACAGAGTCAAAATGAAACCAATCCTAATACCAAGAATATGTACTTTGATCAGAAGGTATAAGTAATCGCTATACTTAAGATGCAATATACATTTTCAAATGACTTACGAGCTAATAACATTGAAATATTACAGTCTGGAGGTCAGAACATCATGATGTTCTTACTTCTATCTCACATCGTGATGTTCTTCCTTCTGTCTCACATCGTGATGTTCTTCCTTATATCTCACGTCGTGATGTTCTTCCTTCTGTCTCCCGTCGTCATGTTCTTCCTTCTATCTCACATCGTGATGTTCTTCCTTCTATCTCACATCGTGATGTTCTTCCTTCTGTCTCACATCGTGATGTTCTTCCTTCTATCTCACGTCGTGATGTTCTTCCTTCTGTCTCCCGTCGTCATGTTCTTCCTTCTATCTCACATCGTGATGTTCTTCCTTCTATCTCACATCGTGATGTTCTTCCTTCTATCTCACATCGTGATGTTCTTCCTTCTATCTCAGAAATCGTGATGTTCTTCCTTATATCTCACACCGTGATGTTCTTCCTTCTATCTCAGAAATCGTGATGTTCTTCCTTCTATCTCACATCGTGATGTTCTTCCTTCTGTCTCACATCGTGATGTTCTTCCTTCTATCTCACATCGTGATGTTCTTCCTTATATCTCACGCCGTGATGTTCTTCCTTCTGTCTCCCGTCGTCATGTTCTTCCTTCTATCTCACATCGTGATGTTCTTCCTTCTATCTCACATCGTGATGTTCTTCCTTCTATCTCACATCGTGATGTTCTTCCTTCTATCTCAGAAATCGTGATGTTCTTCCTTATATCTCACATCGTGATGTTCTTCCTTCTGTCTCACATCGTGATGTTCTTCCTTCTATCTCACATCGTGATGTTCTTCCTTATATCTCACATCGTGATGTTCTTCCTACTGTCTCCCGTCGTCATGTTCTTCCTTCTATCTCACATCGTGATGTTCTTCCTTCTATCTCACATCGTGATGTTCTTCCTTCTATCTCACATCGTGATGTTCTTCCTTCTATCTCAGAAATCGTGATGTTCTTCCTTATATCTTACATCGTGATGTTCTTCCTTCTGTCTCACATCGTGATGTTCTTCCTTCTATCTCACATCGTGATGTTCTTCCTTCTATCTCACATCGTGATGTTCTTCCTTCTGTCTCACATCGTGATGTTCTTCCTTCTATCTCACATCTTGATGTTCTCACTTCTATCTCACATCGTGATGTTCTTCCTTCTATCTCACATCGTGATGTTCTCACTTCTATCTCACGTCGTGGTGTTCTTCCTTCTATCTCACATCGTGATGTTCTTCCTTTTGTCTCACATCGTGATGTTCTTCCTTGTATCTCACATCGTGATGTTCTTCCTTGTATCTCACATCGTGATGTTCTTCCTTGCATCTCACATCGTGATGTTCTTCCTTCTATCTCACATCGTGATGTTCTTCCTTCTGTTTCACATCGTGATGTTCTTCCTTCTGTCTCCCGTCGTGGTGTTCTTCCTTCTGTTTCACATCGTGATGTTCTTCCTTGTATCTCACATCGTGATGTTCTTCCTTGTATCTCACATCGTGATGTTCTTCCTTGCATCTCACATCGTGATGTTCTTCCTTCTATCTCACATCGTGATGTTCTTCCTTCTGTTTCACATCGTGATGTTCTTCCTTCTGTCTCCCGTCGCCATGTTCTTCCTTCTATCTCACATCTTGATGTTCTCACTTCTATCTCACATCGTGATGTTCTTCTTTCTGTCTCACATCGTGATGTTCTTCCTTGTATCTCACATCGTGATGTTCTTCCTTGCATCTCACATCGTGATTTTCTTCCTTCTATCTCACATCGTGATGTTCTTCCTTCTGTTTCACATCGTGATGTTCTTCCTTCTGTCTCCCGTCGTGGTGTTCTTCCTTCTGTTTCACATCGTGATTTTCTTCCTTCTGTCTCCCGTCATGTTCTTCCTTCTGTTTCACATCGTGATGTTCTTCCTTCTATCTCACATCGTGATGTTCTTCCTTCTGTTTCACATCGTGATGTTCTTCCTTCTATCTCACATCGTGATGTTCTTCCTTCTATCTCACATCGTGATGTTCTTCCTTCTATCACATCGTGATGTTCTTCCTTCTATCTCACATCGTGATGTTCTTCCTTCTATCTTACATCGTGATGTTCTTCCTTCTATCTCACATCTTTATGTTCTTCCTTCTGTCTCACATCGTGATGTTCTTCCTTCTGTCTCACATCGTGGTGTTCTTCCTTCTATCTCACATCTTTATGTTGTTCCTTCTATCTCACATGCTGATGTTCTTCCTTCTATCTCACATCTTTATGTTCTTCCTTCTGTCTCACATCGTGATGTTCTTCCTTCTATCTCACATCGTGGTGTTCTTCCTTTTATCTCACATCGTGATGTTCTTCCTTCTGTCTCACATCGTGATGTTCTTCCTTCTGTCTCTCATCGTGATGTTCTTCTTTCTATCTCACATCGTGATGTTTATCCTTCTATCTCACACCGTGATGTTCTTCCTTCTATCTCACATCGTGATGTTCTTCCTTCTATCTTACATCGTGATGTTCTTCCTTCTATCTTACATCGTGATGTTCTTCCTTCTGTCTCCCGTCGCCATGTTCTTCCTTCTATCTTACATCGTGATGTTCTTCCTTCTATCTCACACTGTGATGTTCTTCCTTCTATCTCACATCGTGATGTTCTTCCTTCTATCTCACGTCGTGATGTTCTTCCTTCTATCTTACATCGTGATGTTCTTCCTTCTATCTTACATCGTGATGTTCTTCCTTCTGTCTCCCGTCGCCATGTTCTTCCTTCTATCTCACATCGTGATGTTCTTCCTTTTATCTCACGTCGTGATGTTCTTCCTTCTATCTTACATCGTGATGTTCTTCCTTCTATCTTACATCGTGATGTTCTTCCTTCTGTCTCCCGTCGCCATGTTCTTCCTTCTATCTCACATCGTGATGTTCTTCCTTCTATCTCACTTCGTGATGTTCTTCCTTCTATCTTACATCGTGATGTTCTTCCTTCTATCTTACATCGTGATGTTCTTCCTTCTGTCTCCCGTCGCCATGTTCTTCCTTCTATCTCACATCGTGATGTTCTTCCTTCTATCTTACATCGTGATGTTCTTCCTTCTGTCTCCCGTCGCCATGTTCTTCCTTCTATCTCACGTCGTGATGTTCTTCCTTCTATCTCACATCTGATGTTCTTCCTTCTATCTCCCGAATTCTTTTCTTTTCTTAGTTATCATCAGGCACACAAACTTGTTTGTGCTTTTCTTTAAAATTTAAAATGTATAATGATTGAATAATTGACGTTTCTGCAATCTTGTAAAATGTAGACATGGAAGACAAAGTCTTATAGATGCTTCTGAATGGACATTTCGACACGACAAATTGTCCATTTGAAAGCGTAAACAGCAATATAGAGGCTGTCTACACAATGTTTATATTATAGTCTTATAAGACCAAAAGTACTGAAAAGATGTCTCGATGTGTAACTTGTGTTTATGATCTCATTAGATAGAACTAAATCAAATCTGCTGTTATTTAGTGTGCTTGTTGCTTTGATGTAAAATGAGATTTAGATTGTTTTTAAATTAAATACAATGTCTGTCAAATAATGTTGGATTCCTAAAGTACATCACAATGTGATGGCTATTGAGGTATTATCGTCACTGGCAGCATTGTTGACCAGTAATGCCATTTTCCCAAAGATAAATACAATATAAATGAGATTATGTTTAAATAGTGTCTGAATCTAGGACCTGACATTGCTTGAGTATCCTTTTGATAAAGAGATCAGTGCCTATATTCTCTGGACAGTTTGGAGGACGCTAATGGTCATATTTTACTCTATTCTAGTATCACGAATCAAATCTCTCTAATCACTGTGTACGTGTATGCATAACTAAACATATGCCTAATGTTGTGAAAATCCCAGCCTACTTGATCTACTTGCGTTACTTCCTGAAGTAGAGCCCATGGCCTGGCATGGAATACAATTAGTTATCGATAATATTATGTGGAAAGTTGTTTTATATTTTTAAAAAAATCGAAATGTATACACGTGGATTGAAAATGTATAACCACTTCGAAACGCTGCCTGGAATAACGCTTGTGTTACGCTTTAACAAAAGAAGAAAAAAAGTAGGTTATATATTGGCAGCGCTGCGAGTATCTTAATTCAACTACAATTTTAGAAAGTATAGAATCACTCTCTAATAAAAAAAAACATTGTACAAGGAACTGAAGGTGTTCCATTCGAATTAAGATAAAGACTAGAAATATTGGCTAATCGCTGATGGCAAACTTCTCAGATGCCACCTCCTCATTGATTGTTCTCAAGATATGGGATCACAGCGTACATGGTATGCTATAGTCACAGTATAGTGGCATGTAGACCAGAGCGTACAGGGCTAGCTATAGTCACATTATAGTGGCCAGTAGACTAAAGCGTACAGGGCTAGCTATATTCACAGTATAGTGGCATGTAGACCAGAGCGTACAGGGCTAGCTATA
This sequence comes from Biomphalaria sudanica, assembly GCA_036873155.1. Taxonomy (NCBI): domain Eukaryota; kingdom Metazoa; phylum Mollusca; class Gastropoda; family Planorbidae; genus Biomphalaria; species Biomphalaria sudanica. The sequence continues at coordinate 896,391 of JAZGLO010004004.1, forward strand.
GTCACATTATAGTGGCATGTAGACTAAAGCGTACAGGGCTATCTATATTCACAGTATAGTGGCGTGTAGACTAGAGAGTACAGGGCTAGCTATAGTCACAGTATAGTGGCATGTAGACCAGAGCGTACAGGGCTACACAGTAAATTGGTGTGTAGACTAGAGCGTACAAGGCTAGCTATAGTCACAGTATAGTGGCATGCAGAACAGAGCGTACAGGGCTAGCTATAAAGCATGAAGACAAGAATGCACTGAACATGTTATAGAAGCTTTGCAATTATTATTATTATTAGGAATAACTAAGACCATGTGTATTTTGCAGTATTGTTGTATATTTACAATGAAAGTTGTTTGTGTATTTCAAATTGAGTACATTTGTTACTTTGTAATCTGAATCGACATTATATTCTAAAATCAAAACATCCATTACAATTCTTTGATACACATTAGGTGTTACTTACACGCTATCTATTTGTATAGGATGACATTTCCAAGTTCCGTACGACATTCAGCAACTAAGCACATGACGGCACATTATACATCCTCATTAATGCTAGCTAGCTCCCGGCTGTGACATTGTCTACATATGACTATATATTATAATAAACCACAATTACAACGAATTGAGTTGCACTAAACTCTATTGTTAGTCAATCACGCTTCGTGTTTGCTTGTAAATAAAGTGTCTCCATTGTGTCAAAGTCGAAATGAAGCGGCTGTCAGAGGCAGTGCAGCGTAATTGTATGTAACAGTTTGATGCCTGCACATTAGACTAAGCAGGAGAGATAACAGATATATGTGATCGAGGGAGAAAGCGGAATCTCGACAACTAGTTTTTGTGATGACATCAATCACCAATTTCTTACTTAATCCTTTTCTTTTTTTTAAAACCCATTTCTGAAATGGTTTAATTCTTGCTTTGGCCTGCGAGTACGTTTGTATAGGTTTGTAGTCTCTCGCTTCTCTTGCTGCAGAAATGAGTAAAATGGATGAGTCTCTTGCAGCACATCTGTCACTAATTCTATTTGGCGGACATTATCTCATGTGACGTATGTTTATCTTTTCTCCAGTTCTCACCCCCCTTACGTCGCACGCACAATCACATTCTCAGTGAAATGTTCCAACCAGTGCGTCTTATTTATAAAAGATAAAACAAAAAAACGAGGTCTGTGATCGGCGCCCAGAGATAAACCCTTTGTCTTTGAACAGCTTCAATTATTGAATGTCTTCTTCTTTAGACCAGAGTGGTACATCTCAGCCCGAGGATCTATTCGCATGTGTGTTTAACCATCAGGATGTATTCCGCATGTGTGTTGGCCTTATTGTTGTTGTTTTTTTAATAATTAATTGAAAAGAGGGGCGGGGATGTTTTGTGAGATCCGGTGACGTTGTAGCCAAGTGAGATTTCATAGAATGTTTGTTTCGCCGACAGTCTATGTGCTCTTACTTTGTTCTTATGGTCAGTTTAAGCTCCGACATAGGTCTCAACTGAAGAGGTTTTCCTGAAATAAGGCGTTACAGTTTACGTTTGAAATGAGATTCTTAACTTACTTCACTTGTAGTTAGCGTAATTATAGAATTAACCTAAATAAATTGTTGCTTGTGACGCTCGCCAAAAGCCCAGGCCTTCAAGTTAGCTGTGAGATGTGACACTTTTACATCCTTATAGATCTACTTAATAGACTACTTACTATTCATTGTACAAGAACTACAGTTACAGATACTTTTTGTCGGCTCTTGACCTAATTGTTTTTACGTGAGCAATTGTTCTGTAGCAGTCCCGCGTTTTAATAACGTCAAGAGAGACAACTTTCTCTTTTGGCTTTAACAATACTATATTCACAGCAATGTACGAGCTTCATAAACCGTCACGACAACTGTATAGATTGGCGAGTTTCGTTTTTTTTTTAATTAACAACAAGAAAAACATTTTTAAAAATACTGTAAAAAAAAAAAAGCTTACATTAAATATAATTCTATTAATAAGCTTGGATCAGACATGTTGGATGGACCTAGACTTAATAAATGTGTGCGTTTAGAAATATTTTAACCAATTGGTTCTGTTTAGCGTTTAGCTTTCTCACTGCTCTATGATCGTATCACTTGTCTGGACCAGTTGGGAAAAGGGGAGGGAAGAGGGGGGGGGCATCTTGGTGAAAGTTTACATGTTTGTTTTTAAATGCATTAAAAAAAATCACTCTGAGCTCACGAGTCCACCACTGTCAAGTACGATTTCTTTCCCTTTGTTCCAGATACCCAACAGAATAATTAATTACCAAAAGTTAAGTAACTAATTGGCTTTTTTTTATTGAATATGTTGTCTGGTGAAAGAAATAATTGTGCAAACTGTCAGATTAATCCGAGATTGGGTGTGAGAGAAATAAAGTGTACAAACTTTTTACCAGACAGGGTGATTTTATATAAGCTTTGTAAAAATAAGTAAAGGAAATAACTGTCATAGTTTTAAATCTATTACCGTCTCGCCTTTATTGAAAACTATCTTGTTCTCTTTTTGTTTTGCCATTTTAGTTGGGCGTGGACGCTGAATTGTCAAACCCCGGTGTTCTGAAATGAGGAATCTCGAGCTTCAATCCCGTGAAAGAATGGGATTTTGAATTACAAGAAGTTTAACGGCCCCGAGACTACCCAATCCGTTGGTCGTTATGCTGGCCACATGCCATCCTTGTTAGCCGGCGGCCAAAGAAGCATTCTTCACACCATTAGCCCCATATAAAGAATGTTTATCTAATTAATTACACATACCATTTAAAACAATGCAGTCTAGCCTTAACTGCTTGCCCTATTTATTCAAAGTGAGATTCTGAGTAGCGAAGAAATAGGCAACTAAGCTGCAAACAATAAGACACCACCAAGTGTCAGTAGTAGAAGGCAAGCTACTTGGGGAGTGTGAAGAAGCTCTTCGACAAGGGAAGGAAATGCCAGAAATCGGATACGTTATTTTTGTATCTGTGTAAAGAGACTCCATAAGATGATTGTATTGTAGAAAGATGAAAACGTCACTATTGAAAATTTTGTTTTAGATCTTGAAGTACAGCTTGTGATGGTTTGCTTACGGTTCATTCTTATTGTTTTATTAAATATTTTCTCTTCTTAATCAATTCCTGATGTTTTTTGAATCATCGATGGTCATAATCGTGTCTTTCCATAAAGTCCATGTCAGTAGATCGGCAGCACTATCGTCAATGCATTTCAACTATGTGTAGAATCTACTTGAAGGTAGCCTAGATCCACTTCCTTGACACGCCCACTCGTGAAAGACCAGATTACCACAGTGGATTGTCTTCTCGTCTCCTGAGAATTTGTGCGCATTTGCAGACCAGGGGCGATTAATTCATTTCGACATTCCACATCGTGTTAGCGAGGATTAAATTCGACGTAGGTGGGTGGCCGTCCTTATGGGATATCAGTTTTTAACACTTACACATAACAGACACAAACACAAGGGCATATCTTTTGTTTGGTTGGCAATCAGATACAGTATACATGCATCGAATGGAGAAAAACAATAGACGATAGGTTTTTAAGTGTTCAATCTGTGCCATATAGATGTGTTTATCAATAAGGTGACTACACTTAATGAAAACGACGCTGGAGATGAATGTTTTCTTAGCTAAAGTTATAAGTTGTGAGGGGGCACGGTGGCCGAGGGATAAAAGGATTGGCTTCCGAACAGATGGGTCTTTGACTCCCAGTTAAGACAGGGATTTTATTCAGGATTTTGTGGACGCCCATGAGTTCACCTAACTCTCATGTGTACCTAGAGAACTAAAGGCGGTTGTGCTGGCCACATGACATCCTCGTTAAATTTACGTCACCTGCCCCCATAGATGTCCGAGTCTGAAAGGGGTACCCTAAAAAAGGAGGGTCTCTAGCTGAATAATGCACAATGTATCTCATTCTTGACTTTGTCTCGTTATATGATAGAGTTGAAAGGTTAGTTCATCACATTACACCAGACACACAAACACAAATGTAAACGTCTAGCAACAGAGTAGACAAGATCTTCAACAAGATCTATTTACAGTACGCTCTAAGTCAGTGTGTCCCAAACTGTTTTCCACGGAACCCTAGTGTTCCGAGAGGCCTGATTATGTGTTCCACGAACTACTAGAATAATGAATAAGTAGGCCACCACGTGATGTAATCTCTCTAAAAAAATAAGCAAAGTGTTCCGCTGAATACTCAGAATGTGCGAAGTGTTCCGTTAAGGGAAAATCTGGGAACCACTGGTCTAAATAGTTGTGTGAGTGATGTAAGCAACAAAACTGAGTTTGGAACAAAGTAGTGATAACAAAGAAGGGGAAATAACACATGTTGGTGTATTAGCATTATGTGTAGACCACCCATTACTCTCCCCTTTTTTATATTACGTGTTGTTTTTTTAATAGATAAAAAGCTTATAGGCCTAATCAAATCTTTTATTTTAATTTGAATTATATTCGTGTATAATAACAATTTTGAGGATATCTTTTCAATTCAACATCATGCTATTTCAACTAGAATTTCGAATGGCAAGGTCTTAAACCCCCCCCCCCCTTTTTTTTTCATCATTTGTTCCCTATAAAGATGGCTGAGAAGAAATGGAATTAGGGACAGATATAACTTCATCCTGGTCCCAGTTAAAAAACTAAAAGCTATAAGGCAAATGAAACGGCACATACCTTTCCTTTAGAGACATCATTTCAAATGTAACCAGAGGGAAAAAAACACAGGACATAGCTTACATTTCGTAGTTTGGTTTTGTGAAATGTAAGGGTGTTGGATGTGTGAGTGTATGTGTCTGTAAACTGTGAACCACCACTTTACCCCCCCCCCCCCCGCCTACACGACTGTCCAAGTTGTTTATGACCGTGTACAAGACACCACACGCTCTTCTTCGTTAGAAGTGTCTTTTTTTTTTCTCCCCTAGGGAAAGGAAATAAGGATTAATAATCTGGTAACTTTAAAGTCATTTAGTTTTAAGTGTGTTGTGTGAGAGAGACTTTGTGTGTGATAGTGTGTGAGACAGACTGTGTGTGAGAGAGACTGTGTTTGAGAGAGAGAGAAAGACAGTGTGTTTGTGTGTGAAAGAGACAGAGTGTGTGTGAGGCAGATGGATGGCGAGTTACAAGTAGTTTTTTAAAAATGTATACATTTTATTTATTTATTTGCTTGTTGTTTTGATGAGTCAACATTGGTAGCTTTCCACCCCGTGGAATAAGTTTCATTTATAAATGTATTGTTTGCTATTTCGGCACTAGATGCTCTACATGTGAAGAAAAACGTATAGGAGTGTGCCACCAAAATATACGTCCTGACTGAGGTGTGTATGTGCCTAGAACTGACAAATGGTTTAAGATGTCATTGTAGGTGTGTCACGTCACGAAACAGAATCCTACCATTTGTATTCAGGACATTCGCAAAGTAGAAAAAGCGTTTTACGTTTTAACACTTGGACACGACAGACAAGAAGTCTGTATAATTTTTTTCTAAATTTTAACTGTATCTATAATGTGGAGTTTTTATTTGCAATCAGCGTTAAAGAGCCTTAGTCCAATTCCATAGATTGTAGGATCAAAACTTGAACTAAAGGAAATTTTTTGGTCCCCTCCCAAGGATTTGAAAAAAAAAAAATTTGTTTTCTAGACATGCCAAATAATGTCTCACAAGACAAAAGGCTAGTGTGTGTTTCGGCATGCTTATAGTGTGATTCATGCATAGTTAAGAATGCCCCATTCACCCCCATTATTGTTTATATTGTTTATATATACTTAGTGTGAGTCTACGCAAAGTGCCAACATGTCAACATTCTGTTTGGTCATGTGACTAGAGTCCTGGTTTCATTCTTAGTAACTTGTTCTACCTCCGCGCACTATTAGTAATAGAGCCAATGAGGCAAGCAAGTAATCGTGTAACTATTGAAGTATAGAGTCAGTGTGGCAAGCAATTAATCGTGTAACTATTGAAGTATAGAGTCAGTGTGGCAAGCAATTAATCGTGTAACTATTGAAGTATAGAGTCAGTGTGGCAAACAATTAATCGTGTAACTATTGAAGTAGAGAGTCAATGAGGCAAGCAAGTAATATCGTAGGCTAACTATTGAAGTATAATGTTAGTGTAGCCAGCGAGTAATATCGTAACTATTGAAGTATAGAGTCAGTGTGGCAAGCAATTAAGCGTGTAACTATTGAAAAATTCGAAGCGGGTTGTGTGGCTTATGCTGTTTGTAAACCTATCAAGGTTTCTAATCCCGAAAAGATTTTCTCCCATTTAGTTCAGTAGCCCACATACCTACATAAGGGGAATAGACTACTGAACGGGATTGTAAAAGTCACGTTGTACAAAAGCTCTTAAAAGATGGTAACGTTTCCATAGATAATAGTTTGAATATTTGTGTTTACAAAACCATATACATACATAAGATAAATTCCTAGACACCTGAACTAGGTGAAATTGGGACTATCATTGCCGCCACTGACCATGAGAAGAAAGGCACTGCACAGTATTCTATGTTGTCAATTGAATAAACAGTCGCAATGACACTAACACTATTGGATTATGCGCGTCATCTGGCATATTGACCGATGACCTGAAGAAATTAAATGTGTGTTCCTGCTGGCACGCACTCTCTCAGAACGTAAATTTGGCTTTGCCTTAGGCTGTAGAGAAAGACCCAAGGGTTGACCAGGAAATGTAACTTACTGATCTGATCAGTGGCTTAGAGAATGTTCCATACTCACTATCGATGACAACTTTCGCGTACAAGCATGCGGATAAGAAACAAGCAAAAACAAAACAAACAGACATTTGAAAGAAAAACAACAATAAAGCCTATATTAAGTGTAAAGTTGTGTATTCATTAGTTTGGATCAGTCATGTCATTCAGTTTGTAATAGATCTAGACTATCAATAATAAATCTGTACGATTAAAAATGTTTTTGCTAATTGATTTTGTTATCAGCAATTTCATGCTTTTAGCTTATTATATACGCTATGATCTTATCACTTGTCTGGACTAGCTAAGGCCGCCTCAGCCACTTAAAGCCAAGGAGCAGCTCAGGAAAAAAAGGTTTTATATTTTTTTACAAACTTTTCTTTTTACAAATAAACCAATTCAACCCACACCACCTTATTAGTCAAGTAAAATTGACTGACTGACAGAGTGAGTTTATAGAAGCTTTGTCAAAAAAAAAAGGGCTAAAATAGGGTGAGTGTAATCCTATTTGAATGCAGGACATAGTGACATTGTCAGGAGATAAAGAAGTCAGTTCATTTATTTTGTTCTTGATAGTTCGTATTATTTGTGTTACTGATTACAACATATCTATTTTCAAACATCGATCTCGTCCTATTTCTTCTTTGTCTTTGTCACGTCTTTGCCAGCACATAGCTCCTTTCATTTTTAATTCTTTCTTTTTGTTTTTGCTTAAATTTTCTTTTCCTAGGTCTTCCCAAGTCTGAAACTCTAAACATTTGGTTGAGAATATCTGCATGTTACACACGACATCAAAAGAAAACATTGTCTCTTGATGTTGCTCTAGGAAATCTCATGGGAACAAAAGCATAGATCAATTATTGTTCTCGTCATCAAACCCTGTTTATGTTTCCCCTCGAATATACAAATCTGAGATTGAAGAGATAATGTAGTATCATCTGTCTGTTGACACACCCCTTCCTATACCCCTAGTTGTGACGCAATCTTTTATTTTGTATTATAAGCTGCTCGAAATTTTAATTTTGGCATTTTTTTAATAAGATCTGACGAAAGAACTGCCAGGATTTATTTCGTTTCCGATTACTGGTAAAACAACGTGAAGGCCCGTATATTTAAGGCCTACACGTTATGTAGACCCACACCTCGGGAAGCTCACATATTATGTAGACTATTGTAGACTCACACTTCGGGAAGCTCACATATTATGTAGGCCTACACCTCGGGAAGCTCACATTTTATGTAGGCCTACACCTCGGGAAGCTCACATTTTATGTAGGCCTACACCTCGGGAAGCTCACATTTTATGTAGGCCTACAGAATATGGAGGCTAACACATCTTGTAGGCCTATCGATTTCTCTTCTTTAAAAAAAAAATTAATATTGCAATCAAAACGCAAGTTAAGACTGTATGCCATATTCTCGAAAAGACTTTTCTGCAGGAAACCGTACCAGGGAAAAGAAAGAGAGGCAGGCAAGGGTAGTGATAGGGGAAAAACATCATGAAGTGGCCTGTGTATGGAAGAGACATACATTGTAGCAAAGGACAGAGAGGAATGGAAAGATAGTCGTCAGATCACATGTGGTGCCCCGACGGTCCAACAGACAAAGTAACAGTTGAGATGGGAAAGAAATCCCATTGTTATGAAGTGTGTGTTTCTAAGGTTGGTTGGTTGAGTAAGCTGTACAGTTTCTGTTGAAACCACGATCTGATCTGTCATAATGTGACTATAAGTCACGGAAGTGAAAGCGGAGACGAGTAGAGAGATGCAAGACCTAAAGGACGTGTATTTTTGTAGTTAGTTAGATTTTATTACGCCCGCGGGGTTGGGGGTAGGTGCGAAGAAGTGGCGCCCTATTTCCCCCCCCCCCCCAGCCTCTGTGTGTTGTCTCTAGTACAAGACACACACGTTGCTATCGGTGTAACTCTTAAGTTTCCTAGCCCTGGTGTCAGCGGTTCAGATGTCAGCCCGAATTTGTCTGATTCATTTCTTCTATTCTCCCCTCCCCACCCTGTCTTACACATCTCCCCTTCACAGTTCCTCCTGCAAGTTTACAAGATCTGATATGACGTGAAGGTCAACACCCATCCTCCCTCCCGACCAAACAGAAAAAAAAAGGAAATTGAAACCAAACAACAATTCAAACATGAAAGAGCTCACCTCCCCCCCCCCCCCAATTTTTTTTTCTCTTTTTTTCCACGTTTTTTATTTTAAATCTGACAATTGAAATTTGTTGATCATAAAGACTTTCGTTGGGGCTGGGAACACGGAACATGGTGTCCTGGAACACAGTTAATTGACATCCAGTTTTCATTTTAAACAACATGCTACATGTTATTTCATTGAGAATGCAACGACATATATTGCATGGAAATTTGTATTATTTGAATGAGATTCACGTTTGCTTGTTAAAGACTTTGACTTTTACAACTGTAAATCAATAGAAATGTTGTTCATTTTAACTTTTTACCCATCACTTCAAAGTGGGTCATATAATGTCTAAATATAGCTCTACACTTCTATTTGTAGATTAAACAAGAAACCAAAATGCAATCCCCTGGTATTGTTCGAGTTTTTTAAATTGTAGTTATTGTAACTAGATACAACGTGTTTATGTTTGTCGTTCACAGACTCCGTATCTCACCCTGGATTGGAAGACATACTCATTAAAATTTGTAGCAGCCCATGTTCTATTGGTACGACTGCGTTTGACTTCTAACCTAACGGTGCCATTAAATATAAATGTGCGCACATACTTTGGCTATTAACAAACATCATAGACCTACGTCCATCGTCACCAAAGGACTGAGTGTTGAAATAGTTGGAATACATATCTGCAATGAACATTCAAAATAATTTTAAAACAAACAAAAATAAAACAAGGTTACAAAAGACAGTTTGTGTGGAAACACAACAAAAAATCGGCCCCCGAAGTGGTCCACCCAGGCAGGCTTCAATATTTTCAGAAAGAACATCCGAATGAAATTATATCAAAGACAAATGAGAGATAAGAATGGAGAATGAAGGTTAACAGATTGTGTGTAGTGCCCGTACGGTCCAGCAGATCGAAGGATAGGTGAAAGTGAATGTAAAGCTAGATGTGAACCTGGCCTAACTAGTTCCCCTTTCAGACCATATGGTCTATAGGGCAGATGATGTAAAGTTCATCTGTTATTGTGGCCTACGGTTAACGAGGGTGTCATGTAGCCAGCACAACAACCAACCGCCTTTACTTTTCCCCAACTAATGTTAGGTACCCATTAGGGCTGAGTGGTTTCAGAGGCGCCCAAAGATTCCAAAGTTGAAAATCTCAGTCTTCACCAGGATTCGAATCCGGGACCCCCGGTTCGGAAGCCAAGCACTTTACCGCTCAGCCACCTCGCCTCCCCTGGCCTAAGTCTTATAATGTAATTGTTTTGAAAAGGCTCAATCTCTTATTTGAATCCTCAAAAAAAAATAAATTTACGCAATAAATAAAAATGTACAGGAAAATGAAGTTTATAAGATTATTATTATTCGTTTTAAATTAGGTCTAACTTATAATGCATACTAATTAGCTTTTTCTCTTTAAAAAACTGCTTGCATAACTGATTTTAAAAATTAGATTTTTCACTTTCAGAAAAAAAAAAGTAGCCGTTGCATCAGAACTTTGAATGGTTTAAAATATTGTGATGTCGGATTTTCAATATCTTTTCTAGTTTACGAGACCCAAACGGGACAGACGGACAGACATTTCAAACAAAATTAATACGTCTTTTCCCCTTTCGGGGGCCGCTAAAAAAGCTTGTATATGGGAAATATCTTCATATTTACCGTCATATCTCTTAATACTGCAAGATTATTTCTCGTTTCCTATATCAAACAAAATTAAATAATCACCTTTAATTAATTAATTAATTAATTAATTGGTTAATGGTTTTTATTGATTCGTGTAATATTAGGGACAATGAATAACTGCGTAAAGTTTCAACTTAATCCGAACTTTGTATTAGACAGACATTAACATATTCACAGGTTTCCTTTGGCATCCTCTTATTATGAATACCATTTAAAATTCCATACTTTTTTTTATTGTGTCCTATTTTAGAGTTTATGAAGGCTATGAATGGGAATTTGTATTAACCACAAACTCATAGGCGGCCTATTGTCATGTTTTCGGACCATATCAATTTGCAACATTTGAAATTTCACGAATGACCTTCCTTGAAATCCCTTATTTTAATTCGTATTTTTTTTGTGTATATGTGAAGATGACAGACGGAACAACAGACAGCACAAACGCAATAGTGACTCTCCACTATAGGACCCCAGAAATATAACGAAGCTGTCTCGCAACATCCAATTGGTGAATTCACAACTTTCTTCTAGTGACATCACTTACCTAGCTTAACATTTTAAAGTCTGATAACAAAATCCAAAGATATGGAAGACTGTGAAACTGATGATAAAATAAGTTGGACAATATGTAGGTAGATATATGCAGGACAAGTTGCTCTAGTCAAGCAAGTCGATCTATCTATTGTCCCACAACGTCTAGAATGCTCCACTTTCTCAAACATTTCTGAACGCCTCAAGTTTTTATAGCCGACGTACAGCACTCCCTAAAATTCATGAATATATTATAGATCTATATTTTGCTGTTATTCCACAACTTTGTTTTAAGAACAAAAACACAATCCACAGATTTGACTACTAGCAACATTTCGGAAGATTGGGGCTGAGTATCCCTCCAACTCCCCCGTCTCTCCATTGCCTCATCGCCCCCCCCCCTTTCTCGATAGTTTTTTCCGACTCACTATCGTCTGCTGTCTTCAGTTTCGTCTAGGTGTATCGTGTCACCTCTCCCGCCACCCGAACTGTGGATGAGGGCGCACGCGAGCGACGTCTGCACGTGGAGACGTGAGTGTTGAGTGAAGCCCATAAGTTTGGGGAGGGAGATAGAGAGAGAAAGAGAGAATGTGTGCGTGTTGCTCCTGCTTGTGAGCCTTACAGTGATTAAATGAACTAATTAGAGCAGTTTATCAGAAGCGTTGTTAGTGTACTGTAGTCTACAGAAGCTCCAACGTTTAGTGGCCCTGCGTTTCTGTAAAAGTGCCAATCAGTTTTAATACTTTCATCTTTAGTGTTCAGATAAAAGGTACTTCTATAATGGTATACACACTGGAGCACAAAGTAATCTACAACTTTGTTGCTAAGAGAAACTCTGAAAGAATCTGCTGTTTTATTTCAATATTTAAATGATACATTTGACATTAATTTCTGCATTTACCTGATCGTTTGCATGTCATAAGGGACAAACTTTGGATGACTTTAGTGGAACTGTGACGTGTAAATGAACAAGATGTGTCCAACATTTCATGAAAATTACCACTAACCTTTCTTTACCTCCAACTTTTCCGTGTAACATGACAGCATCGATGGTGACTATGGTAATGGACACTACTTAACATGTTATTACCATTTGACACTTGTTTAAAGGTCATTTTTACTGGACACATTTACAAATTAATTGCTAGTAGACAAGTTCTTTAAACTCAAAACGGAAGTAGCAGCTTGCATGTTTGTATTTAGCTGAGAAAGTCAACACAAGTTTCTGAGAGCAGTACTATGACATCATTAGAGGGCTTCCACCTAGTAGGGTCATCTCCTTGGCTTCTTGTCTTCTCTTTGTTCACACAAACGATGGTCAGCACCACCTTGTGGGTGCATTGTCTGTCTGGAATGTATTCAATCAGCTGTTCTTATAAGCCTACAAAGAACAAAACTATTAAATGTATCTCTAGGCATGGGTGATTTTATTTCTATTTGGACGTTTACATTTGTATTTCATTTCCATTGTTCACTTTATTTTGTGCATGCATATAGGTCAAAACTTTGGATGTTTACCACTTACGCCTTTGAACGTTGTACACATGTTTGGTTCAAGTTGGTGCACTCGTTGAATAATTTAGATATATGAATCCTGCACTTTGACATAATCAACTCTTTGATACAACTGAACATTTAAAAAAAAATATTTTCAAATATATATAGTGTAAAAAAAGTGACTCATAATTTCGCAAAAGGTTACTACCAATGCGCCTCGCTTTCTTTAAATAGTCTCTTATCATCATTGCTTCAACGCAATGCACTGACTTCAGCTCGACCTAGATGACTGAGTTTATAGCCCTGGCTCATGTCTCCCTCGTAGTCTTAGTCTGATAAACAAATTGACGTTGACTTATGGTTTCCTACTTTTACAAGTGAATTGCTTTTTTAGAGACCAAACAAAGTTTTTTCTAAAAGTAAATTTTCATGTTACTCTACCTACAGTTGACTTCTAAAATAAAGTTCTGAAAGAAGCTGGCACAAACGATACCCCCCACGTTCACTCTCTGACGCGCTAGACCCACTTGTTGCTTGGGTTAACTCGCGTCTCTTTACGTTTTTGTGCTAGACCCACTTGTTGCTTGGGTTAACTCGCATCTCTTTACGTTTTTGTGCTAGACCCACTTGTTGCTTGGGTTAACTCGCGTCTCTTTACGTTTTTGTGCTAGACCCACTTGTTGCTTGGGTTAACTCGCGTCTCTTTACGTTTTTGTGCTAGACCCACTTGTTGCTTGGGTTAACTCGCGTCTCTTTACGTTTTTGTGCTAGACAAACTTGTTGCTTGGGTTAACTCGCGTCTCTTTACGTTTTTGTGCTAGACCCACTTGTTGCTTGGGTTAACTCGCGTCTCTTTACGTTTTTGTGCTAGACCCACTTGTTGCTTGGGTTAACTCGCGTCTCTTTACGTTTTTGTGCTAGACACACTTGTTGCTTGGGTTAACTCGCATCTCTTTACGTTTTTGTGTTGTTCTAAATGAAAATAACAATGACAGTTTTGTGTGACACCCGCAAGGTAGTCAGGTACTTAGACATGACTCTCTAGCTGCCAACAGTAGTTGGTGAACGTTTCGTTCTCACGTGAAATGCTTTTCAAATAAAAAAACATGTCTCAACGTATGTGCCTTCCAGATACTTCTTATGTATATGCAGTCTTCCTGTTGAACTTTGAACAACAAAAGTATTCCTATGCAGAAGACCAAAAGTTGACGTCTGCACCTATGCCCAGAATGATACGGGCCAGGTCGAAACCAGATTTTGAATGGCACATTTAGTTCTAACATCTAAACCAGTGATTCCCAAATTGGTCTATATAGACCCCCAGGGGTCTACGAAAGTTAAAAAGGGAATTGGGGGTCTATGAGATGTGCACTGGGGTCTAGGATAAAGAATCTCAATTCAGCATGTCGTGACTTTAATTTTGACAATTTTCACATTTATGATTTGTACCTTAGGAAAACCTTAAAATTGTTATCCTGCTGATTGAATAAAAAAATTGTTTTTTCAATTTTATAACTATTTAAATAGTGTAGTTTTGTCTAGTTATAACTTTGACAAAAAGAAATGTAGACTGTACAGCGTTAAGTATTTGAAATTGATCTTCATTACTTCCTTGTCAAACAAGCTAGTGTTAATGTGACATTTTTTATGATGCTATGAAACCAATTATGCTGGAGGATCATTTGAGATGATGCCACCCTGATAAAAAGATGATGGTTTGCAAAACTTTCAAACACTCAAAGATAAAGTTCAGAATACACCCACAAAATCTCTTTTTGACCTGACAGTGAGAAGAAGATGATTATTGAACGTTTTAATATATCTCTTTACTTATAGTAAAATACTGAAAACCTCACACGATATGCAAATTACACAAATTATTGATTTTACTAGCCGTTAAAAAAACATTTAAAAACGCTTACACAGACTTATATCATTAAAAGAATTTCATGTTTGGGTTTTATGGCCGGTGTCTTGTTTTGGGCCTCTTTAATGCAATTTTGAAGACATGGTCGGCATTCTCTGGTGACACTCCAAATGGGCAAATTTCAATGGTCCCAATTTTGAGCTTCCAAAACATATGTTTTCTCATTATGAGGTGTACGGTTTTGATGTGAACAATTTAGGTGGTTCTATCGGGATAGTTTATAATAGGTGTCATCTTTCTTGTATATCGAATATAAGCTTATCCATTACTCGTTTTTACAATTCACTATTAGTTTCTTCATTTCTTCCTGATAGAGTGTGATGTTCAAGTGTGTATTTGTTTTCTTACATTTGGCAAGTCAGTCAGCCATCTATTTCGTTCTGTTTAAACATTGGAGAACAGTGTTCTTACGGTTGTTGAGCTTTACAAGGTCACACAATATGTTTTGTACAAAATCTTTTGGATGTTCCTTCAGATTATGTGGATAATTACATCCTAGACCAAACCTCCCGGACGGGAGATGAGTTATTTTATTTAGGAGGCATCAGAGTTTGTCAAGCTTTGAATGACTATTTTTGTAAAAAAATAACTTTTTGGTGAACTTGACTGATTCGCTAGCATGGAAGCTGTTAGCTCCAGTGCTCCTATTTCTTCGCTGTGGTTGTCAAAAACCTCCATGATTACAATGAACTTAATTTTTAAAATTATTTTTTCTCCATTGGGCCATTCAATGAGTATTCCAGCTCCTACGTTTGTGGAGGCTTTCTGAGAACCATCAATGCAAACTCTGACCCATTGGTTGTTAGGACAATGGATTTGCAGAAGAGTTCACTAAATTCTTGAACTCTGTTGGAATATAGTCAAATATTTCTTTCTTCTTATGTAAGTCTTTGCAAACAACATACTTCTGCAAACCACATATTTTGTAGACAGCTGGCTGAGTCAACCTTGTCTGGTAATGATGTATTTTTTTATTCAAATTATTATGGCTCAAGAAATCAAGGAAAAACTGCTCTTTGTGAAAACTTTTACTATGATACTTAAGGCACATTAATATTTAATGTTTTGAAGAACTACTTCATAAAACAACAAATCCCTATATGAAAAATTATCTCCGTAGCAACGGATGGTGAGCTTGCAAACCTTTAAAAATAAAAAAGTTTTCAATGTGTTTAGTGATTGTATGCTATACGTATTAACTGTTATATAATGGGTTTAAATTATAATTTTGTTAATAAATTTATTTTAAAAAAATTAATTCAACTTAAAATGTAGTTTAAAATTACTTTTTCACCCCTTGTATCACTGGTTAGAAGTTATGTTACACAAAATGTGTAATTTGAAATTGATGAACTTTCAAAAATTCAATATAACTTAAGTAGGGTTTCTACGGAAAACCAGAAAACATGCCAAGGGGTCTACGAGACAAAAAAGTTTGGGAACCACTGATCTAAACAGACCAATAACACTAGAGTGGCCTTACGGAATTTACTAACATGCTTTCAAAAATGTAAAATTCTATTTTAAAATGTTATATTCTATAGTCGCGGCTTCCATCTTCATAGCTAAAAGATGTGCTAAATTTAGATAAACACAATCTTTGTTTTTTTTTTTTTCTATTTCACAAATAAAGACACAATTATATTGTACTTTGGCGAAGATAAGACTTCTTTCTTTTGTTAATGACGTGAAGAGTATAAAGTCGAATTTGTACCTTCAAAAGAAGACATACTGTGCAAGAGTATCTTGGCCCTGCATTCATATTTGCTTTATTTCCATAGACATGACTTTATTGCAACAATACAATGCACTTTTATTGTTTTGCGATATGTGTTATAATTGTGTTATTATTGTCAAAAAAACAACAAAGCTTATATTAAATGTAATTGCATCAATTAGTTCAGTCATGTCTTTATTTGCTAATCTTGGACGATATAGTCGCTGAGAGTGTTTTGGAAACAATTAAACAAAATAAAATAATAATGCTATAAGAAAGCGAATGTGTGAATTTAAAAAATAGTATCAATGGAAATATCATAATAGCCAATCGACCTAAATTCATTTTTTAAATAAAAACATTTGATTGTAGGTCTACATATATTTAGATCTAGATCTATGTTAGTATATTTAATATCCCCCACATAGAGCCTCATGTAGCCTGTCCAATCATAGTGTGTTTGCATTGCGGTGTGCACGACACATGAACGGGACTATTATGCTTGTCAACATGGAAACTCTAGCGATCGAATGTATGAAAAATGCTTTAGAAACACAAAATTTGAGGGTTAATTTGATTAAAATATGAAATTTTATTTTTTATTTTGTATGTTAATGTGTTAAAGTATAAAGTAGATCGTTCCTCTTTGAATTAGATCTAGAATTAGAGTTAGATCTAGACTCTCTAGAGTCTAGACTTAGATGTCGGCTTCGATAGATGAATGGGATTATAAAGTACGTCAGGACATCTAAATTCGCAGATATACGGAACGAATTTATCTACAAATGCTTTTGAAAGACAAATTTAAAGCTTAATTTGATTAAATAATGAAATCAGTAGACTATATTTTGTAATTTTCATGTCAAAGTAAAAAACTATCTGAGCAAAGGGTAGTTTTAACAAATAAATCTAGATCCTTTCGATCTTCTATCAAGTAAGCATGATAAACATGGCCCAGATCCATAAAATAGGAATACTTTCATAGAGTTGGGCAACTTTTTGAGGGTCTTAAGTTTGTTTTAGGGCTACTATACATACTTCACGGTTCCAGGTAGTACCCAAGGAACATTTATGCCCAAGTTTTATCAAGATTGGTCAAACGGTTTTGATTTCTATGCGTAACACAAATACATACGCTTTACTTTCTACTTTATAGTATAACTAGACATAATTTTCCCGCCGGTCTTAATTTGCGTATCACTTTCGATATAGTCACTGAGAGTGCTTTGTAAACAATTAAACGAAATAATAATTGTATAAGTAAAGGGAATGCGTGAAGGTAAAAATAGGATGAATGGAGCTAACTAAATAGCTAATGGACTTAAATCCATTTTTTTCAAACTTTTGCTTGTAGACCTACATATATTTGATTAAAATTTTAAATGAATAGACTTGATTTTGTATGTTCATGTGTTACCATATAAAGTAGATCTAGATCTTGAGTTAGACATAGATCTATATCTAGACTAATCTAGAGTTAGAGTTCATTCTGCGAGTGAAGGCTTCGCTCTGCGCATGAGTGACCTTTTAAATAGATTCATGAATGAAACTATTAGAATATATCTCAACACGGCTTCGCAGCTTTAGCGAACGAATGTATGAAAAATGCTTTAGAAAAACAAGTTTGAATGTTAATTTGATTAAAATATGAAATGAACGGACTATAATTAGTATGTTCATGTGTTTAATAATAAAACTATCTTTGCGAAGAGAAGTTTTATCATCTTAAAATTTAAGTTGAATTAGAGTTTTAGACCTAGGAATAGAGATATGTGTAACATTTCGCGTAATGTCTAATAAAAGAATGTTCTTCAGGAAGTCTAAATTTGCAGATATAAGGAACGAATTTATGTAAAAATGCATTTGAAACACAAATTTGAAGGTTAATTTTATTAAATAATGAAATCAATGGACTATATTTTGTATTTTCATGTGTCAAAGTAAAAAACTATCTTCACAAAGTGTAGTTCTTAAAATAAGATCTAGATTTAGATCCTTTCGATCTTTTTATGTAAATATGGTAAACATAGGGTAGATCGATGAAGTTAATAATGCTTTCATAGAGTTGGTCAATTTTTTTTTTTGACGCTCTTAAGTTTGTTCTAATGCTACAATACATATACTACGGTCTAAGTTAGCACCCAAGGAACATTTATGCCAAGTTTTATCAAGATTGATCAAACGGTTTTGATTTCTGTTCATAACATACATACATACATACACCTTACTTTCTACTTTATATAATAGAAAAAGAAGATAGCAAATTGAATGTTTTCATGTTTTATGATATTCTCTTTGAGAATCTTTGAGAAGTTCCAATCTGGCAACGGTATAGGGCGCACCCCGCATCCGTGTACACATCAAGTGACAGGAGTCTGCGAGTAACTCGGTTTGGAAAAAGTTCTCGTAGTGCCTTCAGTACGAGTTTCACCCCTCTGACACTCACTTATCTCTGGAACTCGCCAAAAGTAACTTAACTAAGTGAACTGGAAGCTACTCGGTGTTTTGGCTCACACATTCTGTATTAAAGTACTGTACTGATGATGTTGCGAGTGGTCCTCTTCAGTGGTATCAAAGGGTTACGCTAGGTGTTACCTGAGAGTTGACCTTCTCCATAGGAGTCTACTGGATTGGATTAATAGTATTTCCCCTTTTTTTTGGCCATGTAATGTCTTTTGTATGGTTCTGCTACACACGTGTCAAATACTTTTGTTTTACTAAGATAGATGGTCGAAATAAAATTAGAAAGTTGACTATTAGTATGAATTAATGACACTTCACCTTCTAAAGATTAATAGTTTAAAAGTATGGGTATACAAATCAAAATATCGTAAAAGCTATGTCACCTATGATTTTAAGTTTCCCTTGACTTATACTTGAACTTCCATTTCACTTCAAACACTTATTCGTTTTATTTACTTTTATTTCAATCCGTTAGGTAATATAAGTGTACTCGTAATCTAGAGTTTTTTTAGAGGGTCAGCGGAAATCAACATTTTTAGCGGCTCCCGAAAGGAGAATAGACGCTATTAGTCTTTTGTGGTCTGTCTGTCCGTCCGTCCCGTAAGCTAAAAAAAGATATTGAAAATCCGTCATCATGATATTTTAGACCTTTCAAAGTTCTGATGCAATGGCTACATAGCTAAAGGATTTTTTTATTTTTTTTTTACGGAAATGTTTTTTTTTTTCTTCAGGCTTTGAATATGACAAAAAATCTGATCAATTAGATAATCATTATATGACATCAGTTAGGCCAGGCTCACATCTACACCTTCACTTTCACCTATCCCTTGCTGGACCTCTGAGTCACCACACAAGATCTGTCAACATTCTTTCTCCATTCTTCTCTTTCATTTGCATTTGATAGAAATTTGTTCTTATATTCTTTCTACAAACATTGAAAACTGCTTTTTTACCCGCCTGAGTGAACCACTTCGGGGGCCGATTTTGAGTTTGTGTCTTTGTAACCTTGTTTAGTAGTTTTGCATTTGCTCTTCAGTTTCGAGAAATTAGTGTAGGAGAGACAAATGTGATGGAAATATTTTCCTCAACTGTCGTGCATATCCACTTCCACCTAGGTCTATAAATAGCTTCTACTGTTGCATTTCTCAGAATTAGAGAGTTGACCTTCTTCAGAGCTGACTTTTGATAGGATTTTGTTCTGAGGATTTCATTTTCCTTTGTACTGGTTGGAATCTTTTTTCTTTCTAACCTTTTCACATTTTTTTTTATTAAACCAGATCTCTCTCTCTCTCTCTCCCTCTCTCTCTCCCTCTCTGTCTCTCTCTTTATAACTGTCTCTGTCTGTCTGTCTGTCTCTCTCTCTCAAGCAATGTTGTCAGGTTTTTGTGTGCAAGAGTATAGATAACTATTACATGCCTTCATGTTGTAGATGGCCTGGTTACTCGAGTAAAAGCAAATGTATGATTCAGCACATGATCCTTTGCCTAATAACAAAAGACAGTGTGTTCTATAAAAGATCTAGCTAGCCCTAATTAAGCATTTTACAATCTATAGCCCTAATGATAGAATGTAACCCCTTGTAGGGCCTAAAGCCCTGATAATACAGTATATGCTTTAAGGTCCCTGTGTATTGTCCCAGGCCCAATCTCATGTGACATTATAGCCATGCCATATGTTCAGTTTCTATCAATGGGAGATATTTGATCAAAATGTTAATGAAGATATTGTCCATATCCATGTCGTTTTTTAAGTCAGCCATATTGATTAACACCTGCCACCTGGTGTGTTTGGCTACTGGCTACAAGGATCGGCCAAGTCGCACAGCAGGTAATATATTTTGGTACACCATTACACTACGGGTTCAAGCGGTTTTTCGGTCCCCAAATCAAAGTCTGTGTATTGGTCTTTATGTGATCGGTATTGGTTGATCTATTGGTATGAAGACTTGGTTAATGGTGTTTTCGTCATGGCATTAAATATAAACAATACGACGGCCAGACAATGGACTTTTTCAAACAATATTGAACATTGGACAGATTATATTGACTAAAATTGATTAAAGACAGGAAAAAAGTGTGTTTTTTTTGTTTGTTTATTCGTTGGTTTTTAATTATACTGTATTTCAATCCTAGGCGAGAATCTTTAGTTCAATCTATTAGAAAATGCTGCAGCAGGATAAGACGAGTCATAACATATCAACTAATCATGGAGCTCGTTCTAAAAACTGATTGTCAAAAGTAATAATGGACTTTACTTTACTTCCTTGTCCAACCTCCCGCTGGACGACGGGGGATGGAAGCGAGCAGTGTATGAACCTGGGACCGTCGAGATAATCAGTGCAGCACACTAACCGCACTACCAGCCAATGCTGTTAACGTAATAACAAACTGATAGCCTATTATTGATAATGAGATATATTACACATAATTTAGATAAGATAAAGATTTATGTAAAAAAAAAGAATCTATCAATAGACAGAATGCAACATTAAATTTAAAAATAGCAGATTAGTTTTAGTACTTAATAACGTTGCAATATTGATCTAGACATTTGGAAATCAAAATCTACACTTTAAATCTAGTAATTGAAATTCCTGATCTTGATTCAGTCTATATCATTCTTAACTAGCCCTAGAAATTCTAGATCTGGAATCTACAATAATTTTAATTAGAATCAAAATCTAGATCTAGTGTAAAAAAATATCTAGATCTAGTGTTAAAATATCTAGATCTAGTGTTAAAAAATCTTGATATAGTGTTAAAAAATCTCTTATAGTGTTAGAAATCTAGATTAGATCTAAATCTATCTAGTATGTCTTTTTTTAAAATACGAGTCAGATGACGAGGTTTAATAAACATTAATGCACCGAGTTCTATTTCATTTGAAGAATTCACTCCATATGACGCCAAAGGAAAAAAAATCCACTACGTCATTTGGCCTAGTTAGACTAAAAATATCTTTATTAACACGAGAGAGTTATCGAAGGTTCATATGCACTGTGCACCGAGTTCTTTTAGCATTTCATTTAAAGAATTAATTCCATATGATGTCAAAGAAAAAAATCCACTACGTCACGCGACCTAGTTAGACGATATATATATATATATATATATGTGTGTGTGTGTGTGTGTGTATAATATATATATATATATATATATAAATATATATGGATTAAAGCCGCACTTTTTTAGTGCGTTTTGTCGTCATGCTGTCTGTCCGTCTTGTTAATATTGAAAATAAAAAGAATAAAAGCTAATGAAAATCTGATTAACCTTTAATTTCCTTTCCGAAACATCGTAATAGTTTAAAGTATCTATAATAGATAGATATCAAAAGATAATAATGAAGATAATGAATTTTCTTATATGTGTGTGTCTGTACGTGAGTTTTTGACAATAGCGGAAGTAGAAATGTTATTTCTCGTGCTTTGAATCGTGATCTTAATAGCATGGAATTTTCGACAATAATTTTATTTGTCCTCTTCTAATATCTTAGTTTGATTTAGGCCTAACACAGCGCTATTCACTGTAATCATTGCTTAGTGTTTTGTATGGTCTCGTTAGAGGTGGGGGGAGAGTTGGCTATAAGAGAACCTTCTTTTACGAGATATGAAATGTTTCGCTGGATCTGTCCCATTGTATCAGTGGATTAGACCAAAGAGAATTGAAACACGATGAAACATAGTTAACATTTCTGTATTGCTAATACTATGTGTAACTTTTTGGGGACTTTCATGTCGCACAGCTCATGGGTCCAAAATACGGAAACACATTTATTTCAGCCAGTTATAATTAATGCATGGTAATGTCTTCGGTTCTAAAGATTAAGGAAGGAGTGCAGTGTTTCACGTGACCACTCGAACCAGTTAAATGGCCATTTTAAAAAACCTTTGAAAATAAAATGCTTAAGAAGAAATAATTTATTCTTGCGTTGTTTTCGAAGATGAAAACATTTAACGCTATTTTCTCACTTATTGAAAGAGTCTCGTTTTTGTACTCTATATATGTCAGTGTGTCAGTGTTAGTCTCTTAAAGCAAATCTAGAGTTTCGTTAAGGAATGAAAGTCGTTACGGATTGCGTTTGCGTTGTTTTTGTATAGACTGTACAGTGCAAAGATACACACATACTCTGCAGTGAGATATCGTGATGATCATATTGAGTGAAAAGAAGCAACTATAGTGGACTCGAACTCGTCTTTATTCCCTGAATACGTATCCTTTAGTGCACGCTTTGGCTTTAACCTTAACCCGAGACATTGCCAGGTAAAACCTTAATTATGCAAGAAAGTTCTAAAGTTTATTTTTTGTGACGTTGCCTGCATGTGTGGTGT
The DNA here is from genome assembly GCA_036873155.1 of Biomphalaria sudanica. NCBI lineage: Eukaryota > Metazoa > Mollusca > Gastropoda > Planorbidae > Biomphalaria > Biomphalaria sudanica. The sequence goes on from JAZGLO010004004.1 coordinate 919,404, forward strand.
GTGTGTGTGTGGGGGGGGGGTTGTGAGGGGTAGAGATGTTAGAGACAATGAGCTCATTACGTGTTGTTGTGTCTGATTGTAGCTAATTCTATCCCAGGGGGACTGCACTCTAGCCTAGGATCGGTCCATCAACATACATTTATCTTCATTGTCTTCCCTTCACTACGTCATAGCCCTCACGTTCACTCGGGGTGCTAGCAGCAGCGACACCTACGCAGCCTCTTTACCGCTCTTTAAGTGTTCCCAACCTCTTGAAGTTGTATGGCACATCAAAGTTTAGACTTAGATTATCTGAGTGTCTGTGTGTGTGTGTGTGTTCGAACCCTTTTGTTGGTTTGATTTCCACATGTGCCCCCCCCCCCTGCTTCCTTTCTGACCTGCATTGTAAATCTAAAGCTAACGCGGCCGACTTTGACGTAACCAGGTTAATAAACCAATCAATCATTGTCTGAGTACCGGGTAACCCCGTTCAAAGTCCCCCACTGTCATCTGGTTATGAGCACTCGAGTACACTGGGGCTGACAATTGGTTGAAAAGTTTGGGTACCTTGAAGGTCACGTGCTATCAAAGAGTGTTTGTGTACTTGCTCGTCTTATGGCTGCCTTGAAATAAGTTGTGATGTCAGAACGTCATGCTACGATTTGAGGCTTCTTTACGTGGGATTGTAGAATAATTATTTGTAATGGGTTGCGCACTGATGGATAGGTATGTCCATCCACTTCGAGATTGTATGTTCTATAGGACTAATGATTGTTCTAATAAAACGTATTAATTATACAGGCCAATCGTCACCAATCTTATTATTCAGGAGTCTCAGATGAGCTTCATTGAGGTCGCAGAGGTTAACCTTCTCCGTACAACACTATGACCACATCTCTCATTGAACTATTAGCTCTTGACACCTAGTTTTGTCTGAAAGTTCCGCTATGGGTTAGGCCGAACCATTTTTCATGGTGTCTAGTTCCGGGCATTTGCGTCCCCTCAGTCTTAAATGGCCGGGCCTGCGCAACAATGAGAAGCCATCATATGTCAACTACCACGTTTCGGACTCGGGTTTTGTATTTGTGGCGGCTAGTTTGACTGGACTGGCAGATCTTTCAGCTCGACCTTGAGTACGACTAACGGAGCCACCATGTCAAGGTCACGAGATAGAATTAGAAATCCGTTAACTTTTAATCGGCAGCCGAGAGTTTGACCTCTTGACCGCCCTTGTGGTAGGTCATTTTAATTATTATGTAAATTAAGGAGAAGTGGTTGCAATCCGTATCGCCTACAGGGGCGGTGGTGAGGAAATTTGATCTGTAATTAACTATATCTGATTAGTCTTTGACGGGATTTGTTTGTTTTGTTCTGTACATTTTTGAAATTCTTCAGTTGCATGCAATGCATACACACCTTTCAATTAGTTAAAGATAAACAAAACACTATATATTCATCTTCCATTAACTGTATTTGGTAGAATTTGGTCTGATTTACTTAAAAAAAAAATCATTATTATAGTAGACAATACCTAGAGTTTAGGCTTATTATAACAATATCTCTAGAATATGGTGTTATCGCGCAAATCTGAAAGTCTTCCACAAATGTCTTCAACAAGTAATATGTACATCTTTTGTCCATGCTATAGTATTGCTGGACGGCAGTATTGCAAAGGCAATGAAGACTAACAAAACCTATTGAACTAATCATGCTGTGTGTGTCCAGGCGAAGTGATCTATTGGTCATGATCTCCTAGACCTTGAAACTGCTTTGCGTCTGCTCCAATCCTGAACATAATTATGGGCCCCAATCGCCCTCTTTCTGATACACGTTTTTTTTTAGATATCCCATCATTCTTAGGGTGCGGAAAGTATGATTAACATCCGTTACGGGTGTCTTTTATTTGTGATGATGGATGTTTATTTCTTGGTTTCTTGTGTAAACAACAATGTGCTGAGTCTCACAAACATTGGTACACCTTGCACCATTTCTGTATCCTGTTTTTATGTCGATATCCATCTCTGCTTATTGATTGGCTGGTGCATCGAGTCATGACCTATGTCTTAACCTGCCAGGAATCTGATGCATTCGGTAGTATAAACTTGCCCTGGGGTTCACTGCATTCACAGCGACTTCTCCTCCCAACCAATCTTTAACCTAATGAAACTTGATAATTCCTTAAGGGAAGCTTAACAAAAGTATGCCGTAAAAGTCAGAGAACCAGGAACATGAAGGGGTGAGCTACACAATGTCGGTTTCAACAGGAGCGTAGCAGACTACTTAGTAGTGGGTGAATAAGTAGGATTAGTGTTATGGAGTGTGTGTTTGTTTGTGTGTGTGTGTGTTTCTATGGTGACGGTGGGAAGACGTTAGCGATTGGTTGTGAATGATGCAACTTAGCTTGCATTATCGTCATTTGGATTTAGTTAGGTGACTACTCCAGAACCGGAAAAACATGGTATGTCTTATAGTAATGGGTTAGATTTTGTTAAGAAATATTAAGGACAGTTAAATAGAAATTATATGTTTTAATAATAAAGAATGCTTTTTTATGTACAGGCATGCAAATAAGAAGAAAATAAATAATTTTTCTTAATATCTTATCACCATTTTTAGAAAAAAATAATTTTGTGGCTAGTTTTAGCTAAAATGATGAAAAAATTATTAATTTTGATGTCAAGATTTCTTGAAAATTACTAAAGGTAGTTCAATAAAACTTCAGCTGTTGATTATTTAATAATAGTGGAAGATTGTGAAGCAGAATTAACAATATTCATTGAATAAAAAAATTACATTCTCTAGTTTTTGAAACATATTACTAAAATTCAAGTTTAACTATGGAGTTGGTTAATTCCTTTTGGGGGGGGGGGGAATTTAATAGTTCAACCTGATGAGTCCATATCCCATTGTATGGCGGGGATCTTTCTTAAGGTGACGACGTAACAACATTTCTCTTTACGAAATAAAATATTTGTATCAAGAAGAAATCATAAAAACATTTGACTACACTATCTAGCCAACAATAAGAGGCCAATGTATCAATAAACCTTCAGTTTACATTTCTCTTGGTACCTTGACGTCTACACCATGTGACCAAATAGGAACACTCTACTATTGAGGTCTTCATTGTTTAAAATTCCATAAAATCTTTCAGTTTCTCAGTGATACATTTATACTCTCACAAACACACACACACACACACACACACACACAGAGAAATATCTAGACTAGGATGTCATCAATGAGGAAGTCACTATAAAAATACTATTTTTGTTTTTGTTTTGATTGACCTTAGATTAGGTTATGATGATTATCTTATCATCCAGTTGTGTCTTTCAGCACGTGATTTTACGTGAACACTCCTCGCTGCCAGAGAGCCGGAAGTTATTTGTCTTTTCTCCTTCAACACCTCTCATCTGGTCCCTACGTAACTCCTCTCGTCTGTTGTCTTTGACACCTGTTGATTCCTCCCTCCCTTCCATCATATCAGCTCCGGCCAGATGTTTCTCTTTTGTTGGTTTTGTTCCGTTGTCGCGCATGCGTGTAAAAGTTGGCTATCACGTGCTCTTAACATGGATGTCGACATCTAAAAATATTTCAAATATTATTGTACAATTTTTTTAAAGGTTGGACGCCACACCCAAAAAAATGCGATGATGGCTGAATGTTTAGTTGTTAACGATCAGTTTTCAAGGAGAATAGAGATTTTGTTATTTTAGAAATGAAAGCTTACTTTGATGTTCCCCTAGTAACCTCGTAGTCCGAACAGTTGTACCAGATAATTCTTGACGAAAGCAAAAGTCAGCTGTTCGTTGTGCTGGCCACAAACTACCGTAGTTGACCAAGCCACTCCACAAACAAATCACAAACGAATGCACTTTAGATTCCTTGCCTTTTACATTTGGTTGTTGTTGTTAGTTCATAGTATACTTCCTAAGAACTTATTTCGGAGACAAATCTTGTAGTTTGATGACTCTATCACTTGTGACCAAATTGGAAGAACTTCATTCAGAGAAGCGTACACAAAGTAACTTATTGCATTTGTTGAAAGTCCAATCTAAAGGCAGCACGTCTTCTTTAGTGTCGAAGTCTTTGAAAATAATGGCAAAACTGTTCATGTTATATAAATGCTTTTATGCAGTTGAATTAATTTGAGGAATATTAAATACTATTAAATAATTTCATTAGTTAAAGTAGTGTTACTTAAATGTACATATTTACTCAAATCGGTTTAGAGGTAAAATTGAACATTTCGGTAGTGACGTATAAGGTCTTGTTCGTTTCCTGGACAGGATCAGCAGGGGATGCCGTGTTAACGTAGTCCTCCTGTGTTTCATTAAAACCAACATCGTACAGGTATGTCGTCAACCTGCTCACGAGAGACGACACAATGGTGTTTATTTCCTTGCATCTGGGACTCGTCTCCACAGGCGCTCTGCAATAAACATCAACACGGAATTGTGGGAGACTGGAACAAGGTGCACAGCTTGGATGTAGCCTCGCTTTCATGTGTCTTGCCAATGTCCTTCCCATTCGTTCCACTGACTTGGGACAGCTACACTTCCCCACACTTGTCCCACACACTAACACACATTTCAACAAATTAAAAAAGAAATATGTTCTTTGGCTTTTTGTTCTTTGACTTGACCCTCCGTTCTTTTAATCTGACCGCCCTGCTCTTTGACCCTTTGTTTTTTGACCCGCTGTTCTTTAAACTCATTGTTAAATGACCTTCCTGTTCTTTGACCCTTTGTTTTTTGACCCGCTGTTCTTTAAACTCATTGTTAAATGACCTTCCTGTTCTTTGACCCTTTGTTTTTTGACCCGCTGTTCTTTAAACTCCTTGTTAAATGACCTTCCTGTTCTTTGACCCTTTGTTTTTTGACCCGCTGTTCTTTAAACTCATTGTTAAATGACCTTACTGTTCTTTGACCCTTTGTTTTTTGACCCGATGTTCTTTAAACTCATTGTTAAATGACCTTCCTGTTCTTTGACTCTGTTGTTGTTTTTTTTAACCCTTTTTCCTTTGACCCAGGGTCTGTTTTGTTCGTGTAGAAGACGTCTTCTAGTGGCCCTGTTTTTGTTTGCCTAGAAGATGTCAACAGCATGTTGTTAATATGTAACTTTGGAGAAATTTGACTATACTCACTTAAGAAAGACAGATACATTTAAGAATAGCTTAGCGAAAACGTATTGACAAGTTTTCTTCACAAGGACATTTTGAATAGATCTTTTTACGTGACTGAAACTTTTAAGTTTGCTTCTAAAAGTCTACAACTTCCTCATATCGACCATTACGGCTTGAAACCAAAGTGCCATTTAGAAGATTGTTAAACTATCTTAAAACTGTACTCTAAATTTCTAAGATTTGTCTTTGTGGTATGTTTCGCTACAAAATCTACGTCGATGAAGCCTAGCGTAGGTTTGTTACAACAAGCGAATCGGTTCATTTTCTTTTCTTTGTAATCGATACATTCAAATTGAGCACTTTGCTTGATCTAAAGTGAGCACGCAATGTGCATGTACAGATCACAGAAGAATGAAATAAGTTAAGTCCCAACTGGAGGCAGGTAACCAAACGTTAAAGGTCAAGGTGCATCCAAAAACGTGGATGTGAGGATGTTACAAGAAGGAAACAACAAATAGTGCCATGTGGATTCATTGATAGTTCTCTCTGTACAACGTTTCTGTTCTCCCTGTTCCCTCGTTTGATACGTGCATTAGCTATACAGCTATAACAAAACTATTACAAAACTATAACAGAACTATTTATCTTTTACTTAGCTCAGAATAATTCTAAACTCAGTTCTACATCTCCTGGGTAATGTTTTTGAGAAATAGTTGTTTTTGTTTTAACGCAATATATTTTTGTCTCTTAAGAGGTTCATCTCAATATTTAAACAATGCAGGTTTGCATCTATTTCAATTGTCCTGAACAGACTCCTGTAACACTTGACAATCTTGAAAACCAATTTGTGTTCCTCCATTTTGAGTTTTTGTGTTGACTGGGTAACAGCAAGAAGATTTTATTAGTACAAGACAGATACTTCGGAGCCTCATTTGAAACCATGGGATTCCTGGGAATGATGGTAGAAAGCAGGAAGAAATGTTGTCTAACGGGTATTGTTCGTTGTCTCTGACAGGATGCACCTCGTTGGTTATCTCCCCGCACAAAGGAAACCAACGTTCTCGTTGACAATATCAGAGGTTTCAAATTACCTCCCTTAATCTCGTTGTGCTAGTTATTTCATTTCTTGCTAGTTTTCACCTTGTCTTGTCTTGGAAAGCAAATCTTACTAACAAAGCAATCATTAGGCAATGTTTAGAGACATACCTTACTGTTACAGTAAGAAAACTTGTCTCAGAAATCTTGTTGTAGCCTTTGATATTACTTTCGTTACAAAATTAGTCATAATGTAGTTATTTTCTGGGTTCTCTTAAAACTTGTTTCATAAACGCCTTGATGTACTGACGCAGTAGTTCTCACACTTGGTTAGTCAAGATCAAAGGAATAAAACAGTATCCAAAGTAGAGCAATCAAACCCAAGTACCCTAGGGCGCCATTGCTCTGGGAACCATTGTGTTTGATGTGGATACACTGATGAGTGAAATAAAGTCAGTTCTAATGTAGATGTAGTCCAGCATCTTTAAAAGCAATTATAAGTAAGAAATTATACCTAGACATTTTTTAAAGTGAGCATTTTAATTTCGGAAGATTATCCTTTCAGTTTTCATATTGGATAAGTAAAAGAAAAAAAAACTATAATTACATTTGATCTGTGCAACGGACTAAGAGTATCAAGCTGTTTTTATCGCACAGAAAAGGGCGATGATCGAGGTATGTCTTCACTGTACGTGCATCTACTAGTGAACTTCAAGGTTGTACTTGCATCTACTAATGAACTTCAAAGTTGTACGTGCATCTACTAGTGAACTTTAAAGTTGTACTTGCATCTACTAGTGAACTTCAAAGTTGTACGTGCATCTACAAGTGAAATTCATAGTTGTACTTGCATCTACAAGTGAACTTCAAAGTTGTACGTGCATCTACTAGTGAACTTCAAAGTTGTATGTGCATCTACTAGTGAACTTCAAAGTTGTACTTGCAACTACTAGTGAACTTCTAAGTTGTACGTGCATCTACTAGTGAACTTCAAAGTTGTACTTGCATCTTCTCGTGAACTTCAAAGTTGTACGTGCATCTACTAGTGAACTTCAAAGTTGTATGTGCATCTACTAGTGAACTTCAAAGTTGTACGTGCGTCTACAAGTGAACTTCAAAGTTGTACGTGCATCTACTAGTTAACTTCAAAGTTACTAGCATCTACTCGTGAACTTCAAAGTTGTACGTGCATCTACTAGTGAACTTCAAAGTTGTACGTGCATCTACTAGTGAACTTCAAAGTTGTACTTGCATCTACTAGTGAACTTCAAAGTTGTACTTGCATCTATTTGTGAACTTCAAAGTTGTACTTGCATCTACTAGTGAACTTCAAAGTTGTACGTGCATCTACTAATGAACTTCAAAGGACTTAGCTGTCTCTGAGAAACATAAACAAAGCGATGCCCTGATATTGATGGTAGAAAATGATAGACGTTTTAAGTCTCCGTGCCTGTTGTTATCTCCTTTGAGTCCAGGCAGCTGTTTACCGTAGTACAGAATGAAACCGGACCTCAGAGAATTGGATGATAAAGTTATGATCAATGCTGATGATGAGGTTGGGGGGGGGGGGCGTAGTTCGTGTTTTAAAGGCTATAGATAGGGTCACTGCGGTCTCTTGCATTTTTTGTTGTTTTCTTTGGCTCAATAATCAAAACTCAAACACTGCTGTTATAAGTGTTTGACATGTATGTGTAACGAAAGATACATGATGTATGTGCTATTTCTCTGCTTTGTGAAGATATGATATGCTTGGGGGGGGGGGGGGTAGGGTGTTGAGCCTATCACTGTAAAGCTAAGTGTGAAGAGAAAGATGATTACTTTGGAGACAAACAGTCGTATAATATAAGAATAGTCGTAATCTATTATGTATGATAATATACACGCTAAACGTTCAATTTTATACAATTTAGCACAATATTTTTTTAAAGTAGTTATTACTGTCTGTCTAAAAAGTTTACATGCCATTTCAATGTGGTAAATTGATGCATCACCCAAAAAAAATTAATTAATTATACAAAAAAAAAATAATAAAAATAAACCAACAAAGCTTCTTTGAGTGTATCAATCAGTTTGGATCAGTTACGTAATTAAATCTGTAATATATCTAGATGAACAATAATAAATCTGTGTGATTAGAAATTTTATTTTACCATTTGTTTTTGTTTAGCGCATTGTCATGCTTTTAGCATTCTCTTGCATCTATCTTTTAGCATTCTCAATACACTATTATCCTATCTCTTATTTGTACCAGTTGGAAATGGGTAGGGATATGCCCTCTGGGTGATCGCTTTTAAATGTATTTTTAAAAAATGCAACGACCTGAATTCGAACTTATGGGCTAAAGCCTTCTCAAGCCAACGCGTTTACTACTCTACTAGCGAAAGTCTATGAACATGAAAGATCGTTTAGTTATCTATTGTGTCTATTTCTTGTTTTTGTTCACCAAGCCTAAGACGTCAGTCTATTAAGGGGACTAATTCAGTGATACCGCCACCTCAGTCAAGTACCATTTCTTTTCTTTTTTGAGATACCAAACGAAATAAGTAATTACCAATACTTAATTAAACTAATTGGTTAATTTTTTTAAATTGATTCTTGTGTTGTCAGGTAAAAGAAATAATTGTGCAAAGTTTTTAGCTTGATCCGAGATTGGGTGTCGAGAAATAACGTGTAAAAACTTTTAGCCAGACATAGTGAGATAATATAAGCTTTGTAAACAAAAAAAAAGTCCTGTATTGATGATAAATTACAAGTAAAATTGATAAGTCAGTGATACACATGCGGCTTCTATTCATATTTTAGTTTAATCAAAATGACTTTTACTTCTTATTTGCTGCTCTAAGTTCACAGAAACAATAAAACTAGAATTATCTTATTGAATGGTACCAGCCAAACCCTTTTTTTTTTCAAGCAGTCTTAGTACATAGCAATGACTGTCAACATTTATCTCCCGGGCTTATCAGTTTTACTATCCATTGTAGCATTGGTATTGCCGCTTGATTCCCTCAAGGAAATCCAAATTAGTACTATGGACGTGTTGAGTGGTGTGTCTCGCTGGTAACTCATGCCATATCTGGACATATGGCTTCTGTGTCATGTCCTTGTTTGATGTATGGCATTGAACTCTTTAAATCGCTATGGCATTTCTGATGTGCGATATCCTGTGTGCCACAATCTGTCTCCGCTGTTTAGGAATTTCTTGTGGCAAGCTTTATTTGGGACTTAGACGAAACCATTTATTTCTTTATGGTTTATTGTGTTAGAAACAAAAACAAAGCAAAAAATACAAAATACTTTAAAAGAAAACAACAGCTTATATTTAATGAAGTCAGGCCAGAGTTCAATTCCTGCCATCTCTCAATATTACAAGGTTTATATTTCCTTTTCTATATCTAACCAAATTAATTAATTACCACTTAATGAATTTTTTAAAATGTATATATTGTCATGTAAAATGAATAATTGTACACAATTTCCACTTGATCCTAGAATGGGAAGTGGGAGTACAAATGTTTGACAGAATCCTCCCAGCCAGACGAAGTGTGTGTTTATATAAGCTTTGTTAAAAAGTAAAACTTTCCAATGAACTCTGTAGTGCACGCTTGTTTTACGTCTAAAGCTGAACAGTCTCTGCACATTGAAGCATTACGCTTTGATCTGTTTCCTAACAAGCATTCTATTGTCAACGTTGATTCATTTTGGGGTCTTATTTCTCCCCAGAAAGACCATCAGTTGCGGCAACATTAAAAGCAGCCAAACCAAAACAAGTAAGTAATGACACAATAATCAGCTGCTTCTTCGCACTTCTATGAACTTGAACTTTTCTGTGAAATCCAATCTTAGCTTAGACGTAATGCATGGGTAGATTGAACCTGTTTAAGTCCAGCAGGGAATCTGGCATTATCCCGATTCACCTTATAAAGGATTTTATCCAACGGTCCGGCGTTGATCGGGAGCTCTACGCCTCAAGGTTCATGATGGTAGTGACCATTACTGGGTTGGGTCGTACCATATATGTAGCGCACAGCGTTCCGGTGATGGTCCCGCTTTATCAGCAGCACTAACTACGTGACATTTCTTATACTGTAACCGCCCACAATTCCGTGCAAGGGCCGCCACTCCTATTGTCCATTTTATCCCCCCCCCCTTTTATGGAACAACGTGGTGGACTAGGTTTTCGGTTCTTTAAAAAGAAAAAGCTCACCCAAGGTACCCCGATGGAAGCTTGGTCCATCATTCCCCTGTCTAGTTCCACTACTAGACGTTTCCATTCACGAGCCATATTGAGGCCACGGGAGCTGGAATCCTGATGTCTGTGTTATCAGATACTTTCACGCTCTAAGGAGGACAAAGCCTTACAATAAAGGGTTTTAAAAGACAATTGAACTTTAGAAATCGTGGCTTACTAGTAAATTGATGAAATATGTTTGTTTGTAATCATGGGCTTTAAAACTGCTAGGCTTATTAAATTTAGATCATACTTTCTGTAATCTATTTCTTTGTGTCCAGTCTGCCTGATATTTCTCAGACTTTAGCTTAGACTTTGCGAATAGAACGCCTCAAAATGTCTTTGTGTCCAGTCTGCCTGATATTTCTCAGACTTAAGACTTTGCGAAAAAAACGCCTCAAATTGTCTATTTCTTTGTATCCAGTCTGCTTAAGCACTTAGATCGTAGGATAAGGTTACTGTGCATTAATTGATAAGTTAGCACGTGCCAATACCATTCCCATCATGGGCAATAAAATAGATGTTACGTTCATTGAGCTACAGCTCCTTTAGCTTATATGGAAAATGTTTGGGAAGTAGTTGTTGTTTTTTAAAGTGAGCTTAAAATACACACTGCATAGATCCTTCACAATCTTATCTGTCTCACACATCTTAGATCTAATGAAGAAAGACACAGATAAGAAGAACTTGAATGTCTCTACAGATAAATACTTTTCTCGTCATCAAATGGGGACAAAGACATTTAGTTTTAAAGTCAAGTTCCCTTTTAGACTTTGCGATCTATAGGCAGAGGATGTCAAGTTCTTCAGTATTTTGTTGCTCAACGTTAACGTCAGTTTTATAGATGGGATAATACAGTTCGTGTTCTTTGGACTAGACTCCTTTATCAATGCAACAAAATAGTTGTTTGAGAAGCAGTCGATCACACGCCAATGTTGTCTTCTCATTCGGCCCCAATGTGACATCAGCACTATTTAGCAGCGTGCTCAAAAGGAAGGTAAATGTACACAATGTTAACATTGAGGCGATGAAAGGAAATGAATAAATACTTCCAAAGTTTTTGTCTGCTGAAAGAAAGGGCGCGTTCACAGACAGACAAATAACTTCTACATCCACGATATGGAAGGAATAAGTTTAAGTACTTTTTTTTTCAAAATCATGTTTGGTTTGATAATTAACTATAAAAATCAGACATTCTATTAGATTTTTTTCTCTTTTTCCTTTGTCCTTACAAAAGTAGCGTGAAGGGCAATAGTCTAATAATACTATTTCAGGTGACTCTTTCCTCTAATATATAGATCTAGATAAATATTTTGTGTTCGCTTGAAAATGTCGCCCAAAACTCCTCAACAATGCGCTACTTTTCTTCGTTCTCTTTCCTCTTCCTTTTACAATTGTTTTTAGTCCAATATTATTATTGATATTATTATCATTATTATTTACAGCTTCTGATATCTCGGACATCACAACCACTGATATCACAGACATAACCTCTACCTCCGGCCTTACCGCCAGCAAGACCGACAGCGCCCTCACATGCAGCAGCGACGCCAGAATCACTTACAGTTCCTTGAGCTTGCCCAGCGCCAAGGAAAAACTTAAGGACGTCAACCAGTCCCACAATGATGGACCGGAATCTGCCCCTGAGCAAGAGATCATATCGGCCATGGGCAACCTCAGCTTGGACACCGCCTCTGCGGCGAGTCAGACTAAGAGGTGGGTCGACCCAGATGACCCTTACGACCGCGTGAGTGACCCGGTGAAGAAGATCTTCTCCTGCCAGAAGCCAATAGAACCGTACAGATCTGTTGTGTACGCCAACGATCCAGGTTCCCCGCCACTCAGCAGATTCGCCACTGGACACGATGAATACGTTGCAATAGACGAGGCTGTTGCGGTGGATTCTAGTCAATACAAAGACCGCGAAGAGACCATAGGTAAGATATTCACTACACAACGCATGTTTTTTACTTTTTAGCGGCTCTCGAAAGGGGAAAAGACGCTATTAGTTTTGTGCGACCTGTCTGTCAGTCCGTCCGTCCCGTTTAGATCTCAGAATACTAGAAGAGAAAATGAAAATCGGACATCATGATATTTTAGATCATTCAAAGTTCTGATGCAACGGCTACTTTTTTCTAGACCTAGACTTAGATCTTGAATCTAGATTTAGATCTTGAATCTAGATTTAGATCTAAAACTAGGTCTAGATCTATCTAGATCTACTATGTCTAGTTTGTATGACATATGACAATGGAGATATTAATTTTTATTTTGGAGGGGAATGTCTGGTCCAAGTAGACCTACTCCAAGTCTTTCAACTCATTTCTAGCTATTTCATTCCATAACTAAAATTGGTCAAGAATTTTTTTTGTTGCCAATTTATCTAATTTTGTAAGAAGAATAAATCTTTTTTTACTTTCTCTTTATTACATGTAACATGTTATTAATTTTGAATGTATTGATAAGGTTAATAATTATTATTTAAAAAAAAAATATAAGTACGCTAAATGAATATATGGAGATGCTGTGGCTGAGTGGTAAAGCACTTGAAACTAAAAGTCCCGTGTTCGAATCCTGGTGAAGACTCTAGGTAGACCACTTCGGGGGCCGATTTGTAACCTTGTTTAATATTTATTAACTAATAATTTATTACTAGATCTTAATGAGAATCACGTTGTTTTAAAATATTATTTTGTTCTCAAATCACGTGCCGCCAGTTAGAAGAAAAGTGTTCCATTGTCTCTTAAGTCAGAACTTAAGAAGAAAAAAAGCGCTGTGTATTTATGTGGTTGCTCCGACCCCCTTGTGACCTAGATGCTTTGGTTAATAGACGCAGAGGAAGCTGTTGTCTCTCAGGGGTTGATTACAGTTTCTGTTTAAATTGGAATAATGAAGAACATCTGCTTTCTTGTTTGAAGATTTATTGGAACCTGGATGTCGCTTATTAAAAAAACAAAATTAAATAAAACATCTTTACTGGCATGTAAATACATTCTCAAAAAAAAAAAAGTTCTGTTACATAAAATGAACTTTGTATGTGTGTTCATGTTTCTGGAATGTGTGCTGTTGGGCAGGGAGGGGGGTCCTCCTGGTGTACAGCTGAGGACGTCAGGAAATAAAAGCTTAAGTTTTTCTAGACTCACCAGATGCCATTAGGGAAAATGTTTATAATGAGGGCTTACATAGTTAAAAAAAAAAGTTATGAATTAGGGCACTTTTTTTTGTTATTCTAATGTAAACAAAAATAATTTAAACAAAAAAAAACCACATCAACTTTGTTCATTTGAATCCGAGATGTAAAAGTAAGTTCAGACTTGTCCAGTATGTAAAACAATATCTACTCTGTAAGAGAATGAAGAGCTGTAACAGGAAGTATTTTATAACGAAGACTTAGCATACCATTTTATATTAGCAGTACCTAAGAGTTAGATCTATTTCAAAAAGAAATGTTCACAAATTAATGTTCTATAACTCCAGGCACTACAATGTTGCTCTTGTTGACACACTGTGCTGAAAATGTTCTACATGTGCACACTTTCAATAGGTCTTTCTAAAGGGTACACTTTCGTTTTTAAAACTGTTTTGCTAAATGTTTTCATATGTATACAATATAGACAATCAATTTTGAAGAAATCCATGCAAATCTATATTTGCTGTGGCTAGTTAAAAGTCTTAGTGAATGATATGATTTCCGTGTGAGCTTGGTGTGCGACTTGTATCAAATTGTTAGTACGACTATTCTAGGTTCAATCTTAAGTTGTTAAACCCAGAGGCTCTACTCATGATTTCTTTCTCAGAGTTTCCAGCGCCGCCCTTTAGAAGAGTGACTCGTTCTTCAAAATCAGAGGCGGCCACTGTTGCTGGCTCTAGTAGGGATGCTAACCAGGTGATTGGTGGAGGAGATGAGAGCCTAGAGGCTTGGGGAGGATCAAGCCGACCTGCCAATGTCCTTGATCTGGTTAGGACACAGGTACGTAGTTTCTAATTCAAGCATGAGCCCCCCCCCTCCTCCATTATTATTTGACTGGCTTTGTAAAGTGGCTGAGTGATAGAGTATCCCAATGCTGTGTGGAAGATCATATGTTTGAGTCTTGCCGGATATTGAATTTCATTACAAAGTTTCTATTAACTCTCTCGGTCTGTCTGGTACAAAATTTGTAAGACTACCGCGGCTTTACAGATCCTTATTGGGGATTAGTTATGATTACAAGGACCCTTTTTTTTCAATTCTAAACCACTCCAACATTCCCATAAAGAACAGACACAATATAAAGAGTTCATTGAGCGACTACACACAGACGTCTTGAGCGTTTTCACTTACTTGGAATTTGGAACGATTACTCATAGCCCATGACAATGCATGAATCCATCACAAAAAAATAATTAATAAGTTAATCAATTAATAGTAATTAATTTATTTTATATAGAAAATGGAGTTGAACCTTGCAATATTGAGAGATATGACTGATTTATTTATTTTTTCTGTTATTCCCCTTAGATAAGCTTTGTTTAAAAAATGTTTTTATTTTTTATTATTTTGCTTGTACTTCTGATTAGGTTAGGGTTAAGGGACTCTATTTGATATTTAAATTGGTTTCTACGGTGGGTAGGACGGGGGGTTGTATTTGGCCTTGGCTCGTCATCCCGGGCACCCCTGACAGTCTCTCAACTTAGTTTGTCATCCCGGGCATCCCCGACAGTCTCTCAACTTAGTTTGTCAATAAGTGAATCAAGTATAAAACAACTCCTAGATACCCCCTCCCCCCCCCCCCCCCCACTGGTCCACAAATGAGAATGGACCAAAGCGCTCTGAGCATGCTATAAGCATGAAAGTAGCGCTATATAAAAGCTATAAATATATATATATATATATATAATACAGAGTGCAAAAAATCCAACAAAGAACCAGCCATCCAAACCAAACACAAGAAGTGTTGACGTTTAGGCGTCTTTGTAAACAGCGCATAAAGTACTATGATGCATAAATGAGAAACACCGAACAAAGAACCAACATATGACAGATATGACATAGACACGAACGAAAGGCACCTGGTCTTTGTGCTGTGCTGTTCAATGTATTGTAGACCTTCATGCCTGAAATGAAATGGTACAGCATCTCTGGAAAATAAAACTTAAGTTGTACGTCACCCAGTCATCAGCATCATCTGGCCCTTGCGTCTTTAAGTGGCTGTTACGGTTCCAATATCCAAATCCCTTTCCTATCAGAAGCTCTCCTTAGCAGAAACTCAAGAGTGAGCCCGTCCATTGTTTTACGCTGCCCAGACAGCTATTTCTTCGGACAACCATCCTGTTTTCCTGCTCCTTCCACTGTACCTTGAAGGATGACTTACCCATTACCCTGGCAATGTTTCTAACTATAGTTCTTGTTTAAACACAACCGAGGCTTCAAATATTTAGTATAGAGACAGTGCCGTGCTATATCTGGTCAAATTATTTTCTACACGGTATGATTTGTATATTTTAAAGCTAAAGTGTCACTTTTATTCTTTGTAAACTAGAAGATTGAAAGTGAGCAAACGGGAATTGTCTCTAGTCAGTTCTCTTTAGTGATGTGATCAATACAATAGAAACTTAACTAAATTAGAATATTTTTATGTATTTGATTTCATCTTACGCTCACTTCTTTTACTTGCATTTTAAAAAAATATTTCCAAAAATGTATTGCCATGCTGGTTTGAGAGATTCGCTTAATGACTTGAATTCTGGAAATGTTCTTTTAAAATGCAATATCCGGGTAGAGATTTTTTTTTCTCCCTTGCTGTCCTTTCGAATAGTTAGAACATTTATGATCAACATGAAATACTTGCAACATGAAAACATTTGAAGGGAATTGATGGACAAAAAAGAACTATTCTCTTGTAAAAAATATTAAAGTTCATCCAATAAAATCTAGTTTCTTTTTTGTTTCATGTGTGTGTGTGTTTAAAGACCGGATAATGCTATTAGTAAGAAGATTGTCATTTTTTGAACACAAAATTCAGTATAAAAAAATAAAACAATCCTTGGATACATGAAGCACAGTGAAACTTTTCGAGCTTTAAATTTAAAGACAAATATATTACTTTTAGTTTCGTCATAGGAATTGATATAAATATGTCCTCCGTTTTGTGTGTTGACTGCGCTCTTGAGAAAGACATACAACACCCTAAGTAAAGCACTATTTGTCTTAGTGGCTTAATATTTTCTAACGTTGATTTTCAGTTATATTGTTTGCAAGAATTGTTGTTGTAGACTAATTCAGTAATTGACCCTAGCTTGAAATAATATTTCCCTCGTACCTCTGACTATAAGCCGTTAAAAACAGAAAAGAGTCCAACCAAGCAGACGTGTTAGTAACGACATTGTATTAGGTCACTATGACACAGACGTTCACACAACTCTGGGAAATCTTTAACTCAATGTTACCAGCCCTCAAAAGTGACATAAAGAACTGATAGGCGAGGTTGTGATCGTAATGAGAAGAGATTCAACTAGCACTGACCTAGGCTCAAATAAATCGTTGGGTATAACATGGGAATGCCTTTTTTGTATGCTGTTCATTGAGAAATGTTAGTAGTTTGTCATGATGAAATCAGTTTATTGAGAGATGTTAGAAGTTTGTCATGATGTTATCAGTTCATTGAGAGATGTTAGTAGTTTGTCATGATGTTATCAGTTCATTGAGAGATGTTAGAAGTTTGTCATGATGCTATCAGTTCATTGAGAGATATTAGAAGTTTGTCATGATGTTATCAGTCCATTGAGAGATGTTAGAAGTTTGTCATGATGTTATCAGTTCATTGAGAGATGCTAGAAGTTTGTCATGATGTTATCAGTTCATTGAGAGATGTTAGAAGTTTGTCATGATGCTATCTCAATGCTGTTTATTCAGTTCCAATGCTGATTATGTGATACCTTGAACTTTTTTAAGACTTACTTTGAGACAGAAATAAAATGACCAAGGATCCACCATTTTGTTTTTACTCTAGGCTCACTTTGTCTGGATGGAATCTTGTCAACATTAGTTCTCTCAGCTCCCATTTTCGGAGCAATTTGAAACTCTGCACGATTATATACACTGTCGATAACAACGATAAGTCAATGAGGAGAAAAAAACAACAACAATTAACCTTTGAGTCATAATTAATTACTTTTGTTTTATATATAGAGACAGTGAGGCCTACTTAGCAAAGGGGTGATATGTCTTATAATTGTAAAACCACTTGTGTGGTATTTATTCTCACGAAAAAAACACCAACAAATATATATATATACATCATAACACATGTCCGAGGTATTGTTCCCGACGCCTACGTTCTAGATCACTCCGTCCGATATTTTTCTAATGTTTACTTATCGATAGTGATAGTATTTGAATAGTGAGCAGTAGAATGTAGCCAAATAAAGAACCTTTTATTTCACTGTAACAATACAAAGCTCTAGTGATTGGAGAAAGACGTTTCTAACTTCAGTCCAGTGTACAAGAAGTTAACAGTGTTTGTTTTTTACAGCAATAAATTACACACAAATACATTAGATCTACACACGTATTAAATAATAAGAAAAATCATTGAACTGTATGTGCATGTGTATGATTTAACCAAGAGAAGTGTATGACGGATGCTTTGGCTGGAGAGTTTATGATGAAATCACTTTGTGGTCTGTTGTTAATTAAAGTGAAGAGACAGAATTAGGGGGAAGTGAAAGACTACCGGTGACGTGAGGCAGAAAAGACGTGTAGTTTGAATGAGTTGTATCTTGTTTCATTGTTTTCATTTCACTTTGTATTACTACCATAGGCGTAGCCAGGATTTTTTTTCCGGGGGGGGGGTTTGGAAAGGATATTTTTCTCCCCCCGCCCCCCCCCCCCCCGCGAATAAAATATTAATATGTGTGTGTGTGTACATAATCTTGATTAAATTCTGACCCTTCATTCTTTCGGAAGACGTTTATTGTACCATAGAATAGGTTATTCCTGGAGTAAAAGGAAAAATTGACAGCGAGGGGGTCTGGGGGGCGCTAGGAGCTCCCCCAGCGCGGAGCGGAGCCCCGCCGCCAAGCACTATTTCTGGTATTGAAAGCCAACAAAATGCATATTCTGAGGTATCTACAGTGCATTTTAATGCTATTAAAAAGTTTTATTTCAAAAACCTAATGTGCTATTCGTACAGACTTAGACCCTCCCGCGCCGTTAGGCGCATTTGCCGTCAAGCTGCTTCCACAAAAATCTGTTACTGGATGTCTGAAGCCTCTTTCCACCTGCTCTGAGGACCTCCATAAATGTGTGGCGCCAAGTTGTACTAGGATGTCTTTGCAACTCTTATTATGAGTAATTCGCTTTGTCGGAGAACATTTCCCGCAAACCTCACGCGACTCTGTGTCACAATCGTATTAAGGGGTTGACTCTCAGTACGGCATAGGATTTTTCTTGATTAAGACCCGATCTCTATATCTGACTCCTAAAATCTGTCTTAGCCATCTTTGTTGAGCCACATTTAGTGTTATTCAATTTCGGGCAGATGATTATTTAATGCACTTTATTAATGGAGCCCCGCCACTGGTAGAAATGTGTAAACTCTCTTGAATACGCTCTTGGAATTAAATGACTGTAATTTGCTATAGATTTTATATCGAAAAGGGAAGTTTTTTCGTCAAAATCATCTGTTGGGGGTTTTAAACAAAAAAATCTCTGGAATTTTTTTTTTAATTCAAAATCCAATTTAGCTACAATCGTGGTAACTGTAGTTTGCTTTAGAATAATATATGAAGATAGAGGTTTTCCACCTCAAAACGCGCTGTAAGGGGATTATAAACTCAAAACCATCTGGAGGGGTCTTAAACTTTAAAAAAAAGTCATCTGTAAGAGTGGGGTTTAAAACTTAAAAACCACCCAATCGGCTTGGCTACGCTCAAATAATTTTAGTGTGTAATCTGCTTTTTTTTATATTGAGGAGGTATTTTTTAGCATCAAATCCCTCTGAAGGGGGGTTTAAACTAAAAACCCCTTTTGGCGACACTCATAGCATTTTGAGTGCGTAAGTTGCTTTATTTTTTTTACATTGAATATGTATTTTTTAGCTTCAAACCCCGCTGGAGGGGGGTAAAGTCAAAACCCCTTTGACTACATTCATAGAATTTTGAGTGTATAATTTGCTTTGTTTTTAATATTAAAGAGGTATTTTTTTACCTTTAAACCCTGCTGAATGGGGATTTAAACTCAAATCTGAGTCAAAACCCATTTAGCTACGCTCATACAATTTCGAGTGTGTAATTTGCTTTTTTTATATTGAAAATATCGTAAAATTTTAAAGGGGGTTTTGAAATCAAATTATTCCTTAACTGGCTCTTGGAATTTGGGGATTGTCGTTTGCATTTTTTTGCAAAAAATCAGTCACTAAATTCCGTTCAATTTGGTTGAACCCCAACCCCCGCCCCCTGGCTACGCCCATGATTCCTACTGTTACGTGCGCAGCATAGTGCCAATGTGGAATGGTGCGAATGCGTGTTGAAAGGGGAGAGAGAGAGAAAAGAGAGCAAAGAATGGAGTATTGTAAATGAAGTTAGTATGGATATATTATTAATTGTTAATCAAGATGAAAGTCTCCATGATCTACTGTATGTAGGAGTCTGTGTTTGATTCCTAGGCTCATCTGCTCGTAACACCTACATGCATCTAATTTCAAGTTGAAGCTGTGTTTATTTATAAACAAAAAAATGTGATATTTAAGTCAGTTCAAGTTTGTTTGTTCAGATTTATTTCATTAAAAATGTAATCGCCTGCATCGGTTTTAGTTGCACTAGTTGTTTGGAGCTACAAACCAATAACCGAGTAATTACAACATCCCAGTTTTTATTTGGTTTGATGGAAACAGTTTTTATCCCCCATTTCCTTGAATGTTGTCCCCCCCCCACACACACACACCCCGGTCTTTCTGCTTCCGATGGGCACCAGGCATCAATCGTAGAAAAGAATCACTTTCCTAAGTCTTAGAACAACAACTAGACTTAACACTGTACCACAGCTGCTTGCTGCTACTTTCTTGGTTGGTGACATCTTTATCTCATTAGATCTACATGACTAGTTCAGTTTGAACACCGTGACGCTGACAGCGAGATTCTAGGGCGTCTTTCTGTAATCTTCACTATTGTTGTTTGTTCACAATATTCAATGAATTTTGGGAGAAGTCAAGACTGAATTTCACTGAAACATTTATTGAATTGTTGAAGTTCTTTTCCAATCTTGTCAAATACTGGACCGAGTTTCTTACGCTAAGTTTTGATCTTGTCTACAAATTGACTTAGGTTTTGTTTGCTTCTTCCTTTCAAAGCATGGAAATACGGATGTCAATAGTTTCTCGAGGCACCCCGAGGGAAATTCAAAGTAAATGCAGGCAGACACAGACGTAAACACTGTTTCCCTGATTATGATCCAGTTACGTTGTGGTCAGTTTCTGTTGGACACAGCACAATGTTGTTTCTTTTCTAGCTCTATATGCTCCAGTTTTCCATTAAGAGGCGTGTTTGCAAAGCCACAAATAATAATACAATTTTCTTTGACTAAAAGAAGGCAGGTAAAAGTAAAGAAAAAATCAATTTCAATATTTATTAGTTATTTTAAAACAGATTTTATTTGCATAATCATAGATGTCGACTCCTTTGATGAATCATCCTTAACATTATATTATACACTATTTATATTAAATAAAAAAAAGGGGGGGGGCGAAATCTATATAAAAAATTTTGTCTGGCTTCGACACTTTTTTAGCGGCCCCCGAAAGGGGAAAAGACGCTATTAGTTTAGTTTGGCCTGTCAGTCCGTCTGTCTGTCTCTCCGTCCGTCCGTCCCGTTTAAATCTCAGAAAGTAGAAGAGAAAATGAACATTGGACATCATGATATTCTAGATCATACGAAGTTGTGATTCAACGTCTACTTTTTTTCTTTTCCGAAAGTGAACCATCTAATTTTAAAAAGTATCTATGCAAACAGATTTTTCATAAAAATAAACCACTTTTACAACTATTCACTATTTTTAGTAACAAACACGGGAAGCTCTTTAGTAAAGGAGATCACTATTAACCATATTTTTAGCACATTTATGCAAACGGTTTTAGATTTCTTGTCAAACAATTATTTTTTTTTACATTTGTATTGCTTAGTTAAGTAAGTTCTGTCATACTAACTACTACATTTACACACAAAAAATGTTAACTATTTTTAAAGAGAAAAAATCTATTTAGTGTGCATATAAGTTGGACAGAATTTAAAACAATTAATAAGTAGTTTTTTCATTTTATCGCTACGAACTGCAGCGCTACGTACTAATAACGAAACACTCAACCAAAGAGGAAATTATTTTTTTTTTCGGAAATGTATTCTTCTTGAGGATTTGAATAAGAGATTGAACCTTTACAAACAATTCGATCATCATAAGACATCAGTTAGGTCAGGTTCATATCTTACTTCATATTTACTTTCACCTAGCCTTTGGTCTGCTGGACCGCTGGGGCACCACACAAGATCTGTCAACCCCTTTTCTCCATTTTTCTCTGTCATTTGTCTTTGATAGAATTTTATTATGATGTCCTTTCTGAAAATATTTAAAACCTGCCTTTTTACCTGCCTGGGTGGACCTCTTCGAGGACCGATTTTGAGTTTGTTTTTCCACACAAACTGTCTTTGTAACCTTGTTGCTTTTAAATATGAAGAAAAAAATAGACTTGCATTAAAAAGGTTGCCATGCAACGAACATCTTTTTATTTTCTTCCTTTTAAACCCCCATTTTTAATTATTGATACAACGTTTTATTTGCTAGAGAATGGTTGTCAAGGTAATTACCCAATGCCAATGATATTTCTAACGAAAATGCTACCAAAATGTCATTTATTGTATGCACAAAGTTTTGTTCTCTGTAGACAAGTGAAAATCTAGACAGTTGGAATCAAATTGCGCAAAGCATAAAAAAAAACAATGAAAAATGTGTTAAGACATAACTAGTCAGGTTGATGTTTTGTGATATGTCAGACTATAACTTATTTCTACCGATTAGAATTGCAAACAATTTAATGTTGATTGATTATTTTCACCTAAAGACATGCAGATGTTTGCGTGATTTAAAAACATTACCACTTTCTGTTTTATCTTTTGCATTAGAAAACAATGACTCGGAAAATATTTAGTATCAGGTGCAACCAAGATAGAAATTAATTAATGTTTCTCTATTATAAAAAAAAAAATCAAATAAAAAAGAACAAAAAAAAAATAAAACCTCTATGGTCTAGAGAGGCGAAAGGTGTAGTGTTAATGAAATAATCATTCTTACATGTTGTTTCTTTATTATTACTTGTCTTTTGTTACTTGTTACCAAATTGCATTACTTCAGGAACAAAAGTCAGATTATTTGCAGACGATTGCATAATATATAGAAGAATAAAAACAACACAAGACACAGATATTTTACAAAGAGAATTAGATAAATTACAGAAATGGGAATCAAATTGGAGCATGTCTTTCCACCCAGAAAAATGTCAGTTGTTCAGGAGTAACAAAAAAACTAAAACAAATTAATTCTTATCTTATCTTATCTTATATAATACATACGTTACTCAAAAGTAAAGTAGCAATTATACATAAAACACTGAACCATAATCTTCAAATACAAAAACAAAATTTAATAAAATACTCTGAAAGACACAAAAATAAAGGCACATTCCTCGTCCCATATGCTAGGACAAATTTGTACAAATACTCCTTCTTCCCTAGTGCTATTAGAGCAGGGAATGGGTTGCCTGAGCTAGCCAGAAAAACCAGTGACTTGGCAGAATTTAAGTCATTGGTTAATATGCATGACTAAATGCATGACGCGTAGGACGTAATCATCTTCTTTTTTGAAGTAACGTCTGTATTTTATAAGATAAGATAAGATTGTCTTTTCGTTACTTGTCTTTCGTTAGATTTGTGTTGATACTTGTTTGTTGGATGGTCCACTTCTTTTTTTTTTTTCTTAAATGGCTTCCTGTAAGTGCATCTAATGGGCCGACGTATTTTTTATGTGCTTTCTTGATTGATCATCTTCGTAGTGCTGCTTCTGTCTTTCTCTTTGTGTCTAGATATGGAACATGACTTCTCTTTATATGGAACATTTCTTCTCTTTATATGGAACATGACTTCTCTTTATATGGAACATGGCTTTTCAATACATGGAACGTGACTTCTCTATACATGGAACATGACTTCTCTAGCTCTCCTTTGTTCAGTTTTTGGTAATGGAATTTCTCTTTGATTCGTATTGTATTAAATTCTGCATCTCTTTAAATTTCCTAAAAATGTTTAAAAAATAGAAACACATGGCTTTTTATTTCAAAATTTTATAGAATACTTTGTAACCTAAAAAATATTTAAATAGAGTTTTGCATGGAAAGGTTATTGAGTTTAATTTCATGTTTATGGCACCATATTTGTTGTAAACAAATTATTAATGACTGCGTTACAAAAAAAAATCATTTTAACAAAGAATACCAATAGCTTTGTTAGTGGTGACCACGGAAAAATAAAGATGGGTCATATAGGTCGGATCACCAGAAGATGTTCCTTGTGGTTTATGGGTTTGCGAAATTTGTATAAGAAACATCAACTGAAAGAATGTGGACTCTTGTTTCCGAGGGGCGAATAAAATGGACTGATTTGACTCAGCAGTCAATACGTCTGGCGATGTTCCGGTTTCTAGACAATGTCTTTGGGTGACACATATGACCCGCCAACTTGGTCCCAAGGCCCCCAGACGTGCTCTTGATATTGTCCAGGTTAGATTTTGTGGAACGACGTCCGTGATTTTGAGCTGACCGCTTCCTGTCTGTATGGCCAAACGTATGGGCATTTCGTCTTCTTTTTCCAAAGCTCAATCACGTCCTAAGGATTTAGATAAAACACAATTTAGTTTTTCTATAACATTAGGAGAGATCTTCAGTTGTATTTCTTTTGAAGAATGTTTACATTAGCACCCCTCGTTTCCCCCTCCACACACGTTTATTGAGGTGCCATTTCTTTTTCTACCTTGAATTATACTTTGTTTCTCTCTCTCTCTCTCTCTCTCTCTCTTTTAATAAAGCTAATATCAACTTATTCTGCCAGTCTGCCCGGTAAAAATTTTGAACACGCTATTGCTTCCATTTTCCATGATCGGATCAAGTTGAAGCTTTGTACATTTATTTATTGTCAAAGACAACACTTACACCAATTAAAAAAAACAACCAAATAGCTCATTATATAGTGGTAATTCATACTTTTTGTTTGATTTGGAAAATGGAAATAAATCTAATATTTAGATATGTGACTGTAATGTAAACCAACGGTGCTGACTGTGAGATATACTCAGCGACTCAATGTTATGCCATAGAATTATCTCTTGAGGAATGCCTTGTTCTTTTCGCTTTCCTCGGCTGATTTCTTCTTTCGGGACATCGGCCCGACTACCCTTTGTTTTAACATGCGTGTTAGGCTTTAAAATGTATTCCATTGTACACGGTATGGCATAATAAATACAATAATTTTTAACAGTTCCTAGGACGAACAAAGTAAATAAAATATATCTATACAATATACATACATATACACAAAAATATATATATTTGGAGAAATCATTGCAATAGTTTACTGTAGCTACTCCCAACGTTAAACTAAAATACTTCCAAGGATTACATTTGGTTGGATCATTTACGATAGTGTCATTTTGTTATTCTGTTTATATTTTAGTTTCTCGAGTTCGAGGGACATTTGTAAATGTACACACACACACACAATAAAACATAACGTTTGACAAACATTTTTATTATCAGTGTTTTGAGACTTTTTCAAGTGAATAACAAATTCAGTACGAACAGTTTTAAATATAAATGTGCGATGTCTATGATTGACATAATGCAAAATTAAATATTTAGAGACACAACTACATGTAATCACGAAACTGTCAGGCATGGTTGTGAAATTTCATGTAACTGAAACCTGTATTCTTTATGTATGGTTAGAATTGTATGTCAACATCACTATAAGCCATAGTCTGTTAACATTGGATGTCATGTTCTGGTAACATTTGTCAAGTCTAGTGTTTGTGTTGTGTTCTGTTTAATCTGCGTAGATACAGTTTCCTTTCACGACATAGTAGTCGTCAAGAGAGACTGTACCCTCCAGCAAGTAAGCCACGAACTCCAGTTGGAACTCAGCCTTTGTTCCCATATCTAGCTTGATTTCATACCGCACCCAGAACTCCATCCTGCTGACGTCACCAAAAGTACGCAGACGTTGTCTTTGAAGTAAAGGTCCGGAGACGAAGACGTCCAAGTAACTGGAGGGTCCGTACTGGAAGAGGGCGAACTGTATGCACGCTCGGCCGTCGTCCCCGGACGTCAGGAGCGGTGAATAAATGGTGACCGTGACCGGAGTCTTCGATATAGCTGATGGTGCTATTGTTGTTGCTGCAGAGTCAGTGGTCGTAGAGTTGCGTATCCATTGAGGGGAGATATCTTCGGTTGTGAGGCTGCTAAGGTCGTCCCACTCTTTCGATGCGAACAGGAAAGGGTCTAGACCGTTTGAGATTCCACCTACAGGCCCGTCCGGCGTGGATACATTCTGCACGACCCAAGTTGGGCCTGAGCCCGTGGTGGCGTTGCCCAAATTGAAATTGCAGATCCCGAAAGCGAAGTCGCAGTAGTCTATCAAGCCATCTCCCAAGCCACGCTGTATGTGACTTGTGTCTATGGGGCAGTTGTAGAGCATCTGTATTTTCATGACATCGATGTCGCTGAGTCCGAGGCGCTGGCCCAGGCGCAGTGTCTTGCCGTACTTTGGTTTTGGGGTAATCACTGGGTATCGGTGGACTTTACCAGCATCGTAGGCCCCGTAGTGCATGATAGATTCAAAGTCGTAGGGAGTTCCTGTGACAGAAGTGGGACATTATAATTGAAAGTAGATATTTCTTTACATTTGTTTTGTATGTGATAACACAAGACTTAATTTAAGCAGACTGTAGAACTATGTTTTCAGATTTATAACAAAAAGTATGAGATTTTAATTTGCAACGAATGATTTTTAGATTGTCAAGTAAATCGTATTAGGTCTATGATAAGACATTGTCTTCGATTTCAAAGATTAAGGATGAGTACAGGATTTCACATGGAAATAGCAATAACTAAAGCAGAGGTTTTTTAAAAATCTTTTTACTATTTGTTTTAGTTTCAACTCAGTTTTTATTTTTAAAGACTAGACGATTCGTACTGTACAGTGGCATTTTACGTCTCGAGAGACGATCTTTTCAATTTTGCAACTTCTTGACGAAAGAGGCTATTCGTATATTCATAGCTTTAGAGTCTATATTATCTATTAAAAACAACCCTCTATAATTTTTCTTCTATTAGCACGAATTCAGGCATCACGTATGCTAATTCTAAAAGAAAAAAAAAACAAAAAAACAAAAAGTATTTATATTATTTTGTTCTCAAATGTAAACTTAAAATGGATCTATATAGTTAACACAAAATAAAAACTATAAGTCCCGTTTTTTTCATGAGCTACTATTAGGCCAGTAAAATTGTGTGACGGTTCTGTGTACATTTAGAATCTACTCCTTCTGGCGAGGTCTTGAGATTATTTGATACAAGTTTTATGAAGGTTGTTATGTGACTGTTAACTTATTTACTAGTTTAACCCATATATTCAAATATCTTTAAATCCTTGATAAACAACAAAGAGAGATATTTGATCCTAGAGTTCATCTTTGACCAATAATACCGCTATAGACATAGACAGTTTTGTTTTACATTCAGAGCGTTTCTAACATCCTACAGGCTCCCTTCTGCAAAGATCAAAGGAATAGGCTTGAAAGTTTCATCACGATCTGGTCAAGCGATGTTGATTTCTCAAAATAGCATAGATAATGAACATGCATACAGATACAGTACAATTATGTTTTATTCCGTTTCCCGTCTCTCTCTTTCTCTCTCTCTCTTTCTCTCTCTCTCTCTTTCCTTCTCTCCGCTCTCTTTGTCTCTCTCGCTCTTTTATTATTTTCTTTCTATTTAATGTATTTCACATCTTTTTTTCTTTTACTCTCTCTTCTCTCTCTCTCTCTCTCTCTCTGTCTGTCTCTCTCTCTCTCTCTCAACCGAAAGTAATTGTTAGCCATTTTGTTTTTTTTTAATGTTTGGGGGGGAGGGGGGTGTGAACATTATTCCAATGAGAGAGTGTACCGCGGCCGGTTATCTCTTTTTAAACTTCATGTCGTCCATGTTCAACGTTAAAGATAAAGCTTACAAACATGTTTGAATTCTTTCTGTAACTCTATTGTCAGTGAGTTGTCTTTGTATATCCACCACTAGTAGTTGACTGAGATCAGCATCTTTAAATATACCAACAATACAACGTACTTTTGTTTTTACATTTTTATCTATTTAATGCTTTAGAAAATGCGTGAATGACAAATTGCTTTGTAATATATTTTTTTTTGGGGGGAAGGGGGGTCATTGTTTTTCTTGGTTGTTTTTAGCGATCGCTACATTCTTGACCAATTTTTTTGCATAAACTAATCAACATGCTAAAATCATTTTATTTTATGTATATCTATGTCTATAATACATGGTTTTTTTTTATATTTAGGATATTTTTTTTTTTAGCTGGAGTATATACATTCTCCTTTCACCACATAGTAGTCATCAATAGCTACGGAGCCTTCTAGCAAGTTGGCCACAAATTCCAGTCTGAATTCAGCCCGACGTCCTAAATCAATTCTGACCTCATCCCTCGCCCAGTAGTCATGGCTTAATGGTTTATAGTTACGCAGCTCTTGTCTTTGCAGTAAAGGTCCAGAGAGAAACAGCTGCAGGAAGCTGGAAGGTCCTTTCTGGTATATGACGTACTGCACGCAGACCATGCCGTCCTCCCCGGACGTTAGTAGCGGAGAATAGACGGTGGTCGTGTGTGGAGTCCTCGTCGTTGTTGCTTGCATTAACTTTATTTCGTTCTTTAACGTGGTCAGGTTTTCTGTTGGTTGAACTGTCGCTTGGCTGGAAACCTCTTTGCTTGCAATGCTGCTGAAGGCCTCTTCGTCTTTTAAAGATGCGAACAAAAAGGCATCTAGGCCGTTGGTGTATCCTGCGACCGGCCCGTCCAATGTGGGCTCGGTCTGCACCACCCACTTAGCGGCGTAATTAGCGGCGGTGTTTTCTGCCGTAAAGTTACACATCCCCAAGGCGAAGTCGCACCGATCTATCACCCGCTCGTCCATGTCCGAATGTACGTGACTTGTGTCTAGCTGGCAGTTATAGAGAGTCTGAACTTTGATGACGTCGGTTGGACTCAGTCCGACGCGCTGACCCAGACGTAGTGTCCTGCCGTACTTTGGTTTCGGCGTGATGACTGGGTAGCGTTTGACTTGGGCCGAATTGTAGGCTCCGTAGTGCATTATGGAGAGAAAGTCATAGGGGATCCCTGGAGTAATTAGATAGAAGAGGTTTAGCTTAGAGTTCACAAGAGCATTGCTTTTAAAGAATACATTCTACATAAACGATACAGAATGAGTAATCAAACCGATAGGGTATTTGAAAGGGTCCAACTGAGTTTCTCTACAAATAACTATCTTTTTCTTTCCTAATATATTTAATGTACTTGATTATATATGTCTTTATATCAGTATATAGTCTATATTCATCTCTCTGCTTAAGATTACAACAAAATTACTCTCTCACTGTTATTTTCTAATATTGTTTCTAAAACAGTACAACCGAATTTTCACTTATGAAATGATAGGTAATATGTTGCCTTTGATTCATTACCCTGTGAGTCTTGTAGCTAGTTGGAAACAAACGTTGCCAAGGAAACGGAATTCAGCTCAGCGTTTTCAGTCTCATGCTTGATATTGTGAAGCTGCTGCCCATTAAGTCAACGTCCCTAGAGCAGTCTTTGTGACCGCTCTATGTATCTTTCAGACCATCTGCTACCAGTTACTCTCCTCTATGCCAGTGAAGGCAAAATGACGACAGCGTGGTAGATGACGACCAGGTTGCACTGGACCTCAACATTTGGAAGTATTTGTTAGTCATCATCATTTGGACCGTCAGCCATAATTTGGTTTCGGTCTTTTTATCCTCATAAAGCTTTGAAGAAGTATTACCCACAACCAAGCAAGAAGAAGGCGTCCATCTCCAACGTCCTTGTCTGACTTGATGTGGCTGGTCTCTGGGTTGTACTTGTTGAGCTTGTTATTATGGTGTACTTGTGTTCGAATTCTTTTTTTTTTTTTGGTTATTGCAGCCCCTTAGCGAGATAATCGTCACTTGCACGATGGAAATGGTATAAAATTCTCACCATTTTTTAAAATTTTAATACTTTTTGTATTTGCCAGTCATTTTTTCATTTTGTGATGGGGGGGGGAGGGAAATGGTCTTTTTTTCTTAAGTTATTTAGAGAAAAAGTAAAATAATAAAGGAGGTACAGTCCTTTTTTTTTTAATAAAGTTATTTTTATAATGTTTTTCTTGTTCTTTGCTAATGTCACGTTTTTGCTATCATATTTTTTATCATTATTCTTTTCATCTTGCTGTTATGTTGCTGGTTTTTTTTTCCCTGACCCACGATGTCTAATGCAAAATTTGAGCAATGTCCTGATATAAGCATGTTCAACCTTTAAGTCCTATAACATGCCAGCTGCAACTGACTAGAGTGTTTACACTATCAGTCTCCTCAATACAGCCCGTAGTTACATACTTTCACTGACCATCACGTTTAAACGTTCCCGCTTTTGAGTTTGTAAAAAAAACTGATATACTAATTTTTGTTAGCTTTCCATTCACTATTTTGTCATGTCAATAGTACTCAACGAAATACTAAGTGACCTACCCATAGTGTCTATGATTGTTTCGTTCCTGATGTAGAAGTCTCGTATAACGGCCACGTTGGTCTCATTGATGTCTACGTAGAGGTCACGGTCGGGTCGATTCTGCTCGTGGTAGAAGCCCAGCACGTGCAGGATCTCGTGCATGACGATCCCTTTGATTTCACATCCTGGTCCAAGAGTGGAGACCACAGCCCCGCTGTAGGGAGTCAAAAGAAAACCAAACACATTTACGTTCAAGAGGTTATACTGTTTTACTGACCTCGAATAAGTGTATTGATGCAACAACCAAGATCATTAGTACAAGAAATAAAAGATACATACTTCTATTGACGAGAATAAACAATCTCGATAATGCCAGATGGGATGGGTGGTGAACGTGTGCAATACGAGGTCATGTTATACATTTATAAATACATGTCATGTTTTACATTTATAAAAAAAAAAAAAAGAATATCTTTACGCTTAATATTTCGTAGCTTTGTCAGTGTCTGCTGTCAGAATTTTGTGAACTTGTTATTAAGGTGCTTTAAAAAATCTCAATTTTAATGCGGAATTTGTGTTAAGAGTCCAAAAAATTTACACGAATCTATGTCTTTCAAGCCTATTGTAGTTTGTCTCTTCTGAACAAATCATCTGGGCTGTTAATGACATTTTGTAGCAATGTTTTCTCTCACTTATATTGGTGTGTGACACAAACCTTTTAGCCAGTGATACTGTCATATATTTTGCAGGACTTTTTTGTTACATAACTTTATGTGAAAAGTTTTTGTTTACTTTACGTAAGTATGTATAAACTTATCCTTAAATGTTCGAAATTAATATATTTCGGGTTCATTGTATTTCTGACAAAGTCTTTAACTTGTCCAACAATTTTAAGTCGATTTTTTTTTTAAATGCGAAAAAAAATAACCTTGAAATGTCAAGGTTATAGCCTCATTGTATTATCTATTCAAAGGTAGAGGTCAGCGGCACATAGAAAAACACAATAGTTTCCGGGTCTTCAACTTATAAAAATATTTTCCACTTTACTGAAATATTAATGCGTTAAGAAATGGACATTGTTCTTTTGTTTGAACTGTGGGGTGTTTTTTCTTAACATTTGTTTTCACCGAAATTTGTTTTTGTCATAGATTCCCCAAAAATGTAACGTTTAAAATAAAATGGTTAGCTGCTATCTCCTTCAACATCACAAATAGCAAGTGGAAATGTATGAATCATTGAACAGGGTTCACTTGTGAAATGTTTAAAGACTTGGCTTGGATGACTCGTTTAAAGCAAACCTTCTAGCACTCATTTAGTTGTATTCTTTCATTTACTAGACATTTGGTTTGAGATCTTAGTATTATGTGCGTGTGTGTGTGTGTGTGTGTGCGTGGTGTTGGCAGAGGGGTCGGAAAAGTCAAGAGTTTGTGCTTGAAGTCTAAAAATAGAAAAATCACTTCTATAGTGTGTTTTTTCAATAGTTTGACATTTTGATTTTGAAAACTTGTAGGGATGCACAAATTCTAACGATGGCATTAGTTGGTTAATACGTCCTATAATTGTTAATGCGTCCTATAATTGTTAATACGTCCTATAAATGTTAATACGTCCTATAAATGTTAATGCGTCCTATAATTGTTAATGCGTCATATAATTGTTAATACGTCCTATAAATGTTAATGCGTCATATAATTGTTAATACGTCCTGTAATTGTTAATGCGTCCTATAATTGTTAATACGTCCTATAATTGTTAACACGTCCTATAATTGATAATGCGTCCTATAATTGTTAATGCGTCCTATAATTGTAATACATCCTATAATTGTAATACATCCTATAATTGTAATACATCCTATAATTGTAATACATCCTATAATTGTTAATGCGTCCTATAATTGTTAATACATCCTATAATTGTTAATACTTCTTAACATCATCTGCCCCATAGACTGCATGGTCTGAAAGGGGAACTTTACTTTTTTTTTATCAGTCCCATGAATTGCTGGCAAGTTCAAATCAAATACAACATTATTGCATAATAGCAAGAGCAATTAAACAATGTACTTTAAACAATTATGAAGAAGCTTTAATAGTACTTGGAAAACCTTTTTTTTAGCTACCTTTCTTATTACCCTACATTCTCTTTGTTTCTAGCCTTTTTTTTAAAGTTTTTTTCTAATATAATTTTACATTTCATAAGTAGTTTCTATTGTGGTAGTGGTAGTGAGTAACGATAATACTCTGACTACCCCAGTGTTGGAGCAGTAAACTGTTAGTCTTTGTTTCAATGTTTAGACCTAGTTTCAAATAAGCAGCATTGTTTCCACTTGACTGAAATGTATCACCTAACTTACATTGACATACACTGACTCTCGAAATTAAAAGTACTCTAGTTGTATTTCTAATGTCGTGTTGTTGTTGTTGTTTTGACACTATGACTGGTTCTTTCCGTCACAGAGTTTTATCGTGATTAAAATACTTTTTTTATTTCAACTAGTTGATAAACTTTAAATCAACTTGGATGCTTGCGCTCAGGTGTGTGCCTTCATGTGCCATTCTAATGGCAAGGAATACGCTAGAATTGACCCAGATTGAAAGAGCCCAACAATTTCATTAGAAGACACCTCACTTGTTGAATTTCACGGCATTGCCTAACGACAGGAATCAGACATTACCCCGTCAGCTCTAAGGATTCTTGCATGACCTGTTTTCTTTTTCTTTTCGAGAGAAACTAGGTCAGTGACAGCAGTTAAGTTCAGTCCGAGTTTCCGAGAACAGACATTGACGACTTGATTTCAGCTTGTAGCTTTGAAACACAATAAGTACGACTACTGATAAAGAAGAATTCTGATGTGGTGCGTAGAAATGATATGTGCATAACTCTTGAGGAAAAAAAAGATTGGATTGTAAATGGTTTTATTTGAGTTCACGCTTTGTACTTTTTCTGGCTCACCCATACCTCGTACAGCCGTGGTTTTAAGTACCTTAAGTAGCTCTTAGAACCCTGTGTAGCTCTTTACATTGTTTTAAGTACATTGTCTAGCACTTAGAGTACATTGTTTAGCACTTAGAGTACATTGCTCAACACTTAGAGTACATTGTTTAGCACTTGGAGTACATTGTTAAGCACTTAGAGTACATTGTTTAACCCTTAGAGTACATTGTTTAGCACTTAGAGTACATTGTTTAACACTTAGAGTACATTGTTTAGCACTTGGAGTACATTGTTAAGCACTTAGAGTACATTGTTTAACACTTAGAGTACATTGTTTAGCACTTAGAGTACATTTTTAGCACTTAGAGTACATTGTTTAGCACTTAGAGTACATTGTTTAGCACTTAGAGTACATTGTTTAGCACTTAGAGTACATTGTTTAGCACTTAGAGTACATTGTTTAGCACTTAGAGTACATTGTTTAGCACTTAAAGTGCATTGTTTTGCATTTAAAGTACCTTGTGTAGATCTAAACAGTATGTTGTTTGACTCTTACCGAATGTAATATCTCGCGTTCTCCGGTCTTCATCAAGTATTTTCACAGATACAATAAAGGATAAATTTTAAAAAAATGTTTCGATATTTAGGGATAAACATTAATGAACTTACTCCTCTTCAGGGTCAAAACCTATCGGGGAATGGCAGCCCGTTCCTCGTTTAATCCTTAGGTAGTGCTGTTCTGTAGTCCTGGGGATGAACTGGATACATTTGGTTCCATTGCTTTCAACGTCAGTCTCGATCTCGTGCAGTCCCGCCAAGATGGTGGCTCTGGCCGCTGTGGAGTGTTTTAGAAATGTGAGAATCTCCTCTATAAGTGTAATAGAACCACAACTATTGCGCACAATTCTAAGTCAGAATAGAACTATTTTATTTTATACATAAGTCTTATTGTCAGGAGAACATTTTTTTAACAAAATGGGGGGGGGCGGTCAAATAAATATTATCAGTACAAAACATTTAATATTCTTTTTTTTCCCTCAATATTTCGGGTCAGGGTTTGATGATTCAAATAGTCTGGTTGTGTCTGAATATATTTCTAAAACATTTAGTTGTTGCCATTAGCGTTCAATCTTTTTATTGTTATTTATTTAGTTTATAGAAAGTTAGGAACCTTCTGCTGGAGTTCGGTGAGGACAGCAAAGAGGCACTTATAGCCATTCGACAGCTGTGCTGGGTCGGACAATTATCCCACATGGGAGACGATGGCATGCCAAATATGATCTTCTAATGTGAGCTTAAAAGGAGGACGGCGTAACAGAGGTGCCCCTTGTAAGCGTTATATAGATTAACTCAGGCGCCATTTCGCCTTCACTGGCATAGAGGAGAGTAACTGGTAGCAGAGAGAGCGGTCACAAAGACTGTGGGACACACAGTTCAGTTCACGATGATGTCGATAAGCTTTTCTGTAGTTATCGTTAGAACTTATTTTGTGTATTGGAGCTTAGGGCTGACCTTTAATTCTGCTGAAGTGGACTTCTCATTCTCAGGCACCCATTCCATTCGTTTCCGTTTATTACTATGTTCACACACACACACACACACACACACACAGATACACATATATATATATATTAACTTCTGCGTACATTAAACTTGTACGTGTGCCACATTTTTGAAACGCTACCTTACCAAAATTGTTCCAAGTCAAATAAACTATATCCTGCCTTTTAGTCGTATGTTCAACGACATGTTTTTTAGCTTTCTCTTGGGGGTAAACCCGCCCCTGTTGCGCTTGTATGGTCTATTTGTCCGTCTATCCAATTCGTATCCCAAAAACATAAAGGATCGTCAAAAAGCCGACTTAACAATCATCGTGTTCCAACTAGTTGTAACGACAATGTAGTCCATGCATTGGTACATACAAATCTATTGTTTTCAAAACAACCAATGCCTTGCATTTGTACATACAATCAGGGCCGAATTTAAATAAATGGAGGCCGCAGGGCAGGATTTTTGTGGACCCCTACACTTTTTGAAAGCTTTAATAAAAACCCACATATCAATAGTACTACTTTTATTTAAAAGCATGTCATAGTTTAGAAGGAAATATAGTACTTTTACATTGAATCTCATTTCCTTCTTTTTGTATATATATTTTGATTTAAAGGAATGTAAATTTTGGGGTGTAGCACTGACGTAAATCCAGAGCTACTTTTGTGTATTGCAAGCACGCTACAAGTTACATTGTTCCCAGTTCAAAGTTCAAAGTCAGAAAGCACTGCAATGCGGATCAAACCAGACGCCTGCTCCCATACAATAGCGGACAGAAAGGAGAATAAATATTTACAAAATTGAAAAAGAAAGAATTCACTTCGAAACGTCTTTGAGAACAAAATGACGCCCAATTGTGTCTTTCAATGCTTTCGTCCTCCTTTCAACTCGCCACGAAGATTGACTTGCGGTCATCTCCCTTACGGGATAGAGTCCTAGCCAGCGCAGCTGTCGAATAGCAAGTAGTGCTTCTCTACTGTCCATAAAATACTAGCTCTATTCATTGAGAGCCCAGTGAAATAGTTAATGCATTTCTACAGAACTATGACCAGAGCAACTACTTGGTGCTCACAGGCTTGATGTACCTCATATCTACATTTTACATACAATCTGTCCGGAATTGAAGAAAAATTAACTAAATTTCATGGTTTTCTGACTCGTCTTGAGCACTATAAGATGGTCTTTGTGAAGGATATTACGTCTGTGTGTGTGATCTATCGTGCTAACGAACTGCTAACCCATCTACTTAGCCATCTTTGTTCTTTAGAAATGTCTCTCGCATATTTTTCTACCTATAGAATGGTACCTTACTTCAGCAATGTCTAGATTTGTACTATTTTAGATTTCTATGAACCTAAGTAGAGAAGTATAACTTCAACGATATCTGAACATCTCTAGATTGTCTTTGGCCAATCCATCCCATCCATCGCAGTGTACAGCCCATGTACTGGTTTGCTTCAGCACATCCTTTCATTCAGATCTTTAATAAAAAGAAATCCCTGCCAATAGGCTTTGTTTTAAATTTGAATAACTGTACAAATCTTTACGGAGGCGTAGTGGCAGAGCGGTAAAGTGCTTGGCTTCCGAACCGGGGGTCCCTGGTCATAATCCTGGTGAATAAAGCCTTTCTTGGATTATTTTAGAATGAATAGCTCTGAAAGGTCAAGCGTGTAAATAAAAGGGTAGATAAATTATTCACTGATGACACCTCCAGATTTACCATTGGTAATCAATAATTGTAACGTTCTGTATATATCATCATTGTCATTTAGAAGTAGGCTTACTAAAATATCAATATGTTTACGAATATTTAACTGAACATTTAAAAAGTAAATATTTTAATGTTTATTCGAACTAGAAAATGGTTACACATTTGTTTACTATACAATGCTGCATGAATTGTTTTTGTTATGTAACAAATCTAGATACATTCATCATGTAACTTTTAGCAGCCTTAACTGAAGGTTTACTATTCTTGATTTCCCTTGCGGTTTTCTTTACCATAATTACAAATAAACGTGTCACTAACACCACATGATTAAGTGTGAGCGTCACCAAATTAAAACTATCTTTCACAAGCCTTTGCAAGTATTGAACAAAACAATTGTATTGGTATGGTCAAGACGGCTTGCATAATTCATTCTATAAGGAAAAAGGTTGCCACCAAACCTTTGCAAACTACATAATTGGGTGAAATCTGACTAGAAAACAAAAAGCTGATTTAGTTGTTGATGTTAAAAAACGTGGCAGACGGACGAACGGACTCACAGATCAGCAAAACCATCAGCGACCCTTTTCCTTTCAGTTGCCTCTAAATTAGTCGAAAAAAAAACAACTCTCGATGCCATTTAATTTGAACAGTATTGGCAGTTAATCCTTTACTTGCGACCTAAGATCAATATTCATATTGGGGCATTTTTTATTCAACATTTTTCAGCTCTTTGGGCTGCTTTTTTTGTTACTCAATAGCTGTCTGGTTTATTCACAGTACCATAAGGGATTTTGTTTAACGTCGTCGAAGATCATCACTATTTACAAAGTCTATTTCAAGTCACTCTGTCTGTCTGTCTGTCTGGTCAAAGTTGTCACACGTTATTTCCCCCACACCCAATCTCGGGTGAAGTTGAACATTTGCACACTTATTTCCTATACCTGGCAAAAAAAGGAATCTTTTATTAAAAAAATGAGCCAATTGTCAATTAACTATTGGTAATTAATAGTTGATATCGAACAAGGGAAAGAAATTGTACTGACACATGTGGTGGTATTATTTGAACTAGTTCCCTGGAGGAGGCTTGACCCCATGAGTTCGAATTTTTTATGCAATTACAAAGCGATCACGGGGACATTCACACTCTTCTTTCTTCCCCCTACCCCTTCCCTTCCCAACTGGTCCAGATCAAGGGAAAGGATCAAGGTGCACTGAGAAAGCTAAAAGTACGACATAGCGCTAAATAAAAACATTTGGTAAAAATGTATTATTGTTAGACTAGATCTATTACAAATTGAATGACATGACTGATCCAAACTTACTGGTACAACTACACTTACAATAAGCTTCGGGTTGTTTTTTTTTTAAATAATTTTTTTGTTTTTTTGTTGTCTTATCAATTGTGCCAATGATATATGAACGGTCAGATCATGTTGAAATTGAAATCATTGGGTAGGCCTCAGCTTACGTGTAACTTAATGCGTTAAATACGAATGACTCAAAAGGGCTGCTTACGAGTTTTTGTATCTGAAACTCACTTTTAAAATTATTTTTTTCTCTATTTTAATGTTTGACAAACTGTATGGCAACATAAAAGGTAGAAAAACTAAAGTAAACTCGTATCGCTTCTTTCTGTTTCTATTTGAAGTTTTAAATAAATGCATATCTTTTTTAAAAAATGAGTAAAAATAAGCGAAAGGAAAGACAAAAGAGTGTGTAAGGAGGCGGAGAAAGCATGGGCATGGAAACTTTAGGAGATTACTCAAATCCCCTTTGGTGACAAAGACAAAGGATTTGGCATTGAGTCCAGACAAGGTTATAAAGCTGTGTTGTATGTTCAGTGGCCTGTGTGGGCAGTGAATTATTTTGACAAAGCTTCAATCAACTGGCTCTGTCTGTCTGGTACAAAAGTGTGTACACGTTATTTCTCTTACACCCATTCTCGCATCAAGTGGAAACTTCGCACAATTATTCATTGACATAGACAAGGCATGACGACATGGCCTAAATTGTGCCGATGTGCCTAAACTCAAACTCAGACAAGACATGAATTTTCCGATCAAGTTCATACTTTAAACAAGTATTTATTGTACTTAACAAAACATGAATCAATAAACTAAAATACTCAAGTAGTCAATTAATTTTCGGTAATTAAATATTTTGAGATCGAAAAAGGGAAATAACTTGTACATAATTGGTAGATATGGTTTTATGTACGGAGTTCTTCTCTTTTAGATCACCTTTTTTTTTTTAAAGGATTTTTTTTTATATTTTGCTTGTTTGTTATTTGGTTGCTAAACATACACATAGATATTCTGAACGATAAGGTCATATAAAGAAAAAGTGTTTATGTTAGATTGATGTGAGCTAGATAAATTATTTTTTTCACAAAGTTATGTATCGAGCTATTGAACTTGTAGGGCCATTTGTCTTTACAATGATGTAACTTAATAGGGATGGGGTGGGGTGATATGTCATTCTTTGTTTGTTAGTGATTCAGTTATTACCCAGATTGTTTTCTCCAGAAACGGACGCACCCTATTTCATTCTATAAACCAGTGTTTCCCATTTTTTTTCCTGAAAGGAAAATTTCGTACATTTTGAGTATTTAACGGGACACTTTGCTCATTTTTTAAAGAGATTAATTCACGTGGTGGCCTACTAGTTAATTATTCCAGCAGTTCGTGGAACATTTATTCGTGCCTCGCGGAACACTAGGGTTCCGTGGAACACAGTTCGGAAACACTGCTATAAACCCTAATCTCTTCAATGAGACTGTTTCTTTGTTAGATGTATGCTATTCATTTACAGGCCGGGTTTATATCAATACATTACATATATTTCTAAACTAGGGCAAACGATTCCTAAGAGACACCTAATCATCATACCTATAATGTTATATTTTGATAAATAATTATTAATTATAAATATCATTGTAGTATTTTAACTCTTTCTCTCCTTAATTATTTTCCACTTTCCAATGGAATTATTTATTTTGCTCATTTGTGTTTCACTACCATTTTATGATTATAACTTCAATAACTTTTTTGTGTGATATCAGCAGTGCTTTTTTTGTGCCGGTACGCACCGGTACGGCGTACCGGCACCTTTTTCAGTGTGGGAAAAAATTATTACTTATCTTGTATTTTAATGTTTATTATTAATTTATTATATTATTAATTTGTCAAAATTGAATTATTTTAAAATTGCGCGCAATAAGAATTAAAATATAAAATGCGAAACTGCTTTCCATACACACTCGTCATTAGTCATTAACCCATTTCCGGTCATGCTTGTTTTTATGACGTAATGCCTTTAAAATTTCAAAATTTGAATGTAATAATTAAGACTTAAAGAAATTAAAACGAGTGTGGTTAGAAATTGATAATTTAAGAAATAATTATTTTCTTAGCCCACTTTAGAAATGAAGAAAATTTCTGATTTCTTTTTGCATTCAGTGGATGTTCCGACTGGGACTTTGCCGGTAAGTAAGAAAACCAGACTAACTGACGAAATAACGGCCGAAGCCAATGTCACAGAAGAAACCCTAATGGGACTATCGGAACCAAAGCCGTCAGATATCGTTCGTGGTTCCTCTGTTACTTTTGAACAACTGCAGTCTGCAGATGTTGACTGGCCTACCTGCTGGACTTTAGATCAAAGAAATTATTTCCTTGTGAAATATGATTGGCTATCTATCCGTAATAAAAAACTTGGTTGTATCCCTTGCCGAAAAGTTGGCAATCTCGGAGTTGAGGCAAAGATGGGAATGAAGGTATCGAACGAATGGGCCGACAATAAAATAACTTACTTCGGTACTGATCGACAACAACAGCTTATGTCTTTAAGAAAGAAATTATTCGATCATAAAGAAACTGCGGCACACAAAGCTGCGCTTAAGATCCTAACAGAAGCCGAGGCAGCACCTATTGAGAACGTGTTGTTAAAGGCATTAACTCGTGAGAAAATCGTAACTGCAAAGATTTTTCGTACAGCTTACAAAGTAGCCAAAGAAAACCAATCGTTTCATAATTTCGAATCTGAAATAGATTTGCAAGAACTAAACGGAGTTGAAATGGGCCGTATTCTTCATTCAACCAATGCTTGCATAAATGTAGTGAATCACATTAGTTGTGAAATGAGAAAAAAATTGTTCCAAGAAATTGTACGGTCGAACAATAAAATTTCATTGATCATCGACGAATCAACTACGCTTAGCCAAAAATCGACTTTAATTGTGTATATTCGGGTTTGTCTTGCAGACAGTGGAATGACCTCACCAGTAAATTTATTCTTGGATTTGGTAGAACTCGAAAGTGTAACTGCAAATGGAGTTTTTGCTTCTTTACTACACTGCCTTCATTTCTATGGGTTAACAGAAGACTTTCTAAGAAGGAACTTAGTTTCTCTTGCATGTGATGGAGCAGCTGTGATGTTGGGAAGCAAAAGTGGCGTCAAGGCATTGCTAAAAGAAAAGTTTCCATCGGTTCTGGTTTGGCATTGTGCAAATCACCGACTGGAACTCTCCGTTGGTGATGTCGTAAAACAAGTTTCAGGTATCAACAGATTTAAGGCATTCATTGATAAACTGTATGTAGTTTATCATTCTTCACCCAAAAATTGCAGAGAATTGCAAGTATGTGCTCGTTTGTTAGAGGCTGAGTTGTTAAAAATTGGAAGAATGTTAAGCACGCGATGGGTGGCATCCAGCTTCCGTTCTGTTTTAGCAGTTTGGGAAGATTATGAAGTTTTGGTACAACATTTTGAAGAAGCAAAACTTGACTCAACCAGAGACAAAAAAGATCAATGCATGTATGAAGGTTTGCAGCGAAAGATTACTTCTACTGAATTTGTACTAGACCTCGGATTGATGTGCGATGCGCTCCAAGAATTGTCAGAGTTAAGTTTGGATTTGCAAGAGCGCAACATAGACATCTACAAAGCAGATAAAAAAATCAAGGCTGTTATACAGATTTTTGAAGAAAGGCAAATTATTCCAGGCCCTTATTATAAAATTGCGGCCACTGCTGTAGATAGTAACCTTTTCAAAGGAGTTTCACTTCACACCAAAAACTGTACCAGTGATCCACCAATTGACGTAAAAGCTTTTTACAAAAAACTACAAGAATCAATTGAACAAAGGTTGCTTTCTAGTGAAGATGCTGAGTTGGCATATTGGGCTCGAGTGCTCGATACAAAGCAATGGCCGGACAACATTGGTACTCACTTAACATTTGGCGAAACAGAAATGAGAAACTTGTCAACAAGATTGCAATTAAACGAAAGAATAATGATTCGCGGATTTCGTGAATATCTCATCGAAAAAAACATTCCGGATAAACTACTTCCTTTGCAAATTGCTCTCAGTACAATCCCAATTTCTTCAAGTGAAGCCGAAAGAGGATTTTCGCAAATGAATCTTATCATCACCCCGACAAGAAGTTCATTGATGACAACAACTGTATCTTCACTGTTATTTATCAGATTAGTTGGACCACCACTCGTACGTTTTGACCCAACAAGATACGTTGAATCATGGTTGCTTAGAGGCAGACATTCAGCCACAGATACCAACAGCAAAGAACGCAGTCGGGAGGATACGTCAGATAAGAACTTGATCAAACTTTGGAATTTATTATGAATAATTTATTCAACATTTGTATTTTATTTTAGTTTTTAACAGGGTTCTTTCCTATAAAACACAAGAGAACTTAACACAATTTTTTTAAAGTAAATCAAGAATAACTTGAATAAGTTGTTACTTAAATTTTTACAATCATAACAAATGTTTACGGTATACTAATAAAGTAATAATAAAACAATTTAAGTTGGTTAATTATAAAATAAAATTGTTTTAGACATTATTTTAGTATCTTTGCAGTTGTGATTTAACTTGTGCATCGATGTGCGAACTGGTATAGTTAAAAGTTAGGCAAACCATCACTGAGTACCGGCACCTATTTTGTTACAAAAAAAGCACTGGATATCAGGGATGTTATATAAGGTATATAATTATAGAAGAATGCTTGCTTTTTTTTTATATGACACAAATTAAAGTTTTGTAAAACAAAAATTTATTTAATTTAATGGGGTCAAATTCAACGTTGGTATCGTCAGTTAGGTGTGAAAGAGTTAAATGGCATCTATAGGTGGGCTCTGGGTTTCACTAATCGAACCCTGACAATAAACGTTTTATTCTTATTAAGCTATGTGATTATGTCTTTTAGTCCAACTCTGGCTGAACTTGTGGATGTCACCAATCACCAGTTTCGCGTGTTAAGTTCTGGTACTTACTGTCCGGGTAGTCGTTGTCCACTACGAAAGGCACGATGCCGTCTTTCCAGTGCATTGACTTGTTCCTGATGGCGTTCCTGTGTAGCGGGATCTCTACGTCCCCCAGAATAAACACTGGTCTGTCTGGTACTTTGGGCTGGACGCTGTCGCTACGTGCTTGGGCCACGTTGGCCTTCTCCGGGGAAGAAATGCCAACTCCTTGATGGGTATCCTCTAAGGTGGGCCGGCATGTCACCGAGACGACCAGTAGGGCCAGCAGCACTAACCCTGAGGTGTAAGTGAATACATTCACGGCCATGTCCTTAGACACTGGGTGTTTGTTATTCACTGATGAAATGTTAAAGATTTTTTTTTGATCTTACTCTAGTTGCAGTTGATACGTTAATGCTCGATGATGTTTCGGTCAAATGTTGATAAATTCTCTTCATGACCCAATAAGTCAGCACCTCGTTGATAACAAACCCAAATCAGAAAGGTTTTCACTTCTCAGTGGTGTATCCAGTAGAGACAATGTGTTCTATCAGCTATTTTCATTGTTCGACAGGAG
This sequence comes from Biomphalaria sudanica, assembly GCA_036873155.1. Taxonomy (NCBI): domain Eukaryota; kingdom Metazoa; phylum Mollusca; class Gastropoda; family Planorbidae; genus Biomphalaria; species Biomphalaria sudanica. Next base: position 962,675 of record JAZGLO010004004.1, read on the forward strand.
AATCTCTTTTTTTCCGCAGAATACTTTTATAAGGCCATAAACAATTTTCTTAGGTCATAAAAACTTTTGTTAGGTCATAAAAAAATGTTAGGTCATAAAAAACTTTTACTAGGTCTTGAAAAAATGTATTAGGTCATTAACAGTTTTGTTAGGTCATAAAACTTTTTTTTAGGTAAATAAAAAATTGTTTCGTCATAAAAAACATTTGTTAGGTCATAAAAAAGAAATATGTTTTATTTGGTCATCAACAGTTTTGTTGGGCCATAAGAAGTTTTTTTAGGTCATAAAAAAAAAACTTTTGTTGAGCCTTACAGAATTTCGTTTCGCCATAAAATATTTGTGTTGACCCCCTCAATTTTTTTTTACTGGCCATAAGGATGCACAAATGAAACGTTTTGGAATAAAATTTGTTTCGAATAAAATGCAAATGTTGTTTACCCATAAAGTAGTCTTATTTTTGAGACTTCATTTAATAGAATTGTATCACTTCCCCTTTGCTTAGAACTCTTCACAATCTAAAACATAACTAAATAAAGATCACTTCACAAGGCATTACAAATTATGCTTCAATAATTTGTATACTTGCTGATTTCAAATACTGTTTGTCCAGATAGTCGCTTTTTTTGTTTTGTTTTTGTTTGTTTGTTTGTTTGTTTCTTGCTCTAGTGTCATATTCAACTTTCCAAACTAGAAAGCTTAGATTTGTGGATACGCCCTTAAAAAAAACTTTAAAAAAAAACACATCAATATGTGTTTAATATTCTTGACCTTAAAATCTAAATCTTTATCTAAATTGTGTTATCAAACTGTGTACTTGTGTACTGGCTTGTCTCTGTGTGTAGTATACATTTTATCACCAATGTAGGGGAAACTTGGGATATACAACTATTTGATATTGGTTGATATGGCAGTCTATTGGGGTCAAACATATTCAAATCACCTTTCAAATATTTGATAGTGACAACTAGATAGCTATGTCTCTAATGTGTTCGACTTTCAATCAAAATTTGCTGAATGAAAACAAACTTCACAATACGTTCAGGAAGAACTAATGATGTCAATTGAATTTCACTTTCGGTACAAACACGAGAACTAGAACTCTTTGTTGCAAGTGTCCAATCAAATGTGGCCCGCTCTTCGTCTCAGTCGAAATATTATTACATGGCTAGAAATCATTTGATCAAAATCAATGCAATGCAAATTCGATTTTATCTTTTGTTAGATGTCCTAAAAAATTGTTTACTTGAGATCGAAACTAGTTTTGGTTACACTATTGGAATTAGATCAAACTGTACTCTTGTTTTGGGGAGGATTGTTTCCTTTTTCTTCTTGCCATAGATGTACAACATTTAGTTGTAGACAATGTATGTGCATTAACCTCCTGTCATCTGTTATCTAGCTGACTCCTGTCAGGAATACTTCCACAAAGGCATGCTACTGTTATCTAGCTGACTCCTGTCAGGAATACTTCCACAAAGGCATGTTATTGTTATCTAGCTGACTCCTGTCAGGAATACAACCACAAAGGCATGTTATTGTTATCTAGCTGACTCCTGTCAGGAATACTTCCACAAAGGCATGTTATTGTTATCTAGCTGACTCCTGTCAGGAATACTTCCAAAAAGGCATGTTATTGTTATCTAGCTGACTCCTGTTAGGAATACTTCCACAAAGGCATGTTATGGTTATTTAGCTGACTCCTGTCAGGAATACTTCCACAAAGGCATGTTATTGTTATCTAGCTGACTCCTGTTAGGAATACTTCCACAAAGGCATGTTATTGTTATCTAGCTGACTCCTGTCAGGAATACTTCCAAAAAGGCATGTTATTGTTATAATACGTCCTCAAAGGCATGTGTGGTGAAATAGTTACTATTTTTTTTTGTGGAACGTCGTGAGAATGTGTTCACAACATTGATTAAGTGTGCTACTGTCCAAGTCTCTTTCGTCAGTTCATGTGTCGTTCTAGTTTAATAAAGCCTTGTTTTAGGTTACTCGTCTGTGTCCCTTTATTTCTTATTACAATGGGATGCCAGAGTACGTCCATTCTAACAGAGGTACGTCCTCTATGTCGAAAGAGGTGCAAATTGAACGACTATTCAGTTTGTTTTAGGTTACTCTTCAGTGTCCCTTTATTTCTTATTACAGCATGCTACTGTTATCGAGCAGACTCCTGTCAGGAATACTTACTCAAAGGCATGCTACTGTTATCTAGCTTACTCCTGTCAGGATTACATCCACAATGGCAATGACTTCATGTGACTAGTAACATTTGTATACTAATCTGTTGACATGACGTTATAGGCTTTAAGATACGATGATAAATATCAGCTGATACGTGCTAGGAATTTAAATGTGTTGCCAGAACACTGTTACACAAAACACTGATACGTTTTATACATAAAGTTTGTTTTCTTGAAGTATGTATTCATTGTCTAACACATGTGTATGTAAGTGTGAGAGAGGAGAGGGTAGCTGGTCCAGACAAGTGGTAGGATTAATAGGATCATAGCGCGTTGAGAAAGGTTAAAAGCATGAAATTGCGCTAAACCAAAAAAAATTGGTAAAACTTTTTCTATTCGCACAGATTAGTTCCATTAGAAATTTCATTAGATGACTGATCCAAACTAATTGATACAACTACGCTAATATCAGATTTATGTTTTTTTTAAGTATTTTTTTTTTACGTTTTTCTTGTTGTTTTTAATATAAATGGGTGACTGTTTTTTAATTTTTACGACAAATTTTTGGAAAAGAAGAAAATCAAGTTTTGTCTTTGTGACTAATTTACTTGCAGAGCGACAATTGATGATGGCGAAAGGGAGTTCTGGCTGGGACCTCTCTTATACATCAATCGTTTGAGCTCTAGGCATGTAAGCCTGCTTGAACAACCGTTCCGTCAGGAAGAGATCCAAGTCAATGCCTATGTAAATCATTGCTATTTCCGATATATCTGGCACTCCGGGCGCATGGACTAAAATGCATGGCCGAGTATACCGTGAACCTCTGCCATTTTCCTATGCTGTACCAAGCTAACCGTGCAGGACTCGCCATTAGTGTAACGGTCCCTTGAGGAACGGCGCATGGATTATCGACAGAGACGTGGAAGCTCTTTTTCAACTCCGCACCGTGCAATGGGAAAGTTCTCGCCTACCCGTGGACACTCCCACAGGAGTTTTGTTTTGCTATTCATTTAGCCCAGGGGTCTCAAACACGTGGCCCGCGGGCCATTTGTGGCCCGCCAAACTATTTTGTGTGGCCCGCGGCCACGTTCGCGAATTTAAAAAGAAATTAGATAAAATTTACAATGACCACATATAAGCCGTGAAATGATTTACAACTGCACAAATCAGTAAATGAGGTGTCACTGTTGACCACCGACCGCTGGCCGCTAGCGGCTAGAATCTGGCCACCATTATACCACTGCTCCGACCATTTGGCCATGTGGCTAATCAGGCCACGCGGCTAGCGATACAAGAGAAAGAAAGGGAGATGGGGAGGGATGGGGTACATGTGTCAAGATTCTGTGAAAGCAAGCTTTGTTGTTAGCGAGATGATAGCAAAGGCATCACGACCATTCACTGAAGGCCAGTTTGTAAAAGAGTATATGCTACAGGCGTGTGAAATTATCTGCCCCGAGAAAAAGAAGCTCTTCGAAGGCATAAGTTTGTCTGCGAACACAGTTGCATTCAGGATCACCGAGTAAGCTGATTTAGAAACGGAATACGGAGAGTTGCTGTATCATACGGAAGTCAAATGGTTGAGTCGTGGAAAAGTGCTGCAGAGATTTTTCTTAACTTAGCGGGAAATAGCGTTGTTCATGGCAATGAAAGACGGAGACATACCTCAGCTCAGTGACCCAATGTTTTTGTCGGATCTTTCTTTTCTTTCTGACATCACGCAACATCTCAGTGCACTCAATTCACAACTACAGGGCACAAAGCAGCTGATTACCGTGATGTTTGACCACATCAAATCATTCAGATACAAACTGACTTTGTGGGCCACTCAGCTGGCAGATGGAAACCTGGCTCATTTCTCTTTTCTACAGAGCATAACGGTTGAACTACAGCACCTGAAAGACTACGTAGACATCCTCTTCAGACTACTTGAAGATTTTGAACACCGCTTTCAGCAATTCACTGCTCTCGAACCACAGTTTTTCCTTGTTTCCACTCAGTTCGCAGTTGACGTGAAAAACGTTCCAGAGGAAGTCCAGATGGAACTACATTACCTGCAGTGTGACACTGTTCTGAAGCAAAAATACGCTGATGTTGGCGTTCCAGATTTCTACCAGTTTCTTCCCATAGAGAAGTTTACAAAATTATTCTGCGCAACTGCTAGAATACTAGCGATGTTTGGGGGTACGTACGTTTGCGAACAGTTTTTTTTACAGAATGAAGATCAACAAAATAGCATTACGACCAAGACTGACTGATGAGCATCTGAGAGCAACCTTGCGGCTTGCCACTACACGCGACTTCAGGCCTAACGTCGATGGTCTGGTCTCTGCCAAACGCTCTCAGCTGAGTGGACAGAAACATGTATTAAGCCTAGTAATTATAGTTGGGGTTTTTTTTTGGTGGGGAACTACAGTTTCTGCTTTTTTATAAGTGACAGAGACAACGTCAACTTATTTTAGTAAACTAACCTGCCTGGGCATGTATAAACTAGACTAAATGTAACGAATAATTATAAAAACTTTATTTTAGCATTTAACAGTACTGTTTGTAAAATTTAATGAAAAAATATTCTCTTTTCGTGGTGCGGCCCGCTGACTGATTATTACTTTCCACTGTGGCCCACATGCCGATATGAGTTTGAGACCCCTGATTTAGCCTAATCACTTCATCAAATGATCGTTTCCACCCGAGTGCCAGGTTGAGGCAGAAATAGCATACCCGGGTATACATCCACCTACATTTCAACTGGTCCCCCGCTGTTTGACTTTTTTTCTAACCTCATTGACCTAAATATGTGCAGCTCTCAACCTTTTGTTATCACTTCACACTGAAGAGTTCATTTAAATGTTCGTCACGTGATCTGACTTGATAAGCTAACAAGAACATCATCATCAAGTTTGTCTTTTAAATTGAGTTCATTTCATATCTTTAAAAAAATCTTTTGTTGTACACAAAATAGTAATCACATTTTATAAGAAGAATTTGTATTGTCTCAGGAGGAAAAAAAGCGACATTTCATCTTTAAAGTTTGGAAACCAAATTAATTCTACAGCATGATACTGCTTTTGTTTTACTAAGCTTATTACTCACTCTGTTTGTCTGTCTGGTAAAAAGTTTGTACCCTTTTTTTCTCCGACACCCAATCTCGGACCAAGCTGAAATTTTGTAAATTATTTCTTGCACCTGACAACACAAGAATCCATAAAATAAAAATAACCAATTACTTAATAAACTATTTTAATTAATTAATGTGTTTGATATCTCGAAGAAGGGAAAGAAATAGTAATTGACTGAAGTAGCGGTATTAGCTGAATTAGCCCCCTTTTATTAGGTCGCCGCTTTAAAGTAATTTTAAAACAAACAATAGATAACTATACAATCTTCTTTTTCTATAAGCATCTCACTAGCAGAGTGGTTAGTATATCGGCTTGAGGAGGTTCTTGCCATGCGTTCGAATTCAGGTCGTCCCTCTCCCCCCTTTTTTTAATGCTTTAAAAAAAAACGATTATAGTAAAATTCCCCCATATATCCCTTTCTTTCTCTCTTCCCCCCTTATATTTTCTCTACTGGTCCAGACAAGTGATAGGATCACAGCGTAGTGAGAAAGCTAAAAGCATGAAATAGCGTAAAACAAAAACAATTGGTAAAAAATGTTCTAATCGCACAGATTTATTGTTGTTGGTCTAGACCTATTACATGACTGATGCAAATTAATTGATGCAACTATACTTGGTATGAACTTTTATTTTTTTTATTTTTTATAAAGCATGTTTTTTTGTTGTTGTTGTTTTTTGTTAATGGATTTGAAAACAATATAATTTTTTTAATCATAAAACTCCTCCATGTCTTCTAGCTTACAGCATCATGGATCTAGAGCACAAAAAAATTAGATAGCTCTCTCTAGACCCATCAGTTTCCTATTGCACATGTTTCCACTGTGGTCAGTCCTATTCATGTGTCGATGGATTGTGATCGTTTTAGAACAGTTTAAGTAATTGTTTCATTACAATTCCTGTCGATCCATTGCCATTTGTATTTGGTCTTGTCTTACACCTCCTAGGATGTTGTGCTATTATATGTACCCAATACTTGTCTTACACCTCCTAAAATGTTGTGCTGTTATATGGACCCAATACTTGTCTTACACCTCCTAGAATGTTGTGCTGTTATATGCACCCAATACTTGTCTTACACCTCCTTGAATGTTGTGCTGTTATATGCACCCAATACTTGTCTTACACCTCCTAGAATGATGTGCTGTTATATATACCCAATACTTGTCTTACACCTCCTAGAATGTTGTGCTGTTATATGTACCGAATACTTGTCTTACACCTCCTAGGATGTTGTGCTGTTATATGGACCCAAAATTTGTCTTACACCTCCTAGGATGTTGTGCTGTTATATGTACCCAATACGTTCATGTCATGTATTGCTGTACTAATTATGTTTTCAATTCTTCATTGTCCTAGCGTGTTGTCCAATTACATATACTCAATGTTCCTTTGTCCTAGCGTGTTGTCTCTCTACATATACTCAATGCTGTGTTGTCCTATTACATATACTCAATGCTGTGTTGTCCTATTACATATACTCAATGCTGTGTTGTCCTATTACATATACTCAATGCTGTGTTGTCCTATTACATATACTCAATGCTGTGTTGTCCTATTACATATACTCAATGCTGTGTTGTCCTATTACATATACTCAATGCTGTGTTGTCCTATTACATATATTCAATCTTCCCTTGTCCTATGGTGTTTTGCTGTTATTGGTAATTAACACTTCGTTTTGCCTCGATTTGATGTTCTCTTTTGTGTACTTAACATTCTGTTTCAAGATTTCTTCTCTGTGTTGATGCTTTACAGAAAGGGGTGGAGCAGATGTATGCTGTAGCGCCATTGCCCTGGTGTCCACATCTGACTGAAGTCACTCCATTGCCTGCTTCCAGCATTAATGTTCATGAAATTTGCAGTACTTGTGGTGACCAGACCGAGAACTGGATCTGTCTAGCTTGTTACACTGTAGGTGGATGTTCTTTTTAATAAATATTTCATGACTTGTTTATAACTGTTCAAACATTATTATTTAACTTCTATCACTGTGATATTGAAATTGATTTAAAATGTCTAACTATATGATGTTAAGTAAATTTCCAAATATTTTAATCAACACCTTACATGTAGAACATGAATGTTTAGTAAAGAGAAACTATGAGTTAAAGCTGGACAGCTGCTGATGCTGTGCTTTATATAAAAGTACTTTTTTCCCCTGTCAACATCAGTTTGAGTAATAAAGTAAAGAGGCTGAGATAAAGGACAGAATGACTAGATAAATATTGGACAGGAAAAGACAGAATGACTAGATAAATATTGGACAGAGAAGGACAGAATGACTAGATAAATATTGGACAGAGAAGGACAGAATGACTAGATAAATATTGGACAGAGAAGGACAGAATGACTAGATAAATATGGGACAGAGAAGGACAGAATGACTAGATAAATATTGGACAGAGAAGGACAGAATGACTAGATAAATATTGGACAGAGAAGGACAGAATGACTAGATAAATATGGGACAGAGAAGGACAGAATGACTAGATAAATATTGGACAGGAAAAGACAGAATGACTAGATAAATATTGGACAGAGAAGGACAGAATGACTAGATAAATATGGGACAGAGAAGGACAGAATGACTAGATAAATATTGGACAGAAAAGGACAGAATGACTAGATAAATATTGGACAGAGAAGGACTGAATGACTAGATAAATATTGGACAGAGAAGGACAGAATGACTAGATAAATATGGGACAGAGAAGGACAGAATGACTAGATAAATATTGGACAGAAAAGGACAGAATGACTAGATAAATATTGGACAGAAAAGGACAGAATGACTAGATAAATATTGGACAGAGAAGGACAGAATGACTAGATAAATATGGGACAGAGAAGGACAGAATGACTAGATAAATATTGGACAGAGAAGGACAGAATGACTAGATAAATATGGGACAGAGAAGGACAGAATGACTAGATAAATATGGGACAGAGAAGGACAGAAAGACTAGATAAATATGGGACAGAAAAGGACAGAATGACTAGATAAATATTGGACAGAGAAGGACAGAATGACTAGATAAATATGGGACAGAGAAGGACAGAATGACTAGATAAATATTGGACAGAGAAGGACAGAATGACTAGATAAATATTGGACAGAGAAGGACAGAATGACTAGATAAATATGGGACAGAAAAGGACAGAATGACTAGATAAATATTGGACAGAGAAGGACAGAATGACTAGATAAATATGGGACAGAGAAGGACAGAATGACTAGATAAATATTGGACAGAGAAGGACAAGAATGACTAGATAAATATGGGACAGAGAAGGACATGAATGACTAGATAAATATGGGACAGAAAAGGACATGAATGACTAGATAAATATGGGACAGAGAAGGACATGAATGACTAGATAAATATGGGACAGAGAAGGACATGAATGACTAGATAAATATTGGACAGAGAAGGACATGAATGACTAGATAAATATGGGACAGAGAAGGACATGAATGACTAGATAAATATTGGACAGAGAAGGACATGAATGACTAGATAAATATGGGACAGAGAAGGACAGAATGACTAGATAAATATGGGACAGAGAAGGACATGGATGACTAGATAAATATTGGACAGAGAAGGACAGAATGACTAGATTATATGGGACCTAGAAGGACAGAATGACTAAATAAATATTGGACAGAGAAGGACATGAATGACTAGATAAATATGGGACAGAGAAGGACAGAATGACTAGATAAATATGGGACAGAGAAGGACATGGATGACTAGATAAATATTGGACAGAGAAGGACATGAATGAGGAAGCTGAACAAGAAGTTGAACATGCAGAAGATAAGACTTTGGTCTGATGGCAAGACAGTTGTTTTTCCTCTGTACTTTCTAGCTCTGCCTCTGAGACTTGGTGTTTCATTCATGTTTCATAAAGGTAATTAAAAAAAAACACACATAGACATTGTAATAACACTGGTCTGTAGATAAGTCAATTTTAAAAGTACGTACTTTTAGGTCTAAAAGTACGTTTTCTTCCTAAAAGTTTTGCTGCAGTGATTAAAAGTTGGGATTATATTTCATATTTTCACTTTTTTTATACTGAAGACTTCCTTAGTTCCTAGAAAGTACTTCCCCAAAAACTGTATTGTGTATAAACCAGCCTGTGAACATCACTGAGGCCATTGCTATCTAATTTCCAATTTTCATTTCCTTACTTCACTTTCATTTCCTAAACTTGTTCTATTTCTCAGGTTCTGTGCAGCAGATTTGTATCTGGACATATGCTGCAACACAAAGAGGAATCAGGCCACAACCTGGCACTCAGTTTCTCTGACCTGAGTGTCTGGTGCTATGCTTGTGATAGTTATGTGGACAATGAGGTATGAGCTGGAAATAGTTGGTTGATGGTTTTCACTGGAATGTTTCATTTCATTATCTCTTCTAAACTAATATTATCTTTGAAATAAGATGGTTTCATTAGTTTGATGATTATAGCATATGTTGGGTCTGCTGAAGTATATAGTCACACCTTAAAATACATTTCTTGAAGCTTGTTGAAAATAAAATGGATGGATTAGTTTTGCATATGTTCTCTTTGATCTCACAGATTATAACTGAAGTGATGAACAAAAAAAAAAGTATATTGTCTTCCTAAACTATGTAAAATTCTGATGTATAAAGAAGATTCTCATCTATTCTAAAATTTTTCAAATAAAATAGAATTTTTTAGCTTGAGACCATCATTTGAAATATTTTTCAATGATGGAATAAGAAAGTATTTAACATGAAACTTCATTTTTCTAGAAGTGTAAAAAATAATAGAACTTTCCTTTTTGTCCCATGTTATTTATAATGAATGGTATGTACTCTGGCCAATTAGACATGACAAAAACATGCCAACTCTTTGATAGAAATGGTTGTCTGGTTGTACGGTATGTGTGCAGCACATACCAGGACTGTCGTTCGGTCGTCTCCCTGGTCCAGGGTACATACCCTGCCCACTGCTACCCCCGTCATGCTGTGGGAGGTTTGAAGTAAATGATCTTGAACTCTGAAGGAATATCCGTAACATGTAGAAACAATTTTATAAAAACAATTTTATATATGGTTGGACATTTATATTTGTTGTGAAATAATTCTTGTAAGACAAAAGTCTAAATGATTCTATATTTTGTTTAATGCATGCATTCTGTCAAAGAAATGATTAAAATTATCTATTAACTTCTTTTAATGTTCAAGAATATTTGTTTTTCATCAACTGTTTTTTTTTTTTGTTTTATTTAGGTTCTTTTGCCCATAAAGAGTTCTGCTCACCTCAGCAAGTTTGGGGAAACACTTTGATGGTCAAGACTTTCAGATGCTCTCTATAGTAGCATTTGATTTTCTTTTTCACAGCTCTATTTCTATGTGGTCCTACAGAGTTTCATGATCAGCTATTTGCTCTATTATCAACTTGATTAATTATTTACTGTGTTCCAAGATATCCAGATAACAAATTTGTATTCAGAAGTTCTAACATCAGTATGTTGGGCCCCCCCCCTCCCCGCTATTGTTGCCAACCATTTTTAGATTTAATTTTTGTTTTTTTCTTGTTTAAGAGGAGGCCAAAAAAGTTGTCAATTGTTTGAGTGGATTGATATAAGAAAAGATACCACAGAATTTTAATCTAAAGAAATGTGAACCCCTGAACTTTATAAATAGAACATTAGCAGTGGTAGAACCATAGTGCTCCTAACACAAGTAGCATGCAGCTATTTCTATAGCACTGTTAGTTAAGAGGTCCTACCAGTATGTTTCTGTTGATATTTTTGCAATCTCAGTAATCCCTTAGTTATTTCCCTTGATAAGATCATTTTTTCAACATCATGAATGATTGATGGCTTAATGGTCTATGACACACAGGGGATATAACTACCACACCAGCTACCTTCAATTAATTATGAATACTCATTTACTCAGATGTCTCTCTCTTTCTAGAGCTGTATACAACCCTATTGTTTATGTGAACCTCTTGTATCCGGTGAAAGGTAGAAATATTTTTATAATACTTTCATTGTTTTAATTCACATACAGATAGTTGTTTAGATATCTTTGTTTTAGGTAATGGTACTTTTTATCTCTTTAAAACATCTTTACATTTTCCCCCCTAAGATGAACTAGTCTAAGTGAGTCAGTGTTTTGTGGTATATCTTTTCTTCAAAGTGCATTTATTTTTATTTTTTTGGTTGCAGCTTTAAAACTTTTATGAATGTTAAACAAGATTTTAAAGGTTCTCAATTTGCTTTTTCACAAGGTGATTTTAAGGGATTGCATAAAAAATGTTGTGACTTTTCCTATGTCTGTAATAACCTTAGAAAAATTTTTCTTTGGTGGCTCTGGCAAATTAATTTTTTTTTTTGTTTCTGGAGGACACAAAAAACTTGTTTCAACTTACACATCTGCAGAACGATGAAATTATTTAAATAGAATGACTTTCAATTACAATATGTAATAGAATTGATTGGATAATAAGGATAAAGGTTTGATAAATTTTATGTGAAAAACTAAAAAGACTTATTTTATTTGTAGCAATTATTAAGAATTCTGTTACTTCATCACTTTGATCACAATTACAATAAATTAGTTTTGTTTTCTCAGTAGGTTTCATTTAATCAATTCATATGTATCACTATAGTTGTATTTAATCATGTCTTGAATCAACAAGATTGATAAAGATAATATTGAGTGAAACGTGCATCAATCTTGAAATTTAAATGTAAAAAAAAGGGTGAATAATAATGTATGTGACACATTGTGTGTAGCTGTGAGTCCTACACTTATAATGAATTACTATTCAAAGTAACTGAAGTCAACTTATCTAGTATAATGTTGCTTCTTTTGTTTCCTCTATACAATTCCTAACATTATATCGTTTTGGAAATATTTGTTGTTTTTTTTTAAACTGAAAGTTGAGACCTATTTTAATCATTATAATGTGAATAGAACACCCTCTATCAGTTAATTGTTTTCATCATGTCGTAGCAAGGCCTTTTCTTGCATGTTGTTGGTTAGGATTGTACAGAGATTTAGTATAAAGTGAGAGTTTAAAAAAAAAAAGCCTGCAAATATTTGTATTATCATAAACTTACAGCCGCTAAATAAGCAGTGTCATGAAACTATTAACATTCAGAGATATTAGCATATTATAAAATGTGTTTGAATGTTTGTGCTTTTAAAATTAATATTCATTGATGTATTTACTTTTTATAAATTCAACAATAAAGTCATAAACATTTTATTTCTTATCATTTGTGTTTCTGAATTGCACACACAGTGCTTTTTTTGTAAAAATAAAAAATAGGTGCCGGTACTCAGTAGTTAATTGCCTAACTTTTACTAAAAATTATAAAATATGTTGAAATACAAGAAAAGTAATAATTTTTTTCAAAAAGGCGTGCACCATTACAAAAAAAAACTTGGTTATAATTGAACTATAGGAAAAACAGTCCCAAAATGTTTACCTCTAGATATTTTTTACAATTAGTTTTTTTTACTGCAAACAAAATTCCAAAACTTCAATTAACATATTACATTATGATGGGATTTTTGAAAATCTTGATTTATGCATTTTATTTATAACATGTATTTTGTTTTAATATTCAAAGAAATAAAAACATAAGTTTTGTTTTGCAGTTCAGTGATGGGAACAGAATTTGACAAAATTTCAAGAAAGTTTTAATGTGCAACATAAATATGGAGTTGTTTCACAATATCTAAAATATCCAACATGTACTATATTGAATGCTCTGTTGTATAAATACACATAACAATCATACAAGACACTGTCATTGGTTTCTACTTATTTTGCTTTTTTTTTTTCACAAAACCTGGATCTTTTTTTTTTTTATTGATGGAAATCAGGTCAATCAGGATTTGAATCAATTTTAAGGAGATTCCCATCACTGGCAATTACACAAGCTACAAGATTGTACATTGTTGTAATTAATTACTACATATAAACAAGAACTTTGTTTTCAAAGCGAAATAAATTTGGTTTAACACTCTGATTTATGAGGAATATAGCATACATCCATTAGATTCATACATATTCTTTAGGATGCGTTTCTTTAAAAAAAAAATTCCAAATATTAAATTTCAAATCTGTACAAATAATCTCAAAAAATGAAGCAAAAACTATGGCCTGAAGGGAAAACTGCTGCATACACAGAGAAAAGCTAAAAAAATATTTGTGTAAACAATTGTTATAAAAAACAACTGACCCATCAAGTATGCGTACTGTTAACATAATAAATCACAATGACCTAAGATGAAAATGTTTGTAAAAATGTCATAATATTAGTTGTATCTCAATAAAAATTAGAATATCAACAAAATTTGTTTCATGATTACAGTAACAATGTTGTTTTTTGCTATAAACAAATGATGCCTTAAAGACAAACTCAAGAAATTGTGGAATGACATTTAGAATATTGTCTTCATTTGTATTTTATAACATAATCTGTTTATTGCACTCAATGTCAGGCACTATTTGTTCATAAAATTTTACCTCTACCAAATAAAAAGCAAGGCTATGAAACGCATGTTAGGTGAATAAGTAAACATTGACTAGTATAAATTGTACATTACAATGTTGTTTTATATTTACATAAAATCTCAATTACATCACAGTTTTAGTGTAAGCCTTACTCATGCTGTACCTACTATTTTAAATATCGTGTGATTAAGATGCTGATATAATAATCTGGTGAACAAATAGTCCTTTTTTTTAGACTGTCTATTAATTGGACCATATGGGGATGCAATTATTAAAGGTGGATTTAATTACTTGAACATGCCCTGTGTTACAAGACTGTTACAGTGCTTAGACATCTCATCCACATTATTTATTTTAACCAAGAATGAAACATTCAAAGCCTCTTAAGTGCAAAAGCTTTCATTTTTAAAGTGAGGTATTTAATCTCAGTGTTGTGACAATAAAAATTGGTTCATGATTCTACTTTGAGTTGCCAAATTTTAACTTCAATAATGGTGGATGAGAATTGAAAATGTGGCTACCACCTAGATGTCCTGCAACAAAAGTGAAGGTTACAAAAAGACATTTTTAGCAATCATGATCACAAAGCTGTGTCCTATGAAATTCAACCCCGCATCCCCCCCCCCTCCAAAAAAGTTATGAAAAGTTAGTACAGTTTAATTAACATTTTTTAGTTGAGTTTTTAAACTTTTTTCCACTGCTGTTTGGCTATGTGAATTATGTGGAATGTGATTACAAGAATCCCACTGTACTAGATTTTTTGCTATGAACAGAAATTCTAAACTGTGACTGACTAGAAAATGATATGAAACAAAAAAATAGCTAAATCTATCAAAAAATGACTAATTAACAAAAGTAGCTAAATTATAAAAGAATAAAAGAAAATTAGGTAAATTTCTTTAAATTCCAATTAAAATTTTTAAGAAATATGTAAAAAATATAACATTTTACTTTAATAAAAAATCATTTAAATACTGCCAAACCTTGAAATATAAAACAAAATTAAATGGGCAATTCAAATAGTTTAACTATTTACAGGTCAGCTATATCACTTATGATGCTATTTCAGTGTATGTTTCACTTCTTCTAAACAACAATCTTGAATATATCAGGGTTTGAATTTCTTTTTTAAAAACAAAGAAATGTTTGAATTTGCTTTTTAAAAGTGATAATGGAGGAAAATGTGAGTAAACTAGGAAATTAGGAACTAGACAATTGAAGTAGAATCTTAAAACATTCTTGAAGTAGAGTTAACATGCAAAAGAATCTGCCATACAACTCTGAATGTTCACTGGTTAAAGAAAAAAACTAAATACATAAATAAGTAGATTTAATAACATATACCTGAATGATTAATTCAAGTACTTTATTCCTAAGTATTGAAGTACTTTATTCCTAAGTATTCAAGCACTTTATTCCTAAGTATTCAAGCACTTTATTCCTAAGTATTCAAGCACTTTATTCCTAAGTATTCAAGTACTTTATTTCTTAGTATTCAAGTACTGTATTCCTAAGTATTCAAGTACTTTATTCCTTACTATTCAAGTACTTTATTTTTAAGTATTCAAGCACTTTATTCCTAAGTATTCAAGTACTTGTTTCCTAAGTATTCAAGTATGCTACTTTATTTTTAAGTGCATCAGTTTCCATGACAATAAGAATATCTGCAGGAAAGTAATGAAATAAAGGGGAAAAAAAACATAGGTTAAAAAAAAACTACTTTCGGAAGGCACTTTCAGTTAAATAAGCAGAAAAATGTTGGTCACATTGTCAATGATGGAAGCTAAACTAACATAGCTAAAATTGCACAACATTTTTTTCCACCTAGGGTAAAAACAAAAACATCTGATACATTAAAACAAGCATATACTCAATAATTTATTATATAAATGTATAAAATTACCACAATAAAAATACCCTTTCATTTCAAATATGAAGGCCTACATAAAAATAATTAGTTTTACATTTACAACGTATAAGCAAGAAAGAGAACTAGTAAAGTCTTTACTAGAAAATATATTACATGGTTACTACAAAACAAGTATAATATTTGTTTATAAATTACTTGTTTCAAAAATAAATTAAACTGTTTAAAATAATACTTTTTTTTATTCTTAAACTAAAACAAATTGCAACAATATTTTTTTTAAAAAGCAAAGACATCAAAAATAGAATTAAAATAAATATAAAGTTGAGCACCGGCAAAGTTATGGCTGTTTTTCTCAACAAGTTTCTTGTTTGAAACAACAGAAAATGATGACACTTTTGACTTCTGCTAGCTTCTTGAAGTCCTCAATAATCCAGATGTCTCATTTACGTCATTGGTAGCTGGTCTAGTTGTAAAAACTGAACAAAATAATAATAATATTAATAAAGACAATATTTAAAAGAACTAGCATGACTGCAGTGAAAATGCTCTATAGTATCAAGATCTAAAACCAGCCTTCAAAGGAAGCTAGGAAATGTAAGAGATCAAAGTTCCTTTAACCAGAACAAATAGCTCATAGAATTATTTGATTGTTGATTGATTCCTAGAACAAATAGCTCATAGACTTATTTGATTGTTGATTGATTCCTAGAACAAATAGCTCATAGACTTCTTTGATTGTTGATTGGTTCTTAAAACAAATAGCTTATACAATCATTTTAATTGTTGATTGGTTCCTAGAACAAATAGCTCATAGAATTATTTGATTGTTGATTGATTCCTAGAACAAATAGCTTATACAATCATTTGATTGTTGATTGGTTCCTAGAAAACAGATTTTTTTATTTTGCCCAGAACACTTTTTATCTGTCCTCTCTCTCTTTCCTTTGTTACCCCTTGATTTTTTTTACACCTTTGACTTAAACTGGAACAACTCGTTCTTAACGCCTCACACACACACACTTTTGGCTATTATCACTTCCCCCCCCTCCATCCTTTTCCCTAAATAAAATACAAATACAGAAAGCGACCAGATCTTTCTTTAGTCTCTGCTAACTTGGAATTGTCATCACTTATCAAGTACTAGGCGATATAGGCAGTGACCACCTTCCAATATTACTGACTGCCACTCTTTCTAAGATCAACACCAAGGCCACTAAAGAACCACGAAAGTGGTGCTATAGTAAGGCTAATTGGAAAAGATATGAGACAGCTGTCGACAATGCCCTTGAAAAAATCCATTTAGAGTCTAGCTCTGTCGACCTTGTCAAATAGCAACAGCTATCCTGGGCATGGCTAAAAAGTTTATTCCTCGAACTTAAACTTTAAAAAATTCAAAAACTTTTGGACGGCTGAAATCAACAAACTTGTTTTGGCTCGGAAAAGGGCATACCGAAAGGTCCAAAAGAACCCAAACAATCCAACACTCAGGCAGAAATATAACAGACTCAGTCTACCAGTCAAAACGTCTGTTAACAGGGAAAAACAAGAACGTTGGACCAACACCTGTGCAATGTTCATTGACTTAAAACAGGCATATGATAAAGTATGGCGGCCTGGTTTGCTTCATAAGATAAGAGCCGTGGAGGTGCGGGGATGGATATATTTGTCGTGCGGGCGTGAAGTTTTCTTTGTATTTAATAGTGGTGTTTTAGCGTAAAGGAAGAACTTTCTTTTAAGTGCGTTTTGTTGTCTAGAATATTGTGTATGTGTGTGTTTACGTCATCCTTAGTTCCCGCAAGAGAGAGAGAGCTTCTTTTGTTAGCTGGGTAGCTGATTGTTTGTTTCCCCGTTGTAAGGGTATGTAAGTACATAATTTTATTAAGTAGGCTGATCTTTCGGTACAGGTGTCGCTATTGAAAAGTTCTTTGTTGAAGCGGCATCGCTAGATCTAGGTTTTCTTTTTGTTTCAGGGCTTTAGGCTTTGGGCTATGGAAAAGTATGTCACCTTTCCGCCCTTGGAGTCGTATAGTAACTATCGTTGTTGCGGTGTAGGGAGTTGATGGTCTGTAGGGCGCCGAGATGGAGTGTGAGCGTGAAGTGTGTGAAACTTATTGGTGTGATAATCAAATGCTAACATCAATGATATTGATGTATATGTAAATATATTGTTAACTTATAATTAAGTATTATTAAATATTGTCCCTGTTGACAACTGTTATTATTCACTAAATGTTCAGTTTATTCAATGTTCGTAGTTTACAATGCTATTACCTTTGGGTTCTTGCGTTACTCTGTTCAGGCTGGGGATACGGGACCCTAATATCATACCCTAGCTAAACTGTTATCCCACCCTGACAGAATTAGAGACTTCCTACAAGAGCGTACAATAAGAACAAGAATGTACGGAGAAGTCTCAGGGGCAATGACCCTCGAGCACAGCTTCCCCCAGAGCTCCGTCCTGTCATGCGCTCTTGTCACGGCCTTCATAAATGACCTACCGGATCAGCTAAAATGCCAAAATATGCTATATGCTGATGATATTGTTCTTTGGAAATCCGGAAGGAGCGCAACCTCTATACAAAAAGTGTTGCAAGAAGATCTCCATACACTCTGCTCGTTCACAAAAAAATGGAGGCTAGAAATAAACACCTCCAAGACTGTCTATTCTCTGTTCATGCTTGGGACTGGCATTCTCTGGCTACCTTTCTGGCTCTCTCTCAACGGAGTGGCTCGCAAACTAAAAATGTGTGAGCACATTCAGGATGTTGCAAAAGAGGCCTCAGGGAAACTTTGCATTGTGCAGAAGCTGGCATCCACGAAGTGGGGAGCCCGAGCAAACATGCTCTGATCACTGTATTTAGGAGCAGTCCGATCACAGATAGACTACACCCTACCTGTGCAAATTTATGGCTCTAGGACTGCTCTTGAACAACTTGATAAAATACTGTCCCAAGCACTAAGATTTGTCTGTGGAACCTTTAGGACAAGCTAGAAAACTAGTGGATGCTTGGAGATACAGAAGACGTATTCAGATGCAGTCTTTTATGCATCATGCCACTAGACTATCTGAAAAAGCTGGCCTCTCCACCAACCGACAAAACATTCAACGCTTTCATCCCCTTCCCCCTTGGTGTCGCACAACGACCCTAGACATACGCTTGAAATTAGTAGACCCTAATGCCACTAAGCTAAGTCGTTCATCTAACGACCTTCAAATTCTAGCATTGGAGACCATTAATAACTTCAAGCCCAGTGCTATTTTTGCATACTGATGGGTTGGCATTGATAGATTCTGGAAGAGCAGGCTATGGAGCATACATCGACTTTCTTGGCTCTCACTCAGTCAAAATCTTTTGACCATGTGGTAGTGTTTGCAGTTTCGATGCAAAGACCATGGCAGTCTGTGAAGCCTTAAAAGTCATTGACTCTCAACTCGGCGAGGGACATTTGAGGACAACACAGATTGTTGTGGTCACTGACTCAAAATCTATACTACAGGCTTTGCAAAGCCCTGGGCCATGGCCTCACAATATTGACACTGTCATCATGGCTTCACACAACATAAAACAACGCTATGGCACCCTTGTAATAATGCAGTGGGTACAGAGTCACATAGGTGTGAGTGGCAACACTGTTGCAGACTCCTTGACCCACCAGGGAGGGCAAATTCCACCCACTGAACAGGCTGTAAGTTTTCATCATGCTCTGGCTATAATTCAAAAAACATAAATGGAAAAGTGTTTTGAGTGCTGGGACAAGTCCCAAAAAGCCTGTGGAGGCTGGGAGCGCTCTCAGGCGCCCTGACCGCACTTCCCCGTGGTGGAGGCTGTCCAGGCCTGAAAAAGCTATTATAGCACAGTGGAGGACAGGCCTTTGTCCTGTGCCTGTTGGCTCATATTTCTCACGGCTATGGCCAAATTTTGATTCACGGTGCCCCCGCTGCTGGGAGGAAGAGGAAACCATGCCTCATATTCTGTTTGACTGCCCCAGACTTGCTGATCTGTCTCGACAGGTCTGGGAAACCAAAAATTCTCTACCTGTTTGGCGACATTTAAGCATTACGCTAGACAGCAGGGTTTTTGTCCAGGGCTTTTGCAAGAGAGGATTTAAGCCTCTCAAGCCCTCACTCAAATGGAGTTTGATGATGATGAACAGAAAACTTGTGGTTTTCACAAATAGTACGTTCAGGCTGTGAATTTGTCCAAACTGAGTCTTAGTGAGCACTTAAGAGGTAAAAGGAACCTGTGTACAAAATTTCAAGGGATTCCATATGGCAGTTGATGAGATCTCTTGATACATTGATAAATAAATGAATATATATAAGGTTAGAGTATGACACTGTTGTCTTAAAAAAAAACACACATACCTTTGCTTTTTAAACCTTTGTTAAAGTTTTTATAAACAAACCAGAGTTCTATCATCAACATGGCCCAGACCAGAAGACCAATTGAAACTGACATGAATAGAAAAGCTAAGAGTTTTTACAGAGTAAGATGAATTTATAGACAGTTCAACATAAAATGAAAAATGTTATACATTGTCTTCAAAGTCTGTTTTAATCTAGCAGTATTATGAGTCTGTGAAACCAGTTTGTTTTTTCATCTGGTATCAACTCAGAAGCTAGTTCTATTGGTTTAAAATGATAAATTTGTATCTGGTATTCTCATTTTGTGGGATTTCATTTCAACTATAAAATTATTTTTAAAAAAAATTGTTAAGTTATGGAATTCACACAGTGTCATCTTTATATTTTGACCGGACTTAAAAAGTGACATATCACTTTTGTTTCACATTTCAAAATATTCCAAGTCAAGTTTCTAACATTTACGTCAATGCCTCCTTTCTCACTATTTTTGTTTATCCTAAGCTGTTATCTTTAATGAAGGCTCACATTTTAACTTTATCTCCAAAGGAAGATTTTTTAAATGGCTGATTTTCCAGAAGCCAGAATCCTATTTACTTATAAATGATATTTTTTTCTTTTGTGCCATTCTGGACTTAAACCCCACTTTCTTGGCCCCCTCCCCCACAATAAAAAAGGTTCCAGTGATATTTCACAATCATTTCAAAGAAAGAGCAGATGAAAAATTATTTGATGTTGATTATAACATGGGAGCTGCCAGTGGGGGATTGCAATTCTAAGGAGCCCTATATCTCTTGTGGTTTAGTGCATTATCAAGACTAAATCCAGTCCAGCTTTATGTTCTCATTATCATGGTGAAGGATTCAAATAATTAGTACAATAAACAAGAGGAACTCTAAAGTAGGCTGATCTCCTTACACTTTTTCATCTTTAAGTTGTTGTTTTTTTTGGTCTCTGGATAGAGCATGGTTTACGATTTATTTAATATTCCAATATAAAGAAGGGTATATTTGGCTGCCAATCATAGAATCTGAACTTGATTTCTGTAGCAGATATTCTTTTTAAATTCAAGGATTTAGTAAATCTGTGCCTAACTTTTTTTAAGGAAAGTTTAGACAGTCTGTTTCTTTGAAATGGCCACACAACTCTAATTGTTAACAGACTGACACAGAAACATTTACACTGCCATATTTAAAACTCACCAAGTTAACAGTTAAGTTGTAAATTGACTAACCTGCAGCTATGATAGAGTAGACAATTGTATCTGTAGTAGGTACATCAGGGTCTTGTTGTTTGACATATTCCTGGAAAGAGAGACAGACAAATCAAGTCGAAAAATCAAAGCCTTTGGTGACTTTTTAATTAATTTTTTTATGGAGTCGATAGCTTAAAACAATTCAGTCAATATATTTCTTCTGTATAGTTTATTCAATAAAAATTTTCCCAAATTGAAGTGTTTTATATATTTTAATCATACATAGGATTTATAGTAGAGCAGTTATATTAACACACAAAAATGCATTTAGTAATTTATTATCTTACTCCTAAAGAGTCTGAGAGACAAATTTGGAAAATACTTACCCGGACAATTTTATAAACATAGTAGCAAGGTTTAATGAATCCTAGGACAGCAAAAGTTATAGCTCCATATTTCAACTCTCTTCTCAACTGCAGAGAGATTTTTAAAAATACAATTTATGAAACTTTCTGATGAAACAAATCATCTGTCGAAAAGAAATGCAAATATACAGATTTCATATTGGAAAAAACTACAGATTAAGTATTGACTCATTTGCCATTAATGTTTTGAACATCAGCACTTCTTAGAAAGAACTGGTCCAATGAATGTCAGACCAACCATTTCCCAATTTGCTTTTGTCTAATTCTAGTTAAATAGTCTAAGTGGAGCATTATAATAAATGCAGTTTTACAAGACACATAACCAGGCCAATTTTTCATTTATTTTTTTCTGAAATTAATTTGTTCTAAAGCATTTTACTAACCTGAAAAAATACAAAATTGAGTTAGCTAAAACTAAATTACAATTGGCCACTTACTGTTAACCAGCCCAGTAAACACCACATCAAAGAGTATGGGAGACCAATAGCCAAAGAAACTGTTTCAAGTGTGGATACCTGTGTACCATCTTCAAGTGCTAGGATAACAATACTACTCTATTAAAGAATTAGAAAGAAAATAAAGAGTGCATCCATTTTTGTCCATAGTCACAGGAATGGTTTACTTACTAACATATCCAATTAGTTATAATTAGTTAAGGGGGTGCGGTGGCTGAGTAGTATCACTCTTTGCTTCTGAACCGAGGTGTCTTAGGTTTAAATCTCACTGAAGACTGGGATTTTGATTTTCTGAATTTTTAGAGCACCCTTGAGTCCAGCCAACTCTAATGAGTACCTGACACATAGTTAAGGAAAAGTAAAGGTGGCTGGTTGTGCTGGCCACATGACACCCTCATTAATAGGCCACAGAAACAGATGCCCCATAGATCACAAGGTCTGAAAGGGGTCCTTTACTTTAACATAATTTGAATTTGAGGTTCTAAAAGTGCTCCAATTAATTAAATTAATTAATTTAATGATGGCTAAATATATGTAAATAGTTTAATAAATAAAAAAAGA
Organism: Biomphalaria sudanica; assembly: GCA_036873155.1. Lineage (NCBI taxonomy): Eukaryota > Metazoa > Mollusca > Gastropoda > Planorbidae > Biomphalaria > Biomphalaria sudanica. Next base: position 985,357 of record JAZGLO010004004.1, read on the forward strand.
GTGGGCATTTCCTTTGAATATATTCCTGTTTTTGTAAGAATTATTTTCCTAGTTTTGAGTTTAGATATTTTACTTACAGTTGCTTGTAAATCAAACTTGAGAAGACAGGAAAATATTGCAGCTTGTTCATAGAGTCCTGGAGAAACATATGGTGATAAAAGAATATTTTTTTTGCAGAAGCATGGTTAATTCTTAGTTTATTTCAACATATGTACTAAAAACATTTTTAATAGCATATAATTATGCAATGAAGAGATTTGAACTGAGATTCAAACATTTAAATCCTACTGGAATCTAAAACTTTAGGATTTTCCAAAACTCAGAAGGTTATATTTAGGTGATAGCAGTTAGTTTAAAAAAAAAGGTAGTTGGGAAATTAATGGCCACAATCTTAAGGTTTTCCTTGGTCAATACAACAGAAGAAAACTGATTTACTTCTGCTAGACTTCAATAGAAAATCTGATCTAAAAAAAACTCATAAAAATTAACAAGTGATGGATGTAAAATAGAAAGAAAGTGAATCTTGATTAATTTTAAAATGAGTTCACAAAGCTCTGTATTTAAAATAGATGTTGAAAACACAGGCAGCTAGAAGGGAGAGACATTCAAAGAAAACACAAATCTCTTATTAAATATGGTCACAAGCTCAACTGACCATCAGTGCTCCAGTTCTGTAGTACATCCTTAACCAAAGAGGATGGAAAAAGTAGACAAAGTAAGTACTTGTTTGTTTGTTTTTTCTACCAGTCTCTGATTATGAATTAAATATATTTAGCTATTATAAAAAATTTCACTAAGTTGAAATGTTCAAGTGGAAGAAGGTAGACAACTCACTCTGAAGTTCTTTAGATGCTCCAACAATTCTGAATTCCAAGTAGCCAAAGTTTTTGGACACTATGAAAGCTAGAAATATGTTTGGTGGTGCTAAGAGACAGGCTAAGATCAATCTGACCTGAAGAATAACATAACACTTTATTTAACTGAAGATCAATGGAATCTTTGAAGAATTTGTCCTGGCAAAGTTTCAAGGTATTTAACAATAGAATTTTATGTATAAACCAGCAATATATTAAAAATCCTTTTTTTTAAAAAAAAACAAAGCTTATCTAAAGGTGAAAAATACTGCCATTAAAACTATACCTACCAATAATGTACAAGTAATTTCCCTAATTAAATATCAAACAAAATAATTAATCACCGATAAAAATGGACTAATTTTTGGCTATTCATTCATGTTTTGTTAGGTACAATAAATAATTGTTAAAAGTATCAACTTCATCGGAGATAGTGTGAGGGAGAAATAGTGTTAACAAGTATTTAAGGGGACTAAACCCAATAAATTTAGCTATATTTGTGAATACTTAAGTATTAGTTTCCCTTGTTGCTATTAAACAAAATAATGAATTACCAGTAATTAATTGTCTAAGTGGTTACCTTTTTTTTTTATTGATTCATGTCTTGTCTATGTCAATGAATAATTTTGAGGAGTTTCAACTTGATCCGAGAATGGGTGTGGGAGAAATAACGTGTACACACTTTTTTTTACAGACAGACAGGAAGGAAGACAGACAGGCAGGCAGACAGACAGAGTGAGTTGATATAAGCTTTGTAAAAAAATGTCCAGTACTAGCTTAACAGTTGTCTGTCGTGATGGGTTGAAGACAAAATATTCCAGGAGGCAGTACAAAGTCACTACCAAAATGGCTGCCATAAAGGCATAAAGCTCAAAGACCCTCTCTCGAAGTACTCCATGCAGAACATAGAAGTAACAGAAGACTGAAAATAAATAGAGAAAAAAAACGTATTAGAATAAACTGAGTTTTGCTCTGTCAAAGATATGGTTAGGTCTTTTATTAACTTGATAGTTGAAAATAATGACAAAACAATAAGTCTTAAAAAAGACTTCCAGAAGGGTTTAACAACATCATTAGTAATATTTGTTCATAGAACCATTTTGACTTTAACTCAAAATCACATAACCAGCTTGCCCTAGGTTATGCGAGCAACCTAATTATAATCAAGTTTCATTCTCGTTACTTATACACTCTTTTTGGTCAATGTTAAAAAAAATTGAACAGTTTTTAGAATGTGAGTTAAAAGATTGTTTTTTTTCTAACAAGCTGTCCTACAGTAACCGACAACAAATAATTAGATAGTCTGCAAAAGAGCTTACTGCTCAGCAACACCACAATAAGACGTTATGATAAATCTTTGAAAATCTACTAACTGAAAACTAACCCTGGGTACCATGCCCTCCAGGATTGTACTTTGTATGGTAAATATAGATGAACAACAAATTAAATACATATGGTTAAGTTTGAGAACACATGGCAGATTGATCATTACTTTTTCTGAATATTTTAAATTTCATAATATTCCCAAAAAGAATGAGTCAAGAGATAAAGAAGCAACAATAAAAATCTAGCTAGAGCAAGGTATTCCACTGTGAAAAGTAAAGGATATATGTGCCCTTGCTTATAACTCTAGTTTATAAATTACAATGTGTTGATTTATATTGACGTACAATTTAGGAAAAGATGTTGCATGAGAAGAGAAATTAACTTCTAGTGGCTCTATGAGTAAAAACATGTCAATAGTAAGTGTTGAAAAACAAGCTACTAAATTTCATTTTTTAAAAAGTCTCTAAAAAAATGTTACTACCTGCATTGATAAGGAGCAGCAGAGTGAAAGTGAAGTCTGGAGAATCTGAGTCCTCACTTTGTACAACATCTATCATACGGTACAGTGTGAGTCCAATGGCAGTTGTTATATTTATTATAGAAACTATCACAAACAGCCACTCTTTTGGGAAAAGACCAGCAAATGTTTTGGTCTGAAAAAAATAAAATAATAAATAATTTTTTTGTTATTTTACATTGAAACCAGTTCAATGTGTTTTTGTTGTAAAATGCTGTTTAAACTCTAGAATGGCTTTAAACCTTTTATATATACTGAGACAAGGTGCAAACGTTGTATCTGCAACTTGGTGGTGATAGCAAAGCAGAACTTTTTCAGGAAGTACTTATATAACCATTAGTCTTATAGATCTTATATCTATGGGCTCCTCTGAGTCCACCCAACTCTAATGGGTACCTGACATAAGTTGGGGAAACGTAAAGATGGTAGTTAGTTGTGCTGGCCACTTGACACCCTCGTTAACCGTAGGCCACAGAAACAGATGACCTTAACATCATCTGCCCTATAAACCACAAGGTCTGAAAGGGGAACTTTACTTACCTAGATACCCCACAAACAGATTTAGATTTAATTAACCTGTACCAAATCTGGACAGTTTTGACTGATGGGGATGAACTTCTGCTGTACCCTGGGCACAATGAAAATAAATAACAACAAAAATTTGTTAAAATCCTTTTTAAAAAAAACAAAGCTTCTTTAAGGGGAAGAACTCTGCAACTACAACTATATCTCTCATTAATGTAGAAGTTATTTCTCTATATTGATAGCAAACAAAATAATTACCAAAAATTAGTTGACTAATTGGTTAATTTTTTTTATTGATTCATGTTTTGTTTGATACAATAAATAACTCTTTATCTTGTCTTATCTTATATCATACAGACGTTACTTCAAAAAAGAAGATGATTTTGTCCAACACATCATGCATGTTAACCAATGACTTAAATTCTGCCAATTCAGCGGTTTTCCTGGCTGTCTCTGGCAACCCATTCCATGCTCTAATAGCACTAGGGAAGAAGGAGCATTTGTATCCTAGCATATGGAACGAGGAATGTATCTTTATCTTTGTGTCTTTCTGAGTATTTTATTAGATTTTGTTTTTGTATTTGAAGATTATGGTTCAGTGTTTTATGTATAATTGCTACTTTACTTTTGGTCTTCTCTCCTGAAGGCTTAGTTATTTTACTAAAGGTGTTACTCTAGTCAAATGTGAATATTGGTTAGTTATGAGTTATGTTTAAAGTTTCAACTTGATCAGAGAATGCGTATGGAAAAAATAATGTGTACAGTTATCTGTGGGGAAAAACCCTAAATATTTAGCAAAATCTGTAAATACTCAAGGTTAACACAGGTGCCGTGCGGCCAGCACAATGACCAACTGCCTTTACTTTTCCCCAACTATTGCCAGTATCCATTAGAGCTGGGTGAACTTAGAGGCACCCAAAAGATCCTGAAAGTAAAAATCCCAGTCTTCACCAGGATGGCTGCCTGGTCATGCGGTTTGCGCGCTGGACTGTCGTTTGGATTTATTGATGGTCCCGGGTTCAAACCTTGCCCGCTCCCATCCCTCATCTTCCTGCAGTAGGTTTGGACTAGGAAGTAATTATCTTCAACTCTGAAGGAACATCCGAAACATGTAAAACAAACAAACAAATCTATTTATCTAGAATCTAGAGATCTAGTTTTTTTAGTATAATAATATAATTTATTTAGTTTACTCATTTAGTATGATTTTAGTATTGACTAGTACTAGTAGTACTAGATCTAGTAGTTACTTAGTAGTAGATACTTATTTAATTATAATTTTATATAGTATATATAATATACTACTTAACTACTAGATCTAGATTTAGTCAATCTAGATTTTGATCGTCTACCTTTCCTAAAGCAGTTGTTTTTGTAAACTTCGGGACATCTTTGATTCCATACTTTGAATAATCATTAGAAGCTGACAATTCTTTTTCATTCACTTCATTTTCCTTTTGATCCATTGTTACTTGTATTCAGCATTACAAAAAAAGGGGCTTTCTAAACAATGTCGACATTTTGTTTATGTCACATGACAATCACAAAGATTTGCCAAATGTGCAGATTTCTGTATGCACACTGCTTAGACTAAAGGCCGGATTTAAAGGAGGGCGCAGGCGGAGCTCCACAACAGAGGGGCACCTACAGTAGAGATTACAAAAAAAAAAGAAAAGTATTTTGTAAAATCCTTTTAAAAAAAACAAAGCTTATCTAAGGAAAAGAGAAATGATAAAGAAGAAGAATGGAAAGAGTTCGACTCTCACATGAACTATCTGTCAATAATAATCTCAGTAGGGCCTAATTTAATTTGATATTTTAAAAAAAATTATTCATTTTATCTCATTTCTACCTGTGGTTCCATCTGGTGCATAAACCACCAGCCAGTTTCCTTCAGGCGTCTTGGTTCCTAGCGATTCTCTCCAACTGTCCCAACTTCTTGACGCATCTTCTTGGCATTTGTTTCTTAATCGCATGATAGAGAGAATGTTCTTTAGCCTGTCGGCTTCCAGATGACTCTTTCACTGACATGCGTAATAAACCTTCCAGCTGGAGGACCATCTTCTCCCAGGTACCTAACTTCTGTTGTTGATTTACTGTTTGTTGTTTCTGTTTGTAACTAGTTGTTGTTTTTTTCTACAGGGTAGGGTAGCTAGCCCTACGCCCAATCCTTCTTTCTAACCCGGGCTTGGGGCCGTCCTATGGTGAAGTATAATTAATTAATTACTAATAATTAATTGACAAATCATTTATTTTTTTGTTAGTAGATTCATGTTTTGTTAGGTACAATAAATAATTGTTTTAAGTTTCAACTTGATCTGAGAAAATTAAGGTGTTGGAAAAAAACGTGTTCAATTATCTAAGGGGTGCGATAAAAAAAAAAACTACATATTTAGCCGTATCTGTGAATAATGCGAAGGATTAATTTCCATCGTTGGTATGAAACCAAATAATTAATTAGAAATAATAAATAAATTGTTTTTTCCCCACATTTTTACCGACATCAAATCTTACGGTTGGCAACACTGTTGCGAGAAGTGCCCATTTGCGTGGTCTGTTTCAGAGGTTCTTAAACTTTCTTGATCCGGCGACCCCTTTACATAGTCAAAAGTTGCCCACGGACCCATGAGCGTAGCCATGGGGTGGGGCCAACCCCTCCCCCCGAAATTAAATCCCTCCCAAGGGGTGGTGGGTTTAGAATATAAAAGGACAAAGGCTGGTTTCAAATTCGTCCAGTGTTTTAATTAATGTGTTTTCCGTCGGTCCATTGCCCTAATTGGCTGACTGGTTGTGAAAAATGGGTTTAGGCCTACTATTGCAACGGATTGAACACCAACCGTGTGTTGTGGTGATTGCTGACATCGACGCACTAAGTGTTCAGTCTCCAGGGCCGCCTAGTGCCTCCAAAAGGTGGGGGCCTCACACAGGACTAAAAATAATTTAGAGAACAAATTGGGAAACGTAGATCTCAAAAATAGCATATAGAAATATGACTATGTTTAATGTTTACTAGACAGATTCGAATTTAGACCTAGTACGGAAATTGTGATATGTGAATTTCCGTTATTTGTCGATTTAGATATAACCAGTCTTAAGTCTTAATTAGGCCTTCATATAAAAAACAAAAGATTTTAAATTTAATAGACCTTTGCGCTAAGATAAATCTATTTTTACAAAGCTTATAATCAAAACTCACTCGAATCTGTCTGACAAAAAGTTTGAGCATGTTTGTTTTTTTCCACTTCCCATTAAAAAAAACGTTACACAACTGTTCGTTGTACCTAACAAAACTTAAACCAATCAAAACAGTTAATCAAATAGCTAATTAATTATTAGTAATATATATATTTTTTGTGTTTGATATCAAAATAAGGGGTGGATGCATATAGGTTATGGATTTATGCCACTTAAGTTTTGTCACGTTTTGTCTTCCACTTCCCGTTCTCGGATCAAGTTGAAATTCATCTTAATTGTTTTTAATCGACGACAATAGAGTAATAAATAAATAAAAAAATAAAGTTATCAATTAAATTAGCAGTAATTAATTAATTTTTTTACATAGAAGAGCAGATAGAGAGACAAACCCTGTCATCTTGAAATTAATGGCAGTAGGTAGCGCATGGGCGTAGCCGGGGGGGGGGGGGGTTCAAACCGCCCCCAGAAATGAAATCCCCCCGCGAGGGGGGGGGGGGGTCGGAATTAAGTGACTGATATTTTGCTTTGATTTTGTTTATTTTAGGTGAGATTTTAATACTAAACCATCACTTGCCCCAGCACAGCCAAGGGGGTTTTGAGTTTAAACCCCATACCAGGGGGGTTTGAGTTTAAACCCCCTCCGTGGGGGGTTTTGAGTTTAGAACCCCCTACCAGGGGGGTTCGAATTTTAAAAAAACCTACCAGGGGGTTTGAGTTTAAAACCCCCTACCAGTTGTTTTTTTTTTTTTTTTTGCAGTTAAATGCTTCTCTTCTATAAAACAAAACAAAAAATTGCAAACGACAATCTCCAAATTCCAACAGCACAGTTAAGGAAGATTTTGATTTTGAACCCCCCTCAAAAATTTACGATAAACCCCCTCTTCAATATAAAAAAAGCAAATTACACACTCAAAATTCTATGAGCGTAGCCAAAGGGGTTTTTAGTTTACCTTCAGTAGGGTTTGAAGCTAAAAATACCTCTTCAATATCCGGTATAAAAAAAAAGCAAATTACGCACTCAAAATGTTATGAGCGTAGCTAAATGGGTTTTGACTCAGTTTTGAGTTTAAAACCCCCTTCAGCGGGGTTTGAAGGTAAAAAATACCTCTTTAATATTAAAAAAAAGCAAATTATACACTCAAAATGTTATGAGTGTAGTCAAAGGGGTTTTGAGTTTAACCCCCCCCCCCCCGCAAGCGGGGTTTGAAGCTAAAAAAAATACATCTTCAATGTAAGAAAAAAGAAAATTACACACTTAAAATGCTATGAGCGTTGCCAAAAGGGGTTTTGAGTTTAAACATCCCTTCAGAGGGGTTTGATGCTAAAAATACCTCTTCAATATAAAAAAAAGTAAATTACACACTAAAATTATTTGAGCGTAGCTAAGCCAATTGGGGTTTTGAGTTTAAATCCCTCTCCTACAGATGGCTTTTTTTTAAAGTTTAAAACCCCTCCAGATGGTTTTGAGTTTAAAATCCCCTGCAGAGCGTTTTGAGGTGGAAAACCTCTGTCTTCAATATTATTCTAAAGCAAACAAAAGTTACTAAATTCTATGACCGTAGCTAAATGGAGTTTTGAATTAAAAAACACAACTCCAAAGATTTTTTTACTTTAAAACATTTCTACCGGTGGCGGGGCTCCATAAATAAAGTGCAGTTAATAGTCATCTGCCGAAATTGAAAACACTAAATGTGGCTCAACAAAAATATCTAAGACAGATCTTAGGAGTCTGTTATAGAGATCGTGTCTAAATCAAGGAAATTCTATGCCGAACTGGGAGTCGACCCCTTAGTAAGATTGTGACAGAGCGTCGCATGAGGTTTGCGGGATATGTTCTCCGACAAAATGAATTACGCATAAGAAGAGTTGCGATGACATCCTAGTACAACTTGGCGCCACACATTGATGAGTCCTAAGAGCAGGTGGAAAGAGGCTTCAGACATTACCAGTGGCAGATTTTTGTGGAAACAGCTTGACGGCAAATGCGCCCAACAGCTAGGGAGGGTCTAAGTCAGTAAGCATATTAGTTTTTTGAAATAAAACTTTTTAATAGCAGGAAAATGCACTGTAGATACCTCAGAATATGCATTTTGTTGGCTTTAAATACCAGAAATAGTGCTCGGTGGCGGGGCTTCGCCCCGCGCTGGGGGAGCTTCTAGCGCTCCCCCAGACCCCTTGCTGGCCCTGTCGGGGAATCTACAATTTTTCCACTAACTCCAGGAATAACCTATTCTAGGGCACAATAAACTTCTTCAGAATGATGGGTCAGAATTATATAAAGATTATGTACACACACACACATACATGGATATAATTATTTTTTTCGCGAAAAAAAATCCTGGCTACGCCCATGAGGTAGCGGTTCTTTCTTTAAATAAAGTTTGTTTTTAAAAGAGTATTCTTTTTACTTTGGCTGATAGTCTACCCTGATTTAATGAAGTCTGAACAAATATTTGAAATAGTCCTACACGTGCTAATTTTCTTTGAGAAACCTTACTGTATTTCCACCAAGTCCATGTGATTTCGTCTTTTTTCAACAAGTTCCTCTGAGTTATTTTAGTATGATTCTTTGATAACTAACTGCCCGTCATCCATATTGGAGTATGAGCCCAATGGGCCGCCAGCAATACATCTCCATAGTCCTATGTCTTGGGCCAACCTTACCATCTTGTTTCAGGTGTAACCAAACTTTACTGATTTCCTGGTCGCTTGAATGATATTCGGCTTCCTTTCGGCTATCATCCCTTTCTTTCATGATTCTTTAGATAGAAGAGCCTTCTGCTCTCAGGACAAATTTTTCAGTTTCCTTTGGTCGGCTTTCTGTAGTTTCCAGTGTGGAGTCGCTAGCCCTACGTCCAGCCCTCCTTTTTTATCCTGACTTGGGACAGGCATAGTGGCTTTAAATGATGTCTTTGGTTGGTTTATATTCCTTGATTGAAAGTCTTGAATGCTGATAATAAGGTCTTCATAACTAAAAGTCTTAAGGATCCCTGGGAGTTCAGTGTTGTTTCAAACAAAGAAATACTTGGTCGCTAACGTTGTTGACTATCATCTCACGAGTTTGTCTTATCAGTGAACACAAAGTCATTTTTTGGACTGGAATTGTAAGATAACAGACACGTTGTATGTTTGAAAGGAAATTATTAAACTTGATTTCTACATCGAATACAATTTATTTTAGTAATAGCCCACAATGTAAACATAATTTTAGAACATTGAAAAATTATATAGTTCTGTTAATAGTTAATTTTACCTAATTGTGTGAAATATTTATATGGGTGTATTTGCAATATTCAAAGCAAAGTATATCTATTGTAATTTTGGGCACTTTTTTTAAACTCTGAGATCCAGTGTTCTTTTTTTTTTTTTTTTTTTTTTAAACTCATTTATTAAAATAATTGTTAAAAATGTTACGTTCGTCAAATCACTGACTTTCTTATTAATAGAATTTGCTTCTAGTTTTGTTCATAGCTTTATAGATTTTCTATTTGAAACTAACACCAATTAAGTATGATCCTAACTTTCATTTGTTTCGCTCTAATTGGAGTACTATGTCAGATTACAGAAAGTCGTCGTAAGTGAGACTTTTGCTTCATATTAAAACATTTTACTATTAAAACATTCTATTTTTAGCTTATAACTATATCTCCTTTTTCTCATATATTGTTCCATTTTTACAGAAACTGATTTGAACTTATTTGTATGCTCTGTTAATACCCGAACATGTACTTTTTTTTATGATAATGATAGATCAAACTTATGGAAACTTTCACCAATGAGATAGGCCTAAAGGACAATAGTTAACCATAGCTATATATATATATATATATATATATACAATATAATATATAGGGTTGTCTTCGAGTCCGACGATTAGCGGAGGGGGCAGAAAAATCCCCCCCCCAAACCCTCCCCGAAAAAAATTTTGTTGACACACGCACATTCTTCAATAATCAAGTCTTCGATTGAATCATTTTGTGTCTATTACATACTTACATTACAAAAAAAAATTTAAATAAATGGCGAAGCTATAGACTCAGTGTTGATCCAATTATTTTTTTATATTATGATGCTACTTTTTCTCCACAGCTGACTACTGCACTATGCTCCCAGACGGAGGTCCGTGCGAGGCCTACATTCCCAGTTATTATTTTGACGTCTCTTCTAACTCGTGCAAGCAGTTTGTCTATGGTGGTTGCCTTGGAAACCCTAACAGGTTTTCAAACGAGGCTCTGTGCGTCCAGACATGTCAATAACAAATCTAAAGAACCGATTGACAGGGTGCAAATGATACATTCATGATACACATTCCATTTTTAATCCCAGAAATCAATAAAAGTAGCTACTAGAAAAAAAAAAGGTCTCCTTTCACACCTTGTGGTCTATAGGGTAGAGGATGCAAGGAAAGTAGCTACTAAACACTGTTAATTTATTTGTTATTGTTTGTTGTTTGTTACTTGTTTAACATTGTTTGTATGGGTGAATGTTTTGTGTGTTAGTATAAGGGGAAAAAATAAGGTTGTAAGTATATAACTGTTTATGAATGTATATATTTTTAGATAAGACCTATTGACGATGTTCATGTTTAAATCTGACACCAGATAACATTTTGTAATGCTATGATATCAGGTAGGAGTGTTCAAGGCTAAATTTAAAGTCTAATTTGTTTATTTAAATTACTGCATTTACCAAAGAGCTATTTATTTATAAGATTGCATTAATACAGATGATTTTCGTAAGCTATAAATAGTTAGGTATTTGGTGTATCCGGTGTACAGAATAAAGGCTATATGTTTTAAAGGGTAGGCTTACACGATAACCTATGTGCAGTTTTAGCACTGTAGAGTCAAATTTCATTTGCAATTTTTATTATTAAGTTGGCAATAATGATTTTTCAATACAGTGTCCTTGACACTGTTAAGTTTACTATTTTTCAGAATCTCCTGAAAATTTCCCCAATCTTCCGTTGTTTTTTTTTCGTTTATCTTTTTGTTACATTACATCGCCCAAAATTTACCTTATCGGTCTTCTTCTTTTCCTGTGATTAAGCTTAGAGAATGTAGATCGGTCAAAAAGCAACACAAAAAATGCAAAAACTAAATAAATAGATAAATAGCTGTATTTAAAATGTATCAGGAAAATTCCCAACAGATGACAATCTCACAAAGTCATAAAACTGGGAAATGAGAAAACGGTCATAAAGATGAGTGTAACATATTGGTATTGAGCTCACAACAACTCGCCCATGGCCAGTGGAGAATCTACACAGGTGTTGCACTGTTGACAAAGAGTCAGCCATGCTAACTAAACAAGCCGCCAAAGGTGACAGGTGAAGGTGAAACAAAACAAACTTCAGGAGATATAAAATAACAAACGCTCGAGAGTACGTCTGATACATGCGTGTGTTACATGCGCAGTTACATTGAATGTTTATCGTTGCGTCTAGGTAGGAACCAATTTTGTTTCTTTTGAAATTTATTGTAATAAAACAAGCGAGTGAAATGACTTGTGTGTGTGTGTGTGTTTAGCAACGCCATTTTAGTTCATCTGAAGTTTAAAATGTAATCGTATGAATTGCTTTGTATAAAGACTTGATTCTGTGTCTCTCTCACACACACTCTTTCAATCTCTCACTCAGTCTATTTTAATTTTCCAAATGTGAAGATTTTTTGTTTAAAAACTATACTCTTTTGAAGTTTACACAGTTAAATAAAGTATTTTAAAAGAAAGAATTATAGTATCCTATATATATAGTGTCTAAAAGTATTGTCATCAATCTGCGAAATTACATTCACAACATGTTTTAAAATTAGGCTGGTACACAGGTAAATATTTTGTAACTCCTAGTTATTCTTCCGTAGTAATAATTGCTTCGATCTAGTGTTAAAAAAAAAAACAACGAGAAATTTCTTTGTAGGCGCGAATTAATTCTGTGAAATTTTTGAATCATGTCAACGAAAGAACTTCATTTATATTTTTGATATAACTGTGTAGTTTATTTCATTAAGAGAAAATAATAATATAAAAATAGAGAAACTGTAATTAGTGAATACTTTTAAAGTTTGACACAATTTATTGAGTTGTTTCCCTTTGACACCCTACCGCGCCTTCTCAAGAAGACAAATTTAAAGACTATAATATTTCAAATGTAGTTGGACCGATCCTCGTCACTTTACTGTGTTTCTTCCTTGACCTCACCAGTTCTCATCATCTTGTCTGATCTACTCGTTGCTGCTACTTTGATAAGATTGTAAGTTTGTATTTTTGATTACGGTATACTAATTAATTCAGACTAGCAAGACATATAGCCCGGACACACTTTCAATGTAAATAACTAGTACGTGATCTTAGTATCACGTGATTAAACAAACCTCTAGGCATACGATTGGATAGTGTGTCCATTGATTCAAGTCTAGAATTGGAAATTTGTAATAACTACTCAATACCTGCGTCTAAGCAACAATATACAAGAATATTTCTAATAGCCTCGTTTTGAAAAAGAGAGAAATTCTTTTGAGACCATATCTAAAAAGAAAAACATAAAATCCTTTACCATCAATTAATCAAAATAAAATGACTAGAGTAAAATTATCCATTCCCAACATTTTATGAGGTTTTTGTTGTGGCAAAACATGAAACTTTAGCAATTAGGTCATAGGTCATTTGTGGAATTCATCATTTTGTAATTCATCATTTTGTAATGAGTTAATATGATCACATCCTAACTTTCATAGTTTTATTATGAGTTCATGTGTTGACATTCTAACTTTCATATGGCTTTATCTGACATATCTGTGTTTTCAAAATGATATCACTCTCTAGTTCTAGTATGCTACCACACAAATATGTTTTGACCAATGCAATTGATTAAGAAAGATGCCAATAGAAAGTAAGTTGCTGTAACACTAACAAATTATCAGCTCCATGTACGTGGGTTACTGTGCTGGTTAATCTGAAGTATTCAAAGTATTTCTAACTCCAACTTGTCAACTCTCTGTTTATTAAGTCTTATCGTATTTCATATTGCTGAGTCACGTGACTGAATGTTTGGACTGGAAAAAAGTCTCAAACTTTCTTACCATGTTTGGGCTGGTGAGCTTCATAATCAGTGGCGTAGCAAGGAATTTTGGGGGCCCGGGGGGCTTGGCCTCTTTAGTGGCCCCTGTATTTTAACATTCGACATGAGATAATGTTTTTAATAAATATATAAAACTAATGTGTGGAATACTCAGAAAGACACAAAGAAAAATGCATATTCCTCGTTCCATATACTAGTACAAAATTTGTACAAATGCTCATTCTTCCCTAGTGCTATTACAGCATGGAACGGGTTGACTGAGCCAGTCAGGAGAACCAATGACTTGGCAGAATATAAGTCATTAGTTATCATGCATGACTAAATGCATGACGCTTAGGACATAATTATATTCTTTTTTGAAGTAACGTCTGTATTTTATAAGAAACAAAAAAACCTTGAAACATGGGCACTACTTCTTTACATAGAAACATGAATAACAAGGTAACATGGCATTGGCTTAATATTTTATCTTTGAAAATTTTGGACACTCATTTGGGGGCCCTTAAGTGAGGACCCATAGGTATTTTCACATTTTGACCCCCCCCCCTCCCACACCTTAGCTACGCCACTGTTCATAATAGCACGATGTCCTCTACATGGGTCGGCTAGAACGTAAAATCGTAATAGCTTCACGTTAAATGCCCATGTTTTATACTGTACTTTCTAGATTGTAAACTTACCATTTAGATTTACTGAAAGACTTACCAACAACCCAAGATGCTCGCCCCTTTCATTGCTCTTATCATTCTACAAGTTCTTTCTCCCTTGGCACACTCAAGGCGTAAGTATTCATTCGAATTGATATTTCTATAAGTCTATACTATACTTTTTCCTTAACAGAACACTTCACACATCCTGAGCATTTAGTGGAACACTTTCTTTATTTTGTAAACATATTAATTCATCTGGTAGCCTACTAGATAATTATTCCAGTCGTTCGTGGAACACTTATTCAGACCTCGCGGAACACTAGGGTTTAGCGGAACACAGTTTGGGAAAGATAGCTTATAAATAAATAGCTTCATTTTTATTATTTTAGAGGGACCTTCATAAACGAGAAATATAATTCAGATTTTAAAAAGTCAAGTTCCCCTGTTCAGATCTTGCGATCTATAAGGCGGATGATGTGAAGGTCATCCGTTTATTCGGCCCACGGTTAACGAGGGTATCATTGTGGACAGCATAACAACCAACCGCCTTTACTTTTTCCCAACTAATGTCAGGTACCCATTAGATCTGGTGAACTCAGAAGTGCCCAAGAGATCTCGAAATTAAAAACCCCTGACTTCACCAGGATTCGAACCCAAGGTTTGGAAGCCAAGCGATCAAGCAATCAGCCCCCGCGCCTCAGTACTGTGGATATAAACATTTTTGACAACAATTGAAAAAAAAAAGAAACATTAAGTTTCTTTGATAAAAACTGCGTATATTTTTTTTTTTATAAATGCCAAACTTGAATTTCAAAGCTGTCTGTACAGAGAGAATGGTCTTGTTCTCATCTTTACCTATAGACATTAATCGAACGGTAAGACTATCCAATGTACGAAATATCAAGCAAATCCATTTAGCTGTTTATGAGGTTAAGTGATGATCAGTAAGTGATTGAGTCAGTCAGTGGCACTTTTTGCAATAAGAAAACTGAGATTGTGCTCATCTTTTTCGTGCTTTGAAAAGGAAACTGTGTTATTTATAGTTGCACTAAGGATATTTATTTCAAGAAAGATTTCAACAGAGTATGGCGTGGGGGGGGGTACTCTGGAAAAGTACAACAACAATACAAACATACTAATAGTTATTCTGAACCTCTACAAGAAAAGCCACTAGTGCGGTGTACTTAAACAATAACATTGGGGACTGGTTTAAAACCACAGTTGGAGTAAAGGCTGCCTACTCCCACCAACTCTTTTCAATATTTTCCTTGAAAGGATAATGGAAGATGCTCTAAGCGGCTATGAGGGTACTGTAGGTATTGGAGGAAGAAGAATTACTAACTTGCACTTCGCTGATGACATAGATGGCCTAGCAAGGACATATTAATAACTAGCTGACTTGGTGATGCGAATAAACAGGACTTGCGCAGCATATTATGGTATGTAAATAAATGCTGAAAAAACTCAAATAATTATCAATAGTCAACAGGACTTTTAAAGGGGCATCAGCATTGGAGGAGAAAAACTAGCAAGTTTCATTAGTTTTAAATACCTCGGAGCTATTGTCTCAGATGAGGTAGCCAAACCCAAACTACTGGCCTTAACCGCACAGTCTACAGCAGCACTGACGAAACTAAAAACAATATGGAAAAATAAAGACATAGCCCTCGGCACCAAAATTAGACTGAAGCGCTCCTGGTCATAGCCACATTCTAATATGCTTGCGAGTCGTGAACGCTGACTGCAGAGCTAGAGAGGAGGATCCTAGCAATGGAATTGAAATGCTACAGAAGGATCCTAGGTATCACATTTAAAGACAGCATCACAAACGAAGAGATAAGAGACAGAGTTACTGCGGCCATTGGACCCCACAATGATGTGCTAACTAGTGGGGAAAAAAAAGGAAACTAAAAGTCTATAGCCATATTGCAATTTTTTCGGGGCTTGCAAAGACCTTCCATCAGGGAACAGTATCAGGAAAAAGAAGAAGAAGCAGACAGAGAAAGCGATGAAAAGAAAACATAAAAAGTGAACGTACCTGCCATTGAAAGAGGTTCTATACATGGCAAAAGACAGAGAGGAATGGAGAAAGATGGTTGACAAATCTTGTGTGGTGCCCCAACGGTCTAACAGACTAAGTGATAGGTGAAGGTGAAGGATACACGTATGGTATGAACACGTATATGGAATGGTAATGAACAATTAAATATATAATGTTATAGGGTTATGATATAGGCCCTAGATTGAATTTTTGTCTTAGATAACGCGACAGATAAATTATAATTTGGACTTAACAATAGTTATTGAAAATAGCAATAACAAATAACAATAGTTATTGAAATAGTCATTGTATCTTTCTCCTTCGTATCTCATGTAAAAAAAAAGAAAATTTCGCCAGAACTTAATAATTAATTTTAATATTGTATAAAATGAACATTGGACGCTGAAAAACAATAGTCTCCAAAGTAACCATACATCAGCTCAATCTACGCAAATAATGAAAGACCACAATATAATTGTCACTTTTGTTTGTTCCATTCTCGAATTATAAAATAATACTTTAAAAAAAAAGTTCAACACAGACATTTTCTAGTAATGAACAATAGAAACATTTGTAGATGTCACGTACGCTTTGTCTATATTTAGCCAAAGGTTTGCCGGCAAGATCAGCTAGCTCGGGGGATTCCAAGCATGCAGCAAACTTCTGTTTTGGAATAAATGTGATTGGTTAGAAATATTAATTATTGTATGTTAATCTGTATATTATTGGTCAATTGATTAACCAAGGGACAAGAAGAGATTAGTCACGTGATAACGCCCAAAGGTCTAAAAAGATTCTAGATATTACCGCCAGTCTCGTGTTGGAACTCAAAGAAAGATGACATGATCATATTATTGTGTAGATCATTTAACTTAGTAGAAATATACTTATTCTGTTTTATTCAATCACAGTATATCATTGTAATTATTGTGAATAGCTTTTCCAAGTTTTGAATTAAAGTATTTTTATTTGACAAGGAGAAGTTTTTTCATTGATTATAATAATAATATACTTAGATTGTCTTATTGACTAGCAGCTTCTAGATGATCCTCTTATCAACCGGCAACTTCTAGATGATCATCTTATCAACTAGCAACTTATAAATGATCATCCTATCAACTGACGATTTCTAGATCCTCGGCAACCACGATCATTGATTGTGCTGTTTAGATCAAGTTAATCTTCATCGTGACATCTAGCATCATTGATGATCGTGACAGTAGACAATATCATCAAATGTAGCCTGAGATTACAATTACTTTCAGCAAGATACGAAACTCCGTGAAGTGACAAATATGTAAATCTGTCAATGAATATTATTTACACTTTTGTTTAGTGTTTAGTTGGCATGTGTTATTTCTAAAAGAAACTTGTTTTTTTGTTTATATTAAACAGCTGACTTCTGTGAACTAGCTCCAGAAGTCGGGCCGTGCAAAGCACTGATTCCAAGCTTCTATTTTAACAAAAGCGACAACTCCTGCAAAGAGTTTTTCTATGGTGGATGTAGAGGAAACTCCAATAGATTCTCGGATCAAAGTCTCTGCGAAGATACATGTTTATAAATGTCAACCATTTCCATTCAATTTGGGAAACATTTTAACATTTTAGAAAATAATCAAATAAAACATAACAAGACATGATTTCTTCTCTTTTGTCTTTCTTTTCATATTTGCTTTAAAAGTCATTTGTCACTTAGCATTGAATGAATATGGTAGATTGCTGGTAACTTGCTGATTTTTGTGGCAAATTAGTTGATAGTTTAGCTGTCCCAACAATCTGCACAACCTACAAGAAATATCTTATGCACACAGAATCTATACAAAACAAAGAATAGTTTCTGTAAAATTTCAAAAATTGATCTTAATTTTCTTTTGAAATATAAAGGCTTTCCATAGTAAGTGGTGCTAAGACAAAAAGGGGGAATACTGGGATGAAATGATAGAGTACTGTGATACAAGTAGAGAGTATTTTGATAAAAGTATTGTAATAACTAAAGGGAGGCAACTCAACGAGATATAGATGTTTATTTACACGAGGACATCACATTCATGTAGAAAAAAATCAGCCTTGAGCACAGCATCTTTATCAGCTCTAGACTTGGGCGGCAATCGTTCTCTTCTTCTCTAAATGTCTACATCCTTCCTAGTCTAGTCACTAATAGTGCGCACTTCTGCACTATCTTTGATGGCGGTCTGCATGGCGGGATTATAACAGTATACAGTGTGTGATGAAAAGAAAGACTACTATGATGAAATGGTAGAGTACTGTGATCACAGGATAGAGTACTGTGAGAAATGATCTAATACTGTGACTTACGAGATAGACCTGTGGTAATGTTAGTTCGTTCTGAACCAGTCCTAAAAATGCCTACTGTGATTGATCTTTTTAAAATCACAATTTGTTTCTGTCAATAATAGTGTTATAACCTTGCCATGCACACCGCCATCCAAGACAGTGCAGAAGGTGCGCACTGTTAGAGACTAGACTGAGACGGATGTTGACATTAGGAAGAAGAGAACGAAGCTCCGCCCACCAAGTCTAGAGCTGATGAAGATGTGCTCAAGGCAGATGTTATATGTATATGTGTGATGTCCTCGATATTCTTATGTAAAACACCGTTGCCTCGTTGAGTTGCCTCCCTTCAGTTATTACAATATGCTAGTCATTTACATCTGTAGGATAAAGGAAGTGTTTACTAACTTTACTGACTTATCATAAATACACGCCAGGATACATCATCAGATTGTTTTGTTGACGCAAACCATGACATACTTGTTAATAATTGCCCGAGCAGCTGGTCAAGTGTGACAAATGATGAAGTCCTGAATGGCTTATCCATATCGAGAATCAAATATGTTTCCTTGAGCTGGTATAACAAAAGTTTCAGCTAAAAACATGTTAGTGTTGTTTCGAGCACTTGTACATAAACCACTGAACCATAGCTGACAAACACACAACCTGATCAAATACTCAGAAAGACACAAAGATAAAGGCATTATTCTTATTCCACATGCTAGGGCGAATTTGTACAAGTAGTTCTTCTTCCCTAGTTCCAAAAGAGCTTGGAAGGGGTTGACTGAATCAGCCTGGAATACCAGTGACTTAGCAGAGTTTGTGTCTCTAATTACATGTACGCCTAGACTGACAAATACAATTCACATAGGAACGTTAAGTGTTCATAATAATTTGAAATTAGACTTTTAACGAAAAGACTTCAAATTAAAAAAGTAAAAACTTGTCTCTGTTATTTTTAGTCATAGAAACGTTAAGCGTTTATAATAATTTGAAATTAGACTTTTAACGAAAAGCCAGTTCTTTCGAGGTGATCATATAATGGTTGTTTTGCCTAGATAGTGTTCAAACATCCTTGTCAAATAGCCTTTTCTCTTCACGCTTGATATTACGATGGCCTATGCCACCGTGTCAGTTGGCGCGAGACCAATCGTCATAGAAGGCCCTCACGACTGACCTTCGACGTCGTAACCTATGGGCAATGAGCTATTGGTCTTCACTACCCACAGGTTGCTACGTTTTATTTTGACAAAGCTTATATCAGCTCACTCTTTCTGTCTGGTACACTTTCCGTACACGTTATTTCTCACTCACCTGTTCTCTGATTAAGTTGAAACTTTACACAATTATTTGTTATACCTAACAAAACATAAATGAATCAAAAATTAACTTAATTAATTATTGGTAAGTAATTATTTCTTATCAAACAAGGAAAATAAAGACTACTTCTTGAGAGATGTGGATGTATATGTGGAGTTATTCTCCCTATTATATTTTGTACACGTTTTCTGATCAAGTTGACATTTTCCATAATTATTCATAGTCGATGACAATACATAAATAAATTAAATAATAAAATAAAAACAAGTAACCATTTGGTTAATCAATAAGTGGTTATTAATGTATATTTATGGATTTTAAGCTTTGTTGAAAAATTATATCACTGACAGTAGCAATAATTCGGACCAAATGGCCTATTTAAGGAGGTAATAATGTATCCACTCTAAGCCTAAGAAAGACTGAAATATTTCAAGTGGCAACATAGACCTAGCAATGAATTACATATTTTGCCACAACCAACTTGGACAAAACCGTTTTCTGGTGGTAGCTAAGTTTTTAAAAACATATTATAAACAAGAAAAGAATATACCAAATTGAAATTAATTCAACTAGAAATAAGAGAAAACATTTTTTTTTATTTCTGTACACATCTTATTTATTGATACTGTTTTTTTTTTATATTTCAATATACAGAGTTTTCATTCGACTATTTCTTCTTATGTTTAAAATGCAATGTCAAAGTTTTTGGCTGCTTAAAAATACTTCTTCTACATGTTTCAACATAACAAGTATTTCCTTTCTTTGTGTTGGACATAGCTTGTCATGCTAAGACGTGTTGGAGATAAGAAGAGCTTTTCAAAAACATTTGACCTACATTTTTTGAACTAAAGAAGTAACATTCTTCATAGATCTGGCATATCCATCCTGGATCTAAAAGATTCATTATTGTTGTCAGACGTGAAATGGCGGAGATGTAATTATTACACTTAACTCGCCCATAGGATGTGTCCAGCTTGTATAGATCTGTGGCCACAGGATCCATAATATAGCAATTTACATTGTAACAGTTTCAACCTAAATTGAAAGATAAATTAAACCTAGATCTATGAGAAAGTAAAACTAGATGTATGAGAAGTTAGATTTAGTTCTATGACTAAATAAAATCTAAACTTATTAATTCAAAAAAGCATTGGTGCAAACTAAAATCAGGCCACTGCTTCGTAAATACATTTTATATTGGTGCCGTAAGGTTGTTATTGCTGGAATAGGTAATGGATATATGCACTACTCTACCTATAAAAATTGCTTCCAATGACAAGCGTCTCAAGCAACCTCTGACAACCTGTCCAACTCGTGGCCTTAACGTGAGGCTCAGATATTGAGTTTGGCAGAACTGTTACCACTGACAGGAGAAGGGTCAAAGATAATTAACTGGCGCCTACACAAGTAAGCTTCGGGCAGGCGGGGCTCGTTAGCATTGGCTGGCAACCCACCTAGGAGAAGGACTCAAACCTCTATTGCCTTTAAGTTATACCCAAACAAAACATGGGAAAGGCTTCGGGTGTCAACTCAAAGGAAAAATCATTGGCTGGTGACCCTTAGGCAGGATTCCAACTAACAGTACCACATACTGGTAGAGCCTGCAACGCCGCTTGTCCCAAACTGTATCCCAAATTGTATCGGCACTTGTTGTTCCATTGGACACATCACCCTTGCGTGGAGAGGGTGGAGCTGTTGTGTGGGCGACATCGTTCTGAACATAGCTAATGACCAGGCATTCGACTTATTCGTAACTGAAGGAGGGCATTAAAATTTTATAATGTTTGCTTTTAAGCCTACCTTATTTGAATAAATTTCTCCAAAATTCATTAGAATGACATTATTTTTATTTTACTTACTAATGTTTTTTTTAAATTAAATATTGAAATTGTATAAAGTTCTGTAGTTATCGTACCCTTTCATACATTTTTAAACGTAACTGAAGTCCTACCTGGCCCGGGCTTCAGGCTAGAGATTGAAGCAGGACAGTCAGTTCCTTCGATAGCTGTACATCACTTAGTTTTCTCCTGAGGTTTTCAAAATCAGCGTACTCTAAAGCCGATCTGTTGGGCGCCCAGAATGAAAAAGTATCGTCCTCACTGGAATAAAAAAAAAAGTCACGTTATTTAGTATCATAGCAAATAAGAAAGTGACCTCTTTCTTCTGGATGCTTCGGTTTGTATTGAAGTAAGATACATATAAATAAATAAACACGAGAACTTACCACAATACTATGGACATATTTAAAACGAGGCTCGTAGGAGTAGGTCTACTATATTGCTTTGTGTACTTACTACTCCAGATACGCTGTCCAGAAAAGTCTGTCAACAAAAGCACAGATCCCCACAAAGGTGTTGCAATCCAGGTTGGCGTCTTCTGGAATGAACAGACAGGTGCTCAGGATGTCATAGTTGTCCTCGCTGAAGTAACCTCCCAGGATGGAGTTCAGTGCTGGATGCAAGCTCTGGGGGGGGGGGGGGAGACAAACATTGAAGATGAACAAGGTAAACAGTAGACTCAAGTTGTACTTTTGCTATTGTATTCTATCTGATTTTTTTTGTTAGGTTTAAAGATATGATATTTTGGGGTTTTGGCACTTCGGCACAATTTAGGCCCTGTCGTGCCCATAATCCCTCAAGGGTTATTCCCCCTTTATAGCTCAAGAGCTAAATGTTACACAGCCAAGTGATTAAAAACAAGGTCCATTCACAGCTCATTTGGTAAAAATAGTAACAATTTATATAATCCAATAAAAATATGTTGTAAATATTATATACTCACAATTACTTTGCCCTACCACAAATCAAACCTTCTTAGTCAACCACAACCTCCATGATAAAGCCCATTACCTTCCCAGGGTCAACAGGGTCAAACAGTGTTTTTAAGTTGTGTGCTCCAAAATATTTCCCTGTAATATCCTGGTATCTGGGGGATATGTCCCACGTTAGCAATTAGAAACACAATCAACTTCTTGAGGATTTTATAGTCAGTTCTTTTAAAATACGAGAATGTTGCCTTATATTTCAAGAAACAACTGGAGGTAAGGGAATTACTTAGAGTAAAACTGAAAGTAAAGTTAGGGATAAACAATATTGTACAATGATCTTTGACGAAGAATGTGGTGATATCTGAAATATAAAACTTTAATCATAGGTTCGTGTATCTATCCTGTACATGGAATTGCTATGGAAGCTATTTAAAGTGAAAGACAGTTGTTATAATCTGAAGAATGTTTAGATACACTTGTTTAAGAAAATGATACTAAAAATGGAAAGAGAGTGATAGTTTCGGAAGGGACAGGCGACACCAGTGGCGTATCTAGGGTATAAGATTAATTTGATCCACAGTGCGGCAGCTCCTCATGATGCCCTCCAAAAAAAAATCGAAATAAAACAGATAAAAAAAGTGTTGTTTTTTTCTCAAAATAATGTGTAGAAATTTAGCGCCGTATTAGATTTAATAATATAAAAAATTAAACAAATGGCATCCATAAAGATACAATTGTTTTGATAACATTTCATCATAATTAGGTTCAGAAATGTTCACTGAAGTGTTATTTCCAGCACGTGTGCTAATTTCAAAGCAGCAGACGCAACAAGAATTGAATCGTACAAATGAAAGTTAATATTAATCTTACGTTCCAACTTTACGCTTGAATTTTAAAATTATAAGTAAAATTTTCATTTTTAATCATATTAACAAAACGTGTCGCGGGCGGGATAAAACCTTTCCAAGGGCCGGAGTGGACCCGCCGGCCGTAGTTTGCCCATCACTGGAATAGATAGTGTAGATAGATAACTGTAAACGTCAGGAGAATGCGTTTGTGCTTCTAAGAATGCAAGAGAACGCTTGGAGTCGGAACCTATCCATGTTGGAGGAGCTTACATTAGCTGTCGAAGAGGAAGAGGAATCAACGATATTTTTTCCCGCCGAAGATTCTTCTTCTTCTTCTTAAACTGTCAGGTAGAGTTGAGCAATCGGCTCTTAGAACTTAAGGCCAGCAAAAGTGAACAAGAGCTCCCTCTCACCAGCCTGAATGAGAACAGTGTACTCTTCTGTCTGATGGGTGGGTCAGACTCGCGGCAAGAGACCGCATACACTAAGACCCCCGCCATTTTCCTTTTCTATACCAGGCTAACTGTGCGGGACACGCCATTTATGTAACGGCCGCTTGAGGAACAGCGCCTGGATTGTGACAAGGTTGTGGGAGCTTTTTTACAACTCCGCACAGTGCAATGAGGATGCTTTCGCACCCCTTAGTTTTGTTTTGCTACCCTTTAGCCTAATCGTTTCCTCTTACGATCGTTTCCACCCGGCCGCCACTATGAGGCAGGGTCGCATGCCCGGGCCCGCCGAAACTAGAGAAAGATTGTAAAAAATTTCATATGCAAATATAGACATATTATATAGACTTACATTAGAAGTGTGTTCTATACATATGGATATGTTTTATGTGGGGTTAGGTTTGGAAAAAAAAAGCCCCCCCCTTTCAAAAGCTCGGTAGTGCGCGTACCTCAGAAGAAAACGGGCTCGTAAAAGTGGGTTGCCTTTAGTAATTTAAACAAATTTAGTCTTGCATTGTTTTCCCTACCCCTGGTCTAATAGAATAACACTTGATTGTCTTACATCACCTGCCTGTGATCAAATAAAATGACACGACATTGACTGACATTACCTTCCCTTACCATTTGAATACCTTTACATTACCTTCGCTTATCATTTGAACACCTTTACATTACCTTTACTTACCATTAGAATACCTTTACATTACCTTCACAACAGGGCCTTGATTCATAGAATTTAACTTGAAGGGACAGTGGTTCAATATGAACACATTTTATTTACTGATTCGGTACAAAAAAAAAGGCCTAAAAGAGGTTTATGTCTGCCCCTGATCACACTTCTTGCACGTATGTAATACCTTCACTTCCAGATAATCATTTGGTTTGACCTTGTACTTCTTAAAGATCTCAGTGTAACGTCTGCGCTGTTCTTTGTGCAGGCGCGTGTACGTGGCCAGGTATTGAAGCGGCGTCATGTCTGCAAGCAGGAATCAAATGTAACGATGTTTGTGTCCATGTTGACATAGAAAACAAGTAACATCTAAACAGTGTGTTGGTTGTTTTTTTTTAAACGACTCCTCCTTTGTTCAACTGCATGGTGGGTCTCTAATGTTTTCATTTTATTATTTCTTGGGGTTTTTTTGTTGTTGTAATTCTAAAAATGTCACGTGGCCAGCACAAGCGGCCAATCACGTATACTTTACGCAATGTGAAGTACTCATTAGATAGAGTTTGCCTGACAAAAAAATCTGAAAATTTAAAATCCCAGTTTTCATCGAGATTCGAACTCGTTGATGTTTGTGTTGCTTCAGAATAGGATCGAGTTTCAAGCTTGTGAAAATCTTTAAATCTGAAACTTTTACAAAGCGTCGCTTGTTAAGTTGGATCTATTTTCTTCAACCTAGCAAAGTTGATTTTAATATTATTATTTAACAAAACACAAAAATTGCTTGGATGAGGCTGTGACCTATTTTTGATGACGAAATAACAAAACAAAATGAACAGCAAACATACGCGTAAGTCTGCATAGACAGATACACATAAGCACACACACACACACACATGTATACATGCTTGCACTCAACACATGTGTTCAAGGCTTAGGTTGGCTTGTTTTTTAGTTGATGTCATTTTATGAATAAAATTGTTCAATTTTATAAATGTTATAACGGTGATAGTTTAACTATAGATGTATACACTAAGACCCAAGTTATATAATTGAAATGTTACAGAAGGACTCTAGGCATCATATACACAGATGGAAATATGAAACAGGATCACAGTAGCGATCGGAACCCTTTATGACTTACTGGCATTACGACTGTACGTTACGACTGTACGTTACGACTGTACGTTACGACTGTACGGCCATAGAAAGACTTTTCTGCATGGAACACTAACAGGAAGTAGAGGTAGCCAAAGGAAGCGATTCGAAGACATTAGGCCAAATGAATAGACCGACCTGTCTATGGAAGGGACTCTAGTCCTGGCAAAAGGCCGAGAAATAAAGATGTCGACAGATCATGTGTGAGGCCCCAATGGCCTAAAAGACCAAGGGACATGTGAAGCTAAAGTTAAAAAAATAAAATTATAGAGAGAGAGTTTGTACGTTCATCTTACGTTCTAGTAATCTTTTGTTGAAGGGCAGTTCATATCGAAAAGATCTGCAAGCAGTCTCAAGCCTGGTCAACACCCATTTAGGAATAACTTCACATTTGGCGCCGACCTGAAGAAACGACCCAAAAATCATTCGTTAGAGAACTAGAGAGTTTTCAAAACAAAAGAGAGTAGAGAGTTTTCAAAACAAAGAGAGTAGAGAGTTTTCAAAACAAAGAGAGTAGAGAGTTTTCAAAACAAAGAGAGTAGAGAGTTTTCAAAACAAAAGAGAGTAGAGAGTTTTCAAAACAAAGAGAGTAGAGAGTTTTCAAAACAAAGAGAGTAGAGAGTTTTCAAAACAAAGAGAGTAGAGAGTTTTCAAAACAAAAGAGAGTAGAGAGTTTTCAAAACAAAGAGAGTAGAGAGTTTTCAAAACAAAAGAGAGTAGAGAGTTTTCAAAACAAAGAGAGTAGAGAGTTTTCAAAACAAAGAGAGTATCTTATCATTGATACTTTGTCAAATTTGAATAAACATAAAAAAAAAAGAATACGATACCCACATTAAAAGACACATCATTAAAGAGTTGCTTTTCTTTAATTTTTTTTAGACACAAAGAATGAATCAAGAAAAACATAAAAAATGATTTAAAAAAAAACAACAACTTATATTTATGTAATTGTATCAATTAGTTTAACTTATACCAACGCATACTATTTTATTCCCTTGTTCATTGTCAAACAAAATAATTAATTACCAATAGTCATTAAACTAATTGGTTATTTTTTAAATAATTTCTTGTTTTGCCAGGTACAAGAAATAATTGTTCCAAATTGCAACTTGATCCAAGATTGGGTGTGGTATAAATAACGTGTACAAACTTTTTACCAGACAGACAGAGGGAGGTGATAAAAGCTTTGTGAAAAGATATTCGGAGATCCCCAAAGAAACAATGACATCAATTTTTTTTTTAAGCTTTCGATTTTTTGGTACCTTCTATTTAGGCAATATTTTTGTTGTTGGTGAGTATACATGAGATACTTGCTTCAAGTGACAACTTTCAGTATCTCGAAGCTTTGCTACATATTTGTTCTCTTTTACAATCCTGCCAAATGTTTTATCTCTCTCTCTTCTCTTCCTTTCACTTCTTGTTTGTGAGACGTTCTGTTCTTAATCTTCTTTTCTTTAAACCTGACTTCCGGGATTCAATGAAGATCATTCGTTTGCTGAAGCGTCCAGCGTCACGTTAACTGTTGGAAGCGAAACACCCCCCCCCCCCCCACCCTCCAAATGTAATTATTGATACAGCTATACTTAATATAAGCTTTGTTGTTTTTTTTAAGTGTGTTTTTTTTAATTTGCTTGTTTACTCTAGACTTTTTAAGACTTAAAAAAAATTTCTGTTTCTATAATTCCTTGACTAGCTCATATTATTGAGAAAATGTATCACCGGATGCCTAACTAAAGCAGTTTACTATTCACTAAATCAGCCTAATAAAAAAGGAACAACAAAGAAACAAAAAAAAAGGTAACCAAACATTTGTTTACTTCTCTGAACTGGATCTTGCCAAACTTATTTCCATCGATGATCTCGTCAAATCTTTGATACTTGTGGATTGATCCGTCAATACTTCCTCTATCTTCTCGCTTAGTTTTTTTCTTCGATCGTATCATATTATCCACACTGTTGTTTGTCAGAGAAAGAATGGGATGTTACAACATCAGTCTCATTAACAAAACATCATCTGTGTTGCTTTTACATAGACAACACATCACTCAAGTCACTTTTGCTATCAGATACTAGAAAGAAGATCATGTTTTAAAACAAATGTTTGTGTTAGTTCTACTTTTAATGAGTTGCGTGCATGGTTACTGTAGGATAGGGACAAGTAGATAGTTGGTTACAGATAGACTTTAGGTTCGGCCACGAAAATCTATGAATTAAAAACGTATTCTCCACGGAACTATTGTGTTCAACGTTCTCCTCCTTTTCAGACTCAGCAGTAGTAAATAAATAGTGCGCCCGGGGCAAGATAGCCTACTTTATAGGCGCCCCACCCTCCAGTTTCCATGAACCTCACTTGGAAATATAGGCTTTTAAATAAAAAGTATTTAATAATAATATAATACAAATAATCTAACCTAATTAAAATATCTACAAAATATTTTATTTTTTTCGGCGCCTCTTTGCCCCCCCCCCTTTTAAATACGCCTCTTCATTGCATTAATTCTGTGATTACTGATCTAGGACCTATATAATTTGTTGACTTGTACCGTGTCTTATTTTGGGCTCAAATCCTGATGCTGTCTATACAATTTTGCCGCCTTTTATAAAACCAAACCAGACGGGACAGAAGAAACGACAGACAGTAGAATTGAAAACAAAATGGTGTACGAAAGACAGATTTAATGGCGCAGAGAAGACAGTCGAGGTTAGAGTGTAAAAGAAGTGTGTCTGTTTTCTTCATGCATATTAACACATTAAAATTTTTGAGTTAATTAATAAAGAACAATTTTGAATTGTTATAAATGTTTTGATGACCAAACTCCTTCCCTCGGCTTTTATCCGTAATTCGGTTCAAATCCTTTCCATCAAAACTTAGGCCCACACAGTGAACCTGCATAGGTCTAAACTTTATATGACCTCCCAATAACACTGTTATAAAGCAGCCTTAAAACAAAATATTGGATCAATAAATAATAAATAAACAATCACTAATAGGCCCTATATAATTACAAGTTCAGAAAACAATGGTAGGAAATACATTTGAAATAACGACAATCACAAATACTCAGAAAACACAAAACCTGAGACGTGTTAGAAGCCACTTACACATAATTGAATTTTTTGGGAGTGTGCGTTCGCTGTTCGGACTTGTCAATGAACGCATTCTGAAGACTGTTGCCAGTGACAAAACTCTCAGCGGTCAGTCCCATGTAAGGAAGAGTCCTGCACATGATGTCGTCAGGGCCATAGAGAAGAGCTGATGAGGCAAATAGTAATCTTAAAGAAAGCACCCAAAGTATGAAGATAAAACTTGAGTTGATTGGGTATTTATTTTTGTTTGTTACCAGAATGAATAGCAGGCTCTGATGATCATGATGCTTGGAATGCAGGGAAACGCTTGGCTCTGGCTTTCAGCCATTCCGCATACTCTCTCGCTGGATGGAGGGGCGGGGTGGAAGCTACTGTTTCTTCATTACTTTTTTCTGGTACAGGCCTATACAAAACACTTTAAAATATCTACAAAACACTTTAAAATATCTATGAAACACTTTAAAATATCTATGAAACATTTTAAAATACCTATGAAACATTTTAAAATATCAAAGAAACATTTTAAAATATCAAAGAAACATTTTAAAATACCTATGAAACATTTTACAATATCTATGAAACATTTTAAAATATCAAAGAAACATTTTAAAATATCTATGAAACATTTTAAAATATCCTTGAAACACTTTAAAATATGTATGAAGCATTTTAAAATATATACGAAACACTTTAAAATATCTACGAAACACTTTAAAATATCTACGAAACACTTTAAAATATCTACGAAACACTTTAAAATATCTACGAAACACTTTAAAATATCTACAAAACACTTTAAAATATCTACAAAACACTTTAAAATATCTACGAAACACTTTAAAATATCTACAAAACACTTTAAAATATCTACAAAACACTTTAAAATATCTACAAAACACTTTAAAATATCTACAAAACACTTTAAAATATCTACGAAACACTTTAAAATATCTACGAAACACTTTAAAATATCTACGAAACACTTTAAAATATCTACGAAACACTTTAAAATATCTACAAAACACTTTAAAATATCTACAAAACACTTTAAAATATCTACGAAACACTTTAAAATATCTACGAAACACTTTAAAATATCTACGAAACACTTTAAAATATCTACAAAACACTTTAAAATATCTACAAAACACTTTAAAATATCTACGAAACACTTTAAAATATCTACGAAACACTTTAAAATATCTATGAAACATTTTAAAATATCTATGAAACATTTTAAAATATCTATGAAACATTTTAAAATATCTATAAAACATTTTAAAATATCCTTGAAACACTTTAA
Organism: Biomphalaria sudanica; assembly: GCA_036873155.1. Classification (NCBI taxonomy): domain Eukaryota; kingdom Metazoa; phylum Mollusca; class Gastropoda; family Planorbidae; genus Biomphalaria; species Biomphalaria sudanica. The sequence continues at coordinate 1,015,431 of JAZGLO010004004.1, forward strand.
AATATGTATGAAGCATTTTAAAATATATACGAAAATATCTATGAAACATTTTTTAAATATGTAAGAAACACTTCAAAATAACTACGGAACACTGTTTCCGATAAAAGTGATGGATTAGATTTATATCACATTCATTACGTAAATTTGGATTCCAAATATTTTGTTAATAAATATGCAAGAAAAACATGAAAGCAGTGTCTTTATGTTACTAGACTTTTTCATTACAATCTTAAAACCTTTCTAGGCCCCACTTTGGGAGGCTGTAGCTCTTCCTTAGACTCCAGCTAGTTAAGACGTCATTAGTAAAAGTATTAGAAACAATGCCTTAGTAGCTTGGCTTGGTTGAGGTTGTGTGTGGAGGGGGTAAGCCGGTCCTTCCCATTACCAGCAAGTAAATGGGCTTTCTATGCAAGGGTGTCTATCTGTTGTTAAGGTCAAAACTATACTTCACGTATTTATATCTACACAGTAGCGTAGCTAGGGTGTGGGAAGGGGGGAGAATTTGAAAATCCCCTAGGCCCCCACTCAATGGGGGCCCCAAATTAGTATTTTCTACATTATATATTAAATAGTACGCAAAGCGCAAGGGCCCCCAAAGAGGTCAAGCCCCCTCCCGGCCCCCAAATGATGGCCAATTCCTATCTACGCTTATTTATCTACGTATAATTTCAATTTCAAAACTCTTTTCCTATCTCATCTCTTTTTTTTTTCACCACAAAATAACAAACAATAATCACGTAATGTTTACCTTGAATGTGAGGAGCGAATTTCCCCCTTTTCATTGGAGATGCGTGCACCGGCTCACTATCGGTGATATTTAATGTCGTTTCCGTTTCTGTTTTCATCTTGGCTTCTTCGGATAAAGTTTTGACAACTAAAGGAGGGTGCCACACTAAAAAAAAAACCCTGACTATTCTGGCGTGAAAAATACAGGTTAAGAATCGCGTTGGCGGAGATGTATTAAAACTCTATTATTAAAAAAACATATTCAGTCGATTATGTGGGCCTACTTCCCTTCACCTAGGCGCGTCATGAACTTTTTGTATCTTTCCAATTTTAAACATTTTGGATAAACTATTCCTTTTTAGTAACTTTTTATTAAAGGATAACCCGTATATTGCTTTTTTTTATTATTTTCCAGGTTTCAATGGAATTATTCTTTTCGCTCATTTGTTTCACTACCCTGTTATAATTAAACTTCAATAACTTTTGTATTTAAACTGGAAATGTTATATTAGGTATATAATTATAGAAGAATGCATGCTCTGTTTATATAACACAAATTAAAGTTTGTAAAACCAAAATTTAAGTTAATTTAATGCAGTCAAATCAACATTGGTGTCGTCAGTTAGGAGAGGAAGAGTTGCAAAAACACTTGTGGAAGATCACCTATTTGACTTGCAATCAACGACCATTGTGGGAAGCGTGGTCTACAGGCTAAGTGCGCTTTGACTTGGCTTGTTTTGAAGGGGGCTCCTGGTTCGACACCCGACTCGGGCAGAGTTGTGTTTACTGAGCGCCTAATGAGATTGGACCATAGCGCTCTAAGCATGCTATAAGCATGAAAGTAGCACTATATAGCGATAATAATTATTATTATTAAATACGAAAACAAAACCTAATAAACTACCGAGACACAAAGATAGAGGCATGTATCTTATGTTACATACTGCGATAAATGCATACAAGTGCTCCTACTTTCCTTGTGTATTTAGAGCATGGAACGGGCTGCCTGAATCAGCCAGGAAAACCAATGACCTAGCAGAGTTTAAGTCTGTAGATTGACACATAAATACGCGTAGGACCTAAATAAATATCTTCTCCTTTTGAAGCCACGTTCTCAATTATAATTTATATCTTACAAAAAAAACAAAAACTCTTAAACCTTTGTGGCACTATCCTTAGTACCCGGACACGTGAATTCCCTATCTCTAGATGCCTTGGTGGAGTTCTATCGGCAGCATCCCCCGCACCAGAAATGTATTCGCTTGAAGGCAGTGAAGTGGCTGGACTGAATTAGCCTATTTCCGGTAATAATGACGCATTTATCAAAGGTGCTCAGCTGTGTCAGACAACGTTTTCTCGTGCGAGTTTTCCCACTTTCTATTTGAATTTAAGCTCTTCCTTAGTGACCGAGGGGGGTGCGGTGGCTAAGTCCACCCAACTCTAATGGGTACCTTACTTTAGTTGGGGAAAGTAAAGGCGGTTGGTCGTTGTGCTGGCCACATGACGCCCTGCTTGTTAACCCTTGGCCCCAAAAAAAGATGACCTTTACATCCTCTGTCCCATAGATCGCAAGGTCTGAAAGGGGAACTTTATTTTTGTGGCGAAGAATAAGAAAAATCTCATTTCCAATCGGCTCAAAGATGGCATGAAGACAGACTTCACTTTAAAAATCGCTCTGGGCAAGGATATGCAGTAACGCCTGCTTTTAATCTATTTTTTGTCGGACAACCTTTTTTCTTTGCTGTTGGCTACCCTCTAGTTCGTAATTCGAAACAGAGAAAGTCACAGCCCTATGACAATAAAGGCATAGCATTTCTTAGTTATGGGTGTAGTTTACATATTTCTTTATGATAGATGTTGAGAGTATGTTTGTTCTTATGCTGACCAGCTGAGAGTTCTTTTTGTGCTTCTTTTGTTCAAAGTGGAATAACCGTTCTGGCATACGATCATGTTGTGACATGGACTCGGTTAATAGCAATAAACAAAAGACATACTTACATACATATGTAGAGATATCGATAGAGAGATATACACACAAATCTACCGATGAGAGTCCTGTACCACTATTAATATCTTAAGCGTTTAAACGGGGATTAAAAAATTTCATAAGTTATATTCTACCCAGTCGGTCCCTCTACTTTGCAGCAGCTTGAGAAGAATAAACTTCGATGCAGTATGCGCAGGATAATATTGATATCCCCTACACCATCTAGAACCAAGATAACTACATACATGTGACGTGGCAACGAGCAATTGGTCTGAACTGCCCACAGGTTGTGACGTTGCAGGTCCGTGTTCAGGCCTTCTGTGATGATTGGTCTCGGGTGAACACTATAAAAATGTCCAAAAATATCGACATGCATAATAAATATACCTATGCATATATAAAAAAGGAAATTACACCATTACAGAAATTTAATTGTGGGTAAAATGACCTCGACACGGCTTTTCTAGTTGAATAGGAGAATGTAAACATTTTTTTACGAGCCTAGATTGTATGTGGAGAATAGTGGATATACATTGTTATAGTTTTGAGTGTTTTACTGGTGTATTACAATATGTATTAGTAGTTAAAATATATTGTTATGTATTTCAGTTTTGATGCCTTTAGTACACCGACTGATTTGTTCCCAGGCTTGAAATTGATAATTATGGCCAGAACACCCATTTCTTTTTGGATTGTAATAAATGGGCCACGTTTTAACTCTCAACCTATAACATATTTAGCCCGTGAATTAGTGTAGTCCGCTCTCTATTTCCATTTCTGTCTGTAGGCCTATATCTCTCTGTGGAACCCACACCCTCCTTTTTTTTTTCTTTTAACCTGCGCATCGTAAAATCTCCGACTTAGACCTTTGAATTGATTTGTAAACACCCGCTCCATTATTCCTCCCCGACACATACACGCACTCATATGAATTTTTTTTTCGGCTTCTCAATTCAATCTATATTATATTTCGACCGTGACCTTCCCTCCTTTAGTTTTTTTTGCAACCTTCGATCTTAATGCACGAAATGTACGCCTACAGTATTAGACACCGAATACCTTTCTTCACACCATCAGTTTCAGGTATATAGGGAAAAATGCTTTATCTGACGGACCCATTCATGTTCCCTTTTCTACATTAATTTTGATATTTTGTTCTCTAAATAAAAAGAAATATCAATTTGGTTTTATGAACTGTAATCGTTTATCTCACTCCATTTGATTTGAATGTAGCAAAATAACAACAGATCTAGATGTATCTTTTTAATACTATTAGAATTTAGTGTTGTTTTTTTTTTTTTGACTGTTACAAAGTAACGTTTCTTGCTCTCTCTCTCTCTCTAAAAAAAAGAAAAGACGATCTATCTTATTAAGGCTATTAGGATTGGGTTTGTTTTTTATTTAGACCGTGTCTAAGAGGAAGTGGAAATGATGTAATAATAATAAAGGCTTGTATTCGAGTCCGAAGATACGCAGCCACAGCTGTGACCTACATATTTTGCCACATCCAGGGCAAGCATAACTATTGTGTGTGAAAAAATAAGTAGACTTAGGAAAAAAAAAAAAAAGCTTTAAAAATACGAAATTTGATATTTCTATGTATGCTTTCCATAAAGACTGCGGTCTTTTTGGGGTGAAATACAGGAAATGAAATATTGACAAAGGTTTGATAGAACTTTCGGTTTTTCGCGAATGGCGGTTGTCAGGGTGAGAATGTGTCAAAAACAATTTTTAGTGAGCACCTTGGAGTTAAAAGTAACCTGTGTACGAAATGTGATGCTGATACGTACGCCACGTGATCAATGAGTCATTCAGTGTATTATACAAATACATTTATATATAAAGTTCTGATCATTTGGATTGCACAATGAGGAATCCAGATTCCAAATAATGCTCAGTTTGGAACTATGTACTCTGTATTCATTATTTGTGTAGCTTCAATCAGACTTTAAAATAACAACAATCATGTAAGCAGTTGAAATTAATCAGTAGACTTATTGATACAGAATAGCTTGAATGGTATCTTGCATTAGTTATGGCTTACAACATTGAAGATATTCTCACACCTACAAAAAGGCAACAGTAATTCTTTTCACTAATTAAGATAATCTGCAGTGTCTTTATTTAATGGGACTGGTTTGGGGGAAGTCAGAAGGATATTCTAAATAATAGAATTTTTAAAAAGTTGGATTTCCACCTACAAAAAAAATATTTTTTAATTTAAAAAAAGATATGACATTTAAACCACAGGTCATTTGATTTCTGCATTTTAATATTTGATGTAAAAAAATCAGTTTTACTTGCATATGATCTACTGTTAATATAAAAACTAAATAATGCAAGAAAGCTTAGTTTTTGTTTTTTTTTTGTAACAAAGACAAGAATTAGTTACATATCACAGAGTTTAGTTTTCTTTGCATAGATTCCAAACCAAAGCTATGCATGTAACAACAAGTTTGGACCACTCGAACACTGATAACATTTTGCAGATTGAAGAGAAAAATTAATTCTGTGCATTTCTATAGCAATGCATCAACTGTTTTGTTTTCTAGTGCACATTTTTTAAAAGTCACAAGTGTAATATGTTAAATTATAGTGCAGTCTTAACAAAATAAACTTTGATTTTTAGTTTAGTTTTCAGAAAAATATCTGACATAATTGGCAAGATCATTCTCATTTATTCTTCCTAGTACACGTTTGACTCAGTGAAACATGAACAAGGCGTATGAGCATCAGAGACCAACAAGGACTCAAGCTAATTTTTTTGGTTGGAGACTTAGTTACTGGTCTATCCATTAGTCTCTGTATACTAAATGTTTATTGTTTTGCTAAATACAGGTTCAGGTTTATATCAAGTCGACATTGCCAGTTACAGCAAAATGGTGGAAACAAAACATTTATATACAATTTATTAAATATGCATTTAAAGTGAATAAAAATGGAGACTTTAAATGTTGGATGTAGCTTTGAAAAGAAAATAAGCATGAATGGAATGTAAGAATACTGGTGCCAGAAGTGTGATTTTTGTTAAATGGAAATATCTGTACAAATCAATACACTGCAGGAGTTAGAAGTTGTGCCCTGACTACTGTTAGTGCACTGACTACTCATTAGTGCACTGACTACTCATTAGTCCACTGACTACTCTTAGTCCACTGACTACTGTTAGTGCACTGACTACTCATTAGTCCACTAACTACTCTTAGTCCACTGACTACTCTTAGTGCACTTACATAAACTTCAAACAGAGAAACACTGACTATTAAACACAAGTTCATATTTTGTTTCAAAAATATTAAAATTGTACCTAATTTTTTGAAAAGATTTCAAGATAAAATAAAAAAAAATATTGGACGGGGTTAAAAAATTTTTTTTATTCTTTTTTGTTAATATTTGTATTTACCTTCATGTATTTTCCAATAATACTTAATATCAATTTTACAATCAAGTAGAGCATCTTTTCTTTTTCATTGATATTTTCTTCATAAAATGTTCTCTGTCAGAAACATTAATACTGTCATCTACTTTAAAAAGTTTAGCACAAGTCTTGCATTGAAAATATCAAGAAAGAAAACAAAAACCCTGGATGCAGTATAAAAGAATGGACCAGGAATGTTACAAACACAGAAATGAAACTTTAGAAAATTAAGTTTGTATGACAACAGGTGAACATCATTGCACATAAGAAATAATAAGCTTAAATTTCTATTTCCTAAATTATCTAACAGCTGTGTTACTATGTACCACACATTTGCAACAAATTATATCCTAGTAAGACATACAATGTATATGTTATCTTTCTCTAACCCCATTCTGAGGAGTTTTTTTTTTGTTTATTGTAATTGAGTAATGTAAAATATTTGAATAGACTGATAGAATATATCACAATACACATACACGTCTGTTATATTCCCTGATTTTTAGAATCAAAGAAAGGCAATGATTATGACATCTTTACTTTGACATCTGGCATGTAAGTATATAAATGTTATTATAATTTTTTTTAAATATTCATAGGATAAAACTAGTTACAAAGTACTACAAAATGTTAATATGGTCACCACTTTTACAGGTTACACCAATCACAGATATGAAAGTGCTTTCTGCCCGAAATAAGGTGTGATAATTTTCAGGAATCAATAAATAGTTTTTTTGTCACAGGCCAATTCTATGCTTAGAAATGTTTAAAGTAACAAGTGCACATACAAACATAATCACAGCTCTGTTGCTTAAAATGTTAATTACATCCTACAACAGAAAAAACACCACCAAAAAAAATTAACATCATTGTTTACACATTTTTCAACTGACTACCATATTTTCGCACACATAACCCTCAGGTTATACAAGTTGCTACAAACGGATGATGGGGTATACAAAGATGCTGGGTTTAGAAAATTTATTTTACACATAAACATAGCATAATGGAAACTATGGACACACGAATGGGTCTTTATACCTCCTACATGTCACTGTATGATCTCATAAAAAAACATCAAGAAAACAAGTCATAAATAATATACTTTAATTCCATATGATGCACTCTTAAAGCTACAAAGTTTGAGCAACAACTTTATGTACCAGTAGTTAGCAGCAAGTTGTGCTTTGCTTTATAAGGGTAAGGTTGTATGATTTAGTTTTTACTTATTTGTAATTTACGAGGGGTATACATATGTGCGAAAATATGGTAAACAAAACAAAGAACACAATTCAATCATTCATTCAAACAAATTTGATATTCATTTTACTTGTTCTGAAAAATTACAAATACAAACTTGACAGTTCAAAAAATGATATGTACATTTGCTGGAAACAAATCAAATTTCTTAATTATGGAAAAAGTAGCTGAATTTAAATATTTTTAAATTCATGAGAAAAATTATAAAGAAAAAAAATGTGTCTAATAAATGCTAAAAATCTTCTTGCCTACTTCTGAATCATTCCATTAACCAAAAAGACTTACAATGAATGTACAATTGAGAGCAACTTAGGACAAAGATATTTGAGATCCAACACAAACCACATGTATGTCATATCAGTAAAGACAGTTATATCTTTTCAAACATTGACAGGCATCACTACTTAAAGATTTCTAATTATTTATAATAAAGCAAAAAGTTTTATAAAAATAAAGAAATCTAGCATATAAATATCTTGTAATTTAATGTGTCTTTTAATATTAATAAAATGTTACTCTAGATAATTGGCATTATAAAACAGTTTAACTTTATTGCATTTTTTTCTTATCATTGTAACAAATAGTTTTTTTCTTCATTTAAGGCACGACATTGTTCATTGAACATTTACACTAATGTTCTAAACTGTAGTGTTAAACAATCATGAAGTCTGGTCAGAAGGTTTTGTTAACAAAAAAAAAACTTTTAAAACAAGGCCCACAATGTTGTCCCGCTGGGTAATTAAACTGATAGTAGAAAAATATATGTAATGTATTGTAACACTGTGGTACCCTATATCTGTTGTTCACTATAGAAGAAGTAAACTTTAGTGGTTAAAATAGAGTGAAAAGGGGAATACATAAATTATTTTTAAATAGCATCTACTCTGTGTTTCTGGTCATTCTTTTGGGCCCTCTACCGGCAGGACCTTTGGGCTTGGCGAAAGCTTGTCTGGCAGCATTTTTTTTAGGATGAATTTCATCATATATGAACTCTTCTGTTAATTCTGAAGGATCATCTATTTCAATCTGTCATGAGATATTAGTATCTAAAGTAAGTTAAAAATAAGGATTTAATTGAAATGTAACATTTTCATGGAGTTTTTAATCATTTTAAAAGTTTTGAAAAGAAATTTTCAATCGTGCAGTTATCAAAAAGAAAATTGAAAAAAAAAAAAATTAAAAAATGGAAAAAAATTAATTTTTTTTTTTAAATTTAAAAAAAGAAGTATTTTATTTGCTCTTGAAAAATAAAATTGTCCGGTAAGTGGACCAAAATTACGACATTGGCATTATTAGCATGACACCTAACAACTTACAGTCATACTACAAATACTTAAACCTAAATATAAAGATCTAGATCTATGGATCATCATCATCATCATCAAACTCCATTAGAGTGAGGGCTTGAGAGGCTCAAATCCTCTCTTGCAAAAGCCCTGGACAGAAACCCTGCTGTCTTGCGTAGTGAATAAATGTCGCCATACAGGTCGAGAATTTTGGATTTCCCAGACCTGTCGAGACGGAAATCAGCAAGTCTGGGGCAGTCAAACAGAATATGAGGCACGGTTTCCTCTTCTTCCCCGCAGCGGGGGCACCGTGAATCAAAATTTGGCCATAGCCGTGAGAAATATGAGCCAACAGGACAGTGGCCTGTCCTGCACTGTGCTATAATAGCTTGCTCAGGCCTGGACAGCCTCCACCACATGGAAGTGCGGTCAGGGCCCCTCATGCGCCCCCAGACTCCACAGGCTTTTTGGGACTTGTCCCAGCACTCAAACCACTTTTCCATTTCTGTTTTTTGTATTATAGCCAGGGCTTGATGAAAGCTTACAGCCTAATCAGTGGGTGGAATTTTCCCTCCCTGGTGGGCCAAAGAGTCTGCAATTGTGTTGCCAGTCACACCTATGTGACTCGGTACCCACTGCATAATTACAGGGGTGCCATAGCGTTGTTTAATGTTATGTGAAGCCATGATGACAGTTTTGATATTGGGAGGCCATGGTCCGGGGCTTTGCAAAGCCCGTAGTACAGATTTTGAGTTAGTGACCACAACAACCTGTGCTGCCCTCAAATGTCCCTCGCGGAGTTGAGAGTCAATGACTTTTAAGGCTTCACAGACTGCCATGGTCTCCGCCTCAAAACTGCAAACACTACCACATGGTCCAAATATTTTGATTGTGTAAGAGCCAAGAAAGTCGATGTAGGCTCCATAGCCTGCTCTTCCAGAATCTTTTGATGCCGACCCATCAGTGTATGCAAAAATAGCACTGGGCTTGAAGGTATTAATGGTCTAGGATGAGCTAGGATTTGAAGGTCGTTAGATGAACGGCTTTGCTTAGTGGCATTAGGGTCTACTAATTTCAAGCGTATGTCTGGGGTCGTTGGGCGACACCAAGGGGGAAGGGGATGAAAGCGTTGAATGTTTTGTCGAATGGTGGAGAGGCCAGCTTCATCAGATAGTCTAGTGGCACGATGCATAAACGACTGCATCTGTATACGTCTTCTGCATCTCCAACCATCCACTAGTTTTCTAGCTGGGAGGTATTCATCCAGCCTAATATACCACTCTATGGATAACTTCTAAAAGAATAAACAAAAATGAATGCCAATTTTTGCAAAATTATGACAAATATGACAAAATAGTAGTTTTAATTAAAACAAGTATTAATATAGTGATCTTTATGAAATTTTTATAGAATGTGTTGTCACATTTATGTGTCAAATTTTGCATTTTAATTTTTAGACTCTGATGAAATAGTGAGCTAATAGTAGGCAATGGAGCAGATGATGAGCCTCATAGCATACAATCTTTAGACTGTGATACTGCAGTGGTTAATGTAGAAATTGTGTAGCTTTTTTTTATTTTACCAGTACTAATAATAATTTATTTTCTTCATTCATGAAATTATTTTACTGTTTTGTAAACCTTTTCTTTTTTTTTTAAGCATTTAAAAGAAAATATTTTGAGGAGTTATATGGCACGGCGGCTGGGGGGTAAAGCGATTGGCTTCCGACCGGGGTCCCAGGTTCGAATCCTGGTGAAGACTGGGATTTTTCATTTTGGGATTTTTAGGCGCCTCTGAATCCACCCAGCTCTAACAGGTACCTGACATTAGTTGGACAAAAAAGTAAAGACAGTAGGTCGTTGAGCTGGCCACATGACACCCTCGTTAACCGAGGGCCACAGAATGAGTTTTTAGGCCATGTCATGCCCTGGGCCACAGAACCAGATGAACTTTACATCATCATCTGCTCTATAGACCACATGGTCTGAAAGGCGGACTTTACTATTTTTTTAACTTTATGAGAGTTGTGTTCTGGCAAAAATAAATACAAAACATGTTAAACACGGTGATCTATAGCTCTTCCTTGAATTAGAAATCTCAGAACACAGAAGCTGAATATTGTTCCCTTTAATTGGTGCTCAGTGCTAACTGTTTGGTAACCATAGTACTCAGACATTTGTAAAGTCTTTCATAGTAGAACATTTTCTTGCATGTAGGTACATAGACTTACCTTTTTCTCTATCTCTATACCATTAGATGTCAGTTGTTCACAAAGTGGAGACTTACAGCTGGAGTACAACATTCTTTCTTTTATTGAGCACTTGTAGCCAGGCATGGAATAGATAAACACTAGAACAAGAGCCAAACACAAGTACAGTATTATAAATATGACAAACAGGGCCAAACAAATATGACTAAACAAACAGAGACCAAACAAATATTACTAACAGTTATAAAAATGTATAAAAAATATTTATTTTTAATAGTATTAACACTTTCAGTGCGGGGTTACTCTCCAGGAGTAACTTCCCTAGCGCTGTAGAGTGCGGTGTTACTCTCCCTGAGTAACTTGGTATATAGTGTTTGTTTCATTATATTTCTTTATTTTAAAAATAGTTTTTTTAACTTCTTTATTTCTTTCCGGTTGAGAGAGTGATTGTTCTTTCCTTTTATAGTTGATTGGACGCCATACATACACGTTTTATTTTCAAATCTTTGTTTCAGTGACACTGTGTTTTTCGTTTTGAGTGGATTCTAAAATGGATTTAGGTGAATGTAGTGGACTTTCTAGACCTGATACTAATTCTAGATCTAGTCGATTCACTGCTCAGCAAGCATTAGAAATGTTTAATAACTTTTCCTCAGATGATGGTGATAATGTGTATTCATCAGACAGTGACTACGAGAATGGCATTAGTGAAAGCAGTGACAATGAAGAAGAACCAGCTGAGGCAACGCCCACTTCTTTGTGATCATGTTTCCCAGTTGTTGGTAGCAAAAGCAAAAAAAGAAAACTAAATGATAATCATAATGTTATTATAAATAGATCTATCTCTGACTGGAAAATGGTTGGAGATGGTTTTGAAACTAAAAACCAGTTCAGTTTTGCACCCAAGAATGAGCCTGGGATAAATGAAAATTATTTATCGCAGTCATCTTCTGTTCTGGACTGCTTCTCTTCCCTCTTCACATGTACCATCATAGATATTGTGATAGAGTACATCAATGCCTATGCTCTAAAAAAAGTGAAGCAAAACACACCATTGAGGAGAAGGTCAAGATTTCACAACTGGAAACATGTAACCAAGTATGAGATGATTAAATTTTTGGCAACCACCATGGCTATGGGCTTGAACAAAATACAAAGCATACAGGATTACTTCTCAACCGATGATATTTTTTTTACTCCGTTTTACTCGGAAATGTTTGAGAGGGACAGGTTCTTGTCCTTATTTTGTTCAATGTTACATTGCGGAGAACCAGATGCTGAAGGTAAAAACAAAATAGAGCCTTTTATCAATCTCTTGATTGATAATTTCAACACCGTTTACACACCTTTCCAAAATGTGGCCATCAACAAAATGATTGTGGGCTTCAAAGGCAGATGGCTGTACAAGCAATTTAATCCTTGAAAGCCTTATAAATATCACATCAAAAGCTGTACAGGATATGTTCTCAATCTTCTGACATATTATGGAAAAAACACCTCATTTGACCCAAACAGTGACAAGGACGGAGGGCAGGCAGTACAGATTTTTAGGACTTTGCTTGGCGTCATTGGCAGGGGTTATCATGTATTTGCTGTTCACTTTTACACGACCAGAAAACTCGTGGACTATCTCTTGTCAGAAGAGCAATATTATACTGGAACAGTACAGACCACCTGCAAAGGATTTCCTGATGAAATTAAAAAAACTAACAATGAGGCACAAGGAGTCTAGATATTGGGTGACAGCTGAAGAAAAACTACTGGTAGTAAGCTGGCAAGACAAAAAGGCTAAAAAGCCTGTAGCTATTGTGTCTACTATTGCAAAAGCTGAAAACAGGGAAATAAAGAATTATGTGAAGCCTGCTGTTGTGGATACATACAACAAATACATGTATGGATGCGATCTGGTCGATCAGAAAATTGGCTACTACGGATTACAGAACAGAAAAAGTATAAAATGGTGGACAAAATTGTTTCACTGGATAGTTGAAATAACAATTTCAAATGCCCTTGTTCTCTATTTGATGTGCAAAAATGGAGAAAAAAGAGAAATGCTCAGTTTGAAAAAATTTAAAATTCAACTTGTCCATGCACTATGTATGGAAGCAGCCGCTGTGATGCCTCCAGAAGAGAAAGACAGAAGAAAGCCAGTAGTAGGAAGACCAATGAAAAATCCTATCCCCAGGCTAGATGCAGGCAGGCATATAATTGACTATTCTGATAAAGAAAACCGGTGTAAAGTGTGCAGCACACCAAAAAAACCAGCGCACACTCATTTCATTTGTAGTGATTGTCCTGATAGACCTCATCTGCATTCAAAAGATTGTTTTAAGAAATGGCATACACAAGTTCATTTTTAACATGCTGATGAAAAAAACTGTAAATATGTATAAAGTGACATTGATTTTCAATTTGGTTTTGAGATTTGTGTAAATATTGTGTAAATAGAATTTTTTCTTCATTTTTGTGAACATCAAAGAGTTAAGCAAATCCTTGCTATCTAGACATAACAATAAGAAGTATACATAGAAACCCCTAGGAGACTTAGTCTTTTAATAAGATAGCTTAATACTGTTTAATACAATCTAAAAGGATGAACATGTCTAGAAACAAATTAATGTCACAAGATGATGTTACTTACAAATACTGTCTATAGAATCTCCTTCATGGGTGTGACTGAACTTAAATAGATGGTAGCGGGCGTTGTCTTTAGGTACATGTGAAATTAAATTGGCGACCCGGATGTTATCAGTTTCAGCTACGTTGACCACTTCCTTTGTTAAATCTAGACTCTGGATTTTAAAAAAATATGCTTAAATAAATACCAAAGAAATGTTTTTCCACTCCACTGTAATTTCTGGACGTTAAACTGTTATGACCACAAAGGAAACTGTCAAGAGATTACAGAGTACAACTAAATAATTACATTCACATACACATTTACACTAAAGAGACCATAATTTAAAAAATATCACCAACTAGTTTGTACACTTTGAAATTCTTTGCCAATAATTTTCTAAGTCTTATGTTGAGTTTTATTTGAATTTTACTGACTAAAGAGGAGAAATTTTATTTTTTTTATAAACGATCATCCTCTAAATAATTTCAGCTTTTTTATACACTTTAAAACTGCTACTTCATCCGTAAGTAGAATGTTCTTGTAAGCTAAAAGATTTTTTTTGTTACAAAACAAATTGAATGTAGTGAATTTTTGTTTACAATACTAGCAAATCTAACTCTATCAATGCCAAAGTGTCTTCAAAAATGATAGTTACAATGTGGATATATTCATATGCAAATTAACTCATCAAAGTCATGAGTTTTCCTAGTTGATTTGATGATCTAGTGTAAAAAGATCTGAATTTATCCTAGCTTAAGGAATAAGAAACGTGCCTTTAGCTGTCTAATTATTTTATTAGGTTATGTTTTTGTAATTGTAAGTTGATTTTGTAATGAATTATTGCTATATGCATGATGGCTCCTTTTTCAGTTTTCTGTCCAGAGTGTCTTTGAGTTTATGTATTTTTAGCTATAGCACTATTTTTACCTAGTTAAATGTGAATATTCATTTGTAATAAAGCTCATGGCTGTATTTTGTACCTGCTCTGGTTTCTTAATACATTTTTGAGTTGAACTGAGTTCAAACAAATTTAAATGAAGTTGAAGTAACATTTTTCTGGTATGTTTAGTGGTATGTACTTGTTTGATTTGTTACGCAGCAATGTTTACAAAAGTTTACTATCTCTTCTTCACTACACACCCTTCCAAAATATTGATTATCTTGATGCAAATTAAGAATATACAAAGTGTAACAGTAAAGTACGGACATAACACACTTACCAACTGAACATAGTTGTAGGTACCATCTCTAAATGCTATGACTGCTTCTGCTGCCTCTGCTGTCAAGGGGAATGCCACACCTTGCATAGTTTGGGATTTTGTTTCAACATTTATATGTGCATTCACCTACCAAGCACAAATATTTGTAACAATCAAAATAAGATTAACTTCACTAATGTTAATATAAAAAAAAGTGTAAGGTTCATAAAAAACATAAAATTCTACAGAATTACCAACGGATGTTTTCTTTCATTTCAATCTTATCAATAAAATATAGGAGTTTCACTTCTAGATTTAATAGTTAGTGCTTTTTTTTTAAATTGCATATTATGTGATATAGCTTAAAAACAACAACAATAAATCAGCAAAAAGAGCAAAAAAATATTATTGAGTTAGTTTAGACTACTCTAGCTCCACACACAACTACTTTACTAACAAAATATACATTTGAATTTCTTCTACTATTAGTTATATCATAATATGATTTGTATAATTGTCAATCACCAATAGATAGCAACTTTGTTTGGGTCAGTATACTACAACCAGTAGCTAAGTTAAAAAATAATCTGGCTGGCTAACACTTAAATTTTCAATTTGATAATACTAAATTTACTTTTTTAAAATATAGATAACAAAATGGAATATATATGCTACAGACAAAAAAAAATTATTAAAGATAAAATTTAAGAGTTAAAAAATGTTCACATGTATTTGAATAGACACTGATATATTAAGTTGTTCTTTGATGGAAAAAAACATCTAGATGATCTTCCTCATGCCTCTATCCCCAAGGTTAGTAGCTACATACTGCAGCTTTGGAAAAAGTTGATCAAGTTGTCAGTGGCCTCCTGACTAGCACTACACTCAAAATGTTATACTATTATAATGCCAAAGGCATGTTTTTGACATTGGTCAACAACCGTGATGCAAAGAAAATATGCAACTTTTCTATTATGAAGTCACAGAAAACAAAAAAGATTTAAAACCAGGCTAGTTGAAAATTCAATAAAATCAAATTAAGAAAAAATATGTCAATAAATGTCTGTTGTATAACTTACAATAAATGTTTGTATAAGCTCATCAATGAGAAATTTTTATGATAATTTGAAATTTAAATCACAAGTAATATTTTCCTGAATTGCTATCAATTACAAACAAAAATATATTGAACAAATAACATTAGTAAGAAATGATACTTTCAGGTTGAATGCACAAGAATTTAATAATACACTGGGTGTTTAAGCAAATACTAATTCAAGACTTAATTTATAGCAAAATAAACAATTCTTCACTCAATATGTTAGGAACAATAAGCACAAGAAGAAACTCTAGAGCTTTCACATATTTACAATTGCTCAAACATGAGGGAAAAAGTTTCTGAGCCAGCCCCAAAATAAGAATAAGAAAAAGAATTACCCTGAGCCCATTTAACTGTTTTCTTCATAAATTTTTAAGGGAACGAATTGTTTAAAAAATTATTTCATGGTATAGCGTTTCATTACAGTACACTATTTGTATTCATCTAAAACTTAAATCAATTTTAAAAATTCAAGGAATCAATACCCATTGAAGACTCCATTCTCTGAGTACTTAAATGCATCTCGTCTAAACTATTGGGAGACGTTGGTTAAGATTAGATTTAGTAGAACAGATCAGGCAGCTCTACACAACTAAATATAAAAACAATGGACATCATTCTCTCAATCTTCTTACCATAGCCATTGCAGCTTCCCTCTAAATACAAGTGAGAAAAATAGGCTCATTTTTTTCTTTAATTAGAAAAAAAAAATATTTCCCTCTTTTTTTTTTTTTTTTGGCTCGTAATACGAAAGCATTAACATCTCTATCAACAAGCAAGGAACCTATTATAAGAGTGATAGAAATCCTGAATGATATAGTTCCATGATTCCAAATCCCTTTGTTCCAAACCAAGAACTCACAATAAAACAAGGTTACAAAAGACAGTTTGTGTGGAAACACAAACTCAAAATCGGCCCCCGAAGTGGTCCATCCAGGCAGGCTTCAATATTTTCAGAAAGAACATCCGAATGAAATTATATCAAAGACAAATGAGAGATAAGAATGGAGAAAGAAGGTTAACAGATCTTGTGTAGTGCCCCAACGGTCCAGCAGATCAAAGGATAGGCGAAAGTGAATGTAAAGTTAGATGTGAACCTGGCCCAACTAGTTCCCCTTTCAGACCTTGTGGTCTATAGGGCAGATGATGTAAAGTTCATCTTTTTTTTGTGGCCTACGGTTAACGAGGGTGTCATGTAGCCAGCACAATGACCAATCGCCTTTACTTTTCCCCAGCTAATGCCAGGTACCTATTAGAGCTGAGTGGACTCAGAGGCGCCCAAAGATTCCAAAGTTGAAAATCCCAGTCTTCACCAGGATTCGAACCCGGGACCCCGGTTCGGAAGCCAAGCGCTTTACCACTCAGACACTGCGCCCCCTCTGGCCTAACTGATGTCTTATAATTGATCTAATTTCTTTAAATGGCTCAATCTCTTATTCAAATCCTAAAAAAAAAAAACTTTGAATGGTCTAAAATATTGTGAATATCTTTTCTAGTTTACAAGATCTAAACGGGATGGAGGGACAGACATTTCAGTCTTTTCCCCTTTCGGGGGCCGCTAAAAAGATTAAAGATGGAGAACAAAACTCTCCACAAAATAACAATTAAGTTATTAATGCTTCTCAAAACCAAGCATGTTGTTAAATCCTAAAGCTAAAGTCTTTAATAATTATTACTAAATGTTATGGAATGTGTGTTTCTGATGTAACCATGAGTAAAGATAGGAAGATGGTTTGTTTGTGTATGCTGAAAAGCTTCTTATGAAACCAAAGGGTGGTCTGTCATAGTTCATCTTAATAAACAGAGGTGTGAAAGTTAAAGGGAGACGAACAAGCGAGAGACGAGTGACAGCAAGATGTCTATTTTTTGTGAGTTATACTTTTTTAATCTATTACATATACTTGTCATCTACACAGAAGTTGAAAGCTGCGCACATTTTTTAATAAAAGTAACATTTCATTTTGTTTACACCAGAAGCTTCTATATCGGTAGTTGTACTAAATGGAATGCTGCCTAGTCACACAGTTTGCACGCTGGACAGTCATTCTGACTTATTACATTCTCGGGTTCAAACCCTGCTCACTCCTATCCCCTGTCGTCCTGCTGGAGATTTGGACTAGGAACTAAATAATTTTCAACTCTGAAGGAACATAAGCAAAATATGAAACATTTTATAAACATTTTTTACTTGCTGTTTGGAGCTATAAACCAATGACCAAGTATCAACACTAAGTTTCTGAATATATGTATATACTTTACAGTGTTTCTACAAGACTAAAAAGTTTGATTTGAATGACAGAAAACAAAACATTTTTTCAAATAAAATCTCATGGCTAATGGCAATGTTTAAAGACACGAGGCAATACTATTACAGCATTTGAAGATTTTTGAATGACACAATTTTATTGGAATGTTAAGCTCTACACAGCTTTGAAGATTAATTATACCAAGGGTTTAATTATGGTAAAAAAAAAATTACATGAACATTTATTTTTTCTTTTGGAGAAACCATTACCAAGTCTAATAATGAATGCTTATCAACAATATCTGATTTTAAAAACTTTTAACATGTACCGCTATTCAAAAAGAAGTTTAATATCAGAAAGCAGATATAGGTAGGCTAATAGATAAATTAAAAATTTAGATAGAATTCACAAAACATATGTTAGAGCACATGATGTAGAAGATATAAAACTGAAGTCATAATGGATTTAAGACATATCTTAACTGGGATATTTTCTTAGTTAAAATGAAATAATTATTTCAGAATCTTTGTGTAATAATACCTCATTTTGCTTAATGAACTGAAGTTCTTCCTCCGCCATAGTCAGTGGTGCTGGAGCTAGAGCAGCCTGAACATGCTTGTGGTAGCCTCGAAGAGAGACGTCACTCTGTAGCACAGGTTGATAAGTGAATCAGCAAATTTTAAATAATTATATCAACTTTAAATATATGGGAAATAATAGTCTTGCATAGTACATAGTAAGTATTATTTTATGATAATCAATCATGTTGCCAGGTGATATAATAGAACAGTTGACATGTACATTAACGATAGATATTTAAGTTGAAGTATATACTTAATATGATTACCTGAACAGTGCCAAAAAGTTCATCTTTAATTTGCCCTCCACCAAATTCAGATTTCATTGTGGCTCTGGTTGCAGCATACAACATTTTCTGCCTGACCTACAACACAGCAGTTTCTTAATACTTTGAAGAATTATGGCTTACTTTTAGTTAAAACAAACCAAAGAAATAAAATACCTAAATTTTCAATAAATGTATTTTAGTTAAAACTCCGTTTACATATTGCTAATAAACTGAGAACTATTTGAGATAAAATTATTGTTTTTTTGCCCATTAAATTAGAAACTATGTGTAATTAATAGTCTTTTGTGTTTCTTTATACAAGTGTTTCAAAAACAGTTCCCATAACAGAACCCTTTGCACATTCTGAGCATTTAGCGGAACACTTTGCATATTTTTTTTAAAAGAGAAAATTCACTTGGTGGCCTACTAGTTTATTATACCAGTAGCTCATGGAACACCTCAGAACACAGTTTGGGAAACATTGCTTTATACTAAATAAAATGCTTATATGTAAATAATGGGAAATAAAAATCTTTTAAAGTAATGAATTATACTACTCTTATATCTAAAAATATTTATGTTGTAATTTTAATATGTATTTAATATTCAGTTAGGAAAACATCTCCATGGGAGTTATGAGATCCATGAGCAATTAGTCAATATAATAATAATAAGATATAAGAACTAATTGTAGAAGATACTAGCATACATAAAACAACAATTAAAAAGGAAAGAATTCAAAATGGCCCTAAAGATTACTAACTGGTGCAAAATCAGGTGACCAGGCAATAAACAGCCATTCATAGCCCATGCTATTTTTAGTATCAAGTCTGTACAGAATGTAACAAGGCATCTTGTCCTCCAACAGAGGAAGTACCAGCTCATCATAATGTACAGGCAGAGTTAAGGATCATAGCGCATTGAGAAAGCTAAAAGCATGAAATAGATCTTAACAAAAACAATTGGTAAAATATTGCTAACCACACAGATTGATTTAGTTAATCTAGGTCTATTTCAAGGCATTATTTACTTAATAAAAATTCTGAAGTAGAAATAATTACGAAACCACAGCAATTCACTGGGTTATTTTGGGGTTTTGTTTTATGCTTCAATAGAAAACTATTTTTAAAAATAGTTAACAGAATGATACAAAATTTTAAAAAAAAGGATATCATTCTCCCAGGTTGATATGGGTTCTCTTGATGTAGAAAACGTCAGTTGTTCTAACATAAATTTTAAAAAATAATTTAATTAACAGAAATATGTTTTATTGCAATTAATATTATAATAATGTAAGATATTAATTAGAATTAGATCTAGTACTAAAAAATAGGTTACCATTATCAATAGTAACTTTGATCAGTCGTACATGTCCATCTTTTGACTGAGCCAAAAAACTTCTGAGCTCATCATTTGCTGAAGAAAGAAAAAATCAAGTGCATACAATTAAAAAGAGAGTCTTAATATAATTTATTAGGTAATTAGGAAATACAACTCTAGAATAATATTTTAATATTTATATAATCTACTAAATCTACTATCACTATCAGTAATCTAGTATAGAGTCTAGATCTAGATCTAGTCACTAGACGCTAGTGAGTAGACAGTAGTACTACTAGATCTAGTACTAGTAGTAGTGACTGAAATTGAATAGAACGCCCACTTTTACAGTAATCACAGTTTCAGACTGAAGTTGCACTCAACTTCACACTTCATCAGTGTGAATTGAAAAAAGTAAAGGTACTATTTAATGTGTTAAAGTCTAGGATTTTAACGAAATGCATAACAATGTTAACATTTACCTGTTATTCCTGTTTGATGGGACATCGTAAGAAAAATCAGAAAAACAATTAGATCTAATTTAGATTTAATTGAGAAGGAAGTAGCATAATCTTTCGTTTCGCAGGCCAATACTTTTTAGTTCAAGTAGCCTCCCTTGAAAGGAAGTAAACAATTTCCGCCTTTCACGCATGACTACCCAAAGTGAAATCACTTACCTATATTGTATTAATAATAGTAGTAGAAGTAGTGGCTCGTAGTAATAGTAGTAATAATAATAATTATTATTATAATAATAATAGGCCTAATAATAGTAATCCAGCTAATATTTTCTAGAATAAATTAATATGTGTAGGTCTACATTAGTCTAGATACCTTCGAACGTCTATACCTTCTTATTATATTAATTACAGACTTTACAGGCGCATTACATGTGTCAATCTAATCACGCATGTTCATCAGAGATTTAAACTATGATAAGTTGTTAGTGTTAGTAAAGCCCTTTTGCCACTTCATAAAGCACACAAAAGTAATCAGTTAGTTACTTAATTATTGTTTTAAACCTCTTCCTTCTGCTGCCTTGCAGCTATACCCAATCATAGGAAAGACTTCGGGAGTCAACCCTGAGGAAAAATCAGGAGCCTGCTACCTTTAGGCAGTTTGCAACACCCAGTGCTACACACTGCCAGAGCCTGCGATGCCGCTGACTCCAAAATGTATCGGCACTTGCCGTTGCTATGGATATATCAGGCCAATCAGCTGCGTGGAACAATGTTTGGGCGACATCTTATCTAATGAAATACGTCATAGCCTACGCGTGTTTCTAGTCAATGTAGTGAAAATGTTAATCAATGAGTTACATTCTGCCAAGTCATTGGTGTTCTGGCAACACATTCCATGCTCTATTATTACTAGGAAAGAATGAGCCTTTATACAAATTTGTCATATCATTTGGAACAAGAAAAGGGCCTTTATCTTTGTATTTTATTATGTTTCGTTTTTGTATTTGAAGACTTTTAGCTATGGATTAATGTTTTATGTATAATTGCTACTTTACTTTTAAGTCTTCTATCCTGAAGGGTTTGGATAGGACAAATTTGTACGAATGCTCATTCTTTCCTAGTAATAATAGAGCAAAACCAATGACTTGGCAAAATTTAGGTCATTGGTTAATGTGCTTGACTGAATGCATGACGCGTAGGAGTAATCATCTTCTTTTTTGAACTAACGTCTGTATTATATAAGATAAGATAAGATGTTGTCTTATTAAGAGCAAAATTTTAGAAAACTCCATCATCTTGGTAAAGGAGTGTTATGAAGTGTGTGTGTGTGTTTCTATGGTGACGGTTGGAAGAGGTAGCGATTTTTTGTGAATGATGCAACATAGGTGGCATTGTCATCATTTGGTCTTAGTTAAAACAGACGACTCAAGAATGTGAGACTGAAAGGTTGTGTTATTGTCAATAATTGTCATCACCATCTTTCCTTTGCGTTCCTCATGGAACATAGGGCCTCAGTAAAAACACGCCACTCTCCACGGTCTCTTGCTAGTTTTTTAATGGCTTCCCAGTTTTTTCCTTTCCTCTCGGCTTTATCTAGTACACTGCGTCGCCACGTTATTTTTGGTCTTCCTCTACGTCTTGTTCCCTGGGGGTTCCACTCTAAGGTCTGCCTAGCTTTGTTGATGGTATCTTTTCTAAGGGTGTGTCCAATCCCTCTCCACTTCCTCTCTAAGATCCGCACCTCTAAATTTTTCTGTCCACTCATCTCCCACAGTTTGGTGTTTTCTATTTTGTGCTATTGTAGTAAGGTAGATTATTACTAAAGTCTGCTACATTTATTTGATCTCATATTAACTTGATTCTGTCTATATATTGTTCACAATGAAGTTATTCAAGTTTTTCAAGTTTATTAGTTCAGATCTATTACACCTACATCGGTTGAGTTATCTAACAGCAGTTTGGTGCAACAAGTCAATGACCGGTAACAACAAGGAGTTTTTGAAATAGTTTTTTTTAAATATTTTAATTTGTTTGTTCAG
Organism: Biomphalaria sudanica; assembly: GCA_036873155.1. Classification (NCBI taxonomy): domain Eukaryota; kingdom Metazoa; phylum Mollusca; class Gastropoda; family Planorbidae; genus Biomphalaria; species Biomphalaria sudanica. The sequence continues at coordinate 1,038,148 of JAZGLO010004004.1, forward strand.
TAGCGAGTTTCAATGATCATATGTACTGTCCATTTTCATAAATCATTTACCGAGCCTTACGTCATGTCTAATAAATTTATTTGAGGTCAGTGGGTACATTCATATTCTCTAAACTGCTTAATTTCCTTCTGATATATTTATTGAACATTTTTTATATCATGTATCTGGAAGCTTGTATAATTTTGGCTGCTTTAATGATGAACGATGGGATGAATGATGAATGCTTTGCACTCGTGACTTCGTACACAAAATTGTTAAGTAAAAGAAAGATTCATTTTTCTTCAGTTATTAAAAGCTGTACTCTTTAAGTTGATGGGCAGATAGAGGGAAGAAATGTATTAGCATAAAACACATTACGTTGTATCAATGTACAAGTAGTATTCTATTCACGTTTGTTCTAATTTAAGAATGATAACATTGCTTCTAATGAAACTTTTGTTATTGTTGATGTTAAAATAATGAAATAATGACAGCAAGTAGCTTGCAGTAGGAAAATTTAATAAAAATTTAAATTTAAAAATAAATCAGCTATACAAATAATTATCTTCTTATCTTATCTTATATAATACAGACGTTACTTCAAAAAAGAAGATGATTACGTCCTACACGTCATGCATTTAATCATGCATATTAACCAATGACTTAAATTCTGCCAAGTCACTGGTTTTCCTGGCTAGATCAGGCAACCCATTCCATGCTCTAATAGCACTAGGGAAGAAGGAGTATTTGTACAAATGTGTCCTAGCATATGGGACGAGGAATGTGCCTTTATCTTTGTGTCTTTCAGAGTATTTTATTAAATTTTGTTTTTGTATTTGAAGATTATGGTTCAGTGTTTTATGTATAATTGCTACTTTACTTTTGAGTCTTCTGTCCTGAAGGCTTTCTAAATTTAGTGATTTTACTATAGGTGTTACTCTAGTCAAATGTGAATATTCATTTGTTATGAATCTCACTGCTCTATTTTGTGTCTGTTCCAGTTTCTTAATGTTTTCTTGAGGGATCCCAAACGGAGCATGCATATTCTATTATTGGCCTAACCAAGGTTAAATAACATTTTAGTTTTATGTTCTTATTTGATTTATAGAAATTTCTTTTAATAAATCCTAATACTTTGTTTGATTTTTTATAGTAGTAGTACAACATCATAATGGTAGTACCTCATTATAGAGGTGGTACTTCACCATAATGTTGGTACATCATCATAATAGTGGTACCTTATTATAATGGTGGTACATCATCATTACCACATCTCATTATGATAGTACCTCATCTTGGTGTATTTCATCATGATGGTACCGTGTGATTGTCAAAAGCGTTGAGCCGAACGCTCTTCGAGCTCTAGCCATGTAAGCCTTCTTGAACAAACCGTTCTGTCTGGAAGAGATCCAAGTCAATGCCTATGTAAGACATTGCTATTTCCAATGAATCTAGCACTCCGGGCGCATGGAATAGAATACATTGTCGAAGGCGGAGCACACCGGGAACCTCCGCTATTTTCCTATGTTTTAACAAGCTAACTGTGCAGGACTCACTATTAGTGTAACGGTCCCTTGAGGAACGGCGCATGGATTATCGACAGGGACTTGGAAGCTCTCTTTCAACTCCGCACTGTGCAATGGGAAAGCTCTCGCATTCCCTTAGACACTCCCACAGAAGTTTTGTTTCACTATTCATTTAGCCTAATCACTTCCTCAAGTGTCGTTTCCACCCAAGTGCTACGTTGAGGCAGAATAGCGTACCCGGGTCATGATGGTACCTGACCACACTCTAGTCGTGTTCATGCTTGCTTAATTAAATAACTTTGCTACTCTATCTACATCTGTATATATTGATCATCAAAGTAGCGCATCTCTCTGTCCAAGGACTTTACGTTAAATCCTTCTCAAATGTCAAAGGTGTCGATTCCCTTCTAGACTTTGTCAAAGGTTATGGACTCAATCTCAACATTAGAGGCCTTTTAAGGATAAGATGCATAGATCAAAAGTCTGAAGATATTCCTGTGGTGCGTGGAGTGCCTACGTAGAAATAGTATTAATGTTTTTATGTATTGTGCCCATCGCAAGTGAGCTAAATTTTAGCTAAAGCCGCGTGCCAGGAGCTTAGCTAAGAATTTTCAATCGTTTGGGGGGTCAGGGGCTTGACCTCTTTGGAGGCCCCTGCATTATGCGTAATATTTAATTTTTAATGTAAAAAACACTCATTTGGGGGCCTATTCAAGTGGGGGCCCGGGGCGATTTTCTAATTCTTCCCCTCCTCCCCCACCCTAGCTACGCCACTGCCGCTTGCCTTCTGGCACCTGTATGTGATGCATCGCTCTCCTATGAAATTGTTCGAGCCCCTTTGGTTAGTTGGCTGGGACAAGTAAGATTAGGGCAGGGTGTTATGGAGGCAGATGAAATGATCAGACCGTAATGATACGTGGTGTCCTAGCCCAGTTCTGAATCGATCATTGCCCGATCGGCGAATACTTCAGGCGATTCAGGGACAACTACGAAACACAGGAAGAAACAATTGATTCACATCAGAGGCGTAGCTAGCAATGTGCGGGTGGTGCGGGTTGCAAATGGGATTAAGTGGTGAGGGGCATCAAACTGAGGACAAACTATCTCACTAAAAACGACACATTGTACATACATGAACAAACACAAACTACCTACTGTATTTAAAATGTAAAGTGAAATGTTATTTTTTTTTACTTTCTTAATCTCATATATTCTTTGTTAAACTAAATGTAAGCTCAGTCACACATGGACTAGTTTTCTTTGAATCTCTAAAGGCAACGTTCACTCCTTTCTGAGAAACGTGGTACTTGTTTTTTTTTTTCAAAGCATATTGTCTCTATTTACATATTTCTGACAGTTGCGGCAAGTGTGGCTATATGCGTAAGGCGTAAGTTGATCAAATATTAATTGCTATCCACAATGAAAAATGTGAGATTCACTAATTTGGCTACTTTGTCCATTCAACACGAGCTGATGAAAAACAATGATTTCGATAAAATTAGACTTAGTTAATAGTTCGCCTGCAAGAAAGCGCGTCACATTTATTTTAAGTGTCTTTTTATTAAATTTTGCGAATTAGCAATTAGTTTCACAATGAATGCACGTTAGTTTGGGAAAAAAACTTCCTTTTGCTGTTTTCTTTCTTTTTTTTTTTCGCGTGGGGGCATCACGATAAGCTGCCGCACTGGCCGGCACTGGGCATAACATAACCTAAGTTCGCCACTGCCCGACATTTTGTCACTTATTGCACGCTAGAGGACAAGAAGTAGAGAGAGGAAGAGCTGGTGCGAGTTAGGCTACCGGTTATTCCTTGCACTGCAACAAGGAGACATTAAACGCACTACCCTATATCTTTCACGTGCTTTAACCTCTTACGGAATACGTATCAGCACGGGTATCAGATACGGTCAGGTGATCTTCAGTGTATTATCGCAACACCTAAAACATTATTTCAGATATTTTCTGTTCTAATCAGTAGAGGGATAAGGGACAGCCTCCAATCAAAGTCAGGTCTTGGGGAAGGGGCGTAGAAAAGATCAAAAAAGTTTTTTTTTTTAAAGCTTCACTCTCTTCTTTCTCTCTCTTCCTTTTTCTTTCTCTCTAACGGTCTCTTTTCTCTCTTGCCTTCTGCCATTTTGTCATTCGTGAGTCTTTCTCAGTCTCTCATTTTGACAAAGTTTCTATCAGCTCACTCTGTCTGTCTGGTACAAAGCTTATATCCACTCACTCTGTCTGTCTGGTACAAAGCTTCTATCAACTCACTCTGTCCGTCTGGTACAAAGCTTATATCCACTCACTCTGTCTGTCTGGTACAAATCTTCTATCAACTCACTCTGTCTGGTACAAATCTTCTATCAACTCACTCTGTCTGTCTGGTACAAAGCTTTTATCAACTCACTCTGTCCGTCTGGTACAAAGCTTATATCCACTCACTCTGTCCGTCTGGTACAAAGCTTATATCCACTCACTCTGTCCGTCTGGTACAAAGCTTCTATCAACTCACTCTGTCTGTCTGTTACAAAGCTTATATCCACTCACTCTGTCTGTCTGGTACAAATCTTCTATCAACTCACTCTGTCTGGTACAAAGATTCTATCCACTCACTCTGTCTGTCTGGTACAAATCTTCTATCAACTCACTCTGTCTGGTACAAAGCTTCTATCAACTCACTCTGTCTGTCTGGTACAAAGATTCTATCAACTCACTCTGTCTGTCTGGTACAAAGCTTCTATGAACTCACTCTGTCTGTCTGGTACAAAGATTATATCAACTCACTCTGTCTGTCTGGTACAAAGCTTCTATCAACTCACTCTGTCTGTCTGGTACAAAGATTCTATCAACTCACTCTGTCTGTCTATTAAAAAGTTTGAAAACGTTTTTTTCTCCTACATCCATTCCCAGATCAAGTTGAAAGTTTACACAATTATTTCTTGTACCAGATAAAGCAAGACTCAATAAAATGAATTGATCTATTAAATAATTAACTATTTTGTTCGTTATCGAACAAGGGAAAGAAATTGTACTTGACTGAGGTGATGCCGTGGCGATAAGGCGGTAAAAGTTGAATTAGTCCCATTTAAACTTTGTGAAGAGAATTATGTCGACGCTTAAGGGTTTGAAACTAACAATAGATAGCTATGAATCCCTCTACTTTCATAAGCTATTCACTGGCACAGTGGCTAGTGTATTGGCTTGAGGAGGCTTGAACCCCTCGAGTTCTAATTCAAGCCGTATAACTTTAAAAAAAATAAAATACATTTAAAAAGCTATCACAGTAACCGTAAGGAATAAAATATATTTTTTTACAAAGCTTACAATAACTCTGTCTGTCTGTCTATCTTTCTGTCTGGCAAAATGTTTGCACACGATATTTCTTCCACACCCAATCTCAAATCAAGTTGAAATTTTGCACAATTATTTCTTGTACCTGGCAAAACAAGAATCAATTTTTAAAAATGACAAATTAGTTAATTAAATATTGGTTATTAACTATTTTGTTTGGTATCGAACAAGTGAAATAATTTGTACTTGACTGATGTGGTGGTATAAATTGAATTAGTTCCTTTTAAGGGGGCTTGGGCCTTTGAGTTCGAATTCAAGTTATAAAACTTTTAAAAAAATGCATTTAAAAAGCGATTACGGTAACATTCACACTTATACCCATTCATTCTCTACCCTCCCCTTCCAAACGTTTCCAGACAAATGATAGGATCACAGCGCATAGATACAGATAAATTATACAATTGCGCTAAACAAAAGCAATTGGTAAAAATATTTCTAATCGCACAGATTTAGTCATGTTTGTCTAGATCTATTACAAAATTTATTACACGACTGATCCAAGCTAAAAAAAGATTGAGAAAGAAAGAGTGAGTGAATTGATGTAAGCTTTGTTAAAAAAAAAAAAACAGCACGCAGAGAGGCAGAAGTATGAAGCAGAAACAAAGCAGAAACAAAAGAAATACGGGATTTCACAGAGACATTTCCTGGCACAAAGCCCAAGAAGATGATGTGGCCTGGTAAACATTCATCTCACAGTCTCACACAGACTATCTGTTAGGCTTCGCGAGGTGTATCATACTTGAAGACATGCGTGGGTGAGTCTGATTGGAACGGCATTGAGTGAGCTCAGACTGGGCATTCTTTTTATGTTGTGGTACACAGTCAAGGATAACCCAAAGCGCAATAATCATTATCATCTTTTGTATTTTAGAGTCATAGGCTAGCTAGCTTTCAAAAGAACATAATGCAGATACAAATTTAAACTCCATTATAAGAGAGTTGTATTACAACATCTATCTATCTATCTATCTATCTATCTATCTATCTATCTATCTATCTATCTATCTATCTATCTATCTATCTATCTATCTATCTATCTATCTATCTATCTATCTATCCATCCATCCATCCATCCATCCATCCAGCCAAACACCCACCCACCCACCCACCCATCCATTCATCCATCCATCTATCTATCTATCTATCTATCTATCTATCTATCTATCTATCTATCTATCTATCTATCTATCTATCTATCTATCTATCTATCTATCTATCCATCCATCCATCCATCCATCCAGCCAAACACCCACCCACCCATCCATTCATCCATCTATCTATCTATCTATCTATCTATCTATCTATCTATCTATCTATCTATCTATCTATCTATCTATCTATCTATCTATCTATCTATCTATCTATCTATCTATATGTCCGTCTGTCTACCTTTTCTCTGTCTTTTGATCCGAGTTATTTCAACTCGTCTTTTTTACATTTTTTAAAACTTTTATTATTGGTTTTGATTTCATTTATTTGTCAATATGTCTACAAATACAAAATATGATCCTCTTCTGGTCGTTTAGCGTAAATGCACGTTTCATAGATAGATTGAGACTCCCTGGTGCAAAATGTGCATATGCTCATTAGTATCGATACTGACAATACCAATTTCATGCAGACGTCTGCTTCTAACTCCACCAGGTAACGATGTCGGGAAGAAAAAAAAGATGCGAATACCAATGAGCTGCGAATATCTTCCGTCGAAGCATCGATCCCAAAAACGTCACATTTCTACCAAACAAATCTGCAAGTGAGGCAACATTACGTTTGGCACCCCTCTGAACCACGCCCTTTTTTTCCAAGCTATAGACTATTTCCATCTCCTTGAAATCCACCCTTGGCTCCCCCCTCCCCACACCCCCACGCTCCACCCAAGATTTTACCTGAACACAAGAGTTGCCAAATCCGCCACATTTTCCTGTTCGTCTTTTTCATTTCGGTTGCTAGAGAGTTTGTGCATCGTCTGCACAAATCAAATTTTCTATTTTGGAAAACTATTACATTATTTTTTTTTCGCAGTTTATCTTTTAAAAATAATAGTGTAATAGATGAACAAAAATAAACAGGAAACAGCAGTAGAAAACTAACAGCTGTTCGACTATTGTTAGAGAATTTTCAATCAAATTATTTTTCTTCAGGAAAAGTAGACTGATTCAACCATCCATCTTCTGACCAGCTAGTCCAGTGACATGGCGGTAAGTCACACTCGATGTCATCTAATTTTAAAATATGCACTAAACTGTGATTAGCTTTTATACAGTAATATTATCCTTTCTCGTGGAGTCTTATCCATATATTTACTTTTTTCTGAATTTATATTAACTACATATTAAGTTAACTACAAATTAATGGAAAGGCATGAAGATTGTTTGTGTGTTAGAACCTGCGTTAATCATGTAATCCATTTATCATTAAAGTGCACTAACGTATATATGCTGCTAGTGGAGGATCACATATAGTCAAGTGAATATATATCGATAGACCACATTTTATCTACCTTTTTTACCTTTTAAAAAAGATTTTTCCTCTATATTTGGACTGGTCTATTGACAGTTTGATTTCTGATAAAGTCAATACAAATTTTATAGGATTACATAAAGTTCATCCTTTGTGATTGATGATGACCACTTATGTCATCCTGGGGGCTGAGGGCTTTGCACTAACTTTTTGGGCTTCCTCTTGTGGCTGGTTAAGACTTATTGACAATTTGTCTACACACTAGGCAGGCTATTCCATCTGCAGCTTGTGTCAATTGACTTGATTTTATAGATGTATATATTGCACGCATAACCAATGATGAACTTATGTCCCTTATATTGCTTGGGTGGAGATATTTTGGTTATTTTGGTTATGTCTATCTTGCCACTTGTGTAAGCACAACCGATTTGCATGATTTTGTGTAACAGGACAAAAAAAATGTCTTGTCTACAATGTACCGACACCAGAGAAGGTTGCCTGTGTTCCACTGAACGAGACAGAACTTTAACGATTTCATTTTGTTGTAGGTCGACGTAGTTCTGTAAGTAAACAAAAGTCACATTCCTATTGGATACGTCTGTGTGTCACATAGCGGCCCATTGGTTGGCGTACTGACATCACTGGATGTCATGTTTGGCAAAGGTTTAATGTCATAATCCACAGCAGGTCTCGAGAGAGAGAGAGAGAAAAAAAAGAGTGACAGAGAAAGAGAAGAGAGAGAATAAGAGAGAGAGAGAGACATAGAAAGAGAGAGAGAGAGAGAGAGAATAAGAGAGAGAGAGAGAGAATAAGAGAGAGAGAGAGAGACATAGAAAGAGAGAGAGAGAATAAGAGAGAGAGAGAGAGAGAGAGAGAGAGACATAGAGAGAGAGAGAATATCATCTACACTACTATGAAAACCATATTTATAGAAAGCGTTGTGAAGGCAATGGCCTACCTAGGGTGCCAGTCTCCCGGGGTAGCTAGGCCTGTCTGCATCCCACCACCCCACCTCCCAACAGTGTACGTATCAACATAAGAACTGCCACTAGTAAACAATACAAAAATACATACAATGTAACTAAAGTTTACAAACGAACAATTTGTAGTGATATAAATATATATATTTTTGTCCTGTTTATACATTCATTATGGAGTAGCTGCCCCTACCATCTCTCCCCAGTCAACTGTTTGAAGGATGTTGAGACGAAAGAGACTTTAGAAATAAAAAACAATAAAAAAAAAGGTTATCTAAGGGGAGGAGCTCCACAATTACAACTATATTTGTCAATAATGTAGAAGTTATTTCTCTTTTCGATATGAAACAAAATAATGAATGACCAACTCTTACATTTGAGCTTGATCCGAGAATGAGGGTGTGGAAAAATAACGTTAATAAATAAATAAGTAAATAATTTTTTTAAGGGAACAAAACCCGACATATTTAACCATGTCTGGTAATTCTGAAGAGTTCATTTCCCTTGTTGGTATACAAAAAAATAATAACCAGTCATTAATCGACTAATTGGTTATTTGCTTTACTGATTCATTTATTGTCTATGCCAATGAATAATTATGCAAAGTTTCAACTTGATCCGAGAATGGGTGTGCGAGAAATAATGTGTAGAAACTTTTTACTGGACAGACAGTGTGAGTTGATATAAGCTAAATAAAAATAGAGAAAAAGAAAGAGAGAGAAAGAGAAAGAAAGTGAGTAAAAAAGAGAACGAGACAGAGTATGTATGTATGTATGTATGTATGTATGTATGTATGTATGTATGTATGTATGTATGTATGTATGTATGTATGTATGTATGTATGTATGTATGTAAAATATATATGTATGTATGTATGTAAAATATATATGTATGTATGTATGTAAAATATATATGTATGTATTTGTGTGAAAATTTAAATGAAGACCGCATATTATAGATTATGACAAATAACATTTCAAATAAGATTCGTTTTGTCTTTTATTAAATACATAAATATTTACAGAAAATAATTTAATTATTAATTGTGAATGTTAACTCCTAAATAACGTAATATCAAAATGTACTGGTGATAGTGATCTAGTAGGAATGTGCCGCTCATGCTTGCACTAGATCACCGTCATGGCTGTGACGTGAAAACCACGACTTGACATTATATCGCCACCCTTACTCCAAACCCCTTTTGGTTTTTGCCATATGTTTAAAATAAAACATACAAGGCTATCTAGCACAATGCCATGAATGACTCCACCCCATGCATGCTTTACCCATGTGCTCATATTATCAATTCTCTTGGCCTCTTTCCTAACACATAACTCGTGCATGAAATAATCAGTGTAAACCTCACTTGTTTTAAAGTATTGTTTCATCTCTAATTGATATTTTTGTTGAATGTGCGTCAATTATAAAGGTACATTCCTTGTTCCATATTCTAGGACAAATTTGTACAGATGCTCCTTCTTCCCTAGTGCTATTAGAGCATGGAATGGATTGCCTAAGTCAGCCAGGAAAACCAATGACTTGGCAGAATTTAAGTCATTGATTAATATGCATGACTAGATTTACCTAGGAACACCCGTAGGACGTAGGACCCGTAGGACGTAGGGACCCGTAGGACGTAATCATCTTCTTTTTTGAATTAACGTCTGTATTTCATAAGACAATTTTTTAAACTCTGACATTGGCCTATCCTTCTAAAACTTCCATTTGTATTGATCTATTGAATAATAAAAGTACATTATATAACGATTTCTTAAAGTATCTATTTACTAAGACGTGGTGTATTTCATGTTTCTGATATAAACGTTAGGATTCATATGACCATTCATCTCATAGTCTTATATAGTCAACCAGCTTTACATATAACAAATTTAAATCATTTCCTTTCTGTCTCTAAAAACAAGACAGATTAAACGACTAAATATAATACAAAGGACAGAATATAATCACCGACTCATCAACATCGAACACGAACGAAGGGAGATTATTTTGAAAAGAAACTTGGACCTTGTCAATTAATGAACATATTTTTCGAACGCTCCATGGCTCCCGTGTACCCACGCTTTATATCTATTTACTGTCTCGTGCTGAGTCAACTTTTGGCCAACATTCTGCCTACAATTGGGTGCTTTTCATTGTTAGTGTTTGTCCGTGTATGTATGTGAGAGTGAAAGTGTGTGTGTGCGTATGTGTACGTATGTGAGAGGGACAGAGAGCTTATGTTCTGGCCTATTATATTTATTTATGTTCATACTCAGGCCGCTGTAGAAGGCTATATTGAAAGTAAAATACATTTTTACAAATTCCAAACTGAATTTTCTGTTCCTCTATTTTTTCCCTCTTCATCGGTAACCTTTGAACCTATTCGCAGTACATACGTCATTAATTTGACTCCACCCACACATATATACCTATCCCCACATCATTCACATCCACCTAGAACCCCCCCCCCTCTTTTTTTTTTTTTCTTCTTTTTTTTTTTTGGCTTTTCGTTTCACTTGGTGTGTGTGTGTGGCTCTACATGTGTTTGCATGTCAGTGTTATCGTTAGGCCCCCTTCTAAATGGAAAACACATTTGGAACCAGCACGCACCGGTGCCAATGAGTACAAACTATTTTTAAATTCAAGCGATGCCAGAATCACGCTACCGGAAGAGGAAGTTTGGCTTATTCGTTCTTCAAGAAAATTGCACAGGCTAATTTAAGGAGAAACCAAATTTGAAAAGTGAGACATTCTTTTCTTTGACTCATTGTTAAATAATGTTGAACCGTAGCTTCATTAGTCTTGTAAACAAAGTTCTTCTAACGGACTTGATATTCTTATAAAACTGTAGTAGAAAAATATGGATTCAACTTTGATTTAAAAAAACAAAATATCGCAAGTGCTTTAAAGTGGTGCCGGAGTAGCACTATAAACACACAGATAAAGGCACATTTCTTATTCCATTTGCAAGGACAAAGTTGTACAAATGCTCCTTCTTCCTCAGTGAAATAAGATCGTGGAACGGGCTGCCTGAATCAGCCAGGTAAACCAGTGATTTTCCTTGAAATTTGACAGTTTATGTCTATAATTAACACGCATGACTAGATAACATTTGAATACGCGGAAGACGTGATTATCTTCTTCCTTACAGGAACGTCTGTAATTTATTACATATGAAAGATAAGATAAAGGGAACAGAGATATAATAGATGAAGCCGGGACAGATATAATAGATGAAGCGCCAAAGTCTACCATCATATTGTAGTGACAATGATAAGAATTATTAAAATAATGGTGTCGTGAAACTTTCAGATCTAGGAAAAAAGTAGTTTTATATTATATTACGATTCCTCTTTTCACTTTGCAAATTCTTTAACTGTAAAAACAAAAACAAAAACAAACTTGGGCGTACATGGTTCTCGAAAACGGTTCTAACGATTTTCCTAGAAATTTGACAGTTTATGTATATCTTTGGGAAAAAATAGTTAACTTAACAAGAAGCTTCTTTCGCCAGATTCCACAATTACGGCTATTGCATAATGCCGTTTTTTTTTAATCGAGCGTAGGATTGACGTTTTCCATATTGAATGACACCCCAAAATGACAATTTTTGTCTATATATTTCAGGAGATTTTTATGAGTTTTCAAAAGATTTTAACAATTTCCGGAGAATTCCAGGACTTTTTCGTACATTTTGCAATTTCAGGAGATTTGCAGGAGCTCCTGGTAAATACGAAGGCGCGGGAAATCTGTTATAAATTATTAAATGGTTTAATCTAATAATTTACAGTTAGAATTACCGCGGGTCCTATGAAAGTGTGGGGCCCAATGCCTTCGCATTGGTTGCAGTGGCCTAAGGCCGGCCCTGCAAAATAGCTGCGTATGCTACGCCATGGGTCGACTAGTACATGTTTACTTTTAGTAACTATGTAACTTTTGACTGATGTTAAGATCAACAAACATTGGAACATTTGTCTAGTTGTTTTTTTTCGCTACTTTGATCAGTTCAACATAAAAAGCGCCCTTACGGGGCAAGGCTTTAAAAAGAAACACACATTTGAGAGGACGGAAAGTAGAATTACTAAAATGTATGACAATATGATTTGATCTTATTGGGTTTTTATATTTATAATTTACAATCAATGAAAGAACGTCTCTCGATGTCATGATTTTTTTTTTTTTACACCTTTGCGTGTTTCAATGAGCGTCTCCATGTGATAACAATTGCAAAACAAAGGCGTGGGGGTTCCAGAAATGAAGGCTCCAGGCACTAGGTGTACTTTGCCCTGGTATCGGAGGGCTCTTGACTCAGGTCCACACGAGTACGAAAATGCTCGACTGTGCGTGCGTGTGTGTTTATATAAGCATTCCCTTCATGAAGAGACTCACACATTCTCGATGTACATACATTCAAGTGTTACTAAAAATAGATACCAAATGTACATAACTTAAACACTGATTTATAATAGGACATACTTATATAAACAATTTAGTTTCGAAGCCAGAGCGCTTCACTCGTAAAATGGCTTTGACCTATCTTGAATATCATTTCTTAAGGCCCATATTTTCGGTGAATGCCTCTTACATCAAATGTTAAAGTATCGTCTGGGTGTTAGAGGAACCAATATTTTACCACCATTAACTAAAAGAAAAAATATATTTCCAGGTAATGAAATAAACTGCAAACACAATTAGATTGATTTGAGATCTGACTTATTGTTATTATAAAGTAGGGAAACTAGCTGTTGTACCAAGTCCAGCACAGGACGTTATTTTAAAGCGTACTGTCTTTTAAAAATTCAGAAAGAGTCAGTTTCTGGAGAGAAAACCAGTCTTTGTGTTCTAGGCAGAATCAAATGTATGTGCACTTGATGCCTCAGAATCAAATGTGTGTGAACTCGATGCCCAAGAATCAAATGTGTACGCACTTGATGCCTCAGAATCAAATGTGAGTGCACTTGGTGCATCGTTGTTTTTTAGCGGACCCCGAAAGAGGAAAAGACGCTATTAGTTTTGTGTGGAATGTCTGTCCGTCTGTCCGTCCGTCCCGTAAACTAGAAAAGATAGTCAAAATCCGACATCATAATATTTTAGACCCTTCAAAGTTCTGATGCAACGTCTACCTTTTTTCTTTTCTGAAAGCGAAAACTCTTTATTTTTTAAATCACTTATTCAAGCAGTTTTTACATAAAAATACACTACTTTTACAACTATTCACTATTAATAGTAACAAACACTGGAGGCTCCTTAGTAGGGTACATAAATATTTACCATAATTTTTAACACATTTATGCAAACGGTTATAGAATTTTGGTCAAAAATTATTTTATTTTTTACATTTGTATTGCTAAGTTAAGTAAGTTCTTTTATACTAACTACTACATTTACACACAAAAAAATGTTTACTTCTTTTTCAAGAGAAAAAATCCATTTAGCATACACCGAAGCATAATCAGACATAACCAGACAAAAGAAATCTTTTTTTTCGAATTGTCAGAACAGTTTTTGTAGAGACAACTAACTGTGGTTTAAAGTTCATGCTGTGCATTCATTTCCCCTGACAAGATGGAACCTCTAGCTTAAGAAGTAGATGTATTAAGTCATTGTTTAGCAGAGAAAAGGTAATAGATGCAGAGATCTGGAAATAAATATTGCCTTTTGATGATTCAGCAATAAAGTATTTACACCGTGTAAAATCTAAAACTTTCTTTATGTACAGTTACATATAATGAAATGTGCATTGGCTATAAACATGTCAGGATTGATATTGATTAACTAATTTTCCGAATCAAATTCCTTAGCGATTATTATTTTATTGATTTTATATAGCGTAACTCTCTTGCTTATAGCAAGCTGAGACCGCTATGGTCCAATCTCTTTTGATGAACAGTGGGGGCAGGGGGTATCTGGAAGATGGTTCCCGTGCTACCTTATGGTTCCAGTGCTGTCTTTAGGCGCTCAGCAAACACAAGACGGGATTTGAGCTTTAACCCCCTTCATAGATAGCCAAGTGGCTTTCACCTCTCAGCCACACATTCTATACATAACATATTTTTATTTTATAGCGCGTCTATTTCGTACATTGGCATGTTCAGTGCAATTTTATAAATAGTTTTGTGAGAAAATCAGCACTTAGGTCTCTTTGCTACTAGCACGAGTTGACTGTCCTCATATCATTTATTCATAGGGATTCGAACTAAGCCGTTCTGTTTTAAGCTTGCCTCATTGGCTTGTTCTGTATATGTGTCCGTCTGACCGACTCTTGACTTTGATCGAGTTGGTTCATAAATATTCGAACTGCAGACAAAAAGAAGTATGACGATATGTCTTAAGTTTTGTGTTGCTATTATTATTATTGTAAATTCACTGCAGTTTTCTTATCGAGTTAGTTCAAATGTCTTATCTTATCTTATATAATACAGACGTTACTTCAAAAAAGAAGATGATTACGTCCTACGCGTCATGAATTTAGTCATGCATATTAACCAATGACTTAAATTCTGCCAAGTCACTGGTTTTCCTGGCTAGCTCAGGCAACCCATTCCATGCTCTAATAGCACTAGGGAAGAAGGAGTATTTGTACAAATTTGTCCTAGCCTTTATCTTTGTGTCTTTCAGAGTATTTTATTAAATTTTGTTTTTGTATTTGAAGATTATGGTTCAGTGTTTTATGTATAATTGCTACTTTACTTATGAGTCTTCTGTCCTGAAGGCTTTCTAAATTTAGTGATTTTACTATAGGTGTTACTCTAGTCAAAGGTGAATATTCATTTGTTATGAATCTCACTGCTCTATTTTGTGTCTGTTCCAGTTTCTTAATGTTTTCTTGAGTTGAGGGGTCCCAAACGGAGGATGCATATTCTATTATTGGCCTAACCAAGGTTAAATAACATTTTAGTTTTATGTTCTTATTTGATTTATAGAAATTTCTTTTAATAAATCCTAATGCTTTGTTTAATTTTTTATAATTTAATCAATATGTGGATTCCATGACAGTTTTTCATTTATTATAACACCTAGGTATTTTTGCGTTTTTAGTCTGTGTTACTGGTTTGCCATGAATAAGATAAGTGGAATTAATTTGTTTTAGTTTTTTTGTTACTCTTAACAACTGACATTTTTCTGGGTGGAAAGACATGCTCCAATTTGATTCCCGTTTCTGTAATTCATCTAATTCTCTTTGTAAAATATCTGTGTCTTGTGTTGTTTTTATTGTTCTATATATTATGCAATCGTCTGCAAATAATCTGACTTTTGTTCCTGAAGTAATGCAATTTGGTAAATCATTTATGTAAATAAAAAATAGTAGTGGACCCAAGACTGTTCCTTGAGGTACACCTGAGTTTACTGTTATCGGTGTTGATTAAGAGCCATTTATTATTACAGTTTGTTCTCTCCCTATCAGAAAATCTTTAATCCAATGCAGTGGACCATTAATGCCAAAATATTTTAACTTTTTAAGCAAACTATGGTGGTCAAAAGCCTTAGAAAAATCTAGTAAGATAGCATTTATTTGTTCAATATTATCTAAACCTTTAGAAAAATCATCAGTCCTATTAGTTGTGTTTTACATGATATATATTTCTATATATATGTATTTACTACTTCTGTGCTATCGTCTAGCTAAAGTTGATGCTCAGCATAAAAAGGGATCAAAGCACTCAAGCACTGACGGCTGTTAATTTTCATCAATAGTGAGACAGGTATCTTATGATAGATGGAATTGGATCAAACGCAATTAGGCTAAACCTAACAGTTTCTTATAACAGCCAAGCAGCGTGTATATAGGATGAAAAGAAAAGACAAGTCTTATTCATAGAACTGCCTTCACCAAACAACTTCTCAACATTTGTTCCTAGTCAATCAAAATAACAATTAATAATAATAATCAACAATTAACCAAAATTTATTTAGGCAATTAAAATGTAAAAAAAAAAAGTACGGTTGAAATATGATGGTTTATGAGGTGTTATTGAGTGAACTGCTCAGGGTGCCCGACACCCTTTCAACGTAAATATGTAAAGCCCAGGTGACGATAATACAAGTATAAAATAATTTTCTTATGTTATATCTAGATTTACATCTGCTGAAAGGCTGTGTGGATCTATCCACAGCAGGGTTTATGCCTTCTCTAATATGATATGGTAACGTTGGACTAAGCACATATTGTAAAACAAAATAAAAATAAAGTCAGGAATCGAGAGACAGAGAGCGACATAGTCATACAGACATATAATAATAATAATAATGAGAGAGAGAGATAGATAGAGAGAGAGAGAGTAAAGATAAAACACATCTTCCATCCATGAGCGTGCCCGATCCACCCCAGCAGGTTGACTGAGACAGATAGTTTTCTGCAAGATTCCCCGAGGTGAGAGAAATGTTAAGGCAGGTAGATAGAGATCTATCGTATACGTGTCTATTTTTAGACGAGCTGGGACAATAATGGCCCTTTCATTTGCGATATCTCACGTGGGCTTGGACAGAAGAAAAAAAAAGAGGCCGTGTTAATGTCAAACAGATCATTGTTCTCAACGAACCTGCCTCAACGAACCTGCCTCAACGTACTTGCCTACTTGTCGACCCCTTACCCTTAAAATTGTTAATAGTCACATTGATATTTCATTTGAAGCCTGATAGTACATCCTTTTATTTATATACATTACTCATGATCATTGACGTGGTAAGGTTCTATAATCCCGGGTTCAAACATGTGATGAGGGCTTCCCCAAATCGAGTATCTATATCAATACATTCGTAAAAAGGTTTTCATATGAATGTAGTTTCTTTCTTTACCAAGTGATAGTGTCATCACAGTGAATTCAATAACGACTTGTAAGAAGCCGTATATGGCATTAAATTTGTGCAGACAAATTAGTTTTTCCTTTGAAGGCCTCTGGTTCCATTATTACATGAGTCATGGGCGTAATGGACTCGTTAGGGTTGCTACACCTCTGCTAATGAGCATCTCTTTTGTCGTTTAAATTATTTTGGGGGTGGGCTATGGATCTGGCATTGAGATGACTATCTAGGACCCTCTTAATGTCTTCCTTCGGGTTGGGGGTGAGACACTGCAGTATGTGTAACTAAACTAGTCACGTGACTGCTTGGAAGTTTCTGTTGCACTACGTTCAAGCTCAAGTTTTGGGAGCAGGTGTGTGAGGGGGGGGGCACGTTCCAATTTTTGTTTTCGTTTTTCTTCCAACCCTCTGATGTTTCCACTGTCTTGCACTAATGCACATTACATCAGGAATCTCAGTCTTTGGTGGAAATTTTCCAGGTGGCTCTGTCTAGAGAGAGAGAGAGAGAGAGAGAGAAAGAGAGAGAGAGATTAAATAACAAAAGAACATTATGTGGCATTCTAAAACATGCGCTGTGGTTGAGTGGTAAAACGCTTGACTTCCAAACCGAAGGGTCCTGGATTTGAATTCTGATGAAGACTGGGATTTCGGAATCTTTAGGGCACCTCTAAGTACACCCATCTCTGATGGATACCTCTCTAATGAGTACCTGACAAAAGTTGGCGAAAAGTAAAGGCGCATGGTCATTGTGCTGGCCATATGACTTCCTCCTAAACCATGGGCCACAGAAACAGATGACCTTTACATCACCTACCCCATAAATCGCAAGGTCTGTAACTATACTTTTAATTTATTTATAGAACAGAAATACAATTAAGATTGAGAATACATAACACTATAATGATATAGGCCTACGTTGAATAAAGTACGGAAGAGACAAAAAAACTGTACTGGGGTTTCTAAATCCCCATTAAAATGTACCCCTCGAGGTCAAGAGTTGTCATGAGCAATTTGGAAATAGTAACGTGATAGCGTCATTAGTTTTCATTAAAATAGTTTTGTTTTTCCTCAAAGTTTAAATAGCATCATCAGCTGCTCACATTACCTGTATTTCAATACAAATAAAAGCTGTACTTAGGGATCCGTTACCTTTTTTTTTTTTTTTGCATCAATTCACTCTGTCTATCTGTCTGTCTGTCTGTCTGTCTGATAAAAAATGTGAACATATTTTTTCTCTAATTTCCGATTCTCTGATCAAGTTGAAGCTTTGCACAGCTATTCATTGTATCTGACAAGACACAAATCAATCAAAGAAATTAACCAATAATTTAATTAATTATTGGGGATTAATTATTTTGTTTTACATCGAAATAAGGGGAATACCTGCTACTGAATGAGATATTTCAATGTATATATGGATTTAATCCCCTTATTACGTTTCGACACGTTTTCACCTCCCCCTTACCATTTACATAATTATTAATAGTCGTTGACAATTGACAATACACACATAAATCCAAAAATTAACCAATTAGTTAATCAATTAGTACTAAGTAATTCACTTTGTTTTATATGGCAAAGGAGGTAAACTCTGCCATTTTTAGATAGATGACAATAATAAGCGGTTCTTTCCCTTAAATAAGCTTTGCTTTAAAAAAGTAATCTTTTTCTATCATTGTTGTACCCTTACCGATACAACTTTTTGTTACATCATTTTTCGTTTCGATTTAGTTCTCCCTTTACATATTACTTTAACCAAAGTGAGACTCTGTGATCCAAACTTCATGCAAGTCAACATCAACGTTGAAATCCATTACCATCACTTTCGCATTTACCAGTTAGCTATGCTGATTACAAACATTCAGTTCAACGGAAATCTTTTATTAATTACAGAAAAAAATATTCACACATTTTAATCCTTCATATCTTGAATGCGGCTAAATGGACATGCCATATTGGAATGTTGTTCAAGGTGCTGACTCCTTATCTCTATGATCGTCCTACTTTATTAGTTCAGCTTACAGCGCATGCCACAGCTATTGAGATGGGAGAGGATTCTGTTTTAAAAGAAAATGTTTGACTTAATCTTTAACACACCGCATTCTCTGTTTGGAAGATATTTTCATTAGCATATAGATTTGTCTCTTCCTCAGCCAACGTTTGAAATAGCTGCTTGGTTTATGCAGCTTGCAATCTGAACATCAAGAAATAATGAAAAAAAGATCCCCATAAACAATAACTTATTTAGTTCAGAAAATTAATTTCTTAAAAACTACTCGTCAACCACAATGCTGTTCCCAATAGCGGATCCAGAACTTTGGAGTGGGGGGGGGGGCGATTTTTGTCCAAACCCTTACACCAACGCCCAGTAAACCCTAACCCGATGCATAAACGTGCGTACAGCATATAGATATATATACTTGTTACGTCTTCATATTGGATGAGACTCTTTAGACATGAAAACGACAAATCACAGTTTAAAAATACTTTAATCTTTATTAACACTGGAAACACCTTCTTGTTCATATTCCTCCATTTTGGTTTCTTCTCCTTTCAACACGCAATCGCACCATTTCACATTAACACTAAGATGCGCACGTAACATATATACATATATATGGCCTTTCTCTTTATAGCTTTAAGGTTAGGGGGGGGGCGGTCTGTGCTTGCATTTTTCACTGCAGAAACGCATTCTCCTGACATCTACAGCTCAGTATTCATCTTATTAAAAAGGATCTTTCGAATTATGGTTTTCAAGGAAATATATTCTAATATGACTTTATCGGCCATTACTACATTGTAAATTAAACGATTTGAAGATACCCCCCCACATATTTAGATTAAGGCTTTGAGGATCGGCGCCGAAAAAAAAATTAATCGAAAAATAAAATTAAAAAAAATGCTCATTTGAAAGTGATACATTTTTTCAATAGGCGAAGAGAGAAGGGTACAACGTAGCCTACCCTGTATATCCGAGGCTTCGCACCGTGCTGTCCCACGTAGCCTACCCTGTATATCCGAGGCTTCGCACCGACTTCAGGTAACTCAAGAATAATTAGAAAACAAACAGACTTCGGAGACGCGGTTAAAAACAATCCAGACAAAAAACAAACAAACAGAAAACCAAAAAAACAACGAGCAAGAAGTGATTTAAGTACACTGCTTCTTCATTTGAATTATAATTGTCCCACACTAGACTCTTGTCTTTGAACTGCATATTCACCTAGCTCTTTGCCAGACAATACTTGGCAGCCGAAGAGTTGGCAGTGGGGGAAGCAACTCAAGTCTCTGATTACAGACTCTCTGATTATTTCCCTTAGCTTCGCATTAGTGCATTAGAGAGGGGGCCGGTGATTAAGTCTGTGTGTGTGTTTAGAGATAGAGTGGTTTTTTTTCAATACCTATTACATATGAAGCACTTACCTACATCGCAGGCGCTGCGATATTTCCTCTGATGATAGAAAGGATTAAATTGTTTAGGCAGGGTAAGAAAAAGTGGCGAAGATTTAAAGGACGCGATGATAGGGAAAATTTTGAAACTGGCAATGGTAAAAATTGATGACTAGGAAATAAGAAAAATCAAACAAGTTTATCGCAATCCCATAATGACTATTGGCTTGCCGGTCACATTCAGCCCCTAAAAAGTTTGCTCAAATAGCAAACGTGTGGGATGTGTGGTAGAATTGCATATGTGTGGAATGTGTGGCAGAATTGAATAAACCGCTGGCTACTTAATAAGGTAGCTTGAGTTCGAATCCGACTGAAGGATACCAATAGGTTCCAAAATAGATTTGACATTAGAGCACTAAGCATATTTAAGCATGAAAGATACATCACACAAAAGCAATGCCAAAAAAAGCAAATACATTCACATTGGCTGAGTTTCATTGGCGTGTGTTTTGGTGCAAATAAGTCTAAACATAGGTAACAGTTAAGTAATCAACTAATGCAAGGCCAACAATGAAAAGATACTCTGCACTGATGAACGATGTCAATTAACGCGTTTAATACGTAGATAAATCTTGATATATTTTGGGTATCTGGCAAAAACCAAAAGGCCGGCGGTCCAAAAGGCAGACCACGAGTACAGTGGCTTGGTGAAGGTAGAGGCAGATCTACAACAGCTCAAAGACAGACCACGAGTACAGTGGCTTGGTGAAGGTAGAGGCAGATCTACAACAGCTCAAAGACAGACCACGAGTACAGTGGCTTGGTGAAGGTAGAGGCAGATCTACAACAGCTCAAAGACAGACCACGAGTACAGTGGCTTGATGAAGGTAGAGGCAGATCTACAACAGCTCAAAGACAGACCACGAGTACAGTGGCTTGGTGAAGGTAGAGGCAGATCTACAACAGCTCAAAGACAGACCACGAGTACAGTGGCTTGGTGAAGGTAGAGGCAGATCTACAACAGCTCAAAGACAGACCACGAGTACAGTGGCTTGATGAAGGTAGAGGCAGATCTACAACAGCTCAAAGACAGACCACGAGTACAGTGGCTTGATGAAGGTAGAGGCAGATCTACAACAGCTAAAAGTCCAGGCATGGAGACGTAAAGCACAGGATAGATCGGAATGGAGAGATGTGCTAAAACAGGCCAAGGCCCTCTATAGGCCATTGCGCCCCTGGGATGAATGGATGATAGTCATAATGTTTTGTTTCGTGTAATGCACAAATAGTAAGACACATTTCTTTTTGGATCATAAAGATTATTATTATTATTAATCGTTCTTACGAAAATTCATCAGCTTCATTAAGGATGTATAGTCTTTAAAAAAATTCTTTTATGCTATTTGTTTAAAAATTATATGTAGTCAGTTTTCACTCTCAATGGATTTCTAATTAACTTATTAAGCGATACATAATCATTGACAAGTTCTGACGACTACAACCACCTTAATTACCTTTTGTACCTGTTCAGCTATAACCATTTCGTTTACAGTACACCTGCTTGTGTATTTTGAATTGAAGAGCAATACCGGTTGGCTGCCTAATATAGAATACCTGCAGTAGTACACAACTCAAAACAGAACACCTGCCCAAATATTTACATGTTACAAAACATAATTTAAAAACTACATATTTTTGGGTCTAAATATAGATTATGTCCTTCCAAAGATAACATCTGCCCTTTGCAAAAGAAAGCTTCCTTTAAAGGAGACTCCCTATATAGATCTACAGGCTACTAGATCTTTTCAACTTAACGTCCTCAAGTCTATTGGTCCTTTTGGGGAAACAAACGTGATCCCCTGACCAGTCTGTTGGTCCTTTTGGAAACCTAACGTGATCCTTTGACCAGTCCTCCGAGTCCTCCCTGGCTATCCTTTTTGTTTTCCTATTTTCTTTAGCTAGTCATCCAGAATAATGGCGGTCCCTTCCAAGAAATTGTCTTCATCTCATCTGTTGCCAGCCTCTCTTATTTTTTCTCCTAGTTCTGTACCTTGCAGAATTGTTTTTGTGTAAACCTAAAGGATCACGTGATGTCGCCATCCTATTCGACACGTCAATCGAGAAAGTCTAGCCAATACCTTTCACTTGTTCTTACTACATGGCTCAATGATTACCTTGCATTGTATTCAGGGCAGGTTTAAGGAAGGGCAGGCGGGATTACGGCCATGGGGACTCCACATGAAAGGGGCTTCCACTGAAGAGATAAAAATATATCCGAGTTTTTTTTTTTTTGCCTTTTACGGCTGGCAAAACTGTCTTGATTAATTAAGAGGTGTCCGCTTGTAGCATGTTTGGAATAAATAAATATAGCTCCGGACTTACGACAGGGCGTCTAGCAAGAGCCTTACCCTTACAAGCTAAAAAAAATATGCACTTTTTAAAACTTCCATATGCACATTAAATTTTTTTTTTTCTACAGGAAGAGGGGATTACATTTACAAGAACTTTATTTCTTTCCCCTAAAATATAACATGCTTTTAGATAGAAGTATTTTCATTCATAAGTGGATCTTTATTAAAGCTTTCGAAAAATAATGCCAGGGTTCTCCACATACTTAAATCTGACCCTGATTCCACTTTCTCAATGTTTTAACATCTATCAACTAGTAAAACGTTTTGTTTTAGAAGTCCACTTAGATGATTTACACAAGCATCTTATTGCAGTTTTTTTGTTTTCTCTTGCGCCCTCTCTTGAGCAATCAACACACCAACCGGTAGCTGCATGCATTCTGCTTACAATGTTGAATACACAGTTAGAGATGCCACTACATCCAATCACACACCTCTACGTCTAACCATGTATCAGCCCATGAAGCCAAAATCAACACATATCACTATTACTTGCTGAATTCTATATTATTAAGCAATGAAAACTCTAGTCTGTTGTATAACTGTCCTACAATCATTGACTTTCTTTTTTACTTTTTTATCTTATCTTATATATGTTTTACAATCATTGATTGTTTCTATTTACAACCATTGTCTGTTTTTTTTTTTACAATCTTTACTTGAACTATTGTCTACAGTTGTTCTCTGCATCTACAGTCATTACCTTATGTTTCACTTCTTCTACATTTAATCTTGTGCTTTATAAATGATGGCAAATCAATTCAAAACAATATAACTGTTTCAAATACTGTTTTCTCTCTTATTTGTATGGTTCAGTTCCTTAGAAATGAAACTCCAAATGCTAATTTAAAATTGATTAAAATCCCTGGAGACAGGTGTCTTTTTGATTTAAAAAAAAAAGTACTTCAATCCAATAGTATTTTAGAGCTACGTACATTTGATATTTAGATAATATATGATATGCTTTTCAAAGTCTCAAACTAGCTAGTAATCTTTTTATTTTGGTGGAAAAGTTGGAAATACAAATGTTACAAAACACAAGACAGTTACAAATAACCAAAATCCTAATACTCTAAAAAAAAATCACATAACTCTGTTACTATAATTCCCCCTTGCTACAACCAGAAAGGAATTTGTATTAGAGATAACCACTGGAATAGTGGATCTAAGTCTTGTGATATACATAATTGGAAGCATGCGTTATATGCATCACGCCCGTACATAATTTCCAACACATTAACACATATACGAACACAGCGTTAGTGGTTAAGATTAATGAATCTAAATCGATTAAACAGTAACCGTAGTTAGGTCTTACAGGCCAATGTATGTAATGGTTTTACAGTCCAATGTATGTAATGGTTTTACAGTCAAATGTATCTAATGGTTTTACAGTCCAACGTATCTAATGGTTTTACAGTCAAATGTATCTAATGGTTTTACAGTCCAATGTATGTCATTGTTTTACAGTCCAATGTAACTCATTGTTTTACAGTCCAATGTATCTCATTGTTTTACAGTCCAATGTATCTCATTGTTTTACAGTCCAATGTATGTCATTGTTTTACAGTCCAATGTAACTCATTGTTTTACAGTCCAATGTATCTCATTGTTTTACAGTCCAATGTATCTCATTGTTTTACAGTCCAATGTATCTCATGTTGTTTTTTAATTCACGTTTAAGCATCACATCTTTTTTTTCACATACGTCTGTTCTCTACATTTCCTGAGCTGCACATCTGTAAGACCCGTAGGACGTAATCATCTTCTTTTTTGAAGTAACGTCTGTATTTTATAAGATAAGATAAGAAGGAGCGAAATTTGGCTGAAAGATAAAATATACGTCAGTCAGAAATTTAAGATTTTATAAGACATATTTTTCTAAGGACATTCTTTCTTTTGACAAATGGTAAATGTATGTCTAACTATGTAACCAATCCTATACATAATCATGAAACCAGTCATGTGGCTAATCATGTGGCCAATCTTGTGACTTACCATGTGACTAATCATGTGTCCAATCATGTGTTATGCTATGAAACACAACTTTTTCAATGGCACATAATTCCACACATTTTAAGTTATAGATCTTTGAAGTCTTAGACTGCCACGCTCGATCGTCCCGACACTTGACGGCAGTGACCTGTGGATGAAACGCAATGGAAATTAAGTTTTGAATCGTCTTGTTGCCTGTGGGGGTCACAGTGACATTACGTCCCCAGCCAATACTCCGCCGCTCCCCTACACATACCTGTATCCTCCTCCATCTTTCACTCCTAGCAACCTTTTAACGTGCAACCCCCTCCCCCACACCCTTACCTTTTTTTGAGGTACTTGGTGGTGGTGGGGGGGGGGGCAAATGTTTAGGAATGGGGGTGTAGATGTTTAGACTCGAGTTCTTTAAAAAGTACATGAAGGAAAACTAAAAATAAATTCGGAAAATTAAATGAAGCCAAGACAGTGGTTCTCAGTCTTATCAATTTAAGCTAAGAACATTGGAAGACTTAAAAAGTTGAACACAACTTATGCATGCAGTACACTTTGGCAGTCTTAATACATTGCCAGATTCGGACAAGTGCTTTTCCACCATTTTTTCAGAAGCCTCCCGTCAGGATATTTTTTATTTCCAGGTATCTCACCCCTCCCTAAGTACTGATCCGCTAGGTAACCTACCGACACTAGGGTTCCAATTACTCTCCCCCTTAGATACCCTCAGCATAGATACCTTCTTCACTCTTTAAATATTTTAATTCATATCCTTGCCCCAGGTATCCCATCCCTTGCCTAGGTATACTGTATTCATTCTTCTCAAACATATTGAACTCTCCAAAATACAAAGTTATAAATGTTACCTTCAACTTGTCTGTCGCAATGACTTGAAGTTCTATACTGCTACCCACCATCAACACTATATGCTATTGACTATTGCTACTTAAACATAGGTCACAGATAGTCTCAGTTACTGCCTTGTTATTTGGATAATTCAATAATCAATACGTATTTTAAAAATTTTAAAATTAAATGTTTGAGCCTCCCACAAAAAGAATGACAATTTGTAGTACAGTCTTAGCTAAACATTTTTAATTGTAAAGAAAAGTTACTTAAAAGTATTGATTAAATAAAAAAAAAGTTTTTGATGTGGCTAGTCCATCACATCCATTGAGGTCGTGAAACGGGAGATGTTATGAAACATAAAGATACATAGTACATACATTTATTTTCCTTCTTTATTGCACCCGAACTAAAGTATTGTTTTTATTGTCAGCTGGTCCCTACAAAAAAAAACTGTCCTGTCAGCCTGTCGTCTGTTTTTCACTATGTCTTTCACGTTTGTATTCGACAATTTGTCCCTAACGAAAATCCATATTGTGACTTTTATTGCCCATGAAATATCAAACAAAAAAACTGCTCATGACCTGGAATAGACTAGCTTTAAACTATTTTATTTATTGTGATAGATTTTATTTGATCGGAAACTCTGTTTGTAACCGGTTAGAACCATGTTACTTTTTAAATGATTCAATTTGAAAAAAGTTAGACAGACTTAAAACATCATTATACAACACATACTCATTCTACAGAAAATGTTGTCAAAGTTTATCTTAACATTGCTTATACTATCATTTAGGACTCTACCCGCTTCTTCTATTTCCTAAGAAACATTATTTCTAAATTTACTCGTTTTTCCATTCTTCGATAACAAAGCCAGGAGTCTATGAGAAAGTGGAATACCTAACTAACCTCTGACCATCATACTGGCCATTTGTGTCCGCAGACGTACCAGGTGACCAATGAATTATGAGTCGCATCAGGTGGGATGCTTTTATCTGGGATAATCACTTCGTGGTCTGGAAATGACAAACGATCGCTTTTATTATTAAGTTAGTAAGGCAAGTGTGTGGGTGAATGGGATGAGACTGGAATATAAATCTGACAGCCTGACGATAAGGGAAAAAGAACACTTCATCTTTATGGGACTTAAACTCGATAGTTTTGTGGTAGCTACTAAATGTATTAGAGACAATCCCTATCCTTCTCCACGACATCTCTTTCTCCGTATTGCCTTGTTGAAATGCGTTAATGTGCAGTTAACTTAGCGGAGATTTTCATACTAAAGGTTATTTACGGTAATCTGCTCTTCGTGTACATTTTGATTTCTACTTTCATTATACAGTGCTAAAAAGTGCACTCGTTTTTGGGGGGTTTTAAATATGTATTAGAGATTTTCATGTATTGCGGAAAAACTATAAGTAGCTAGTTTTTGGATGTATCCGGTGTACAGAATTAATAAAGTGTTGCTAAGCTGTTTTTTTTTAAGTTTCTGTGCAATGTTTGCTCTTCAGAATCAAGTTTTCTAAGCTCCTCGTTTGTAGCTAAATGTTTTTAAAAAAATGTGTTTGCAGTGTCGAACTTCAATTTCAACATCTTTGACCTGGTTTAGTTTATAGTAGAGATAAAAATTCCCAATATTTTATCAATGCTTCTTTTAATTTTTCTGTATACTAAAAATACACACAAAGAAATCGCTATTTTTGGATTAGCCTCAATTTTATGAAAATCTCTTATGGCGACTCTAACCCTAATCTATGAAATATAGTTTAAATTAACAACAGATTATTATGCTGGTACTAAAGTTTGTTGATAAATTAGTTTGACTGGAAAATCCCCTGACTTTGAAATCGTCCTTTAAAGTAGTGTAGGAAAGTTTTTCAAGCCATTACCTATCCAGTGTAGAGTCGAGACTTAAAGCATCACTAGGAGACACGTAACAAGCTAAATTGTTCAATTATGCATGCTAAAGATGTCTAAATTAGTTGTTTTTCCCCAAAAGTTTGCGGCGAGAGTTATTTTCCGTGGAGACGTTTTGGTTTTTATACTTTAGATCTAACTGCAAGTTGGCATTTTCTGGCATTCGCAATATAATTAGAATCTTTGTGCCATTGGGTTGGGTAATTTATACATTGATTTCAATCTATGTGTAAGATTTTTGTTTCCCTACCATATCCAGTTAGATTACAAATATCGAAATGGATAAAAATAGAGCAGATTTTGTAGTACCCGCCAGACAGAACAGCGTACACTGTTCTCATTCAGGGAGCTCTTGTTCACTTTTGCTGGCCTAGAGTACCAAGAGGCGAATGCTCAACTCTACCTGACAGTTGCAAGAAGAAGAAGAAGAAGTAGTTCATACAACCATCTAAACAAAAATGTGGATAGTATTCATGCTGTCTACTTTGTCTATGGTATCATTCCTCTGTTCACATTATAGTATCCATTGAAAGAAATATGCACTACTCTTCGCCAAGCTGCCTTAACATAAGTACTCCAAGGGGTGCAGTTTAATAGCACAACTTTTAATCTCCATTAAATATCTTTAACGAATTTATATACTACACTCGACTGAAGGTAGCTCTATATATTTTGTGCACATATATTTAAAAATTGTAATGATGGTAGATTGTTAACAACGATAAAGTCACCATCGATTTGGTTCTTATCTAAATTTCCAGTAACTTATCTTTCATTTCACTGAAGTCAAGGGGAGCTATTTACCTTGAAACAATGGATGCCATCAAAATGTCGGGGGCGTGTCTAGAGGTGAAATTACAGGAAGACATCAATGACGTTAATGTTCAATGAAGGCAAGGATCTGTGTATGTATCTAGTAGTGTGTGTGTGTTTGAATGTCAGTTTGAGTGTCTTAAGTGTGAAAGGTAATTGGCTCAACTTTACAGCACCACATTGTAGAAATATAGGGCGCCAGTAAGATGGAAAATTTACCTTTATCTGAATGAGTCACAAATGCTGGTTCATTAGTAATCGACTAGCATATAGAATCAATATGGGTGTGACTATAACTAAACGCAAGTCTAGACTATGAAACTGGTCGCTCAAAGAAAAGCTAGATGGACAATGGGACTACAAAAATGGATCTGCTTTTCTCTTGATGTTCTGCTAAGATCAGCTGCTGACCAGAAAGCGTGGAAGGATCTGGTTACCCGAACTGTTACAGCCCCCCCCCCTATGACAAAAGTCAAGGAGGAGATGATGAAACGATAATGTGTAACCTGAACTGTATTAGCTGCCATGTAGATCTTTATATTGTTTCCAAGTAAATGTTCCAAAGGAAAAATATGTTTGAAGGGGGAAATTAAGAAAGCTATTGAGGCACTGTTCATACTTAATTTAATTAATTATCATAGACATAGCTAAAAATAGAATGTATATAATGTAAGGGTTGTGTTTTTGTGCATGTACAGCTTCTGCTACAGATCATCAAAAACAATATTAGACCGCTTCGCGAATATTCGCGAACATCCAAGGTTTTGACAAGAAAAAAAATCAAGTTGCGTGTTACATTATTAACTGTGCAAAAGAAGATCGATCACCGTATAATGGTATCGCTGAAACTCTCAACTATATCGAATGATGCTACAGTGATTACCGTTTCAACTTCACTCTGTACTTATGTAAAGCTTATAAAGCTTTCAGACAACCTTAAAAACACACAAAAAAAAGGTTACAAAGACAGTTTGTGTGGAAACACAAACTCAAAATCGGCCAACAAAGTGGTCCACCCAGGCAGGTAAAAAGGCAGGTATCAATATTTGCAGAAAGAACATCAGAATTAAATTCTATCAAAGACAAATGACAGAGAAGAATGGAGAAAGAAGGTTGACAGATCTTGTGTGGTGCCCCAGCGGTCCAGCAGACCAAAGGTTAGGTGAACTTGAGTGTGAAGTTAAATGCGAGCCTGGCCTAACTGATGTCTTATAATGAATATCTAATTGATCTAATTGTTTTGTAAAGGGTCAATAAAACATTTCCGTAAAAAAGAAAAAAAAAAGAACTCTTGTGTTTGGCACTACGACTGCAATGCAATAATATGAAAAACTACTTATTAATTGTTGTTGTAAATTATGTCCAACTTATATGCATACTAAATAGATTATTTTCTCTTAAAAAAAAGTAAATTTTATTTTTGGGTAAATGTAGTAGTTAGTAAGACAGAACTTACATAACGTAGCAATACAAATGTAAAAAAAATAAATAAATAAATAAAAAGTCTAAAACCTTTTGCACAACTATGTTAAGAACATGGTACGCTGTTTTCTCCCTACTAAAGAGACTGCCGTGTTTGTTACTAAAAATAGTGAATAGTTGTAAAAGTGGTGTATTTTAATGAAAAAACTGCTTTAAAAAATTAGATTTTTCACTTTTAGAAAAGAAAAAAGTAGCCGTTGCATCAAAACTTTGAATGGACTAAGGTATTATGATGTCGGATTTTCAATATCCTTTCTAGTTTACGAGATCTAAACGGACAGACGGACAGACAACTTTTTCCCTTTCAGGGGCCGCTACAAATGACAATATTTAATGGCGCACGCATTTAAGCACGAAAGCGCACTAATTTTAATATCACTTCAACCAGTGTTTAAAATAATATTTAAAATGACTTTGAGATTATTATTTCAATCTTTTTTTTTTTTGGCGCGGGGGATTTTCAGGCCATTCACAGTGATACACCCCAGCGTGTTTTCGTTAAAATACATTCACAACTATATAGATAGCAAACACAGACAACGTTCTTTGCAAGAAATACAGTCTTCATATCTATGTATAATAGACAGGGGAATTACAGCAGTGCGCTTCGGTAGAAAATGTATTTAAAGACATAATATTTTTTTTTTAAATTAGATATCAGTGCCTTATAAAATTTAATAGATCTACGACATTTCAAACTAAAGAAGAAGTCAACATATTACATAGTGTAAGGTTTCAAAATAAACAAAAAGAAAAGATATTAAAAATTTTTTTTGTAATTTAGTCAAGCTAGATAATTTCATAATTTTCGCCGTTAATGGCATTACGTTTCTTTATATTTTACCCCTCCATATTTATATGTTATTGGGAGGCCTCCTTGAGTGTGAGTGTCGCTGCTTTTTCATTGTCAATGCTAGCGTAAATCAGGCCCTGATTCAAAGTATCCTGTACATTTTGAGGTTTTGTTACTTTGTATAAACTAGATCGTTTGAAGCTGATCATGGACATGACTCTTTGATAAAATGTCGTTATAAAAATATGCGGTTGAACTTAGTGTCAGGTAAACGTTTCCATTACTGCCTAGACCTGGCATTGCCGAGATTTGAATAGAGCTACTGTGGTTCAAAAGTTTATATTCACCTTGAGAAGCTATTTTTATCCACACTCTAAACTAATACTGGCTGTATTTCACTACAGTACTAAGTAGCAAGGGCAGCCACAACATTTGTAGGGAGTCTAGTTCAATGAATCAATGGAGGATTTCTAACGTTTTTTTTTTCATAAATAATAATAAATAATTAAAAACATTTATATGCATACATATATATATTATAAATTATATATATTATATATATATATATATATATATATATATATATATATATATATATATATATATATATATATAGAGAGAGAGAGAGAGAGAGAGAGAGAGAGAGAGAGAAATTATATAGCTAGATAGATAGATGATACATTTCTGAAAATATATATCCGCTTGCTGACCAGTTCTACAATGTGGCCTCACCAAGGACACATCCTTCAGATTTTTTTTCCCTTTCCGAATGTAGGTCATGAAGAGTTGGCCAAGTGACAACAAAAACATAACACCAAAATACAACATTTACCTTCAGAACTCACCCTCTCAGCAATGCTCTCTTATTGCTTTGTCTGCACACACACGCACTCTCTCTCTCTCTCTCTCACACACACACACACACATAAAGTATTTATCTGGTTATGGCATACGAACTTCAACAAACAATAGTTTTGAACATGCGTTTACACTTAATGTTAAACATTGAAACAATAGCTAGATCTGCTCATGATTCAATGCTTCAACACTCTGGTGTGACTCTGTGGTTCATGAACTATTGTTCTGATCAGAAAGAATGTATGAGTCACTCACGGGCGTGCTACAACTTAGAAATGGAATTCGTGAGTTGGCTGGACTATTGCTTCATGCATGTGGGGATTAGTTTCTGCTAAATTCTAGCCTGGGTTTTAAAGTATACATAATGTAAACAAGCGAAATAAAAAAATACTCACAAAACAGGCAAAAAAAACAACAACAAATGGTTATGTAAGTGGAAGAACTTCACATTTACAGCCATATATCGCAATATTGTAAGATATATTTCCTTTTTCGATATTTAACCCCCCAAAAATTTATTATCACTAATTGGTTAATTTTTCGATTGATACATGTTTTGTTAGGAAAAAATTACTAATTGTGCAAAGTTTCAACTTGATCCGAGAATGTGAAATGGAAGAACTAACGTGTACAAAATGTGTACAAGTCAGACAGACAGTCAGACAGACAGTCAGACAGTGAGTTCATATAAGCGTTCTAAATCATCAAATATCGACGTTTTCCCTTTCCTCTTGCTTCTAGCCACATGTTTTTGTTGCTAAGAGACGTTTGCAGTCTACACCATGGTAACCTGATGTTCTTCCCAAGCTGCTTCACCTTGTCACACAGTGTTGGTTACATGAAGTTACTAAATAAAACGTTGTGTCTGAGGTGGAAGTGTATGGAATGACATTCTAAAAGAACATATCTAACAATGTCACAGAGGTGTCAGCAGTGGCTGCGTTAGTTTAAGCTGCTTCGGGTCTATTTGAGTTGAGAATGTTTTAATATTGTGTGTTCTGTTATGAGTGGCTCTTGTACGTGGAAGGAGATAGTCTTTATATTGTTGAGCTTTGCCATTGATTTGATTTGAAACAAAAAACGTACTATTATTTAAAAAAACAACTACCCAGACTGTGACCTACAAATTATGATAACAACATATTGACTATTAAATAAGGGTGTGAAATATTATAGTCTTTAAACAATTTCTACTTTATGTGTTACAGAAAGTCTAGTTTTATCGGTGCTGAACATGTTGCTCGGTACGAATTATAGATAAAACTAATAGCAAATTGAACCAAAACTAAATAGAACTTTTTAAAAAATCACACGAAGACAATGACAAAACGCAACAATCAGTTAATAAAACAAAAACAATAATCAATAGTAAATTGGTTTCTCTAGAATCTGTCAAATAAACAGATAAAAACAGATCAAATAAAACTGAGTAGGCTATAAAAAAAGTTTCATTTTTCAGACCTTGTGGTGTATAATGCAGATGATGAAAAGCTCATACTTTTTTTTGTGGCCTACGATTAACAAGGATGTCATGCCTTTACTTTCCCCAACTTATGTCAGGTACCCATTAAAGCTGGGTGGACTCAGAGGTGTCCGAATATCCCGAAATTAAAAATCCATGTCTTCACTAGGATTCGAACTCCGGATCCAGGTTCGGAAGCTAAGCGCTTTACCGCTCAGCCACTGCGCCTCCTGTAAGTAGGTTATGCCTGAGTATAAAGAAATGAAACCATTATATTAAATCACATGCATAATACACATTTTCAACAAATACTTCGAACACTTCACTGATATTTGTTTGTTTGGTTTGATATTAGTCTAACGTTTTTATAATTTAATGTAATTGACTTATGAAGACAGTCATCATATTTTTATATCATTTTCAATAATTCTATGTCGACTACAATTAGGGGATAGATATTTTTACCATCCTCGTTCTGGAGAGAAATCCTTTAGCTGAACGCCTCCATCACTTCAAGACTTTTGATTAAAGTTCTATATAAACCTTTGCAAAACTTCGGTCTTTTGTACTTTCTTGCTCACTGTTGTGTAACAGTTCCTAAGGGGTTTCTTTTTATTTTCTCAACTTAAGAATCCTCGTGGACTTTGGCTGAGGTAGCACGTGCGAGCACGCGCCAATGATAAGCAGGTGGCTGTAATAGATGAGCCATTACCTAAGTACTGTTCAAGTCAAGTAGTCCGACTACTAGCTTTTACTTTAAAAAAAATACTAAGTTAAAATGTAGCTGTCTGTTAAGAATGAAATGTGAAGATTGAAAAGTTAACAAAAAGAGTGAACACTAAGGAGTGAAGAATGAAATGTGAAGATTGAAAAGTTAACAAAAAGAGTGAACACTAGGGAGTTAAGAATAAAAGGTGAAGGTTAAATAATAAAAAATTGAAGAATGGATTTTGTTCCTCTACAAATCTACATTAATGTACCTTCTTTTTATAAAATAAAATTACTGTCAGAAACGTGTGATATAGATCACTGAAGCACTAATAGAGTTCTCACTTATAGAGCTCAGTGTCTGTGAGAGATGTCCCAATGCCAAATAAAACCTTGCTAAGTTTCCCAGTTGCCCAACTGAAAGTCTTGAGTGCAATGTCTTTGGAGGCTAACGAAGAGGAGAGACTGGAGATTTGGTTTATGATTTTCTGTTCTGTGGCATTTTACGTCTCGAGAGACGATCTTTTCCCTTTGCAACTTCGTGTGTGACTAAAGAGGCCAATCCTTGATACACAGCTGCGATCGCAGGTTGGGCATATATAATCACCAGGCGCCGTTGCATTTTCACCCTTCTTCCTGCTTCTGTTGTGTTTGACATCTGCAATCTTTGACCCTTCCTTTATGCTCTCTCTCTCCATGAGTATCTGTCCAGTGCTACCTCTTCCCAGTTGCCAGTGTCGATTTTGAAGAGCTTCATGTCGCGTTTGCATACATCCGTATAACGTAAAAGTGGGCGACCAGCGGCTCTCCTGCCTTCTATTAGATCACCATACAGGATGTCCTGTGGAAGTCGACCTTCTGGAATTCTACGAACGTGGCCAAGCCAGCCAAGGCGTCTGCTGCTGATAACAGAGCGGATGTCCTGGCACCCTGCTCTTTGTAGCACTTCCTCATTGGTTATCTTATCTTGCCACCTTATCTTAAAAATCCGCCTTAGGCATCGGAGGTGGAAAACATTCAGCTTTTTTTCCTGCCATGAGTAGGTTGACCATGTTTCACTTCCGTACAGCAAGGTGCTCAACACACAGGTCCGGTAGACTAGGGCTTTAGTACTGTTAGTCAGCAATATGTTGTCCCAGACTCTTTTCTGCAGCCGTGACATGGTGGCCATTGCCTTGGCTATCCTGTTGTTTATGTCTTTATCCAGTAGAGTGTTGTTGGATATGATGGAGCCAAGGTAACAAAAGTGATCAACAATTTCTAGTGGTTGGCCATTAATGCTTACTTGAGGTGCAGTGTTTGTGTTTTGGACAAGTATCTTAGTCTTGCTTTGGCTGATGTTTAAGCCGAACTTCTGGCAAGCAGCAGATAATTTGTCAACCAGGCACTGTAGCTGAATATCAGAATCAGCCACAATAGCTGCATCATCAGCATACAGGAGTTACCTGACGAGTAGCTTCCTAACCTTGGTTTTTGCCCGCAGCCTTGATACATTAAATAGTTTTCCAGAGGATCTTGTATGGAGAAACACACCTTCGTTTATGTCATTGTACGCATAATGCAGTAGACAGGAGAAGAATATGCCAAACAGAGTAGGTGCGAGCACACATCCCTGCTTGACACCACTGCAAACCTCAAAAGGTGCTGATTGGGCTCCATTGAATTTTACAGTGCATTTAGTTTCCTCGTGAAAACACTCAATGAACTGCAGTAGTTTGGGAGGGCAATCTATTTTCCTCAGGAGTTTGAAAAGGCCACTTCTGCTGACCATGTCAAAAGCTTTAGTCAGATCAACAAAAACGATGTAAAGGGGTCTGTCTCTCTCTCTGAATTTCTCCTGCAGTAGTCGTAGAGAAGATATCATGTCTACAGTGGATCTACCACTCCTGAATCCACACTGAGACTCTGGGTAGACTCTAGAAGCTATCACTTGCAGCCTGGATAGTGCCACTCTAGCAAAGATCTTGCCCACTATACTGAGGAGAGAGATACCCCTGTAATTGTTGCAGTCACTCCGATCCCCTTTGTTCTTGTATATTGTGAATATAGTTGCGTCACGCATGTCCTGTGGGACATGACCTGTTTCCCAACAGCGGCAGAGGAGAATATAGAGTTCAGGGAGCAGGAGTGATTCGTTGACTTTCACTACTTCCCCTGGGATACCATCACTCCCTTTAGATTTTCTATTTTTATGCAGTTAATTGCTTTTTTATTTGGTTTATGATGCATCTTAACATATCACGCTACTTTTTCACAAACACCTCATTAGTCACCTATCCAAATATGGTCTTGGACCTCAGCTTTCACTAGAAGACTTTTTTTAATACCAAATAAATGAATTATAATAAGTGAGGATAGCGGAGGACTCATACAAAATAGAATGGCGAATAATTGTTACAGAATCACCACGAACTTTCCAAGAGATATTAGTTGGAGTGTTAGTCTTTTTTAGTCACAAAGGTAAAAAGTTCATGTGTTAATAATAATCATTAGATTACTTGTGGGGTTCACATAATTATCCTGATGACCAGCAGAAGAAATATAAAGGAGATGTAATGGGAAAGCTAAATAAATAATTGTCCAAATGAACTCTATAAACAAAAGATTGTAATTACCAACCAAGTAATGTGCTTCTAGAAGTTTTAAATGTTTCGTTTCTGCTCAAGTTGAGTGCCCAAAAAAAAAAAAAAGAATTCTCCCCTCTCTATGTTTAATCAATATCTGTTAGTCTTAACATTTAGACCTACTATATCTAGCATGGAGCACTAGCGCGCACATGTTTTTTTTGTGTGTGTGTGTGTGTGTGTGTGAAGATGTGTGATTGTATGCATGAGACAGTTATCGTCTGCCTAAACATCCGTCAACTCTCACCAATTTAGTCTCGACGTTTCCACCCCAAACTGTTCCTAGCTATTCGGTTTGACACTTGTGCTAATATTAGACCCAGGACCTCATTGAGTTCTTCCTTTCGTTTTTTATTCAAGCTGCATAATCCAGTGGTGAAAAATGCAGTTCATAAAGCATAATTATCTCCCCTCATTAGTGTTCAAGGTTTTCCAAATCTATGGTGTATACGCAATAAGAAATGTAGAGAATCGGTGATTGTAACAGCAATTGAGAGTATATCTTGATGTATATTACTTCATTTTGCTATCAATACATACGGCCTTAATTTAGGAACTAACTTGTGGCTTTAACTAAGGAAGAATATAGGCCTTCTGTTCCTTTAGCATACATCGTCCATTTTGCCTTATGGTTGTCTTTTTCACCATGAGTTTCAACTCCTGTAATTTGTTCCATTTATTTCCTGCGGGTATAGAGTGCAACATTTTTGACGAGGGTCTTCAGCACTGCTCTTCGGTTGTTTTTGATCCGACTCAGAACTTTCGTTTTTATTGCCATGCGTACAAAGCTACTGATAACCAAGAAACGTGAAAGAAGTTATAATTATATCAGCCATGAAGCACTAACATATACAAATTTAAATTTACGAAAATTTGTTTTTCGGGGAAAAAAAGGTATACATTAGATAGAATAAACTGTAAAATGAATTATATTATGCTAACCAGCAGAAATGTAACGCTTTATTTCGATGTATATATATATATATATATATATATATATATATATATATATATATATATATATATATATATATATATATATAGTGAGAGAGAGAGACGCTATTTTTAGGACAATGATGTATACAAGTCACATCTATAATGGCAACACTAGATACACATTTAAAATTACATTTATTGTTTATTTGCACGTAGCATTAAGATCTCTATTTGTATATTTTTTTGTTTAACAATGTACACAAGCGTACGAAGAAGATAGATCATAGATAAAAAAATGCATTTAGTTTTGTTAAAATCCGGTTGGTGGAATTAGACAGGGTTAAAAAAAATTATCAAAGATACGAATTGATTGAAAAACTATTTGTTTGAAAGTTTCTTTAAATTTGAACGACCAATCTTTATATTTACTTTATTTTGCAGATTTGTTTTCTTGTATATTTTGTGGGTAGGGTATTGCTTCTCGATACATGAAACTTGATCTTTGTTTTTTTTTAAATTTTATCATGTAACTTTATTATGGTCTGAGCTCTTGACTACAGATACACATGCGTACAGTTTAGTGCCGTCTCAGCTTTTACCTTCCCTCTGTTGTACTGTACTCAGACCAATTCCTCCGTGGCGCTCTTAAAGAAGATTGCTCAAGGAATTGTTTTGTTTTTGTTTTTGTAACGTAATTAGTGAGATAAATTTTGTTTTCTTCTAAAAACTAGTTTGTTAGTAGTTAGGGCGGAAGTCTCCCGACATGCCAGTTTTAGACATCAATATTCTCTCAATACTTGGCTCTCTGCCAAACATTCAGCTCGTTTGATCTACTAGCGAAAATAAAAAAAAAAGTCACGTGGAAAATTCCGAATTAGAAACGAAAGAAGGAAAGGTAGCAAAGTGTGTAGAGAGAGAGACTTCAACTTAGACATGGTTATATCTTAGAGACTTCAACTTAGACATGGTTATACCTTAGAGACTTCAACTTAGACATGGTTATACCTTAGAGACTTCAACTTAGACATGGTTATATCTTAGAGACCTCAACTTAGACATGGATATATCTTAGAGACTTCAACTTAGACATGGTTATATCTTAGAGACTTCAACTTAGACATGGTTATATCTTAGAGACTTCAACTTAGACATGGTTATACCTTAGAGACTTCAACTTAGACATGGTTATACCTTGGAGACTTCAACTTAGACATGGTTATACCTTAGAGACTTCAACTTAGACATGGTTATATCTTAGAGACTTCAACTTAGACATGGTTATACCTTAGAGACTTCAACTAAGACATGGTTATATCTTAGAGACTTCAACTTAGACATGGTTATACCTTAGAGACTTCAACTTAGACATGGTTATACCTTAGAGACTTCAACTTAGACATGGTTATACCTTAGAGACTTCAACTTAGACATGGTTATACCTTAGAGACTTCAACTTAGACATGGTTATACCTTGGTGACTTCAACTTAGACATGGTTATACCTTGGTGACTTCAACTTAGACATGGTTATACCTTAGAGACTTCAACTTAGACATGGTTATACCTTAGAGACTTCAACTTAGACATGGTTATATCTTAGAGACTTCAACTTAGACATGGTTATACCTTAGAGACTTCAACTTAGACATGGTTATACCTTAGAGACTTCAACTTAGACATGGTTATACCTTAGAGACTTCAACTTAGACATGGTTATACCTTAGAGACTTCAACTTAGACATGGTTATACCTTAGAGACTTCAACTTAGACATGGTTATACCTTAGAGACTTCAACTTAGACATGGTTATACCTTAGAGACTTCAACTTAGACATGGTTATACCTTAGAGACTTCAACTTAGACATGGTTATATCTTAGAGACTTCAACTTAGACATTGGTTATACCTTAGAGACTTCAACTTAGACATGGTTATATCTTAGAGACTTCAACTTAGACATGGTTATACCTTAGAGACTTCAACTTAAACATGGTTATACCTTAGAGACTTCAACTTAGACATGGTTATACCTTAGAGACTTCAACTTAGACATGGTTATACCTTA
The DNA here is from genome assembly GCA_036873155.1 of Biomphalaria sudanica. Lineage (NCBI taxonomy): Eukaryota > Metazoa > Mollusca > Gastropoda > Planorbidae > Biomphalaria > Biomphalaria sudanica. Next base: position 1,077,520 of record JAZGLO010004004.1, read on the forward strand.
GATACTTCAACTTAGACATGGTTATATCTTAGAGACTTCAACTTAGACATGGTTATATCTTAGAGACTTCAACTTAGACATTGGTTATACCTTAGAGACTTCAACTTAGACATGGTTATTTCTTAGAGACTTCAACTTAGATATGGTTATATCTTAGAGACTTCAACTTAGACATGGTTATACCTTAGAGACTTCAACTTAGACATGGTTATATCTTAGAGACTTCAACTTAGACATAGTTATATCTTAGAGACTTCAACTTAGACATGGTTATACCGTAGAGACTTCAACTTAGACACGGTTATACCTTAGAGACTTCAACTTAGACATGGTTATACCTTAGAGACTTCAGCTTAGACATGGTTATACCTTAGTGTAGAGAGTCAACTTAGACATGGTTATACCTTGGAGACTTCAACTTAAACATGGTTATACCTTAGAGACTTCAACTTAGACATGGTTATACCTTGGAGACTTCAACTTAAACATGGTTATACCTTAGAGACTTCAACTTAGACATGGTTATACCTTAGAGACTTCAACTTAGACATGGTTATACCTTAGAGACTTCAATTTAGACATGGTTATACCTTGGAGACTTCAACTTAAACATGGTTATACCTTAGAGACTTCAACTTAGACATAGTTATACCTTAGAGACTTCAACTTAGACATGGTTATAATTTATAAGACACTTAAATTTAGTTAGGATTATACTTATGCATAGAGACTTACACCTAGTCAGGGCTATACCTTAGCATAAAGATTTAAACCTAGTCAGGTTTATACTTCTGCATAAGAGCCTTAACCTAGACACGGTTACACTTAAAACGAAAGCGTTGAACTCTCCAATGGACATTAATATATACTATAGGCCATTGCAGAGTACTTACTATCAGATTTAAAGTTTTGACATTTTGTCTATTTATTAAAGATGCAGATAGGATTGCTTATACTGATTATACAATGCAGGGTTGTAGTCCATATGATACCATTGACATTCTCTCTTCTAAATTTAACCGTGGGACGCATCCAAAACGTACCTCAATGGAGTTTTTCACATTAAACTATGCAATGTCAAGGACGTCAAACTGGCTAAATGAAAAAAATGATCTACGAACGGAACTGCTTAGAACTTTCAATTCTGCAGAGCTACAAAGTGCAAAATAAAATATTTTAGACCTTTAAAAAACAAAATACGAACACTTCCATTTGTCTGTACACCAGATACACACACGCGCACAAAGCTAGCCATTAATAGTTTTTTCCGCCGTAGTTGACAATATTTAATATGTACAGATCTAAACCATTAAATGTTGGATTGGAGTTCACATTATTTGTGCTTTTATCTGGTTAAGCTATTTAACCATATCAGGATTTATCTCACACTTAGAGACTACCCAGAATTTGAATATTTCATGGGTTTATACACAGATTCATACAAGAAAGAAAATGAAATTAAATAAGATGAGCTCCTTAATTAGATTTTCAAGATGACTATATACATATCAAATAATCTTTAAATTTCTACGCTACATCCTCCTAAGTATTCCTGGCATTTCAGAGGCGTATCTCAAATAAGAGGGCGCTGCAAATAGAATGTTGCGCAATGTTGCGTGGGATAGTAGGAGGTTATGGCGTCTAATGGACTTGTTATCAGGAGTGGAAGGCCTGACACAGGTATCTTGACGCCTCATAACAGATGTAGACTATTGTTATGTGTATGTGTGTTGCAAACTGCATTTACTATACGATCATTGTATGTCCACGTATAGTTTGTTGCTGTTTTATCTTATCAAAATAATTCATGGCCGAGAGAGAGAGAGAGAAAGATAGAGAGAAAGAAACGTTATTTGTCCTTCACCTATTTCTAACTCTGTGAAAAAAAGAAAGAAAAACAAGTATAAATGAAATCAGCAAAGAAGAGAGAGAAAGAAAGAGAGAGAGAGAGAGAGAGAAACGGGGCGAACAGAGCAACAAAAAAATTAAAGATTAAACTCCAAAAAACTGTTTCTACAAAGCTTCAATCAACTCTGTCTGTCTGTCTGTCTGTCTGTGTATTAAAAAGTTTGAACATGTTTTTTCTCCCATTCTCCCATTATTAACTGGACCTGACAAGACATGAATCAATAAAAAAAATAAACAACTAATTCATTGTTGGTGATTAATAATTTTGTTTGTACATAGGGTATATTAGGGTACTGGCTCAAGAAAAACTGGTCGCCCCCACCTCCATTACATAGATGTAATAAAACGGAACCTCAAATAAGTGAACATCAATACTGACCATTGGGAAGGGCTGGCTCTAGACGCACTAGATGGAGAGATATAGTGACTAACAACGCTATGGACAGTGAAAGAACATGGGTCTCAGCTCAGGAAGAAAAACGTACTATGCGAAAAATGGTCAGCTCCTCTACCACCGAAGCAAAAGCCACCTTAACCTGCGATATTTGTGGACGGGAGTGTCTCTCCAAACGGTACGTGACGTTTTGGCTCCGCCGTTTTGGCGCCGCCGTTTTGGCCCCGCGGTTTTGGCGACGGGACGTTTTGGCGAGAGTCGTTTTGGCGACGGGACGTTTTAACGCGAGGTATCATTTGACGATAATTTAATAAACACGTAGCTTTTATAACAATGTTTATTTCACTCTACCCTAATAGTGTATGTATAGTATGAATTCTAACGCCGTTCAGCGAATTGTTTTTATTAGCAAGTGTTTGGTATGTATAGCTGGAGATACCATACAGTCATTAAATAAACCAAAATGTTAATGTCAACAAATCATTGCATCCATTTTTAGTCTATCATCGTTTCATTTTTTTAAATTTTTTTTTTAAATTTTAAAGTAACATCTTAAAAAACTTTTTTGAAAATAAAAGTGTGTCTCTTAATAAACACACATACACAGGTCAAAATGTTTATTATTCTTATTATTCTAACACCGTTCAGCGAATTGTTTTTATTAGTGTTTGGTATGTATAGATATGAATAATTCTTTTAAAAGAAATAATACAATAATCGCCAAAACGGCGGCGCCAAAACGTTCTGCTTCGCTCTCCAAAACAGGGCTCCACAGCCACATGAGGAAGTGTGCGAGATGAACCCTAGTCGTTCTACGACTGAAGGAGGCCAATATATATATATATGGATTTAGTCCCCTGATTTACCTTTTGACGCGTTTTTCTCCCACTTCTCATTCTCGGATCCATTTGAAATTTCGCATAATTATTCACAGTCGATAACAATACACGAATCAATCCAAAACTAGCCAATCATTTAATACTAGTTATTAGTCTTGTTTTATAAAGCAGAAAAAAAAAAACCCAGTATTATCGCAGCAAAGAATGGGATTTATTCATTGCATAATGAACACACTTAGTGTTCCCACAGTTAGATATGCACACAGAAATCTTGTGCTATTCTAAGTCGCAAATATTTTTTAGTAATTTTTAAAACTAAATTTAAACATTCCAATTTATATTAATGTTTATAGATGAAAATAAAAACTTCTCCTGGTCACTTTGAAAACCTATTGACCTCAAAAGTATAAGTTATCAAATATATATTCTAGGTCTATAGTTGATTTAAGTCTATTAGAGATTGTTGTTTTACGTTGAAGTATCGTCTTGGTCAAAGAACTGTGTCTCATACAAAGAACTGTGTCTCATACAAAGACCATCACCTTTCACTTCAAACGTTTGTGTGATTTGTTTTGTTGAGGAGGAAACAACAACAACGTAATGTACGAAGTATTCCTACCTGAAGATTGGACACTTCCCTCGCGTGCTGCGTACATTTACTTACATGTCGTTTTTTTTAAGAGGTTTCCTTTCTTTGTGCTGTCTGTCTGTCCGTCAGTTTGTCAAAATCATACCTCAAGAAAAAAAATGCTTTTGAAAATCTGATTTCTCAATGGAATTCTCCAAGCTGGAAATAGCATAGGCGATTTCTAAATGCGAACCCTTAGCTGTTAAGGTAGGGAAACATTCTATATGCATATATATGGAGAGAGAGAGAGAGAGAGAGAGAAATATATATAGACAGATATATAGATTGATATATAGATATATATGCTGGAAATAGCATAGGCGTCTTCTAAATGCGAACCCTTAGCTGTTAAGGTAGGGAAACATTCTATATGCATATATATTGAGAGAGAGAGAGAGAGAGAAATATATGTAGACAGATATATAGATTGTTTTATATATATATATATATATAGATAGATAGATAGACAGATAGATAGATTGATAGAGATAGATTTATCTGCAACTGCTAATTCAACTTTTGGTGTATAAGTGATTATAATAATAGACCCACAGGGGCCGTCTAAGTTTTTTTTCTCACTTTATATTGACTTGGTTCTCTCAAGTGTTGCTGGGGATCACTGCACTCTCTTAGTGGCCTGTTTTCCTCTTCTCTCTTCTCTTATCAACATTAACTTTCTCTTAGATTTCTCTTTGCTCTCCTAAATACATATAGAGTGAAATAGTTCAGTATTATTTCTTAATCCAAGATTAATGTCTGAGCTATCTATTTATACAAATCACGTGACGGACAGATCCGGACACACGCCACCCGAACCATTGTTTTGAATTAAGTTTCTGGTGAACGCTTAGATTCTTATCAAATGATGCGTACCATGTTGGGTTTAGTCCAATCAGCTTTAAACACATTTTAGCTACGTTTAGAGACACAAGAAGCTGTCTATAAAAATGCTTGGCTGTTGTGCGGGCTACCCTAGTTAATTGTTTAATTCATTTGACCCGTACAGTTTATACTAACTAGTAGATTTATAGAAATAGAACGAAAGTGAAGATAAGTGACATTTTGTAATTAACTTTTTAAAAAAGTTGATTTGTATTGCTAATGTTTGCAGGGCCGGGCTTAGATAATTGGAGGCCCTGGGCAACGTGAATTTGGTGGCCCACAAAAAAGTATCTGTAAAAAAAAAAAATTAGGCAATTGGTTAAAAACCTCGTGTCCTTCAAAAATAACCTTTGGCACAAGTTTCGCTATTTCTTCTCAAAAAAAAGTTTTTCAGTCTTGTGCGAGGCCTCTACCAATCGAATGCCAGGGGCGGCTGCCTAGTATGCCAGGTTTTAGCCTATGATTAAGGCCGGCCTGATTTAGGAACACGACTATATTAACAAATTTTCTTGCATTTTACTGAAAGTTTTCACAAATGTAATACCTGATGAACTGATAAATACACAAAAGTAAATAATATACAAACATGGTATTGTATTCGTTATGTTTTAAGATGTTGATAATATCATGTTAATAAAGGGAAGGTTGTGAGAGGAACCATAATGACACGCTCTAGACCTAGCCGCGCATGCGCTCTGAGTGCACGTGCATGATCATATTTCATAGCCTGCACAATAATCTCTTTACCTGCAAGTGATATGAATACTATTTTTTTTTTTTTTTAAAGTGGAACTAAACAAATGAAGTTGAGAAATGTGTTTAATATTAGAGGTGGATGTGCTTCAAGAGTTGTAAACCCCTGTGGCGTATTTACAGTCAGTCTCAGTGCTCATTATCATTTTCTGCCTAAATGCGTAGGGTCGATAAGCAAAGGGGACATAAATGAGGAAAAGGGACAAAAGAATTGGAGTTAGGGTCCTTAGATGCCTTTATAATATTTATTAATTGATCATCCTTCTTTCACCCATATGCTGCGCTTGTATTGATGTGTTGTGTACCCAACAAACAAAAAATGTCTTGTATTGTTTTTATTACTTAACAAAAAAACGAGAAGCTAATTCAAGGTCACTTCATCAAATGAATAACAATAAAAAAAAGTATTAGCACTACGAGTTGAGGCATATCTAGGTAGTGAGATTATCAAATGAGAATTATGCTCACCATCACTGGCATTAAGTTCACTTACCCCTTACTCTGTTGTAACACTAATGCCAGGTAGATCATCTCTTTCCATTTCTCTCTGTCCATAGCTAGAGTATAATTCACTTTCGGCTCGTCGAGTCTTTAACGTTGACCTCCTGTCACTTTCTTTGTCTGCCTCTCTTTCCTGGGACTGTTCTCTGAGAGCTCTCAGCAATCACGTGATGAGTCTTTTTTTGGAAAGTGGTCAGAATGTCAGCAATCGCCAGTGATTCTATTTCAAATTTCCCCATCTATGATGCGGTCTTAGTATGTCATAGCTATAAAACAGAACACAACTTAAACCCGGGTGGACAAATTGGAGGCACTCTGTTCAATGCTAAGAAATAGTATAATAAGCTTCTTATTATTAGAAAAAAAAAGTTATATTTTTCTAATAAGATTTTTTTCTGATAATAATAAAATAATGAACGGGTCATGTTCAAAAGCTTGTGGGATGGTTCGATTGAAGGCTTCTGCTTCCTTCCCTATCATCGCATACCTCGAGTTTCACTGGCACATAATGCTCCTCTAAATCTGAACTTTAACCTTTATATACCAGGAGACGTTGTATTCTATTCTGGTATTTAAGTTTTCAAAGGAAGGATCCGGAGAAACTCGCTACAACACACACACACACACACACCAACTTAATGTATAGACCATATAGCAGTGGCGTTACGCAGGGATAAATATCAGAGGGTAATATCAGAGAGACCATCGGGTGACATGCTAGCTACGCCCATGTTACATGTCAGTGCCGTGGAAACAAATTGTTTAAGGTTATTTATCGATTCATTTTGTAACTCTTTGAAGTTGGCCTGATGACGCATTGAGAAACCATCTAACCGCTGCTCCAGTAGTAGCTTGTATCGTTTTGTTCTATTTCACTTCTGTATGTGTGAGCTTAACATTGAAGCGTATGTCCATTCAAATAATGGACCACACCATCTGCTGTCTTCATTCAGATGGAAGAGTCTGGCTGGGAGCTGCAATTAAAACGTTTTTTTTTTATTGGTTGAGTAGATTGAACACATCATACACATTAGACCAGTGTGTGTCACCATGGTAACTGACTGGAAAATAAAGTTTCAACGTTTATTTACTAAATTTAAAAAAGTATTTGGCTGGGCATTGTGAGAAGAGATGGATGGAAAAGTTTAGGTTCAAATCTGTGCAATTACAGCTGATGTAAGTGTTGTATAGTAATATCCCAATTGTTAGGGACTTTACATCACAGATCCTCAAACTTTTTCGGTTCAAGACCCTTTTACAAGCCATACGATATTAGCGGACCCCCGACGCAGCCTGATTTGTCTGCCCGAATAGCATATTTTACAAGCCGCAGGCTGATGGAATTATAAAACTCTCCTCAACAGTGTGCTATTTGTTCGTGCTATTCGCAATGCAGTAATATACGAAGTCTTTGTGTACCGTGCTTTTCGCAATGCAGTAATATACGAAGTCTTTTTGTTCCGTGCTATTCGCAATGCAGTAATATACGAAGTCTTTGTGTTCCGTGCTTTTCGCAATGCAGTAATATAACCTTTATTATTCACTGTTGTCTCATTGTTAATAATTATCTTCCTCTGATATACCTACACCATTGCGTGACGTTTGAAGAATTTTAGTTCATTATGATTTGTTACAAGATGGCGCTTCAGTTTAATAGTTGTGAAACTTTCGTTCGATAACACATTCGAACAAATGACACATTGTAGGTAATCACTTGCATTTGTATGGTAAAAATCCGATCTGTAAGTACACAGCAGCATATTGAAGCAATTATGCATTACGTGGTGTGGCCAACTTTCACGGCTATATGTCTCGGTTCATTGCCACTATCTCCATTACAATAATTCTCAGATGTTTCAAATATTGTCCATGATCTAACGGTTAGAGGGGCGTTTGAAATATAATTCAACGAACACGAATTACCTACACTTGTAAAACTTTAAAATCAAATTCATCCTAAACGCTGCACGATAAATAACCAGATCGATGTCTGTGTTTCCTGGAGTATCAGGCTCGTCAGTTTGGAAACTTTAAAAAGAAGCTTGGACTAGTTATTTGAATGGCGTGATAAAGTTGAATAATTGAAAACCCCACTTTAATTTATTACCATACCAAGAAATAGAAAGAGCGATTTGTTTGAAAAATAAATATACAACCTAATTGTCATGCACAAACCTTTTTTTTATTTCTCCCAAAGATTGTTAACGATTATTTGTTATTTTGTCAAGCTTCGTCAACAAATGACCTAATCATAGTTCGTAAAAGAGTTATTAAACAGTAGAGAGGGGGACGAGTTGATTATTATTCAAATTATACGATCAGATAAACTGAATTACGTTATTTTTATTGTATACACTTTTCACCCATTACGGTCGTTCAGTGGACAACCAGGGGTTCACGTACCACACTTTGAGAACACTTGCTTTACATGATCAATTAATCAATGTCAAGGACTTCAAAGTAAACTTCAATGCTGCCAACTATTTGACACAAAATAAGAAGCTGTAAACGAAAGAGCTTCAAAATTGTAACAAAGGCAGTGCTACAATGTACACACAAACCTTTATTTTAAAAAAAAGGGTTACTGACACGTCCTTATTATGTACGCCGGATACACCAAAAAAGCTAGCTATTTATAGTTTTTCCGCCCTAGATGAGAATCTGTAATATGTTGTGCTCGTAACATTTGGGTCTAGAAAAGAGAAACATTTAAAAACTAGCAGGATTAAAAGAAAAAGAATCAACTATAAAATGAAGAAAGTGAAAATAAAGTCCTTTGTCCAATAGCTATCTTCTCACCTGCTCTGTTCGTTCTTTCTTAAATACCACCCAATTATCTCCATCAAATATAGAAGTTCAATAATGAAGACAGATCTATATATCTCTATATCTATGATTAGTGTAGAGCAATATCCTCTACCTGCATATCTCCACTGAAGTTACTCTCTATATCTATATATCTATATCTATGATCAGTGTAGAGCAATATCCTCTACCTGCATATCTCCACTGAAGTTACTCTTTCGCTACTAATTAGTGGAATGAACTGCAAATTATGAATATATTTAAAATATTTTTGTATGACGTGAATCCAAATGAATTATTAGTGTGTTGCAAGTATGATACAAATTTATCAGGGTAGGGGAGGATAACTCCTTGCCTGTTTGAAGCCTCAGCGGGACATTACCAGCTGCAAGCTGTGCAACTCATTTGGGACGCAAATGTTCGCCTGGGACTTTTTTCTACTTGGGTACATGTTGAAAGGGAAAAGACCTAGACCTACTGGTTTGTGCGCCATTGTCAATCCTGCTTTTAAAGGGAGAGAATAAGGCTTTGGTGTTGATAGATCTATATTTAGAAAAAGGGAGATAAAAGTAAAGCGCTGACCTATTGAAACACATACAGGATACGACAATGGTGAGTTCATTTCTTTTATTATATTTTGGTTTTCAACGCAAAGAGTAATGATAAAAAAGAGAATGTTTGCAGATGTATGATAGGTTTTCAGTGTGTCGTGTATTACATATGTGTTAGATTATATCAATACCATAATCTTATTTTGAATACTCTTAGAGCTAATATTATATATCAGCATAAATGTGTACTTTCGCCGTCATAGACAAACGGAGTGGTACATTGTCACATTACAGACATATAAGCCTAACATTATCAAGGAACGTACTTCATCTGTAAGACAAGAGAAGGCCATATTCTCATTAAACAGATCTGGATTAATGTAGTTGCATTCAAAGACTCATGTAATATCTTAAACATTTTAAGATTTTATAAGTTCCCTTATATTTTGTATAACAGTAGAACTCTACAGATATTTTTTCTTATAAGACATTGGCTTAGTCTTATATCAATTCTGGAAATCAAACAAAGCTGTTTAGAACTTGGATTTTTTCGATGGTCGTAAAAGATAAAAAAAAAAGACTTAAATCAAAGTTTTTACTGTGTATTAGAGTTGATGTAGCTAATAAGAACACTGTGCTTTGATATCATTTGAAATGTGAAAGCCTGTAACTGAGAAGTTTATGATGGCTGAAGTTCATGGAGATTTTTCTTTGTTTTTTTCTTTTGGGTCTTTCAATCCTTCGTGATGACTACGCACATTGTTGAAGTTTAGTTTCTTAACTTGTACAAATATCGAAGGTTTTTGTTGAAACTGTCTGTCTGTCTGTCTGTGCAGTCCTTAGTTTCTCTCACTAAATCTCTCTCGCACTCTCTCTCACTCTCCTTCTCTTTTACTTTCTCTTAGTCTCTTTATGTCACACTCTCTGACTTCCTTTCTTTCCCACTCTTTCTATCTTACTCACGTCCTATCTCGCTCATCCTCTCTTACTCACTCACAACTTCTCTATCACTAACTCTCTCTCTCTTTCCTTTCTTTATCTCTCTTCCTCTTTCGATCTCTCTTATTATTTAACGGTCTAACTCTCTTTCATTCTTTCTCTCTCAATCTCAGCCTCTCTCACGCTCTGCCTCCTTCTCTCTCTCTCTCTTTCTCTCTCTCTCACGTGTTATCAGTGTAGGAATACATTTCTCTGTGCGAGCTGGTGACGTCGACGTAGCGATGACTTTTTAAAGCAAGCAGGAGTCTCGAACTCGAAGGTCACATTGTTTCGACAAGTTCAAATAAAGTACACTCAGATCAGGGACACGAAAAGTACATCTGGCGCCAAACTATGCACTTTCCTTAAAGAGCAGACGGCTTGTCTCCATACCGGCGAGCAATAGATCTAGATCCACATTTATCACGTTTTATCTTCGCATATCTTTTTCTTATTTCTCCTAACAGTTGTTAAAGCTATTCTATTCAAACGTAGATCACAGGTTAATGACTTTAGCAAATATATTTGTATAACACATCATTCTGGATATTTAAAGTTTTGTATTGACTAATAGAAATGTTGAAACATCTACACAATATCTTTTGTCCAATACCTTGAACTCCTAGTGCCGTACTTTGGGGGCGCTGTGTTTGAGTGGCAAAGTGATTGGCTTCCGAACCGGCTGGGATTTTGAATTTCGGGATCTTTAGGGGGATCCCTGAGTCCACCCAGCTATAATGGGTACCTGACATTAGTTGGGGAAAACTAAAGGGAGTTGGTCATTGTGCTGGCCACATGACACCCTCGTTAACCGTGGGCCACAGGAACAGATGACATTTACTATTAGCTACATCAACTCTAATAGCAGTACTGAGATTTAGAACGTGACACACTTTAGTCATTCATGTGACACAGAATCCAGACACGATGTGACATAGAAACAAGACAGAATGTGACGTAACATCCGGGCTGATTGTGAGGTACAATCCGGAGAGGATGAGAAGTAGATTTAACACAAGATGTGACTCGAGACTAAATGTGACAAAGATTCTTAAGTAAATGTGACAAGGAACTGACGATGCAAAGTTATTCTAAATATGTATCTGTCTAAAAATCTTCACTATTGAAATCTTCCTTATGAAACAAATGTTTCACTTTGTTGTCAATCTGAATACAAATGTTTTGAGCTAGTGGTCATATGTTAGTACCTAAAAGCAGGTCCAGATTTAGAGTCGATAAGGCCTTAATTTTTTTTTAGACATACGAAGCCTATTGCATAACTTTGCAATTTATTCAAAATAATTTTTAAAATGCCTGGAACTATTTTTGAGAGGGTCCCCATGTAGTTGGTGGTCCTAAGCTATCTGTTGCCCATAGGTAAAATCCAGCACTGGCTTAAAGTCATTTTATTGCAGTATTTACATTGCAAGGGCACGTCATACTCAAACTCTTTCTCTCTCTCTCTTCTCTCTCTTTCTCTCACTCTCTTCTCTCTCTCTCTCTCTCTTCTCTATCTTTCTCTCTCTCTCTCTCTATCACATATAGAATAAAATAGTTCATCCTACGTGAGTTTACACAGAAGATATCCTTATTTTTTTTTCCTCGTGGGATTTAATGTATCTTGACTTGCAAAATTGAATAAAGAGCCACATGCAGAGCGCGAACCACGTGTTGTCAGATCTGGCAAATACAGATTTTCTCAAACACATATAAGTTGTTTTTTTTTTTATTAAAAAGGGACTTAAAAAACCCAAGGTAGACAACTCAGCAACTGTGCAGCCTCTAGCAAAACATGGCATAACAATCCACACTATTGGTGAACTCAGGTAGGCATGAAGGGAGATAACACAACATAAAAAAAATCTCTTTATAAAAGGTCGACAACCTCGAGAAAAAAAAAAGTTATTTTTCTGTTTGGTAGAACTTTTGCCAAAAATACTCACATTGTACAAAAATGGTAGTGTGTATGTGTGAAAATATACCCCTAGTCAGCTAAATCCAGCCAAACGATAATAAATACATGGGAGTTATGGTTCCTTGATGGCTTCTAATTAGAGCGTAGCGTGACGATAATTTTCTAAGCAACCAGACTACATTATCTAAGAGCAAAACTTCCAGGAAAGGTTTTAGGTAAGAAAGAGATACTACAGTAAGAGAAACTGGTGATGTTATTTCTTTACCCGCTGTCATCATTAATTAAAGTTACATTTCTTATTAAAAAATGTCAGTTATTAAGAGTAACAAAAAAACTAAAACAAATTAATTCCACTTATCTTATTCAAGGCAAACCAGCAACACAGACTAAAAACGCAAAATACCTAGGTGTTATAATAAATGAAAAACTGTCATGGAATACCCATATTGATGAGACTTTCAAAAACTCAAAGCATTAGGATTTATTAAAAGAAATTTCTATAAATCAAATAAGAACATAAAACTAAAATGTTATTTAACCTTGGTTAGGCCAATAATAGTATATGCATCCTCGTTTGGGACCCCTCAACTCAAGATAACATTAAGAAACTGGAACAGACACAAAATAGAGCAGTGAGATTCATAACAAAGGAATATTCACACTTAACCAGAGTAACACCTTTAGTAAAATCACTAAATTTAGAAAGCCTTCAGGACAGAAGACTTAAAAGTAAAGTAGCAACTATACATAAACCACTGAACCATAATCTTCAAATACAAAAACAAAATTTAATAAAATACTCTGAAAGACACAAAGATAAAGGTACAATCCTCGTCCCATATGCTAGGACAAATATGTACAAATACTTCTTCTTCCCTAGTGCTATTAGAGCATGGAATGGGTTGCCTGAACTAGCCAGGAAAACCAGTGACTTGGCAGAATTTAAGTCATTGGTTAATATGCATGACTAAATGCATGACGCGTAGGACGTAATCTTCTTCTTTTTTCAAGTAACGTCTGTATTTTATAAGATAAGATAAGAATATGCTAGGACACATTTTTACAAGGGCTGCTTCTTCCCCAGAGCCAACATAGCTTGGAGCGGAAGAGCTATAAATTACTGTAGACGTTACCAATTAATAATGATAATAACGAGGCTGTCTTTATCAAGGTAGACATATATAACAAACTTTTTATTTCCGTTCGATCCTTTGCTTTCGCACAAAACATAAACAACAAACAATGACGTAATATCATATAATATTAGTACATCCTTCCTTTTGAAGGAGCAGCTTTCATCCAGGAAAATCAATGATTTTAAATCTCTATCATACAAGTCTAAATTAATTATTACTACACATAGAGCGTAATTATCTTCAATTTGGAAGGAACATCTGCAATGTATAAATAGGCTTAGATAATTGGGTTATATACTAAATGCATTGCTCAATCACCTTTTTAGTTCTAGCCATCTGGTTCACCATCGTTTAGAGCCACTAGCAGCTAGCTTGCACAAAAAAAATAATAATGGTATAAATTTGAACATGTTACTGAATAAGTCTACATTTTAATATTGAAACTATGATCTACTCGTTGTTTTCCAGTATTTTCTTCATTAACGTCTAAGCAAACTACTATCTAATCCTATTGACAATGTCCATTATGGAATGTCCTTATGGTTTGGTAACTCTGTTGTATTACTTCCCCTAAACAGGTAACAAATTCATAGTTAGTTCACTTATGACTATTCCTTCGGGTATTTCGTAAGTTTAATCAACTTTCATAGTCGCTTAATGTCCAATAAACGGTTTTCATACTTAGTTATTTTTTCATTTTCAGTGGATGTTTTTTTTTTAAGTTGCGATTTCTCTTCCTCTTTTTCTTTTGGGGGGGGGGGTATCTATTATTATTATTATGTCTAGCCAGGGCCGGCTTTAGGCCTCTAATCGGTGGGGGCCTCGCGAAACATAATTAAATCTCTGGCTGTATGCCTACCAGCCCGTCTGTACTATTATTCAAGGTTTATTTATTTATATGTTTAGATCTGCCTGTTAGACAGTGTATGCTAGAGGACCATTGTTTCTTCCTTTTGGTGAAATGCCGAAACGTTATTTCTAGTCTGGTGATCATGAATCGTCCATGAAGGATATTTGTTCGTTCGGCGCTATATGAATTTAACTTATTTGTTGAATTCGATATAGATACAGGAAGGTTGTTAGCTCATTGCGTATTTTTGGTCTTTTTTTTTTGCTTTTCTATTTCATTTGGGGCCACCCTATTAACTTCGTCTAGGCCCTCCAGTTACCTAAGGCCTTCCCTGGTCTAGCACGTGCCAATGAAACCATAGCAGCAAAAATGTATATTAAAATTTTGCTCTCATTTAACTGGTTGCCTAATTCGGACCTCTCGTGCAGTCCCAGTTCTACATTCTATAATGTCACTCAAAAGACTTCAATTCGTCTATCAGACATTTGTATGAACAGTTTTATGTAAGCTCTATAGAAGTACAACAAAATGACGAAGAATTTCGTCCAATTTTTAGCCATTTTTTCCGATACACATTTGATTTAAAGGAAAGAACATTTTATTTTCTGTCAAAACTGAATGTATTTAATAACTGAAACATTTGATTCCAATGTCAATATAATATATGGCTAGTATTACATTACAGCTACATTTTAATACGTCCTTATAGTTGATCACTAAGTGAAACGAGTACTCTAGATGAAACAAGCCACGCGGAGTTGAAGATCAGTAACTCGTGAATTTGATATTTACTTGATGACATTTTTTAAAAATCTTGACTAATACTATGTGGGGTATCTTTCTGTTTCTCTGTTTGTGTATGTGAATGGTTGGGTCTCTCTCTCTCTCTCGCTATATATATATATGCGTCTGTCTCTCGTTCCTTAATTTGTTCCCCCCCCCACTTCAAGACTTATTTTTGTTCACAAAACTCACTTTTAAATAGAAAGAAATTGGTTTGAACATTGAACAGCATTCAGGAATCTATGCACTAGACTAAAGTGACTAGACGGACAGGTGCTCGCCTCAGTGTCTTTATGCTTCTCCGACTGCACCAACTTTAATGAGCAGCTCAATAAAAAGATCAGATTCTGCAGTTATATAATTGTCTTACAGAAAGTTCTAATAGAAAGCTTAGTTAGTTCCAAGTTAATGTTGTTTAATTTAGCGGGTTTTATTATTAAAAGGTTTAAATGAAATAAGGACTTAGATCTAGTATGCAAAGGGAAATACAAAGGAAATAGTTTAATGTCATACTCAAAGGAGTATTTTTTATGATATATTCTTTGTCTAAAAAAGTTAATCAAGTTTTAAGTAAAAACACTCAATACAAGATTTACTGAGTCAGGGTGTAGCATATTCTAGGTAAAGAAAGCAATGTAGCTCTTTTGTCTATTAATAACACACTTTTCTTTTATCAATGCGTTAGAAAGTACACTGGTTCTATAGACTTACCAATAGAGAATTGAATGAGAGAGAGAGAGAGAGAGAGAGAAAGAGAGAGAGGGGGGGGGGAGAGAATAGTGAAAAAAAAAGTGCACGAGAGCAAAACATAAAGAAACCAAAAGAGTTTCTAAGAGTTGTAAGAGCATGGCGAAGAATGGAGAGCCAAGAGAGATACATAATGAAACAGAACTTAAAGAACGTTAACAAAGTAATGAAAGAGAAACAGAAACAAACATGAAGTCAAGTGTGAGAGCAAGGGGAAATAACTCTCTCTATATATATGTTTTTTTTGTTTTTTTTTATCGGGTCCTTTTACAAAAACGTCCTTTGGTATTTTACAGTTTTGTTGCCATCTTGTCAAGGGCAGATAATGCCAAAGTTCTTCGTTTGCTTACTCGGCACTCCCATTATGTGCGACCATCTGAGACTGAGACATCTTCCCATGTCTTAAACGATGGTTGAAAATAAGAGAACATGATATAATGAAACTGCGGCTGAATGAATATACACTACTTTTTCTTCTGATAGAAAAGCCTTGAATATTTTCTTAATTTATTTAATCTGTAATTGACATAGTTACTCCTATTTTTATCAATCATGCTGTTAATCGAGGAGTGTAATCTATCACATCTACTTATTTCTGATATAATCATGAAAAAGGTTGGCGGATGGTTTGGTTGTGTGGGCTGAATAGATTCTGGTGAGCGGATGGTTTGGTTGTGTGGGCTGAATAGATTCTGGTGAAATCACGAGCTGGTCTGTCGTAGTTCAAGTTTATACATATTTGTGTGAAAGTTGAAGAAAGTACAAGCGACAGACGTGACAGAAAAGACCTGACAGAAAAGACCCACATTTCTAGTGTTTAAATTATTATTGCCCTAGTGTTTCTACATACATCTACGTAAGTTAAATCTGTGCATATTTAAAATTACATTTTTATTCAGCTTTGTTTAAAAGAAGCTTGTTCATGTTTTTTTTTTCAAGTTATAAATGAAAATGTTAATACAAATACATCGGTTAAGTTATACTAGCTGTTTTTAGTTACTTACTAACGACTGAGGACCAACATGGACCTGGAAAGAGATTTAAGTTGATATAGGTTTAAATATATATAACACAGTCTCTGTTAGTTAGTCCTATGCTAATAAAGCTATTATTCACATTAAGAGGAATGGTGCCCTCAAATTAAATTTGCGTTTTTTAAAAGTATTATTTAAAAACAACTTGCATTTGTAGCAAACTTGTGAGAGAACTAGATCTACACCCTGCCATTACTAAAGAATGCGATGTGTCTTTGATGCACAACGCCAGAACATCTTAAGTTGATGCACGACTTCAACAGCCACGGTGGGTCAACCAGGACTTTGGAAAACTTCGCTCATAACACGCGCTCAGCCAACTCCTAGTCACGTGGCATCAGCAGGAGCTTAGTCTGGGTGCTGGGAGACTAGGAGAGAGAAAAAGAAATGCTCCTTAGACAGTTCAATCCTCCATTTAAATAGCTAGCACATATCAGTGGGGCAGCGTGTCACAGCATGGACTAGATTTACTCAACAAGGTAAACAAAACAACACTTTCCATCGTTAGTACACAAAAGTTCGCTAGAGTTCAAGGTCGAAGTATGTACAAGCATGTTGCCGGTTCTCCAGTGCCTGAGAGTTGGTTCTTGACAGCTTCAATATTCCACAAGAAGTTGAATGGATTTTGTTTATCAAACTGTATTGTAAGAAACATTTCTCACACATCTATGCGAACTATAATATCAACAAATATTTCGACATTCAATGAAAGAAAGATCTTTATAACCGGATTATGAATTTGTATTTACTGAATGTACCAAACGACGGCTTATCCAGTTTTCAAAATAACAAATCGTTTACCAATGAACTTATCTCTCGAGACTAAAAGGTTTTAACCCATCGTAATGTCTCATATGTTTGTGTCAGTTCGAAGAATAGCAGAAATGTAAGAAATAAAGGTTACATGGTTACACAGTTTGTTAAAAGTCCAGAAATCCAGTCCTACTCTACATTCTTCTCTATCTGCCCCATGTGTATAGAACAATGTGCACTTTTCCAGTTGTTTAGAATGTCTTACCTTGTGCACTAGCACATCTTCTGTTTATTTATAGAGTTCATATATCGCATTACAAGTGGATCTCTGATAGAGGAGTCCATCTACAATCTGAAGTTTATTAAAAGAAAAAACTTGGTGATTTTTTAAGCTTTGAAACATTTTGTTGAGTCTTGGCTCTTACTGTTTTTCAAAATACTTATAAGCATCGAACAGTTTATAAATATCAAATACGTTGTTATGATATTGTAATCGTAAAAGATATACATGTATATAAATCTGTCTCCATCACTCTCTCTGTTTCTTTATTTTTCTCTCTCTCACGATTTATATCTCTCTTTTTCTCTCTTTAGCCCTTTCACTCTCATCCCTCTGTCTTGCCTTTTTTTATTCTCTCTTGCCCATGCTTCTCTTTTCTTGTACTCTGTCACTCTCTAGCTCTTTTTTATTCTTCTCTTACTCTTTCTCTCATGCTCTTTTCTTGTTGTCTTTTTTTCCTCTTCCACCGTACTCTACATCACACTGTACTCTACATCACACTGTACTCTACATCACACTCTACTCTACATCACAATCTACTCTACATCACACTCTACTCTACATCACAATCTACTCTACATCACACTGTACTCTACATCACACTCTACTCTACATCACACTCTACTCTACATCACACTGTACTCTACATCACACTGTACTCTACATCACAATCTACTCTACATCACACTCTACTCTACATCACAATCTACTCTACATCACACTGTACTCTACATCACACTCTACTCTACATCACACTCTACTCTACATCACACTGTACTCTACATCACACTGTACTCTACATCACAATCTACTCTACATCACACTCTACTCTACATCACAATCTACTCTACATCACACTCTACTCTACATCACACTGTACTCTACATCACAATCTACTCTACATCACACTCTACTCTACATCACACTCTACTCTACATCACAATCTACTCTACATCACAATCTACTCTACATCACACTGTACTCTACATCACACTCTACTCTACATCACACTCTACTCTACATCACAATCTACTCTACATCACACTCTACTCTACATCACACTCTACTCTACATCACAATCTACTCTACATCACAATCTACTCTACATCACACTGTACTCTACATCACACTCTACTCTACATCACACTCTACTCTACATCACACTCTACTCTACATCACAATCTACTCTACATCACAATCTACTCTAGTACCGACTGTTGCAGCTAAACAAATCCAGAAACGTATTTTAATTCGAAGGGAGAGAAAAACATCAAAAAACGATTGGTTGATAAAAAAAAATGCATCTTGCGCAGACGTGATGAGATCTTGAACTAGCGCTTAATTATCATGAAGCTATAA
The DNA here is from genome assembly GCA_036873155.1 of Biomphalaria sudanica. Lineage (NCBI taxonomy): Eukaryota > Metazoa > Mollusca > Gastropoda > Planorbidae > Biomphalaria > Biomphalaria sudanica. The sequence goes on from JAZGLO010004004.1 coordinate 1,096,616, forward strand.
ATAGTACACTTAATTGTAGTTCTTTTTATTCTTCTATACCTTTGGATGTTAAGGCGGCATCGTTTTTTTTATTGTTTTTTTAACATAACGATGTATGACTTAGCCTCTACCGGTCTACATTTATGATCTCTAGTTAGTTATTGTAAAACAAATCGTTGGAATAGAGATTTACAAATTACAGAATTTGTTTTGATAAGAAACAATGACACTTGCAGCTGTATCTACTAGTTACATAGTTATTTATTAGATATACAATTTTAAAAACAATTGTATAAGTAATGTTTCTTATTTCATAATGATTTAAATCCACAAACACGTTTTATTTTTAATATATATCCATCCATGCATGCTGTGCAGTGTGAAGGTCATACATCATTTCTTTCCTTCTGGGACCCTGGCACCCAACTGGAGGCTAAGTTCTGATCACTATGTTACATAGTTACATGTATTTTTTCCCCGCACTAACCCACCCTCTGGACTGGCACAGCTTGCATCGGATGTAACCATTAGTCATGGGTTAACTATGTCTCAGATGTAAACTCAGCAGTTTCTAGTTCATTGAATATGCTCAACGACCTAAATGTTAGTCATATTATAGTTGTAGACTTTGAATGTGAACCAAATTTCATATGCTATGTTTACATTTCAACAGGGATAACATGAGCGTTTTTTTTTTTACAAAGTTATATGAAATCACTCTGTCTGTCTGGTCAAATGTTTCTACATGTTATTTTTGTGACACCCAATTTCGGATCTAGCTGAAATTTTGCACATTTCTTTTTTCTTGTACCTGACAACACATCAATCAATAAAAAAATTAATTAACTAATTATTGGTATTTTTTTCGGGGGGGGGGGGTACCGAACAAGGGAAAGAAATGGTACTTGACTGGTGTGATGGTATAAACTGAATTAATCACCTTTATGAATCGCGTTTAAAAGTTTGTAACTAATAATAGAAAACTATAAAACCTTCTATTTTCATAAGCACATCACTAGTATAGTGGTTAGTATGTCGGCTAGGGGAGACTTGAGCCCTGTGTTCGAATACAAGTTCACTCCCCCCCCACACACACACAATTTTTTAAAATCCACGTATAATGTGATTACGGTAACATTCATACAGATACCCCTTCTTTTTTCGTCACCCCAACTGGTCAAGAAATATTTAAAAAGCTAAAAGCATGAGATAGCGCTAAAAATTACCAATACTTAATTGAATAACTGGCTATTTTGTTTTATTGATTCAAGTTTTGCTAGGTATAACAAATAATTGTGTAAAGCTTCAACTTGATTCTAGAAAAGGACGTGGGAGAAATAACGTGTTCAAATTTTTTTACCAGACAGACAGACAGAGTGAATTGATCAAAGCTTTGTACAAAAAAAAAAACTGTACGGGAGAAATAGTCTGTAACTCTGGAGAAAGTGAGAGAGTAAGGGGGGGGGGGAGGCAGGTGTTAGAATGGGCGTGTTTCATTTAAGCTCAGCTATGCAACGATAAGGAAAATATATGGACTGCGAGCTTGAGTAACGTTGTTCTTACTAATTTAACAATTAGTGCAACCACAGTCGCTGCGTTAATTTAATGTAAAAGTACACACACTAATTTTGTTAGTTAAACTATACTTCTATTATATACTTATCAATTGGTGTTTGGTATAAATAGTCCAAGACACCTTAGATATATGTTCTGAGTAATGAGAAAGCACTGCTTTAGATAATCTAGGCCATCCCGTGTTGTGGAGAAATTACATTAAATGCACTGTGTTTATAAGACAGACTTTTGTAAGACCTGTACAGTGAATTGACAAAACCTTATTTTCAACAAAGCTTATATCAACTCTGTCTCTGCCTAGTACACATTTTGAACACGTTATTTCTCCCACTTTCCAGTCTCAGGTCAAGTTGAAACTTGGCACAATTACTCATTGTTCCTACAAAACATTTATCAATGAAAAAAAAATCAAACAATTAGTTAATTACTTAATAAGACTTAGATCCTCCCGAGCCTTTCGGTGGATTGGGCGACAAGCTGTCTCCTGACTGGCAATGTCTGATGCCTTTTCCAACCTGGTGTCCACTGCTCTGAGGTCTACCGACAACTTCCTCTTACTTTCAGATCTGCTTCCCTAGAGGCTTCTTCCGCTAAGCTGCGATCCTGTGTTTCATTTTTCTGATCTCGTCTACGTTTGGCCTCTTTCCTCTCATCTATCAGTTTCCATGTTCTGTCTTGTATCCACCGTTCCTTGTCTGAACCTCGCCTCCTTCCGATGACTTCTTCCGCGTTCTCAGTAGTAGTTAATTAAATAGTGGTAATTAATAATTTTGTTTAATATCCAAAAAAAGAAAATGAATCTTACAATATTGAGATATATGGTTGTAAATATGGAGTTCTTCCCATTATATAACCTTTTTGTTTTTAAAAGTATTTTAAAAAAATATTTTGCTTGTTAAATTAGCTTATTTAAGTGAACTAGTTTGAAATAAATACACCTAGATTAGACGAATATGTCAACTTTACTAGATGTTGTCCGTTGCTTAATATGTATATGACTATATATATCAGTGTTTCCCAGACTTTTACCTTTGCGGAACACTTCACACATTCTAAGTATTTAGCGGAACACTTCACACATTCTAAGTATTTAGCGGAACACTTCACACATTCTAAGTATTTAGCGGAACACTTTGCTTATTTTTAGAGAGATTAATTCACGTGTTAGTCTACTAGTTAATAATTCCAGTAGTTCGTGGAGCACAATTAGGGAAACATTGCTATATATTTAATTTTAATCATGTATCCAGAAGGCTCCTTATTTGCAAGCGTTATTGAGTGTATCTGAATCTAACATTGTGAAATATAAATCTAGTTGAAAGCATAACGTCAGAGCCTCTCAAATAAATGCTGCGTGTTGAACACGTTGGTCTTTGTAATCCGCTCATATATTGAAAAGATGCTATGTACTTTTATTCTTATGTAACTATATGTATTTATGAAGGTCATGGTCTCTTTTTTGCTTTGTAGCAGGAAAGGGAAGCAACTCCCGACATAATGATAATATTTGTTGACGTAGGGGAAGATGCTTTCTTTAACAATTTTGTGTTTGTTTTGTTTTGTCGTGATTGGAAATTCGGAACGATACAAAATGTTGGGCTGGAAATGACTTTTTTAAAGTAGAAAATATTATTCGAAATATATTTTCTTTCACATCAATTATGGGCTTTTCAGTGTTAATCAAAATCAAATTAAAAAGTAACTATATTATTATTTAGAAAAGTAAATATACACCTATATCTTATGCACTATAGATTGTTTATAGTATTAGAATTAAAGAGGATCTATCATGCCATATCGCAGAGTGTATACACTGTATTCCACAAGGGGAATAGAGCCCTGTCCTGTTTTTTTTTGGGGGGACTACTGGTTAAACATAACTTAGTTAAACCTTTAAATTGACGCTGCTCATCACTTAGAAATTTGCTAAGCGTGTAGAACCACTGTGGCACTACCAAGACACCATTTATTAGTAAATTTAATGGCATTTAAATTCATACTCTGAACATTGAAATTGAAAATACAAACACCTAAATGCTGTTAGTAAGATCAATGGTAACAGACGAACTTATATACCTCTTCAGGAAAAACATTCTTAAGAAAGCTACAAATATTTTAGACTTACAGAAACAAGCTTTTGGTATTATTTTAACATTTAATCGTCACAGAGAAGATTTAAGACACTGTTCAGAAGATAACACACAAAAACTATATTCTTTACTTGATGAGCTCATTGAATACAATTTAACTCTCTTCCTGCTTGTCCATAAATTGGCGGCCTATTTCCAATCTCAGGTTTGCAGATTATATAGACTTCACTGGAGAAAATGCAGACCAGGTACAAGATCTTACTTCAAATCTGGATGCTGCTGCTAGAGCATTTGGCTAGGAAATCAGTGCTGAAAAAAAAGCTTGGAGATAATACGAGATGTTGCATACTGTTGATTTATTTAAATACCAAGGGTCAAACATAATAAGAGATGGAGGGTCAATAAAGAGATAACAACCGTTTAAGGTTGGCATCCGCTGTCATGACCAGAGTGTCACAAATCACGAAGAGTAACATCAAAAGCTGGCTGGATAACTTAAAAGAATAGACAAGCCTCTTTCTTGATATCCTGCTAAGAACAGCTGCTGATCGGGAGAAGTCAAAGGATTTAGTTACATGAACTGTCACAGCACCCGTACGACGAACGTCAATGGACAGATGAGATGATCTAAACGTTAAATGTGATGTTTAAGTGAACTGCAGCATTAATATAGATAGTGTTTGCTATCGTTATAATGTATATAGATAGTGTTTGCTATCGTTATAATGTATATAGATAGTGTTTGCTATCGTTATAATGTATATAGATAGTGTTTGCTATCGTTATAATGTATATAGATAGTGTTTGCCATCGTTATAATGTATATAGATAGTGTTTGCTATCGTTATAATGTATATAGATAGTGTTTGCTATCGTTATAATGTATATAGATAGTGTTTGCTATCATTATAATGTTTTGTTTATGGGCAATGCACATATGTAAAACAAGTTCACTTAAGGATAATAAAAGCATTATTATTATTATGTTAAAAACTAACTAATAGTCATTCTCTGGCACTGCCAGGGTCAAGAAATACAAAATTCATTGAAGTCCCTTTAAAAGTTTCCACTGAGAAATTTTCTGGTAATGTGGCAGGTCTCCAGCAGTACCACCCTCTGACAAGCAACGAGAATCTCCTTGAGGATGTTAAAGGCCTTGAAGATGTCTGTGAAGTCAGTTGTCATTATCCCCTCAGTTTATATAACAAACAGGATATATTGTTATTTTGTTATTATTATTGTCTTACTATCGAAAGCGTTAGTTAATACACTGGATAGCTGTGAACAATAGAAACAAATGAACTTTTTCAACACCAGGTTATCTGGAGCGCCTAACTGCCCTTGTTAACTCCTTGTACCTATTGTAGGCTAACTCCGCCCATTGTCTCCCTTGCTTCCCTCTACCATGTATGATTTATATCAGTTTGCAATGCAAAGGTTCACGAGAGATGTGTCGTTAGTGTACATGTGGTTGCTGTTAATGTGATTGATTTTTTGTTGTTGTTGATTTATTGATTTTGTTGATAATTTTTTGTTAAGACCAATTTAGTTTTTACTTTTTCATAATGTTCTAGACTATTTACTCTAATTCAATCTATAAACGAATATAGTCCAATGTCTAATGTTAAATACAATAGACAAAGAAGACAAAATGTGTTACTTTATGGGCTATACAAACCTCGCTTGTCAGTTAAATCTCATATATGACGCTGTGATATCAACGAAAGCAGAGCAATTCGTCAATTGATATTAAAATCTGTTTCTGTATAAATAATCTAACAAAATCAATTTAGAGCTTTATAAACCTTTGAGATTTATGTTATAAAATGTGTCATGGTACCTTAGACTAAATTCCTAAATTTATTTCTATTTATTTTTATTTGTTTAAAAATGCTTTGTTATTTACTTGTATTGGAAATTTTCACGATAAACTAAACTATTACTAAACAATGCCAAGGACTCTAAATTGAACTTAAATTGTGTCGATTTTAATCGACCACTGGTAGACATCTGCTTTTTCTGTGGTTGTTATGGAAAAAATATGTAGGTTACAGCGAGGGCTACATAAAACATCATTACATGAAATACTGTATTCCTCCTAAATCTTCGGACTCTTTCATTCCAATATCGTAATTATAGTCATGTATTTCCAATCCTAAGCAGATTATAATTATTTTGTAAGCACTTATTTATTGTTTCCACGGGTACGGTTTGAAAAAATAAAATATCTCCATAAAACAAATTTAACTCCGATATTTATGTGTGGTACACAAATGTAGGACAACAAAGGTCTTATAATAATTTGTATGTAACTCAATATAGATATATAGGGCCTGTCAACCTCAAAACATCGCGCACAAGTATTAGTTTACACAGCCCAAAGAACTCATGTATCTTGTCGGTGAACGCGTCAAAATCTGATGACGTCATTTTGTTTTACATGCATAATAAGAAAATATTGCTTTTAGACGGTACAAGAATGTCAACGGAAGAATTTAAAAAAAAAAAAGGATCCTGGAAGCTATGGAGAAAACTATGTTGCCTATAACCGGTTTAACAATAATAGGCAATGTTTCTTGAGGCAACAGGTCGCGGGGGATAATATGGCACAAAAAGAAAAAAAAATTCGCTGAATGTGACAAAAGAAAAACACGCGAAGCCTCCATATTTGTTTACCCGAGGCTTTATTTAGAAACACATCGTTTGCTGCTAGAATTTTAAACCAGATTTTTAAGGGAGTATATATCACTTTGTGGAGGTGTTTATAGAACAAAACTAAAACTAGAAATAAATTATTTCCACACAATTGTGCCAGGTTGGACACTTAAGTGAACTTCCAAGATGGTAAATATCAAACATATTATTTGTAGTTCATTTCATTTTGACGTCTACTTTAAAACACTCTTTTGAATATATGTTGTTGTTTGTTTTCCATATCGTAGAACATTACATAGTTCTAGTCTCAATCCCATATAGAAAAAAAAAACACTTGTAAAAATTTTTATATAAAATTCTTAACCTAAACTATTTCATAAACTACATGAAATAGTTATTTTATATTTTCTTCCCGTCATAGTTAAAATGTGAAATATTGTAATCATATTTTTTCTGGATTGGGAAGGGGTGAAGAAATAATCTCAGAGGATATACTAAAAGTATATAAGCAAATACAATGTCTAGACAGTAAAACGAGTTTATCGATTACAAGTGAACTCACTGAATAGTGAAACGTTTGAACTAGGTCAAGGTTCTATATTGTTGAATGCATATACAAAGCGAGAGGTTAAGGCTGATCATAATTTGCATATAAATTATAATTAGCGTTTGAAGTCTTATCTGCTTTGCTACTAGAGTTTAATTGTGAGATATGGGCCTGTAGTACGCTCCCCAATTAGCCACACTGTCCCTCAACATGACATAATTGCTGGACCATGCGCAAATTCTATATGGTAGAGATGGTAAAAGAATAGTTAAAACTACCACGTGGAACAGCTAGGTGAAGTCTCATCAACAACCGCCAATGCCAAATGATTCGCTTGCTTGCTTCGTAATTATACTACGAGTTGATTGAAAGATTCTTGGAATTCTAGGCCCACCAAAGCTTGCCAGTCTGAACAAACTTCTGTCTGGGAAAGATCCAAATAGAGGCAAATTTTTACATTTATATTACCCATGGCTCGTATCCAAAGATGCTCGTGTTAGAAGCGAGGCCAAATGCCAAGCACACCTGGAAAACTCCCCATAGTGATTCTTTATACTACATCAGTCGAGCAGGTGTCATGCCATAAAAAAAACCGGCCCCTTGAGAAATGGTTTGTAGATAGTAACATGATTGTTGGAGTTCATCCCCCCCCCCCCCAGTGCAATGGAGTAAATCCAAAGGCAACCCGACTGGGGTCCTGTTTATAGTCCCTATGTTTATAGTCCCTATGTTTATAGTCCCTATGTTTATAGTCCCTATGTTTATAGTCCCTATGTTTATAGTCCCTATGTTTATAGTCCCTATGTTTATAGTCTCTATGTTTATAGTCCCTATGTTTATAGTCCCTATGTTTATAGTCCCTATGTTTATAGTCCCTATGTTTATAGTCCCTATGTTTATAGTCCCTATGTTTATAGTCCCTATGTTTATAGTCCCTATGTTTATAGTCCCTATGTTTATAGTCCCTATGTTTATAGTCCCTATGTTTATAGTCCCTATGTTTATAGTCCCTATGTTTATAGTCCCTATGTTTATAGTCCCTATGTTTATAGTCCCTATGTTTATAGTCCCTATGTTTATAGTTCCTATGTTTATAGTCCCTATGTTTATAGTCCCTATCGGATCAATCGTCTCTTCTAACGACCGTTTCTACCCGAGAGCCTTGTTGAGGCTGAGAAAAGTTTCCCAGGTTGCTTTCTTGCGTGTCAGGATGTGTATCGTGCAGCTATTTAACTCCAGTTTGGGACCCGCTACACTACTCACTGAACCAGTAAGATGCCGGGGTCCTACTAAGTCAAAACATATAGCTGTCAGCGGTCCACTGCTTGTGTCATGCGGTGAAAGCCAGATGTTGGTCATTGATTCAAGGCACGTGGCGACACGCCTCGCATCATTATATAAACAGCGGAGACAGACAGAAACTACATAGACTTAAAAAGGGGAGGTGGTGAATGTGGCTGCAGCAGTTGTTGCCCGCATGTGTGTTAACAGGAACACACTGTATATATGACACAGGACACACGTGTTCCGAGGTTGTTTCAGTGTGATAGCAACACATTGGTGTGCTAATTCAATAGTGTGTTGGCCTAAATATCTGGGAATGTTCATCGATAGATCGAGAGCAACCTAAGAGTACACACCTGCGAGAACATGACTAAGTTTTGTCTCTTTAAGATTTCAATCCATTACGAACTGAATAGCAGAGGAATGTGGTTTTAGTCTCATTATTGTACAAACTTGGCAAGCTTAAAGCTCTGTAAATGATTATACAGACGAACACATTCTTGAAGTTTTCTTATCTAATCTTATAAAATACAGACGTTGCTTCACAAAAAGAAAAGTTGATAGTTACATGTGTCCCTAGATCAATCGAGTCATGCATGCCAAATCATTGGTTATCCTGACTGACTCAGACAACCAATTCCATGCTCCAATAGCAATAAAGAAGAAGGAGCATTTGTATGAATGCATACTAGCATAGGGAACAAAGAATGCACCTTTATCTTTGTGTCTTTCTGAGTATTTTATTAGCGGCCCCCGAAAGGGGAAAAGACGCTATTAGATTTGTGTTAAATGTCTGTGCGTCCGTCCCGTTCCGTTTATATCTCTTAAACTAGAAAAGATAGTGAAAATCCAACATCATAATATTTTAGACCCTTTAAAGTTCTGATGCAGCGACTACTTTTTTCTTTTCTGAAAGCGAAAACTCTAATTTCTTAAATCATTTATGCAAGCTGTTTTGTTTTTTCAAGAAATACACCACTTTTACAACTATTCACTATTAATAGTAAAAATCAAGGGAGGCTCCTTAGTAGGGGAGATATCCATTTACAATATTTTTAACACATTCATGCAAATGGTTTAAGAAATTTGGTCAAAAAAAATATTTCTTTTTTACATTTGTACTGCTAAGTTAAGTAAGTTCTCTTATACTAACTACTACATTTACACACACAAAAAATGTTTATTTTTTTATTAAGAGAAAAAAACTATTTAATATGCATATTAGTTGGACATAATTTAAAACAAAAATTAATAAGTATCACGGGATAAAGAACTGAACTAAAGGATTTTTTAATTTTTAAAAAAAAGGAAATGTTTTTTCTTGAGGAAAAAGAGATTGTCCCTTTACAAAACAATTAGAGCATTTATATATTCATTATAAGAAATTAATTAGGCCAGGTTCACATCTAACTTCATATTCACTTTCACCTATCCTTTGGTCTGTGGACCACTGGGGCACCACACAAGATCCGTCAACCTTCTTTCTCCATTCTTCTCTGTCATTTGTCTTTGATAGAATTTCATTCTGATATTCTTTCTGAAAATATTGAAACCTGCCTTTATATTTGCATGGGTGGACCACTTCGGGGGCCGATTTTTGAGTCTATGTATCCACACAAACTGTCTTTGTAACCTTGTTTGGTTTGTTTTTGTATTTAAAGATTTTGGTTTAGTGTTTTATGTATAATTGCTACTTTACATCCGAGTCTTCAAATGTTCTCTAAGAGTGGAATAATTATAGTGAAAATATAAAGCTTTTACACTAAAAATGATTTAATTTGGGCAGAAAGAGATATGAAACATTGAAAAAAAAATGACTACGAAATATTTAACCAGTAATGTTATTTGATATACCGTCCGTACAATCAAACACCGTATCTTTTATTTATGAAGCAAAATTTTCAATATTTAGGATAGTGTCAAAACTTTTGAATATATCCCCCTTTAAATCCCACATAAGAACATGGGTATTCTCACGGCATTTCTTTCATTGAAATGTGCTTTCATTTATCGCATAGTCTTCAAAGCTTCTATTTAAATAAAACATGATATTGTGACGTTTCGCTAATTGAAATTATTTGCTTTCTCCTAATTTAAAAATATTTTTTTAAAGTCTAGCCACTCTGTCACTTGAGTTTTTCAATGCACCATTTAATCTCTCAAATCACCGTAGTCTGTGGATAGTATTGCACTTTAAACTTTGAAACACGAAAAATAGTTTCCGTGCATGGACAAATAATAAATCATACTTTACATATTGAGAATAATATACGAGAACTCTAGTTATAAAATTAATTGAAACATACAAATGTTTGTACATATGTTGAACTTTGATGACAGAATTTATGTATATTATCTCTCTATATATATATTATACTTATATACAAATACATGGAGGCACTCGTTGTGAAGGCCATTGATGTTTGCTTTTTTGTTTTTGCCATGCATTTATATTTAAATATATGGCACACTGGGATATTAAAATTAATTTGTTTTGTGTCTGTAACCTCTAGCTCGAGTTTACGTCTGGACAATATGGTACAGGCTTAGACATGAGATTTGTGTGTCTCGTTTAGACGCCGTCAGTTTAGCTGTAAATGAATGCACGCATCTACGTTAAATATATATGTACAGGACCGATCCATTGCAGAGTAAGCCAGGCGTGTCTATAAATAGCCTCAATCAACAGGAGGTCTAGGATAGGTTTCAAGCATATAGTGACATATAATAGTGTATACAAAACTATAAAAGTAAATCTTTACTTAAGTTTAAAACTTTGTAAAAAAAAAAAAAAAAAAAAAGAATTGACTTAGTAATAGAACGTATAGCTTTATTATTATTATTATTAGCTTTTATATAGCGCTACTTTCATGCATATAGCATGCTCAGAGCGCTTTTTGGTCCAATCTCATTTGTGGACCAGTGGGGGGGAGGGGGCATCTAGGAGTTGGTTTTCCGTTTTGCCTTTAGGCGCTCAGTAAACACAACTCTGCCCGAGTCGGATGTCGTACCTCGAGCCCCCTTCTAGGTAGCCAAGCCAAGCCAAGTTCAAGCGCACTTGGCCTCTCGACTACGCTTCCCACTAGCTTTATAGTCAAGAAAGAAAGATTTTACAAAAATTCCAAACATCACTATTCCTTTCTTCTATTTTTTTTTTTCTGATGCTTTGCTCAGACATTGTAATTGGGGCTCACGTCTGTAAATTCTCTTAAAATTCACGTCTTTCTTGACTTTCTTGACGTCGTTTGTGAGTAGTGGGGGTGGGGATCTCTCTGCTACAGTTCATAGCTGTGTCATGTGACCTTGCAGTCCTTCAACTATTTCAACCACGTTTTCGTTGGGGTGGGGGGGGGGGTGCTCGAACAGTTGCACCATCAAGGACAGTCTCGCAATTCGTGGTTCTCAAACATACATTACGTAGCATTGATTTCCGACAAAAGAAAGCCTCTGCATGCTATTTATGCCCCAGTTCCACACTCACTACTAGTGCCGACCCTGCAGAACCTGGATTGTACGTTAATGCATACACTCAGATTTAGACTAATATAGTCACTGAAACAAAAATGTATTAGAGTGCTTCAATAAAGGAGCAAAGCATCACTACCAGATTTATTGTTTTCCCGAAAACTGTCACCAGAAGCGGCGTTTTGGAGTGGCAGCCTCTCTCCCCCCGGTATTCCTACCACCGCCACCGCCTTTCCTTCACTTGGAAGGCTTATCAACCCCTTCACCGCGTTAACCAAACTTAATTGTGGCCACCATATTTAAAATGCTTTCATAATCGTGACTTGGAGATGAGTTAATCGACTTTTAAAATGCCACGCCTCTAAAGCTAATATAATTTTATCTCTTTTAAAATATTTAGAGATGCAACCTGACTGCTTGATATAATGAAGTGTATATTGATATAATTACTTCAAATAAAACTAATTAATCCCTAAACGCTAATCAGAATCGTCATTAATTTTCACCGATTTATTGCTGACATTAAGGAATCGATCCTGTCCTTTCTGGTATCGTCGATCTTTATTTCATCTACTACTCTTTTATTAACTGAATTCAGTTACACGTCCAAACCCCCTTGCTCCCTTCCCAAACAGAAGGGGATCCAAATTGATACAAGGGCATTAATTTGTTAAAAGTGTTCGCCACTTTGATTTGTTGACGTGCTTTGAATGTTGCACAGTTTATTCTAGATCGCGAGAGTGTGGCTTCATTTTTTCCATAATCCGCTGTAATCCATTTTATAATCCAATTGAATGCACGGAATGCCCGTAGTGTGCTTATTGTTTAGAATGCTGTCAACAATGGAAGGATAAGTTTTCTTGGATTTCAGCCTGGCAGAGGCGTGTCATTTGTTAGGTTCACTTACATGTATCTACACTATTTCTGTTAACTTACCACCTGGATGGGGATTCATATTTCATTAGAAGCATTTTGTTACACTTGTAATAACACTAATATTACATTACAAACGTAGGTGTTAGGTAACGCACAAGAAGAAAAAACAAAAGTGTAAATATCTATGGTATTGCGTTCGTTTAAATCATTTACTAGAAATGTATGTGTTACAGTGGTCATATGGTCCCGTAGGTCTATTTACAGTAAGCGTTAAATACATTTTGTCAACTGAATATAATATAAAAAAAGGTTTGATAACTTTGGTTAATGATGTTATGCATACGTTAAAAAGCTGGCAAATGAACTTATAAAATGTTGAACTATAAGATGATTAGGGTTACCCTGTTATAATCCTGTTATAATATACAAGTTAGAATGGTTTAAGGCTATGTGGGACACTAAATTTAGATAAAAAGGTCCAAAAGTTCGATTTTCAGTTTTAACATAATTTAAATAGCCCAACCATTTCTGGACATAAAAATATCATGTCATTACTTTTTTTTTTTTTTTTTTTTTTTGTAAGGTATATACTTGTTTCGTTTTTTTTCGATTTTCTCAAAATACTATTTTTATTCACTTTTTTTTACTACTCCTTCAGTAATTCTGCAATCAAACTTGTCCAGCTTATTATTTGTACCAAGTACAAAAAAGTCTATAAAACATTTTCAAAGTTTTAAATAATATTTTGTTTTTATTGCAATAAAATATTAGAAAAATGAAATGTTTATCTTTAGCAAGGTTAGAAAAAAATTTATATGAAAATATTTTTACTTTATTCAAAAACTTTTTTATAGAAAATGTTCTGGAATGATTGTTCTACACATTGTATATTTTTGTTCGGCAATAGCTTAAATAGTTTTAAAGCCTTAGCGATTTATAAACGATATACAATAATCCAATATGGCGGCCGTTGCCATGACAACCATTATAAGAAAACATTTTTAACTACATTTTTTTATGGCTATTCATAGGGGGTATACATATAAAGTTTGTAGTAATTTGATTAATAAATAAAAAAAAAATAGGTGTTAAGTGTCCCACATAGCCTTAAGTTATAAATTTACACCTAGAATTAGAGCCTGGCCTATGCAAGTGCGTGCCCACTGCGGCCGCATAGGATCCAGTGGCCTAAGGCCAACTAAACGAGGCTAGAAACAGTTTTATGACATAAAATGATTTTAACTATTACAGCATTTCATTCTAACCCTCCATTGGCCACTTATTGTACATAGACTACCGTTTCTTATTAATACTAATTATTTTAACAAATGTCCATAATAAATTAATAGCTGAAATATTTCCTGTAAGAAAAAGAAGCTCTTTACACACACACACACACACACAGACACACACTTAATAAAACACGCACACTGTAAACTTTTTTTTTGTTGTTATTAACGATAATGAGTAGCCTCCATTTTATTTAGCAAAAGTAACGGCCAAGAAGTTTCCAACAGTGCCAGACTATAATAATAGAGGTCAACAGTAAATGCGAAACACTATTGTCTACGCCGGCCTCTATGTGCTGACGTCAGCATGTGTTCTAGCGTTGCCACTTGAAGAAAAGTTACCATCTTACAAGTTTTTACACTCGATGTTTGATATTTAAAGGAACCTTTAGGGAAGGTACTGCCGGATTAGGGGCCGAGTTCTGAGGAGATTTGACCCACTTTATGTAGCATATCGGAATGTGTGCGTAATCTGTCTTGTATTAGAGAGGAGCCATTAGTGTGCGTGAGTGTGTTCGCGGGTGAGTTCTAAGGCATGGTTGATCAGACAGATAGCGCGGATAATATGACGGTAAGAGCTGATGGTTTACATCCTTTTTTGTTTTAATTTTTTTGTTTTTGTTGTGGTAAAAAAAAAAAAGCTTTATAACAAAGACATGATAAGAGCGTTGCATTAATGGTGATGAAATCAGATTTTATTTTGGATTTGTTCGCTTTTACAAAACGTCTATCACTTCACTTTGTCTGTCTAGTACAAATCTTAAACACCTGATTTCTCCCACTTCCCATTCTCGGGTCAAGTTGTAACTTTGCACAAGTGTTCATGGCTTCTATAAAAACATTAAATAATATAAGCAATAAGTTAATTAAATAGTGGTACTTAATTAATTTTGTTTATTGTTGAAAAAGGAAAAAAAAACTTACAGTATTGATACACACACGGTTGTAAATGTGGAGTTCTTCACTTTAGATAAGCCTTTTGTGTGTGTGTGCGTGTGTTTGTTGTTGTTTTTTAAGTATTTATTTATCATGCATTTTTTTTTAAATCTTTTTTTTGTCTTGTCTGAATGTTGCAAAATATGTAGGTCGCAGCTAGGACTGCGTAGCCACGTGAAGTACTGAACAACCCAATCTTCGGAGCACAAAACAACCCTTTTAATTCGTGTGATCACATTTTCTTTTCTCTAGCTATTTAAATTTCTAATCCCAAAATTAAATGATACATACGAATATTCTAACATATTTACTAGCATTAGGCTAACACACATATCTATCTATCTATCTATCTATCTATCTATCTATCTATCTATCTATCTATCTATCTATCTATCTATCTATCTATCTATCTATATATATATATATATATATATATATATATATATATATATATATATATATATATAGTGTTTACAAATTGGTTGCCATGGTGATGTAAGCTATGCTGTTATCCATTAAGTACACGTGATTAAAAATAATTTCCACAATTTTGTTCCCCCCCCCCCCTATTTCCGACATCAAGAATGAATGAGCCAATGCTTTTAAATCCATTGTTATATCTGCACATTTTAAATATTTTATCACAAGCCTGGTCTTGCAACAGTTTGGGATTACAGTCGTTCACGCAAAACCCAGTGGCTGTGGGCAATAAACCAGGGCACCAGAAGTTAAAAGGAAATAAAAAATGATGAATGTATTGAATCAGGGGAGTCTTAACTGACTTTTTACAGGAATTGTTTGTTTTCGTTTGATTAACAGATCCAAAAGTACAATGTAATGCTGCAACAGTAAGGCTTGTAGTTGCACACAACAGTGGGACAGTCAGTCTTGTAGTTGTACACAACAGTGGGACAACCAGTCTTGTAGTTGTACACAACAGTGGGACAGTCAGGCTTGTAGTTGTACACAACAGTGGGAGAGGCAGGCTTGTAGTTGTACACAACAGTGGGAGAGGCAGGCTTGTAGTTGTACACAACAGTGGGACAGTCAGGCTTGTAGATGTACACATTAGTGGGACAGGCAGGCTTATAGTTGTACACAACAGTGGGAGAGGCAGGCTTGTAGTTGTACACAACAGTGGGACAGTCAGGCTTGTAGTTGTACACATTAGTGGGACAGGCAGGCTTGTAGTTGTACACATTAGTGGGACAGGCAGGCTTGTAGTTGTACACAACAGTGGGACAGTCAGGCTTGTAGTTGTACACAACAGTGGGAGAGGCAGGCTTGTAGTTGTACACAACAGTGGGAGAGGCAGGCTTGTAGTTGTACACAACAGTGGGAGAGGCAGGCTTGTAGTTGTACACAACAGTGGGACAGTCAGGCTTGTAGTTGTACACAACAGTGGGAGAGGCAGGCTTGTAGTTGTACACAACAGTGGGAGAGGCAGGCTTGTAGTTGTACACAACAGTGGGACAGTCAGGCTGAATGAAAATGTCAGTAAAGCTAAGAAAAATAAAAGAATGAGAGAGAGAGAGGGGGGGGAGGGAGGGAGACAGTGAAGGAGGGAGGGAGAAAGGGAGAGGAGAAATGAAAGCTTAGGAGGGAAAGGGAGGGAGAGAGAGAGAGAGGGAGAGAGTATTGTCTTATTCGCTGAATAGGAAACAATCCTGGTTGATTTTGAAACTTAAACTGTGGAAAGAAATCCTCTAATACCCTGCAGCATACATTTAAAATGTCTCCTGACAAATCCATTTTATTTGGACATAGCTTTGACTAGTCCATCGTAGGCCCTGGGAAATCAAATACTAGTCCAAAGCTGTTTTCTTTTATCAAAAGAGAGAGAGCTAAACTATATCATTGAAAACAACATACAAATTGATCAGGGAATATTAGTTAGTTGCTACGGATAATGATTAAATGTCAATTAATATATAAATTTAAATAGTAAGATTTTTTTAAATAGATTAACACACAATGTCATACCTTTACCAAAGTAACAGAATCTTGTCATTCAGTTAATTAACATATAACCTTTAAAATCTTTCATAATATAAAATTTAGTTATTGATTTTCGTAAATGCAGTGGTTATTTATCAAATTGCTGTCTAAAATTCATATTGAATCGAAATGAATATGTTGATCCACTGTCTACATAGTTCCCAGATGTCTAGTTTCCACGTACTTTACGTACATCTATTTAGTGTAGGCAATACGTCATCAAAGGGAAACAAATGTGTACATCTACATCTCGTGTTTGGAGTAGTGTGTACTTTACGAAAGGACCCCCCCACCCCAATAAAATAGTGCCAGAAAGCCAACATGTGCGATAGGTCTTGGAGTGTTGAGAACAATACACCATCTGCTTGACTAAATGGCGTCTGGAGATCCATGACCTTCTGCCAGGGCCATTGTTTGCTTATCTGGGTGTCTTGTCACTTTCTGGTATTTGTTCTCAAAGTGTTCTGCTGTAACTTCACTTACGTGTAGGTACTGTTTTTTTGTTTTAAATGACATCCGAAAAGAGCGAAAAAAAAGACTTATTTTACGTGGTCTGTCCGTCCGTCTGTCTGTTACTTTAAGATATCAAAACATAGAAAAGCTTTTCAAACATTGATCTTAAAATATTTTGTTGCTTGCTAAATTAATTGAGACAGTTATTTTAATCTTCTAAAAACCAAAAATCCCTTTCATAAAACATTTAGTATGCTAAATATCCGAGATTTTGAGACCAAGCAACTGTAAATGTGGCATATTATGTTTTATTGTGTTAGTGCTTATATACCACGTAGTCTTGCTATATTTCCTTAGAGTACGCGGCGTTTTGAAGCTGCCGTTTTTGAGCGAGAGGTTCTGACGTTCATTTATATAACATAAATCTTTTTTTATAATAAACATCTCTTTTTTTTACCACACTTTTCTATACTATACGTAGTATAGTTTAGGTCTCGAATAAGATAAAATGTTTTGAAGTTAGTGTGTGTGTATGTGTTTAAGTATGTTAGTCTGTACGTGTGTGGTAGCGTGCAGCGGCGAAATTAAGTTAAAGAATGTCTGAACAGTCCTGCTGATAGGTACACAAGAGTATGTCACGGGCCAGTACTAACTGATAGACACCTCGAACTGGATGACTGCCAGACAGACATGACCCAGATAGTTTTGTAACATTTGCATCATAAAGTAACTCATCACAGCTTATCGCTTATTATTACAGATTTAATAAGAGAGAGAAAGAGAGAGGGAGATCGTTTGATCACACTGGTTCAAATGTGTTTAATTAAAACCAGAATTATCCAATAGATTGTGTAAAGCCTTAGAATGAACAACAATGATCAATACAAATGCGAAGATCCAGAAATCTGAAAAAAAAAATTATAATACTGTTACAAATGAACAGTGACAAGTAGAGGTCAACGTGTGACCCCAGCGAGATGACACTGCAACCAGTGTTCTCTGGAATCTAGGCGTATAAACAAGGACAGGATGCGACGTGTCCTCACGTGTTGTTCCAGGGGATAAATAGATCTAAGAAGGGGGCAGTTACTACTGAACAGTGACAGATAGAAGTCAGTACTCGTGACCCCGGCTTGATGACACTGCAGCAGGTGTTCTCTGGAATCTACATGTAAAAACAAAAACAGGATGTGACGTTTCCTCAAGTGTTATTCCAGAATATACAAGCAGTGTTTATGCAACTTTGGAGAAGCGATTAGGGACTCTATATAAGCCAGAGAGTTAATGTGAAAGTCAGTCGTGAGTGAGTCGTCGGTACTGTTGTCTACTGTGCGAGACAGTAGAGGAGAGATGTGTACGACTCGATGCAAGTTAACTAGGGTAGAGTTAACTGGAGTGGACTACTGTCGTTAAAGTCTATATAGCGAACTACAGTGGACTTGAGCCGTTACAGTCGATACAGTCGATGTAAGACGTGTGCGGCTCTGATTCGGTAGACTTGAATACGACTTGGTTCAGCTTTGAAAGACCTGGAGCGACACTGGAAAGTGTGTCGTTGGTCTGTTCTGTGGAATACGGCTCGATGCAAGTTGAGAAGAGATGAATAGCAACGAAGAGTTAGAGTTAATAGTTAATAAAGTTATATGAAGCTGAAAGTTTAGTCGTCAAGTTCTTTCTGTGGCATTTTACGTCTCGAGAGACGATCTTTTCCCTTTGCAACTTCTTGTGTGACTAAAGAGGCCAATCCTTGATAACTAGCTGCGATCGCAGGTTGGGCATATATAATCACCAGGCGCCGTTGCATTTTCACCCTTCTTTCTGCTTCTGTTATGTATGGCATCTGCAATCTTTGACCCTTCCTTTATGCTCTCTCTCCATGAGGATCTGTCCAGTGCCACCTCTTCCCAGTTGCCAGTGTCGATTTTGAAGAGCTTCATGTCGCGTTTGCATACATCCGTATAACGTAAAAGTGGGCGACCAGCGGCTCTCCTGCCTTCTATCAGATCACCATACAGGATGTCCTGTGGAAGTCGACCTTCTGGCATTCTACGAACGTGGCCAAGCCAGCCAAGGCGTCTGCTGCTGATAACAGAGCGGATGTCCTGGCACCCTGCTCTTTGTAGCACTTCCTCATTGGTTATCTTATCTTGCCACCTTATTTTAAAGATCCGCCTTAGGCATCGGAGGTGGAAAACATTCAGCTTTTTTTCCTGCCATGAGTAGGTTGACCATGTTTCACTTCCGTACAGCAAGGTGCTCAACACACAGGTCCGGTAGACTAGGGCTTTAGTACTGTTAGTCAACAATATGTTGTCCCAGACTCTTTTCTGCAGCCGTGACATGGTGGCCATTGCCTTGGCTATCCTGTTGTTTATGTCTTTATCCAGTAGAGTGTTGTTGGATATGATGGAGCCAAGGTAACAAAAGTGATCAACAATTTCTAGTGGTTGGCCATTAATGCTTACTTGAGGTGCAGTGTTTGTGTTTTGGACAAGTATCTTAGTCTTGCTTTGACTGATGTTTAAGCCGAACTTCTGGCAAGCAGCAGATAATTTGTCAACCAGGCACTGTAGCTGAATATCAGAATCAGCCACAATAGCTGCATCATCAGCATACAGGAGTTCCCTGACGAGTAGCTTCCTAACCTTGGTTTTTGCCCGCAGCCTTGAAACATTAAATAGTTTTCCAGAGGATCTTGTATGGAGAAACACACCTTCGTTTATGTCGTTGTACGCATAATGCAGTAGACAGGAGAAGAATATGACAAACAGAGTAGGTGCGAGCACACATCCCTGCTTGACACCACTGCAAACATCAAAAGGTGCTGATTGGGCTCCATTGAATTTGACAGTGCATTTAGTTTCCTCGTGAAAACACTCAATGAACTGCAGTAGTTTGGGAGGGCAACCTATTTTCCTCAGGAGTTTGAAAAGGCCACTTCTGCTGACCATGTCAAAAGCTTTAGTCAGATCAACAAAAACGATGTAAAGGGGTCTGTCTCTCTCTCTGAATTTCTTCTGCAGTAGTCGTAGAGAAGATATCATGTCTACAGTGGATCTACCACTCCTGAATCCACACTGAGACTCTGGGTAGACTCTAGAAGCTATCACTTGCAGCCTGGATAGTGCCACTCTAGCAAAGATCTTGCCCACTATACTGAGGAGAGAGATACCCCTGTAATTGTTGCAGTCACTCCGATCCCCTTTGTTCTTGTATATTGTGACTATAGTTGCGTCACGCATGTCCTGTGGGACATGACCTGTTTCCCAACAGCGGCAGAGGAGAATATAGAGTTCAGGGAGCAGGAGTGATTCGTTGACTTTCACTACTTCCACTGGGATACCATCACTCCCAGGAGATTTTCTATTTTTTATGCAGTTAATTGCTTTTTTAATGTCACTGAGGCTCGGAAGATCATCTAGGCATTCCAGTACTGGAAGATCTGGTAGAGAAGCCAGGGCGACATCGTCTACTGGGTTCTGTGTGGCATAGACTTCGAGGTAGTGTTCTGTCCAACGTTCTAGCTGCTTGGTTTGATCTGTAATTTTTTCTCCTGATTTGGATAGAAGGGGGGCAGGCTTAGACACTGTTGGACCCAGGGCCGCTCTAATGCCATCAAATAGAGCTTTGCTATTTCCTGAGTGGAGACTGTCTTGGATTCTGTTGCAGGTATCCCTCCAAAAGTTGTTAGCACAGTGTTAGTTACAGTGTTTTTATTTGTGTGCCTACTAGTACATTTAGCCAGAAGATTCTGAAATACGTTACAATACATTTAGACGAAACATGATTTGAATTTCGTATTCTTTTTCTTCTTCTATCCATATTTTTGATGCTGAACTGTGAGCTCTTTTGTAGATTGTGCCAAGGAAAAAATAGTGCCAAGGAAATATAGTGCCAAGGAAAAATAGCATGCTGTTCTTTTCAGTTCGTGTCGTATAAAAATGAGGTCTTTTTTAACCTTAATAATTTGGCGGGTTTACGAAATCACTTGTTTTGTTAACTCTGATTTTATTTTGCCTATACGTTCATCTCAACTTCATTTTAACTGTCCCATAGTTTTTTTTTTGACTATTGGGTCACCACACATGATCTGTCGATCATCTTTCTCCATTTCTCTCTGTCTTTCTCTGGCTATATGCTATTATATATGGCTTCTTTTGTCTCGAAAGGCAATGGATGCGCCCAAATGAGTCACTGGTTTTGGTTTAATCTTGAGACGGGCAGAATCTGGTGTGGCTAATATATGCTATTATTGCTTATGTATTGATAGTTATAATCTATGATTAGTTTTTTTTTTATATTGAAGAGTTTTTAATACATTTATTCGTTTTTCTTTTTTCAGACAACCCTAGCCCCAGCAGCCAACCACCTGGTCATCAGTGTGGTTGACCAGGTAAGTCAGTCCATATTTATCTCTGTGTTTACGTGCGTGTTCATCTCTGTGCAAAATATAATATTTGCCATTCTTTGGAGACAAGACAAAGTATATATATATATATATATATATATATATATATATATATATATATATATATATATATATATATATATATATATATATATATTATATATATATATATATATATATATATACAGAGTAAGAGAGGGACAGAGAGAGAGAGGGAAAGAGAGGGAGAGAGTTTTTTTTAGCTTGTATGTCTGATTACTTTGATAAACATAATTCTTTATCTTTTGTCAAGGGAGTTCATAAAGAATTATAGATCTATCCTTCGTTGTTCCTTGAATTAACCACAGAACGTATACACCATCCGTTACTAGATTGTCTCCAGAATGAAATGTGTGAGGGGAATTAGACTAGACTAGACTAGACATTGCTAATAAATTACTTTTTACAAAAATAGCTTTCAATAGTTGAAAAACGGGATATATATATATAATATATATATATATATATATATATATATAATATATATATATTGTCAAGATTTAGGCTGTTCCACTTACAAAGGTCTACCTCTTCTGCAAAATAATAATAATAATAAATAAATAATCGCTTTTAGCTTCCAGACGAAAGTGTTTTTTTATAAACCAATAATTATGCTTTGGCCGAGTGTTAAATCACATGGCTTCCAAGCCGACAGTTGAGGATGTGGCGTTTTTAACTTGGCGTTAGTCGTTGTGCTTTCCTTGAGAACCGTTGGTCCCAGTTAGAGATGAGCTTTGCATTCTCTGCCTTAAAAGTCTGAAAGGCTACCTTTACATTTGGTAAAGTGCACCATGTCACTGCTGCAGAAAAGAGTATTAGACAATACCTTACTTATTACCAATACCAAAGCTCTAAATACTGGCCCTGTGTAATGAGCACTCTACTATACGGTAATGAATCAAGGTCCACCTATTCTTGGCAGGAAATAAAAGCTGAATATCTTCCACCTCCGATGCTTAAGGCGGATTTTTTTAAAATTAGGTGGCAATATAAAATAAGTTAAATAACCAATGAAGAAGGTCTGCGAAAATCAGTAGACGCATTGGCTGGCTTGGTCATGGTTACAAATTCCACAAGGTCGACTCCCACAATATTTCTTATGCGATCTAATTGGAGACAGATGAGCCGCTGGTTGCCAACTTTTAAGGTATATTGATCTATGCAAACGAGACATGAAGCTCTTAAAGTTGGACACTAACAGTCGGGAAGACTATGCACTGGATAGATCCACTTGAAGGTCAAGCCTAAAGAAAGGGTCGAGGATTGCAGTTCATCAGATACATCAGAACTAGAAAGAAGGGTGAAAGTACAAGCAGCGCCTGGTGATTACATATGTCCAACCTGTGACGTCATCTGTGTATCTTCTTTCGTCATATGAGAAGTTGCAAAGAGAAAAGATCATCTCTCGAAACCTAAAATGCCACTGAACTTGTGTATGTGTAAACTGATATTTTATAAAGGGGTTCTACGTTCTTCAAATAATTGTATTACAATAGTAAATCTGATATAAATCTATTTTTTTAGTGTTAAATTGTAGACCACAGTTTCATCCTTTTAAATTCAATCTTGGTCAACTGTCATGTCAAGAGAAGTGTGAACATGAAGCTTATTTATAAATAGGGAGCGTAAATGATTTCGATTCTTATCATAAAAATTTAAGCATGTTAGGGGAGATAATTGATTTCTTTTACCGGAAGATTGTAGAGCTCTTTGTGTACTGTGTATTATTACAACGAGAAGTAAAGTAATATCGAGGTTATTCAGTTCAAAGTTTTAAGCTTTATGTAAAATACTTTTGTGACTCAGTTATTAACGACAAGTCCTATTTAGTGTTAATTGGGTGTTTAATCTTTTCATGATTTCTACTTGGAGAAGGAAAGTATTTTATTTCGTTAAGAAGATTTCTGTTTTATCTTTCATACTTCAACATTTACATTTATCTACAGGAACCTTTCATCACAAGAGAGCCAAGACCCAGTGGGGACTATTACAGTGGCTACTTGGTAGATTTAATTAATGAGATCAGCCGAAAGGCCAACTTCACCTACACATTTAAACAAGCCGATGAGCATGGGCGTTATCTGTCCACTGGATGGACGGGCATCATCGGTGACGTGGTTAAGGGGGTAGGTAGACGCCTCACTCTTTACCCATGGTCTCATAATATTGTAGCACTCCCATGGTCTCATAATACTGTAGCACTCCCATGGTCTCATAATATTGTAGCACTCCCATGGTCTCATAATATTGTAGCACTCCCATGGTCTCATAATATTGTAGCACTCCCATGGTCTCATAATACTGTAGCACTCCCATGGTCTCATAATACTGTAGCACTCCCATGGTCTCAAAATATTGTAGCACTCCCATGGTCTCATAATATTGTAGCACTACCATGGTCTCATAATATTGTAGCACTCCCATGGTCTCATAATATTGTAGCGCTCCCATGGTCTCATAATATTGTAGCACTCCCATGGTCTCATAATATTGTAGCACTCCCATGGTCTCATAATATTGTAGCACTCCCATGGTCTCATAATATTGTAGCACTCCCATGGTCTCATAATATTGTAGCACTCCCATGGTCTCATAATATTGTAGCACTCCCATGGTCTCATAATATTGTAGCACTCCCATGGTCTCATAATATTGTAGCACTCCCATGGTCTCATAATATTGTAGCACTCCCATGGTCTCATAATATTGTAGCACTCCCATGGTCTCATAATATTGTAGCACTCCCATGGTCTCATAATATTGTAGCACTCCCATGGTCTCATAATATTGTAGCACTCCCATGGTCTCATAATATTGTAGCACTCCCATGGTCTCATAATATTGTAGCACTCCCATGGTCTCATAATATTGTAGCACTCCCATGGTCTCATAATATTATAGTACATTATTGAAATTGTGTTTGTAGTTGGAAAATCAATTCTTCTTAGATATATTTTTATTTTTAGGATTAGACCGATTAACTGTTTACAAATGTTCTAGTATTTGCATTGTATTTAACATCGAGGTTAAGAGACATTAAGATCTAATTACCATGGAATAGTTATGGTCGTAAATAAAACATTTTGTCTTTTTAAATCTTTGATCAATTGAAAAAAAGGTCAATAAAAGGGAGAAACCTGCACAATTCTCTTTTCACTGCAGATTTCCGTGTTAGCTCCCTTGTTAGTGCAAAATACCTTTTTGCTTTATAAATTCTCTCGCCATGTGTAAACTAGAACTGCATGTACTCACATAATACATGTACTCATGTAATTAACAAACTAACGTGGTTTCAATGTTTTTCATGTTGATTGCAGGACGCTCAGATCGGTGGTGGGGCCCTGACCGTGACCACCAAGCGGGAGGAGGCTGTAGACTTTACTAAACCTTATCTCTCCAACAGTGTGAACCTGCTGGTCCAAAAACCTACATGGGAAGACCTTGGCCTTGGCTACCTGGTTAGACCATTCTCAGCAGGTATAACATTTTTACAGTGTAGCTGAGGGCGGACATCGATAATTGATTCAGAGTAGTAGCTACAGTTAGTCATTTTATTCATTAAAGTATCGAGCAACACGCAGCGTACATTATATATCACATTTAAAGAAGCACAAGTGAGAAGTGAGAATAGCCATCTTCGAGTTCATAAGAAATGAGAAATGTGTTCATCTTCGACCACAAAGGAGTAGCTAAGTGTCATATATATGTAACGTTAAAAGACATATATGTATTACAGTTTATGTCTTCCAGATTATCAGATTAAAGTTAATCTCTTTCTGATTCTCAGATTATTGGATTATGCTTCTGGTGGTCTTGTTGCTCATCGGCATTGTCTTCTTTGTCATTGGAAAGTTTAGTCCTTACGAATGGGGCAATGTGGCGGCAGACCGAGATCCCAGAGGCGCCAAGAACAGCTTCACACTAAGAAACAGTTACCTGTTCGCTCTTAGCACGATTACCTGGCAAGGTGAGCCAAATCTTCTGAAACAATTTTATAGCGCAACACTGGCATCTCAATGTCACTGTTCAAACGATTTGTACATTTAAATTAAAATTAAAATTTTACACTTATAGTTCTAAATCATCTTAAAGAATGGAGCTATTGCCATAGAAACTATTACCTTTGAATTACAGGTTTCAGAGAGGCACCCCACTCCCTGTCAGGACGTATCATGGCTGCCTTCTGGTGGATGTTTATTCTGTTCAGCCTAATCGCCTACACTGCCAACCTGACGGCGTACTTCCTGGCTAGGTGAGGCAATAATTAGCATATCAAGGTGTATCAAACACCACTACCATTGGACTTAATTACTTTAGAGAGGAATGATAGAGTAATCTGGTTTAGACTTGGAAAGTGAAGGCTGTTGGTACCCTTGCTGGCCATAAAAGCTCCCATCCAAATAGTGAATACATCACAAAATGTATTTATTTATTTATTCGTTATGCATTTCTCGCTCCCTTGTAAATATTGATGTTAAGATTTTTTGGACATGGTTATTTCTCTTGGGGTTATCTGAGGTCAAAGTGAAACCAGCATTGCTCCACATTTCTTAGTCCAAGTGAAATATGTATGCTCCACAGTGAAGCAGTTATTACAAAAGATGATTGCAAAAAAAAAAAAAAAAAGCGTGGTTAAAATATAATTCTCAAGTACAATCACTGATTAAATGTCGTTAACATTGTCCCAGGGAAAGAAACCAAAGAGACACGACCAAGTGAATAACGCTATGTCTTCGACTACGCAAACCCAGTCGCGACTTGCATATTTTTCAGCATCTTGCGCAGACAAAGCTGTTGTCGATCTATCTAAGATTTCTTTTCACGTTCTGAGCCTGTCTTCGATAAGGGATTTTCTTTGGGTCTCAGAGAATTTACTTTGATTGTGGGCAAGTTATTTAGAATCGTGCTCAAAAATGAAAACACAACTATGGATACCTGTATGCCAGAGTAAAAGGGATACTTAATCCTATATGTCCTAGTGTTCTTGGTTACGAAACGATGTTAATACAATATATATCGAATCATCTTTACGGGCCAGATAAGCCTCCTCCTTCTAAAGTGTCTAATGGACTGCAAGCAAAACATTCAGAACTATTTTTTTTATATTATTATTTCATTGTCAGCAATGTAATTCTGTTACCAGTTTAGTTATAATTTATTACGATTCATTAGTGAATAGTTTACTTTATATATTTGACCATCCCTGTCCCTGCATTAAAAGCAGTAGCCTACCTGGTGTGTGTGTGTTTGTGTGTGTGTGCGTGTGATTAAGACATGCACGTGACCTCTGTGCATCTGACATCATTCATTGACACTCACACACACACGTAAATCTTACACACAAAACCTTTGATTCTAAATCTCCGTTTTTTTTTTAATTTAAAAAAAAAAAAAATCAAAACTCTACAGGCCTGAACAAATCCCCAAGATGCCGTTTAAAACTTATGAGGACCTCCTGGCAGACAGCAACATACGTGTTGGTGTGTTACTGTCTGGATCTACAGAGGTAAGTGTTCAGTCTCTTTTCGTTTTTAAACTGGTATGACTAGACGTTAGCATAGTAAATTCAGGAGCCATAATATCTTTCAATGTAATAATTGTCAGTGATAATGTAATTAAAAGACACACTAGTTTTAGGGAGCCATGTTATATAGAAATATAACTATAATCGCTTATGCACATTAGTTATGAGAACCTGCGACGCTACTGACCTCAAACTGCATCGGATGTTTGTTGTTAATTTGGACACGTCAGCTACGTGGAGAAGGGGGAACTGCTGTGAAATCGTTATGACCACAACTAATGCCCAGGCTTTCATATCGCTTTTCTACAACATGAACTATAGTCGCTCTACGAGAGAGGCCGACACACACATTATGAGAACTACATTAAACAAGCGACCCGCGGCGTAGCATACGCCGCTATTTAGTGACAAATGAACACTTCCTGAAAAAACACAGTTGTCCTAATAGGGTGGATTTCGGCAGACGACTGTGTGCGCATGCCTGGATAGCGAGGAAGGCGCGGCTGCGGGAGAGGGCCGAAAAAGTGTTAGAGAGTTGGCGTGCGCGCGTGGTGTCCTGCATGGCTGGGCGACGTAGAGAATTATATATACAAAGAGAAGATTACTTTCCCCCCCCCCTCTTTTTTTCTGAGCCGCGCATTCTGTCGCCACGAAAGTTATGTGGGGTAACTCTTGTCCCACTTGCAGAAATAAAAGAGTTATCTTTCCATGTCTTTTTCATCGAGGGTTAGAGAGTCGGCTTGCGTGCGTGCCCCGCATGTTTGGGCGACGTAGAGAATTATAGATGAAAACCGAAGAAGAATAACAGATAAATCAACATTTGTATCGTTTACTGGTGAGCAAAAGGGCGTCAAGAAAGATGACATAGACGGGACGTGTTTTCTAGACTGCTAAACATTAGGATGTTAATTTACTAATTGTAGTTTCTGAGTTCCTTTGACGAGTTCCTTTTGTTGCCCTACAGAGTCTGTTGAGAAACAGCCGCTCTGAGACTCTGAGATCTATCTACAGCAAGATCAACGCACAGAACACATTTGTTGGCAGCTACAGTGAGGTGAGAACCTAAACACATGATTACTTCTTGCTAACATTTTGGGGACATGTTGGTAAGAACAAACAACATATTTGATGTTGGACCCAAAGAAACGTACCATTTCTAAAGATATTATTTTATAGTCTTTTTAATCCTAACAGAATATTGCTAAATATAAAGACAAAATCACATATTTAGATCTGTGGACAAAATATTTTGGGCACAACTAAAAAAACAACAACAGGTAGTCAACAAAATACTTTTACCTTTTGTTATCAATTCTCAGCCATTTGTTAAACATTATGTCTGTCAAGGCTATATATTAGATTCCTTTCAGAGAATATCAATTAAGTTAAAATCAGAGCATAGAGCACAGACATTTCTTACATACACACTTTGCTTCTCTTGTTACAAGGAGTCCTAGGTGTTGCTAAATATAGATCAAAGGCTAGGTACATACTTCCGGTCAAATTCATATTTTTTATTTACATATTGTCTTTACTTGTAATTATCTGATTTAGGTAACATAAGTTTTGAAATCGATACCTTTATATAGATGTATTGCAGTATTTTTTGTGACGGTACGCACCGGTACGGCGTACCGGCACCTTTTTCAATGTGGGAAAAATGTATTTTTAAAAATTATTTAGGACAACTGTCTGCTATCTGAAAATGTGCTTTTTAAAATTACACGCGAGTTGATAAGAATGATGCAGATTCTAAAACGATGTGTTATTGTAGGTGGCCAAACTGGTCAATTGTAGCTTTACTGCCTTGTTGTAGGGTGCTAAACGGGTCAAGACTTCCAATGGTAACTTTACCGTCTTGTTTTAGGGTGCTAAACGGGTCAAGACTTCCAATGGCAATTTTACTGTCTTGTTGTAGGGTGCTAAACGGGTCAAGACTTCCAATGGTAACTTTACTGTCTTGTTGTAGGGTGCTAAACGGGTCAAGACTTCCAATGGTAACTTTACTGTCTTGTTATAGGGTGCTAAACGGGTCAAGACTTCCAATGGTAACTTTACTGTCTTGTTGTAGGGTGCTAAACGGGTCAAGACTTCCAATGGTAACTTTACTGTCTTGTTATAGGGTGCTAAACGGGTCAAGACTTCCAATGGTAACTTTACTGTCTTGTTGTAGGGTGCTAAACGGGTCAAGACTTCCAATGGTAACTTTACTGTCTTGTTGTAGGGTGCTAAACGGGTCAAGACTTCCAATGGTAACTTCGTAATGTTTATGGAAACAGACAGCGCCGAGTATTACGCCAGGAAGAACTGCAACCTGATGATCTACGGAGATACCATCTTCCCATCTAATCTGGCCTTTGCTGTCAGGAAAGGTTCCGTCTGGAAGTAGGTTAATGTTAATGTGACTTAGAAGTGGTCAGCTTTTTTGAAAACCAAAATTAATGAGGATATATATGTAGAATTTTATTTAGATTTATTTCCTATGTATGTTTCAATGTGACTGTTTCAAGTTTGTTTTTTTAATCAAATTTTTATATTTGTACAAAGTAATCAATTTTTATACAGGTATTCGGGCATTATAATGTCCTTTTAAAAAAAAATATATATTATAATATTGATGTTGATATATGTTTATAATATTGATGTTGAGTTGTTTATCTTCCAGGGGTATTTTCAATACTATTATCGAGGACCTCAAGGACAATGGCTACCTGGAACAACTTAAGGACAAATACTGGCGCTTTTCTGGCGACTGCACCAACATTGATGGTCGCAAGTATGTTGAGACAGGTAAGTCGTGTGGTCTTAGTGATGGACGAAAGTTTATTAAGACAGGTAAGTCGAGTGGTCTTAGTGATGGACGAAAGTTTATTGAGACAGATAAGTCGAGTGGTCTTAGTGATGGACGAAAGTTTATTGAGACAGGTAAGTCGAGTGGTCTTAGTGATGGACGAAAGTTTATTGAGACAGGTGGATTGAGTAGCCAAAGGATCGCTATGACAAAGTAACAAGCTTGCAAACTCCCGATGCGGAAAAAAAAATAAAGGGAAATAATTACATATTTCTGTTGCTGAGTGCAAGATTGTAGAGTTTATCAGCATACACAAATTCAAGCTCAATTAAAAAAAAATAACAACTATTTTTTACTATTTTTAAGCGAGAAACGCTTAATCGGGAGCTCTGCCCAATTCTCATTTTATGGTTATGAAATGGTTATAATGAGACTACAAAAATGTGGTCAGTATGGTAGGACTCAAACGCATTTTCTTACAACAAATTATATTCATCAAATTTTCTCACTCTCCATTTAAGTATAGCAATACAAATAGATACAAAGATAGGTCCTTATTCGGCAGCACACCAAAAGGTAATGAAATACAACAACAACAACAAACACAAAATATATTTTTTTTAAATAGTTACAATTTTCATTCCGAGGTTTTAAAGGTGTGTTGACTATTTTCCAACCTATTGTTCATATGCAAAGTGTTAACTTACTTTCTAGAAATAGACACCATCAATGTTTATTCATGTATTCCTTATATCAACATGTCTAAAATGTTACCTATTTTGATTCTACCATCATAAATTGTACAGAGAAATGAATAGATCAACAGATGAAACGTTTTTGTTGTGCGCTGATTTTTTAATAGTGAACTATCAAGTAAACGTATTTTACTAATTTTTTTGTTAAACACGAGTATTGGAGACTTCACATACAAAAGGATTCATTTCACACATCGCTAGAGTTCTCTGTGCTATATATGTTCATATGTGTTTTAAATAACGTAATGAGTCTTCTTTCAGGTGGACACCTCAGCTCTCTGCCCATCTATCCGATTACTCTGAAGGACATGGCTGTAGCTATCCTGCTGCTCTTCCTTGGTTTCATTGCTGCAATGATCTTCCTGGTCATCGAGATAGTCCACTATGCGGTCACCAAGAAGGTATGTATTTGGGTGAGTACCGGAGTTTGTAGGACATTTGGCTTTCCAGCAAGAACATGCAGTGTGATTCATTTATGCAAGAAATCGAATTCTCTCTTATGGATTTACCATTCAGTATGTATTGGATACTGTCCTTGCTGTCATGGAATTACCATTCAGTATGTATCGGATACTGTCCTTGCTGTCATGGATTTACCATTTGATTGTGCGTAGTACACTGTGTTTGCCTTCCAAAATTTACCACTTGATTGTGTGTTGGATACTTTCCTTGCCTTCATTGATTTACGATAAGATTGTGTGCTTAGGACTCTTTAGTTGCCTTCAAGGTTGATTTGTGTGTAGGGTACATGGCTTGCCTAGAAGGATTTATCATTCCATTGTTTTCTTAGGAATATGTATGTGTCATCCTTTATTTATTATTTTGAGTGGGAAGCGTGGTCGAGAGGCTAAGTACGCTTGAACTTAGCTTGGCTACCTATGAAGGGGGCTCGATGTTCGATACCCGACTCAAGCAGAGTTGTGTTTATTGGGCGCCAAAAGGACGCACGTAAAACCTCCTCCCAGATACCCCCCCCCCCCCCAACTGGTCCGCAAATGAGATTGGACCATATGAGCATGCTATAAGCATGAAAGTAGCACTATATATAAAAAAGCTATAGGTAATTCTGGGGTTTGTGATTATATTTAGCTAGATTCGTATAATGTATATGTTAAAAGAGGGAAGAGAGCCAAAATGGAGGAATATGAACAAGAAAGTGTTTTTGAGTGTTAATAAAGATTAAAGTATTTATAAACTGTGATTTGTCGTTCTCATGTCTAAAGAGTCTCATCAAATATGAAGACGTAACTACGTAACGACAAATCACAGTTTATAAATACTTTAATCTTTATTAACACTCAAAAACACTTTCTTGTTCATATTCCTCCATTTTGGTTCTCTTCCCTCTTTTAACACGCATTCGCACCATTTCACATTTACACTAAGATGCGCACGTAACAGTATAATTAGATGTCTTTCTTTTCTATTTTTTCCTTGCTTTAAGAAATTAAAAACAATTTTAAAAACCTTTAGATTTAGCTGTTTTTTTTTTGCGTCTGCTACTTTAAAGCAAAAACATTACGAGTAGTTTGCTCTTTCGTTACTAGAAAAGTACAGCCATGAAAATCTGAGTTGTTTTTTTCTTTGCCTTTTTTTTTTTTTTTACCTGGAATTCGTGGCTAAGAAAAAAACATGTTGTTCTTGTAAAGTACTGTAAGTCATGAAACTAGGTGAAGAAACTGTAAATTGATCTTTATTATTTTTAGAACCTAGGCTTGTTGTTTTTTTTCAAAGTCATTTCTAATATTTAAATATTTCAATCACCGTTCAAATTATTTAACATCCCAGTCATAGTTGAAGGTTTCTTCTTTAGGGCAAGAAGATTGAAAGGCCTAAGATTCTGAAGAACCCACCCAAGATCTTCAGACCCAAGACCAAGG
Organism: Biomphalaria sudanica; assembly: GCA_036873155.1. Taxonomy (NCBI): domain Eukaryota; kingdom Metazoa; phylum Mollusca; class Gastropoda; family Planorbidae; genus Biomphalaria; species Biomphalaria sudanica. The sequence goes on from JAZGLO010004004.1 coordinate 1,129,160, forward strand.
CGGCCAAAGCTGGACCCACCGACGTAGAGCTTGGAGAAGAAGCAGGGCCCTCTTCTGACGGCCTTGAGAGCGTCCCCTTGGAGGATGCTGAGGACCCCGGAGCCGGAAGTGGAGATGAGCTTCGCGGTGACGAGGCCAAGGCTTAAGTCAGAAATAGAATAACAATTGAAATAGGTCATCTAAGAATTTTTTCTTCTTCTTTTTACATTTTAGCTAGTTTGATAGAAACAATTAATACACGACCTGGTCATCTATATTGTGTGTGAAAGTTAAGATGGACATACCTCTACCGTAACCAAACAAGATCTTCTGAAATAAAAAATAAAATACAAAAATTAAACGAACTAATTCTACACTTAAGTACAATATCTCAAAAAGAAGAGAAAAAATTGATTTCAACGCAGGACTGAGAAACAAGAGCAGAAATATACTTTTTATTTGTTTCAATATGGACACACTTTTCACAAAGATCTATTTTATAACTTTATTTTAACAATGGACTGCACATGAAACTATTATGGTAATATTTATAGTCAGAAAAACATTTTTGTTTTGTAAACGTGTTCTAATTTTTTATTTGTCGTTGCACTTTTTAATTTAGTGTGTCATGTGATTATTTTGTTTTGATTGGGTTACTTTGTATCAGTTGTTTTGATTGGACAGAACTGAACCGAGTGCCTGTTTGAAAAGAAATATTTATTATTATCGTTCTAGCGTATTAAATTACATAAATACATCATACAAGTAATTTTTGTTTCTACTTTTTTTAGCTAGCAAATCCCAAAAACATTTTTGGTTTGTTTTTATTTTGTTTATGCATTACCACGATATTTTTGAACTCATGTTTTGTGGTTCGACTCTTCTGATATTATAATATAATTATTATTTTTCTATTTCTAGTTTTTTAATTTAAATTACACTTTTTTATGTTCCTCATTTTCATTCCATTGTACTTTCAGTTCACTGTATTTTTTAAAAATATTTTTATTCAACAACTACATCATTTTATATTGCATCAATTTATCATTCAATACTCGCTTAGTGAACTTCATTAACAAAATAATGTGTAGCATAATATTAAGATAATTTACAGTATTCTTTATTTAACACATCTATTTATTACACTATATGAAGTATAGCTTGACCTTGTAATTACATTATGTAATAATTTTTTTTTTGTGATTTCTTAAACGTGTTTAGCAAGCAGGCTAAACACTGTCTGTTCTTCGATTTTACTAATTTATTTACTTGCTAATATTTCACTTTTTTTTAATTTACTGAACAGGATCGTAGAATTTAGATAGTAGGTTTTAACCCATCACCTGCTGGCCCCATTTTTTGCACAGAGTGAGCGCACCTTCAAAGGTCTTGATTATTTTAGGTGACATAGTTGAATGTTAATAATTTTTTATTCCTAGGATGTTTCATTTCGGGTAGACTTTTTTTTAATCATCTGAGCATATTAGTGTATAAACATGTCAATGTATTTGCAATAATTGTTTGATAACTAACGAGAAATATATATGCCTGTATCGGTAACGTAAGTATGCAAGGTTAGTGTTTGGTTACTGGCAAAGAGAAGTAAAATTAATTTTAAGTGTTCAGAATGTGTATTTTTTTTTGTCAATGAATTCAATTAGTTTAGATACAAGATCATTATCTTTTATCAGTAAAATAATTGATTACTATTGGACGTATTTTGATATTATTTACATTCAATTTATAGACATATTTGAATAAACGTAGTGAATATAATATTGCATTTAATGAATTCACCATGAGCATCTTGTCTCCGAAATGTGAACATTGAAACATGCAGAAAAATGAATTGGTAGTAACATGTGATGTCATTCTTTTAAATCAAAGCTAATCATATATATGATACATAAGTATTGCATTATCAATATACTTCTTTGAAGTCTGTGGTTCCTATTTGGATATAGTTATTCCGCAATGTAAATCACAGTAGCGTATAAAGTGGCTGCTCATTTCGAAGGCATACAAAAGTACCTATTTTGAAATCAGGGAGTTTGCTAGTTTTATTGTAAACCACCCACAACATGAACATAGTTATCCATCGTCTCTATTCTAATTCAATGTGCTGTGTTCAATATGGAAGTCACATAGGAAGGGGAAGTTTTTAAAGTCTGGTTAGTCTAGGTAGAAGCTTTTTAGATTTTCCACCGTGGCTGCTGTTACCAAACTTTAGCTCACTGAATCATCAAAGTCATTGTGTGCTTAGCTTCTTTTTATTTTTATTTCAGCCTTAGATACCTGATTATAATTCTAACGTCTACACTACTGCAGTATCTATCTATATTTTATGCATACTCTATGGTGCCTTGAAGGCCTGAAATAAAGGCAATATTTGGTTTATCTCCACTTATGACTTGGTGTTTTGATATCTCATTGCATACATGTATTCTAAGTTTTGACAACTTTCACATTAAAATGTCTATTCAAAAAAAACATCGTGTCCGGGTCTATTGATTGAAGGAGATCAACAGTAGTGAAAACTTCATTTTTGTAATCAAACGTGTGATTGTCAAAAGAGTCGAGCCAAACGCTCTTCGAGCTCTATGCATGTAAGCCTGGTTGAACATAACCGTTCTGTCTGGAAGAGGTCCAAGTCAATGCCTATGTAAAGCATTGCTATTTCCGATATATATGGCTCTCCGGGCGCATGGACTAGAATGCATGGCCGAAGGCCGAGTACACCGGGAACCTCCGCCATTTTCCTATGTTGAAACAAGCTAACCGTGCAGGACTCGTTATTAGTGTCATGGTCCCTTGAGGAACTGCGCATGGATTATCGACATGGACGTGGAAGCTCTCTTTCAACTCCGCACCGTGCGATCGGAAAGCTCTCGCATTCCCTTGGACACACCCACAGGAGTTTTGTTTTGCTATTCATTTAGCCTAATCACTTCCTCAAGTAATCGTTTCCACCCGGGTGCCACGTTGAGGCAGAATAGCATACCCGAACTATATTCAACCTAAATGTCTTAGATGACGCAGTCAACTGGTGATAACTTTATTTTTAAACATTAAAACGCACTAACAAGTAGACAATAAAGAGAAAAAAAAAGCGTTGGGTGTATTCTATATGAGTTGAAGTTAAACCTGGACACGAATCTCCAAAACGGCTCTAAACTATTTTACTAGAAAGTTGGCAGTTTATGCATATTTTGGGGAAAAATAATAGCTAATAGGCCACATAGGAAAAACAATAGTTTGACCGTTATCATTTTTCAAAATATAAATTAAATTTGGCCTGATTCTTTTTTTGTCCACACACGTACGTCAGTGTGGGTATTTCCGCAGGTATGTATTCCAGAGTAAACTCAATGACTAGACGTTCAGGAATACTTTACATACCGTCTTGTTAGAAATGATTAGCTATATACTTACAAATCATTAGCTTACTTATTAAGAGAGAAGTAGTCGTGTTTACAAAAAGTCATCCAAGTCATTAAGGAGAAATGGTCTTTTCATTTAATCTAGTCAGTGTTTCTAAACTTTTCCATAGCAATGCACTTTATCACAAATGTAATTGAACACAAGTCTAGTACTGATAACTAATGTTTTAACGATCCTTATACGAAAAAAAAAAATATAGATTTGTTTTTATTTTACAATGTTGGATATATAATATTTAATCACATTAGATCAGCCAGCTAGATAAATAAATATATATATATACATAAAAAATGTCTTTTTTTCCAAATACTTCTGACTATCTGGTTTTGTTCCCTGTAGGATGCTTACGTGTCAAAAACATTATGACATTGAACAAAAATATCAAAGCAACAAAAACTGATCTAGATCTAGATCTAAGTTGACCAAGACATAATAAAAGTACTTTTTTCATCATTAAATTGTTTTCGTATAGCTTCAAATTGATCGATAAATAAATAGAGAAAATTAGCAGAATACTAAAAATACAACATCCCTTAAAATGTCCAATCCTTCATTGAGAAGCAGTCACATGGGCAAAAGTAACAAAAATAAATTAAACCACTAATATGACTAAACCAAAAACCAGTTACTATATGAAGAATTAAATTAGGCTAATTTAATATTGGGTTCGGTAGCAACAAAAGAAACTAACTATTTAGAGAAAAAATATTTTTTTTTTACTTTCTAAATAGGCCTAACCTAATAAGCTTAATAAAAGAGATCTTTTGACAAGTCCCCCGAAATGTTAACCGATGGGCATTTGCTTGGTAAGCAATACAGCTAACAAGTTTCAGTTTTCAATAGTTTCCGTACGAATAAAAGTATAAATTTATATAGTTATCATATGGTTAAGCAATCAATGCTACGGCTATTGGGCGTAGCCAATGCGGTGGGAAGGAAGGGGTGGTTGAATCCCGTTCTCTCGAAATAAATCCGGGCCACGCCAATGACAGGGGTAATACAAAAACATTGTTTAATTTCAAAGCTCTAAAATTGAACGAAACAAATAAAACTAACCATATTGATGTCAGTGTGATTAAAAAAATCTTTAAATCACAACTGTATTTGTTCTTTTATCGGTAATCAGGGAAATCTGGACTATCTAGACTCTAGAGGATCCAGTTTCTAATAATCATATATCAGCTCATTGTTTAGCTAGCTAAATGGATTTCCTCGTTAGGGATCTATGCAAACATCCATCACTTCATGGATTTATATAGTTAACTTCACTTGTACTATATTTTAATCCGCCAACATGGTACCGTCTTAATAATAATTGGCTTGAATGTATTTTGGCCCACCTCTAGAGTTTTTTTTTTTTTCTTTTGTTTTTTTTTGGGGGGGGACGAACAGGAGTGTAGTCCGGGTCCCAAAATTAAGGGGAGGGGTCTTCACCCTTTTCTATACATCTTGTAAACGTAAATGAAGGTTTTGGGTAAGTAAAAAGCAAAGGGCATAAACGTACCCAGTTGTCTGGGGGTCCTAATATCTCTGTCGGCGGGCCTATCACTGAGCATGGTAAAAAGAAACAGTGTCTGGTGTAAACAAGTAGAAGTCATAGCAACGTGATGAGAACAAGTCTTTAGGGGAACGGCTTAGAATTGCAGCCAACTATTTACTGATAAATGTAAACAAGCAAAATTTTTAAAAAAAAGGTACTTTAAAAAAAGTATTTATCTAAGGGAAAGAACTGTACCACTCTTGTCATATTTATTAATACTAAATCAATTTACCACAAATTAATTAATTAAGTGCTTTTTAATTTATTCATATTTTGATAGGGGCAATAAATAATTGTGCAAAGTTTCCTATTGATCCAAGACTGGGAAGCAGAAGAGGGATGAAACATATACTGAGACTAGACAGTGGGTTGATGAAAGCTTTGGAATTTCAACAAAAATGTTTCTATCATTTTCGTTCCTCAACTGTGAAAAATTGAATATAAATAATATATATATATTTAAATTCTCAGCTACACACGAAATTCGTACCACAGATGTTTAATTAGAATATTTGGTTTCTGCATCCCACTCATCAGTACGTACACACCAACACACAAAACAACCACGTCAAAAAAGGCTGCAAAGGCTGGCAAGGTCTACCACCCCAGTTTCTCATCTTGTGTTCATCCCCTCTAGCAATAGAGTATTGGGGAGGGGAGGGAGAACTGCTATATTTACCTCACCTCCCCCCTTCTTGCTGTTTACACCATCAGACTATTGCTTGTCGAGTCCGTGACTAGCATCGCGCAGGGTAGATAACTTATAAAACATCCATCTCAGCAGATATGGTTTGAATGCCACTATTTGTTTCCCTTTTGTGATTCCTTGATGGGTTCAGACTTGACCGACATGAGCAACCGAGCAACGCCAGGGGGACTTTGGAAATAAAAAAAACAACACACTTAAGCATGTTAGCTCAGGAAACAGAATTGCTTTATCAGATAAGTCCCAAAAAGGGAGCATTTTTGTTTCTCTGTAAAAAATTGATCAGCGATATTACGTATGTATTTGTCATCATTTATCAGGAACATTGTAAAATTTCTATTTATAAGGAAGAAAAATCGTTAGGCTTCGGCTTAAACTTTAACGGAAAATATATAATATGACTTTATGTTGGATTTGGGACATTACTACCATAAACAAAGGAGCATAACTCATGATAAAACTAGGAATTGTTAAAATGTTAATAACAAGTATTACTCTAACCGTTATCTCATTGGTACGTTTGAATGCACGCAACATAATGCAATACAGTGTACACTGACTTTGTCTACTAATAATTAATAGCTGATGATTAACAGTTATGTGGCTAGAGATTTAAATGATGGTCGACAAATACAAAGATTGACAATAGAGCACAAAACCCATACAAGATTGATCATATCACTAATGACTATGTGAGAAATAGATGTCAATGAAAAACTAATATACGGATCACTTAATATATCCTCAGAGTGCCCTACGTTCTATGTTCTCAGAGTGCACTTCTCTCTGTTTTCAGAGTGCCCTACGTTCTATGTCCTAAGAGTGCCCTACGTTCTATGTCCTCAGAGTGCCCTTCACTCTGTCTTCAGAGTGCCCTACGTTCTATGTTCTCAGAGTGCACTTCTCTCTTTCTTCAGAGTGCCCTACGTTCTATGTTCTCAGAGTGCACTTCTCTCTTTCTTCAGAGTGCCCTACGTTCTATGCTCTCAGAGTGCACTTCTCTCTTTCTTCAGAATGCCCTACGTTATATGTTCTCAGAGTGCACTTCTCTCTGTCTTCAGAGTGCCCTACGTTCTATGTCTTTAGAGTGCCCTATGCTCTATGGACTCATAGCTGTGTGAACTTGATTTTTTAATACTTAAAACAAGGACTGAAGATTTGAAAGTTAGTTCCCATTGAGCTCAAACAGCCGCATCGCATGCTTCTCTCTATTCTAGAAGATCTAAGACTTATCTGTTCCAAAGGTAAATAGTTTAGTTTCACACTATTCTAGAATCTAGAAGATCGTTAAGTTCCATCTGTTCTAAACTTATTTAGATTAGTTTGGCAATATTCTAGAATCTAGAACACCATTAAGATGCGTCCACTAGAAACTTAGTTAGTTTAGGTTGACATTTTACAATGATTATATCTGCTTTGTTCTCAAGGTGCTTCAAGCCTCCATTATATATAATTTAAATTATGTTATATTACAATTTATATTGTCATTTTATTAATAAAAAATATTAAGAAACTTTAGCTTGGTTATTAATTGATTTTCTTAGCATATTTTGGCATATTACATTAGGTCTTACAAGCATACATATAAAGTACTGCACACATTCCTTGCACATCAGACATAATTTTTTTTTAAAGTTGTGAATGCATACTTTTCGAAGAATAAATAATACATTGATGTAGTTTGAATGACACTTGAACATGGTGGAATAAAGTGGCTTTAAAATCTCTGGCCCTTTTCATGAAAAAACAGTAACTGACCACTTCCACCAGATCTAGTCCATCAATATACTATGCACTTCGATTGCCAATGAGTTCACTATGACGAGTCTGAAGAGACTGTCGACTATTTTGTATGAGTACCCAGATCCGAGAAGCCCTCGATCTGTATGTAGGCTAAAAGACACATCTTACATCTCTGTTACTTGGCAGAGCACTCTTGGAGTCCTTTCTGCTCTGTTCTAATTCAAGAGTTCATCTCTGTGTATTTGTATTGTTTGCCCTGAGCGTAACATAAGTTCAGGACAAATAGAGACGTAAATTCTTTTCAACTAAATAGATTGTACACATTTGATCTATACTCAATATCATGTCTCTCTCTATTACCTAAAATATATTAAAATACTTTGTTTTACATAACAGGCAAGACTTTTAAGTATATTTGCATGTGAATTGTGTTGGTAATAATAATGAAACTATTGATAGTATTTTAGACTTTACATTAAGTCATTAAAAGTGGTAAGGAGAAGTCTGTTAGACCAAGTGAGAAAACGGACAGAGAGTTTCGTGGGAGACAACGGAATGGGAAGAACACGAGGACAGAGAAAGAAAGGTATAATAAGAAGATATATATATATAGAGAGAGAGAGTGAGATAGAGAGATAGAATGAGAAAGAGAGAGATAGAAAGAGATAGAAAGAGTAAAAGAGAAAGAGAGAGACTGAGAGGGAGAGAGACAGAGAGAGAGAGAGAAAGAGATAGAAAGAGAGAGAGAGATTGATATAAACATATATATATATATAGAGAGAGAGAAAAAAAATTCATTGAGGATGGACAAAGATGAAAAAAAAAGTTCCTACCACACCAGACATAAGACAGGATGGCCCCACGGGACCTGTAACTCATTTGGCTAAGGTAATAGCTTAAACCCGGTTGCCTGTAATGTTACAACCTTGCAGCTTCCCGCCGTGAGCGTGATGAAATTTAAAGCGTATTTAAAAATTAGCCTACATTCTTACACCTTATTACATACCAACACACAAACATGCAGCCGATGTGACACTCAAAAGTAACCCTCTAGTCAATGAGATGGCTAGCGATGTAAGACCATCTCTTACATTGGTATGGCATGAGGAGATATAATAATCAGTTTTATAGCTATAGACTTAGCAAGTCCTGAAACTAATAGTAAAGTCTGGATGTAACATTAGACTAAGTTGTCTTTAGGTGGCGAACTCAGACTGGAGATATCCTTAGGTGGTGAGCTCAGACTGGAGATATCCTTAGGTGGTGAACTCAGATTGGGCATATCCTTGGGTGCCGAATTCAGTCTGGAACTATCCTTAGGTGGCGAATAAACCGAGAATTTTTCAAGTTGGTAAATTCAGAATGATAATATCTGTAGATGTCGAATTAAGACTGAGGATATCTGTAGGTGGTGAATTAAGACTGGGGATATCTGTAGGTGGTGAATTTAGACTGAGGATATCTGTAGGTGGTGAATTTAGACTGAGGATATCTGTAGGTGGTGAATTTAGACTGAGGATATCTGTAGGTGGTGAATTTAGACTGAGGATATCTGTAGGTGGTGAATTTAGACTGAGGATATCTGTAGGTGGTGAATTTAGACTGAGGATATCTGTAGGTGGTGAATTTAGACTGAGGATATCTGTAGGTGGTGAATTTAGACTGAGGATATCTGTAGGTGGTGAATTTAGACTGAGGATATCTGTAGGTGGTGAATTTAGACTGAGGATATCTGTAGATGGTAAATTAACACTGAGGATATCTGTAGAAGGTGAATTTAGCCGGGATATCTGTAAATGGTTAATTAAATGTGAATGATTTCTGTATCGAGTTTATTCTGGTTTGAAACAAAACTTTTTCTTTTGAGTTCAGAGGTATGTTATCTACATTTTTTTGAAATGTTCGTTAAGAATTGAAAATTATTACAACTCTCCACACGACGACGAGATGCATCAACATTGTGTAGGACTAGGGCATAGTGCAACCTAATAGGATCAAGATGTATTACAGTCTAGGTTATGTAATGTAGTTTCAAATCCAATAAATAAGCTACAGTCTACATTTTATAATAAAATTTTGGTCCAACTTTGTGTGAATATTCTGAATAGAGCCGTGACAAGTTTCAAAATTTAAAAAGAAATGAAATCTAATAACGTCATATTTTACGACATCAATATTTTCCATCGCGGAGATCTGGAGATTGATTGAAACTTGTGGTCGTCCACACACTCTGGGCGCGCTTTTATTTACACAATCTTATCTTGAGTCTTCTCCCTTTTATATCTACGTAGCTCTTTCCATAATTGTATTTATTTCTTTGTATTTCGCGGAAGGATGTGTATGTGTGTTTGGAGGGGGGGGGATGGGAAGGGTTAAATTGTAGACATCGTCGTCCAATTATTATTTTTTTCTGACTATGACTCAGCTCCAGTCGTGGCCCCATTCCACTCCCCCCCCCCCCGCCATCTTTTCCTTGCTTCTGTCAATTTCATTTTCTATTTTATTTTATTTTTTTTTTAGCTTAAAACTTGATTTTTCGGAAGATTATTTTGGCATCAACCAATCAAAAAGTAGGATTAAGATGTAGGAGACGAGCATAAACGATTTTCTTATTTCAATTGACAATTAATTTTCTTTCTTAAAAACAAAAAGGTGAGTTTAAAGAGAGGGAGGAATACAGGAAGCTCTTGTAGGCCAATGTTTGTGTTAATGTTTATGTATGTGTGTGTGCGTGTGTATTGTGTGTGTGTGTGTGTGAGTGAGAAAATGGGAGGGGGAGCATTTTTATTGTAAAAAAAAAATCCTCCCTATCCTAATAGGCTAATACACTGCCCCAATTTAACTGAAGAGTTTGTGTGTGATCTGTTTGTATTCAGTGTGCGAGCTAGCTTTCTAGGATGTGATTTTTTTATCACCGTAGTTCATTTCCTTTTTTTTGTGTGTTCAGCGTCTGAGTGGAGCAATTACTTGGTAAAGAAAGGATTAGAGAGAGTTAGAGAGACAGAGAGACAGGAAGAGACTGGGAGCCTATTAGAGAGAAGACACCCCCCAAAAAAAGAAGCATTGAAATGTACATATATAATGTTATCGTATCATATCAATCATTTGCGTTCTTTGAAAACAGATTATTACATCTTACGTATAGATAATTTGTTAACTTATTCATAAATGTTATTTAGAGAGTTGATTAAGTTATTAGTTTTCTATCCTGATGTAAGCAACGCATGGTACGTTTTACTGGCACTGAGGGGAGTGAACAAAGTTTATCGGGAATATATTTCTTAATGTAATATTTTTTCCCAATATTTGTTAGGTTTTGATTAAAGTCCATTTCGGATGACCAATTCTAGTCAGGCAATAATCATGGTAAGGATAATTTTTAATTGAAATTTGGACTGCCTAATGGTAAACAAGTGATTTCAAATAAATGTGTGTGTTATATGGAAATATGGTGTGTTCGTTGTGTTTGTGAATTCATTCTTTACTACATACAGAATTACTTTACGAGACTTGCGTTTAGCGAAGTTATACAGTATATTATAAAAATTCTGTTTCCTATATAGATCACGCTCAGTAGCAAGAATTACCAAATGTTTCAATCTATCTTCGAGAATTATTGACCTCAAGTAATTCTTCATTAGTTTGAGGCACGAGAAGCTTCTTTCACCTGATTCCACTGTTACAGGTATTATATAATTCCATTTTTAGTTGCGTGTAGGATTGGCGTTTTCCATATTGAATGACACCCCGAAATGGCAGTTTTGTATATATATTTCAGGAGCTTTTATAAGTTTTTAAAAGATTTTAATAATTTCCGTAGATTTCCATGACCTTTTTCGTTCATTTTGCATTTTCATGAGATTTCTAGAATCTTTTCGTATATTTTGCAATTTTTAGGAGATTTCCAGAAGCTACTGGTAAATCAGGAGGCCGCGGGAAATCTGTTATAAGCTATAATTTGTGTTAAATTTAATAATTTACACCTAGAATTAGCGCGGGGCCTATGAAAATGCGGGGCCCACTGCGTTCGCATAAGTTGCAGTGGCCTAACTCCGGCCCTGGTGTTGGGTGTCTGTACGAGATGTCTCTGTGTGGCGTCTGTGTGTAGCGTCTGTGTGTAGTGTTTGTGTTTGACGCCTCTGTGTGGTGTGTGGTGTTTGTGTGTGGCGTCATGGTGTGGAAGTATGTGAGATGTAAATGCTGCGTGACTATTTCGACTCTTTTTGTCTCTATGTGCTCAAGTAAACAAACCAAAAACAAGTCTAAAACGACACAGCTAAACCTGCTAGTAGGATCCATAATCACAGGCACTTTTTTGTACTTACATTTTATTTTACTAAATGAAAGAAATACACTAAAAAAATATACGAGAAAGTTTAATAAATCATTCAAGAGTACTTTAAATTGCCCTAATCCAACTTATTCAATGATCTTCGAATTACATATTAAAGGAGCATACAGCTATAGCTGTTCACTTTCCCCAGTCAATAGTTCTTAGCAGCATATCAAGTAAAAAGACAACCTTTTCATTCCCTCAGTTTGTAAAGCAGAGACGGTGTTCTTTGCTGGGTCCATCTACTGGTCATTGAAAGAAGAGCGTGGTAAAGATAAAACATTGTAAAGACAGTCTCTTCACAGTTAAAATCAATACAACTTTTTTTTTTTGGATAAATGATGCTTTAATTACTCTGTCATATATCTTTGACTTGGGTCGAATAGTTACAAACAGCCAGCTGTACCTGTGAATCTTGTGTATAGAATATCTGTGGCATTATATGCCTCTAGAGATATCATTTGTCCCCTTTGCAACTTGTCATGTGACTAAAGAAGCCAATCCTTGATACACAGCTGTGGTCAAATGCTGGACAATCACCAGACGCTGTAGCACTTGCACATGACATAAAAAATGTTAAAAACTTTTTGTCTATGATATTTATTTCCTCTTAGTACTGCAAGTTTGTAAAATCATATTTCTCAGCTTCTCGCTTGCAGCACAAAATATTTTTTATTATCTTTTGGCTACAGTCTGCCTACTGTGATCTTTCATTTTTTTTTCGTATCGCTTTTTCTATGTAACTGTAATTTTAGTTTTGAAATAATTGAAACATTGTTGTGTTTAAAAAGTATTCTAAAATCTTTAGCTGAAGTAACTTTAAGTTGAAGTCTTGTCATTTTAATAATATTGAATGCTATCCCCTATGCAGCTACCACACAGACATCGAGGCACAATCGAGTGTACTCATCTACTCCCGTTTGCCTGTCCCCTCACATTTGTTTTCATTACGCTGACCCGTCCCCACCCCCTTTCTCCGCCAATGGCATCTCCGCGCCATGTAAATACCACGTCAAGATAGCCCACGGACCAGTCAGTGCCAGAATTGTCTCCCGTACATGCTGGTTGTGATTCTAGCCCTTGGACGAACATAGAGAATACAAGTATTACAAACACATTACCAAAAACAAGCTAACAGAAAAAGTTGGCGACGTTTGAGGTGCCAAAGAAATTGTGTGTGTGTGTGTGTGAATTTCCGCAAGTCATTTCACTCATTGATGTCAGAAATTTATTTGAAATAAAGCTCCTTTGACAAATTTAAAATTAAATCTAATTATGTTTAATAGCAATGAAATAATGCCAGTGGCACAGTGAACATAACTGACTGTGGGGACTTAAAGACTGAAGGATGGATAACAATGGACTCAATATCTTCTAGAATGGTCACCACCTCATTCACAATGGCTTATACATTATTCACAAAGGTAGTGTATTTCAACTATTTTGTTCCTCAACAATTGTCTCTTCATATACACATGTTTGTTGCTCCGGGTTTTTAATTCGACACAGCGTTTTAATTAGGGGTCAATTATTTGTTCATAACTTTGGTAAGTGTTTTAATGAAATGTGTGCTGTATTAACATTTCAAATAATTCAAATCAAACTAATATATAACATGGAAAAGTGTTCACAGTGTGCCGCTTGAATGTTTTTTTTTTCATTCCAGTCTTTCTCTCTTTTTCTCTCTGACATACTTTCCATGTCCTCCTTTCTCTTTCTCTCTCTCTCTCTCTTAGCTTTGTCTCCGTTTGTCTCTATATTTCACTCTCTTTTTGTCTGTTTTCTCTCTATGTCTCTTTCTCTTTCTTTGACTCTATCTCTCTGTCTCGCTCTTTCTGTTCTTTAAACTCTTTCTCTCCCCCCCCCTCTCTCTCTGTTCAAATAAGTTATTTTTTATTCTCTGCGAGCTTTAACTTTTTTTTTAATGAGAGTGTGATACGTAACTTAAATTATGGGATGGCTGCCTAGTCGAATCATATACGCTCTGGACTGTCGTTTGGAATTTCGATATTCCTCGGATCTAACCGCGCTCGCCACAATCCCCCGCGCCTACCATGTATTAATCTTTTATTCTAAAGGAACACCACAAACATTTAAAACAAAACAAAAAATACAAACAACCTTGTAATGTCTTCGAGGTGACGTCATATCGATATTATTACATACATCTTAATACTCCTTTTCTTTTGTGCATAAAGTTAACATTGTAATTAATGAATAATTGATACAATGATAGTTGATACATTAATGATAATTGAGTGTAAAATGTCCAAAATGAGTCTGCTGAATTGTTGATGATCAGAAGATTGCATGTGTCTTTCTGTGCGCGTATGCTAATATTAGGGTTAAGTTCGTATTACCAAACAGACGAACTGGACATACACAAAATTTAAATAACTAGCCCTAACCCTAACCCTAACCTAGACCAAGTGATTTTCAGAAGCTTCAATAGAATGATTTAATTCAGAATGGGAACGATCCATTCTAATTCATGAATGTTATATAGGTGTTACCTCTAGCCTAGCATCAACTGTTGATATCTATATATAAACTATAATACAGTCTCGCTTGGAATTGATGTCGTCATATCTGTGTGTTCACTAGCATGCAGAGCATTGTGTTGATGTGCGAAACTAAAGCCCGATAGGCTAACGATAGGTTGTCAAAATAAAGGATTCAAATTGTTGACTTGGAACATGACGAAAGTGTTGGGTAATTTGTAAGCATTCAAAAGTGGAGCCTGGATTAAACCAATACATTTAGCGTGAATATAAATATTTACAACCAATAGACAATCCCGGTGAAGACTTGGATTTGTAATTTCGGGATCTTCGGGCACCTCTGGGTCAACCCAGCTCTAATGGGTACCTGACATTAGTTGGGGAAAAGCAAAGGTGGTTGGTCATTGTGCTGGCCACATAACACCCTCGTTAACCGTAGGCCACAGAAACAGATGACCCTTACATCATCTGCCCTATAGACCACAACGTCTTAAAGGGGATCTTAACTTTAGTAGACAATTTACCGGACATTGCAAAGGATTAACATTTGTCGACTCCATTTTAAAGTGCACATTACTTCAATAAACTTGTCACATTTCTATCCACTAGGAACATATCAATCAATTAACAGAGCGCTCTTCTAAACAAAACAAATACAAAATTAATTTTGGTCCTGGGACAATATATCTCTTCTCAATCTCTGGTTTTATCTCGCAGGGGAGATTATCATATTGGTAGGGAGGTGACGTCAAATCCCACTCCCACAATCCCATTCAGTCCCCTGCTTCTATCTCTCGTCCATCTCTCCCCATTCCAATGAGAGAGTGAGATGTAATAAATAATGTAGATGGATTGACGGAGGAACACGACACACGCACACACCGACACACGCACACCGACACATGCACACCGACACATGCACACAGCAAACAAAAAGAGCGCTCTAATGAACACATGGGACACTATGCCTTTGGAGATTTATTTGAAAAGATTTACGAGAATTGTGGGCATTATTTATCATTGTAACAAGATATGTCTATAATATATCTAGGATTGTAACAAGATATGTCTATACTATATCTAGGATTGTAACAAGATATGTCTATACTATATATAGGATTGAACTATTTGGCTTGTTCAACAAACTCATTTTAACTTTTTAGCTGGCAGCAGTGACCTTTCAATGTATCGTCCTTGACATTGTTTGGGTTTTCTATTTATTTCAAAAACTCTCCCAAACTGCCCTACTAGCGTAAGTCTAATTCTAAGACTGTTGAAATATATGACAAAAAGCCCTACTAAAGAGAGTAGAACTGGCTTCATGAATTGTAAACAAATTATTTAAATAGTAGGAAAAAAGAAGTAGCAAGTCTTGCTTCATATTAGCGCAGTGTTTCTCAAATTGTGTTCGCAGAACTCTAGTGTTCCGCCAGGCCTGAATAGATGGTCCATGTCCATGAACTACTGGAATAACTAGCTAGTAGCCAGCCACGTGACTTAATTCATCTTTCTAAAAAATAATAAGCAAAGTGTTCCGCTAAATACTCAGAATGCGCGAAGTGTTCCTCTGTTAAGGAAAAAGTTTTGGAAACACTGGATTAGCACAATGTAAATATTAAAATTGTCTTCATATTTCAAGGTCACTTTTATAAGAGAAGTGATTTTGTTTTCTTACAGTTAAATATCAGTTCAACAGAATCAATATATAGCTATACTCGGTCTATTTCTTAATATCTCGTTAACCATATCCGATGACGCCTATAAGTGGAAACAGCAGACAGCAGAAATAAGCGATATAGATAGTATATATATATATATATAAACCGTGCCTTTTAAACCTTTTCCGAAAAAGGTAAAGAAGTAGCCTGTTACTTCACTGTACTTATTGACTTGGAAATACTTTGGTCAAGTTAAAACCAAAACCTTAGTCACTGGCCACTTTTTAGTAAAGTTGATGGAAGCGTTTGCCCTTGCAATGACTTAACGGTCAAACCTTGGTACTGTATCAACAACTAGGTGAAACTAATCCTGCTGGTCACTGACCAGTAAGTGCTGTCACCCGTCTGTTTATCTCTATTTTACGTTACTAACACAGACCAGTAAATGCTTTCAAAGACATTTTTTTCTAGGACATCTTCAGTTTATGATTTAAGGGATTGGCCCAGAATCTGTACAACAAACAAATGGGAGGGGGAGAGAAAAAATGAGGGGTGGGGGGAGATAGGTTAGGATTGAGTCGCACTATACTGCTCTTTTATGATGAAGACGAAATGAGGTCGTTCTCTCTCTCTCTCATTTTGATACTTTATTGACCGCACGGTGCGACTGGTGGACAGTGATCTTGTAACAGAGGAAAGTTAGACGGAAGAAGCTTCAAGTCTCTCCCCCCCCCCCTTGCGGTCCTCCTTTCCGGCCAGCTGCTTTTCACCGTTTCTTGAGTAGTGTAGAATCAGATTCGAACCCGAGACTCACGATCTCTTTGACTTTACTTACTACTCAATCTCTCCCCCTACAACCACATCCTCCCCAGTCTTTACTTCACAGTAATATCAGAAAACACAACTTCTATGATCACTTGTCTTGTTGTGAACAAAGCTAAAAATAGCCTTTCTCAGCCTCTATACTGCGACATATGCCAAAGATGTTTCTCCATACAGGTAAAATAAAGTTATTAGTAACATTTTTGCACTAAGGATAAATAAATAGCTGTAAGGCTATCTGTAAACCTATGTGTATGCCTATCTGTAAACCTGTCAGACCATCTGTAGTCTGTAAGCCTATCTGTAAGTCTGTAAGCCTATTTGTAAGTGCATCTTCATACGGTCGTTCTAAAGTTTGTTGACCTGCTGGAATAACGTTCATGTACCAAAGACAAAAGTGGTTTTGTTTATTTGTAAGTTAGTCTCTTGAACAAAATGAGAAGATCTACTACGAAGTTAATGTTGTTCGGCCTTTCTTTTTGGCCTGTGGGGGAGGAAAGCATACACATTCTCGATATATCTCGCACAGGCTTCATCCCTGCACACTATCTATGAGTCTTATTAAACCTGACCAATGTAGCTTCATTGTGCACTGTGGGCAGACATTTCATGGGACATGAAAGCACAGTATCTGTGGCCTCATTCCACCCGCGGGAAGTAGTTTCAGCACCTCTAAACTGTATTATACAGGTCTATTCTTTATTACGTTGACATATTTGAACTAAGAAATACAAATCGTTACTCACTATGTTTTAAGAATCATCTAAAAGAGTGCATTGTGTCTACCTGACGTAATGCTATACCGCCTTCATGTCTGCTACACACGATTTTATATGCAATACATAAGATAACACCGTGGGCTCAGGGGCTATAAATCTGTTTTATTTTCTTGATCAAGGGCAAGCAACAGCCTAAGATATTTAAACCTAAATGTGTATGTGTTTGATATATAAATATATATATATATATATACATATAACCTGATGTTCACGAAGTCTAAAACAGGAGAAGAAGAAAAAGTTGTCTATAACAGCCGCCATTATAAAAGAAAAGTCAGCTTAATATTTGAAGTTTAGAGGTCACACATTTCTACAACACTCAAAAATGAATCCCCGTTAGTTGGCTACACAACCATCATCCGCTTACTTTCGTACACCAGCACTTTATGACAAAGATATATAATGTAGATTATTGTAGATTAATGCACAGAGGCGTCAACGGAAGTAGGATTACGCGGTGCTAAAAACTTTTTTCACAACTATTTAATCTTAATCCTTCTAGAAACTCTTATCTTACTGTTTGATTCTACATTAAATGTAAAATATGAACAAATATTATTGATTATTATAGAACAGAATTATAAATAGGGACAAGGATTCTTTTGCGATGGACGATTTTTGTTGTTACTTGCAACACCTCTTCATGTTCCTGAAACTGAAACTACATTTGTGAACAAAGAAAATTATTAACTAAAGATACAAACGTAAAAAAAGCAACAACAAAGCTGATCTAAGGGAAAGAACTCGTATACTTATATTTCTCAATAATCTAGAACTTATATCCCTTTTTATACCAAACAAAATAATTAATTATAAAATTCCAACTTTTTCCGAGAATGAAAGTGGGAGAAATAACGAGCGCAATTGTATTCGAGGACAAAACCCTACGTATTTAGCCATAAATGTGAATACTGAAGGATTAATTCCCCATGTTGATATCACACTTTATCAATAATTATCAGTAATTAATTAATTGGTTAATTGCTTTTTAGCGGCCCCCGAAAGGGGAAAAGACGCTATTAGTTTTGTGTGGCCTGTCCGTCTGTCCCTCCCGTTTATATCTCAGAAACTAGAAGAGAAAATGAAAATCGGACATCATGATATTTTAGATCATTCAAAGTTCTGATGCAACGGCTACTTTTGTTCTTTTCCGAAAGTGAACCATCAGGAAAGGTAACTTTTTTTAAAAAGGTCATGGACTTCTTCCTTAATAACTCAAGCTTCATTCATAGATTCGCGCACTACTACAATGTGTTTAGTGGTGTGTCCAATAGTTTGTCCAACAATGTTTCCAGAAGTGTGTCCAGTGCTGCGACCAATAGTGTATTTAGTAATGTACCCAATAGTTAAATAGCTTGTCTAGCAATCTGTCAAGCTGTGTGTCTAGTACTGCGTTCACAAAAGTTTTCGATATTATGTCCAGAAGTGTTTCTACTAATGTGTCCAGTAGTGAGTCCATCAATATGTTTAGTGGTAATGCACCCAGCGATATATTCAGTATGAAATACTTGGCAATTAAATAATTCAACATAACAAAACATATTTATATGAAATTATTTTTTTTTATAAAAAAAAGGGAGATTGATGGACTAACACTCAAACTTTAGTTATATTCTCTTTTAAAGTTACTGTTGTATTAATTAAAGGTACCTATTGACCTGACCATGTAACAACAGTTGTCTAATGGCGCTCTCGTGTCACAGGGAAAAGCCAGACCAACATTGCATTGCTCACACCGACACCCTACAATTGATTAAAACTAAGCCAGTTAATGGTCCCCTGAGTATCGGAGTTAGACCTCTGTGTTTACTGACGAACTGCACGGCACAGGGGCGTGGATCAGATCGTTTTAAAAGTAGCTGAGTATGGTACTTTGAGTTTGACAACCTAAGTGTAAGAGATGGTCAAATGTTGGTATGGGAGTGGTGAGAATGAATTACATAGATAAGGACATAAGCAGAAAACTTTTGTCTTGATCAATATCTATCTATCTTTCTCTCTCTCTCTCTCTCTCTCTCTCTCTCTCTCTGTATATATATATATATATATATCTTTTTTTCTATTTATTCGTAACATATGTTTTTATCGCTTTAAATAAGATCTATAAACAACACAAAGGAAACCAATGAATATTATCTACCTAATGAAGTTACCTCCTCTCCTTCTTTCATCAATATAGTGAAATGGTTCTCTTTTACAAAGTGTA
The DNA here is from genome assembly GCA_036873155.1 of Biomphalaria sudanica. Lineage (NCBI taxonomy): Eukaryota > Metazoa > Mollusca > Gastropoda > Planorbidae > Biomphalaria > Biomphalaria sudanica. The sequence goes on from JAZGLO010004004.1 coordinate 1,148,868, forward strand.
TATCAACTCATTCTTTCTGTCTGTCTGTCTGTCTGGGAAATAGTTCATACATGTTATTTCCGGACACCCAATCTCGGATCAAGCTGACGTTTTGCACAACTTTTTCTATGACCTGACTAAACAAGAATCAATTTAAAAATTTGACCAATAAGTATATTTACTTTTGGTAATTTACCATTTTGTTTAGTATTTCAAACAAGGGAAAGAATTTGTATTTGACTGAAGTGGTGGTATACGCTAAATTAGTCCCATTCATAGGTCGCCGCTTGAAAGTAAGTTTGAAACAAACAATACATAACTATGCAATCTTCTATAGTCATAAGCAACTCACTAGCAGAGTGGTAAGTATGTCGACTTGAGGAAGTGTGAGCCATGAGTTCGAATTCAGGTCGTTCCAATTTAAAAAAAAATGCTTTTATAAATCGATTGCGTGAATTTCACCCAGATATCCCCTTTCTTCTCCACCCCCACCCCACCGCATTTTTATTTTTCCAACTTGTGAAGATAAGTGATAGGATCATAGGCTATTGAGAAAGTGATAGGATCATAGGCTATTGAGAAAGTGATAGGATCATAGGCTATTGAGAAAGTGATAGGATCATAGGCTATTGAGAAAGTGATAGGATCATAGGCTATTGAGAAAGTGATAGGATCATAGGCTATTGAGAAAGTGAAAGGATCATAGGCTATTGAGAAAGTGATAGGATCATAGGCTATTGAGAAAGTGATAGGATCATAGGCTATTGAGAAAGTGAAAGGATCATAGGCTATTGAAAAAGTGATAGGATCATAGGCTATTGAAAAAGTGATAGGATCATAGGCTATTGAGAAAGTGATAGGATCATAGGCTATTGAGAAAGTGATAGGATCATAGGCTATTGAGAAAGTGATAGGATCATAGGCTATTGAGAAAGTGATAGGATCATAGGCTATTGAGAAAGTGATAGGATCATAGGCTATTGAGAAGTGATAGGATCATAGGCTATTGAAAAAGTGATAGGATCATAGGCTATTGAGAAAGTGATAGGATCATAGGCTATTGAGAAAGTGATAGGATCATAGGCTATTGAGAAAGTGATAGGATCATAGGCTATTGAGAAAGTGATAGGATCATAGGCTATTGAGAAAGTGATAGGATCATAGGCTATTGAGAAGTGATAGGATCATAGGCTATTGAAAAAGTGATAGGATCATAGGCTATTGAGAAAGTGATAGGATCATAGGCTATTGAGAAAGTGATAGGATCATAGGCTATTGAGAAGTGATAGGATCATAGGCTATTGAAAAAGTGATAGGATCATAGGCTATTGAGAAAGTGATAGGATCATAGGCTATTGAGAAAGTGATAGGATCATAGGCTATTGAGAAGTGATAGGATCATAGGCTATTGAGAAAGCTAAAAGGATGAAATAGCGCATTACAAAAATATTGGTAACTTGATTGTTGTTGGTCTAGATCTATTACAAATTCAATTAGATGACTGATCCAAACAAATTGATACAATTACACTTCGTTTAAGTTTTTTTTTTTTTTAAAGTATTTCTTTCTAATGTTTTTCTTGTGTTTTTTTTCAAAAATATTACAACTTAAACAATGTATTTATCCTAACTGAAATGTAAAAAGTATGAGAAAGAGAGAGATGGAGGGAGAGAAAGAGAGATTTGCATTAATATCAGAGAAACACATGGAAGAAAGAAAAGAAGGAACACGGTGAACCTTGGTGAATACAGGGGCATTAATACCAGTCGTCTCTCATGGGAGTTGTCAATATCTGACAGCGGCCGTGTAACAATAGTGTCTAGGTGCTCTCTGATGTAATGTGACCAATAAAAGGGACCATATTGCTCTAGAACCTCTGGCTAGTCGAAATAGAACTGCAAGTTGGTGATAGCCCTATAAGGCAACGACAGATACTAGAGCAGGTCCACCAATTTTTAGACTTTATTTGTTGAGCTGGTCTGTGTGTGTCTATTTGCGATTTTGCGTAGTACAACCATCCCGTTTTCCAATGCGATGATATTTGTGTGTCTTCCCTTGTATTTTAATGATCTTTGTGTGTCTGGCTTTTGTTCTGATAATGTTGATGAGCCTGACATTGGATGTGCTGATCTTTGAGTCTGCCTTTTGATGTTCTGATCTTTGTGACTGACTTTTGATGTGATTATTTTTGTGTGTTTTGTTTATACGATACTCTTTGACTGTCATACTTTTGATATGATGATCTTTGTGTGTCTGACTTCTGGTTTGATGATCTATGTATGTCTGGCTTTTTGTGGGATAATCTTTGTGTTTTTGGCTTTAATATGATGATCTTTGTGAGTCTGATTTTTGTGTTTTAGACGTTTTAAGTGGTGATCTTTGTATGTCGGGATTTCGGTGTGATGAGCTTTGTTTGTCTGTGTTTTGGTATGAAGATCTTTGTGTGTCTAGCGTTTCAAGTGATAATCTTCGTGTGTCTTGATTTGGTGTAATGATCTTTGTGTATCTGGCTTTGGTGTGATGACTTTTATGTGTCTAGCTTTTGTGTGATGATGTTTATACATTTTTCCTTTGTCTCAATTTGTGTACATTTTTCCGTTGTCTCAAGACGCTTGCAATAATACTTTCATTTGTTGTGTGGGTTAGTGCTCATTTAGACTTCTTTCTGTCCATTGTTTTTATTTTCCTGTTGTTTGTCTATCAAAATGTAACTACAAATAAGTAACACGCCTCATTCAGTTGTATCATTACTTCTAGTTACACCGGAGACTCCAATAAACATAATTAGCCTTATTTCTTTGAGGAGTTTATGATTTATTATTTGTGTCTGAGAATGTACATTTTTAAAATCATCATGACCTAGTGACCGCAGTTCGACGAAAAATCTGGGAATAAGAATGGTTATTAGTTTGTAAAACTTATGTCTGGAGATTGATCGTTTTGCTCTGAATGCATTGAGAAAGTATGAAATGATTGATCTACTTCTATCCGCCAAGATTTGCAAAAAAAAACACAAAAAACAAATGTACCAGACAGACAGACAGAGTGAGTTGATATAAGCTTTGTAATAAGTTATCATGTCTTAAACGTATTTTTGCCGAGTTTATTCAACACATTTGGATTCAGGGCAAGGCTTATGTGGCAAGAATGTAGACAATATTAAATACCCTGCTTTCCGATCACAAATGTTATTTTTTATGACTCTAGTTCTGACGCAGTCTTATATTTAAACGTTTACAGATATTTCCATATTGAGGTTTTTTTTTCTCAATAACGAATTTAAAAAAAAACTTAAACTAATGTATAGATCTATGGGCGAGTTTGAATAGAAGTACAACTACAGATGTAAAAATGTTCAGTTTAAGTCAAGTTTTACAATATCTATAAGTCAGTTGAAGAAATTTTGTACAAAATTGAAACATTTCTCTTGGTGTTACAATCACAAATCCAAAAATGTTCAGTTTGAGAATTGGTCAGAATGCGTATATGAAATAAAAATAGTTTAACAATTCTTTCCAAACCAAAAACCTAAAATAATCAACAAAGGAGTGATTGATTATATCTTTTCCAATCAGTAGTCCAATCACTATAGTCTGTCAAATAGCCAGGCTTCTTATAGCATTAGAGCTTGTAAAACACGCAGTTCATTCCGGGGCGCCAGGGCGGATTCGGACAAGGAAAAATGACATCCTGTTGATATGTCATCTCGACAATTCAAGAATGAACCGGGGAAAGAGTGGCAAGAATGTACTTTGCCGTTTCTTACTGACCAGTATCTCTTACCATTTATCAGTGGCGAATCCAAAGCCAGTAGACTCAATTTGTAGTCCAATCTTCTGAGAAGGCAGCTTATTAGGGCTGGGTATCGCTTAAGTTTACTACCATTTCCTTTTTCCCCCTACCACATGATTTCCATATTTGTGAAGTAGTGTATCTATCTAGCAAGTAGTGTATCTATCTAGCAAGTAGTGTATCTATCTAGCAAGTAGTGTATCTATCTAGCAAGTAGTGTATCTATCTAGGGATTTTTTGTGAACAAGTTGTAAACGATTGTTTGCAAAGTTTGAATGTAGGCCTAGATTTCTCTCGACAGTATTACATTTTATTGATTTTATGAGATGGGTAATTTTTTTTATTATGCATGCAGCATTTTCGCAAAAAAAATAAAAGCTCAATTTAAAAAAAATATTTAAAAAAAAAACATCAATTATTTTGAATCTATCAGAACTGTACACAATTACGTAAGTTAATCCCCTATTTTTGCGGCTTTTATGCATTAGCATTCCTCCACGTTGACAAGAGTTCCATACGCGCTTTGAGAGGAGAGCACCGTTCAATTGCTGCCATATCTCCATATCAAACAAAATAAATTAATCACGACTAATTGATTTACTAAGTCGTTTATTTTTTGATTGGTTTAAGTGTTGTCATTGACAATGATTAATTGTGCAGTTTCAACTTAACAAGGAAAAGTGGGAAAAATAAAGTGTACAATATTTTGACTAGACCCACAGAAAGAGCGAAGAGTGGATATCAGCTTGCTAAAAGTTACACGATTGTTTGAAATTCGATTCAACGGTATAACATAATGCATTAGTCACATAGACTTAATATATGGCTTTAATTATAAAGGACAAAATGATAACCCTGCGTAGTGTTAAGAGGTATTGTCAATTCTGTTTGGGAAGACTGCGAGACTGCTGTGATTTGAGATGTTTTTAATTTTAAATATATTTAGCTGCGAGTCCTAGGTATAAATAACACTTACAACAGAAAAAATAGAATAAGACAATACGGCTTTGAAATAATGTAATTGTTTCTTAACAAAATAAGGACACAGTCCACGTCGTCAGATCTAGAAAAAACTCAACACATCCTTTCCTAGTACAAGAGGTCTAGAAAAAACCCAACACATCCTTTCCTAGTACAAGAGGTCTAGAAAAAACCCAACACATCCTTTCCTACTACAAGAGGTCTAGAAAAAACCCAACACATCCTTTCCTAGTACAAGAGGTCTAGAAAAAACCCAACACATCCTTTCCTAGTACAAGAGGTCTAGAAAAAACCCAACACATCCTTTCCTACTACAAGAGGTCTAGAAAAAACCCAACACATCCTTTCCTAGTACAAGAGGTCTAGAAAAAACCCAACACATCCTTTCCTACTACAAGAGGTCTAGAAAAAACCCAACACATCCTTTCCTACTACAAGAGGTCTAGAAAAAACCCAACACATCCTTTCCTAGTACAAGAGGTCTAGAAAAAACCCAACACATCCTTTCCTAGTACAAGAGGTCTAGAAAAAACCCAACACATCCTTTCCTAGTACAAGAGGTCTAGAAAAAACCCAACACATCCTTTCCTAGTACAAGAGGTCTAGAAAAAACCCAACACATCCTTTCCTAGTACAAGAGGTCTAGAAAAAACCCAACACATCCTTTCCTAGTACAAGAGGTCTAGAAAAAACCCAACACATCCTTTCCTAGTACAAGAGGTCTAGAAAAAACCCAACACATCCTTTCCTAGTACAAGAGGTCTAGAAAAAACCCAACACATCCTTTCCTAGTACAAGAGGTCTAGAAAAAACCCAACACATCCTTTCCTTCTACAAGAGGTCTAGAAAAAACCCAACACATCCTTTCCTTCTACAAGAGGTCTAGAAAAAACCCAACACATCCTTTCCTACTACAAGAGGTTATTGTGCCTTAAATCTATTCCTTTTTTGAGATTTTAAAGAACCGTCGCGTCACTAAAGAAATCGCCGATTTGTCGCAATTTCCACGCGTCTAACTATTTAGTCATTACACAAGTCACGTGAGATACTTAACTCCATAAACTTCGGACTCGATAGCAAATGGCATAATTGGCATTTTAGTTATTTTCAACTCTTTAAAACAACAACAGCTGTAAGTTAATGTGAGAGTTCGTTCAATAAAATCCTCTTGAGATATTACATATAAATTAATTTAATAGTAGGACATAAATAATGATGTTTTGAAAACAAGCCATTATTATGTTTGACTAAATTTGTTGACAGTCTTTCAAGATTGTTCAATGACAATAAACTCTTGTTATGATCCCCCTAAAGACCTTACGATCTATGAGGGCGGCCGATGTAAAGCTCATCTATATCTAAGGCCGATGTAAAGCTCATCTATATCTAAGGCCGATGTAAAGCTCATCTATATCTAAGGCCGATGGTAAACGAGGGTGTCATGTGGCCAACACAAAGATAAATAACCTGTACTTCCCCAGAGTATGTCTACCCAATAGACCATTAGAGACAGGTGAATTGAGGTGTGTCTACCCAATAGACCATTAGAGACAGGTGTATTGAGGTGTGTATCATTTCTCAAAAGCTCAAAATCCATGTTTTCAACTGGATTCGACCTTGATACTTGTTTCGTAAACCAAACGCCTTATCACTCAGCCACCACGTTTGACCCTTGATCCTGGACTTTGGCCATCGCCAAAAATCACACTCAGTTTCAAAAGAGAACGTTAAGATCAATCTTCTTCAAGTTTTCGATTGTAATGTATTATTTGGTGTTCGTGAGTAAAGAATTGTACTGCTTTCCTTTGTCATTCTTCTTGCAGGATGTAAAATAGGTGAAGGCTAATGGGAATAGGATTCAATCCCCATATCCTCGTGTTGATCAATAAAAGTGTATGCCACACGGCCATCAAGTTGGACTCTTTTTGGGGACATAAAAAAGGGACGCTTTGTAAAAGAACAAATAAATTTAAAAAAAGAATACAATTTTAACAATGTGTAGTAAACAGTCACAAAAGCTAAAAATACATTTAGGTTCCTAATAATGTGTCTTATAATTAGTCTAATTGTTTGGGAGTCTGTATTGAACTAAATTATCCATGTTTTATTTAAGAGCAGCAGTGCGTTTTTCCATATCTAGTAGTTTACGCTTAAAACGATTGATTTTAGACAAAATTAAACGAAAATAAACATTAATTTATTACTGCTAAATAAAGATGTTAATTTAAGACGTGTAGCCACGCCAACTAAATTTTTTTTTCAAGGTTAGTGTAGAAAAAAAAGAATGAATGGAATGAAATGAATTAAAAAATTTCCTGTGTGTTTGTTTTTGTATTAAATTGAGACATTCACTTTATATTTCTCCTTAGAAAACAAACACAATAATTGAATCAGTTTCTATAAATAAAGATTGTTTTAATTGTCTAAATTCTAAACTATAAACAACATGTTTACATTTTGAGAAACAACAGTAAATTTCCAATAGGACTAAAATAGCCAAGAGAGAAATTAAGTGGCCAACTAGCTAATAATTCTTTTCTCAGCAATATACATCAACTGTGAAAATTCTAGGAAAATCGTTAGAGCCGTTTTTGAGATCAGTTGTCCATGTTTGCGCATCCAGACTCTACGAAGTTCTGACTTGAATAAAGGTACTTTTAAAAGATTCAGATTTACAAAGTAAACAGAAGACTTTTGGCAGCCATAAAGTAAGGTCGGCTTTATTAACTGAAGTAGATGGATAATACGACACTCGATGGTTCCATTCATTAAGTATTTAAGTACTTTTGACATCGTTTATCAGCGTCGACTACTTTTGTATCGTTGGCCTTCCGCCTGTGCTATTTGATTTTGTAAATTTTTTTTGCATTAAACAAAATTGTAGATATTCTCGTTTGGAATAAATTTTTATGGAAAATCTTTTTCTTTTTTTTTTTTTTAAAGATTTGTTGAAGAACTTTTCAAAATATTTTTTATATAACATTTATTATGGAATTTACATTATTCCTATGTTATCTACAGCGCACATATCTATTCAGTGGGCCTATTTTGGAAGCAATGAAAATATGAAACTATTACTAGAAAAGCATTTAAAATAAGAATCTGTGACTAGAAAAGCACTGAAAGAAAAGAATTTTTGACTTTGTAGCACTATAGAAATCTGTTCTCAGAAACTCGCCCGTCCTCAAGGTTCAATAAAAACAAAAAATTGACTCTAACTTGGTAGCTCTAGAGACTCATTGACAACTCATATAATGAAATTCTCTTTAACCTTATCCTTGACTCGTTGATCTGAGAAACAGGGGGCGGTAAAAAAAAAATCGTGGTGTTTGATTGATCAGTCCTAGCAACGGTTCTCAATCTTTTCAAAATGATAAACCAGTGAAATGACAAGAGCCACGATTTTTGGTTAGCACAGAAATTGCATGCATCAGCCACCAAGTCAAATATCATGGCATAAAGAAACTGTTTCCACAAACTACAAGACAAATAATCACTGGCAATAATAGTGAGGAGTCTATCATTTGAGAAGCTTCGGGATAGAAGATTGTGACGGAGATCCTGATCGAATGGTAATAGCAGGTTTAACAGCGCTGAGACTTTGCTTGTCTTGCAATTGTTCTCTTGTTCTGGCTTAATTACTCAGAAGATAGCGGCCATCTGTAATGGCCTGTCAAAACAAGTGCTAAAAAAGATCTGAGACGGCCTTGGCAGTGCGCTGGGTTAGTGTCTTATGTGGGGGCTAACACGAATTGTAAAATATCATGCTAAAAGATGTCTTGGTCATTGGTAGGTCTATATAAGCTTGAAAGTTTAAACAGGATCGAATAACAAGTCCTTGAAAAGGGGAACCGTTTTGTAATTAATTCATCACATCTTTATCGTATTGCGTGGCAAAGACCTCGCGTACTTGCATAATGGTCTGAAGGTGTGTCTCTGTGTGTTGTACTGGTACTACTAAAATATTCTTTGTTTTCTTAACCAAATACTTTCTCACACGCACTAGATTTGCTGGTGCGTGAGAACACTAACATACTGAACTCTCCGACCACAACATTTAGAATTATTAATAGACTCACTGGTAGCAGACATGGTTTTTATTCACATAAAATATAATCACAAAAGATATTGGCGACTTCAGCCATCACAAATTACATCCAAGGAAATAAGTCCTGAATACAAATCAATTATAATAACTTCAATACTTATACATAACTCTACTTGTCAAAAATATCCATAACACTCCTCTCTCTATAAGAGTCCAAAATCAACTGAGGTGTCCACCTCGTGGTCAGCTTCCGACCAAACAAAATCTCGTGCTAACTGCACGGAATAGTTCAGTGACCACTAGTCACCAGATATTACAGGGGTTCTAAAACTGGTATATGACATACGCCCCTTCCCCTGGAAAAGATTTTTTGACTAAAAATCTTTGACAAAAGCACATATGATAGTAATATCCTATACATATGTCTAGTAGCTTAATCACTCATATCATTCAATTCAAACATGAATAGCTCCATTTACTAATTGACAAATATATTGTTCAACTCTTAAATATGTTTAATTAGAAAAATATACATTAGTCTGATTACCTCCGCCATACAAGTATGTTATTGAAAAAATATCAATACAATTTGAGGCTTTATTCTCCTGAAATATAGTTAAATAATAATATATCATCTATTTACAATTATACTGAAATATTTTACATGAGCATGTCTAATTGCTATGTGCTCATTCTGTTAACATACATTGACATCTCAATTATGAGAAGAAAAAATTAAAGTTATTTTACATCCAATCATTTATATAATATAATACAAGCAACGTGTATCATCTGACACACTAAGTGAATTTATTGAAGTAGTTCCCAATAAAGTATACATACATCTATACAAGTGTATTTGTGTTCAGTATTCATTATATCACTCTAAGTTCTGTCACCATTATACAAGGTTACAGTGACATTGTCTATAATTGTTATTAATAGCACACATATGTGGTATTTAAAGTACAATAGCATAAAAAATGATAGCATTCAAGTGTGTACCACTTGGAACAAAAATCAACAATATTTACATTTGTGAGTTATTTTTAAAAAAAATTTAAGGTCAACAGTTCAAGTGGTTCACTGTTGTTTACATTATGCTTGTTTACATTACTGTAATACCAGTTTTAGAACCCCTGTAATATCTGGTGACTAGTAGTCACTGAACTATTCCGTGCAGTTAGCACGAGATTTTGTTTGGTCGGAAGCTGACCACGAGGTGGACACCTCAGTTGATTTTGGACTCTTGTAGAGAGAGGAGTGTTATGGATATTTTTGACAAGGTGTCAAAAGGTGATAACCCCTGTTCGCCCCACATAGCATAAGGCATAAACCATATTTATACTTCAGTAACCAGAAAAAGCATAAATATAAACTGGTTTAATGAACACAAGAATTATAGCTTCTCATTATTAAATGACATATTGTAACATGTAGAGTTTAGGCTATTACTTTTATTAACAATCTTCGAAAAAGGAAAAGCAACTATTGGTTTTGTGCAGTACTTCTGTCCGTCTGTCACGTTTAACATCTCTTATGTGGCCTGCAAAGTTTAAATACAACGTCTACTTTTTGTCTTTTGAAAGCGAGTCTTTTTTTTTAATTTTCACATCTTTTAAAAATATACTTAAGTGTAAAGGAAACTATATTTATATTATCAAAGAGTGTATAGTGTATTTTTGGTAACATCTATGCAAACAATTTTATCCTTTGTCAAAATACAGTTATAAATATATGTGTTTCACTTACTAACAGTTAACAGCAAACATGTATTTCTATCAAATAAAGCTGGTAACACAGATTGATTATACATATTTTTACCCTTTATTTTAAGCGATATTTAAAGGTTTCTATATATGTGTTCACTGAGGGTTAGAAGAAAGCATGTTTGTGACAATCGAGGTCATAATAGTTGGCCTGGTCCCTTAATGAATGTTGGCTATTACTCTGATAGCAAATAATGCAGAACTAGATATCATTTATATCAATCAAAACAACCTGGCTTATTTATTCCCAGTATTCTAGATCTATATGGTTCTCGAGTTTGTGTGATAATACAAACTCTCCTTGTAATCTTGTTACAAAATAAAAGAAAATTATTTTTTTTAAAGATGAAATTTAATAGTAGAATTCATGATTTCTTTAATAAAACATAGATGATATGCTTTTAGATTTATTAATATTATGTAAATGCATAGATCCTGAAGCTGGAAAAGGGAAGGTCTCTCCTTATAAATCATGACCAGGGCCGCCACTAACTAAAATCCGTCAACGGACCAAATTGTGAGTGGGTACAATCAGATTCTTGCCTTTTACGACATTGAAATTTTACCCTGTAAACCGTCAGCAGTTAGGGCATTGCCCTAACGTTCAGTGTAAAATAAGTAGGCAAAGCAGAGTAGGCAATGCAAGGTAGGCAATGCAGAGAATGCAAAACTGTTACGAAGAGTTTCTTGTAGTAACATTTACTCTACATTGCCTGTTGTTACAGACATTCCAATGACTAGGATTATGACGCTGACATAAACACAAGACCATTGGGGGTGCCATCAAAGTCAAGCACTAGAAGAGCAACTTGTAATGCGAAGTATTGATGCTTCTTAAAGTGCACAAGAATTTGACACAAAAATGGTGAGTAGTTCATTACCTTTGATTTCTAGATGATAATACACGAGGAATAGAATGGTCCTTTGATAATCCTAATTCATGCCTCATGTTTAGTAATTATCCTGTTAATTGTGTTTGTATTTATTTTTGTCGTGACGAAAACGCCAAGAAAGTTTTCAGTGTGACACCGAGAAAAAATATCAAAACTAATTAACCAAATGATGAAATACAGAAATAAAAAAGGAAATAATATTCCAGACATTGTTCTTAGTTAACACCGTAGTGATTTTTAAAGATTTAATTAGGTTGGCGTATATTGCTTCTAAAGCTTGAGTACTTATTCTAGCATACATGATTGTTATTAAGGGAGGTAAGATCCCTGACTGAACAGCCCTGGGAGTGATAAAATTCATGTCTAGGAAATTTTGTTTATATCTAACAAAGTACAAATTTAAATGCAGAAAACTATTTGTGTCATTCTGCATTGTATTCTTGCATGGTATCGAGACCTACTCCGTGTTTATTTTCATCCAAATACTCTAACTTTTGGCCACGACTTAAAAGGGATTCTTACTCTAATGGTAATTTTATTCTTTTGCGTATGTCTGAAGAATAATATCCAGATGTATAACTGCTCCCAAAGGTAAAGCTTTTTAGTCACTTAATAGCGCTGCAAATCATTTCTTTTCTCGGATCGATTAGATTAGATTGTCGTAAGAGGGACTATTTAGACATGATTGATGGATTTCTCTTGGTCGCCAGAACCTCAAGCTTAGATTATGTGGTAATAGAAAACGATAATAATAAACATCAGAACAAAAATAGAACATTTTGTGTGCGGTCTATTCAACGAAACATCAACCAAAAGAACATCCTTAAACAAATGCGTTTTGGAGAGTCCTCGAAATAATAATATACATCCAGCCCTACATATCGTAGAGAGTCTTTGAAATAATAATATAAGCCTGCTTGATGAGTTTTCTGGAGACTGAAGAGGAAAACGATGTCAATTTTTCCCATCATGCAAGACTTTTGCTTTATATATATAAATATATATATATATATACACACACACACACACACACGCACGCACGCACGCACGCACGCACGCACGCACACACACACACACACACACCCGATACTCTCCTATCTAATCTATCGATACAACTTGTGGTATCGGAGATCGGATTAATAATTGTACTCTTCCAATAAAATGAATGCAGAAAAATAGATTCCTGAGACTTTTAGGTGGTGTACTAGCGCCAGTATCCAATCTTGTTTACTAGATATCGTCATTTCTTTAAAGCGTGTGTGTCGGGAATGTACTATATTTAGAGAGAGAGCCAGTAGAGTAGCAAGACACCCATGCGTCAAGAATGTCTTGTTGGGTCCCCCCTCCCCACAATACGACAAATTGAGTGCGTGAAAAAAATGGAGTAATCTGAATGTATTGGTACATAGATAGGTATAGTGAAAGACGGTCAACAGAGATCTTGTGTGATGCCCCAACCATCCAACTGACTAAGTTACTAAGGTGTAGATGCAGGTCAAGAGAATTGGTTGCTACAGACACTGCTCCATTGGGCCACAAAGAATTATATTATAGACAAACACATTGTGGAAAACGCAACATTATCTTTGAATTGTTTCCAATTAGACAAAAGTGTTTAATGTTTATTTTCACGTTTCTCTAGCCAAAACTTTATCATCTTCCTTGCTCTGCAAGCGCCACCTAACGCCTGTGGCACTATGCACAACAAACACGGCCTGTAACTAGCCACGCTAATCCATGCTGACATGCTTTTATCTGTAGCTCAATTTACGTCAGTCCCTGGCCGCGGGGATGTGCGTGGAAGGGGGACCCTTCATAGAAGTAATATTACACAGCGTGGCTCCAATCGCCCGGCCTGATGCCATAAAGCAATTGGGGTTTTTGATTTGTGTGTGATGTGTTTTATTAAATGGAGCTGACAGGATCCTTTGAACATTAAAGTGGGAGGGACCGGGGGGGGGGGGCGTGTACATGAACTTTCACATTTAACTGACTGGCTCAATATGGGGCAGTAATTAGCCTATTTAACAATTGTTTACTTGTATGTAAACATTTTGTTAACTATAACTAAATTAGAATACTTTTTAAAATATTTTTCTTAAAACCAGTCACGTATATCTAGTATGTGGGCGGGGTGTCTGAGGAGTAAATGCTTGGCCTCCGAATAGAGGGGTTTCGGGTTCGAATCCCGTTGAAAACAGTGGTACCTGACATTAGTTGGGGAAAAGTAAAGGTGGTTAGTCATTGCGCTGGCCACATTACACCTTCGATAACAGTGGGCCACAGGAACTGATGACCTTTAAATTATCTGCCCTATAGATCGCAATATCTAACAGGGAAGCTTTTATTTTATATCTAATGGTACCAAGAGATTTGTACAGCATATATAATCCCAGCATCTAAAAGTGAATTTTCTGCATAGAACTCGTAGCGCTCTACATTACGAATTTTGTATCCATTAAGTCTTTGTATCCTCAATAGCTATCATGTATCAAGTATCTTGTGGCTCTAATTTGAATATATATATTGTATCTGTCTCTCTTTAGATGTTGTATATGAATTTTGAGGTAATAGCTTGTAGCTATATTTTGACCTATCTATTTCAAGAATGTTGATTATGTATTAACCGATCAATAGTCCTACCTACGTCACAGTAAAATGCACATACTGCCCTTGATTCAACAGTTTTCTGGCTAAAAGAAGAAGGTCGACTATTTGTAACCCACTTTGTGTTTGGTGTCAACATTGTTGGTGAAAAGTGAGTGACATTAGCATACACTTCACTAGATGCACCCTCATACACTTCACTAGATGCACCCTCATACACTTCACTAGATGCACCCTCATACACTTCACTAGATGCACCCTCATACACTTCACTAGATGCACCCTCATACACTTCACTAGATGCACCCTCATACACTTCACTAGATGCACCCTCATACACTTAACTAGATGCACCCTCATACACTTAACTAGATGCACCCTCATACACTTAACTAGATGCACCCTCATACACTTAACTAGATGCACTCTCATACACTTAACTAGATGCCCTCTCATACACTTAACTAGATGCACCCTCATACACTTCACTAGATGCACCCTCATACACTTCACTAGATGCACCCTCATACACTTAACTAGATGCACCCTCATACACTTCACTAGATGCACCCTCATACACTTCACTAGATGCACCCTCATACACTTCACTAGATGCACCCTCATACACTTCACTAGATGCACTCTCATACACTTCACTAGATGCACCCTCATACACTTCACTAGATGCACCCTCATACACTTCACTAGATGCACCCTCATACACTTAACTAGATGCACTCTCATACACTTCACTAGATGCACCCTCATACACTTAACTAGATGCACTCTCATACACTTAACTAGATGCACTCTCATACACTTCACTAGATGCACTCTCATACACTTCACTAGATGCACCCTCATACACTTAACTAGATGCACTCTCATACACTTAACTAGATGCACTCTCATACACTTAACTAGATGCACTCTCATACACTTAACTAGATGCACTCTCATACACTTAACTAGATGCACTCTCATACACATAACTAGATGCACCCTCATACACTTAACTAGATGCACTCTCATACACTTAACTAGATGCACTCTCATACACTTCACTAGATGCACTCTCATACACTTCACTAGATGCACCCTCATACACTTAACTAGATGCACTCTCATACACTTAACTAGATGCACTCTCATACACTTCACTAGATGCACTCTCATACACTTAACTAGATGCACCCTCATACACTTAACTAGATGCACCCTCATACACTTAACTAGATGCACTCTCATACACTTAACTAGATGCACTCTCATACACTTAACTAGATGCACTCTCATACACTTAACTAGATGCACTCTCATACACTTAACTAGATGCACTCTCATACACTTAACTAGATGCACTCTCATACACTTAACTAGATGCACCCTCATACACTTAACTAGATGCACTCTCATACACTTAACTAGATGCACTCTCATACACTCAACTAGATGCACTCTCATACACTTAACTAGATGCACCCTCATACACTTAACTAGATGCACTCTCATACACTTAACTAGATGCACTCTCATACACTTAACTAGATGCACCCTCATACACTTAACTAGATGCACTCTCATACACTTAACTAGATGCACTCTCATACACTTAACTAGATGCACCCTCATACACTTAACTAGATGCACTCTCATACACTTAACTAGATGCACTCTCATACACTCAACTAGATGCACTCTCATACACTTAACTAGATGCACTCACATACACTTAACTAGATGCACCCTCATACACTTAACTAGATGCACTCTCATACACTTAACTAGATGCACCCTCATACACTTAACTAGATGCACCCTCATACACTTAACTAGATGCACTCTCATACACTTAACTAGATGCACCCTCATACACTTAACTAGATGCACCCTCATACACTTAACTAGATGCACTCTCATACACTTAACTAGATGCACTCTCATACACTCAACTAGATGCACTCTCATACACTTAACTAGATGCACTCTCATACACTTAACTAGATGCACCCTCATACACTTAACTAGATGCACCCTCAATCACTTAACTAGATGAGCTCTCATACACTTAACTAGATGCACTCTCATACACTTAACTAGATGCACCCTCATACACTTAACTAGATGAGCTCTCATACACTTAACTAGATGCACCCTCATACACTTAACTAGATGAGCTCTCATACACTTAACTAGATGCACCCTCATACACTTAACTAGATGAGCTCTCATACACTTAACTAGATGCACCCTCATACACTTAACTAGATGCACTCTCATACACTTAACTAGATGCACTCTCATACACTCAACTAGATGCACTCTCATACACTTAACTAGATGCACTCTCATACACTTAACTAGATGCACCCTCATACACTTAACTAGATGCACCCTCAATCACTTAACTAGATGAGCTCTCATACACTTAACTAGATGCACTCTCATACACTTAACTAGATGCACCCTCATACACTTAACTAGATGAGCTCTCATACACTTAACTAGATGCACCCTCATACACTTAACTAGATGAGCTCTCATACACTTAACTAGATGCACCCTCATACACTTAACTAGATGAGCTCTCATACACTTAACTAGATGCACTCTCATACACTTAACTAGATGCCGTCTCATACACTTAACTAGATGCACCCTCATACACTTAACTGGATGCACTCTCATACACTTAACTAGATGCACCCTCATACACTTAACTAGATGCACTCTCATACACTTAACTAGATGCACCCTCATACACTTAACTAGATGCACTCTCATACACTTAACTAGATGCACCCTCATACACTCAACTAGATGCACTCTCATACACTTAACTAGATGCACCCTCATACACTCAACTAGATCCACTCTCATACACTTAACTAGATGCACTCTCATACACTTAACTAGATGCACCCTCATACACTTAACTAGATGCACCCTCATACACTTAACTAGATGCACTCTCATACACTTAACTAGATGCACTCTCATACACTTAACTAGATGCCCCCTTATACACTCAACTAGATGCACTCTCATACACTTAACTAGATGCACTCTCATACACTTAACTAGATGCACCCTCATACACTTAACTAGATGCACTCTCATACACTTAACTAGATGCACTCTCATACACTTAACTAGATGCACTCTCATACACTTAACTAGATGCACTCTCATGCACTTAACTAGATGCACCCTCATACACTTAACTAGATGCACCCTCAATCACTTAACTAGATGAGCTCTCATACACTTAACTAGATGCACTCTCATACACTTAACTAGATGCACCCTCATACACTTAACTAGATGAGCTCTCATACACTTAACTAGATGCACCCTCATACACTTAACTAGATGAGCTCTCATACACTTAACTAGATGCACCCTCATACACTTAACTAGATGAGCTCTCATACACTTAACTAGATGCACTCTCATACACTTAACTAGATGCCGTCTCATACACTTAACTAGATGCACCCTCATACACTTAACTAGATGCACTCTCATACACTTAACTAGATGCACCCTCATACACTTAACTAGATGCACTCTCATACACTTAACTAGATGCACCCTCATACACTTAACTAAATGCACTCTCATACACTTAACTAGATGCACCCTCATACACTTAACTAGATGCACTCTCATACACTTAACTAGATGCACCCTCATACACTCAACTAGATCCACTCTCATACACTTAACTAGATGCACTCTCATACACTTAACTAGATGCACCCTCATACACTTAACTAGATGCACCCTCATACACTTAACTAGATGCACTCTCATACACTTAACTAGATGCACTCTCATACACTTAACTAGATGCACCCTCATACACTTAACTAGATGCACTCTCATACACTTCACTAGATGCACTCTCATACACTTCACTAGATGCACCCTCATACACTTAACTAGATGCACTCTCATACACTTAACTAGATGCACTCTCATACACTTAACTAGATGCACTCTCATACACTTAACTAGATGCACTCTCATACACTTAACTAGATGCACTCTCATACACTTAACTAGATGCACCCTCATACACTTAACTAGATGCACTCTCATACACTTAACTAGATGCACTCTCATACACTTCACTAGATGCACTCTCATACACTTCACTAGATGCACCCTCATACACTTAACTAAATGCACTCTCATACACTTAACTAGATGCACTCTCATACACTTCACTAGATGCACTCTCATACACTTAACTAGATGCACCCTCATACACTTAACTAGATGCACCCTCATACACTTAACTAGATGCACCCTCATACACTTAACTAGATGCACTCTCATACACTTAACTAGATGCACTCTCATACACTTAACTAGATGCACTCTCATACACTTAACTAGATGCACTCTCATACACTTAACTAGATGCACTCTCATACACTTAACTAGATGCACTCTCATACACTTAACTAGATGCACCCTCATACACTTAACTAGATGAGCTCTCATACACTTAACTAGATGCACTCTCATACACTCAACTAGATGCACTCTCATACACTTAACTAGATGCACCCTCATACACTTAACTAGATGCACTCTCATACACTTAACTAGATGCACTCTCATACACTTAACTAGATGCACTCTCATACACTTAACTAGATGCACTCTCATACACTTAACTAGATGCACTCTCATACACTTAACTAGATGCACTCTCATACACTTAACTAGATGCACCCTCATACACTTAACTAGATGCACTCTCATACACTTAACTAGATGCACTCTCATACACTTAACTAGATGCACCCTCATACACTTAACTAGATGCACTCTCATACACTTAACTAGATGCACTCTCATACACTCAACTAGATGCACTCTCATACACTTAACTAGATGCACTCACATACACTTAACTAGATGCACCCTCATACACTTAACTAGATGCACTCTCATACACTTAACTAGATGCACCCTCATACACTTAACTAGATGCACCCTCATACACTTAACTAGATGCACTCTCATACACTTAACTAGATGCACCCTCATACACTTAACTAGATGCACCCTCATACACTTAACTAGATGCACTCTCATACACTTAACTAGATGCACTCTCATACACTCAACTAGATGCACTCTCATACACTTAACTAGATGCACTCTCATACACTTAACTAGATGCACCCTCATACACTTAACTAGATGCACCCTCAATCACTTAACTAGATGAGCTCTCATACACTTAACTAGATGCACTCTCATACACTTAACTAGATGCACCCTCATACACTTAACTAGATGAGCTCTCATACACTTAACTAGATGCACCCTCATACACTTAACTAGATGAGCTCTCATACACTTAACTAGATGCACCCTCATACACTTAACTAGATGAGCTCTCATACACTTAACTAGATGCACCCTCATACACTTAACTAGATGCACTCTCATACACTTAACTAGATGCACTCTCATACACTCAACTAGATGCACTCTCATACACTTAACTAGATGCACTCTCATACACTTAACTAGATGCACCCTCATACACTTAACTAGATGCACCCTCAATCACTTAACTAGATGAGCTCTCATACACTTAACTAGATGCACTCTCATACACTTAACTAGATGCACCCTCATACACTTAACTAGATGAGCTCTCATACACTTAACTAGATGCACCCTCATACACTTAACTAGATGAGCTCTCATACACTTAACTAGATGCACCCTCATACACTTAACTAGATGAGCTCTCATACACTTAACTAGATGCACTCTCATACACTTAACTAGATGCCGTCTCATACACTTAACTAGATGCACCCTCATACACTTAACTGGATGCACTCTCATACACTTAACTAGATGCACCCTCATACACTTAACTAGATGCACTCTCATACACTTAACTAGATGCACCCTCATACACTTAACTAGATGCACTCTCATACACTTAACTAGATGCACCCTCATACACTCAACTAGATGCACTCTCATACACTTAACTAGATGCACCCTCATACACTCAACTAGATCCACTCTCATACACTTAACTAGATGCACTCTCATACACTTAACTAGATGCACCCTCATACACTTAACTAGATGCACCCTCATACACTTAACTAGATGCACTCTCATACACTTAACTAGATGCACTCTCATACACTTAACTAGATGCCCCCTTATACACTCAACTAGATGCACTCTCATACACTTAACTAGATGCACTCTCATACACTTAACTAGATGCACCCTCATACACTTAACTAGATGCACTCTCATACACTTAACTAGATGCACTCTCATACACTTAACTAGATGCACTCTCATACACTTAACTAGATGCACTCTCATACACTTAACTAGATGCACCCTCATACACTTAACTAGATGCACCCTCAATCACTTAACTAGATGAGCTCTCATACACTTAACTAGATGCACTCTCATACACTTAACTGGATGCACCCTCATACACTTAACTAGATGAGCTCTCATACACTTAACTAGATGCACCCTCATACACTTAACTAGATGAGCTCTCATACACTTAACTAGATGCACCCTCATACACTTAACTAGATGAGCTCTCATACACTTAACTAGATGCACTCTCATACACTTAACTAGATGCCGTCTCATACACTTAACTAGATGCACCCTCATACACTTAACTAGATGCACTCTCATACACTTAACTAGATGCACCCTCATACACTTAACTAGATGCACTCTCATACACTTAACTAGATGCACCCTCATACACTTAACTAAATGCACTCTCATACACTTAACTAGATGCACCCTCATACACTTAACTAGATGCACTCTCATACACTTAACTAGATGCACCCTCATACACTCAACTAGATCCACTCTCATACACTTAACTAGATGCACTCTCATACACTTAACTAGATGCACTCTCATACACTTAACTAGATGCACTCTCATACACTTAACTAGATGCACTCTCATACACTTAACTAGATGCACCCTCATACACTTAACTAGATGCACTCTCATACACTTAACTAGATGCACTCTCATACACTTCACTAGATGCACTCTCATACACTTCACTAGATGCACCCTCATACACTTAACTAGATGCACTCTCATACACTTAACTAGATGCACTCTCATACACTTCACTAGATGCACTCTCATACACTTAACTAGATGCACCCTCATACACTTAACTAGATGCACCCTCATACACTTAACTAGATGCACTCTCATACACTTAACTAGATGCACTCTCATACACTTAACTAGATGCACTCTCATACACTTAACTAGATGCACTCTCATACACTTAACTAGATGCACTCTCATACACTTAACTAGATGCACTCTCATACACTTAACTAGATGCACCCTCATACACTTAACTAGATGCACTCTCATACACTTAACTAGATGCACTCTCATACACTCAACTAGATGCACTCTCATACACTTAACTAGATGCACCCTCATACACTTAACTAGATGCACTCTCATACACTTAACTAGATGCACTCTCATACACTTAACTAGATGCACTCTCATACACTTAACTAGATGCACTCTCATACACTTAACTAGATGCACCCTCATACACTTAACTAGATGCACTCTCATACACTTAACTAGATGCACTCTCATACACTCAACTAGATGCACTCTCATACACTTAACTAGATGCACTCTCATACACTTAACTAGATGCACCCTCATACACTTAACTAGATGCACTCTCATACACTTAACTAGATGCACCCTCATACACTTAACTAGATGCACCCTCATACACTTAACTAGATGCACTCTCATACACTTAACTAGATGCACCCTCATACACTTAACTAGATGCACCCTCATACACTTAACTAGATGCACTCTCATACACTTAACTAGATGCACTCTCATACACTCAACTAGATGCACTCTCATACACTTAACTAGATGCACTCTCATACACTTAACTAGATGCACCCTCATACACTTAACTAGATGCACCCTCAATCACTTAACTAGATGAGCTCTTATACACTTAACTAGATGCACTCTCATACACTTAACTAGATGCACCCTCATACACTTAACTAGATGAGCTCTCATACACTTAACTAGATGCACCCTCATACACTTAACTAGATGAGCTCTCATACACTTAACTAGATGCACCCTCATACACTTAACTAGATGAGCTCTCATACACTTAACTAGATGCACCCTCATACACTTAACTAGATGCACTCTCATACACTTAACTAGATGCACTCTCATACACTCAACTAGATGCACTCTCATACACTTAACTAGATGCACTCTCATACACTTAACTAGATGCACCCTCATACACTTAACTAGATGCACCCTCAATCACTTAACTAGATGAGCTCTCATACACTTAACTAGATGCACTCTCATACACTTAACTAGATGCACCCTCATACACTTAACTAGATGAGCTCTCATACACTTAACTAGATGCACCCTCATACACTTAACTAGATGAGCTCTCATACACTTAACTAGATGCACCCTCATACACTTAACTAGATGAGCTCTCATACACTTAACTAGATGCACTCTCATACACTTAACTAGATGCCGTCTCATACACTTAACTAGATGCACCCTCATACACTTAACTAGATGCACTCTCATACACTTAACTAGATGCACCCTCATACACTTAACTAGATGCACTCTCATACACTTAACTAGATGCACCCTCATACACTTAACTAGATGCACTCTCATACACTTAACTAGATGCACCCTCATACACTCAACTAGATGCACTCTCATACACTTAACTAGATGCACCCTCATACACTCAACTAGATCCACTCTCATACACTTAACTAGATGCACTCTCATACACTTAACTAGATGCACCCTCATACACTTAACTAGATGCACCCTCATACACTTAACTAGATGCACTCTCATACACTTAACTAGATGCACTCTCATACACTTAACTAGATGCCCCCTCATACACTCAACTAGATGCACTCTCATACACTTAACTAGATGCACTCTCATACACTTAACTAGATGCACCCTCATACACTTAACTAGATGCACTCTCATACACTTAACTAGATGCACTCTCATACACTTAACTAGATGCACTCTCATACACTTAACTAGATGCACTCTCATACACTTAACTAGATGCACCCTCATACACTTAACTAGATGCACCCTCAATCACTTAACTAGATGAGCTCTCATACACTTAACTAGATGCACTCTCATACACTTAACTAGATGCACCCTCATACACTTAACTAGATGAGCTCTCATACACTTAACTAGATGCACCCTCATACACTTAACTAGATGAGCTCTCATACACTTAACTAGATGCACCCTCATACACTTAACTAGATGAGCTCTCATACACTTAACTAGATGCACTCTCATACACTTAACTAGATGCCGTCTCATACACTTAACTAGATGCACCCTCATACACTTAACTAGATGCACTCTCATACACTTAACTAGATGCACCCTCATACACTTAACTAGATGCACTCTCATACACTTAACTAGATGCACCCTCATACACTTAACTAGATGCACTCTCATACACTTAACTAGATGCACCCTCATACACTTAACTAGATGCACTCTCATACACTTAACTAGATGCACCCTCATACACTCAACTAGATCCACTCTCATACACTTAACTAGATGCACTCTCATACACTTAACTAGATGCACCCTCATACACTTAACTAGATGCACCCTCATACACTTAACTAGATGCACTCTCATACACTTAACTAGATGCACTCTCATACACTTAACTAGATGCACCCTCATACACTTAACTAGATGCACCCTCATACACTTAACTAGATGCACTCTCATACACTTAACTAGATGCACTCTCATACACTTAACTAGATGCCCCCTCATACACTCAACTAGATGCACTCTCATACACTTAACTAGATGCACTCTCATACACTTAACTAGATGCACCCTCATACACTTAACTAGATGTACTCTCATACACTTAACTAGATGCACTCTCATACACTTAACTAGATGCACTCTCATACACTTAACTAGATGCACTCTCATACACTTAACTAGATGCACCCTCATACACTTAACTAGATGCACCCTCAATCACTTAACTAGATGAGCTCTCATACACTTAACTAGATGCACTCTCATACACTTAACTAGATGCACCCTCATACACTTAACTAGATGAGCTCTCATACACTTAACTAGATGCACCCTCATACACTTAACTAGATGAGCTCTCATACACTTAACTAGATGCACCTTCATACACTTAACTAGATGAGCTCTCATACACTTAACTAGATGCACTCTCATACACTTAACTAGATGCCGTCTCATACACTTAACTAGATGCACCCTCATACACTTAACTAGATGCACTCTCATACACTTAACTAGATGCACCCTCATACACTTAACTAGATGCACTCTCATACACTTAACTAGATGCACCCTCATACACTTAACTAGATGCACTCTCATACACTTAACTAGATGCACCCTCATACACTCAACTAGATGCACTCTCATACACTTAACTAGATGCACCCTCATACACTCAACTAGATCCACTCTCATACACTTAACTAGATGCACTCTCATACACTTAACTAGATGCACCCTCATACACTTAACTAGATGCACCCTCATACACTTAACTAGATGCACTCTCATACACTTAACTAGATGCACTCTCATACACTTAACTAGATGCCCCCTCATACACTCAACTAGATGCACTCTCATACACTTAACTAGATGCACTCTCATACACTTAACTAGATGCACCCTCATACACTTAACTAGATGCACTCTCATACACTTAACTAGATGCACTCTCATACACTTAACTAGATGCACCCTCATACACTTAACTAGATGCACTCTCATACACTTAACTAGATGCACTCTCATACACTTAACTAGATGAGCTCTCATACACTTAACTAGATGCTCTCTCATACACTTAACTAGATGCACTCTCATACACTTAACTAGATGCACCCTCATACACTTAACTAGATGCACTCTCATACATTTAACTAGATGCACCCTCATACACTTAACTAGATGCACTCTCATACACTTAACTAGATGCACTCTCATACACTTAACTAGATGCACTCTCAGCCTCGCTTGGGAATAAGATTAATGATATTTAATAATGTGATTTAATACAACCATAGAGAGCATTGACTTAAAATCGAAGAGAGCTTTGTGAATGAGTTCAACAAACGCTTTAAAATGTATGGTTCTTATCCAATGTAACGTGATTCTAAGTAAGCAGTATAAAAGTGACAATCATCCGTTATTAATAGTTATGCTTATGTTTTGTTTTAGTACGGGTATTTATTTCAAATCTTCCATTATAAAAAAATGATTTCTAATTGTCTAAAACTTAATTTATGTAAAGTATAAAGTTAATTTTACAATATCCTGAATGATAAGGATAATTACGTTTTTTAGCAACAAAATAATAATAATAATTATTTAAGAAAAACTTAGTTCCAAAAACAACGAAAATATGGGAACCTATAGGCTTGGAGATGAAGCGTTTATGGAAGTTATCTAAAACAACAAAATACCCCCTTGTTATATCAACTGAGGGGATAATAACAACTGACCTCACAGATACCTTCAAGGTCCTTGGCATTCCTCGGAACATTCTCGTTGCCTGTCAGAGGGCGGTACTGCTGCAGACCTGCCACATCACCAGAAAATTTCTCGGTGGAAACTGATAAAGGAACTACGATGAATTTTGTTTCCCTTTTAACGAAACTCGACCCTGTCAGCGCCAGAGAATGAATAGCGTTCTTTTCTACCATAATAATAATTAATAATGAGTGTTACAGGCATACGCTCGTCTCATGTTCACAAGCAGGCATCCCAAACATGACCTACCCATCAACTTCATCCTCACCTATCCTATAGTCTGTTGGACCGTTGGGGCACCACACATGATCTATTGACCGTCTTTACCCAGAGCATCAGCTGCAATTCGTTATGTATTAAAACAGTTATGGAAGAAATCAAAAGCTAAGATACAATTTAATAAAATGCGTTCGTATAACTAATAACATCAGTTCCATCAACACTATACATAAAGGTTTTCTGTTATTTCCCTCCATTCAATGTTACTTTTTTAAAAGTACCTTTTGTAGCATAAAAGAAGATAATCTATTACAATCCCGTGATGTCGGCAGCCTGACAGTAAGCTCCCTTAGTGTGATGAATTAAATGGGAGCTGTCCTGCCGTACTTTTGGTCGCCTGATAACAACCATGCTCTTTAAATTCTGTCAAAGATGACAATCGACGCTAACAACCCGGTCTGTAATTAGCGTCATTATTTTTGAAGTAATTTGGTTAGCAGAATTGATTTTGTGATACCCTTTATTATGCTACATAAAGACAAAGTTTACCATATACATTGAAAACGTTGCACTCTACTGTCGTACATCTGTTAGACTCAGTTTGGTAATACTTTGAAAAGTCCCTTTGGGAATAAATCTGTCATCACGATTGTTTTATTTACACAGTGCTGGATTTCCCTCTAGGCAACATAAGCTACTGCTTTGACCTGCTTAGGGCACCCGCTTGCTTGGGGGCTCTCCGAAAATTGTTCCAAAGATATTTTCAATCATTTAAAGACAAAGCCACGGAAAAGTTGCCTTATGACTTTATGTGGATTACACAGGGCCAAATCTCAAATAGCTTTGGGCCTTATCAAGTCTATATCCGGACCTGATTAAAGCCTATATATTGGTAGTCCTATAGAGAACAAACA
The DNA here is from genome assembly GCA_036873155.1 of Biomphalaria sudanica. Classification (NCBI taxonomy): domain Eukaryota; kingdom Metazoa; phylum Mollusca; class Gastropoda; family Planorbidae; genus Biomphalaria; species Biomphalaria sudanica. The sequence continues at coordinate 1,175,800 of JAZGLO010004004.1, forward strand.
TCGCTTTAAAAAGGAGATGTAGGCTTGATTGAAAGCTGCTCATTATTTTCCTTACTATTTTTTAGTCTCTTTGTTTGATACTGACCAATAGATGTAGTCCTCGACATGCACTCAACAAGAGATTAACACTCACTTCATACAATTATGTCTTCCGTAAACTTTCAGTCACTATGCTTTACTTATTAGTGGGACTACTTGTGACTTAATCATGTTGATCCCACACAGCTTTTGTAATCTGGCATGGTGTTCGCAACACATTTGTGCTTATCTAATCACCAATAGCAATCTTTTAGATAAACAATGTAAACCTGACCTACGTGATTATTAGAACAGAATCTCAAGGAACGTAATTACAATTCTGACGATATCGGGTTTTGGTACAGAGATAGCTCTAGATAGATAAATATTGACCAAGACAAAGTTGTTCAGCCTATAACTCATTCTGCTCCCATACCAACATTTGACCAGCTCTTACACTTAGGTTGTCAAACTCAAAGTACCATTCTCAGCTACTTTTAAAACGATCTGATCCACGCCCCCTGTGCCGTGCAGTCCGTCAGTAAACACAGAGGTCTAACTCCGAGACTCAAGGAACCATTAACTGGCATAGTTTTAATCAATTGTAGGGTGTCGGTGTGAGCAATGCAATGTTGGTCTGGCTCTTCCCTGTGAAACCTTAGACCAACATTGTGTCAGGATCAAATCAAAAGGTACTTTTAATTTGTACAGAGAAATAATAAAAGATTAATAGCTTGACTCCTGACTGTAGTCCAACATTGGCAATATCTCCTAATTTCTTTGAGGTATTCTTATTGTTTTCTTTAGATATTTTGGCTCATTTTTTATTTTCGTTTAGTCAAAGCAGTGTCTGATATAAGGAATTGGGCTTCTTAAAACATCTTTGATAATTCTTCTTTTTAAGTAGTTTCAGCTGATTTGTTAACCAATATAGACAGACAGACAGACAGACAGATAGATAGATAGATAGATAGACAAACAAGTAGCAGACAAACACACAGGCAGACAGACAGATAGATAGATAGATAGATAGATAGATAGATAGAGTGCCACTTCTTTCTTAGAATGTATCAATACTAAGTAAAGGTATTTCTATCACTTCGATATTTTGGTCATTTCATCTTACAGAAACACTGCTTAGCCTACATTCCCTTCAAGAACAATAACTCTAATAGTGGAAACGTCATACAGATGACAAGATGACTTCAAAATGAATTGAGACTGATGTCTCGTAATGGGACCATTAACGAATGCAACGATGACACGAATCTGACGGCTAGAATGATGTCGTCGTCATTGCAGTTATTACGTTCATCATACACACGCACGATGACCCAATTATTTCTATTACAGAGCCCATTAACAGAATGGCTGGCTCGCTTACACTTCCCAGACTACCCCTTCCTATTGCAACCTGCCACATCAAAAGACATGGTGCAAACAGAAATAATAGCATTACAAAAAAAAATCATCTGTCATTTAGAAAAAAGTTGTTACGTGTTGTCCACATATGAGGTCATCATCAGAGAACTCGTTTGACCTCCAACTAGACAATATACTACGATAACGATCTACCCTCGACGCGCTCTCGAGAGAAATAGGACCACCGAGAGCTGATAACTTAAGTATAACAAAATTGTGGATTTGGGAAATGTAGATGAGTATCTTAACAATAATTCAATGAAACCATCAGCGCACACGAATCATTTATATTTTTTACTTAATAAGAAGCAAAATAAAAAATATAGTTCCATAAACAGAGAAAGCATAACTTACCATATCTCTCAATAATGTAGAAATTATATCCCCATATCAAACCATATAATTAACTACCAATAATAAATTGACTAATTGATTCATTTTTTTTTATTGATTCATGCTTTGTTAATTACAATAAATAATTGTGTGGATCCGAGTTTGGTTATAGGATAAATAACGAATACACAAAATTTAGAAGACAGACAGACATACACAGTGAGTTGATATAAGCTTAGTAAAAATGTTGGAATTAATTTTGCCGTAAACCCTAGAAGGTGTTATATAGACTTTCTTTATTGTATACCTACTGCTGACTAAAAGTTTAAAAATAGAACTGTGTTGTTTCCTTCTGATCCCAGGGTTTAGTGACAAGTGAACATGTTTTCCATCAAAGAAGGGACTTAACTGCCCGTCCACTCTCTGTACTAGAGCCCCACACATAAAAAACTCTTCAAAAACATACTTTTTAAAAATGTTTTTCACAAAGAAAAATAAATAGAAAAAAAATTGTCATTGATAATAATTTACAACACACACACACACACACACGTACAAAATGATTAAAATTTAATTGAATGATGAGTCGTAAATGTATACTAGCAGGTACCCGGAGTTTTCAAGCATGCAGAGGACAAAAGCTCACGTAGTAAATTTTGAATTAACCTGTACAGGACAACATCGTTGAGGATACAGCAGGCAAGTTCTTCTACACTACTACAGCAATGGTCCCCTTTAAGAAAGTATTCTACTCTTCAAAGGCTCAAAAATAACAAAGATTTACTGCTGCAAGGGGGTTGGGATGACTGTCTAGTTAATACAATAAACGCGCATGTAGGTAACCCTGCCGGACGTTTGGGCCACGAGGCCTTCACCAACTACAAATATATCGGTCAAATCATTATTAGGGGAAAAAAAAGCATTCCTAGATCTCGAGAGTTGTGAGAAATCTATCGTCTGCTGATTGTGGGAGAAAAAAATGTAAAAAAAAAAATTTAAAAAGTACTATCTCCAATTCACCAGCGGAAAGTTCCGATCGATCCTATAGCCAAACATTGGTGGCCTTGTTTTTTTGTCTTTTTTAGAAAACATCCTTCAAACGATCAAATTTTCGACCCAAAGATGAACTACTCAATGATCAGAATATTTGTCTTGTGATTACCGTTGATCTTTGTTTTAGAGAATTCTACTCGACATCACTAGTCCATAGAGTTTATATCTGTAGGCAAGTAGGGCAAACAGAAATGTAACCACGTTTTGGAGAGATGAATCCACATGTAAAGAGAGTTTATGCTGTTGAGTCTACAAAACTTCTAAAAGTATCCGTAAAATTACAACTTACAAAGAAAGGGTTACATACAGCGATTCTTTACAACCCTTGCTGTTTATGAACATGTCCTTCCCTTCTGTTGACTGCCTTAGTAGAGTGATGCACAATCTATGGACAGCGGGCTGTTTCCAGACCGTGATGCTAAGCTTTCTGGTACCTGAAAACGTCAGCCCACTGAGCATTTAAAGCTGCATGGACTCTGTTCCACTGAACTCGAGGTTTTTTGTTTCTCGGTGATATGACTATCGCTCGCCTGTCAGAAATATATATATATTCAAATATTGTCATCACTTCTCCCGGTCATTGTTTCTTTCTCTCTCTATCTTAATGCTGTTATCTCATTCTCTGTCTGTCTGCCTCGCTATCTCTTGTCTTTTTTTTTTAACAAAGCTTATATCAACTCACTCTGTCTGTCTGTCTGTCTGGTGAAACGTTTGAACATGAGTTTTCTCCCATTTTCCATTCTCGGATCAAGTTGAAACCTCGCACAACAATCCGTTGTACCTAACAATACTTGAATCCATTCAAGCAATTAATCAATTGGTAAATTAATTATTATAAATGATTTGTATAATATATAAACAAGGGGAATAAAATGCTACTTAATGAGAGATTCGGATACATATATGGTTTTAACCTTCCTTATTATGTTTTGTCAATTTTTTTCTCCCTTTCCATTCTTGGATCAAGATGAAATTATTTCATAAATTTTTAGAACCGATGACAATATTCGAATCAATTTTTTTTTTAAATAAGCAATTAAATAATCAATTAGTATGGTAGTATTTTATTAATTTTGTCTCATATAATACACCGTCTTGAAATTAATGGAAGTAATTAGCGGTTCTTTCCCTTAAATAAGCTTTGTTTAAAAAAAAAGTTTTCTTTTTTTCTTTTCATTGATTCTCTTCAATACTCCCTGATAAGCAAAAAAAAAACAAGACTTGGTTTGATTTAAATAAAAATAATAAATAAATAAATAAAAGGATCAATATACGTAAAGATGCAGAACTCCATCTTATTGACTCAAGTCAGGCATACGTCTGTGTTTATACCAAACTGTCTGGCTCTGTTCTGTGTCTTCATTGTCAGTTCAAATATCAAACACATTCATATTCACTAGTAGTGTATAGTCTAGTGAAGCGTAAAAAAAAGCGGTGACATCCATTTTCTTAGGATGTGATCAAAGTTATGGTAAGTTAACTTCTATAACATAATCAAGACAAATGGTATCAAATAAAAGGCGTTTGCCTACATGAGAAAGGGAAGGGGTGGGTGGAGTGAAGGGGTGGGTGGAGTGAAGGGGTGGGTGGAGTGAAGGGGCGGGTGGAGTGAAGGGGCGGGTGGAGTGAAGGGGCGGGTGGAGTGAAGGGGCGGGTGGAGTGAAGGGGTGGGTGGAGTGAAGAGGTGGGTGGAGTGAAGGGGTGGGTGGAGTGAAGAGGTGGGTGGAGTGAAGGGGTGGGTGGAGTGAAGGGGTGGGTGGAGTGAAGGGGATCAGGATCCTTTGACATGAAATTTGGATTCAATGAGCTGGATCCCTAGACATGTTCTGTTGTCAATGAACTGGATCCCTAGACATGTTCTGTTGTCAGTGAACTGGATCCCTAGACATGTTCTGTTGTCAATGAACTGGATCCCTAGACATGTTCTGTTGTCAATGAACTGGATCCCTAGACATGTTCTGTTGTCAATGAATTGGATCCCTAGACATGTTCTGTTGTCAATGAACTGGATCCCTAGACATGTTCTGTTGTCAATGAACTGGATCCCTAAACATGTTGTGTTGTCAATGAACTGGATCCCTTAAAACGTAACATTGCCAATAATAATAATCCCTTGACATGTGTTCTTGTCAATGTATCTCTTACTCCTAGATACTAGCGTTCAATTACCTTTTTCCCTCGTTTTCAAAACTTATAATAAGCACACGTTTCTTTTTTTTTTTAAATCATGTGTTCTTATATTCAGATGTAGATATACCTCTTTTTTTTAAATCATGTGTTCTTATATTCAGAAGTAGATATACAACTTTTTAGAAATACTGTAGTCTAATATTCAGATGTACATATACCACTTTTTTTTTTATTAAATCAAGTTTTTATTAAATCAGATGTATATATACTCCTATTTGTACAACATACATGTTTACATTCAGATGTAGATATAGCTCTATATTAAAATGTAATATAGAGATGTAGGTATACCTCTTTTTTTTACAGCCTACTATTACTGTCTGTTTTTGTTTATATCAGACTTCGTGTAAGCTCAAGAGCCGGTACAACACAAACAAATAATTGACCATTTGACGAAATTGTTTACTTTATGTATACAGACTGTGCTACGATCGCGCAAGTAACCTCATGACTAAAAGGCTTAGCAAGGGATGGATAATACACGAGGACGTAACCAATCGTTCGGTATAATATAGTACGATGTAACCGAATTGAGGATGGTATTTGCATTTTGAATGTGCGAGAGAGAAATGGCTGTACAGGACACAGATGGACATTCCCGGACGACAGGAACGCCGAACAGAATGCATTTTAATCATATGGAAATATACAGTTTGGAAGGGGAGAGTAGAAAATGATGTAACAAGCAAGAGGGGAGGTCATGGGAGACAAGAGGTGGGGGGGGGGGGCTGTGGAAACATGTGAATACACGCTTCGGTCTTGGCTATAAATATGATAATGGGAAGAACGACTATCTGGGGGGGGGGGGGGGGAAGGCTTTTTTCATCTCCCCGATAGACGATCAACCTGTATTGTTCACACACAGACTGGCCTCAGTAGCGTAGCAAGGGATTTGGGGGCCCGACGGAAGACATGGACTCTTTAGGGGCCCCTGCATTTCCTCATTCGACATTGTGACATACAATAACGTACCTAATAAATATATTACTCTAATGTGTGGAATACATGTAACATGGTCACTTATCACCAACATGAATAGCAAGATAACATGGAATTTAATGCAAAAAAAATGTGGACACAATTTGGGGACCCATCAAGTGGGGACTTGGGAAGATTTCAAAAATTGGAACCCCCCACTCTTCATTAAATAATGTTCTCGCCCAAAACCTTGAGCAGGTGATGACAGGAAGAAGGTCGTGAACTGTAACGACAGTCCAAAGCGAATACCTCATGGCTCATGCTCAGGTAGACGCCATTTATAACAATACTAATAAACAAGACTATCTACAGAGTTAGTGTTATCACACAAACTCAGACGCGCTCCTCACCCACTGTATCCTCAAAAAGAATTGTTTTGATTGTTCAAAGTAAAAAAAAATTCAAAGAATCATATTTTATTTACTTCAACACAATTTGAACAATCTGTTATATATAATAAGAACTCTAGACCTTTTGGCAAGAAAACTAAATGTAATACATATCAGAAGATCGATTTCAGATAAACATTTGGCGTAATATATCACTTGAACACAAACTAAACAATATAGCAGAAGAAAGCGCTATGATAGTTTTTGTTAATGCGAAATGTCATTAAAAAAAAAAAAAAAGAAAACAAATTCGGTCACTATTCTCTCTTTTTTTTTAAAGTTCACTCCAGATTGTGATTAAGTTTACTTTAGGGTCAAGACTTAAACAGATTGAATGTCTCAATCAGAGAACAGAAAGAGTGAAGACCAACAGAGATCCTCCTTGTCCAACCCCACCAAGTCACGTGTACCTTGGACTAAAATCAACACAATTAGCGACATTGTTTCTGCCTTCAGTCTTGAAGGACATGTTTCGTGGACATCGAAATGATCTACAAGGGTCACTTTTAAAAGGAATCTTAGATCACTTCTGGCTCTCAAAACAGTGCGAGGCTGAGAAAAACAAAAACTTTTGTCTCTGAAATAAGATGCTGGATGCTTGATCTACAACAACAAATACACCAACAACTGTAGTTCGTAACAAGAACAAATCAAGAGTTCAGGCTCCTTGACTCTCTTCCCTCGTCTTGATACAAAAGTCAATAACAAAGAAAGCAAAGAAAATAAAACAAATGTAGATATTTCATACTTAGCAATTTATACGTTAACAAACCTCGAGTTCTTCAATACTAAACTTTTTTTTTTTTTTAATGTTAGTGCTTCTAAGCTTCTCAAACAGAAAGTTTGCTTTTACTCATATTTAGCATCCAACGAAAGAGGGAAAAAGCCGCTTTTAATTTTGTGTGGTCTGTCTGTCCGTCATTTCGTCCTTCCAGTTTAGATCGCGATAACTCGAAAAGATATTGAAATTCAGATAGATAAATTGCATCTTACAAAGTTCTGGAGCAACTTTCTTTGGTTTTCTTACCCGTAAAGAATGACTTTCGAAATGCCTTGCACCAAGCTTCAGGTGTCGGTAACGAAGTTCCTGCCTTAGTTCTAAGAGTTTGTCTAGTTGTTTCAAAGATGCCATTGTGATCGAATCCTACCTCCTCTCGTTGAGTCGCCTATAATCCCACTTCCAGACACCAATGTAATAACTGCACTATCTTTGATGTCGGTGTGCATGGCGGGGTTATAACAGAACGAAAGAAGTCATCGCCAACTTCAGTCAAAGTTTATCAAAGGCTGAAAGAAACTACTGTATTACAAGAAGTTAACTCCTGGCCGTTGCGGATTCAATAAAACAATTTTCATAAGTAACTTTGAGGGCAGAAATTTCTCCTAAGGACAGATCACGGATCAATACAATGGCTGCTTTAAGAGCCCTGAAGGTCAGGTCTATAGGTGGATCGAGCGTCTGTAACTAAATCAATATATAAAATTCAAGACCGGAAAGGAAAGAATGACGGTCCTGTCATTTAAAAAGATTGTAATACAAAAGACAGGGGACTGGAGTATGGCAGTTTATATATCATCAGTAGTGTCACGTTGGTTTAACAAAGGGATAGATAAATATAAAGTTTGTTTTTATCTATTGATTACAAAATGTTTTCTAGCAGTTTTATTATTCCATTTAAACACAAATTTTAAAACTGTTTTAAAAACTAAAATAGTATCTTTAATTGCGCTTATATATGGACTGAAATATACTCTACCTCTTGTGGAGCAATATGTATAAAACAATTATATCAAGAAAGAGATGAAATATCTCTTGAAAACATTAATTCAGGAATTAGTTACATTAAAATGCGGGATATAGTTTGTTGGATGTAAAATGTGTACATTGTTACTCACATTATTATTTAGTTTTAAATTAGTTTTTTTTGTTATGTAATGCTATTTCACGACATAATGACCGTATTCCTAAATGTAACCAAGGATTGCGTTTGGCGTTTATATATATATAGTTTGTTGTATGTAAAATGTGATACAAAGTCAAAGGAAACAAAGAAACAAGTATATATATATATTGTAGTAATTCTATTTATTTAAATTTTTTTGCACACAATTTTTAAACAAAGCGTCAGCTTTAGTGCTTTCAACTTTTAATCTCTCTTTGTGGATTGTGTCCAAACTTTCCAGCATCTCGGCATTCTCTTCAGACTTCTTAGAGAGAATTTCCGTCTCCTTTTTGGATTGCTTCAACATGACTTCCAATAGTTGTTGGAGATTGTGGACATTGGGGTCATCATGGTCTTTGTGGTCATCATGGTCATCCGTGGATTTTTTAAACTTTTTTCTTGGCGTGCTCTCAAAATTTATATCCAAGTGTTTTTTTGTCTAGCCCACCCACACAGAGGTAGCAGTATGGCTCTTCAAATAAGCATTGTATCGAACTTCCAAGAAAACATGTTATAGATTATATCAAAAATATGATATTTCACAGTACACAATTTACATTTTAAATACTATATATTATTTAAGAAGTCAGCAAGCTACTTGCCTTGTGTGGTGCACAATTTATTAAACCCTTATGGCTGGCTAACATGATTAGAAAAAAATGACATATGCTATTTCCTATATTCGTTCTATAAATTTTGCAACGTTTGGTTGTAGCACAAGAAGTTAACTCCTGACCGTCGTGAATTCGATATATAACATTTTTATAAGTAACTTTGAGGGCAGAAATTTCTCCTCAGGACTTATCACGCAGCAATAGAATGGCTGCTTTAAGAGCGGCGTCTGCAACTATATCAATATATGAAATTCAAGGCAGGAAATGACAAATCCAACGCAATGCTAATGCGTTATGTCGGCGACCTTGCAAACAGAGTGCAAACACTGAAAGTTGAAGAAAAGAAGGCGACAATCGATTACTAACGTTTGGACTTGAATGTTTAACGCCGTTAGCCTGATGAGAATATCCGATAAGATCAGCTGAAAGGTGAGGATGAGGCAACCATTCTCTTTTGAAATGAGCTTTGAAAACGACCAGTTAGGCAACACATCACTAAGAAGAACTACTGGGTACAATGGGATTCAATAGTAGTAGAATACGGCGTTCTTAAAAGAATATGGGAATTCACCAATGGGACATCAACACGATTACAAATAGTTCTCCCAAAAGTTAGACTCCAAGAAGTACTCCAAGAGTTGCACAATGGCTCCACGGGTGGTCACTTGGGTATTAACAAAACGTTGGAGAAAGTGAGACAAAGGTTTTAGTGGTGTCGGTGCAAGGAAGACGTAGAGGATTGGTGCATAAGATGTGACCGATGTGCAGCAACCAAAGGCCCGCAACGTCGAACAAGGGGATCCCTACAACAGTACAACGTAGGTGTTCCATTCGAGAGAATCGCACTGGATATTGCTAGCCCGCTTCCTGAGACACACAAAGACAACATATATTCTAGTAACAACGGACTATTTTCGTATATTGCATGAGGCCTTTGCGATACCAAACAAGGAAAGCACGATAATATTGTGGCACACCACTGAATCTGGCCGGCGGTTTTGTGTCCCAATGAGGATCAAGGACGAAACTTTGCGTCCCAACAATTCGAGAAGATTTGTAAAATCTTAAAAATTGAAAAGACGTGAACAACATCATTTTACCTTCAATCAGACTGGAACAACACTACTTCATCTTCAATCAGACTGGAACAACACCACTTCACCTTCAATCAGTCGTGAACACCAACACTTCACCTTCAATCAGACTGGAACAACACCATTTCACCTTCAATCAGAAGTGAACACGAAAACTTCACCTTCAATCAGACGTGAACACCAACACTTCACCTTCAATCAGACTGGAACAACACCACTTCATCTTCAATCAGACTGGAACAACACCACTTCACCTTTAATCAAACGTGAACAACACCACTTCATCTTCAATCAGACGTAAACAACACTACTTCACCTTCAATCAGACGTGAACACCAACACGTCACCTTCAATCAGACGTGAAAACCAACACTTCACATTCAATCAGACTGGAACAACATCACTTCACCTTCAATCAGACGTGAACACCAACACTTCACTTTCAATCAGACGTGAACACAAACACTTCACCTTCAATCAGACTGGAACAACACCACTTCACTTTCAATCAGACGTGAACACCAACACTTCACCTTTAATCAGACTGGAACAACACCACTTCACCTTCAATCAGACGTGAACAACACCACTTCACCTTCAATCAGATTGGAACAACACCACTTCACCTTCAATCAGACGTGAACAACACCACTTTACCTTCATTCACACGTGAACAACATCACTTCACCTTCGATCAGACTGGAACAACACCACTTCACCTTCAATCAGACTTGAACAACACCACTTCACCTTCAATCAGACGTGAACAACACCACTTCACCTTCAATTAGACTGGAACAACACCACTTCACCTTCAATCAGACTGGAACAACACCACTTCACCTTCAATCAGACTGGAACAACACCACTTCACTTTCAATCAGACGTGAACAACACCACTTCACCTTCAATCAGACGTAAACAAAACCACTTCACCTTCAATCAGACGTGAACAACACCACTTCACCTTCAATCAGTCGTGAACAACACAACTTCACCTTCAATCAGACTGGAAAAAACCCACTTCACCTTCAATCAGACTGGAACAACACCTCTTCACCTTCAATCAGACGTGAACAACACCACTTCACCTTCAATCAGACTGGAACAACACCACTTCACCTTCAATCAGACGTGAACAACACCACTTCACCTTCAATCAGACTAAAACAACACCACTTCACCTTCAATCAGACGTGAACAACACCACTTCACATTCAATCAGACGTGAACAACACCACTTCACATTCAATCAGACTGGAACAACACCACTTCACCTTCAATCAAATGTGAACAACACCAATTCACCTTCAATCAGACTGGAACAACACCACTTCACATTCAATCAGACTGAAACAACACCACTTCAACTTCAATCAGACTGGAACAACACCACTTCACCTTCAATCAGACGTGAACAACACCATTTCACCTTCAATTAGACTCGACAAACACCACTTCACCTTTAATCAGACTGGAACAACACCACTTCACATTTAATCAGACTGGAACAACAACACTTCACCTTCAATCAGACGTGAACACCAACACTTCACCTTCAATCACACGTAAACACCGCCACTTCAACTTCAATAAGACTGGAACAACATCAATTCACCTTCAATCAGACTGGAACAACACCACTTCACCTTCAATCAGACGTGAAAAACACCACTTCACCTTCAATCAGACTGGAACAACACCACTTAACCTTTAATCAGACTAGAACAACACCACTTCACCTTCAATCAGACGTGAACACCAACACTTCACCTTCAATCAGACGTGAACACCACCACTTCACCTTCAATAAGACTGGAACAACAGCAATTCACCTTCAATCAGACTGGAACAACACCACTTCAACTTCAATCAGAATAGAACAACACCACTTCACCTTCAATCAGACTGGAACAATACCACTTCACCTTCAATCAGACTGGAACAACACCACTTCACCTTCAATCAGACGTGAACAACATTACTTCACCTTTAATCAGACGTGAACAACACCAACTTACCTTCAATCAGACTGGAACAACACCACTTCACCTTAAATCATACTGGAACAACATCACTTCACCTTCAATTAGACTTGAACAACACCACTTCACCTTCAATCAGACTGGAACAACACCACTTCACCTTCAATCAGACAGGAACAACACCACTTCACCTTCAATCAGACTAGAACAACACCACTTGACCTTCAATCAGACTGGAAAAACACCACTTCACCTTCAATCAAACGTGAACAGCACCACTTCAACTTTAATAAGACTGGAACAACACCACTTCACCTTCAATCAGACTGGAACAACACCACTTCACCTTCAATCAGACGTGAACAACACCACTTCACCTTCAATCAGACTGGAACAACACCACTTCACCTTCAATCAGACGTGAACAACTACCACTTCACCTTCAATCAGACTGGAACAACTCCACTTCACCTTCAATCAAACGTGAACACTAAAACTTCACCTTCAATCAGACGTGAACATCACCACTTCACCTTGAATCAGACGTGAACACCACTTCACCTTCAATCAGACTGAAACAACATCACTTCACCTTCAATCAAACGTGAACAGCACCACTTCACCTTCGATCAGACGTTAACAACACCACTTCACCTTCAATCAGACTGGAACTACACCACCTCACCTTCAGTCAGACTGGAACAACACCACTACACCTTCAATCAGACGTGAACAACACTACTTCACCTTTAATCAGACTGGAACAACACCACTTCAACTTCAATCAGACGTGAACAACACCAATTCAACTTCAATCAGACTGGAACAACACCACTTCAACTTTAATCAGACTGGAACATTATTACTTCACCTTCAATCAGACGTGAACACCAACACTTCACTTTCAATCAGACTGGAACAACACCACTTCGCCTTCAATCAGACTGGAACAACACCACTTCACCTTCAATCAGACGTGAACAACACCACTTCACCTTCAATCAGACTGGAACAACACCACTTCACCTTCAATCAGACGTGAACAACACCACTTCACCTTCAATCAGACTGGAACAACACCACTTCACCTTCAATCAGACGTGAACAACACCACTTCACCTTCAATCCGACGTGAACAACACCACTTCACCTTCAATCAGACGTGAACAACACCACTTCACCTTCAATCAGACGTGAATAACACCACTTCACCTTTAATCAGAAGTGAACAACACCACTTCACCTTCAATCAGACGTGAACAACACCACTTCACCTTCGATCAGACGTGAACAACACCACTTCACATTTAATCAGACTGGAACATTAACACCTCACCTTCAATCAGACGTGAACAACACCACTTTACCTTCAATCAGACGTGAACAACACCACTTCACCCTCAATAAGATGAGATGGTAGAAAGCTTTAATCTGACGTTGATACAACACGTGGCTATTATGACAGCAGAACAGCAATAACGCTTAAGATGACTTCATATAGAGAACACGAAGACAACATAAAAGAGCTGACAGGTCTGTCATTTGCTGACATTATTGGGGATTAGTGAGTTTGAATTGGAATTAAGACCGCTGCAAAATAGCCCAGAAACCTAAAGTACAACTAGACTACCCCAACAACACTTTTTTTGTGTATTTAAAAAGTATTGAATGCTTGCTTATGTCTTTAAGAGTAAACAGATGGACTCACTAAGATGTTGTCAATAAAATGTGTAAAACATTAGCTTCTACATGTAAAGAAATAAATGTGTTGTTGACAGTGCTGCAAACGAAGTAACTGAGCCACAGCCACACAAAAAAAGAGAAACGTGATACTTTGAGTAGTGTTATGAAACCCATTTTGGCACCTTAAACATTCCGGCGCCCAGGGCGGCTGCCCCTTTTCTTCCCTGCTACCTTGGTTTGCCAAAGTCCGGTCGTTAAAAGGGAAATTGACTTCCTTTTAAAATCCAACTGGCTGTACACATCGAAGCAAAACAACATTGGAAAATTCAATTCTGACTGCTTCTAAGAGATTTAAGAATTAGTTCGAGATGAACAGCATACTCCAGAGTCCTTGACCTTGTGAGCTTTGCGTGCAGGTTTTTATTGTTAGAGCCCGGCGCAAACAAGGGCGACAACAAAGATAAGAAATGTCTGGTAGACATGCACAGATTTCAATGGTGGCTGCATAAAGATGTTCTGTAAACAATTTTTTTTTCTCTTCATCTGAAGCTTCAGCAAATGAACAATACTACGGTTTGAAACGTGTTTTCCCAATGTTTTAATGCTTCAATAAGAGCCAGTAACGTAATCAGGATTTCTTGTTAAGGATGGGAGCAAGTGATTTGATAGCCCGTGGAGAGAGACGCTTTCGTGCCATCTAGTGAATTATAGTTGAAGCTATTTCATATTTAATTATGGCGGATTTAGAATTTTTTATTTTTATTTTTTTACAAAAATATATGTTTGTATTAAGAAGGATGTTGCTGGGTGATGTAGCTTCAGCCCGCTAATTCAAACTTGCCTGTAGGCGTAGGTAATGACTCCACACACACACAAATTGTACACGTTCAGGAGGTCCTCGTTCACCACATTATAAACACACATTTTATTCACACCGGAGGTGCGGTGACTGAGCGGTAAAGTACTTCGCTTTCGAATCGGGGGTAACGGGTTCGATTCCTGGTGAATTTAATTTCGGGATATTTAGGTGGCGCCTCTGAGTCCACCCAGCTCTAATGATTACCTGACATTAATTGGGGAAAAGTAAAGGCTTTTGGTCGTTGTGCTGGCTACATGAAACCCTCGTTAACCATGAGTCACAGAAACAAGGTTTGAAAGGGGAACATTAATTGACCATTTTATTCACACATGTTTACGGGGCTTTTGATGTGTGTAGAAATATGCAAAACACAAATTTCATAAAAAATTTCAAAGGATTTTGCAATCAATCTTTTCAATAAAAATAACATCTTAGCTATAATAAATGTGTTTCACTGTTATATATACACACACATACATTCTCCGTAAAAGAGGTGAAATATGTGGATAAGAGGCTTAACCCGCTTGGCTTGGCTGAGTTCGAACTCTGACTCGTGTATCTTTTTTATTCCCGTTAGTAGTGCAATAGTGGATACACCGTCTTAAACGGGTAGATTTCTAGTGCCATAGGACACAATTTGTAAGGAAGTTTTTAGCATCATACAGAAGACAGAAATAATAAAGTAAGCTCCTCCTTCCTAAACAAACTAACTTCTCTACATCTGTGCGAAAGTTGCAGGTTTGGCTACGTGTAATCCATTACTCTATGGTTAAGTACAGCTTTGACTGGATCAGCACACTATCGTAGGTGAATATGCACTCTAGCGTAGGTTTGGCTATTTGTGAATATGCACTCTAATGAGATCTGACGATTTGTGAATATGCACTCTAAAGTAGGTGTGGTTATTTTTTAATATGCACTCTAACGTAGGTCTGGCTATTTGTAAATATGCACTCTAACGTAGGTCTGGCTCTGCCTAAATAGGGACAGAAGATTGAGAATGCGTAATAAAGCAATTACAATATAAGTTAAAAAAATGTAAAAAATAACGGAAGTTATGAGTTGTAAGTCAATCTGCAAAACAGGAAAAACATAAAAAAATACTTTTTTAAAAAAAGCTTATACTAAGCTTACTTGTATCAATTAGTTTAGAGATATAATTAAATTTGTAATAGATCTAGACATCTAGACTAACAATAAAAAACATTTCTCATGTTTCTGTTCATTCAGACGACAAGCTAAAATATAAGGGACTAATTCAGCTTATACCCGCACTTCAGTCAAGTACTACTTCATACTCTGGTATGAGATAGCAAACAAAGTGTATTATAAAATAGTTAATTAACTAATTTTGTTTAAAATTGTTTTTGTAATGTCAGGTAAAAGAGAAAAAGTGTGCGAAATTTCATCTTGATCCGAGATTAGTGTCGGAGAAATAAACGTGTACAAACTTTTGACCAGACAGACAGAGTGAGTTGATATAAGCCTTGTAAAAAAGGGGGGAGGGCGAGAGAACTGAGCAGGAGACGTAACCAATACGTGTTCAGTTGAGCTCGCTACTTGATGGAGAAATGATCAATAACTGGTGCATCAGTCATCTTTACTAAGTCGTAAATATAAATGTGACATAACGTGTGATGTCAATATATGCTTGTGTGTGTGTGTGTGTGTGTGCATGTGTGACCCAGTAATGTACAAACAGTTTTATTTTTTACTGCTAGCCAAAGTATTCTTTGGCACATTGTACTTGCGTCTGTGTGTGGGAGGGGGGCTGGATCTTAGATTGTATTAGAACATTCCATCATCCATCAATTTTCTTATGACAGTAAGACACGCACGCGCACACAGACACACACACTCACACGCGGTAGTACTTAATCACTTTGGTCAAAACAGGAAATGGGAGTGATGATGTCCAATAAAATAAATTTGGCTTTTGGTGAATTGTGACACGCCCACAGCATTGTTTTAGATCGAGGAGTCTCAAATTGGGCTCAAACAATACCACATGGGGAATAGTTAAAGTAAGCTTTATGATTACTTGAAGACCAGCTGTAAGCGCGTGTGTATGTGTGTTGTGTGTTTGTGTGTGTGTGTAAGCTAAGGGCAATATTTTGATATTTAACAAATGTGTATAAAGTAGCAGCCCACATGGTCTTTGCCCACCACCAACAAAAATACAATGTTCTGGCTTCATGCATGTAAAACAGTTTGCTTTGATAAAAAACAAAACAATATATCAACGCAGCATAGTAGAATATATGAAGAACAACTGCTAAAGATTACTTTATAATGATGTGTTTGTCTAGGTCATCCTAACCATATTGCGAAACTAGTCTATCATCCTTTGGTCTAAACACATGACCCGATAAAGGTAGAAGGACAGTAGCTTCCTTACTACGAATTTTTGCTCAGATGCTACTCGAATGGCCAGAATAAGTAGACAAGACGCTAAATTTCAATTCACCATATCAACTTTCTATTAACTAGCAAGACTAAGTCGAAGTAATTATTGACTTTAGCGTCGCATTATCTCACAATGTTTAAATACAAACTAACGTTTAAGGGAAACAATACACTATGAAAACCCATGCTTGGAGCTGAAAACACCAGACACATTGTCTAAAATAACAATAGATTCGAAGTCAGTTATGTCAGCTTCCTAATGGGTAGTGATAAATGGTCGCATCGACGTATCTAGGCCCTAACAATACATACTATGTCCAATATTGCAGCAGATCCCAGAGTATACGGGAAAGATTTTAAAGTTGGCACTGTTGGGACAAGAATGATTTTTGTTATGTTTAACAAATCTAGATCCCGTGCCAGTGTTATAAGTTTTAGTTCCTGGTTCTCTTATAGATTACAGACGTTACATCAAAAAAAAAAAGAAGACCATTACGTCCTATGCATTTCGTGTGTGTCTATCTAGTCTTGCAGACAAAGTGTTTATACTAGGCTTTATTATCCAGATGGAAATCTATTTAGCTTTTGTTCCTTATACATTCTAATGAAATATGTATTGTTCAAACTAAAAAGACTATAAAATAAATGACATACAATTTACATTTATTCAACAACCACAGAGAGAATATAGAGAGTAGATTCTATAACGATGTTACATTCTAGGTAGTTTGCAAAAGATTTCTGGATGTAAGTTATATGTTGTATATTTAGGGAGCCCAAAACAAAAATTGGCAATGAAGTAGAGATGAAACTATTGACATATTTAGTTCAAAAAAAGCTCTGAGGCTTGTGGATTAGATCTCACACTATAGGACAGACAATAAACAGATATTAGTCTGATATTAAGGGCAGGCACTGGTCAATGCTTGAGCATGATTAATCTTACTGGGCATGATTAGAGTTTGGGATCAAATAGCTTAAGCATTTTTTCTCTTCTGTTTATTTCAGTACGGACAGATCCATTGCGTCATACGAGAATTGGTGGTCTCAAAGTTTGGGGAAGAGGCTTGGAAAACAATCTTGTAAGTTTTTGGTCACTCGTTTTATTTTCTTTAGAGTTCGTCTTGTTTTTTTTTCCTTTTTTTTCAAAACCAACACAAGAAGCTCTTTGTGTGAAGATAATGTTGAAAAGTCTTCACTCTGTAAATGTAGATGTCAGAAATTTATTCATT
The DNA here is from genome assembly GCA_036873155.1 of Biomphalaria sudanica. Taxonomy (NCBI): domain Eukaryota; kingdom Metazoa; phylum Mollusca; class Gastropoda; family Planorbidae; genus Biomphalaria; species Biomphalaria sudanica. The sequence goes on from JAZGLO010004004.1 coordinate 1,193,999, forward strand.
ATTGATCCCATCATACTACGTTGTATTCTAAGAATTAAACAATAGCTCAGATAAATATTCAAAGAAAGAATTTAACATAAATGTGTTGAGAATAGAAACAAATTAAAAGGAAACATCATGACACTACCTACATCATTTTTATGTCCTTTTCAGTTTTGAACTAACAATCCACAATTTGTCCATAGTGCTTTAATACTAGCAATCAATATTTAGGGACATTTTATTTTCACTCTTCTTTAATGTTTCGAGTAGACAATATGCATAGAGTTGGTCTTTCCAATGACAAAAAAAATAAAAATAGTCAAACTTTAAAACAAGTTTCTTTTAGTATTTTTCCCCATTCTATTTTGCTTGCAAACTCTTCGTAGGTTTAAAAAGTTTGACACTAAACCGAGATTTCGAAAACAATTGTTCTAGAAATTGGACAGTTTATGTACACTGTTGATAAAAAAAATAACTACGTGATTACTCTAATTATAGATTAAACGATATAATTTTTTAAAATATCATCATCTTAAAGTTAACTTTTGAATAGTTACATGAATTTTTGATACTTATACCGGAGTCTATAAATGCGCCAATGAGTACGGTCAAAGTATTAATGTATAGTATGAAAATATCTTATGAGTCTTGCATATTTTACAGTAAATATTTAAATATTTCAAAATTAGCTTTATAAAGTGCATATTTTACAATTGAAATTCAAACTATAATTTTCATAATCTTAAAATTATTATTATAAGTGTTCAGTTTGTTGTTGTTTTTTATACAATTAGTTTATTAGGGTGAACAATTGTATGCGAACTACATCCAACTAATGAAATAAACATAAATATTGTAGCCTCGTTGAACAAGCTGGGTTAACGGTAGATTGGTTTATCGATCTCACACTGATCACATATTGAGCGGGATCTAGCTTCATGTGTGTGTGTGTGTGTGTTGACTAATTTCCGTCCCTTTATTCTGGTATTAATAATTTGCGCCTGATAATATCAATGACCTGAATGCATGGGTATTTGCCTTGAGTCTTTGGTGTCTAGACAGCGAATCGGAAAAGATTATGTGAGTCTTACAAGTCGGGTGAAGGTCACAAAGATGAGATAAATCCACAGACTGTTATACTTTAAAAACGTATTAAAAATATAGAGTTATTACGTCCCTTGGTTGAACTTTGGATTACCTCTCCTTAGATCCGTTTAGATTCTCCTAATGAAGAAAAGCCAATATGTCAACACGCCACAATAAACAAAAGGATTGTCAAGTAATATTGTTTGTTTTTGACCAAAAATTCTCATTAAAAAGTTAGTCTTCGTTTCTCTGTGTAAATATGTTTTCTAGCTAATCTAATTGTGACAAACCGTTTTAGCTCACTCAAGGTATCACTCAGGTCTAAGCATCTAATAATTTATCTACACGATATTAATCATCAATTTTAGTAATTTAGCCAATCAAGCGCTAAAAACACAGCCACCACCCCTCCAATCCAACCCCACCCATTTTGGCATCGATGTCACATTTTGCTATCCCCACCTTGACACGTGCCACACTAGACTCTTGACAAGAGTACACTCCCTCCATCTATCTTGGCAAACATCCGTTGACCACCCGCCTTCCGGGAGCGGCTTGTCATTTCAAAGTGCCCATTCAACTCAACGCCTCGGGCAACGCTGTTCGTCTAGCACTGGCCATTATCAAGGTATAATCTCCCCTTGATCCGGCCGAGCTCTGATAATCCCCCCCTTTTATATCCTCTGACCACCTGGGCGAACTCCCTGGACTTTCAACTCGCGCCTTCGCGCGGTGTCTTATCTTCCGGAAACGCCGTCACGGTCAAGCGAGGATCTCTCTGTCAAAGACGACGGATAGTCTAGACCACATTTGCTCTTATCTCCCGCCTCACCCCCCCTCTCCACGTGTATATGGACAAGACTTCATCGTCCGATCTCATTCTCGCTGGAGAGCTGACAGGGAGTACATCTATCTCTTGCTTGAGCTCTGGACTATTTTCATTCCCTTATTTCACTTGGATTGGTAGTATGTAACTTGGTAAAGTGCTTTAGAACCATTTTACTTAGTAATGTATATATATATATTTGTGCATTTATTACTACATTATTTGTGTAATTATTTGTGCATTCTTATCATGGATAATGTGAGTAGATTACTGTATACTTATATTTTATATCATGACTTTTGTGGCTAAATGTTCAAGCCATCTGGACTAGAATTAATTAACAATTCTTACCACATATATTTATCCTTGTAACTATTATCAATTTAACTCTAATACTTTAGCGCTCAGCACGAGCCTCCAATATATTTTCATTGATTAATTCCTTGGCAGGGAATCATCAAAACATTTCTGTAAACATGTCTTATTACTGAGTATGTATTTACTTATGCTCTGTGTTTACTTATGTGAGAGCATGGGCGTGTATCAGACGTTGATCTCCCCTTCCCCTTTCATCTCATTTATCTAAGCGATGTATGTACTTGCTATTCACCGTGACTGGTGAACATCACATGTATTACTTTATCATATATCACTTATCACTGTTTATTTCCCTGTATGGGAGTCCCCATTATTTTTGCTATCTCTCTTGATGGTATGCAATATTTACTTGTTAGTTCCCTTTGATATTTATGAAACTAGTCTGAAGATGTCCTTCACGGAAAGGCATCTACCTCCCAGTGTTATCATTATGGCTAAACCGACGTCTACATCATATCGTTGCAGCTTTTATTCATAGACTACATCCGCCTGAAATCTTAGCAACCTAGAGCTGATACCAGATTTGTTGGCACCAGATCTGAAGACATCAGTCCTACTCATCTTTCAAGAGTCCAAGTAACAACGCTAGCCACCGACTCGTCACTGGCTTGACTGAATGGTAGACGCAGCTTAGCTCTGCAAACATACAACGTTGGACTGCAACCGGACCAAAACTAAGCAACCAGCCTAATGACACTCAGACCACTTGGTTCTCATATCTAATGATGATAGACTTATACATGTAAATACGCTAGATCCCGTCCTAGCAACTGTACAGCATTTCAACTTTTAATTATCTTATTTTGTATAATAAACTGTACATAATTTCACATCATAGTATTTGTTGCCTGCATTATAACGCTGTGCTTGTAGGTTATATGTGCAAGCGTGGATTCTCAAATCATAAAATCCCCTAGACACCTATAACGGCCAATTCTTTAATCCAACTTGTCACACTAATGTCAGCATCTTTGAGAAATAAATCAATTGATAGACGAGTGAATATTAATTTAATCAATATGTACCTGTCAACTCATCATATATATTTTAATAAAAGTTAGAAAGCTCATAGAATATATACATCTATAGATATCTATCATGTATTATAAAAATGTATCCTGAAGCAGACCTGTCCTTCAGGGTGCGGAACAGTTTTTTCTCTCAATGACCTGCACAAGTCCTCACTCTATGGAAACCAGAAAGTACACATACAGAACGAAAGCGTCGAAATGTTTTTGAAACAATAAAAATTTATAGTAATGAATGTTAGACCATGTTTGAGAAAGAAATTATAATAAATGTCAGTAAATTTGTGGGCCAAATCAAAATTTGGAATGGTTAGCGAACGGAGCAAGGCTCTCTGATTAGATTTAACTTCTTGATGCACTTATTCTTGATGCTATCTACCTTTTTAAATAAGTAATTTACAACCCAACCTTCTTATGAATTTATAATTTATTTACAGGGGTCACTTCAAGTAGTATTACGACTAGAAGGAAATTGTTAATTTTTGAAAAGAAAACGTTCCATTTTAATTACAAAGTTTATATCAACTCACTCTGTCGGTCTGTCTGGTAAAAAGTTTGTACACTTTATTTCTCCAACACCCCATCTCAGATTAAGCAGAAATTTTGCACAATCATTTTTTCTATCTGACAACAAAACACTTAATAAAAAATTAACCATTTAGTTAGTCAACTTTTGGCAATTAATTATTGTGTTTGGCATCTCGAACAAGGGAAAGAAATTATAATTGAATGAAGTGGTGTCATAATCTGAATTAGTCACCTTTTTTAGGTCTCTGCTTTAAAGCAAGCTTGAAACAAACAATACAATATTTTATAGTCAGAAGCTTCTCATTAGCAGAAAGGATAGTATGTCGGATTGAGGAGCCATCAGTTCGAATTCAGGTCGTTCCCCCCTCTCCTTTTTTAAAAATGCTTGTAAAAACCGAAAAAAGTAAAATTCCCACCACAGATCCCTCCCCCCTCTCCCATTTTCCCAACTGATCCATACAAGTGATAGGATCATATCATATTGAAAAAGCAAAAAGACTGAAATATCGCTAAACAAAAACAATTTGCAAAAATATTTCTAATCCTACAGATTTATTGTTGTTGGTCTAGATCTATTAAAAATATAATTACATGACTGATCCAAACTAATTGATGCAATTAGAATTTGTATAAGCTAAAGGGGAAAAGACGCTATTAGTTTTGTGTGGTCTGTCTGTCCGTCCGTCCCGTTTAGATCTCGTAAACTAGAAAAGATATAGAAAATCCGACATCACAATATTTTAGACCATTCAAAGTTCTGATGCAACGGCTACTTTTTTTTTTCGGAAAGTGAACCATCTAATTTTTTAAATTATCTATGCAAGCAGATTTTTCTAAAAAATACACAACTTTTCAATATAAAACTTCAGGGTCACAGACTTCTTCATTAATAAATCAAGCTTCATTCATAGATTCGCGCATTGGTACAAAAAATTTTCTTCTTAGTTCACAATGGAAAAAGTATCAATGGATCATTATAAAATAGATTTTCTATTTATTAACTAACTCATGAAATAGAATACTGATTCAAATGTAGTTTTTTTTAAATTTTATTTTTATACGGGCTTCGTTTTAATTGAAAGTTGAAAAAAAACTGCTTTTATAGCTCGCAGTTTTGACATATCCTCATTATAGGCTTACACTTGACAACAATCTAAATTAGACTCATTAGAGGCCAGCTGTAGATCTAGATTTAGATTTAAACGTATTAAACAATTTGAAAAAAAAATTACATTTATAAATTATTGAGGAAATAGTTTATCTTCTTACAGCTTAGGGGTGCATATTTATTTATTATGTAAACAGTAGTAGACCTATCACATTAAGAAGTGAATGTGATGCAAACAGCAAAGTGCATTATTATCCAGTAGTACTTTTAGAGCATGGATTGGGTTGCCTGAGCCAGCCAGAAAAACCAATGACTTGGCAGAATTTAAGACATTGGTTAACAAGCACGACTAGATGACATAATCATCTCCTTTTTTGTAGTAACGTCTATATTTTATAAGATAAGATAAGTAGGTCTACTAATCATGATCATAATATTGTCTTAACTCTAGGTCTAGTAATTTTAAGATTAAACGTGTAAAGTCATATAAATTCTATTCTAGGTCTAGATTATATATCGCCTCTGAGTTTGTGTGATAACACAAACTCTCTTTGTAATTTTTTCTTTTTTTATGTATTTTGTTATGTCTTTTTTATTTTTCCCATTGCGTTTGTTAAGTGTGTTCAGTTTGCAATTTGTTCTCAGTTTGGAAGCTATGTTTCTATTCTATGAAGAACTATACTGCTAATAGTCTCCATGCCTTATAGATCTCTGGAAATGTTGCCATCATTGATGTAGACGGTCTTTGACTTGTAGCACCAAACTGCTGGTAGACAACTAAACCGCTGTAGGCGTGTTATTTTTTAATTAGTAAAACTGATATAACTTGAATAATTTTTTGTGAATGAAATTAAAGATAATTTTTATTACAATATAATCAAATTCACTTTTATATGAAATACAATAAATATAATAGACTTTAGAAATAAAATGAAATGTTTTTTTTTTAAATAAAACTTCCTACAAAAACATGTTTTTCTCCTTTGGCAATCTGGAGTCGTCTGTCGTACCTTGGACCGCTAACGCCAATGCCGCTTCTTTTGCATCAATCCCACTGCACAGCTAACCTCCTCTCACCGTCACCATAGAAACACACACACACTCCATAATAATCATCCACACCTCGAGTTCATAGTTTTATATTTACAACAAGAAGTTTGTGTGTGTGGGTGTGCTCTATGTGCACAGTGCACTTCGAAGCAGTTTGTCATGATTTGCCTTAAAAATGACTTATAATTTATTATGTTATGAGCCCCACTACTGCTAACAGACCATAGCTTAATCTTCTCTATTTTCTCTTAAAAAATGTTTTGCCAATTATCCTGTCAGAAAAGGCCGTAATATAAATGCACACATTGTAATGTAACTCCACTGTCTAATGCAGATATTTATTTGTTTATTTAATGTGTACTAAATCTCAAATACCTGAGGTCTAACGTTGCTGGATCTTTATAGCATTTTTTTTATAGTAATGCATGTTTATTACTAACAAATAAACGGTTTGATAGCTAATGTATTGATGAATGTGTTTAGAGTTTGTTGGTAATCGATTAACGAATCATTCCATATGTTTACACCCCACCAGGCATAAGTCTCAGTTGGATGAACACAACAGTTTTCTCATGTTTAACAGATACGACGATGCTTGTACAATTGGCTTAGTGGGAGCAGTATCGGACACTCTTGGTAGGTACACGAATAAAACGTGTTGTGACTCGCCAGTGGTCAATACAATTGATTGAACTTCTCCAACGCCATAATTGTTCATGTTTTATTTGTATACAAAACAAAAACAATAGAGGTGTAGGGTTTTCAAGTTTACATTGGCTGTAATGTCATGATACAAATAAAAATGAAGTACTCAATGCACTTTTAAAAAAAGAAACTTTAACTTAAGGGCAGGCGTTCCAAAAACTTATTGACTTGTTCTAAATACATAATACAGCAATAATTACTTAAAATAAATTTGCAGAGAAATTGACATGAACATTGACATGAACATTGACATGAACATTGACATGAACATTGACATGAACATTGACATGAACATGAACATCAATATAATAATAAATACAATTTTAAAAATTAACTCTAATTATAACATAAGTTTGTTTTTTTTTAAATTGAAAGATGGGCAAAAGATATCAATGTTACTCCATTTCAGGAATATTTTTTATTTTTAATAGCTTCATAAAGTTTCACAATTTTGTGTACATCTTAACAAAATTATATGTTGCAGATATTCCAGTACAGCCACAGGAAAGATACACTTATGCGATCTGACAACATCTAATTACTTTAACAATATTTCTACTTTCATCCTTAAGAAATAAACTGATTTTAAAGTTAAATATCCCGCTAAATATAATCTACAAACACTGTCTAAAGTACATATACAGCTAAAAGACTTGTCTAGATGATTTTTTCTCAATTTTTTAACTTTCTAAACAAAGGTGTCCCCGTCGAGACGGTCCTAGAGATCTTCGGGGAGTTCTTCTTCGACTACTGCCTACGACACGGATACGACAAGATGTTGCGGACACTAGGCAGTGACATAAAAAGCTTCATTCAGAACCTGGACTCCTTGCACTCTCTACTGGCTCTAAGCTATAAGGGGATAGCCGCTCCGTCTTTCAGGTAAAGTTGTATATGTAGGTCCAGTTGTAACCTATATGTTGAGACCGTGTAAGCGTCATCTTTCTTGTGATTTGGATGAGAGCTCGTCCATTTCTCATTTATTTTATTTACTATTAATTTCTTCATTCTTCTGGATAGAGTGCAGAGTTTCCCTAGGAACGAATCAACGGGTGTAGCCGGTGTGTACTGCTAGTAAATAAGTCATTAAAGAATTGAAAAAAAGCTTAACCACTCAGTCACCGTTACCCCTATATATATCGATAAATAGACAAATAGAAACTGCCTGGTTCGCATTGATTACTGGCATCTACAGCCTAGTTCCGTTTTGAGATTTGAACTAAACACCGACATTGGTACAAATATTCTTATTTGCCTCGAAGCTAATCGAAAGCCTCATAAATAACTTGCCCACACCTCTTAATGATGCTGTGGTCATCTGAGGCTGATCCCCCCCCACACCATCGGCCAGTAAGACATGGTTATGACTTTGCAACTTTATCAGGAGGCTGTTGCAGAGACCAGCACCATTGCCACAGAACGTAATATAGACAATCGAATCGGAGAGCTGTAGCAAAAGAAAACAGGACGGGGGGGTTGAGTATTTGTTACACTAATATTTAATGTGAGCACGGTTGAGAGGGGGAGACCTTCTGATTACAGAGGACTTAATAGTATAGAATAGAGATACGATGCGTAATACTTCTAGATATTAGCAAGACCGAAGCTATCATTCTTTTAACGTATCAAACAGAGTTTATGTCAAATCAGTCAGTCTAGTCCTCTATGGTACAAAACTAAATCTCTTTCTCTCTCTATTGCACACAGCTTAAAAATGCTGTTCGATAATGTCGACCCTGGGAAAGTACTGGGCTTTGTCTAGGGGATGTGGGGTTGTATGCGAAGGTTTGATTTGTGATAGAGCAAAGAAATTGTGAACATACAACAGATTTTTATTAAATTAATACATTTTTACTATCTTAACTGTGAATAGACCTTGCTTTTAATGACCTAACTGTATAAAGTTAGCTCTTTTGATATGAAGGAAGATAAACCTTTGAAGGATTACGGGCACGACATGGCCTAAATTGTGACGATGTGCCAAAAACTCAAAACTCTATCTATTGCCGTATTTTAGGATCACATTACATATTATCTTCTGTACGTAATAGGAATACCGCCTACAGTTTTAAACTCTCTCTTTCTTTCTCTCTCTCTCTCTCTTTCCTTTCTTTCTTTCTTTCTTTCTTTCTCCCACTGTCCTAGATTCCAGGTCGTTACCTCATGTAATAAATGAGATCAATGTACTTTCTTTCAAAGTTCTAAGTACAGGTTAAAGGAATGTAATGTCTGCTCACTAAGCGTGCTAACTAGGACAGCCGTTGAGAGTCTCAGACAAAAACTAGCACCCAACATTATCTTCTCTGCCCCTGATTCTATCTTAAAGCAAAAGCCTCTCCTATCGATCTTGTAATTGACTTTTGACAGCTTAGAGTTCGGAGACATGGAATAAACTAACAAGGATCTCAGATTTTTAATAGGAAATCGAAACTGTACCGGCGTAAGAACGCGCCCTAAAAGATGTGTCTGTTTTAAGGAGACGATCTGGTCGAGCCCTGTCTTACTCGAGATGACACTTGAAAAGCACTTAATCCGTTCCCAGTGGGGCAATCGTCTTGGCTTCGGGTGCCCCAATTTATTGGAGGCTTAAGGCTAGCAACTCGCGTTAATTAGCTGCATTGATGTCACTTGTGTGAAACGTGTCGGTATTTATGGGCCAATCGTTTTAATGTTACAAGTGGGTCTCAAATAGTAATAGATTGATATTTAATAACAGCATATAATAAGATAGATGTTTGGAGTATGCTAGCCTACGACTACCACAGAGTTTCACAGAAATATTTACATAATGTCTTCTAAATATAACTGAAGACGGAGGTCAAGAGATTATCTATACATATCTTACGTAATCATTATTTGTGTCATCGAAAATAATATTAAATCAAAAAGTAATTAAATTTTTGGAGGCGCGGTGTCTCAACGCTAAAGCGCTTGGCTTCCGAGCCGGGGTTCCGGGTTCGAATACTGAAGACCGGGATTTTTATTTCTGAATCTTTGGGTTCCTCTGAGTCTACCCAGCTCTGATGGGTACCAGACATTCGTTAACCGTGGGCCACAGAAACAGATGACCTTTACATCATCTTCCCTATAGATCGTAAGGGGAACTTTTTAAAAATTTAATTTTATTAAATATTTACAATTCCAATTGTTTGTAATGGAACATAACAGAGTGATTTATGCATTTTCATCATTATAAAACTCCATTAGAGTGGTTGCTTAAGAGGTTTAATTACTCTCTTGCAAAGGCCCTGGTCAATTAAAATGGTCAATTTAATGGAGCAATTTCTGCAGGACAGTTGCAGTTGAGACCTAAAATGTAAGCGTTGAACTCATTTGCTTATGTGGCCAATTAAGATTAACCTTTATCAATGTATTAACATGAATTAATGAGCTCGCCCAGAACGTAGCTCATGAAATGTCCAAGTACACAAAAAGTTAATGAACGCATACAGAAATAAACATCGGCTTGAAATAATAGGTCATACAATATTAGCCATATACAATGAAGTCACGATAAACTCGGATAAACAAAGATGGCGGTGTACAATGCAAGACAATGAAAAGAGAAAAATTGAAAGAAATTTTTACATAAATTGACAAAATAAACAATGTCAAGCACGCGTTGGGAAAAGATCACTGGCCAACTAAAAAACAAAAAATTTGTAAATACGAAAAAAAAACAAGAAATTTGATTCTGCATGCAGAAAAGTGAGAAAAAAATTATATGGTTAATTCAAATGCTTCGCTTATCAATACTTCCGTATTCTCTACGCCGGATACACCAAAAATTGGGCTACTTAATGAAATTTGTCTCGATCTATGAAAATGTCCAATCATGATAAAAATAGAGGAGACCCCTCTCTTCCTTTTCAAATCGTTAGAACTGGCAAAGTTTGCCTTCTATGTGACCTTAACGTCTGGAAGCTTTGGTCATGCCAAGCAGCAAGGGTCTATACTCATCGATTTGTTTCTGACCCTGAACAAAATATGCCACCGCAAACAGACGTCGTAAACTAGAAGCCTGTCTCCGCCCCTGTCTGCCCCAGCGACAAGTCACTCCAGCGGATGGCTTATCCGCGTCATAAAGAACGGCAACTCTAATTATGTGATTTGTACAGAGGCATACACACAGACACGGAACTAAGCTCTTTGGGAACTGATCTCATTCCGTTCCGTTAGTATTCACTTTAGATCACATCGTATAAGTGTAATGAATGAAACCTGAACTACTTCTGTCACAGACAAAACTAAACTAAAAAAACAAATGCTAAGTCGAATCCGGTTAATTAGACCATCGGTTAATCGGACCATCCTCTTATTCGGACCGAGCTCTATCGTACCGAAACTAATCATATGGATACATTCAAATTCGGTTTTAATGGGGCCAGTATTAGGAACAAAACGATTGCATCCTGATGTGGTCCGATTAACCGGACTTGACTGTATACAAAATGATTTAGTATGGGATTAGGTAATGAGAAAGGCTAAGTTGCATTAAAACCAGCCCTCTATAGCATTGATGAAACAATCTAGAGATCGCATCATTGTTCTGTAACATAGATATATGGAGGCGTCAAGATAACCAAAGACCTATATAAGATAGCCAACCAGGTAATGTTCAATCGCTTATTATGTGATCTATATTGTTAGTATAAAAACAAACCATGTTTTTTAAAATGTATTTTTGTATTTTAGGTGTGAGGATGGTGAAGATGGTGAACTTATTCTGCACTATTACAGTGGTAGACCTGGACTGTATCCCATTGTCAAAGGTAGACTTATAACAATGTCACACTGTCTTATGTAGACTTTTAACAATGTCACACTGTCTTATGTAGACTTATAACAATGTCACACTGTCTTATGTAGACTTATAACAATGTCACACTGTCTTATGTAGACTTATAACAATGTCACACTGTCTTATGTAGACTTATAACAATGTCACACTGTCTTATGTAGACTTATAACAATGTCACACTGTCTTATGTAGACTTATAACAATGTCACACTGTCTTATGTACACTTAGAACAATGTCACACTGTCTTATTTGTAGTCTTTTTTTTTCTACGTGTGCCCTATTTTTACAAAGCTTATACTAACTCACCCGGTCTGTCTGTCTGTCTGTCTGTCTGGCCAAAAGTTTGTACCTTTTATCTCTCCGACACCCAATCTCGGATCAAGATGAAATTTTGCACATTTATTTATTTTACCTGACAACACAAGAATCAATAAATACATTAACTTATGTGTTAATTAACTATTGGTAATAAATTACTTTGTTTGGTATCTCAAACAAAGGAAAGAAATAGTACTTAGCCTAAGTGTTGGTATAAGCTGAATTATTCTCCTTTACGAGGGAAAGAAAATTTACTTGACTGAAGTGGTACTCTACGCTGAATTAGTTCCATTTACAGATTGTCGTTTGAGGCTTATTACAAATTTAATGATATGAACGATCGAAACCAATTGACACTTAATATAAGTTTTGTTCTTTTTTTTTAAAGTATATTTTTTTTATAGTATTTTGCTTGTTTAAATCTATTTAGAACTTGTGTTATGTTTTCAGCATCGAATACAGCTAAGCATTTATTGTCTTGTGTTTACAATGAATATTTTTTTTTAGGTTTAAACAGCTATATTGTTTTATAACGAGTTACTGTGTTACACAATTGTGCAAATAGAATGACAATACTTTATGGCTTAATACTGAAATAGCAACAATCTGTTCTAGATATAATGGTCTTGTAATCAGAATACTTAGCTTTCTAATTTATTTATTTTTTACTAAAAATTGCTTAAAATACAAATACAAGGATTATAAATGTAAATAAATTACAGTCAACACTCTGGTCAAAGAAACCACATCTAAACAAACACACTTCAATCACTAAATATACATATCCATTACATATTTGTCATAGTTGAAAGTGGCAGTTGAATCGTTATTTAGTAGCTTCCTCTAAGTAAGCTTAAGGTCTAGACGTTCTTCCTTATTTTTCAGACCTGCAAACACCATCTTTGTTCCTGGAATATATTTCTTTGGGTTTGGGTTTTCAAGGTATTCAAACAGAGTATCTTTATCCCATGTTATACCTTTTGTTTCCTGCTGTGTAAGAGAATCCTGGTGATTGGCCAGTTTTTCTGCCTATTAGCCCATGGAGGTTTGATCCTGTTTTATGTTTTCCGCCAGCTTTCACTGTATGGCACTGAACACATTTCTGAACAAAACTTTTCTTGCCATTTCTGCATCCCCCATTGTAATAGTTGTTTTTTCTTTTTTAGCTGTCACGAAACCTGTAAGTTTTAAAGAGTTGTGACTGTTGCGGAGGTCACCCTGAATATGCTTTAGGTAAATTTAGGGCTATGTAAAGAAGTATTTGGCTGCTGAAAAATGAATGTATATCTCTTATGAGGCTGTAACTCTGTCTTAGGAACACACAGCATATGAAAAACTTGAGTAGAGCGATCGATCTGGTTTTAAGATGATCTGGAGTAGGGCGAGATTTTAAGTAGAGCGTCACAGTGCCGACCCATCTTTAAATGAATCATGCCCTCAGTAGATGTGTGCTGACCACCATTGATATTTATCTCAACAAAAAGTAACAAAGAATCAGCGCTCTCGAAGCTATGCACCAGTAGCTGAAAATCTGAACGGACTCCAGTCAGGACAATCACTTTGTATAAAGGTCTCTCATCTCTCCAGTCCGTGTCCATTCTTTCAGGTCATTTGATCCCAAGGTTTATAGACAAAACATTTTCACACACGACTTTCTTTGATGAAAAGATAACATTTTTTTTTAATTTGATCTCGGAAAAACGTTCCGATTTAGTTTCAATGACCTTCCTGTACATTATTTGCAGGAACAAATATTTGAATGTGGAAAAAATGAACTAATTAAGAAGTTTCTCAGATACTTGGTTGATTTCAATTGAATCACTTTTTGAAAAGAGTTTATTCACCTTGACACCCTCGTTTCTTTCTCGTTTCTCTTTCTTTCTTTATTTTTGTATGTCTTGGGAATAGATGACATGGGTGAATATCATTTTTTTTTAAACTTTTGATTACCTCCTGATCATTGATTTTTTGTGATGATTGATTATTCTTGATCATTGATTTTTTGTGATTATTGATTATTCTTGATCATTAATTTCTTTATTATCACTGATTATTTCATTATCATTTATAATTACTTGATATTGATAATTTTGTGATTAACAACCATATGTTATCATTAATTATTTCTTGATCATTGAGTATTTTCGATCACAAATTATATATTTTCTCTTTGATAATTTCTAGAACGAAATATTTCTTAATCCTGGATTATTTTATTTCTCATCATCCATTTTCAGTAAATGATTATTTTTTCAATGATTAAGAAATTTTGTAACTTTAAATGCAACAGTTTCTATTCAGTCCTTTGCACATTTCTCGATATCTCATTGTATTGTTGGACTTCAATCTTATTTATGTACTAGCTATCTTATCTTATCTTATACAGACGTTATCGAGGTAACTGGACAGCCCGATACGTTTGAAGTGGGTGGGAGGCGGCCGATGCTTTCCACATTCCTAATTCAGTGGTCGAAATCAATCTGACGGTCGTCAATGTAAAGAAATCAGTTCTTATCTTCGTATGACATTATTACAATGGCAGGGTCCAAATGCTTTATGATGATTGCATGACACTTTGGTTTCTTGACGAAGATCTATTGCAATAACAAGCGCTATACATTTGTTGTCTATTTTGATTCGACGCTGATAGTTTGCCGGAAAAGGGCCCTAACTTTGATCACATTTAACTACGATTTTTATTCTTTTTTTTATTATTTCTATTTTCACATTTTTTATGTGATGGGTTTGCATATTTTTAGAAGGGATTATATATATATATATATAAATATATATAATGTATAAACTCTCTTATAAGAGTTAACCATGTACTTTCTAGAACTTTTGATAGTTGTGACATTGGCTAAAACATGTCAGTTAATGCAGATATAAAAAAAAAATGGACATTTCTTATCAAAGACTTATTCGTGACTCACATTACAACGTACAAAGAGAAAGGTACATAGAAATCGCCTCTATCATTTCCATTCTGGCTTCAAAGTCTTTAAGCAGAGAGATCAGATGCACGATTCAATCAGATAATGCGGCTTACACTGGCACTGTTGGATCGGCGTGAACAAAGCATACGTTTTAGAATAACCCTCCCCTGAAATGTTTATCTCTTAGGACACAATGGTGACTGATGTTGGCTTTGTTTCTAAGTATTCTTTGTTTTCTTGTATGCTTTGTTTCTTTGTTTTGCATTGTTTGCCCCTAAACATAACAAAACTTGTTCAGATTTTTTCTCGGTAAATTTTTTTCTTCTTTTAAATATATAATATGAAGGTCAGATAATCGGACTGCATCCCCCTCTGTCAGACAGGAGCAAACAGCCATTCATAACGGTGTCAAGATAGGGTAATCCATTTTTGGTTCCTACGGAGTCTCTTGTTTCCCCGCTGATTATCGTCCCTTAATACCACATGATGGAACGATTCCGTAAAGGGAAATAATCAAAATAATGCTGATATTTCGATAAGACTTCTGCCTGAGGTGGAAATCAAACTTTCAAAAGAGTCTCAGTTTTGTTTGTGAAGGGCTTTGAAATAAACAACATGCCACTCATATTTGATATCTTATTTACTGTGACACTGGGTTGTCTTATTTAATGTGAAAGTTATAATTAGTTTTAGATTGTACATTCTAGATAACCTAAGATAATACATAATAATACATGTATATAATGCATATATCGGAGATAATCAGGATGGTCATGGCCTCCGAAACAGTAACAAAATCCACCCTCATTGTTGCCAACTAAAGGAAAAAAAGAAAAGGCTGAAAATGTTTAGTGTTTACTTTTTCTTTATTAATGCACTAGCCTATAAATCTAGAACACTCATTCATATCTGGGTGTTTTTATAAACCCGGGGTATTTTAAAATTTAATTCATAATGTTTAAAAAACACACAAATTAGATTCTGTGGTGCTAAAAAGGGCACACAAATTATCTAATAGTTTTTAAAAGACATAGCTTGTCGACACTTCCTTTAGTTTGTACACCGGATACACCAAAAAGCTTGCTATTTATAGTTTTTCCGCCATGTATGAAAATCCCCATGTGTCCATATGTATATCTCTATACATTAATACTGTTAGGCGCTTCCATACTGTCAAACGGAGATAACACTCAAATAACGAAATCCAATAACACAGGCGACAGGCCAACAATAGAAGTTAGTCGACACTGATAGCCAATGTCGAACAAGTAGTTTAATAATAATGAAGGAAATCGTCGAATGTCATCAAGCTCAATCTCTACATTCATAAAACCTGCTTGTTTCTAAAGCCTTTAGAAGTATTCTAGTTACATTTCGGTAATCCTCCTCAAACCTTAGTCTTGTTTTTACTAGTGGCGACATTGTCTCTAAGTCAAAACTTTCCCTTACCAAAACAAAAATTCTACGAAACAAATAAGTAATTCCTAATCGTGCCATAACAATAAATGGTCACATGATAGTGTCACACAGCATGCATGTAAGAATAAAAAAGCAAAAGACAAATGACATTCTAAAATATCGCTAGATACTCCGAATGTGTTCCACATCTACATCACTATGTACTAGTTAAAATGTATCGCTTGTATCAAGAGTCTGTGTAGAAAACAATACATGGAGTTTCTTGATCTAAAATTGTGATATACTGGAAAAAAAATATAAAAAAATAAGCGAGTAGAGATTTATGCAATAAGTCTCAAGACATGGAACTCTATACGCCGTCTCTCGCACACTCACTTCTGGTCTGTGAATTCTATATCGCATTTCTCTTCCCACCATTTTCACACCGCCCCCCCCCCGCCCGCTTTAAAACGCAACCCTTCCAAAAACATACTTTTTGTTAGTGCATTCCATTACCAGTACCCTTATCCCCCCTCCCCCAAAGAGACACACATATTACGCCATAGAAAATAATCATCTCTTAGTTTTCTTCGACTTTTCAACTTTTTATCGAAATATTTAATCAATCAATTTTTCTAAACAAGTGTTAAAAATCCTCTTAACTGTACAGGGAAAGAGATTATAAATTCTGTTTCAACTTGTATGTTGATCAAGTTATTCAAATTAAATTCTGCTTATAACGCTATTTACAAATATTTTTTTTTAAAAAGGTAAATGCGCGATTAGGGACTTGAACCATTGACCATAAATAGTGAAATGCTTAAAAACGGAAGTGTAATCTTGTCCGTTTTAATATGTTGGTTTTAAAACACGTAGAGTCGAAATTGCGATTAAAATTGATAAATTGAACCCCTGCTGTTTCAATCATGAAAATATCTTAGTTGTCGTAGACCAAAGGGTGAGGACAGGTTATTGCTTCCTACTTTTTTCTTCCACGGCAAGTTGTAGAATTAGTGAGAAGTGAGTGAGGGCTTTTAGAAATATATAAAAGACTAGCATTACCCACCGGCTACACCCGTTGATTGGGAACTAGGCGATATTTTGCCATGAACCACCCGTCCTTTTTATAACTTGGACCTGCCCGTCAAGCTCTCCACCTTACTAAATAGTCCTCCTGACTCTATCTGACTATGCTTCTGCTTTTCAGCTGTTTTGAAATATTTGATAGGCTCTAGGATATGTTTTGCGCTTTTTACATCCTGCTCCGCCCATTAAAAACGTAATTTTATAATCTGTTACATCTCATTTTTTCCCCTACGTTTAACCCGTGAATTTGATTACCGGTATCATCCCCCCCTACATACAATCTCTGAGTATTCATCTTTTCAACTCTTTATCAAAATATTTCAAAAGCTCTTTGATGCTTTTCTGAATGAACTTTTAAAAATATTGCATTCTGTCTATCGAACACTTTCATAACATTTTGGCCCAAATTTCAGTCAATATCGGCTTCATTTGACCAAACACATAAAATAGATTATACAATGTCTACAAAAGCAAATTTCGCACGAATAAAAGGGTGACAGAGTGCTTTAAAACGGAACAAAGTTTATTCTAGTCCTTTTTGGTATGATGGCTTTAAAAACCATATTTGATCTAAATTGCGTTTTTTTTTCGTCCAAGTGGGAGGAGTAGTGATATGTCAGTGCATGGATCAACCAGGGCCATTACGAATATAATACACATTTCCCCAAAAGCCAAAGTTCTTTACATAAAAAAACAATGAACTATATATTCATATTCACGTACTCGACTTTTAGTTCTCGATACATCTGCGTCACGATCATGTATTCAAAGAAAAAAGTTAATGTAGAAGACTATTGACTGCTGTATGGTTACAAAGAATGGTATTAAACGAAGTCATCTCGTCCCCGTGTAGACTAGAGATTCTCAGTTAGGGTTACAGGCACTCACTTCAGCGTGCCGCTTCATGATAACTCCCTAGAAAATTCCATACAGCAAATGGCTTTCTTGAACTAACGGTCAGTGTGAGTTTTCTTAAAAGGAATGAAATAAAAAGGGTTTATTTAAAAAAAAAAAAAGTCAATACAAGATGTATCGATGTATGTACCTATAGGGCAAACATTTGAGAAACATTGTAGAATAGATGACCGGAACTAACCTAATGCAAGAAGTGCTGAAACGAAAATGTCACAAAAAGGGTGTGGGCGATACAAATGAGACAACACTCTACCCGTATAAAGCTGGTCAACCTAAACTGTTCCGCTAAATCTGTGTTAGGGGGTCATTTTTTCCCCAAAAGATATTTGTAAGAGATTTATAGAGAGTGACGTCAACAATAGTTTTGTTCTTTTTTCCTCATCCTAAATCTTTTTTTTCCTCCTATTAGCTTGCAAACTCTTCGTGGGTTCAAAATGGTGGGTGAACACAGGACGGGTAGTTTGAAAATGGCTCTAACGATTTTCTTACAAAATGTGACAGTTGATGTATATCTTTGGGAACAAAGAACTAGCTAAGAGTTTATGTCGGAGAAATAACGAGGCGCATGCTTAAAAACAAAAACAAAATGGGGGGAAGGGGGGTCCAGAGAACAAAAAAAAAATAATAACGAGAGAAAGAGAGAGAGAAAGAAAGAGTAGGCCGTTAAATTTTCATTATAACAGATTCACTTATTCACGGGCTGATAAAGTATGTTAGGTTGATCGTTAAAATGGGGTCCGTTTATTGAAATAAATAAAAAATAAAGGGAATAGTCCTGCCGTAATAAACAAGATAAAGCCTGGAGACAAATCAAAAGGGGGGGGGGGTAGCCGGTGTGTACTGCTAGTCTAAGTGGAGAAATAGAGAGCAAGTCTAGGAATGTATCAGCTGTTGAAAGTCTTCCTAATGTTCTGGGTAACATTTGGATTGAAATATTAATGATCGTTTTCAAAATATTTAATAATTTTCTAAAATCTTGACAATTGAGTCACTCGGACAATGGGAGATGAATAAACCTTCACATTGGAAGTAGAAGATGAGCACTATCTCATTTTCCCTGCTTATAATGACGAGAACAATGTTTCTCTGTGTAGCCAAGAGTGAGTACATTCGAATCTTCTTTGTAGAAGTAGCCACGAAAAGCCTACTGCTTTAACAGCATGAATAGTTGACATGGAAAACTTACGCTATAGAAACTCTCATTGAGTGGCTTAAATTGTTTTTCCCACCAGACTTTTAGTTTGGAAATACCAAACTAATGAATCGTTTCTCGATTTTATCCATCTCTTAAATTTGACATTGTGCTTGCGTTTAAGTACCATTACAATCACTTACAAACAATTAATGGCTGTTTTTTTGTCCCACCTGCGTCTGAAATGTATTAAAACATTTTTTTTTCTTTTAGAATGCTTGGTTCTAGTAGCAACTGTTTAGCTTGTGAACACAATGTTGACTTACGTAGAGAGTCTTTTGGGAATGGACAAGAACACAAACACCGGAGGGGAGATGTGAATCAATTTAGCCTCAATGGAAGTAAGAGATCGATGGAACAATAGAATGAGTTGAATTGTTCCAGGGATGACCACGCTGTCTTTAAGCATTTTATCGCTTTTTAGAAAACTTAAAACAAAATACATTAAGCATAAATACATAGAGCGTCGCAGAACATAGAAATTGAGCAACCAAATGGAGATTTGTTTTACACTTTTGTCTTCAAACATACATACATTAGAAGTACTGTAAGTTCAAAAGTCACATCACTAATGCTTTTCTATACTCAAAGATCAACAGAGCGTACATAGCAATGTTCGTACTTGATAATTTTCAGGATCCATTTGAGACTAAAATAAAATCTTAAGATCTCTATAACTGACTCCTAAAATCTGTCTTAGCCATCTTTGTTGAGCCACATTTAGTGTTTTTCAATTTTGGCAGATGACTATTCAACGCACTTTATTAATGGAGCTCCGCCACAGGTAGAAAAGTGTAAACTCTCTTAAATACGCTCTTTGAATTAGGTGACTGTAGTTTGCTTTAGATTTTGTTTCGAAAAGGAAAGTTTGATCGTCAAAATCATCTGTTGGGGGTTTTAAACTTAAAAATCTCAGGAGTTGTTTTTTTCTTTTTTTTTTTTAATTCGAAACCCCATTTAGTTACGGTCATAGAATTTGGTAACTGTAGTTTGCTTTAGAATAATATATGAAGATAGAGGTTTTCCACCTCAAAACGCTCTGTAAGGGGATTTTAAGCTCAAAACCATCTGGAGGGGTTTTAAACTTTAAAAAAAAAATCATCTGTAGGAGAGGTGTTTAAACTCAAAATCCCCAATTGGCTTGGCTACTCTCAAATAATTTAAGTGTGTAATTTGCTTTTTTTATATTGAAGAGGTATTTTTTAGCATCAAACCCCTCTGAAGGGGGGTTTAAAGTCAAAAACCCTTTTGGCAACGCTAATAGCATTTTGAGTGCGTAATTTGCTTTTTTTTTACATTGAAGATATATTTTTTAGCTTCAAACTCCACTGGACGGGAGTTAAAAATCAAAACCCCTTTGATTACACTCATAGAATTTAGAGTGTATAATTTGCTTTGTTTTTAATATTAAAGAGTTTTTTTTTACCTTCAAACCCCGCTGAAAGTGGACTATACAGTTAAAACTGAGTCAAAACCCATTTAGCTACGCTCATAGAATTTGAAGTGTGTAATTTGCTTTTTTTTATATTGAAGAGGGGGTTTAACCTAAATTTTAGAGGGGTTTTAAAATCAATTACTTCCTCAACTGTGCTCTTGGAATTTGGTGATTGTCGTTTGCATTTTTTTTTGTTTTGTTTTATAGAAGAGAGGGATTTAACTGCCAAAACCCATGGTAGGGGATTTAAACTCAAAACCCCCTGGTAGCGGGTTTTAAACTAAAAATCCCTTGACTATGCTGGGGCAAGTGATGGTTTAGTATTAAAATCTCACCTAAAACAAGCAAAATCAAAGCAAAAAATCAGTCCCTAAATTCCGATCCCCCCTGCAACTTAAAACTTAAACAACTTGTTTCTGTCTCGTTGAAATTCGGATTTATTTGTCTCTTTTGTGGACGCCCCCTTCTTGTGGTGCACCCTGTAGCCCCACCTGCTCTCCCTTAAATCCATTTGACCTTTGAAACTGATTCCGTTAAAAGTATCTTTTTCTTATTAGGTGTGCTGAAAGCAGTGGCCAGAGACCTGTTTCACCAATCAGTGGAGATGAGCATCATAGAACAGAACCGAGAAGACATTGGCTGCAACCAATCTCAGGAGCATACAGCTTTCAGGTTGACTCTGCAAGTTTCCAAATATTTTTTTTTAAACTGCACATTCAAAGCTTTGAATGAAATCTGAGAAATAAACATCTTGCATTTTTGTTCACACAATTTTCTTTTAAACAAAACATATAGCAATGAAACTGCATGCTACCAACTGCTATGTGCAGGAAGGGGCTCTTGGAGGATCAACACAAGCGTTACAAAGACACCCTTAAGAGCTCCCTCGAGGCATGTGAGTTTGACATTCACGACTGGCTAACGCTAGCTTTGATCCGTCCTCGTGGCGTGAAGCCATGAGTGTCGGAGTTTCAAGATATGAGGCAAGGAGATCAGCAAAAAAACAAACAAACGCACTATTAGAAAAAGAAAAAAAGTTGCGAATAAAAGAAGGCATATCTGAAACAGATCAGACCTATGTAACCCATGCCATGTACAGATCAGACCTACCCATGCCATGTACATATCAGACCTACCCATGCCATGTACAGATCAGACCTACCCATGCCATGTACATATCAGACCTACCCATGCCATGTACAGATCAGACCTACCCATGCCATGTACATATCAGACCTACCCATGCCATGTACAGATCAGACCTACCCATGCCATGTACATATCAGACCTACCCATGCCATGTACAGATCAGACCTACCCATGCCATGTACAGATCAGACCTACCCATGCCATGTACATATCAGACCTACCCATGCCATGTACAGATCAGACCTACCCATGCCATGTACATATCAGACCTACCCATGCCATGTACAGATCAGACCTACCCATGCCATGTACATATCAGACCTACCCATGCCATGTACAGATCAGACCTACCCATGCCATGTACATATCAGACCTACCCATGCCATGTACAGATCAGACCTACCCATGGCATGTACAGATCAGACCTACCCATGCCATGTACAGATCAGACCTACCCATGCCATGTACAGATCAGACCTACTCATGGCATGTACAGATCAGACCTACCCATGCCATGTACAGATCAGACCTACCCATGCCATGTACAGATCAGACCTACTCATGGCATGTACAGATCAGACCTACCCATGCCATGTACAGATCAGACCTACCCATGCCATGTACATATCAGACCTACCCATGCCATGTACAGATCAGACCTACCCATACCATGTACAGATCAGACCTACCCATGGCATGTACATATCAGACCTACCCATGCCATGTACAGATCAGACCTACCCATACCATGTACAGATCAGACCTACTCATGGCATGTACAGATCAGACCTACCCATGCCATGTACAGATCAGACCTACCCATGCCATGTACAGATCAGACCTACTCATGGCATGTACAGATCAGACCTACCCATGGCATGTACAGATCAGACCTACCCATGCCATGTACAGATCAGACCTACCCATGCCATGTACAGATCAGACCTACTCATGGCATGTACAGATCAGACCTACCCATGCCATGTACAGATCAGACCTACCCATGCCATGTACAGATCAGACCTACTCATGGCATGTACAGATCAGACCTACCCATGGCATGTACATATCAGACCTACCCATGCCATGTACAGATCAGACCTACCCATGCCATGTACAGATCAGACCTACCCATGGCATGTACAGATCAGACCTACCCATGCCATGTACAGATCAGACCTACCCATGCCATGTACAGATCAGACCTACCCATGGCATGTACAGATCAGACCTACCCATGCCATGTACAGATCAGACCTACCCATGCCATGTACAGATCAGACCTACCCATGCCATGTACAGATCAGACCTACCCATGCCATGTACAGATCAGACCTACCCATGCCATGTACAGATCAGACCTACCCATGCCATGTACAGATCAGACCTACCCATGCCATGTACAGATCAGACCTACCCATGCCATGTACAGATCAGACCTACCCATGCTATGTACAGATCAGACCTACCCATGCCATGTACAGATCAGACCTACTCATGGCATGTACAGATCAGACCTACCCATGCCATGTACAGATCAGACCTACCCATGCCATGTACAGATCAGACCTACCCATGCCATGTACAGATCAGACCTACCCATGCTATGTACAGATCAGACCTACCCATGCTATGTACAGATCAGACCTACCCATGCCATGTACAGATCAGACCTACCCATGCTATGTACAGATCAGACCTACCCATGCCATGTACAGATCAGACCTACCCATGCCATGTACAGATCAGACCTACCCATGCCATGTACAGATCAGACCTACCCATGCCATGTACAGATCAGACCTACCCATGCTATGTACAGATCAGACCTACCCATGCCATGTACAGATCAGACCTACTCATGGCATGTACAGATCAGACCTACCCATGCCATGTACAGATCAGACCTACCCATGCCATGTACAGATCAGACCTACCAATGCCATGTACAGATCAGACCTACCCATGCCATGTACAGATCAGACCTACCCATGCTATGTACAGATCAGACCTACCCATGCCATGTACAGATCAGACCTACCCATGCTATGTACAGATCAGACCTACCCATGCCATGTACAGATCAGACCTACCCATGGCATGTACATATCAGACCTACCCATGCCATGTACAGATCAGACCTACCCATGCTATGTACAGATCAGACCTACCCATGCCATGTACAGATCAGACCTACCCATGCTATGTACAGATCAGACCTACCCATGCCAGGTACAGATCAGACCTACCCATGCAATGTATGTCGCCGCCATACTGCCCATACTCGAGTTAACAGGAAATGGGAAATGAACTTTGTCTAGGAAGAAGGAGCTATGTATAGCTGTACAAAGATACAGCTATTGTGTCTCAGTTTATGTTTATGTAATACAAAACCTCTGGGATCTATATTTATGTTTCTTACTTAAAATGATTGATACGAACCTGTTTATGAAAAATCTGCCAACATTAAAAGTACAGGTATACGTTTTACTTTTGGCCAGATCCGTGGATTAGTTTTAACATCTCAGACCAGTCTTGAGAATATGGCTAACGAGATTGAAACAAACTTCAGTGGGACAGTAATAAATTAGTAATGTTCAATAGTACATTGGTTGTTTTTTGTTGCTTTGATTATACTTTTTTTTAAACTATTTTCTTAGTTTTTTTATACACACAAACACATAACATTTTTTCTTATAGCAAAATGGTTTTCATTCTTATAGTGTTAGGTTAAGGGTCATTATTAGGGTTATAAGTCATTAGAAAGATAAATATTATTGTTTATTTTTTTAAAATATTATTTGAACATAAAGAAGGAATTCAGTTTTTACAAGTTTGAACTGCAAGACTATTCATCATTTACTTGTGTGTAAAGATTATTTGAACATAGGCCTACTAACTTGAAATTATGTTCCAAATATTATAATGCCTTATATTAACATCTAATTTCTACACATGTAAAATGGATCAATGTTTGTTTCTTAGTTATACAATAATAACAAGCTATGGTATTTAGTTAAAATAATCTCTCTATTTTGATTGTTAATATATTCTTAAAGATTAAATAACAGATTAAATATCTAAATTTTGTATTATTCAATGTTGTATAGTCTATGCTCTAAAACAGAATGGGGATTGAGAAATAGTCAATTGATCAGTGCGTTTATTAAGTGTTAAATGTCGACAGGGTACAGCTGAGACTCGGTGATGGATCATCGTCGACCTGCAGCGAACGCTTGTCTCCAGACGGCTCTAGCTGTGACGGCCGAGAACTGGTCGAGTTCAACCCAGACACTGTCCTGCTGAGGGCGTCCAATTTCTGTTCAGCTTTTCCTTATCATATCATTTTTGACAGGGATCTCAGGATAAGGTATTTCAAATCAATGTGTGTCTGTGTTTGTTTGGCTGGGTGTATTGGATTTCTATTTAGGGACCTGGCCAGTCAATTTCTTGTTAATTTACAATGTATGATAAATAGCAAACATTGATTTTTTTTAAAATGTATATTTTTTATGTCAACTAACATTTTTTGATGAAGTCCTAATAGAACGGTCGTAGGCGTTGTAGTTTTAGATTTGACACAGAGAGTGTAATTTTAACACGCTTATATCCCCTTTGATTTTTATTTTGATTAGTAAGATTTGGTTGACATGCTAGAAGCAAAATACATACATATATAGTAACATTGCAATTAAAAAAAGCGATAAGGTGAAATGTGGAGACGTTATAAGAAATCTAAAGAAAAAAATGTGTAAGAAACTAAAAGAGGAATATTGGAAGAGACTTTGAAAGAGTAGACGTACTAAACGACCTAGACAACTACTGATTAAAATGAAGAAAAATATTTAAAAATTCTTTTTTTCATAAAAAAAAAAAAACAAAGCTTATCTAAAGGGGGAGAACTCCGCCCCAATTTATCTATAATGTACAATTTATTTCCCTTATTCGATATCAAACAAAAAAATTAATTACCAATAATTAATGACTAATTGGTTGTTTTTTTAATTGATTCATGTTTACAATAAATACTTGTTTAAAGTTTCAACTTCATCGGAGAATGTGTTAGGTAGAAATAGAGTTAATAATTTTTAAGCTGACTAAACCCAACAAATTTAGCCGTATCTGTGAATACTGAAGAATTATTTTCCCTTGTTTGTATCAAACAAAATAATCAATCACCTATAATTAATTGACTATTTTTTTACTTTTTTTTAATGATACATGTCTTGTCAATGATACACATGTCTTGTCAATGATACACATGTCTTGTCAATGATACACATGTCTTGTCAATGATACACATGTCTTGTCAATGATACATGTCTTGTCAATGATACATGTCTTGTCAATGATACACATGTCTTGTCAATGATACATGTCTTGTCAATGATACACATGTCTTGTCAATGATACATGTCTTGTCAATGATACATGTCTTGTCAATGATACATGTCTTGTCAATGATACACATGTCTTGTCAATGATACACATGTCTTGTCAATGATACATGTCTTGTCAATGATACATGTCTTGTCAATGATACATGTCTTGTCAATGATACACATGTCTTGTCAATGATACATGTCTTGTCAATGATACACATGTCTTGTCAATGATACATGTCTTGTCAATGATACACATGTCTTGTCAATGATACATGTCTTGTCAATGATACACATGTCTTGTCAATGATACATGTCTTGTCAATGATATATGTCTTGTCAATGATACACATGTCTTGTCAATGATACATGTCTTGTCAATGATACATGTCTTGTCAATGATACATGTCTTGTCAATGATACACATGTCTTGTCAATGATACATGTCTTGTCAATGATACATGTCTTGTCAATGATACATGTCTTGTCAATGATACACATGTCTTGTCAATGATACATGTCTTGTCAATGATACATGTCTTGTCAATGATACACATGTCTTGTCAATGATACATGTCTTGTCAATGATACATGTCTTGTCAATGCCAATAAATAATTGTGTGAATTGTTTCAACTTGATCCGAAAATGGGTGTGGGAAAAAAATATGTGTACATCTTTTTACCAGACAGACAGAAAGACAGACAGACAGACAGAGTGTGTTTATATAAGCTTTGTAATTAGTTTTCGCTACAATTCAAACAGCTTAGAAATGCGATTTTAAACTGCAAAAAATGGCTCTAAAATGTATCTGAAATCTTTTCAAATACATAAATTATATCAATGCTTAGGATATCTCGTACAGTGGATACACCAAGAGTTATTGGCCAATTCTATTTATCAATCATATATCTAATGGTGAATATTCAGAAAGATGAATATATCATTCAATTTTCTTTACTGTTGATCAGATCCAGATGAAGCGGGTGAAATAGCCATAGGTACCTCATGAACCAATCTTTTCATCTTGACTATTTTTCCATGTATTAGAAAGTGTCTAAGAATCGTATGAGCCTACAGTGTCTCGGTGAACACTTTCAAATACTCTTTGAAAGCTTACAGAAGCAATGCATACTCCCACCCTTACAAGGGCTGACAGCAGTCAGTCTTTAGTATACAATTATGTTTCGTTTCTTATCTACCTGTAAAGTAATAAAAGCTCAACTGTTTCTGTTCTAATACCGGCACCTCAAATAGAGGAACATTATTCTTTCAAAGATTTATTATGTAATCAAGAGAGAGGAAGAATCTTATAATACCGGGACTATTTCTTAAATAGAGGAACATTATTCTTTCAAAGATTTATTATGTAATCAAGAGAGAGGAAGAATCTGTTATAATACCGGGAATATTTCTCAAATAGAGGAACATTATTCTTTCAAAGATTTATTATGTAATCAAGAGAGAGGAAGAATCTGTTATAATACCGGGACTATTTCTCAAATTGCTGCCTTTACTTAATTAGATCATCACCAAAACTGGAGTCTTGCTCAACTCTCTCTTTCAATGCTAACATTAAATTGTGTACACGTTTTATTAAAGTAAATGTAATTCCATTCCATTGCTAAGGTCATCAACATTCGACATTTCTTTTGAAAGACTAAAAAAATAAGTTCATTTTTTTGCTCAGGTTTTAAAACCAGACATTATCCACTGCAGTAAGATTAATGTTGTAGCTATACAAAGCCAGTGTTTGGACAAAGTATTTCTGTGCTATGATTAGGTGGTCACTGAAGGCCAAGACTGTGAAGCTCTTCTGTTTGATCTGCCCCGTCACTTAGTCCTACAGCAACCTTGACCTAATTAAATATATGTCATTGATAAATCTGACCTCTTATCTTCTCTTATCTTATATAATACCGACGTTACTTCAAAAAAGAAGATGATTATGTCCTACGCGTCATGCATTTAGTCATGCATGTTAACCAATGACTTAAACTCTGCGTAGGGCGTAATCATCTTCTTTTTTTGAAGTAACGTCTGTATTATATAAGATAAGAAGAAGACCTACTTACATAAATTAATGTGATGCATGAAGTTTATCCAAAACCATCTTCTGAATATCTGGCTGCATAGATGAAACACCAAGTGGGAGCACTGAATCTAGATGTTCATCCGTCAGGCGATTACGTCACATGGTTATTGCCCATTACATCACTGAAAAAGTTTGTTCACACAAATCAGTGGCTTGTAAACATTGTGATTTTCATAACGCTTGTTTTTTTTAAATTTGGAAAAGTTTCTGCAGGTAACACGAAGTAGAAGTCAATAGTCTGCATCACTTGAAATTTGTCAAGAAGGAATGTTTGGCTTTGTAAGTCAATCAGTTTCAGTTACAGATCTGCCGGTTCACTTGACACATCGGCAGCAAACGGATTTTCAAAAAAGACGGATTTCATTACTTAAATTATGAAAATCTACACATCTTTCACTGAAATTATTCATCAAGAGCCTCAGAAGTTGGATCATTCTTTCTTTTGGGAAAGACATATTTAGCTGCTTATCATTTTGTAGAGTGGTACAGGTTGGAAAGTGGACAAGATGCACCTTTTACGCCTGTTGAATGAAGAGTTGCAATTTAGTTTGGAAAGCACATATGTCTGCATACACATGCGAAATCAATTGGTCTTTCCCTTGTAGTTTGGTGTTGAGCTCATTGAGATGTGATGTCGCATAAAATAGCCAAATCCCACTACCATGATGGGTCGTTCAGTTGTGTCACTTGTTTTCATTTTTCCGTCATAAATATTTCTATTTCGTGTCTCAAATCCAAAAAACTTTTTAACACCTGTCCTCGCCCCCCCCCCCCTCACCCGCACTTGACTGTGCAATAGAACGTCTTCATGTTTTCTCTCTATTTCTGTCTTTAAATCTTTGAAAGTTCTGTGATTGAACGCTTTTGTGATTTGGTGAAATGTATAGTGTTAAACACAATCATCATCACATGGTCCAGAGTCAAAACCTTTCCACAGAGATTTTGTTGGTGAATGATGCAGTGCAGGGGTTCAGTTCCATTTGACTCAACCACTTTTTAAATAACTCTTGCTGTCAGTCCGCTGTGACATCCAACCATATTTCTAGCGCCATCAGTAGTCACTGCAACTAATGTATTCCATGGAAAAGCTAGGTCCTCTATGATGGTTGACACTTCTTTGAACAGGTCTTCTCCAGTTGTAGTTGCATGCTCCTCATAGCTGCTAACTCCTTTGTTATATCAAAATTGCTGTTTCTATTGCAAATAAATACCAAGAGTTGCGCGGTATCAGTTATGTCTGTGGACTCGTCAGCGGCAATAGAAAACATTTCGAATTCTGCTGCTCTGTCTTTTAATTGTGTGTTTGTATTTGTCATGCGAGAAAGGCTGACAGCTTCTACTGCATTCTTCTTTTCATGACACATTTCTTCCATCACTGCTAGCAAGCACATTTTTACACATTTACCATCGGAAAAAAAGCTTCATTGCTCTACTTAAGATGTGAGCAACTCTGTAGCTGGCCCTTACCGCCGACTCATTTTCTTGTCTCTTTTTGTGAAACATTCTCGTCAAACCAAGAATGTCACCATATGTGTTTATGCGTTTTGTTCTTTAAAAACAGCCACACTTTCTTTACAATTCAAACATGTTGGCTTACTATCATATTCCACACAAAGGTAAAGATCTGTCCACTTTTCTTGAAAGTTTCTATATTCAGAGTCCACTTTTCGTTTCTTAGGCTCTGCCATTTCATTAAATCACAAACATTTAACAATGCGGCACTAATCGCTTTGATATCAAAAGAAAACGACCCAAAATTGTGCATCAATGATGCTCTCTGTTTCACACACAAGGTTTCAATGACACGGCTAGCTCAAGACAGAAGCGGAATTTTCCAAAAAATTAAAAATATCTGTCAACTCTTATCGTCATTGAAAAAAAAATACACTTGTGTTCTTAGAATATAAAAATATATTAACTATAAATATTAGAATACCAAACATAAAAATGGAATTCTTCAAGGAAGAGTGAGAATATTTTTTCAACATTCTAATTTGTTTAAATTTTTTTTTTACATTTTGTTCCAATGTTTTGGATAGAAGCGCGTCACGGGTCGCATCTGGCCCGCGGGCCGTATTTTGGGCATAGCTGCATTAGGGTATCTATTTCCTTCTGTCTTTCTGTCTCTCTCTATTCCGTTGTAAATGTGTAGGCCTATTTGTTATTATTTAACAAAAGTGCCTATGTGGTTTGTAGCAAATAGAGTTCACAGTTAAGTAATAGAAATGAAACTGGTTTGGAAAAAGAGTTCTTGTTAGTCCTGTAACCACACAAGGAAATTGGGGGGCAACATGGATGTGAACCTCTTTAATTAACTGCGAACTCAATGGAGGAGGGGAGTCTCAATTGGTTTAACATGGTCACAGGCTAGATGGAAATCAATGTTCGTGTCTAGATAGGAACCGAAAAGACTCAGACACACTCAGACATATTGGAATCACTTACGATGGTGAGAAGCCGACTACTTAAAGCAGACACACAGACGCACAAAGAAATGTGTCTCTATGACATATAAGTCTATTTTATACGGGGCTAGCACGTAATCAACTAAAGCTACTTAAAGAACACAAGAGAATCACTTTGTGATGTCGCCGAGAAAATGTTTTTAAATTATATAGCATTGTGTTTAATTAACTATTGAAATCAGTAATTGAGACTCTCCCCGTCCAAACATTCCGCTGTTAAGTAAAGAGATTGACATCCCACGTAGGATGAGGGGGGGATGTCAAATATAATGCTAGAATGTTAAAAAAATATTTGAAGTTAAAACATCTCTTATCTGTTCTGTCTTTTAACTTTCATCGTAGGGGGCGCTGTGACAGTTCGCGTAACCAAATCCTTCCACTCTTTCCAGTCAGCAGGTGTTCTTAGCCGGATAGAAAGGGACAGGCCCGTCCATTCTCTAACAATGTCCAACCAGCTTTTATATGGATGAACATTTCTTTTATGCTCTCCCACACACCCACAGACACATACAGAGACTTACACAGACACTCCCCCCCACACACATATATATAATATGGGGGGGGGGTAAAATTTAAATTTAAATTTGAAAATATGCTTTCTAATATTTAAGCTTTTCTTTTTCTTGCTGTTTTCAAGACTGCTTATTACGAGACAGCTCTAGCTTTCATTGACTAAATTACAAAGAATTTCTTTTCTCTGACTTGAAAAATTGATAACATTGATATTGGGTGTCTGCAATGTTTTCATGTTCTCAAAACTTATTCATTTTATGACTAAATATACTGAGACTGTCGAAAACCTTTTAGTTCACGTTATTGAACTTATTTACATCAACCACATAATATCATAAGTTTAAACCTAGAACCAGTAATATAAGTTTAAAATTAGAACCAGTAATATAAGTTTAAACCTAGAACCAGTAACATAAATTTAAACCTAGAGCGATACCATGTTACAACAAACGTTAATTTAATCATGCTAATTAGGATCTATTGTGAAGAGATCTATTGGGAGTGTTCACGTTCAACTAGACAATGTCACGGAGGTTAAATTGAACTTCACCGTGTGGCCAAGCCAATACAAAACAAAAGTGAGCTAAAAACAGAAGAGTTTAGAAAATGTGATTCTTATGTTTAGGATTATTATTTAAGATTTAAAAATAAAAGACCATCAATATTTCCTTTTATCTGTTCACTGGATTCTCCAAAAATCAAGTTATTGATAATTTTTACCAGTGGCATAGCTAGGAACTTGCAATCATTTGGGGGGCCCGGTGATTAGAACTCTTTAGGGGCCCCTGCATATTTAATGTAAAAAAAAATTTCGAACACTCATTTGGGGGCTCCCCTCAAGTGGAGGCCTGGAGGGATTTTCAAATCTTCTCCCATCCGCCCACCATAGCTACGCCATTGATTTTTACTTCCATAGATGAAAATCTTAATTTTTCAAAAGAATCCTCACAATCATTTTAGCACATCAAGACCAACCACAATTTCAGACTAAATATGTTAGTAACACAGGTAAATTTGACGCAAACTAGACGTTTTTGTAATATGTTGTGCATAGAATATTATTGAGTAGTTAATTAGGAGTAATCTTGAACAAAATAGGCTTTCTATCCTTCTTTAATAGGTTATGTACAAACTTGCAAATAAAACCATATTTTCTTAAATATTTAATTTCTAAAACTTGAAGAACTTTCTGAAACATACATTTTCTGCTAAAGTGTCGGCAGCTCGTAAAGAGATGAAGGGAGACAAATCTGTAGTGTTTGTGAGCTATGAAGCACTAGACCGAACATCAGTTTACAATAGGCCTTATTTCAAGAGTTCATCTCAGGGAGCGCTAGAAATAAATAATTAATATAAAGTACCCCTTTTAGACCTTGCGATCTATAGGGCAGATGATGTGAAGGTCATCTTTTTTCTGTGGCCCATTTTTAACAATTGTGTCATGTGGCCAGCACAACGTCCAGCCGCCTTTACTTTTCCCCAACTATCTTCAGGTACCCATTAGAGTTAGGTGGACTCAGGGGCGCCCTTAAAATCCGGACATTTAAAATCCAAGTCTTCACCGGGATTCGAACCCACGACCATTCGGTTTGAAAACTAAGCACTTTACCACTCGACCACCACGCCATTAACCAGAAATATTGACCTAAAATATAAATCTGAAGTTCTACACAGACTTTGATAAAGTCAGCTAACTAGATTCTCTCTATATATATATAAACCTAAACAGTTCTTAAATTCCTAAGTTCATAAACAAATTTTGCAGATTTAACCATTAATTTTGTTTACAATAATTTATTGCCTGCAATTTGTTCCTATATTTAATACTTTCGACCTACATTCAAAAACAAGTAGATTTGTTTAAACCAATACATTTAGTTTTTATTAGCATTTGCATTATTAAACATGTGTATATAGTCGTTTTAAAAGCAAAAAAATCGAACAAAGTAAAATAATATCGGTTAGGGGAAACTGACCACAGGTCATTTTGAACATAAAAATTGATTTTATTGCTTGCAAGTGGAGGGGGAAGTAGCGATAAGTCAGTCGTTCACTTTTATATATCCAGGGAGTATCGAGCGGAAGAAATGGTGGCAAAATAATAATCTTCTATATTTATGGGAAAAAAATATTGACAACCGAAATGTTGACAAAACGTGGCACTATGTCTACAAAAGACTGTTTGAAGTGGATAGAACATATATGTTTAAAAAGGAAGATACACACAATGTTCCAAGGTCTACCGCATGTTGAAAGTGATTGATAGAATCAACTCAGCTTCTAATCTTGATTTAGTGTATCTCAAATACTATTGTAGACATTTTGTATAACCCTAGATCCAAACCTGACAAGAAGTGTTTTTAACTTGTAATAACTATTTTTAACATCCTTCGTGTATACAAACAGGTCTAAATAATGATTTAGATCTTTTCTACGATCTCCCCAAGTTAAATACAAGTTATTGATTGCTCGTTTTAATTAGTTTCCAGTTACTGGCAGAGGGTCACGATGTGATAATTAACATTGAGATGTAATGACATACAGCCAGGGGCGGACTGGGTATCAAAATCGGCCCGGGCATTACCATATAAACCGGCCCACAAATGGCAAGTCATATATTTTCGGTGTGGGGGGAGGATTTTAAACCCCCTACGCAATTTATATCTATCTATCTATATCTATATCTATCTATCTATCTATCTATCTATATCTATATATATATATATATATATATATATATATATATATATATATATATATATATATATATATATATACATATATATATATTAGTGTGTGTATATGTAATTAATTTTCATTACATTCTTATCTTTCATTCTTTTAAACGTTTTTTCTACTCTAGAATACTCTCTTCCTATAATTAGTAGAAAGGTAGTACACACTGCCAAAGGGCAGCTTGGGAGTCCGGGGGAGCGATGTAAGCATTATTTCCGTTATTTTAAGCTTTAAAAAATGCATGTTCTGAGGTATCTACTGTGCAATTAGCCTGCTACTCTTCCGCTAAAAAAATCAAAAAATAAATCTTATATTCAATGGAGTCCAGCGACTGGTAAAAAATGGTAAAATGCTTTAGTTTTGTATTGGAGGGGGGGGGGGGGGAGGGAAACCACAAAATCCCTTTTGGCTACGCTCAAGAAATTTGGTGACTGTAGTTTGCTTAAGTTGGCTGCACTGAGGAAGTAAGTAAAATTTCCCTTTCAGACAATGAGATCTGAGGCTAGTGATAGTTTGAACTCTTCCCCTTTCGTCTACGCCCATTTGTTTTATCATAGGTGTAAGCCTAATTCTATTCAAAACATATAAAGTTTGATAACGCATCGAAAACTTAATGTATGTTTTCGTAGGCTTATATAATGTATTCTATTTATACATGTATGTAGTCTGAAAACTATAAACAATACAATAGCAGCCTTAATGAGTTTCAAACTTTTTGGTATTACTTATAGATTACAGACATTTCTTTAAAAAAATAAAATAATTAGGTCCTACGCATTTCACGTGTCAATCTAGTCATGCATGTTGATCTGTGACTTTAAATATGCTAAATGATTGGTTTTCCTGGCTGACTCAGGCAACCCATTCCTTTAAAGTGGTATCACCACAAATACAAAACTAGGGGTCTATCGAGCCGTCATCCTCCCTACATTGCTCTATGCCTCAGAAACATGGATAGTGTACAGTTAACATGCAAAGAAACTGAATAGCTTCCACATGACATGTCTGTGAAAAATACTGAATGTGAAATGGCAAGACAAAATACCAGATACTGAAGTCCTTTGAAGAGCGGGTCTGCAAAGCATCCACACAATCCTGATGCAGTCCCAGCTGCGATGGGCAGGACACATATGCAGCATGACAGACCACCGCTTCCCTAAACGACTCTTGTATGGCCAACTAAGCGAAGGAAAGCGCTCGCAAGGTGGTCAAAGAAAGCGCTTCAGGGACACCCTGGGAGAGAGAGGCACATGAAAGAGCATCATGAAGTCGGCGCACATGTTGCTGAGGAAAAGAGAACAATGCTGGCAGAAGAAAAACGCCAGAGAAGAAAAGCAAGGCCAATGACACTAGCTCCAGCTGGAATAACCTGCCTAGTGTGCGGCCAAACATTCCGGGCTCACATAGGTCTTACCAGCCACACGAGGAGACATAAAGCCCCAGTGTAAAGCTCTCAGCCCCCTGGATGACAAAGTGGTCTTCATCGAACCACGATGGACGAACTATATATATATATATATATATATATATATATATATATATATATATATATATATATATATATATATTAGATAGATAGATAGATCTATATATATATTCCTTTACAAGAGAAAGCAGAACGGTTAGAGAGGCACTTCTAACTGTGAAAATCTCTTGCCAGTCTCGCTTCCTCCTAGTACATTCTCAAACACGCGATTTGTATATGAATATATTATTTAAAATATAAATGATTCAAAATCTCCTTTCATTAAATATCGGATGTGACAGCGCTATATTAATTATTTTAATTATTGTAATAATTTTCATTATTAATGACTTCATACTAAGCATAAGTTTGCCATTAATCATAATATCATAATTATACACATTGTATTTAGATCTAGATGTATGTTGTAATCAAATAATATTTTTTTGTAAGCCTTAGGCTTAAGTGGCTTAAGTATAGTATTTTTAGTTCTATGTTATTACAAATAAACAACAAGAAACTTACTTTTTCTTTTCAAATCGCAGAAACTAGAACTTTATACGGTTATACCCATATTGAGCTATGAATAAGTTAGGTGGTTTGCAATTTCTCGGCTGTTTGTATGTGTTTAAGTTAACTTCTAATAACGTTTTGTTAAAGAGCTAATTGTCTCCCCTTTTGCCGCGTTATATCAATCTCACTTATTCAAAGCCCTAACCCTAAAAAACTGGAGAGGACACTCCAGCTTCGCCTTAGGCGTCGGCCAAACACGGGAAGTGGCAGTCACCGGTTATAAGCTCAAATGCTCAATTGACGTAGAGCAGGGCGCCAGGGGCCACTTTCGTTGGTGGGAGGGATCCTAGGATTCCAATGGACAGCTACCGCCAGCCTCAAGCTGAGCAGCCCCCAGCCAATAAGGTGCTGTTCCGTCATGCCTGTCTTCCTCGTTTGGGTACACGAGGATAGGACAAAATCTGAAAAGCAGGCACAAAGCCAATGTACCAGTCGACATGAAGAAAAAAAAGGAGTTCCACTCTTAAACTGGGCACGTGGAATGTGCGTACTCTACAAACTGGACTTAATGAAAACCTACCAGACATAGAAGATGTCAGAAAATCTGCAATAATAAACGATGAACTGTCCAGGCTCAAAGTAGACATTGCCGCCCTTCAGGAAACTCGTTTAGCTGACTCTGGATCAATCAAAGAAAAAGACTACTCCTTCTTCTGGCAAGGCAAAGCCGAAAGTGAAGTAAGGGAACATGGCGTTGGTTTTGCAGTTAAGAACACACTGCTGAACACAGTAGAGCTGAAGTGCAACGGTTCAGAAAGACTCCTATCACTACGCCTTAACACATCTATTGGACATGTGACTTTGATATGTGCCTACGCTCCTACTCTGAGTTTCACACCAGAGGCCAAAGATATGTTTTATGACAACCTTTCGTCTGCTCTTAGCGAGATCCCAACCACGGAACAGGTTATCATCCTCGGCGACCTCAATGCACGCGTTAGATCTGACAACTCTGCATGGGACAGCTGTATTGGGCGTTTTGGTGTCGGAAAAGTAAATGAAAACGGACAAAGGCTCCTCGAGGTTTGCTCACTACACTCCCTCTGCGTCACTAATACCTATTTCAAGACTAAACCGCAGCACAGAGTATCTTGGCGGCACCCTCGCTCCAAACACTGGCACCAACTAGACCTAATCATGGTAAGACAAAAGTGCTTAAAATTTGTCAAGCTTACCAGGTCCTACCACAGTGCAGACTGCGACACAGATCACTCCTTGGTATGTTGTAAGATCAATCTCCTCCCCAAAAAAAACACCATACCAAGCAGATTGGAAGACCCCAATCGGATGTAAGCAAGATGTGTCAACCTGATCTCCAGATACAGTTTGTGGAATCTTTTGAACGCGAGTATAAAAATATCTCTGAGAATACAGCAACTGAAAAATGGGAACACCTCAAGTCCACCATACAAAAGACTTCCCTGGAAATCTTTGGAAGAAAAATTACAAAACAAAATGATTGGTTCGACTCTAAAGCAGTTATTTTAGCACCTGTCATCAGAGCAAAGAGAGATGCACTCGCTACTTACAAGGCAAAACCTACCCATCGCAACCTGCTAAACCTGAAAGAAGCTAGAGCCAATGCACAGAGGACAGCAAGGATCTGTGCCAATGAATACAGGGTAGAGCTCAGTGAGAGTATTCAGCTCGCAGCCCAAGTGTGCAACATAAGAGGGATGTACGAAGGAATCAACAAGGCTCTCGGACCCTCCCAAAACAAGACAGCACCTCTGAAATCAACCACTGGGGAAATTATCACAGACAAGTGCCAACAAATGCACAGATGGGTGGAACATTACTCTGAGCTCTACGCCACAACAAACTCAGTCTCTGACTCAGCCCTTAAAGCCATCATACAACTACCCACAATGAACGAGCTAGATGAAACACCCACCCTTTCAGAGCTCAACAAAGCCATAGACAACATTGCTGCCCGCAAAGCACCCGGATGCGATGGTATCCCCCCAGATCTTCTAAAACAATGCAAAACTACTCTAATCCAAACTCTACACGAACTGCTTTGTAAATGTTGGCAAGAAGGTGCTGTGCCACAAGACCTGCGGGATGCTAAAATCATTACACTGTATAAGAACAAAGGTGACAGAAGCGACTGCAACAATTACAGGGGAATCTCCGTCTTAAGTATTGTAGGCAAAGTCTTTGCTCGAGTGATACTTCCCAGGCTACAAAAACTCGCTGATCGGGTCTACCCAGAATCACAATGCGGCTTCCGCTCAGGGAGATCCACGATTGACATGATTTTCTCCATCCGCCAACTCCAGGAAAAGTGCAGAGAACAAAGGATGCCTTTCTACATTGCGTTTATTGACCTGACAAAGGCCTTCTATCTAGTTAGCAGAGATGGCCTCTTTAAAATTTTACAGTTAATAGGCTGCCCACCCAAGCTACTAAATGCAATCATATCTTTCCACCAAAATATGATGGGCACAGTGCTCCACAGCCACATGACGAAGTGTGCTCTGAGATGAGCCATAGTCGTCCTACGACTGAAGGAGGCCAATGAATCAATGTTTTCTAACTTAACCTCTCCCATCCCTCTTTTTCGTTAACTTTCATTGGTACCACCAAAAGACGGGGGAGGGAAGGAGCAAAACAAAAATGGGAGTGCCATCAAAGGCCCATGCCGACCAGCAAAATGATCAGGCCAAACACAGTCTCGAAGACATCAAAGTAGTGTTGAAGGCCATGCCACTCATGCATAGCAGAAAATACGGTCTAACGTTTTACAAATAATAATACGTACAGTGTATAGCCTAGTGTAATTCTTTAAATTATATTCTTGTTACATTTCAAACAAAATTAATTATAATAATAATTTACATTAAAAAAAAACATGTTGGAGCCTTTGTGTCTTGCTGCTATCACTTTTGTTTTTAAGTTGTCTGCATTGAGTTTTTTTTTCTTTGGTCGGAGAACATGTCCCGCAAAACTTCATGCGACGCTCTGTCACAATCTTACAAAGGGTTCGACTCCCAGTTCGGCATATGATTTCTTTGATTTAGACCCGATCTCTATAACTGACTCCTAAAATCTATCTTAGCCATCTTTGTTGAGCCACATTTAGTGTTTTTCAATTTCGGCAGATGACTATTCACACTTTATTAATGGAGCCCAGCCACTGGTAGAAATTTGTAACCTCTATTGACTAAGCTCTTGGAATTACATGCCTGTATTTCGCTTTAGATTTTATATCGAAAAGGAAAGTTTTATCGTCAAAATCATCTATTGAGGGGTTTTAAACTAAAAAAATCTCTAGAGGTTTTTTTTATTTTGTTTTTTTTATATTGAAGAGGTATTTTTTAGCATCAAAACCCTCTGAAGGGGGATTTAAACTCAAACCCCCCTTTGGCTACGCTCATAACATTTTGATTGCGTAATTTGTTGTTTTTTTTAATATTGAAGAGGTATTTTTTTAAGCTTCAAACCCCGCTGGCAGGGGGGTTTTAAACTCAAAACCCCTTTTGCTACGCTCATAGATTTTACAGTGTGTAATTTACTTTTTTTTATATTGAAGAGGTACTTTTTAGCTTCAAACCCCAACTGGAGGGGGTGGGTGTTAAACTCAAAACCCCTTTGGCTACGCTCATAGAATTTTGAGTGTGTAATTTGCTTTTTTTATATTGAGAGGGGGTTTATTGTAATTTTTGGAGGCGGTATTAAAGTCAAAATCTTCCTTAGCTGTTTTCTTGGAATTTGGGGATTGTCGTTTGCATTATTTTTAGTTTAGTTTATAGAAAAGGGGGATTTAACTGCAAAACCCCTGAACGGGGTTTTAAACTCAAAAACCCCTTTTCTCAAAACCCCCTGGTAGAGGGATTTTTATCTCAAAACCCTCTGGTAGGGGTTTTTTAACTCAAAACCCAAAACCCCCTGGTAGAGGGTTTTTAACTCAAAACCCCCTCGGTTGTGCTGTGGTAAGTGATGATTTAGTATTAAAATGTCACCTAAAATAAACAAAATGAAAGCAAACAAGATTACAAAGACAGTTTGTGTGGAAACACAAACTCAAAATCGGCCCCCGAAGTGGTCCACCCAGGCAGGCTTCAATATTTTCAGAAAGAACATCTAAATGAAATTATATCAAAGACAAATGAGAGATAAGAATGGAGAAAGAAGGTTGACAGATCTTGTGTAGTGTCCCAACAGTACAGCAGATCAAAGGATAGGTGCAAGTGAATGCAAAGTTAGATGTGAACCTGGCCTAACTAGTTCCCCTTTCAGACCTTGTGGTCTATAGGGCAGATGATGTAAAGTTCATCTGTTTTTTGTGGCCTACTGTTAACGAGGGTGTCATGTAGCCAGCACAACGACCAACCGCCTTTACTTTTCCCCAACTAATATCAAATTAGAGCTGGGTGGACTCAGGCGCCCAAGGATTCCGAAGTTGAAAATCCCAGTCTTCACCAGGATTCGAGCCCGGGACTCTCGGTTCGGAAGCCAAGCGCTTTACCGCTCAGCTACCGCGCCTCTCCTGGCCTAACTGAAGTCTTATAATTGATGTAATTGTTTTGAATAGGCTCAATCTCTTATTCGAATGCTCAAAAAAAAAATTTCGCATCACTAAAATGAAGTTTACAAGATTACTATTCGTTTTAATCTAGGACTAACTTATAATGCATACTAATTAGCTTTTTCTCTTTAAAAAACTGCTTGCATAACTGATTTTAAAAATTAGATTTTTCGCTTTCAGAAAAAAAAAGTAGCCGTTGCATCAGAATTTTAAATGGTCTAAAATAGTGTGATGTCGGATTTTCAATATCTTTTCTAGTTTACGAGATCTAAACGGGACGGACGGACGGACGGAAAGACATTTCGCACAAAACTAATAGCGTCTTTTTCCCTTTCGGGGGCCGCTAAAAATCAGTCACTGCATTCCGTTCCCTCCCCCCCCCCCGGCTACGCCCATGGATTAGATACATCTAATGTGGGATGAAAAGTTTTCGCAGTTTTCAAATGTTCATTTCAATGTTTTAGACCTTTATAAACAAGAAATGTCAAATTCTCCTTTACTACTCTTTAGACAATTAGATCTGAAAGAAGAAAATTATCTGATGTAATTTCCTTACATTGCATCAGGTGCTGTGACAGTTTACCAAAAGTTGCTTTCCAATATTTATGTGCTCTGACGTACATGTCATAATTACTCCATTTTATATGTGTGTGTGTGTGTGTGTCAGTGATCAACCTCTGTCTGGCTCAATAAAGGTTTCAGTCTAATGTGGACAGAACGTATTAATAGAGATAAATGGGTAAGACATAGATGCAACAGTGCCAGAGTCCAAGACAAGCGTCAACCTCTTAATATCTGTGTGTGTGTCTCACTCTCTCTCTTTATCTCATCATTCTATTTCTCTCTCTATATATATATATATCTCCCTCCCCTCTCTCTCTTTTTCTCTCTGTCATTCAGACATTAACACTTTTATATATGTCTCTCTTTTTTTATATCCCGTTTAAATAAAGTTTTTTTTTAAAAGAGTAAATGCTAAAAATCTTTGCTAATTAAAAAAAAATCGTCTTCAGAGGTAAATATAATCTCCAGTTAAAAGGTCAAATTTGCAGTTTGCAGAACGAGAGAGAGAGAGAGAGAGAAAGATAGAGGAAGAAGGAGAGAGAAAGTGATGGAGTAAGAGAGAGTGGGAGTGTGATAGAGATAAAAAAAAACAACACTTTAATGTAACATCGATCATTGACCTTAATGTGAACAGATACATAGATCTATTAGAATTGCCCACACGATGTCTTCATAAGCGAAGGAACCTCTTTCAAAACACTCTTGAAATAGCAACATAATGAGCATTGGTCAACAGAACAAATT
Organism: Biomphalaria sudanica; assembly: GCA_036873155.1. NCBI lineage: Eukaryota > Metazoa > Mollusca > Gastropoda > Planorbidae > Biomphalaria > Biomphalaria sudanica. The sequence goes on from JAZGLO010004004.1 coordinate 1,235,987, forward strand.
GCTAATGGATGTAAAGATGTAAGCTTACTGTTTGTGTGACGATATAGGGGGTGCCAAAACTGTGTTTCAATGGAGTCTACGTCTTGTGATTTAAACTTTCCTTCCATAACGAACAAGACTTGAACATACAAAACTACAGTTTAGGAAACCTGGTTTCAATTAGATACAGCATAGAACGTTCACAAACGTAGTTATTAAGACTCTATTTATAATCTTTAGTTAGCCTTGTTATAAACACTCTCTTTATATCTTGGTTAACATTGTTATAAACACTCTCTTCATATTTTTGGTTAACCTTCTTATAAACACTCTCTCCATATCTTGGTTAGCCTTGTTATAAACACTCTCTCCATATCTTGGTTAACCTTCTTATAAACACTCTCTCCATATCTTGGTTAGCCTTGTTATAAACACTCTCTCCTTATCTTGGTTAACCTTGTTATAAACACTCAATATCTTTAGTTAACCTTCTTATTCATGTTAAATTCTTTCTTGACAATTTGAGCCAGCCTGTTTCATGCTTGAATACCAAATTTCAGGTATTTACGTACATTTGTAATAGAATAAAGAGTCAGTTTCTTAGGGTCTTGATGTTGACATATTTGGTTAAATTAATTTACTTAAAGAAATGGTGACATCAGTCATTTATCAAAGATGTACTTTTAAAATTTCAATAATTTTAGACCTCATCACCTCTTTTAAATTAGGTTGTGCTTTTGACTTAAAGTTCTATTTTCTATATTATTTCATGCTTTTAGCGTGCTCAGTACGCTATAGCCTCTCTCAGGTAAACATATGGAGAGGGGGGGTATATTGGAGAATGTGTCCTTGTTGCAATTAGGCAAACACAACCCAAGATTTTAAACCAAGCGGTTTATGTCCACACCTCCTACATATTTAATATATGGATCACTAGCAAATGCTGCTCAGTGCAGTACTGGTTAAATGTTATCTACCAGTCAGTTCTTCGTTCTAATTATAATTGTACCCAAAGGAAAACAAAACTAACACTTTCGTAGATACTCTAATTTCATTATATTTCAATTAAAAAAAAACATTCATCATATTAAATTTTGTTTTAATATGTTCCCAGTGTATTTGCATTTTATTTAGTACAACAAATTATTTCATTTGATCATAGTTCTTCTAGAGAACAAGAAATGGATAAATAAACTAGCCACTTAACTGAGAGTAGGAAGAATGAGAACCTCTGAGCTGCGAATGTTTCACAAAATCCATTCATTTCTACTCCATTCATCGTTTCTTTCAGACAGTGCGGAGACCTGATTCAGAAACACTCCAGCGTCAAGTTGTTGGAAGGGACACCGCTGACCCACGCATTCAGTATTGTCCACCCGAAGATGGTGCTGAGTATTGATAACATACGCAAGTTCATCAACGCCGTCTTTCTTCTCGCCATCGTGCCAGGAGAGAATGGCCGCAGAACTTTGCTGTTAAAAGGTAAAGCGAAGAATAGATTTCTGGAGATGATTTAAGATTGACCAATATATGGGTCATACGGGTTCTCCTGGTGCTGAAATATAAAATATTGCGAACTCTTGCAGAGTAGAATTTAAATATACCAATATGTAGGTCATACGGGTTTTCATGGTACTGAAATATAAAGTATTGCGAACTCAGAAACTCTTGTCGAGTAGAGTTTAAAAATGAGGTAAAAGATATTTTAAATGTATTTACGACTTTCGTTACAAACAGAATGGTGGATCCGATTCCAATGAGTTAAAATGATGTATTCGGTTACTTTGGTTTATGTGAGTTAAAGGAGTGCCATATAGTAGACTTACTCCGTCACATGTTGATATCGTCATTATGCACATTGGACGTATCAGTTGACGTCTCGTTTCTAAGTCTTAATATTCTCAACTAGTTGACTTGTTTTAGTCTTGATGTATATGTTTGGATATTTCTTCAGACTTGAAGATTATTACAGCCAAACCCAAACCTCCCTCAGGGAGGCGGGTGATCGCGGAGAGTAGGGTTCGAACTAGGAGACCATTGAAACGACAACGCAGAGCGCATACCACGTCCAGGAAATAGTCCAACTAGTTAACTAGTTCATGCAAACTTTAAAACAATCGATAGACATAAAAAAAATGTCTCCAAGATGAAATGACAGTTTCAATATTAAAAAATGCAAATAGATTTTCAGTGGACAGAGAATCCCTTAAAATTTGGTATTACTGTCTTTCTCGGCCATATGACTTATTAGTTATCGACTTTTTTTTTCTTGTGCTAAGGAAATTTTAAAGAAGATGATTTAAAAAAAAAAAGGTTGATATTATTGAGATTATTTTTGTATCATTTAGTATTAAAATCTCATTAAAAGATTTTTTGTTTTGTTTCGGTCTCTACACATAGTTCTATTATGCCTGGTCTTGCGGTTTGCGCGCTGGACTGTCGTTCGGATTTATCGACGGTCGAGGGTTCAAACCCTGCCCGCTCCCATCCCCCGTCGTCCTGCGGGAGTTTTGGACTAGGAAGTAAACTATCTTCAACTCTGAAGGAACATCCGAATTATGTAAAACATTTTACAACAAACAAACATTTTATTAGCTCATGTGAGTATAGTTTTGTGAGAACAGGAAAGTTTGTGTGTGCATGTAAAGGGAGATTATTGTGCTACGTGTTGATGTTCGAAATGAGAGCGGTTTTAAGAGTTTCCGATTCGTTTGTGTCAGGTCAAATGATTTGGATCTCAGACACCCAAAACATGATCTTCATCGGCTCTCCTCGCCTGACGTCCCTCAATGAGCTCATGGAGATGAACGTCTACTTGGCGGACATACCCCTCTATGACGTCACCAGAGAATTGGTCTTATTGAATCAGCAGAGAATTGCCGAAATCGATATCGCGTAAGAATTGTTCGTATCTTAGCTGTTAATCTCTCTCTCTCTCTCTCTCTCTCTCTCTTAAATGACCACCAGACTCCAATCTGACACAGATACAACACAATAACAACCATTCATGCATAAATTATGTTAATCGAGTCGGCTATTCCTCCAAACAGTTACACTAAGAAAATCGGCGTTTTCATCAATTTGCTTCACAAACCTATATAGGCTAATGATTTTGTATGGTCTGGTAAGTTGGCCTACATTGTTATTAGCAACAGATTAAGGTGACCAAGGTTGGTTTATAATTGCTTTGGAGAATAATAAGTTTACTTTATTCTAGACACGCCCCCCCCCCAAGATAGTTTTGGAAATTGTTTGAACAAAATGATGTTGTATCTCAACCCAGACACAGAGACCCCACAAGATAGTTTTGGAAATTGTTTGAACAAAATGATGTTGTATCTCAACCCAGACACAGAGACCCCACAAGATAGTTTTGGAAATTGTTTGAACAAAATGATGTTGTATCTCAACCCAGACACAGAGACCCCACAAGATAGTTTTGGAAATTGTTTGAACAAAATGATGTTGTATCTCAACCCAGACACAGAGACCCCACAAGATAGTTTTGGAAATTGTTTGAACAAAACGATGTTGTATCTCAACCCAGACACAGAGACCCCACAAGATAGTTTTGGAAATTGTTTGAACAAAATGATGTTGTATCTCAACCCAGACACAGAGACCCCACAAGATAGTTTTGGAAATTGTTTGAACAAAATGATGTTGTATCTCAACCCAGACACAGAGACCCCACAAGATAGTTTTGGAAATTGTTTGAACAAAATAATGTTGTATCTCAACCCAGACACAGAGACCCCACAAGATAGTTTTGGAAATTGTTTGAACAAAATGATGTTGTATCTCAACCCAGACACAGAGACCCCACAAGATAGTTTTGGAAATTGTTTGAACAAAATGATGTTGTATCTCAACCCAGACACAGAGACCCCCCAGATAGTTTTGGAAATTGTTTGAACAAAATGATGTTGTATCTCAACCCAGACACAGAGACCCCACAAGATAGTTTTGGAAATTGTTTGAACAAAATGATGTTGTATCTCAACCCAGACACAGAGACCCCACAAGATAGTTTTGGAAATTGTTTGAACAAAATGATGTTGTATCTCAACCCAGACACAGAGACCCCACAAGATAGTTTTGGAAATTGTTTGAACAAAATGATGTTGTATCTCAACCCAGACACAGAGACCCCACAAGATAGTTTTGGAAATTGTTTGAACAAAATGATGTTGTATCTCAACCCAGACACAGAGCCCACAAGATAGTTTTGGAAATTGTTTGAACAAAATGATGTTGTATCTCAACCCAGACACAGAGACCCCACAAGATAGTTTTGGAAATTGTTTGAACAAAATGATGTTGTATCTCAACCCAGACACAGAGACCCCACAAGATAGTTTTGGAAATTGTTTGAACAAAATGATGTTGTATCTCAACCCAGACATAGAGACCCCACAAGATAGTTTTGGAAATTGTTTGAACAAAATGATGTTGTATCTCAACCCAGACACAGAAACCCCACAAGATAGTTTTGGAAATTGTTTGAACAAAATGATGTTGTATCTCAACCCAGACACAGAGACCCCACAAGATAGTTTTGGAAATTGTTTGAACAAAATGATGTTGTATCTCAACCCAGACACAGAGACCCCACAAGATAGTTTTGGAAATTGTTTGAACATAATGATGTTGTATCTCAACCCAGACACAGAGACCCCACAAGATAGTTTTGGAAATTGTTTGAACAAAATGATGTTGTATCTCAACCCAGACACAGAGACCCCCCAGATAGTTTTGGAAATTGTTTGAACAAAATGATGTTGTATCTCAACCCAGACACAGAGACCCCACAAGATAGTTTTGGAAATTGTTTGAACAAAATGATGTTGTATCTCAACCCAGACACAGAGACCCCACAAGATAGTTTTGGAAATTGTTTGAACAAAATGATGTTGTATCTCAACCCAGACACAGAGACCCCACAAGATAGTTTTGGAAATTGTTTGAACAAAATGATGTTGTATCTCAACCCAGACACAGAGACCCCACAAGATAGTTTTGGAAATTGTTTGAACAAAATGATGTTGTATCTCAACCCAGACACAGAGACCCCCCAGATAGTTTTGGAAATTGTTTGAACAAAATGATGTTGTATCTCAACCCAGACACAGAGACCCCACAAGATAGTTTTGGAAATTGTTTGAACAAAATGATGTTGTATCTCAACCCAGACACAGAGACCCCACAAGATAGTTTTGGAAATTGTTTGAACAAAATGATGTTGTATCTCAACCCAGACACAGAGACCCCACAAGATAGTTTTGGAAATTGTTTGAACAAAATGATGCTGTATCTCAAACCAGACACAGAGACCCCACAAGATAGTTTTGGAAATTGTTTGAACAAAATGATGTTGTATCTCAACCCAGACACAGAGACCCCCCAAGATAGTTTTGGAAATTGTTTGAACAAAATGATGCTGTATCTCAAACCAGACACAGAGACCCCACAAGATAGTTTTGGAAATTGTTTGAACAAAATGATGTTGTATCTCAACCCAGACACAGAGACCCCCCCAAGATAGTTTTGGAAATTGTTTGAACAAAATGATGTTGTATCTCAACCCAGACACAGAGACCCCACAAGATCTACTCGTTGAAGGCAAATTATAATTTTAATGTACAACAAGAAATTACGAAATAAACACATTTAGAAATCATGTCATAATTTAAACAAATATTATCCGTGATACACGCAGTTAAAAGAAATAACTAGTTTTAGAGAGACGCATAAAGATAGAAATATTTATTTTCTAACTAGATAAAGGCTTGGTAGTGTGGTATTTTGGCATTCTGGTACATTACATCCCATCAGTGAAGTCGGGATTTCTTGATAGGGAGAGTACAAACTGTAATACTAAATGACTCTAATTAAACACCAAATAACAGTAAATTCAGGTGTGCTCTAGGAACAGTTTTAGATCCACTACTGTTTCTAACTTATATAATTGATCTACTGTATTGAATTAGTTCAGAAACTAAAGTCATATTATTTGTTGATGATTTCATAATATATAGAACAATAAAAACAACACAAGACGTTGAAATTTTACTAAGAGAATTAGAAGAATTACAGAATAGAGAATCGAATTGATTGGAGCGTGTCCTTACACCCAGAAAATATGTCAATCATTAAGTGTAAACTAGGTACACAGGCTAAAAATTCAAAATATCTATTTAAGTGTTATAATAAAGGAAACATCATCATGGACATTATTTTAAAAAATCAAACAAAGCATTGGGGTTTATAAACATTTTTACTATTGAAACAAAAAATTAAATAAATTTAAATAAATTAAAATAACTTATGGCTTTTATATAGCGCTACTTTCATGCTCATTTGTGGACCAATGGGGGCAAGGGGGTATCTAGGAGGAGGTTTTCTATACTGCCCATAGGCTCTCGAACTTCGAGCCCCCTTCCTAGGTAGCCAAGTCAAGTTCAAGCGTACTTGGCGTCTCGACCACAACCTTGGTTAGGCCAATATTAGATTGTGCGTCCTCTGTTTGGGACCCTCTCAAGTTGGGCCTCAACTAGGAAAATAAAAAGAAATTAGAACAGATGTAAATTAGAGCCTTGAGACTTACAACAAACGAATATTCATATTTGACTAGAATAACATCATTAGTAAGGTCAGTTGTCGTAGAGACCCTTCAGTACAGAAACTAAGTAAAGTAGCAATAATACATTACATAAAACACTGAACCATAATTTTTCAAATACAAAAATCTTCCTAATAAAATACTCCCAAAGACACAAAGATAAAGGCACATTTCTTAATATATATTATATATTCTAGGACAAATTCTTACAAGAATCCCTACCTCCCTGAACATGTAATGGGCTGCCTGAATAAGACAGAAGGACATTAGACTTCGCTCAGTCTCTGATTTATATGCACGATTAGATTGACACATGGATAAGCGTAGGACCTATTTATGTTCTCTTACTTAGTGACGTCTGTCATCTATAATACAAGACTCTTGTTCGGTAGCCTCGACGTCTGTCATCTATAATACAAGACTCTTGTTCGGTAGCCTCGACGTCTGTCATCTATAATACAAGAGTCTTGTTCGGTAGCCTCGACGTCTGTCATCTATAATACAAGACTCTTGTTCGGCAGCCTTGACGTCTGTCATCTATAATACAAGACTCTTGTTCGGTAGCCTCGACGTCTGTCATCTATAATACAAGAGTCTTGTTCGGTAGCCTTGACGTCTGTCATCTATAATACAAGACTCTTGTTCGGCAGCCTTGACGTCTGTCATCTATAATACAAGACTCTTGTTCGGTAGCCTCGACGGTCCCGGGAAAATAAATTATTTACGCAATGATAAAATAACTAAAATCTATTTCTACTACTGGTGGTCAACGAGGTTGTTATGTTGCCAGCCAACAACCAGCCATCTTTACTTTTTTAAACCAATGTCAGGTACACATTAAAGTTAAAGTGGACGTCACATATAAGTGCAGAAGCTCCTTTACCGAGATCTCAATTAGAGAGAAAAACAGAAGTTCCTAGTCGTCACCGAGATCGTCAATAAAATACGGGATTTCACCGAACTAGTGGATTTTGACTACCCGATGCGCTTTACATCCCCTGCCCCATGGACAGCAAGATCTGAAAGGGAAAATACTTTTTAAGAGCTTTCCAACTAATGCTCGAAAGATGTTAATAAAAATAAACAACATTGATACAATATTGAAGGATTTGTCATAGAAACGTTCATGAGCAATGTATCTGTACAACAAAAAAAAGGGAATACATTTATTTATAATGTATAAGAATCGTGATATTTCATTTGATACATCGGTTTCCAGATGCCTTCAGAATGCACATAAAACGTCTATGTGAATTTATATGAGCATGAATAATTTAATTATATATACTAATTAGCAAATCCATCAGAAGTTAGTAGAAAGCCACCATTGCATTGAAAGAGAAAACCACGCATAGTAAAAGAACACAAAAAATGTGTCTTTAATACCTTCATCAAAATTCACACACGCCGAAAGGAAACATTGAGCTAGAGTAAAGAGTATAACACTAAAATACGGGAATCCATAGGTCACATCAAAAAGGGTTGTTATTTCTTTTAAAGATATTTTCTCGTTTGTACAGCTGACCAATCTTGTGAACGCTTTTATTTTGCTTCTAATAACTAATACGTGATAGCTTTTAAAAAATGCCTTTGTACCTCCCCCCTCCCCCGCTCTATAAAATCCTAGTTAATCGAATGTATAAATCTACTCTGAGTATATAAAATTCTAACGATTGAAAGAGAAAACCACGCTGAGCAAAATGAAAGTCTATTTAGTTGTTGAACTCTTGACCTCACGCAAACTTTAGGGGGGGGGGGGGTGAATAGCCGCTGACGTACGTGTTCAAGGTATAGAATGTCTTGAACTCCAATCCAGACCAAATTTAATTTTGGTCTGGTTATTATATAATTTTAAAAAATTATATCAGTCCAGACTTTTTCTCAGTGTGACCAGTTCGCTCATAATTATTTTCCAAAAGATATACATAAACTATCAAACTTCAAAGAAAAATGTTAGAGCCATATTCGAGATCCGTGTCCAGGTTCAAGGTTCTGCCCATGTTTTCTCTATGAAGAGTTTGCAAGCTAAATAAAGGATTTGTAAAAAAAAAAGAAAAGTCAATGCTCTATTAAAGCTACACATATAAACAATCAGCTGAAAACATACACTTGAGTTAACGAAACAAAAAGTTAACTTTCTTGTACTCTCTGCACGTAGAAACTGTGGAAATTGGATGTTGGGTGTTGAATTACAAATGCAGACGAGTTCTTCGAAGTAATCCGGTTGATACACAGTGTGATAGCATAAAGCACATTGTTTGTTTGTTTCGTTTTTTTTTTCTAAATTTCTTTTCTCTTTTTTTTTCACGTCAACATAAGCTAATTTCTTTTTAGAATCTGGCGGCAAAATGAAGACAGTGGTCTTTCTGAGACAGCTAGTCTCCATTGGTTTGTGTTTTGGTTGTTGTTCTGTGTTTGTCTGTTTTATTACCTCTATTTGATTGTCTCTGTTTGGCGGTCTCTTTTAGTTTGTCTCTGTTTGGTGGTCTCTATTAGTCTGTCTCTGTTTGTCGGTATCTTTTAGTTTGTATGTTTGACGGTCTCTATTAGTTTGTATGTTTGTCGGTCTCTATTAGTTTGTCTCTGTTTGGCGGTCTCTGTTAGTTTGTCTTTGTTTGGCGGTCTCTATTAGTTTGTCTCTGTTTGGCGGTCTTTGTTAGTTTATCTCTGTTTGGAGGTCTCTATTAGTTTGTGTCTATTCAGTGGTCTCTGTCAGTTTGTTTATGTTGAAATAAAATTGATTGATCTTAACCAAATGATTACTAGCCATGCCAACATGTGTATGACACACTTCCTGTCCAAACCAGAAAAACCAATGGACTTGGCAGAGTTTAAGTCATTGATTAAATGCATCACTAGCTTGATCTAGGGACACGCGTAGGACATAATTATCATCTTTTTTTTTTTTTTGAATTAATGTCTGTATATTATAAGATAAGATTTATTACATACAGACAACTATCTTGGCTTAAACGTACGTACTTGAGTAAAAACAGAACATTTACCAATGATTATTCATACACTTTATTTCTTTACTTTATATTCTAAAATGTGGCTACGTTTGCTTAACAAACACACAGACAATAATACAAGATACTTTTTTTTTGTTTTTATAACTACTATTTGTACTGTATTGTACACTAATTTAATATGCATTAGGATGAGGAGACAATTGTATCAACTACGTTTTATTTCCTAGGGGCTTTTCTGTTTGTAGTAGCTTTGACATCAAACTCGTAGCATTTAATCATTATTTGTAAACATAGTTGTAGACACATTTGATCATTATTTGTAAACATAGTTGTAGACACATTTGATCATTATTTGTAAACATAGTTGTAGACACATTTAATCATTATTTGTAAACATAGTTGTAGACACATTTGATCATTATTTGTAAACATAGTTGTAGACACATTTGATCATTATTTACACATTTACACTAGTTCTTTCTTTCAGAAAATGTTTACTATATCATTTGATTTGAAATCTCTCTCTCTCTCTCTCTTTCTCTCTCTCTCTCTCTCTCTCTTTTTCGCGTACTCTTTTATTCTTTTTTAACAAATTGCAATCCGTACCATTCAAGTGCAATCGCCCAAATAAATTGCATTTTCGCATAATTTAATGTGCTGAATAGCATTAGTTACGTAATCAAACCTTTTCAAAGATGATATTAGTACTTAGCCTGTATTGTATTTCATTGATCAGAAAACGTCTGGATGAAACAACAGCCGAGTTGAAGAAAACTTCACAGGCTCTAGAGGTGGAAAAGTGCAAGACAGAGACACTGCTGCATCAGATGTTACCCAGAAAAGTTGCCAACGCACTGACCCATGGGCAGAAAGTAGAGGCTGGTACACACACAATTCAACTTTTAATTTATTTTGGTTATTGGTTTAGAAGCATTTTACACCAAGGAGAGTGTCAGGATTTACTTCATTTGGGCCAGTCCAAAAATGATACTTTCTGATGTTTTTGCCAGTATCGTCCCAACTTTTGTCTATCGTTCCTTTTTGTTGTCCTTTTTTGTCTTTAAGACATTTACTTGTTAGCTCTTGTTCATTTGTTTAGCTCTTGATCTACATTGAATTTCTTTATCAAACAGTACGTATTAACATTGAGAGTTTCTCCACCAGTAATGTCTCAAGTTTCGGGAGAATTGTGTAGCTCTTGTTGAGATTTTTTAGAGCTTCTTTCTTCTGTTTCAATCTGTATTCAAAGATTTAACATTTTCAATGGAGTCTGTGATGCTGATGCTTACGTCAGCAAGATTTTGTCATTTATTTCTTGATATCATTATTGCAATAGTCTTGTTACGCTTTCAATCGCTTCCCTTTGTAGTTTAAAGTAACAATTTCAATAAGTTTACTGTCATAAAATGGGGGGGGGGGGCGGGGTAGGAGGCGGGATATGGTGGATATAATGGTAAAGTGTTGTCTTCCAAATAGTTGGGTTTTTAGGTGCCACTGAGTCCACCTAACTCTAATGCTTACCTGACTTGAGTTGGGTAAAGTAAAGGCGGATAGGTCGTTGTGCTGGCCACATGACACCCTCGTTTCTCTAAATCAAGTTCAACTGAATCCTTTTTGAGACATCTCTAAGATCATTACGTTGTAAGCTTGGTGAGTTCTGGTTCATGTTTGCTGTTTCAAAGCTACAGGCTGGTCAGCGGATCCAAAGCAAACGCTCGTGTTGACTTTTCCATTAGTTTAACGTGAAAGTAGAAAAAAAAATCCAGTCTAATTAGTTCCAGGAATAAAATACATTGAATAGAAGAAAACAAACAGAACTTTTATCTTAGTAGAAAAAGTGACTGATAAAACATTGCATTAAAGCTTAATAAATTTAAACTTAACGAAATATGGAATAACAATTTATGATTCAGATCAAGACTTACATTTAAGGAACAATCATTAATTAAAAGTCTCACAATAAACATAACTACTTGCGATCTTTTATAGTCATGCTTTCATTATTGAGCTGGAAACATGTGGCAGTAATTAGTGATTTCTTTTTCTTGTCTAGAAAAATTCGATCAAGTGACGATTTTGTTTAGTGACATTGTGACGTTCACCAACATAGCGGCTGCCTGTAGTCCGATGGATATCGTGAATATGTTGAATGACATGTACCAGAGGTTTGACCAGAGGACCTCCCAACATAACGTTTACAAGGTTCGCTAGTGGGAGCTAGACTATTGAGTTTAGTACTTTTAGTGATCTTGTGTGCCTGTATTTGATCATGTTTGCCTATATATAAATATCTGTCATGTTATTAATAGGTTGAGACTATAGGGGACGCTTATATGATCGTAAGTGGTGTCCCAGAACAGACGACAATTCATGCCCAACCTGTGGCCAACTTTGCCTTAGACATGGTAGAAGACGCTGGACTTGTGAAATCTCCAGCTACTGGCTTACCACTCCAGGTAAACTGAGCTGATATATGGCCTGTTAGATCTATATCAGTCTGATTGATTATCCAAGATCATGAAAAGAGTTCACAACCTTTGATTTCGCTACACATATGTCAATTGGTAATGTTTGAGTTTTAGGCTAGAACAAAACTTTTTCAATGGCAACACTTTTATCGTAAGGAATTAAGCTGATTTAGCCTTTCTGACTCGCTGTAATGATATTTAATTTAAAAAAAACAAAAACATATATTTATATCTGTAAGTGTAAATATATAATATATAGGCCTAATACATATAAACGCTTAGTGTTTGATTTATGAATTGTGTAACATTAGCACTATGTATGTCTTATATTAACATACGTCGATGAATAACAAGCAAACACTTTTTTAGCGGCCCCCGAAAGGGGAAAAGACGCTATTAGTTTTGTGTGAAATGTCTGTCCGTCTGTCCGTCCGTCCCGTTTAGATCTCGTAAACTAGAAAAGATATTGAAAATCCGACATCACAATATTTTAGACCATTCAAAGTTCTGATGCAACGGCTACTTTTTTTTTCCTGAAAGCGAAAAATCTAATTTTTTAAATCAGTTATGCAAGCATTTTTTTTAAAATTTTCTTAAACAATTTTATTTCATAATGGAAGCCATAGGTTTTGTTGTTTGAGGATTTGAATAAGTGATTGAGCCTTTTCAAAACAATTACATTATTAATAAGACTTCAGTGAGGCGCGGTAGCTGAGCAGTAAAGCGCTTGGCTTCCGAACCGAGGGTCCCGGGCTCGAATCCTGGTGAAGACTGGGATTTTCAACTTCGGAATCCTTGGGCGCCTCTGGGTCTACCCAGCTCTAATGGGTACCTTACATTAGTTGGGGAAAAGTAAAAGCGGTTGGTCGTTGTGCTGGCTACATGACACCCTCGTTAACCGTAGGCCACAAAAACAGATGAACTTTACATCATCTGCCCTATAGACCACAAGGTCTGAAAGGGGAACTAGTTAGGCCAGGTTCACATCTAACTTTGGATTCACTTGCACCTATCCTTTGATCTGCTGCACCTCTCATTTGTCTTTGATATAATTTCATTCGGATGTTCTTTCTGAAAATATTGAAGCCTGCCTGGGTGGACCACTTCGGGGGCCGATTTTGAGTTTGTGTTTCCACACAAACTGTCTTTGTAACCTTGTTTTTCAAAGCTTATATCAACTCTCTCTATCTATCTGCCTAAAAAAAAAAGTTTGTACATGATTTCTCACACACCCAATCTCGGATTAAGCTGAAATTTTGCACAATTATTTCTTTTACCCGACAACGCAAGAATCAATTAAAAAAAACTAACAAATCAGATAAGTAACTCTTAGTAATAAACGATTTTGTTTGGTATCTCGAACAAGGGAAACAAATTGTAATTGACTAAAGTTGAATTAGTTACATATTTAATTACATGACTGATCCAAACTAATCTTTACAAGAACACTTAATATATAAGTATTTTTATTATTGTTTTCAGATCAGGGTAGGTGTACACACGGGACCAGTTGTGGCTGGTGTAGTAGGAGTCAAAATGCCCCGCTACTGTTTGTTTGGGGACACCGTCAACACAGCTTCTAGGATGGAAAGCCACGGCGTTCCTGGACGAATTCATCTAAGCCCCTCTGCATATGAGTAGGCTTTACATTTAAATCTTTTTTGCTTTTTAAATTCCCCCAAAATATGTTTCTATCTTTGAAGGAAAGTTAAGAATAAAATAAAATCTTTCAAGTGGAGCTTACATTGTCTCTTCCTACTTCATGTATAGCTTCTCCTTCATGATCGAAGATGAGTACATTTCTCATATCCTATGACCTCGAAGATGACTGTATAAAGTCCAATCCTCGCATTAAAAAGCCGGCCGCAAACGTGGCATGGGTAGGTTTGGTCAGTTGCAGATAGCCCTGCTTCTTCTCTCAGCTTTTTGTTGGTACGGCGCTCTTTCACGCTTGTCACTCTTCTTGCTTCACAGATCTCGTGACGCCGACACTCACAGATTCACGCTATGAGAAGCGATTATAGGAGCTCTTAAGGGTGTCTTTATAGCGCTTGTATTGACCCCTCTTTGAGCGCTTTTCTGCACACAGCTCCCCGTACAAAAGTATATTCCTACTTCATAAAATCTTTTCAAGAAATTTTGAAAGGTTACATTTTGTAAAATTATTTTGAAAGGTATCCTGGAAAATTCTAGAAAGCAGCTTAAACAAATAAATCTAGTTTACAAGCTAAAAAAGTGTTTCACAATTTTAAGAGTGTCTTGCCTATCAATTGGCTCTATATTGGAATAACATTTCTTGGGAAAATAAAACTACCAGATCTGGCCTGTTTGTTTGTTGTTTTTTTGTTGTCTCCGTAAAACGTTATAATTCTACACATTGTACACGCTTTATTCCCGCAGAGCTCTCAAAGGATGGGGATACGCCTTCAAACAGCGCGGGGAGATGGAGGTAAAAGGTAAAGGCAAGATGAGCACCTATTTCCTGTGCGGCCATCTCCAGCGACGACTGAAAGAGCTAGAAGACGAGTACAGCCACCTGGAGATACACCAGGACAACAACGAGCAGGGAATCTTGGAGGGTTGGCCCGAATCTAACCCCGAGGGGAAAGCCTCTTCACCCTGCAACTCATCACTCAATCTTTCCGACGAATGTAACGGTGACGAAGACCAGAGGCCCACGTTCTACGCCAGTTCAGACTCTGTGGAAAGCCTCGTAGGCCGTGCGGGGGAACATGCCGTACCAGAAGCCTTATTCAGAAACGAAACTGATGTTTGCGTCCCTGTCAAGCGTGTGGGCCGAAAATGCTACGAAAGGAGCAACAGTTCCCCCAGCACTCGATTTATGCGCAAGAAGAAAATTTCAAGGACGTCGTTGGATGGGGAAGTTTTCAGCAGCGCAGACAGCAAGGATGCTGACGTCAAGACGAAAATAGTTGTGGTACCTTCTTGCACCAACACTTCGCTGGAAGAGACCACCTCGTCCAATGACTGCATCTACGTCAGCGGTTCTTTCAAAAACACTTACGGCCCCAAACAATCAACTAGTGTTTGCAGTAACTCCCCCGACATTCTAGCCACCAAGGCAGATACTGACGATACAACAGAATCGATCCCAGATTCTAACGGTGCACCATCAATAGGGGAGGAAAACTTAAACCACGAAAGCTCCTTTCAAAGCCGGTTAACCCAGATCGAAGAGGCTCACTCAGTTCTGCTGGTTTCCTCTGGCAAATCAGCCTACAACTGTAGACCCATCATCGCCAAAAGTGAGACGTTCCCAATATCGTCTGCCAATGACGTCAAATCCAATTATTCTTCGTCCACGTCACACCAAGATCTGAAAAAATCGTCCACGGGAGGGAGGGGAAGAAAGAAAAAGAAAGACAGCAGTAAACTTTGTCAGATTGCTTGACCTTAGTGGACATTTGAGTCGCCATGGAGACATCACCTTAAAACTTAATACGTTCATGTACTTGTACAAATCAGTTGCTGTCAAGACAATTTGTAAAATAGGCACGCTGACTGTGAATAAATCAGTTAACGCACACCACTCGTATCCGAATTACTCCTTGTTAGTTTTAAGGTATTTACAGATACTAATAGGCCTATAAGAGTCGCATCAAAAAGAGATGTGCAAAATGCTGACCTCCCTGTGCAGACATATTAATGACCACATAATTTAACGTGTATGTTGTGGATATTAACTCAAATTGAGTCTTATAATTTGAACAGAAAAAGATCGCAATACGATTATGGTATCATAATGACCCACCCACTTCCTTAAAAAAAGTTTATATTTTAGTATCTTTTACATCTAACTGTCACGACACACTTTATAAAGCTCCTCCTCCTCCCCTTTTTCCCAGTGAATTAAATTACCGATATTCCTTATTTTACCCAACACTACGCCTTGGAAAAATAGTTCTTTATACAACCTCTAAATATTCTTCTACATTTCAGTTTTTTACCGAAACATTTGAAAGGCTCTATTGTATTTTTTGCCGGAGCCCTTTTTACAATGCTTATATTAACTTTTCAGTATCTTTCATGTGTTTAGATTTTCGCAATCAAATTTTTAACCACTTCGACTCATTCAATTGACATCAAATTTTGCATACAAGCTCATGCTTGATGACAAAAGATTAATCAATTTTAAAAAAAAACAACCATTTAGTTGTAGTTTTAAATTTGGTTTTCTATGAGAGACAATGTATTAATTTAAGCTATGGAGACAGAGAAACGTTATTTTAAAAAAAAATTAGTATTGTATCTTGCGCAACGATTGCTCATATAATATTTTGGCCTAACCTCCCAACCACTTTAACATCATATTAAAAATATAAAAAAAATAAAAAGAAATGTAATCTTTTGAAATGTCAGCTGAAACAAAAACAATATTGGGTTGAAATGGAAAGAAAAAAAAGGTTCCAGATACAAAATAAGTAAATAAGTTAAATAGTCATTCAACAAGTTAAATAGTCATTAAATAAGTTAAATAGTCATTAAATAAGTTAAATAGTCATTAAATAAGTTAAATAGTCATTAAATAAGTTAAATAGTCATTAAATAAGTTAAATAGTCATTAAATAAGTTAAATAGTCATTAAATAAGTTAAATAGTCATTAAATAAGTTAAATAGTCATTAAATAAGTTAAATAGTCATTAAATAAGTTAAATAGTCATTAAATAAGTTAAATAGTCATTAAATAAGTTAAATAATCATAGTTTCTCCTTTCACTGCAATTAGATTAATACTATGACTAAGGTTCCTTGTACTTAGAAACACAAGATTATGAACAGTATATTGTGATTAATATGATTCCATGAAATAATGTTACTTAAATTTAATTATGTCAAATAGCTAAAATATAAAAATAAAAAGCATCACCCCTTACAAAAAAAAATAAATTTATAAAATAAAAAAAAGCTTATTACATTTTGTGTTGGAACTTTAAACTTACAAACAATTTTTTGTAAGCATTTATTTTTTTAGCAGTGATTTTTTTGTTGAAACTGCTAAGACTGAGTTGTTTTGTAAGACATAAACATCACTTAAAATGTTTTAATTTGCAGTGCTTTTTTTTTCTTTAGTGTATGTGTTAACATTATTGTGTGTTATTTTTAATTAGTTAAGTTCAAGTAGTGAAAAGTGACAGAAAACAAAAGGCCTCAATACACATACAACTTTTAATAGTGCTTTAAACAAGTTTTCCAGACATTTGAAAATATACAAGAAAAATACAAAAATTTTTCTTAAAAGCAAATAGCTCATAATATAATTCTAGAATCATAAATCTTTATAATTCTAATTTCTTAAAAATACAGTAAATCAAAAACTAAAATTTGAAAATAATAAAAGAGTTTCTGGTGTTTTAGAAAAAAAATTAATTTAACATTTAAATTTCAAATGTGGAAATTTTAAACAACTTGCTAAATTTTATCCATTTCATTATTCGATCATGAGTTTTAAAAATTGAAATTATGATTGGAAACAAAATTTTGTTTTACAATGGTAAAAAAAATTTAAATAAATGTCTACACTTCTAATGTGAAATGTAACAAACACTACAAATAAAATTTTTCATCAAATATTAATCATTAAAAACAAAGTTGCAATATTTCTAGTTACAGACATATCAGCATTAAATACATGTCATTAAAACAACAAAACAATGAAATGCAGTGTGTAGCATGACTCAGACGTTAAACAAATTTAATTTTGTATATTATTTAAATAGTAACTGGGGCAAGTACAGTGGGATACAGTATCTGATACAGACAAATTGTTTTGTATTTGGGAGCTGATGATTTTTGCTTAAGTGTTGAAAGATGAACTGAAGTTGAGAACTCTCCAAGGTTTAAGTCTTTACACTAATAACTACCTTCCTTTTTTCTTTCTTTATTTTTTGAAATTTTTCAACATTGATAACCCTTTTTAGATTCACAACATTCCATTCTCATAGTTCTGAATAAAGGGAGAGAATGATAGAAATACTTTCTAAGCTCTCCTATTAATTTTTTTTGTTCGGGTAACCAATTTACCACGGTCTTTAGAAGTTGTTTCTTTTAAGACATTATTTTAAAATATTATGGATTTAAAATGTGAAAGTCCACCTAAGAATGTTACTGCTATCCCTACAATTATTTTAAATATTATGGATTTAAAATTTGAAAGTCCACCTAAGAATGTTACTGCTATCCCTACAATTATTTTAAATATTATGGATTTAAAATGTGAAAGTCCAGCTAAGAATGTTACTGCTATCCCTACAATTATTTTAAATATTATGGATTTAAAATGTGAAAGTCCAGCTAAGAATGTTACTGCTATCCCTACAATTATTTTAAATATTATGGATTTAAAATTTGAAAGTCCAGCTAAGAATGTTACTGCTATCCCTACAATTATTTTAAATATTATGGATTTAAAATGTGAAAGTCCAGCTAAAAATGTTACTGCTATCCCTACAATTATTTTAAATATTATGGATTTAAAATGTGAAAGTCCAGCTAAGAATGTTACTGCTATCCCTACAATTATTTTAAATATTATGGATTTAAAATGTGAAAGTCCACCTAAGAATGTTACTGCTATCCCTACAATTATTTTAAATATTATGGATTTAAAATTTGAAAGTCCAGCTAAGAATGTTACTGCTATCCCTACAATTATTTTAAATATTATGGATTTAAAATGTGAAAGTCCAGCTAAGAATGTTACTGCTATCCCTACAATTATTTTAAATATTATGGATTTAAAATGTGAAAGTCCAGCTAAGAATGTTACTGCTATCCCTACAATTATTTTAAACTCTGTCAATGCTATTCCATAACATATTAAACATAGGTCTCAAAAAATAACATAATAAGATTTCCATTTAGTTCAAGGATGATCTCAATACTATAAACATTATTGTTTTTTTTCATGAATGCTTATCTAAGTACATTAGGGATTTATGTTGCCAATTGTATGACTTATCAATAATAAACTTTTATTCTGATTGAAACTAAAATTAACATAATTAAAATTAATTCTAACTTTGTATTTTGTTGTTGATACATACACCAAATATGACAATGTATTATTTGTAAGAGTAAAGACACAATCCTTATAGTCTGCAAAAGTTTGCATTTTATGAAGGTGAATACTCTAAAACAAGATCAAAATGTTCCCGCTATAATAAAAAAACGACTAGCTCATATCCTTTTAAGTTAGATAAACATCATTTACAATAATTTGTTTTTATTGGTTATCTGCAAATATAAATATTGACTACTCTAGAGAACTATGCCAGTAATTCTTTTACTGGTTGTATAATATTGCTTTTAAACCCTGAAATACACATACATTTTTTTAAAAAACACTTGTTGCCCACATCTTGATTTACATGATCTGTAGACCAAACAATTTTAAAAACCATTCCTTTACAAGCCTATGATATATAGCACCTGTTTGGTATATCACCTTTCAGCCACCCCTAGTTAACAAATATACTACTTTTAATACAAATGTAAGTGTCAGGATAAGTCCTTGGGAAACTGTATTTTTTCTGTGACACCCAGATCAAACCTAGAAGGTCCAATTTCTAAAATTCTAGAACTTCCCAAGCAAACATTGTCTTTATAGAACACTGCATACTGGCCAGGAGTAATGGCCCTCATGGGCATGGACAGCTTGACCACACAGAACCTTGAATCTTCTAGATAGCCAGAACAGCCAATCAGGCGATGTTTGTGTTGAAATCTAAACTCTGCCTCAAAAGATTTGAACTGATGAACAGATTGGGGTGGAGCCTGAATCCAATGGCAAGGATCGGTCCGGAACGCTTCTGAGAAGAGTGCTGGATGGTCATATCCTGGTGCCTATAGATAAAACATAATCAACAAACCATAAAAGTGCTGTTTAATAAAAAATAAAAATAATATTAAAAAAACACATTATTGCCACACACAAAAAAAGCCAAAACAATTATTTATATCTGGCATGTGGATGCTATTAATATAATTGTTACAATACGGTGCAATGCATTTAAGTAGTCCAGTATTTTTAAAAATCTAGCCCTGAAATCTTTTCTTAGATACAAACTCTAAGTGCACTGGGGCAGTACTTTGGTCATTGTGATGTGTCTATGTGACGACCATTAGAGCTGAGCTGTACTACAAATCCAAATTCAAATCATTTGCATTCAAACCCAAGACAACTTGTTTCAAATCTCAGCACTTTAAAACTCGGCCACCAAATCCTATTTTTATCACTTTAATATTGACAAACATGAGAAAAAGATATGCGTATTCTACAAGATCTATTCTACAGATTAAAAAAAATATTGATTGAAAAGGCAAAGAAAATTATCAATTTATAATTTGTTCACAGAAAGTTATTTATTTTTGTTTAACTTCTATTAACTATTATAATGATAAAATAAAATAAAAAATAGATGAAGAGGCAGACAGAGAAAGCGATGGGAGGACAACATAAAAGAATGGACAGGCATGCCACTGAATGAGGTTCTAACTAAGGAAAAGGACAGAGAGGAATGGAGAAGGACAGTCGACGAATCTTGTGTGGTGCCCCAACGGTCCAACAGACAAAGGGATAGGTAAAGGGAAAAGGTAACAGCCAATTTTGGTATAATATTAATGAGGACAAAATTTAAAAGCCAACCAAATTTATTTGTCCAAGTTGACACTGAAGAAATGTGTGTGGTACATCAAAAGTCTCATTTTATTTCTACCTCAGACTGTCACCATAATTTAACCCCTGGAATTATTCCAGCATTGATCACTTACCACAATAACTTCTTTAGAATAAGGACGGACTTCACACACAAAATAAGCAGCATGCTTCCCACCTATGTGACATCGCTGACCAATCGTCCAATAATGAGTGCCTAAGACAAAAGCAAGAGAGAAGCTTGAAATGTTGGTAAAAAAAAAAAAAGGTGGCACACTTCAAAACATTCAACTATAATTAGATTCTAGACAACACAGATTTAGATAACTAATTTCAATATTTAAAAGAACAAAAATAAAAATGTATTCTTTACCTTTATGACTTCCAATCTGCTTGCCAGTTTCAACATCAATAAAAGGACCTTCTTTTGGTTCAATGTACTACAAAGTAAACAAACAATTTTTATACCATACCATTTATATGTCCATTTTAAACTCTTTTTATGTATAATATTATTAAATCTTGCAAAATCTATTTTTTAAATCATTTTCATTATAGAAAACAACATTGAAATTACTAATAAAAGGACTAAAGGAGTATAAATGACCAACTGGTGAAATATAACTTAGGCGTTAATTCAAAATGTTTAAAATTGATGGTAGATAGAAAACAAATAAACAGTGTGCTGTAAAACTAAAGAAGAAAGAAAAGGACTTCTAAATGTAATCTAAAGGTGTAAATTATTAGAGATTTCTTTTAACACAATATCTACCTCTTCAATAAAATTGTGAAAATTCCTGGTTCCAATAAAACATATTCCCATACTCTGAAATATAAAAAATAGGCAAGTCACTTTCAAAGTTGTTACATTTGAATAGTGCTGTTTGTTGTTTTATTACCTTTTTTTTTAAATTTAGGGGCTTTTAATGGAAAGGTAATCTACTCCTTGTGATAAAAATTAAGTTTTGATGCAAAAGATTTAGACATAAGATTAAATAACTATAAATCCTATTCAATAAATATGCAACTTAGGGGATATAAAAATCATGCTAAATGAAAAAGATTAAAGATCACTGAATAATTCAACACATATTTAAGTTAAAATATGTAGCACTAGTATGGTGCTAAGTTAAGAATCTCTGCATGAAATCTCTGAATTCCACTATTTTGTTTAAGAAAATTCATGAAGTCAAAAAGAGTAGATCAATACATAGGATGTACATGTGAGAGTACAATCTTATTCATCATGATTCAATACTAGAACATGGATCGTCAGCTAATTGTTTCAACCACCAAATCCTAAAAGAATAATTCTTGTTACCGTATTTTTTGCCGTATAAGACGCTCCGGCATATAAGACGCACCCAATTTTAAAGGAGGAAAATCTAGAAAAAAAAGATTCTGAACCAAATACTGTACTAGTTGGTCCGCCTGATCATTTTCTCACATACACCATACACGTTGTCTGTGATCTACCCAGACGGCACATTATGACGTAGGGAGGGCGGTGTGTACCGGCAGTAAGCTCAGCATGATGCCCGTGCAGCACATGGTTTCACTTTCGGGAGGGGGGCATGGCGCGCTATAGGAGGGAGAGGGAAGCCCGAACACACACAGCCTGGCCGTGCAGGGAGGGTCACAGAAGTCACCACAGCCCGCAGTACGTGCCCCAAATCCAGCCCGCAGCACACACTACATAAGGAAAGGACTGCGAGTAAGCGCCACACAAAGTTGGGGGCAGTTTTAATGCATTATAAAATGTGTATTTGCCGTATAAGACGCACCAACTTTTCCCCCCCAGTTTTGGAGAAGAAAAAGTGCGTCTTATACGGCGAAAAATACGGTATATCTTTAATAGAAAATACAAATAAAATGAACATTAAGATCACCTCTCTTTTCTTGGCAATTCTCTCTAACCCAGCTTGTGAGGCAATTTGTTTCACTTCACTTTTGAGAAGGTCACCTACAGGGAATATTGCTTTCTGTAATGCTGACTGGGTGATCTGACTAAGGAAAAATGTCTGGTCCTTTTCTTTGTCTTTGGAACACAGCAAGGAGACACCTAGAGGATTGTCAGGGACAGGTATGGCAAGAGTGAATATTTTACTTTGTTGATATTTTGATATGATAGTTATATCCCTTTGTTTATGTACTTCCAGGTTATAAATGTGAATAATCTTGCACATGATGTGAACTGAATGTTTAGTCTTTCTCAATTGGGAGAGAGAAAGTATTAGTGGGGTCTTGTTCCCAGTCCAGGAAGTTTAGACGGTTGTTTCTTGACAGGTGTTTGTGTAGTTAATATTTGCAGAGAGTGTTGCTGTCATTGTGTATTTTATTGGATATCCAAGTTATTATTATTTTTCTGGATAGCTGGAGTTTCTTGTGGAGTTTATTTAGTATTAATTAATTGTTCTTGAGTGACTCCTAATGAGCCAAGCAAGAAAAGAACCTGACAAGAATTACAATGATTTAAAAATATCTTTTCAAAATAAATTAGTGTATGACAATTAAGTTAGTAAGCATTCAGTAACAACAATAACAAAATTCAAATGATATATTTGAAAATTTAAGTTTGTGTCTTTAGATTCCTTTTTTTAAAATTTTTTACCTTTAAGCTTCATATGAAATGAACACAACTTTAATTGACAATTTGTTTTACACACCGCTTTCCATTCATTCTTTATTCTTTATAACAGATTTCTTGCATTGGTTTACAATTAAGATTTTAAAATGTCACTACTTTTATATTGTTTCTTGCTATATATGTAATGTAGAGGTTTATTTTATCAAATGTATCTATCTAAACAGAAATAACATGCATATAAATCAGATGTGGAAAAATATGCAAGCCACAACTGTGTTTGCTATGTCATGTGAAACACTGCACTCTTAATCTTTGGAATCTAAGTCATTCACATTATTATTATTTTTATATATGCATTATATAAAAAATATATACAAAAATAACTCCAATATAATAAATAATATATAATGAACTGAGAATTATTAAAGACCATTGTCTATCTACTCAATTTTAAATTAAAAGATTCTAAGCTAAAGTTTTTTTAATTCAATGTATCAAGATTTTTTTTCTTTTCTCCTTACAGAATATATTATCATCAGAAAAATGGTTGGTTTTTCTATTTCTATTATCTCTATGGCAACACTATTGCTGATTCATTAACCCACCAGGGAGAGCTAACACCACCACTAAGCAGGCTGAGTTTTTATTATGTTCTAGCAACAATTAGAAAAAAAGAAATGGAAAAGTGGTTTGAGTGTTGGGACAAGTCCTAAAAATCCTGTGAGTATGGGAGCACATGAGGTGCTTTGACAGTGCTTCCCCATTGCGGAGGCTGTCCAGGCCTGAGCAAGCTATTAAAAAACAGTGCAGGACAGGCCACTTATATTTCTCACGGTTATGGCTAAACTTCGACTCACTGTGCCTCCACTGCAGGAAAGAAGAAGAGGAAACCTCAACTCATATTCTTTTTGACTGCCCCAGACTTGCTGATCATTTTGACAGGTCTGGGAAACCAAACATTCTCGACCTGTATGGTGACATATATGCACTACACAAAACAGCAGGGTTTCTGTCTAGGGCTTTTGCAAGAGAGGATTTGAACCTCTCAAGCCCTCACTCAAATGGAGTTTGATTATGATGATTTAATTATAATTTTACAGAAAAGGATTTTCATGAAATTTGCATTACATTTATATAGAAAGGATTAGAGAAAAAGTTAGTCTAGAGCAAGACTTGCATTAAACAATTAACTGTAGACTACAAGCAGGGATATAGAAGTAAATTTTTTATACGTTAACTAACCTATTCTAGGGTCAATAGTGTCCAAATCATAACCCACACTTGTTTGAGCATAATGTCCAGTAGCTATGGCTTGAGCTCCAAACTTAGATATGGCATAATTGAGAAAATGTTTGAATTTGACATTACGATTACAGAGAATGTCAGGGTTTGGTGTAATTCCACTTGAATAATCCTTAATAAAGTCACTGTTAACAAATCAAAATATAAAAAAAAATATAAAACACTGCTTTAACCCTCAATACTTCACAATTTACACAAATGTAACACAATAAAAAAAATATGAACATGTTTTAATATGCTCAAATTACATAGCAAATTAAACTGAAAGAAAGTATATTACATGTTCAATTATATGTAAACAAAGATTACCACATTTCATGTAAAGGTACTTGAAATGTTTATTTTTTGACAATACAAGGATAATTATATAGTTCAAAAAAGATAACTTTTAAAAATATCTTAAGACTAACATACCATCAGATTATTTCATCAATTATTATTATTAAAATGCCATTCAGTAAAATAAACTGAACAGTACCCCACTCCACTAATGAGGTGCTTATGAAAATACAAGACTGTATAGTTATCTATAGTTTGTTTCAAACTTACTTTAAAGAGGACTGTCACGTACGCATTGTCTATCTTTATCTCAAAGTTTGCCAGCAGACTCTAGCTAGCTCGGGAAAGTCCAAGTTTGTATCGTCTTTTTAATAGAGAATTTATAATTGGTCAGAAATGCAAACTATAGTGTGTTAAGCTGTAATTTGATTGGTCAGATTGGTTAACCAAGCGGCAAAGAAATAATGGTCATGTGATAACCCTAAGGACTGAGAATATTCTAGATATCCCAGTCAGTCTCGAGTTGGTATTAAAAGAAAAAAGTAGAAATTTGTTAACCATTACATTTGATTACAGTTAACTGTTGTAATTATTGTTAATAGCTGTTCCAAGTTTTAAATTAAAAGTTTCTTTATTTGACAAGGAAATGCTTCTTCATTGAATCCATTAGTAATAATTTTAGATCATCTTATCAACTGACAATTTCTAGATCTCGGCAATCACGATCATTGGTTCTTCAAATCAAGACTAAAGATTAATCTTCAAAAATCACCTTCACCGTGACATCTAGTACCTCTTTTACACAAGTATTTTGAAGAACACATGTGACAGTGATATGTGACAGAAGAACTAATATGATTGTGACAGGGACTAATTCATCTTATACCACCACCTCAGTCAAGAACAATTTCTTTCCCTTGTTTGAGAAAACAAACAAAATAATTAATTATCAAAAGTTAATTTACTAACTGGTTAATTCTTTTTTATTGCTTCTTGTAATGTCAGGTAAAAAAAATTATTGTGCGAAATTTCAGCTTGATCCAGGATTGGGTGTCGGAAAAATAGTGTGTACAAACTTTTTACCAGACAGACAAAGTGAATTGATATAAGCTTTGTTAAAATGAATCAAAAGTTCCTTTCAGTATTCATATAATTAAAGGAATTTTCAATAGGTCATTTTCTGAGGTTACAAGTTACAACAGAGGTGTGTGAATGAATTGCATAAAATTAGTAGGTTGCTGAAATAAGAGGCTCTACTTTGAATAGACTAGAAAGTTGTAATTCATTATTTAACTCAAGTAAGTTGAGTTTGCTAAGTGCCTAAAAGCATTTCAGAAACTATCTTTCAGGTTCTCCTTTAACACATATCCACAAAAAGCACATTAAGCATTTCACTATATCAAGAATAATGAATGAACTTGCTAAATAGGGTACCTAAATACTTCATTCCAATATTCTTTCACAAAGTTTACTTCATGGAAGGGTATATTCAGAGTTTTACAGACCCATGCAGCATCTTCTAGTTCTTCATCTGATGAGCATTTGCCTTTTTCATCTCTGATGTCCCAGTTTTTCATAAACAGACCAACAACATCATAGCCTACACAAATAAAAGCAAGAACAAAAAAGGATTTTTTTCAATGTGAATGCTTCATACATTATGATTTTAAATAATGGCAGGGTAGGAGTCTGTATGTTCTTAGTTTATGTAACAGCATCAGTATTATCTACAAGATATATATAATCAATCTAAGCCATGGATTTAGGAAAAAGGTAAGAGTTGAGTACTTAACCAACAATTTTTTATGAGGGTGATGTAAATATTGTTGTAGCTCTGCCCTGCACTGAGAGATCAATACAACACTAGGAAAAGATATGAGTGTTTATAGAAAAAGAGTTTGCAATACATCCACCTGATGGACAGGTAAGAGTTCTGGAACTAAAGAATGAGAGAGATGTCCTGATTTTTGCATGATAACTGGCTTGTGAACAAGGAGCAACATTGGGAAGTGTGTCATTGATCTGGATTTTTTTCTTCTTTTAAACCTTTTTGAGTTGCCTCCCTTAAAGTTGTTACAATATGCTTCTTATTTTTAAAAAATTAAAATTTCTAATTTCTTAGGATAACATGACAACTTTGATAGTAGTTTTTATTTTAAAAAAAACAACAACACAAGAGTCAAAACATTTCAAAGCAACATATAAAAATAGTTGAACAGACAAGATATTTTATAGGTTTTATTTTTAGGCTATTTTTCATTTTAATATAAATTAGATCAAAATAAAAATATATAAATCTTGCCTTTTCGTTTTAATAGAAGTGCTGCAACTGCACTATCCACTCCTCCAGATATGCCACAAACAACTCGTTTGATATTCATCTATAATTTTTTAAAAATAATTCTTATTATATAACAACTTATTAACCTTAAAAGATAGATATATTGAACAACGGAAAATGTATAATATATATTAAATGTATTGGTAGGGAAGATTGACAGGTGAGACATAAACATAGAGTGGAATTTTTCTACACCTGCCGAAAATTAAAGCTAAATAAATATCTACACTTATTTGTAGAACACCATGGTTACTTAAGTCTATTTCCGGTCCATGTGTTTCTAGAA
Source organism: Biomphalaria sudanica (assembly GCA_036873155.1). Lineage (NCBI taxonomy): Eukaryota > Metazoa > Mollusca > Gastropoda > Planorbidae > Biomphalaria > Biomphalaria sudanica. The sequence continues at coordinate 1,263,497 of JAZGLO010004004.1, forward strand.
TAATTCATGTATATGTAAATGGAATCTAGTATGTGCTGATATTATATTAACTAGAAATCTATATCTAGTATATTACTATCACTAGATGTCTATAAACATAGATTAATAATTAGATGATCTAGATCTTTGGTCATTTTTGTCTTCCGAACAAGTTAAGCGATGCTGCTGTAATTTTACGTTGAATTTTTATAGCTCTGTAATGATTAGTCCTAAAAAAAAATGGAACATCAATAAACTCATCAACCATTAGAATTATTGTTTTGTTATGCTATGCATAGTTACAATAAAATATGATGTCCAGCACTAACATTAATGAACACAACTCCCTCCTTTGTAACTTAGCAAACACTCTCGGTATGCTAATGAACACTTCATAGTAATTGTATTTAAAAAAATATTACTATCATCAATTTTTTTTCATTATATCGATTTCTTTTTAAACCAACTCAACTCAGGCAGGTCAGTGTTACTTACAGTGTTGCTTCCTTCTCTGTTTATAATGGACCTGGCCATTAGTATTAAACTTAAGTTTTACCTATACTGTAGCCTACTTGCCTATTACTTAGTCTTTAGATTGCCTTTGTCTTTTTTACATTTGTAGTACATTAGTGATATGTGGCAAAATAGTAATAGAGCTCCTTCAAGGAGTGTGATATTTACATTCACAGTTGGGAAGCACTATCTCTCGATCAATCTTCATAGTGTGAAGCTGTGAGGCTCGAAGTGTCGAGATTTGAAGCAAGAAGAGTGGCCAGCGTGAAAGAGTACTGAACCAACAAAAAGCTGAGAGAAGAAGCAGGCCTATCTGCAACTGATCAAACCCACCCATGTCATGTATGCAGCCAGCTTTTTAATGTGAGGATTGGACTTAACAGTCATCTTTGAGTTCATAGGATATGAGAAATGTGATCATCTTTGATCTCGAAGGAGAAGCTATATAGATAGGTCATGTTTAGCTGATACTTAAATTTTCTAAAAAAATCTTAACCCTGGATGTATCCACCTTCAGTCCTAGTTAGAAGAAAAAAAGTGACTTTGTCATATAAGTGCTCTTTGAACCCTTGTTTTTCAGAGTAAATGAAACCAAATCAAAATGTGTCTGAACTGACAACTATTTTACTATAAAGAAATTGTAGACTAGTTTCATCATAACTATCAAAATAAAGGCCCATTTCAACAAATATTTTGGGGTGTTGACTAATATCATGAGATGAAATGACTATCGATCTAGATCTAGAATTCTAGATCTAGATAACATTGACTTTATGAAGAATAACAAATAGATCTATTTATCAAATACAATTATAATAATCAAGTTAAAATCACCATTGACATCCACTACACTATAAACTCTAGACTAGTGATGCCTTGTAGGCCAGATCTGGCCCGCGACGTGGCTCCATGCGGCATGCCTAAACATCTTCACAAAGTGAAGAAAATTTTTTGAAAGGCTGAAAAATGTGTTTTAGATACATTAGGACTCTCACTTTTTCTTGAATGGATTTCATTCAAATCTATGGTATTGAAATTTTTTTTTTTTCTTTTTAAATGAACACCTCGTTTATTTTTTCAGTGACAATTTAAGTGTTGACAGTTGTTTTAGGTTCTTGGATAACTCCACTGCTGTCTTGAGCTAGTCATATTCTAAACATGCTGTGCGTAACATAGGGCATCAATTCTGCATCATTTTGATATCAAAGAGAATGGTATGTACCATTTAATATTTGTGCGTTAATAAAATGGGAGAGACGTAAAAACAAAAACTACATTCTGAATGTAGAAACTTCCAGGAAAAGTAAACACATCTTTGCTTTTGTGGAACATAATAAGCAAACATGATTTGTACAAAAATGTGGCTGTTTTTTTAAAAATATAACAAAAGGTCATTTATAAAACAAAACATTTTTTTAAATATGGCGGTATTGTTGGTTTGAGCGCAAAGAAAAAAATCCCTAAGTTATGCCTAGTTGAGTGAGTTGAGCGATAAAAAAGAAAAAAGAATCAAGAAAGTGAATCCACAGTAAGGGAAAGCTACAAAGTTGCTCAAATTATGAGGAATGAAGCATAAAAAAAGTGCCTGGGAAAAAACTTAAAGCATTGCTAAACGAGTGGAAGATCAGGATAAAATTTTCATTCAAAACTAAATGGCATAGCAGATTTTGAAATGTTTTCTATTGCCACTGAGGATTGCTCCGACAGATCTGAAAAAAAGGAGCTGATTGACTTACAAAGCCAGATATCCCTGATTTCTTCGCCGTGTTGTATAAGAAACTTTTAAAATTTCCGAAATCAAGTTTTATAATAAAGGCTAATTTAAATGATGATCAAAATGTTTACAAGCACTTAAGACAAACTTGTACAGTAATAAAACGGATGAGACCGATCTTACGTTATCGCCTTATGTGTGTAACTAGGCCTAGTAGTGCTATGGGTTTCTAATAATACTAAAATGGTTTATTTTCTATTTCATTTTTTTTATCTATTCGATGATGTGGCCTGGCGTGCACATCGCGAAACAAGTGTCGGAAATTAAAATGGCCCGCCGGCCAAAAAAGGTTGGGCATCATTGATCTAGAGTTGACTGGCAACACAATTGCAGACTCTATGGCCCACCATCGGAGGGCAAATTCCACCCACTGATGAGGCTGTAAGCTTTCATCAAGCCCTGGCTATAATACAAAAACAGAAATGGAAAAGTGGTTTGAGTGCTGGGACAAGTCCCAAAAAGCCAGTGGAGTCTGGGAGCGCATGAGGCGCCCTGACCGCACTTCCCCGTGGTGGAGGCTGTCCAGGCCTGAGCAAGCTATTATAGCACAGTGCAGGACAGGCCACTGTCCTGTTGGCTCATATTTCTCGCGGCTATGGCCAAATTTTGATTCACGGTGCCCCCACTGGGGGGAAGAAGAGGAAACCGTGCCTCATATTCTGTTTGACTGCCCCAGACTTGCTGATCTCCGTCTCGACAGGTCAGGGAAACCCAAAATTCTCAACCTGTATGGCGACATTTATGCACTACGCAAGACAGCAGGGTTTCTGTCTAGGGCTTTTGCAAGAGAGGATTTGAGCCTCTCAAGCCCTCACTCTAATGGAGTTTGATGATGATGATGATGATCTAGAGTTTCTAGATTCTAGACTATAGACCTAGACCAAATTCTCTAGATCTAGACTTGAATGTCTTGATCTAGTCTAGAATCTAGATCTAGATCTATCTATATAGTATATTGTCTATACTAGATCTATAACCTTATTAATCTAGCTAGACTAATTTCTAATCTAAGAAAGTGACTAGAAAGTAGATCTACTATAGTATAGTTAATCTAGTTAAATTTAGTTATCTTCTTAACTTCTTGAATTCTTCTTCGATCTCATTGTTATGTTGGAGCGTTCAGATGACTAGACCAAATGAACTGCGCAGTGGTTTCCAAATCAGGGCCAGGGAGATCTCCATATAGATCTAGTTGGCTTTCTATTGGGGATCTAGTAATCAACTCGTCATCTGTAATCTACTAATCATATCTTATCTTATTTAATACAGATGTTACTTCAAAAAAGAAGATGATTACGTCCTACGCGTCATGCATTTAGTCATGCATATTAACCAATAACTTAAATTCTGCCAAGTCACTGGTTTTCCTGGCTAGCTCAGGCAACCCATTCCATGCTCTAATAGCACTAGGGAAGAAGGAGCATTTGTACAAATTTGTCCTAGCATATGGGATGAGGAACGTGCCTTCATCTTTGTGTCTTTCTGAGTATTTTATTAAATTTTGTTTTTTTTATTTTAAGATTATGGTTCAGTGTTTTATGTATAATTGCTACTTTACTTTTGAGTCTTCTGTCCTGAAGGCTTTCTAAATTTAGTGATTTTACTAAAGGTGTTACTCAAGTCAAATGTGAATATTCGTTTGTTATGAATCTCACTGCTTTATTTTGTGTCTGTTCTAGTTTCTTAATGTTTTCTTGAGGGGTCCCAAACAGAGGATGCATATTCTATCATTGGCCTAACCAAGGTTAAATAACATTTTAGTTTTATGTTCTTATTTGATTTATAGAAATTTCTTTTAATAAACCCTAATGCTTTGTTTGATTTTTTGATAGCTTCATCAATATGGGGATTCCATGACAGTTTTTCATTTATTATAACACCTAGGTATTTTGCGTTTTTAGTCTGTGTTACTGGTTTACCGTGAATAAGATAAGTGGAATTAATTTGTTTTAGTTTTTTTGTTACTCTTAATAACTGACATTTTTCTGGTTGGAAAGACATGCTCCAATTTGATTCTCATTTCTGTAATTTATCTAATTCTCTTTGTAAAATTTCTGTATCTTGTGTTGTATTTATTGTTCTATATTATGCAATCTTATGCGAATAATCTGACTTTTGTTCCTGAGCTAATGTAATTTGGTTAATCATTAATCTAGTGAGTCTGTATGGTCTGACTCTTACAATTTATTCTACTCTCTACTCTAGAAATTACTAGAATTTAGATCTAGAATGTCATGAAGAATCTAGTAGAATTCTTATTTTTTTATTGATTTCCATGTCCATGTCTTTTCTTAGTAAGTTAGTTCTACTATTTATAATAAATATTCACTAAAAATTGACCTCAGAAAACTTGAATTATATGTAGTCTAACTCTAAGAGTTTACATCAATTTTTTTCACGAACCATAAAGGAAAATATTTGCATGAACTATTGTTACTATTGTTATGACCGAAAAGGTCATCAAACCCATGCATGGTTAATGTAAACACTAAAACCTTGTGATATATCTAGATGTAAATATTGCTTTTAATAGCGATATCATCATTCGTCACAATGGACCAATGAAAAGTAGCCTACTTTAGGAATGCTTTTCAAGATTATTTCAAATTGCAGATAATGATATACTTTCCTTACAAAAACAAAACAATACGGTTTTATTTGTACAATAAAAATTGAATTTAAATTAATAAAAGAAATGGAAGCGTTTTAATTTTTAAATTATTTATTTTTAGATTTTCCAAAAGTTTTATTGGAATATAATCGAATGCTAGTGAATGTTTGAAAGTATCATTATTTCAGGGAATTAGTATTTTTAGTTTTTGTCAATGTTCATTGCAAGTGCAGATAACTGAGTCAGTGCAAAACAAAAACAAACCCTCAGAGTTTTATAAATATTATGAATGAGCACAGTAGCGGAGACATGGATGGCGATAATGTTGATACCGTTGTTGAAGAAGAAGATATTTCGAAACTCCTTAATCATTTTATGAAAACTAGTCACAGAGTCAAAACTGCAGACATCAAAGTAAGCTTTCATCATTTAATTCATTTATGAAATAACAAGATATAGATAGAAGTAAAAGTTAAAGAGATTATCAAGAAAGCATTCAAAGATCAAGAGTCAAGTTGAAGATCTTGAAATCTTGAATTAGATCTAGACATAGATCTAGATCTAAATTGACTGAAATGCTTTCTGAATAAAGACAGAGTTGCCCCAGTTGGAATGTAATAATACTAATACTGAATAGTAGTAATAGACTGAATATTATATTTATTTATATGAATCTATTTAATCATAATAATAATCTACAAATACACTGCCATAGTACAAATCTAGAGTACTAGAGTAGACTAGATCTAGTTATCTATTCTTAGGTTTAAAGATTATCATATATTAAGACATTTACTTTCATTAAGATCTAATCAGACTAATTCTATATGAACTACTCAATCTAGTCATTGTCATCATCTTTTCATCTAGTCTAAGACGATCTAGATTAATCTAGAATCAATCTAAATCTATAATTCATTAATTGTAAATTACTAAATTGATATTCATTTCATGTAGTGTGTAAGACTGACCCTACATTGTATTGAAGCATTCCATTTTAATTTTGTTTCATTAAGCGTATTAGTAGTAGAATGTAATACCTTTAAAGTTATAGGTTTTTCATTTAATGGCCTTGACATACAAAAAGGAATGTTTGGTGTATATTGTATGTTGGACAATGGTTCAATCCTTTCCATCTGTTTGAATCATGAAAATCATAACTTTTTTTTACCTTTTCATTAAATTTTCTTACAAAAATTAGATCAACTTTGTTTCAATTATATTTTTATAGGGTGAAACTATAATGGAAAGATGCATCCTACTTTTCTCTAAGGATTATAAATTTACAGTAAGACCTTATTTTACTTTTTTTTTCATAACAATGTAAAATGTATTATTGTTCTAAAACGTACAGTAAAAATAAGTTTAATATTTGATTTTTAAAAAACTACAAGATATTCAGAAATGAAACACATTGCCACTTGGTTACCAAGACCTTTACCATATTTGATAAACATTCTCTAATTATTTGTTTTGTTCATAAAGATTGTGCCCAACTTGAATGGAGAACTGTGTGGACACTATCCCATGAAGCTGATTATAGTGGAATTTGAAAGAGATGCTCAGTCAAGTAGTGAAAAGTAAGTTTATAGCTAGTTTAGCATGCTAATAGAATTATTGATTTTGACCAACTGTGATTGTAGTTTACATTTAGAGATATCTCTTTGAACCATATGACTGTAATCAAACTACATTTTCATTTATTAAATTATATTTTTTTAGTTTGATTTAATTGAATGTTATGAAATGTGTGAAAATATAAATTTTATCGAACTATACCAGCATCTTCAATTTATTTTACAAATAATATTTAGCATTTATGCAATGTAAATATAGGCTAAATTTGTTTTGTGATTAATTTGTTTAGATCAATTGTCGGCCCTATTTTTTATTTTATATTTGTGAACTCATGTGAGATCATGTACTGACTATTTTCTGTGTCTTGACCTTTACTATGTGTGTGTTGTAATAAAACTTTAGATGCTCACACTGTTTTTTGTTATATTGTTATAAACCTGGTGGTGGCACAGATGGGGGTGGTGTGTGTGTGTGTGTAGTCAGCCAATGCCAATTGCCCCAGGCCAGCGCTAGACGAGCGGTCAAGCGTGACAAGTTACGACGATCAGCAGAGACGAGTTTCAACATGACGGTTCGGGAAGGATCGGCGTCGTGAACACAGCTCAGAAGCATCATGAGAATTGTAATCTGACCACCCAGAAACATCGAGCGGCATTCTTTCCGGTTCGAGAAGGCCAGCAGGGACCCTATATAAAGAGCGAAGGTATCAGAGACAGTGAGACACAACTTCTCGATCTACGGTTCAGTACAAGTCCGAGAAGAGACAGAAAGACCAGTGCAAGAGTTGATACGGCGGTACGGCAATTAACGGAGAGATATTTGTACAGTCTTGTGTTGCCTGCTGCCAATTGTACAATATTGGCTGTTATTTATTGACATTAAATTATTACATTATTTGGAGCCCTGAGTTGTCAAGTTCTTTCAGTTGGTGGTGTCGTGTGGTGCAGTTTGCAGAGAGCCTGGATAGTGAGATTCCTAACAATATTAAAGTATGACAATCTATAGTTTTGAGTTTAATTCAAATCCCATTACATTTTTATTCCACCTAGTGTGGAAAGCCGCTATGATGCTCAGAGTATTATGCAGAGGATGAAAAATGCCAGGTGTGCACGTTGTCGATCTCGGATTGTTGTTCCTGTAATATTTTACCAAGGCAAAGTAAGTTTTGAGAAAAAATTAAAGTCTAAGAAGTCTAAAATTAGTAAAGCTTAATTAATATAAAGAGTAGATTGTAATTGGAAATCATTTCATTATTTCTAGCACATCTGTAGATCTGCAACATTGTCTGGAGCTGCTGAAATGATTGGGAGATCTACTACAGACTATTTCTTGTCAAGTCAGTTGTTTTTTTTTCTATTCTTTTTCTTTTTAGCCTTCACAAAGTTTTTTAGAATTTGAGTAATTACTTATTTTAGTTTGAATTGATCTATTAGTTGGATGGCTGTATCTATAATAATTATATTTGAGGAGAAATAAATTAAGAGTGCTTTTACTAAATTTTTTTTCTATACTATGTAAAATGAAACAAATTGATCTTTAATGGTTCAGAGTTTACTTTGAATGTTTATCAATTTTTATTATTTTATCTTATAAAGCATCATCTTTTTTACATGGTATTGTATGCTGTAGATGTATATAGTGTTTAATAACATTTGATCTTATCTTAAACAACAGGTCAAAATTCTGGACCACAAGACCTTAGGTATGTGTTTCTATCCAACTAATTATTGTTTCGTTGTTGTTTTTAAGAAAAAATAATTAAAAAGAAATTTAGCTAGTTTGACAGCTACTATTACATTTGAATGAAGGTGTAATTTAAGATTGAAATTTCTTGAAATGTTTCATAAGCAAACTTTTTCTTTGTTAAAACACTATTCTTTTTTGTTTAAAATCAGAATGCTACTAGTCTTAACATTTTTTAAGCTTGGCAATAAAAATGTTATTAGAAATCGAGACATAAATGTTGTGTTGAGGGAATAAATGAAACTTTGTCTCGTCTTAATCAATGGAAATCATTCTATTTAATACCAATCCTTAAGAAGAGACAAAAACTTTTATAAAGCCTTAAAAGATTCATGTCATTGATATACTGCTCTTTAGTATCAATTTTAATGAATTTCTTAGCACTACTGATATGTTTGACAAGATCCGTGGACAAGATATTCTGCTCTTGAAGCACTTCGATGTGGCCTATATATGTGACCTGATGGTGGAAAAAAAGAAAATCAAATTTGGAATGGCGTATGTAATTAGTGTAATTCTATCAGTTTTTCATAATTTCATTATTGAATAAAATATATAAAATCATATGTTTAAACCTCTTAGTTACCACTAAATTATTGTTTAAAGTACAATCTTGACAGAACTTCAACTTGGTGTTTATTTCCAAATGTTTGGTTATTTAGACTATTTAAAATATAACTATTTTAGGTAAACAATTCTAAAGAGATATTTGAAGAGATAAAAAGTAAACAAATGAACTAAATGAAATAATATTGAAGTATTTGAATGTCTTCATTTTTTAGAGTGTCATCTTCTGAGAAAGTGGACAAAGAAAATAGATATTCAGACTTCAGTATATTAGGAATGCCATATCCAGGTAGGAATAGGTTTTTGAAATAGTAAGTACCTTGTGGCTCGAATGTTTCAATCTAAAGTTATAAGCTACTAGACTAAATTATAACCTTATGCCCTTGCTTTGATTCCTAGGTTGTGAATTTTTCAAGAACTGGAAGGATAACTCTTATATGGGAGAAAATATTTTGTATGACTGGGGTCAGGTATACAATGCTTATCAAATTATTAACAAAAAAATAATTAGCTGGTTATTACTTTTTAGTTATGTATGTGATAAAGTTAAAAACAATATATTTTTACAAATATTTCATGTATCTTTTAGGCTTTAAATGATTCATCACTGGAGCTACCTAGCTCTCCTCTTGTGGAAGACTTAAACATTGATTGGTCTAAATATACAGTGAGTGCATTTTTTTATTTATTTTTTTTTACTTTGAAATTGAATACAAATTTAACTTATTCTTATTAGAAGTTTGTCAGTGATATTCATCCTAGTGGTTTCGGTTTTATGAATATAGCTGAATTTGCTTATATATTCTTGCTCCAGGAAGTCTTCTAAAAAAAAATAACTACAAATTTGGATTTATTTCAGAAAAAGTTCTTTAAATCAAAATTTCATGGATAAAAAAAAATTTTGAAGGATTTTAATGGCATCATTGTTAGCTCTTTCATAACTTCATAGCATTAGTTTCAGTTCTCAGCAGTTTTTAGTAGTGAAAGATACATTAGCACACTCAATAATGTGACACAATCTTTTTTTTTTCCATCTTTGCTTTTTCTTTATCTACTACTATGCTTTTCATAAAAGTTTTTTTTTTTCTAAAGCCAATTAAATCATGTCCAGGGGATCATTCTTTTTAGCATAGACAATAATTAGGAAATTATTAATTTTGTATAGTTTATCTCCAGAGCTCACTAGTTAAAATCCATTTCTTTATTGTCTACGTGTTTCTAAAAGAGGTTTCTATGCTGACTCTTGAGAAACATAAAAAAAAAAAAATTAGGTCTAATTACATTTAAGTCGTTTTTTTTCAATTTCTTTTAATTGTTATAGATCTTTTCTATTGTTTACAAAATGTATACACAAATATTGCCAACGCTTAGTGTAATGTAACACGAAGTAACTGTTGCATTAAGTTTTTTTTTAGATTGAATTTCTGCAGCGCAAGGTCATGGTTGTATACTGTTGACAAGTAATGACAAGTTTATTTAAAACGATGACATTTTTTTCATATGCTCGAAAAATAGTTTGGTTGCTACTACAAAGGAGAATATTCTGTTGAAGAAAAGTGACGACTAGAGTAAAAGAATTTAAATTAAATTGTATTGTTTATCTATGTAGTGTGTATTAAAGTGATTCTTAGTTCCAGAATAAAAGCTTTCTATTTAATTTAAAAAAGATTTCAGTTTTGAGTTTATACTTTAAAGTAGTATCTCTGGCATCACGATATTGTTGGAGAGTTCTGAAATTGTCTAAAATAGAAATGCATACAAATTATAACATCCAAAATGCATTCTCTGATCAACACAATCTCATAGTAACATCAAGACATCATAGTCATCTGGCACTTAAATATATATTGTCACACTTACATATGTCTCTGCAGCTATGTTCAAGCTTCATATGGATTCAATAAAACTGACATGTAGACAGCTTGACAAAGCTCCTATTAAAATGTCAGCTTTTAAGATTTTTAATGCCACTATTATTTAAATGATTTAGGCTAGCAGATGTGAGAACATCTTGTGCACACTGGTCAGATGGTACTACAGTGTTTTTAAGTGTGAGACTTGAGTAATTATATATTTGCTTAATATACTTTGAATGGCATCAGCAATGCTAAACTCTTGTTAGCTAATCTTTTGTAGTAATTGACTGCATTGGTTTCCTTTTATTAGTTTGCTTTATTATTCAAATGACATTTAGTTTTACAAACCCTTTGATTTTTTTTTTTTTAGGAGTGGAGTTTAGTTGAATTAACACAGAACTATTTAAAACTACTTCTACAGTACATTAAGAAAGGTAAAACTTCATGTTTCCAATTAGGTCTCATAAATGTGTCCTGATTGTTTGTACTACCATAATGATTCCCATTTTATTGTGTTTTTTATTTTTATTTTTCAGGTACCCATGGCTTATTAGTACATTGTATATCAGGATGGGACAGAACGCCACTGTTCATTTCACTACTAAGGTTGTCCTTGTGGGCTGATGGAGCTATACATAAATCCCTTTCACCTGTTCAAATATTGTATTTGACTCTAGGATATGACTGGTATCTCTTTGGGTGAGTTCTTTACAAGATAGTCATAAGTATTTATTAATAAAGTATACTTTTTTTCCAAGATATTTTTATTTATTTTTAGAAAAAAAAATTTTAATGAAATAATTTAGCTAAATTTTGTTTTCATTTCAAATCTTTTTACCTACTGGCTAGACCCAGTATTTTGGTCTCTAAAAGTTGGCAACAGTGTCAGCTTCTTAAAATATCAATATATCTTACTTCATATTTCTATAGAAAAAAGTGGAAAATAATGGGTTTTACAATATTTTCTGACTCTGATCATAATGGCATTGAAATTGTGAATTATTTTTTGTGTTAACTTTTGGGGAGTTTAAAACCTTTGAAGAGCAATAGAAGTCTTTATAACCAAATAAAAATATCACTTAACTGTTGTGGGTTCAGGTATAAAATTGCTTGTCTGTTTTCTGATCTTTACCTTTTAAAACAAATATTCTAATCTAATATAATCTTTGCCTGTGGTCCCTTCTAGGGCATAGGCCACCAACCAGCTTCCTCCAGGCATCTTGGTTCTGGGTGAGTCTCTCCAACTGTCCCCACGTCTTGCCCATCATTCCAAATCGTGGTGCCATGTACTCCTGGGCCATCCCCTCTTTCTCTTTCTCTTGGGGGTTCCAGGTTAGGGCTTGCCTTGTTATGTTGGATGCAGGGTGTGACCTATCCATCTCTGAAAGATATCTACTTCAATAGGCTGCTGCTTTGTTTTTTTTTTGCCACAGTTCCTCATTCCAGATCTTGTCTGGCCAGCAGATCATAAGAATCTTCCTCAGGCAGGTGTTGATGAATACTTGGATTTTTTTCATTTTGGTGATGGTGGTTCTTCAGGTCTCTGCTCCATAAAGTAACATTGGCTTAACAATAGTGTTAAAGAGCCTGATCTTGGTGGTGGGGCTTATTTCCTTAGATCCCCAGGTGTTCTTCAGCTGATGGAAGGCTGCTCGAGCTTAACCAATGCGAGTCTGGCATCTGCATCTGTTCCTCCATGGTGGTCTAGGATACTGCCGAGATAGGTGAAGCTTTCCACCTCTTCCAGTGCCTCACCTTGGACTGTAATGGGTGTATTGTTGGGTGCCTTTATCTTGAACAACTTGCTCTTCCCTCTGTTTATGGTAAGACCCTTTCTAGCTGAATTGTCTGCAACATTTATCTTTTCCTGCATCTGCTGCTGTTTGTGAGAAATAAAAGCCAAGTCATCTGAAAAGTCAAGGTCATCTAGCTGTTTCCAGTGTCCATTGTATACCATTCCACTTCTGGTCTGTTGCTGTCTTCAAGATTCAATCTATGGCTAGTAGAAATGAGAAGGGAGAGAGTAAACAGCCTTGTCTCACTCCTGTTTGGACTTCAAATGCCTCTGTCAGTTGTTTACCATGCACTATTTTGCAAATCATCCCCTCATATGACTTCTTGATGATATTTGTAATTTTTTCAGGCACTTCATAGTGTCTCAAAAGTCTCCAGAGGGTCTGTCTGTCCACGCTGTCAAAAGCATTCTCATTGTCTATAAAACTGACGTAGAGAGGGGAGTTCCATTCCATTATAACAAATACCTGTTAATTATAATTTTTCATTATTGATGTGATTAGGTTTCCCAACTTTACACTGTTGTTCTTGACTATTAAAGCTAGCACAGACATCTTTCTTCCTACTTGCAAGTCCTGCTAACACAGACATCTTTCTTCCTACTTGCAAGTCCTGCTAACACAGACATCTTTCTTCCTACTTGCAAGTCCTGCTAACACAGACATCTTTCTTCCTACTTGCAAGTCCTGCTAGCACAGACATCTTTCTTCCTACTTGCAAGTCCTGCTAACACAAACATCTTTCTTCCTACTTGCAAGTCCTGCTAACACAAACATCTTTCTTCCTACTTGCAAGTCCTGCTAACACAGACATCTTTCTTCCTACTTGCAAGTCCTGCTAACACAGACATCTTTCATCCTACTTGCAAGTCCTGCTAACACAAACATCTTTCTTCCTACTTGCAAGTCCTGCTAACACAGACATCTTTCATCCTACTTGCAAGTCCTGCTAACACAGACATCTTTCTTCCTACTTGCAAGTCCTGCTAACACAGACATCTTTCTTCCTACTTGCAAGTCCTGCTAACACAGACATCTTTCTTCCTACTTGCAAGTCCTGCTAACACAGACATCTTTCATCCTACTTGCAAGTCCTGCTAACACAGACATCTTTCATCCTACTTGCAAGTCCTGCTAACACAAACATCTTTCTTCCTACTTGCAAGTCCTGCTAACACAGACATCTTTCTTCCTACTTGCAAGTCCTGCTAACACAAACATCTTTCTTCCTACTTGCAAGTCCTGCTAACACAGACATCTTTCTTCCTACTTGCAAGTCCTGCTAACACAGACATCTTTCATCCTACTTGCAAGTCCTGCTAACACAAACATCTTTCTTCCTACTTGCAAGTCCTGCTAACACAGACATCTTTCATCCTACTTGCAAGTCCTGCTAGCACAAACATCTTTCTTCCTACTTGCAAGTCCTGCTAGCACAGACATCTTTCTTCCTACTTGCAAGTCCTGCTAGCACAGACATCTTTCTTCCTACTTGCAAGTCCTGCTAACACAAACATCTTTCTTCCTACTTGCAAGTCCTGCTAGCACAGACATCTTTCTTCCTACTTGCAAGTCCTGCTAACACAAACATCTTTCTTCCTACTTGCAAGTCCTGCTAGCACAGACATCTTTCTTCCTACTTGCAAGTCCTGCTAACACAAACATCTTTCTTCCTACTTGCAAGTCCTGCTAACACAGACATCTTTCTTCCTACTTGCAAGTCCTGCTAGCACAGACATCTTTCTTCCTACTTGCAAGTCCTGCTAACACAAACATCTTTCTTCCTACTTGCAAGTCCTGCTAACACAGACATCTTTCTTCCTACTTGCAAGTCCTGCTAGCACAGACATCTTTCATCCTACTTGCAAGTCCTGCTAGCACAGACATCTTTCACCTTACTTGCAAGTCCTGCTAGCACAGACATCTTTCTTCCTACTTGCAAGTCCTGCTAACACAGACATCTTTCTTCCTACTTGCAAGTCCTGCTAACACAAACATCTTTCTTCCTACTTGCAAGTCCTGCTAACACAAACATCTTTCTTCCTACTTGCAAGTCCTGCTAGCACAGACATCTTTCTTCCTACTTGCAAGTCCTGCTAACACAGACATCTTTCTTCCTACTTGCAAGTCCTGCTAACACAGACATCTTTCTTCCTACTTGCAAGTCCTGCTAACACAGACATCTTTCATCCTACTTGCAAGTCCTGCTAACACAGACATCTTTCATCCTACTTGCAAGTCCTGCTAACACAAACATCTTTCTTCCTACTTGCAAGTCCTGCTAACACAGACATCTTTCTTCCTACTTGCAAGTCCTGCTAACACAAACATCTTTCTTCCTACTTGCAAGTCCTGCTAACACAGACATCTTTCTTCCTACTTGCAAGTCCTGCTAACACAGACATCTTTCATCCTACTTGCAAGTCCTGCTAACACAAACATCTTTCTTCCTACTTGCAAGTCCTGCTAACACAGACATCTTTCATCCTACTTGCAAGTCCTGCTAGCACAAACATCTTTCTTCCTACTTGCAAGTCCTGCTAGCACAGACATCTTTCTTCCTACTTGCAAGTCCTGCTAGCACAGACATCTTTCTTCCTACTTGCAAGTCCTGCTAACACAAACATCTTTCTTCCTACTTGCAAGTCCTGCTAGCACAGACATCTTTCTTCCTACTTGCAAGTCCTGCTAACACAAACATCTTTCTTCCTACTTGCAAGTCCTGCTAGCACAGACATCTTTCTTCCTACTTGCAAGTCCTGCTAACACAAACATCTTTCTTCCTACTTGCAAGTCCTGCTAACACAGACATCTTTCTTCCTACTTGCAAGTCCTGCTAGCACAGACATCTTTCTTCCTACTTGCAAGTCCTGCTAACACAAACATCTTTCTTCCTACTTGCAAGTCCTGCTAACACAGACATCTTTCTTCCTACTTGCAAGTCCTGCTAGCACAGACATCTTTCATCCTACTTGCAAGTCCTGCTAGCACAGACATCTTTCACCTTACTTGCAAGTCCTGCTAGCACAGACATCTTTCTTCCTACTTGCAAGTCCTGCTAACACAGACATCTTTCTTCCTACTTGCAAGTCCTGCTAACACAAACATCTTTCTTCCTACTTGCAAGTCCTGCTAACACAAACATCTTTCTTCCTACTTGCAAGTCCTGCTAGCACAGACATCTTTCTTCCTACTTGCAAGTCCTGCTAACACAAACATCTTTCTTCCTACTTGCAAGTCCTGCTAGCACAGACATCTTTCTTCCTACTTGCAAGTCCTGCTAGCACAGACATCTTTCTTCCTACTTGCAAGTCCTGCTAACACAAACATCTTTCTTCCTACTTGCAAGTCCTGCTAACACAGACATCTTTCATCCTACTTGCAAGTCCTGCTAGCACAGACATCTTTCACCTTACTTGCAAGTCCTGCTAGCACAGACATCTTTCATCTTACTTGCAAGTCCTGCTAGCACAGACATCTTTCATCCTACTTGCAAGTCCTGCTAGCACAGACATCTTTCATCCTACTTGCAAGTCCTGCTAGCACAGACATCTTTCATCCTACTTGCAAGTCCTGCTAGCACAGACATCTTTCATCCTACTTGCAAGCAGGGGCGGATTGGGTATCAAAATCGGCCCGGGCATTACCATATAAACCGGCCCACAAATGGCATGTCATATATTTTCAGTTTTGTGGGGGGGGATTTTTACCAAACTCCGCAATTTATATATATTGTTGTAAACCTGGTGGTGACACAGATGGGGGAAGTGCTGGGTGTTTTTTTAGCCTACCCAAATCGCCACAGTCCAGCGCAGGACGAGCGGTCAACCGAGACCAGTGACAGTACACAAGAAGGTTCGAGTAGGCCAGTAGAGACACTATATAAGAGCTAGTGTGTTAGAAAGACGACACTTCACGTTACCTCGCTATGTGACCAAGACGAGGTGAGAACCAGCATGGTGTGTGAAGTCAGGCGGAGCAAGACTAGGTTTTTGTAAAGACAGTGTTAATGTTGTTGCCAATTGCGATGTATTTGAAATTAAACTGACTGATACTTTGGAGCCTTGAGTTGTGAGGTTCTTTAAGTTCGTTGTGTCGTGTGGTGCAGTTTGAAGAGAGACTGGATAGTAGGAGAGATCTTAACTATATATATATATAGGTGCGAGTCTATATGTAATTAATCTTCATTACATTCTGATATTTCAATCTTTCAAATGTTTTTTCTAGCCTAGAATACTCTCTTCCTATAATTAGTGGAAAGACAGTACACATTGCCAAGGGACAGGTATGGAGTCTGGGGGAGCGCTGTGAGTAAAGCGACGGGTAGAAAATGGTAAAATGCTTTAGTTTTTGTATTGGAGGGGGAGGGTAACCACAAAACCCCTTTTGGCTACGCTCATGAAATTTGGTGACTGTAGTTTGCTTAAGTTCGCTGCACTTGGGCAGTAAGTAAAGTTTCCCCTTTCAGACAATGAGGTCTGAGGCAAGTAATGATTTGAACCCCTCCCCTACTACGCCCATGTGTTATATTATAGGTGTAAGCCTAATTCTCTATACAATATATAAAGTTTGATAACGCATCGAAAAGTGGATGGATGCATTCGTAGGATTACATAATGTATTCTATTTATACATGTATGTAGTCTGGAAACTATAAAAAATACAATAGCAGACTAATGAGTTTGAAGCTTTTTGGTATTACTTATAGATTACAGACCTTTCTTAAAAAAATAAGATAGTTACGTCCTACGCATTTCATGTGTCAATCTAGTCATGCATTTTGATCTGTGACTTAAAATATGCTAAATCATTTGTTTCTTGGCTGACTCAGTCAACCCATTCCATTAAAAGATAAGAGAAAGCGGAACGGTTAAAGAGGTACTTACTTAATGTGAAAAGCTCTTGCTTTGCCTAGTACATTCTCAAAAATGCGATTTGTATATGAATATATCATGACCCATTATTTAAAATTTAAATTAAATCTCCTTTCATTAAATATCGGATGTGACAGCGCTATATAAATTATTGTAATAATTTTCATCATTAATGACTTCATACTAAGCATAAGTTTGCCATTAATTATAATAGTATAAAAATGTATGGTATTAGTTTACGAGACTAGAAACGCTAAATCAGGTTTCTCTTATATTTTAAGAATATGCAGAAAAAAATGCAGATTACAAATATGTAATTTGATTTCCTCTGAGATAGTTTTTAAAATATAAACTTCTAAGTTTTATTATTACCATATATTGTCATTGGAAATACGCCATTTTGGTTTTAAGGCTTAATACTAGAGTATCTCCCTTGAATTACTTGCCAACATTTTTGTTGCTGTTTTCTTTCTTTCTAGCAGCTATTAGATCTAATATTAAAATTCATTTAAAATGATAGCATAAGAACAAAAAACTCTCTTTAAAAAAAGTTATTGAAAAAATGAAACAACTTCATCAATTTATTATTAAGATTTTTTTAGACCTTCATTTCATTAAATACACTTAAAAATGCATAAGTTGACAGCATAAGAACAGAAATCTCTTTTTAAAAAGTTATTGAAAAAAGAAACATTAAAAACAACATGGTGGTCAGTAAAGGTATCTGGGCATCTAAACTATTACCAAATGTATTTAGATGTAGATTTAGTTTTTAATTAAATATTTTTTTGTTAAACTGAAGTGTAGTATTTTTAGATCTGTTTTTTAAAAATAAACAAAAAGAAACTTACTATTTTTTCTCAAATTGCAGAAAGTAGAGCTTTATACCCATATTGAGCTGTGAATAAGTTGGGCGGTTTGCAATTAGGTTTGATTAGGCCAAACACATTCTCGATGACATCAAAGCAGTCTATGCCGCTCGTGCATAGCAGAAAGTACAGTCTAAGGTTTCGCAAATGATAATATGTACAGTGTATAGTGTATTTTCTTGATATTCTTCTTGAATTTCAAACAAAATTAATTGTAATTAATAATTAAAATTGTGTCTTGCTGCCGTCACTTTTTTAAAAAGTTGTCTGAATTATTTTTTTCTTTGGTCGCGACCAGACCGGCCCACCGGGCATTTGTCCGTTTGCCCATATAGCCAGTCCGCCCCTGCTTGCAAGTCCTGCTGGCACAGACATCTTTCATCTTACTTGCAAGTTCTGCTAGTTCAAATGTCTTTGTTCTACTTGCTAGTTGATCCTTGTATTCACTATTCTATATTTATATATATATTTATATATATATATATATATATATATATATATATATATATTGAAGACACTTACCAATATAGGTTCTAAGGCTTCGTAGTCCATGCACAGCATCTCAATAAGATACAAAAGTCAGCAGCCATACCTAACATTCTACAAATGAAAGACTTGATTGTGCCAAGATGTGTAGAAATACTTAAGTGGTCTGTTCACACACACAAATATTGAGACAAAACTTTTCTAAGAACTATTTGTGCAAGTTTACAAAATTTAAAAGTAATTTGTCTCTGTTCTTGTGACTGCACCATTTCTTTTATCCAAAATCTGCTGGTAACATAAATGCTATTTTTTTTTATGTTTCACTGAATTTATTGAATGTATCAATTTTTGCTTCCTCACATTAATTTCCTTCATTTTATTTTTCAGTCATGATCTTCCGGACAGATTAAACAACGAACAAGAGGTAATGCAGGCTTGAAAATGAAGACAGAACATTTTGATTTTGTTGTTTTTTTTTCCATTAATTTAGCCACTAATGTTGATTTGAAAAATGAATCTTTATAAATTTTAAAAAATACCCCTTGTATGTTTCAGGTGTTATATTTTTGTTTTAAAGTATTAAAAGATATAGCATCTGAAGAGTTCTCTGTTGCACCTAGGTAATTTGGCCTATTTTTATTTTATTTAGAGAACATCAGAGTTGTAATCATTTACTGATTATGTTAGTGTCTACTTTAATGCATTGTAAACACATCTCTATGCTAGTAAACTATTGATATACAGATATTCAGATTGTAATTATTTTTTAGCTACATGTATATAAATTAGGGCAAGCACAACCATTGTCCGCAGGTGATCAATTTAGATTTTTTCGTCGTCTGCATTTGTCCCCAGCAGCAGATTTTCTCTTGGTCTCACTTGTATCCCGCGGCATTTATAAGTGACCACCAGCTGTCTTGTTCTGAGGCCGCATGCAACCAGGTGCTCTCTTCTAAGTCAGCTAAAGAAAGTTGATGCCAAAGCTGTTTTTTTAAGCGTTTCGGACAAGCCTTATTAATATTATTATACAAATTAGATATGAAGAAATTGTTTCAAGATGTGCTAATTTTAAATTTGTCATGTTATGCTATTAGGCCATTACCACCACAGGCATTAGCATCATCACCCAGAGATACTGCCACTGCACCAGTGTCACATAACCAGCAGCACAGATTCAGGGTCGACTCAGACAGTAGTTTTCATGGAGTTTTGTTAGGTACTGTCTCTACACATTCTGTCACCCATTTGTTTTTGTTTTTTTACATTGTAACAAAACTTTTGAAAACATTTTACTTGGGTTTTAGTGTCCCTAAATTACTTAATAATACAAAGCGTGGCTGTTATAATCATTAAGTCCTAGTAAATATTGATTGGGATTTACAATGAAAATAATTATGTTAAAATTATTACTATGTCTAGTTGACAACTATATGACAGTAAAAGTGGTTGGTCATTGTATTGTATAGATACTTGTACATTATACCAGAGATTTATTTCAGTTTTTAATAATGAATTCAACATTTTATTTTTTTAAATTTTAAGCCACTATAAATTTTCTAAGCAGTTTCTGCTTCATTTCTGTATAGCAGAGTTTTCATAAATCTTTAAAACAATAAGTCCCCCTGTAAATATTTTATATATTCCCTGATATTTTGTCTGGACTCTTGCAAACTTTTTTTTTTTTTAATTTTAATAATTTTCTATTTCAACTAAATTAACTTTTGACCCAAAGTAAGTGACTATAGGGCAAGCTAACTATTTTTTTAAAAAATCAATTTTATTTACAATTTTAAAAAGTTTTTCTTTTACAGTATGCTAAATTTTGTAAATGCTTAACAGGTTTTGCTTAGACCCTTGTAATTTATATTGCTATATTCTTTAGATGATCCATACCTGGTACCAAGTAAAGGCAGCATAACAAGCCTCAGTAGCCTAGGCAGCAATGAGGCTCTTGACCACATTCATTTTACTTTAGGCCTAACAGACGAAGATGTGAATGGAGTCAGTTTGACTGAGGATGAGTGGGAGTGGAACAGGACCTCAACTCTCACAAAGTAAACAGAAAGATTGTTGAGATGGAGTGAATATAGAAACAGATACAGAATTATTGCTACTTATAATTTTCAACTCGAAAAGGCATTTTTTTGTAAAAATGTTTTATGTATGTCAAATGTTCCTTGAGATCTAAAGATAATTACACCTTAGCACAAATGTCATGCAGTGGGTAGGATCCAAAGTGCAATTAATGTTGACAATTTTTAAATTTAAGTTTAAATTTAAACTGAAAATGTAAAATACATATTTCTTGTGTCATTGATACAGTTATTTTTTTTATTTACCTATTTTTGATTTTAGTTTTATTTATTTAGAGTGAATTTAAAAAAAATTATAACAAGACTTATTTAATACAGCGCTTCCCAGAGAAGGTCAAAGTCACCCATTGGAGCGACCTCATCTGCTGCACTTAACTTATCAAGTTCACCTGTACATAACTTATCAAGTTCACCTGTACATAACTTATCAAGTTCACCTGTACATAACTTATCAAGTTCACCTGTACATAACTTATCAAGTTCACCTGTAAATGTGGGACAGAGACGACTTTCTACTGACAGCCAGCAACAATTGTCGATCAAATCAAACTACTTTATGGGCAGTCCTCTGCTGCGAGCTTCTAGTCCTATGTCAGTACCGCAGAGACAAGAGACAATGAGCTCATCTAACAGTATTGGCAGGTACGAGACAAAAGTAGTCCAACTAAAAAAGCTTAGAAATGTTTACTGATATAACTAGAACTAGACACATCAACAAAATGTTAATATTTTTAACTATTCAAATACAATCTAAACTTGAAATTGAGCTACCAGTGGGCTGAACTAGAAGCACAATTACTTGATGTTATTTTGAATTCAAAGTTGCTTTTATTTTTTTTATAAATGTTAGCAGTGAATTACAATTCTCCATTTATAAATCTCAAATTTTTGCCTGGTATTATTTTGGGAGAAGTTAAGAGGCTTAAGCTTTGTGCATCCAACTCAGAAAACATATAAACTTGTGCTTAGGAACTTGAAAACTATTTAGTTTTATCCTTTTTTTTTTTTTCAGTTGGCAGATTATATCAAGCAGTGACAATTTAAAAAATATGCTTCAGGGTTCTAAAAATTCTACCAGTATATCCAGTACAGATAGATCTAGTCACGTCAGTTCGTAAGTTTGAATGCATGTAATGATGAAATGAGGCCACTTAGCTAAGTTGCTCAAAAAACAAAAATGCAAAGTGGTTTGAGTGCTGGAACAAGTCCCAGTCCCAAAAAGCCAGTGGAGTCTGGGAGCGCATGAGGCACTTCCCCTGTGGTGGAGACTGTCCAGGCCTGAGAAAGCTATTATAGCACAGTGCGGGACAGGCTACTGTCCTGTTGGCTCATATATCTCACGGCTATGACCAAATTTTGTTTCACGAGGAAACCGTGTCTCATATTCATTTTGACTGCCCCAGACTTGATCTGTCTCGACGGGTCTGGGAAACCAAAAATTCTCAACCTGTATGGTGAAATGTATACCCTATGTAAGACAACAGGGTTTCTGTCCAGGGCTTTTGCAAGAGAGGATTTGAGCTTCTCAAGCCCTCACTCAAATGGAGTTTGATTATGATGAAATGAGGATGAAACTTGCTTATATAATAAAAATGACAAACAGTGAGATACACTTGTTATTCTCTTGTCTTTTCATGTTTAACTTCCCAGAATGACTTGTTCTACTTTTGATATAAAAGTATAAAATGGCTGAATTAGAATGCTATAGATAAATGAACTTTTCACAAAGAGCAAAAGTATCAAAAGTAAAGACAGCAGAAAGATTTTTGTTATTTTATTGTTCCAAACAAATGGAAATTCAGTTTGACTGAATCATTCTGATACCTACATTGAAGCAGCATTCTCTTTTTTCATTTCCATACAACATATGGGGCATCTTAAATAAGAATAGCTTATCCATATGAGCTAAGGCAAGGATATAGTCTATGCTTTACAAGAAAAAAAAAAGATTGTGAAATAAAAATTGCTGCGTTTTTTCCAATTTAAAAAAATGAAAAGTATGATTTTATTTTAATGTTGAAAGATGTGTATATATGGTCATATATATATTTATAAAATTAATAGGATTTTTTTTAGAAAAGTCTTTAAACTAGTTGGTGTTACTGATCACAGATATCTACTTTAAAATATCACATTCTACTGAGTTCAAAAAGGTAATTTAATAATCATCAATTGGTGCAGGCTGAGATAATGAAATGATGTTGGCTGTATAGTGTATATTGATTGCAAAATTTATGCTACAATGATTTTAAAACATATTTTAGTTCAAATTATTCACAAATTTTGCAAAGAAATTAGAAAGCCTTAAAAGTTATTCTTTATTAAGTGCTATAGCTTTTTGTTTTATTATGCAAACACCTATGCAATAGTTGAAAAAAAAAATGTTTTTAGCAAACTTTTTATCATAGTGCTGTATGTAATTGATTACTATTATATGGATGTTTAGCTAGTGAGAATAATAAAGCTATGAAGTCTTTATTTTAACCTTCTCTTTAGTTGTAATGAAGCAGTCGACATCAATGTTTCTACACTGAGGTGGAAGAGACTGGATGCCGTTAGTCAACTTTTTAACACTGCTTACAGTTCCACTGTCCACTCACAGATGGTCAAACATTCCTCAGGCAATGGCCTCAGCTCATTCCTCGACCGCCTTGCTGAGCAAGTGGGCCTGAAAGGTCCAAAACCTAACAGTAGTGACAGTAGCACAAGAACAGGTGTCTAGGTTTAGTGCTATACAATTATGTTGAGCTTTCTCACCCACAGATATTTCTTCCATATTTCATTTAAATACATTTGATATATTATATGCCTTAAAAGTAGGCTTATGACATTTAGTTATCATTTAATGAAACTTAGGTCCTAATAATCATTTTTTATTTGTATATAAAATGTTCGAGTGCGTGTTTTAACCCCCCAAGAAAATAAATTTTTTACCATTTTCTAATTATTTTACCATTTTCTAAAAGTCGAAAAGTTTTAAGTTTGTATAATAAAACTATATTGAAATTAAATAGACAGAACTTGGAACTTTTGTATAAATCTCATGACTATTGATAAGATGATTTTATGGGTATTTATTATTGTATTGAAAGTAAGCTAATAGGCTATCTCAGTGATGCCCAAACAACGGCCCGCTGGCCATATCCGGCCCTCGACGTAGCTTCATCCTGCCCGCTGAACATTGGAACAAAGTTTAAAAATAAAAAGGGTGAAAAATGTATTTTCCCTAGGCTAGAGATGAATCAATTTCATTCCAATCTAATATAGTCGAATATTCATATTACTTTTCTAAAGAACACGAGTTGTTTTTTTTTTGGCGACAAAAGGTGACAGTTATTTTTATTCTTGGACAATGCCGCTGCTGTCAAGCTGGCCGTGTCCTTGGCATCTTTGATGTGTCACATAGGGCATCATTATTGCATTCAATTGGTTCATGTTCTTTTGGTATCAATGCGAGTAGACTCTACTCTAAATGTAGAAGCTTCAAGAAAAAGTGGACAGATCTTTGCTTTTTTGATAATAATCCAACATTGATTTGATTTGTACAGAAAATGTGGCTGCTTTTAATTTTCTGGCTGCTTTTTAAGAGCATAACATAAAAATACAATGTAAACCAAAACATTAAAAAATATTCAGACATTGTGGGATTGAGCCGCATAGAAAAAGATTGTTAATTTACACCTAGTTGAGTGATTTCAGCCATTGACGAAAATATATACCAAAAAGAGACAAGAAAATGAGTTGATGGTAAGGGCAAACTACAGAGCTGCTCGCATCAGAGTTCAGAAATGAAATGTCAAAAAAGTGCTTGCGAGCAGTGATGAAAGAAATTATTCTAAAAAAAAAAGCCGTCAGTCTTTCTTGCATGAAAATTGCAAAATGAGTGGAAGATATTGTACAAATCGCCTTTCAAAACTAAATGAGACAATGCTTGTTCCGACAGAGAAGCAGATTTCGAAATGTTTGTTTTTTTACTGACTCTGAGGAGTGCCCTGACAGATCTGCAACTGATTGACTTACAAAGCCAGACACCACTGCTTGAGAAATTTCATTCCAAGACAGTTGTTTTCTACGTTACATTGCCTACTAGAGCCACGGGTTTATAATAAGCTACTTAAAATAGTTTATTTCATTTTTTCATCTTTCCATTAATGTGGCCCGCGACACGACTGTCGGAAATTAAAATGGCCTGCAGACCGTACAAGGTTGGGCATCACTGGGCTATCTTGTTTTTAATAATTTACGTTGTTGTTTTTAAGATATTTTATGGTTTTATGGTAAATTTTCAGATACTAAGTGCCATTCCATGTATTGCTTTTTATTTGAACCATTACATGTCCTTCAATTTCATCTGACTAAAACTTTGCCAGGAAAAGAAAAAACAAGTGATATCTTTAATCAAATGCTCTATTTAGATTTTTATGTAAAGGATTAAGTTGACATTGCTTCTTGTTGCAGTCTTATTGCAGGGCATGACACTGCTCTCAATGTTGATTTCTAAGAATAAGATAGTGCAATGTCAATAACCTTAAGAACTTTTTAAAAATTAATTCCAAAACTATCATTTATGTCTGTGTCATCTATTGTTTTTATGGAGCATCTTGGCTTGTTTTGAACCTTACTCTTGTATTTATTATTTTTATTCACTGGAAATCATTTAAATACATTGTAGGCTATCATATGTTTTAGTTGCAATAGTTATTTGTATTGCTAGGTGATTGCGATGAGTGCTAGTGAATTATTTAGTAGAAAGCCCATGAATTAGCATGGTTAAAGCTGAAGCACCATAAAGAAGATTAGCTCTGAATTGTATTCAATTGAATGGAATTTATTATAGAAATGAAACATCTGTAAGCATTGTGTGGTTCTATACAGATTAAAATCAAAGTTATTGTTCAAGAATGGATATTAAAATATGATTTTTTTTTGGAATGAAATATTTTGTTCAAATGATTTTCACAAAAATGTGCTAATATCATGTTATAGTGCAATACAATGTTTATTCATAATTAAGTGATTTGGTTTTAGGCATTTTCTCACCCGAGTCACTAAAGTTGTTAGTAAAGAGAAGGGTCCACTAAATGTACTGTATATACAAGTTTTGAAAGCTATAGTATCACTCTCCTTTCTCTTTGAATCTTTCACTTTTGATATAGTATTGCTGTGGTTGGCTTTCTGTTCCTATCAGCATTAGTGTGGCTAGTAACAAAGCAGTCTATTGCTTTAAATTCTCCAAAAATGTATGCCAAAATGGGCTTTGATTTAGACTAGAGAATCATGAGAGAAAAAAAAGAGTCGTCTCATCATTAATAACTTCATACTTTGTACGCATCTCTTTCAGAAAGAACTAAAACAGGATTCTATTTGATAACCATCTCTCTTGGAAACATTTTATGACCTCACTTTTTTTTTTTATTTGTCCATCACACTTCATAGACATTTATATTTTTTTATAGCAAAATTTACAATCACTGAATGCACTTACAGGCAACCAATATTTTTGCATATGCATCCACATATTTCAAGAGCTATCATGCTTCCTTTATTGTGTAAAGTAATTTTTTATTGACATTTTTTTTTTCACAAAATTAAAGTTTGTTGAATTTATTAACCCAATCATCAAATATCCCTTTGCTGACCTATTGACCTGTTTTGTTTTTTTTTATTTATTATATCTAATTGTTAATTATACTATAAATATAAACAGTGTATTTTAAACTACGTAGTAAAGAATTCTATTCCTTTTGTTTCATAGTCAGTACTATTTACATTTCAAAATATCAGAAAAATAAAAACAGTATTTTTACACATGATAGTTAATATATTTTAATAAATCAGATGTACATTTGCTCTCTGAGTGACCCAATTTATCTAGTCATCCAAAGTACTTCTCGTTGATCAGTGAGTATGTATTGAGCAGATTAAATATTTTTTTTTTAATCTGAAACTTTATAAATAAATATTTCAAAACTAAGATCACTAAAGATTTCTGCATTTAAAAAAAAAAATCTTAATGAAGTTTTCTTGCAGACCTAATCTATGGACAAAAAATTGCAAATGGACTACTACAAAACACTTTTATGAATGCATCTTAACATTCTTGGATTCTATCAGCAATGTCATAGTAATTTTTTTTTATGGTTGATGTATACCTAGTGTATTGTATGCTGTAATTTTTTTTTATAAAACATCCTTGTTTTCATTTCTTTTGACAAATAGCCTACTCTTGTATTTATTAGTCCCCATGCTACATGTGATAATTGGATAATAGATAACAGTATGCTAGTTTATTGAAATTGAAAAATACACTAAAATTTTTTTGTTCTTGTTTGAAGAAGAATTAAAGTTTGATCTACATTCAGTCGTCCATGAATAATAAATGTTTGTTTGAAATTGTTCTATTTTGTCTGTCGCATTTTATAGAAGGTTTGTAGTTAAGAATGTGTCATAATTAAAATAGAGAGTGGCTGGTACATGAGTTAGTGTTTGTTTTAAAGAAACAAAACCTCCTTGATATTGTGTGTACAGTAGCTAAGTTAGACATACTGGAAATGTATACACTATTTTATTTCTCAAGACATTTTTTTTCTCAAATTTTTTAACTGAATATTTATATAATGTAATATATTAAATAATGCATAAGTTAGACTTATTGTTTTTAATATATCAAATGATGCCATTGTTAGACATGTTTTTATATCAAATGATACCACTGTTAGAGATTGTTATTTTTGGATTAGATAATGGCAGAGCTAAACAAAACAATGCACTTTTTGTACATAAAATAAATTTAAAAAATGCTTTTAATATTTTAAAACTTGTATTGACTAGTTCTCACTTAATTTTATTGATTCATTCATTATTGAGGTAGAGTGTCAATTTGTTTATAGTAATTGCTATACATTCCTCATGTTCTGGGCTTGGATCTGATAATTCAATATTTTTATACTGGCTATGGAATATTTCCTAGTCTCATCAGTTTTAATTGTACTTGAAAGCATTCGGTGGGGTTAAGCTGCCTCTTCTCTTGAGGTGGCTAAACATAGTATATCAATAAACACTTGGCCTCAAATGTCCACTCTACTTCACCTGTTTTATCAACCTTAAGGCCATCAAGAAATCTTGTATTAAAGAAAGAGAAATTGGCATCCTAGAAGACATTAAATTATTGCAATTGTAGTTTCTTAATCACATGGATGGCATTGCCTGAGGAGTGTCACCATTGCTGAGAACCATATCTAAATTAAACCATAATATGCTCTTCACTGTAGCTTCCTGGGAATTACTGTAAAAACTCGACAGGAATTTTGTTTTTAAATTACAAAAGAAAATTTGTTTAAATTATATATATATTATATATATAGGGCTGGCATTACAATTTGCTGGGCCCATATATAATGGATACTTGCAAGGCCCCTCATCTAAATTTTACAATAATAATTACTATTAATTTGATCATTATATCATTTATTATTAATTATACAACTTGCATAGGAAGCAACTCAAACGCAATAGGCGCCAGTGGATTAATTAAAGTTTAATCTCAAAGAACTAAGCAATGAGCTAGCCCCAGTGTTCAAAATACTCTTTCAGGCATCGCTTAACCAGGGCAGAGTACCAAAGGACTGGAAAGAAGCTAATGTCACCCCCCTATTTAAAAAAGGAGAAAAATCTGATCCAGGAAACTACAGACCAGTATCACTTACCAGCATCACATGTAAAATACTAGAACACATAATATGTAGCAACATCATATACCACTTAGACAAACATAATGTCCTCACCCCATACCAACATGGCTTTAGGAAATATAGATCATGTGAAACACAACTAATAGGACTAATTGATGATTTCTCAAAAGGTTTAGATAATAGTGAACAAATAGATGCTATCTTACTAGATTTTTCCAAGGCTTTTGACAAAGTTCACCACCATAGTTTGCTTAAAAAATTAAAATATTTCGGCATTAACGGTCCACTGCATCAGTGGATTAAAGATTTTCTGATAGGGAGAGAACAAACTGTAATAATAAATGGCTCTAAATCAACACCAATAACAGTAAACTCAGGTGTACCTCAAGGAACAGTCTTGGGTCCACTACTATTTTTAATTTACATAAATGATTTACCAAATTGCATTAGTTCAGGAACAAAAGTCAGATTATTTGCAGACGATTGCATAATATATAGAACAATAAAAACAAAACAAGACACAGATATTTTACAAAGAGAATTAGATGAATTACAGAAATGGGAATCAAATTGGAGCATGTCTTTCCACCCAGAAAAATGTCAGTTGTTAAGAGTAACAAAAAAACTAAAACAAATTAATTCCACTTATCTTATTCATGGTAAACCAGTAACACAGACTAAAAACTCAAAATACCTAGGTGTTATAATAAATGAAAAACTGTCATGGAATCCACATATTGATGAAACTATAAAAAAATCCAACAAAGCATTAGGGTTTATTAAAAGAAATTTCTATAAATCAAATAAGAACATAAAACTAAAATGTTATTTAACCTTGGTTAGGCCAATAATAGAATATGCATCCACCGTGTGGGACCCCTCAACTCAAGAAAACATTAAGAAACTGGAACAAACACAAAATAGAGCAGTGAGATTCATAACAAACGAATATTCACATTTGACTAGGGTAACACCATTAGTAAAATCACTAAATTTAGAAAGCCTTCAGGACAGAAGACTCAAAAGTAAAGTAGCAATTATACATAAAACACTGAACCATAATCTTCAAATACAAAAACAAAATTTAATAAAATACTCTGAAAGACACAAAAATAAAGGCACATTCCTCGTCCCATATGCTAGGACAAATTTGTACAAATACTCCTTCTTCCCTAGTGCTATTAGAGCATGGAATGGGTTGCCTGAGCTAGCCAGAAAAACCAGTGACTTGGCAGAATTTAAGTCATTGGTTAATATGCATGACTAAATGCATGACGCGTAGGACGTAATCATCTTCTTTTTTGAAGTAACGTCTGTATTATATAAGATAAGAAGATAAGATAATCAATGGCACGATACACTAAATGTGTTAACCCTTTAAGTCCTACATCCATCGTCCACTTTGTCATCCAGGGGGCTGAGGGCTTTGCACTGGGGTTTTGTGCCTCCTCATGTGGCTAGTGAGACCTATGTGAGCTCGAAATGTTAGGCTGCACACTAGGCGGTTTATTCCAGCTGGAGGTAGTGTCATTGGCCTTGCTTTTCTTCTCTGGCGTTTTTCTTTATATATACACACACACACACTTTGTTAAATTGGCATATTGCCCATGACCTGTCACATTCATATTGAGTGATATCAAAGTAAACAAATGCAACAAAATGAAAGCCTATAAATCCATTGGCGTAGACAGGATTTTTTTTTCGGGGATCGGGGGGATACGTTTTTTTCTTTCACAACGCTCGCGCGTTGAGCCTCGAACCCCCCCACCCCTCTCCCCTTGACTACTACGCCCATGTATAAATTTAATAATCACAATGTCGTTACAAAATGATAGAGCGATGATTTTAAGTGTACATATTGTTTACACTAGCTTTCAGAAATGTTGTTTATATTCTATCCTATCTTCGAAATGTAAAGGCTACCCCGCGAATACGAGTCCAGGAACCAATAATCTCAATCCAACTGAAGGGAATTCAAATCTTCGTTCTCAGTCATTCAATGCGCCAAGTGCCTGCCTTCTCTTCCTTTTCTTGACCTCAATCTTAGAGAGCTCTATTTGCGGCTTATTGATACAATTTTTATGGCCAGAATACTGTCAGAAGCCTTTTCAGGAAATGAAGTACCGCGATGAAAAGATGAAAATCAATGTAATTGTTGGAAGTACTTGTCGTTACTAAATTAGTCAAAAACTTCCTGGTTCAAAGGTGACACGTAGAATAGAAAACCTCAGCCTGGACATAGATTTGAAATAATATCCAGATCTAAATACATTTTACGAACAAAAAGGTACTTGACATTTCTTTTAAACACGAATAGCACATGTTGTATTTATGTTTCACGATAAACTAACAAGGTCAAGGATGCTAAATTGAACATCAATGTAAATAACAAGTAACATTTTTTTTTTTAAAAGACAATTCTTCATCTACGAAGCTAATGACTTCTTAAATAAAAGCGATTTACTTTGCGCTTAATAACAAATGAAAAGCCCAGATTTTTAAAAAATGGAACCTTTTTTTACCCGCCCCAACTCCCTCCTCCAAAAAGTCCTGGTTCCTCGTGTGTAGGCCTACAAATATTTACCGGTATATAAAGCTCTAGTTTGGTGATGCAAATCCCAATATGGTGTTATTGAAAGACAGTAGTATAGACTAGAAAACGTTATCTTGAGATAAGGTATTAAAGACTCAAGTTTGGTGATATAAATTCAGTTTTAGAAACAAAAGTAATCTAGACTAGAATATTAGAATCTACATCTAGAGATACGGTCTAGAAAGTTATAGTTTGGTGATCATCTTATAGAGATCCAGACTTAGAAACATAAAAAGACAGCAGTCTAAAACATATTTCTAATAAAAACAAATACAAATTCTGTTTCTGAGCGTCTAGTGATTTATTTCACTCTTATGAAGACATGCGTGAATACCCGCTGACGTATGTGTGCTCAATATCTCTATTGTCTAACCCTTACAGCAAATTTAATTTAACATTATTATCTTTTGTAACATCATAACTATCAAACCGAAATGAAACTGTTGTAGCCAATTAGCTAGTTGTTTTTTCCCATAAAGATATACATTAACTGTCAAATTTCTAGGAAAGTTGTTAGAGCCGTTTTCGAGATCCGTCTCCACCCACCCAGGTTCCAGTTTCAATGAGTCTAGTTTCAAGCTGAAAAGAGGAATTGTAAAATTAGAGTTTAGAAAAGTTGACTGCAGGCAGTCCAAAAAAAAAAAAATAGCAAAAAAAAATAAATAATTTTAAACACACTTCCTTTATTCTCTTCACCGAATGCCCCAAAAAGCTAACTCTAGCTACTTACTATTCATGACTTTTTCCGCCCTAGATTGACATTAAAAAAAAAAAGATTTATTTTATACGAATACGTAATACTTACGTCAACAAAACCCCGAAATTCTGAACACTGGCTATCTAACGTAGACACTACATACTAAATACATTAAAAATGTGTACACAACTGAAACGGGAATCAGACAGGCTCAACTCTCTAAAATATAACCAATACTTTATAAATGTTTATTCATTTTAGTTTACTTTTCAATCACATGCAGATCATTATTTAAATAGCTACGAAAAAAAGATTAGCCAGGACCAAGTAACCAGTGACCATCTACTGTCATCACCTACCATAAATGTAATGCTAATGATCAAGCAAACAAGCCTCTCGGGCTGAAGAGGTTCACAAGAATACATACACATGAATTCTCGTTTTACCAAGCTTTTATCAACTTTGTCTGGTCAAATGTTTGTACACGTTATTTCTCCGACACCCAATTGCTGATCAAGCTCAAATTTTGCACAATTTTTTTTTACCTGACAACAAGAATCAATTTTAAAAAATTAACCAATTAGTTGATTAACTATTGGTTTTTAGTTGTTATTTTTTTGTTTGGTGTATCGAACAAGGTAAAGTAATTGTACTTGACTGAAGTGATGTTAGCTGAATTAGTCCCCTTTATAGATCGCCAATGGGACATACGTTCTTATAAAAATGTGATGGTCAGTGATGACTGGAACGTTATTCTTATAGTGCTACTTTCTTCAGGTTAAGTCATCTGTTTCTTGGTCTATCTGTTGCCTAGTATACTCAGTACCATTTTTTATGTTGTCTGGTGGGAGTATTTTATTATTTGTGGAGCATTGAAATTTGACTATCCTCCTGACTGCCATTGTTTCTTAGTTTGTTGTCTTAATCCTGCTTAGCTTCTTAGTCACCATTTCATTAGAGCAGTGTTTCTCAAACTGTGTTTTGCGGAACCCTAAAGCTCGTGGCCTCCTGGCCCAAACGTTCTTTGTTTAACTTGGTCCGTCAGAGTTACATATATGCATGTTTTTGTTTTTCTATACAGTCGTTTACCCCTGCAGCAGTAAATCTTTGTTTTTTTTAGTCTTATTCCGCGTAAAACGTGTAGATGTATATACATGGGGTATTGAGCTTGGACCTGCTGATACAGCAAATGTAACGTTTCAAATGTTCTTTGATGAGGCCTGTGCAACGAGTTGGCAGAATCAGTCAAGAAAATCAATGAAGTTAAAATCTCTAATTAACGTTAACAACTAGATTTACAAATCAAAGATGCTTCGAGAGTTAACAGTAAAATTTTAGAGAGATCGTTTTTTAAGAGGAGACATGAATGAAATTCTATCCAAGTCAAAAGACAGTGAGGAATGGAGAAAGACGCTCATCAGAACTTGTATGGTGCCCCAACGGGTCAACACACTAAGGGATAGGTGATGGGAAGACAACATCAAAGAATGAACAGGCCTGTCATTGAATGAAATTCTATCCAAGGAAAAGGACAGAGAAGAATGGAGAAAGACTGTTGACTGATCTTGTGTGGTGCCCCAACGGTTCAGTAGACACTAAGGGATGATTGAAGGTGAACAAGACACTTATTAATTCACCTACAGCCTCCTCCAAGTAATAGTCTTACAACAGTCAATACTTCTACGTCTTTTTTTAAAGTTATAAGAAACTATTTTTCAATGGCCCGATTTGTCATGGGTCCTGGCGCAATGAGCCCCTTTGCGCCCTGACTGCCACACTACTGACGGAAGTTATTAAAGCCAGTGATTCTCTGGTACTCTTTTGAGCGAATTATTGTCTCTTGAGACAGTTGAGACAGACTCAGCAAAGGAACCATATACGACATACAAGGCACAAGGGAAATTATCTTTTTTTTCTCTTTCCGCCCCCCTCTCTCTCTTTTCTTCCCCGTCTCTCTTTCTCTCTCTCTCTCTCTCTCTCTCTTTCTCTCTCTCTCTCTTTCTCTCTCTCTCTCTCTCTCTCTCTCTCTGCATGTATGCTGTTATGTGCATGCACTTCTGACCTATGTCACATATCTCAAACCCTCCACACACACAGACACACTCTGTCACAACAAAATTAAATCTTGTAATAATGTAACCTTACTATAAAAAAAAAAGACCCTTGCCATTGTGAACTGACTGGACACCAGATACAAGAGACCGATGCTTGAAACAAAGAGAGAGAAGTAGACTAAAACTAATTTAGAATTCATTTAGAGGTAATCCGATAATTAGGCAAGAAACCAGGGGACTTAACTGGACGCTAGAAAGTCATGTCATGTTTAAACACAAGATCTTCTAATTCTATTACTTCATTTTACTCCAATTAGAAAATTGCGTTGGTCTAGTTAATTTAATTGAGAAACTTCCAATAATTTTGCTTCACAGATAATAAAGGAAGAGGAAACAGACTAACGAAAATGACAGATAATACCATTAACCATGTCTTTTCCAATGGTTTAGTATTCTTTATCTTGTTACAAATATGAAAATAAACCCAAACACAAATTTTGGGGAGGGGGATATAGGCTACCAAAGGTTACAGTAATCTGCTCTTTGCTTACATTTCAATTCTTTAATTTGATTCTACAGTGCTAAAGAAAAATATTTTATGATTAAACCAAATAAACCTAGAAATATAGTTATATATTTATATATGATGTTAAATTTATCAATACTTCTGTATCCTGTACACCGGGTAAAGGGTACACTAAAAAAAAAAGGTTTGCTCCTTTACGGATGTCTTTATGTCATGAACATTAAAATTTTTAAAAATTGCTTTTATATAGCAAGCACACATAATGTATTGTTTATACAACCCTCTTTTTATCTCAATAATTCCTTCTAATGCCATCCAACTTTGTCCCTGGTTAATTAGATTTCAACATATTGTCTCGCTAATCCAAACTGGCATGTATCACAAAGTTAAGACACAAATAGAAGCAAAGAGTTTCCCTTTGACTTTGTTTTCTTTCAGGCTGATATTAATGTTCTTAGAATTAGACGGCAACGAAAGGTGAACAAATGTACAGTGTGCGTATGTCTTCGCTGTGTGTGTGTGTGAAGGGACTCCTGTTGTGTAGTATGTATGTTGCAGAGAAGAGCATTTGGATTTATCTTATATAATCTTATATAATACAGACGTTACTTCAAAAAAGAAGATGATTACGTCCTACGCGTCATGCATTTAGTCATGCATATTAACCAATGACTTAAATTCTGCCAAGTCACTGGTTTTTCTGGCTAGCTCAGGCAACCCATTCCATGCTCTAATAGCACTAGGGAAGAAGGAGTATTTGTACAAATTTGTCCTAGCATATGGGACGAGGAATGTGCCTTTATTTTTGTGTCTTTCAGAGTATTTTATTAAATTTTGTTTTTGTATTTGAAGATTATGGTTCAGTGTTTTATGTATAATTGCTACTTTACTTTTGAGTCTTCTGTCCTGAAGGCTTTCTAAATTTAGTGATTTTACTAATGGTGTTACCCTAGTCAAATGTGAATATTCGTTTGTTATGAATCTCACTGCTCTATTTTGTGTTTGTTCCAGTTTCTTAATGTTTTCTTGAGTTGAGGGGTCCCACACGGTGGATGCATATTCTATTATTGGCCTAACCAAGGTTAAATAACATTTTAGCTTTATGTTCTTATTTGATTTATAGAAATTTCTTTTAATAAACCCTAATGCTTTGTTGGATTTTTTTATAGTTTCATCAATATGTGGATTCCATGACAGTTTTTCATTTATTATAACACCTAGGTATTTTGAGTTTTTAGTCTGTGTTACTGGTTTGCCATGAATAAGATAAGTGGAATTAATTTGTTTTAGTTTTTTTGTTACTCTTAACAACTGACATTTTTCTGGGTGGAAAGACATGCTCCAATTTGATTCCCATTTCTGTAATTCATCTAATTCTCTTTGTAAAATATCTGTGTCTTGTTTTGTTTTTATTGTTCTATATATTATGCAATCGTCTGCAAATAATCTGACTTTTGTTCCTGAACTAATGCAATTTGGTAAATCATTTATGTAAATTAAAAATAGTAGTGGACCCAAGACTGTTCCTTGAGGTACACCTGAGTTTACTGTTATTGGTGTTGATTTAGAGCCATTTATTATTACAGTTTGTTCTCTCCCTATCAGAAAATCTTTAATCCACTGATGCAGTGGACCGTTAATGCCGAAATATTTTAATTTTTTAAGCAAACTATGGTGGTGAACTTTGTCAAAAGCCTTGGAAAAATCTAGTAAGATAGCATCTATTTGTTCACTATTATCTAAACCTTTTGAGAAATCATCAATTAGTCCTATTAGTTGGGTTTCACATGATCTATATTTCCTAAAGCCATGTTGGTATGGGGTGAGGACATTATGTTTGTCTAAGTGGTTTATGATGTTGCTACATATTATGTGTTCTAGTATTTTACATGTGATGCTGGTAAGTGATACTGGTCTGTAGTTTCCTGGATCAGATTTTTCTCCTTTTTTAAATAGGGGGGTGACATTAGCTTCTTTCCAGTCCTTTGGTACTCTGCCCTGGTTAAGCGATGCCTGAAAGAGTATTTTGAACACTGGGGCTAGCTCATTGCTTAGTTCTTTGAGTAATCTAGCTGGAATACCATCAGGTCCAGACGCTTTATTTGGTTTGGTGTTGGCTAATAGTTTTTTAATTCCATTTTCTTGTACTACTAAATCTTCTATGTTGTCTACTTGGTTCAAATTAAGAAATATGTCTTTGTCTCCTGGGGCTGAGAATGCTGATGCAAAGTATTTGTTTAGGATGTTTGCTTTAGTTTCATTATCATTATGTATTATGTTATGTTCATCTTTTAATGGCGCTATGCCTGTTGTTTCCATTTTCTTAGACTTAATGTATGACCATAGGTTTTTGTTGTTATCTTTAGATATTACATTGTTTATGTATTCACTCTGCAGCTGTCTGCTTACTTTTTGGGTTAGGTGTTTAATTTTTATATACTTTTTGTAAACTCTTTCTGCCTTGGTTTCTTTAAATTTTCTATATAGGTTTTCCTTCTGTTTACAAAGCTTCTTTAGTCTATTATTAAACCAGCATTTATTTATTTTGTTTGATGTGTATTTAGTTGGTATATGATTTTCTATAATGCTTTTAAGATGGTTTTTAATGAAATTCCAGAGGTCATCGACTGGTTGGTTAATGTCTTTTTCTGATAAGAATGTTTGTTGAAAGTTTAATGCAGCTTGGTGTAGTTGTGTTAGGTTACATTTATTCCAGAGTAAGATTTTTCTTTTGGTTTTTGTATTGGCTACTGCTTTTATCTGACTGTGTATTTTTATGATCTCATGGTCTGATAGACCAGGGATAATATCATAATCAACTACTAATCCAGGTCTGTTGGTTAAGAAGAGATCTAATGTGTTGTTTAATCTAGTTGGCTTTTTAATGATTTGATCTAAACTTAGGTTGTGTAAAGTTTCTATGAAAAGCTCATTTATGTCCTTAAGGTTTTGGTGTTTATCTATGGTTAGTGTTTTCCAATTTATATCAGGTAGGTTGAAGTCACCCATAATCCAAAAAACTGCATTTTTATTTGTCTCTTTAAGTGTAGTAATCTGATTACATAGTTCCTGCATGTATTCTAAACTAGAATTTGGTGGTCTGTAAATGCTGCCTATTATAAGGGATGTTGAGGTGGTATTTGCTAATTTCTTGTTTGAAAAATATTAATAAGCCATTGTCTTCTTTTCTGAATATTTAGTGCAGTACTTCACATGTTCACGCAAGACCACCTGCATATTTTGCCACATCTAAAGCCGTTGTCGGCAGGGGGGGGGGTCTTTTTACGTTAACTTTTCGTCTTCTAATGCCTGTCTTCGCTAAGGGCTCTTCTTTGGGTTTCAAATGTTTGACCCGCAACACTCGTTTTTTTTTTGTTCTCTAGCTGTATCTTTCGGAGGCCATATGCTGTCAGCTGGTTACCTCTAGGAAATTGGGGGTGCACTATTTGATCTTTCTGGAGGTACAGTCCTTGTTGTTGCTGGTTCCTAAATTGTAGCACCAAGCTGCTGGTAGACAACAAACTGCTGTAGGCGTATTATATCTTAATTAATTAGCTTGAAATGATCTGAGAACTAGCCTAACCGCGTTGTCGCAACTATCTATGTAGTTGTATAGGAAATATGTTCACAATTTAATAGCGCCGATTTCATTAATAGGTGATGACGCCATTCGCGCTGTTTTATTTTTCATGTGTACTAGTTGCTCTCCCTTTGTCGCTTCGTCATACATTTTTCAAATGACGTAAAACTTTTCTTCTTAGTCGTTTGGTGCATTCCCGCCATATTGCTCGACTGAAGCAGGCTGTATCTTTTGAGTCCCTGAATTATACTGGTGTTTTATGTTATTGGATAGCCTTAACGTTAGCCTTGGTATATATTCTTGAAGGATTATTTGACCTCTGTTAAGGGTGAGTTTTATTTCACATTGTAAAGTTATTTTTAAAATGGATTCGATCGTATTTGTAATTATATTAGAGGATTAGGGGAATCTGTTATTTGTCTTTCTATAGGGTCTCAGGTTTACGTCTCAGGTTTCAAGTCTCAGGTTGTAGGACTGAGGTTTTTCGTCGCAGGTTTCAAGTTTTGATTTTCGATTCTGAGGTTCCAGCTTCAAGATTTCTATGTCCAGACTTGGTGTGACATTGTGAGTTTTGATACTACTCTGAATTTTGACTCTTCATTGTGGTGACATTCCTCCTGGCTAGGAATATGTTACCTTGAACAGTTTACATAATCTTTGTCTTGGAATGAAACATTGTGGGGACAATACTATCGGATACCATATTTGCCTACAAGGTGGTTATCATTGCATTTGAAATATTAATGCAGTATTTAATTGGAACTAAACTATGATTTAGTAATTCTGATATTATTCTATATGTACTTATATTCATGTGCCATTACCATTAATTATATGTCATTTCATTGTATAAATTTCATTTTTTTAAATTCATAGTTAATTTAAATAATCATACACATCGTTTATTAGTTTGTGTTCAACAGGATGTGTATGGTGTGTCTTTTGGGCTGAGCTTTGGGACTATAAGTAATAATCAAATATAAATTAATTATAACACACAAACACATTGCAATTAAGATTACTTTTAATACCTAGAGACATTAATAATTCAGTAATTAAATCTTAAGACCTTTATTATAATATAGACAAAATAAAGTTATCTTTATACTATAAAACAGAAAGTAAGGCGTATGTATGTGTGTATGTATGTATGTATGTATGTATGTATGTATGTATGTATGTATGTATGTATGTATGTATGTGTGTATGTATGTGTGTATTATGTATGTATGTATGTATGTATGTATGTGTGTATGTATGTATGTTTGTTTGTATGTATGTATGGGTGTATGTCCCACATAGACATCTAAACCGTTTGACTAATCTTCATAAAACTTGGCATAAAAGTTTCTTGGTTACTAACTGGAACCGTAACGTATGTATAGTAGACCTAAAACAAACTAAAGACCCTCAAAAAAAAGTTGCCCAACTCAATAAAAGTATTAGTATTTCATGGATCTATGCCCATGTTTGCCATGTTTAGATTGAAAGGATCTAGAGCTAGATCAATTTTTAAAACAGAGAGTTGCTTTTACTTTGTCACATGAAAATATGAAATATAGTCCATTGATTTCATTATTTAATCAAATTAACCTTCAAATTTGTGTTTTAAAAACATTTTTACATAAATTCGTTCCTTATATCTGCGAATTTAGAATTCCTGACGTACATTCTTCACTAAACAAGACCAATATGTTACACATATCTCTTTTCTTAGGTCTAAAACTCTAATTCATCTCTAAGATGATAGAACTGCTCTTCGTAAAGATAGTTTTATACTTTAACATATGAACATACTTGTGATAATCCATTCATGTCATATTTTAATTAAATTAACATTCCAATTTGTTTTTCTAAAGCATTTTTCGAACAATCGTTCGCTATAGCTGCGAAGCCGTGTTGACATACATTTAAATAGTTCCATTCATGAGTCGCGTACATCTAACAAAATGGTCACGCATGCGCAGCGCGAAACCTCCACGCACGCACAGAAAAACTCTATCCAAGCCAATATTTAACTCTAGATTAGTCTAGATGTATCTCTAATTCAAGATCTAAATAAAGTCTATTCATTTCATATTTAATCAGATATATTTAGGCCTACAAGCAAATGTTTTTATTGTTTAAAAAATAATTTAAGTCGATTAGCTATTTTGATAGCTTCCTTCATATTAATTTTACATTCACACATTCCACATTCGCTTTACTTATAACTTTATTATTTCGTTTAATTGTTTATAAAACACTCTCAGTGACTATATCGACAGTGATACGCAAATTAAGACCCGCGAGCCGCGGGTAACATATGGCTAGTATAAAAATAAATGTACTAGTCTTTAGTAATAATAATCTTTAACATAATCGAATTCACTACAATAACAGGACCTTTCGGTCTCACGTTCTGGAATCGTCTGTCCTAAGACAAAATGACGACAATGCCACCTATGTTGCATCATTCAAGACCAATCGCTAACCTCTTCCCGCCGTCACTATAGAAACACAAACTCACTCCGTAAAACTCCTCCTTTAAGCTCCACTAATTTTGCTTGTTTGTACAAAATACAACATATAACAATTGACTCTCATAAGATCAAATGATGTTGTTTTTGTGTTTTTCTATTTCGTTAGTTAAACATTTTCAATTATTATACAGATCTGATTGATAAATACATTCGTTTAAATTTTTTTTTTTTTTTGTTCCGTTTAGATGTCATAGAGTATTACAGTTTTCTCTCCTATCTCTAGCCTCCAATCTTACTTGGCTTATAGTGACCCAGTGTTTTTATCTATTAAAACTATAGCCTCCAATCTTATAACTATTGTAGTGGTCCACCTTTCTTACCCAGTTACAGATACATTCTTGTATATATTGTAGTGGTTCAACTTTCTTACCCAGTTAGAGATACATTCTTGTATATATTGTAGTGGTCCACCTTTCTTACTCAGGCAGAGATACATTCTTGTATATATTGTAGTGGTCCACCTTTCTTACTCAGGCAGAGATACATTCTTGTATATATTGTAGTGGTCAACATTTCTTACCCAGTTACAGATACATTCTTGTATATATTGTAGTGGTTCAACTTTCTTACCCAGGTAGAGATACATTCTTGTATATATATTGTAGTGTTCCAACTTTCTTACTCAGGCAGAGATACATTCTTGTATATATTGTAGTGGTCCACCTTTCTTACCCAGTTACAGATACATTCTTGTATATATTGTAGTGGTCCACCTTTCTTACCCAGTTACAGATACATTCTTGTATATATTGTAGTGGTCCACCTTTCTTACCCAGTTACAGATACATTCTTGTATATATTGTAGTGGTTCAACTTTCTTACCCAGTTAGAGATACATTCTTGTATATATTGTAGTGGTCCACCTTTTTTACCCAGTTACAGATACATTCTTGTATATATTGTAGTGGTTCAACTTTCTTACCCAGGTAGAGATACATTCTTGTATATATATTGTAGTGTTCCAACTTTCTTACTCAGGCAGAGATACATTCTTGTATATATATTGTAGTGGTCCAACTTTCTTACTCAGGCAGAGATACATTCTTGTATATATTGTAGTGGTCCACCTTTCTTACAGATACATTCTTGTATATATTGTAGTGGTCCAACTTTCTTACTCAGGCAGAGATACATTCTTGTATATATTGTAGTGGTCCACCTTTCTTACCCAGTTACAGATACATTCTTGTATATATTGTAGTGGTCCACCTTTCTTATCCAGTTACAGATACATTCTTGTATATATTGTAGTGGTTCAACTTTCTTACTCAGGCAGAGATACATTCTTGTATATATTGTAGTGGTCCACCTTTCTTACCCAGTTACAGATACATTCTTGTATATATTGTAGTGGTTCAACTTTCTTACCCAGGTAGAGATACATTCTTGTATATATATTGTAGTGGTCCAACTTTCTTACTCAGGCAGAGATACATTCTTGTATATATTGTAGTGGTCCAACTTTTTTACAGATACATTCTTGTATATATTGTAGTGTTCCAACTTTCTTACCCAGGCAGAGATACATTCTTGTATATATTGTAGTGGTCCAACTTTCTTACAGATACATTCTTGTATATATTGTAGTGGTCCAACTTTCTTACCCAGGCAGAGATACATTCTTGTATATATTGTAGTGGTCCAACTTTCTTACCCACATACAGATACATTCTTGTATATATTGTAGTGGTCCAACTTTCTTACCCAGGTAGAGATACAGTCTGGTATATATTGTAGTGGTCATACTTTCTTAAGAATCAATAGTCTCCTGTCCTATAGGTTTCATAATGATCAAGCTTTCTATTAAATTAATATGAAAATTCGAGAGGAATAAAGGGGTATGAGTTGATTTGTCTCTATACATTGATGAAATGTTAAAGTATTATTATATTTAAGTAAGTCCAATCTTTTATTTTCATATCATAAATTACACCTTTTCTAAAGATTTAAAGTCCAAATAATCCCGTATCTTTTTTTTTTCTAATTTCTAAGACCCATTCAAGCCAAACAAAAGCAATTTGTATTTGTCACAGAGTTTTAAGCTGTTATGTTGTTCGGGAGTTATATTGAACATTAAAAAAAACTTTTGCTTTTTTGTCAGTATGCTTTGTCTGAAAACAATAACAAATACTACCTTCATCAAAGCCTAATAGCATCACAAATAGAATCAAATCGTTTCTCCTGAAACGGAATTTAATGAGTTGGAAATCGAATGTGTTTAACAAATATTCCACTAAATGGCCAGATTTAATGAGCTTGTCGTGGTGAATAATGTAGTGGCCGCTTTCTACAGAAATGATTTAAATGTTTCATTTCGTTGTTCAAGCAAAGGTTTAAGATTTAATTTTTAAAGTGATAATAGGGATGCATTTGATGATGAGATAGTTTTTAATCAAAAGTTTTAAAAAACATTGGTAATGTTGTTTTTTCCTCGTGTTTTAATGGATTTTAGAGTTCGTTCATTTTTTTAAATTTCGCAATTAAGCTCTTTCATTTAACACTAAACTAACATAAAAAATAATACAAAGTAAAAAATAAAAAAAAATTTAATGAAAGTTTCGTTTCACTTTTACTGACTCAAAATTTTCTTATCGTGTTGAAAAGTCCTTGAAGCAAAAGTAATATCATATTATCAGTTGGTGGAAAAACTAATGTTAGAAAGATATGATTGCTGTACGACGCGGCAATGAGCCATTGGTCTTAACTACCCACAGGTTGTGGCGTTGCAGGTCAGTGTTAAGGCCTACGAATGGTATCGATAAAGTAGGCCTAAATATCTGTATATTTGTTTGAAGCCAACTATTTGTAAACAACATATTTTTTATTGGATGCGTAATTATCTTCTCGAATTCAATTTACTGTAAATAACGTATTCGTTCAAACCGTGAGACCTTGACGCGTCCATTACGTGAAATTCTAAATTCTGCA
Organism: Biomphalaria sudanica; assembly: GCA_036873155.1. NCBI lineage: Eukaryota > Metazoa > Mollusca > Gastropoda > Planorbidae > Biomphalaria > Biomphalaria sudanica. Next base: position 1,306,824 of record JAZGLO010004004.1, read on the forward strand.
TAGGCAGTTGAGTGTAGTTATGACAATATTTATGACCTGAGTAGAAACGGAAATACTTCCGGGTGTTCATTCACCTTCAGTTGAATAGATCTACCAGGTATCTCTCATATGTCTAGATTTCATATGGCCTTTTTTTTTTTTTAATACTATTCATCAGTATAATATCAATGATGAGTCAGATATAATCTTATAAATTACAAAAGTCCTTCAAAATAGAACACTATTGCGTCCATCAGGTATCTTAAGCTAATCTAGTTGTCGATGTTCATTAGAGCAACTCAAAGTACCAGGTTATTGAGACGAAAATATGGTCTAACATAGAAAGCCTAAGCCCCAAGCAGACTCGAACCACGGACTTGCCATTTTTTGTCAGACATATTTAAAGCGTTAGTGGCGATAATTTTATCGAAATCAGCTTCTTCCACTAGGTCTAGTTCGAAATAGCCAAATTAGTGAGTTGTAAATTCGTCATCGTTGATTGTAATAATTTCTTCATCAAAGTAAGCCACACTTAACACAATAGTAAAACAAAATATGCGAATCAATATTGGGGACTGAGATAATTTTTTTTAGCATTCTAAAGCTTAATAGATTCTTGTTTTGGAAGTTTGAAGACTTCTGGAGAAACTGTGACAATTAACTGAAGCCCCCAGACAAAATTCGTTTTTTGTTTATGTCGCTGGAAGAACTATCGAGATTTTCATTGGAGGATTCAATAGAGGGACTAAATTCATATTTATCATGTCTTTGTTCTTATGGGGCTATTATTTTATGAACAATACGGTCCAAGCAAGAAATTTCCATTAGTAGCTCTTTCTTGTGTGTTGATAGAAAATCTATCTTCATCTTTTTTCGCCTGGCAATTTTTTCAAGTTCCCTCCAAGCAAATGATTTGTGGCTAAGAGGCTAAAACCTTACAAAGGGGAATTGTGTTTGAATCTCTACTCTAACAGGGTTGTGTTAGCTGAGCGGTTGGAAACCCTTCTCCCAGATATCCCCTCCCACCCACAGGTCCACAAAGCATAATAAACGTGTCCGTAACTAGTGCATTGAACAACGAAGTAACATCATGCAAGGCTTCAGAGTATAGAGAAGTATACAAGTGAGAGTTTCCTTCAGAAATTATATAAATCTGGTAAGATTGATTCAAGCTGGTCTACAGCTTACATTTAATTTAGTTTAAGAAAGAATATAGGACATAAAAAATTATCAAAACAAATAAATGTACTTGTTTTTATTTATGTTATTACAATGTGTAGTTTTACTGAGTTTACCCTCAGTTTGATGCCAGCACCACCCGCACAAAGCGTCATTGTTTGTGTTTGTAGTTCTGTGTGCAAAGAAAAAAAATTGCCCCCCTCACAAAACCTCGCCCGAAAAAAAGTCCTGGTTACGCCTATTTAAAAAGGTGGAAATTAGTGTAACAAATATTCTACTAAATGGACAGATCGTAGTGACGGATGTGGTGGCCGCTTTGTACAGCAATGATTTAAATATTTCATTTCGTTGTTCAAGTAAAAGGTTAAATATTTAATTTTTTGATCGATAATAAAGATATCTTTATAGATATGTATATAGTCATTGTGTGTGTGTTCGTATTTCTGTGTGCAAAGAAAAAAAATTGCCCTCCCCTCTCAAAAACCTTCCCCCCAAAAAAATCCCGGCTTCGCCCATGACCAACAAAAAAAACAAATTAGATGAGAAGAAGAACAACAAAAGTCAGGACTTTTTGAGGGATTCAAGCCTTTCGAAATCTAGTCAACAAGTTGCCAAGTGGGAAGAACTTCTGTATTGAATTCTCTCCCCTGAAAGACCTTACCCGTAGACGTCCTCTCTACCGCTCTATGTTGTCTGACAGCGTGGTCCATCAGGCAGTCACTTGTCCATAGCTCTGGCTGTTAACGTCCCTAATAGGTTTTAACAAGAGTTGTTGTTTTTTTCTAAACTCTGTAGGATACAGTATTTGTTTTTAAAAAGAGTTTTCGAACTTTATAAGAATTTTTTTATGCATACATGTTAATACTCTTTTTGAAATTGTATTTTGTACAAAATAAAATCGGAGAGGAAAAACGACACGATCGCCAATACTAATACCCGCTCTTAAAGTTGGAATTCAGACGGACGAAACGGCTTTTGTACATGCCTGTAGGTGATGGTCATTGGTTCAAATAGTTTGCACGTAGTTCGTTAACTAACATAGGGTTTAAAAGACGCGCACTAAAACTCAGACTTGATGTAAATATGTAATGAATTGAAATGTTGAACCCCAAATATTTATTTTGTAAAAAATCGAATCTTTAAAAACTTAAGCTTAGTCGGCAGATGGTACAAGTTATTAAGAGTTATTCCAGTACAGAGTGGGCCTACTAGTCGGCAGATGGTACAAGTTATTAAAGAGTTATTCCAGTACAGAGTGGGCCTACTAGTCGGCAGATGGTACAAGTTATTAAAGAGTTATTCGATTCCATTACATAACAGAGTGTTATTTTCTCTAACTTTTAAATACAAACGACTTTTTTTATTATCATTCTAGAAAATTAATTATACATCGATATTACTGTACATTTCTATAACTACAAAACACCACCAACTCATTGACTGATTTATATACGTATCAAAAAATGTCATCAACTGTCGTATAGTTTTGCATGAAATTTCGTCCACGGTTCCTTTTAGGTGCACGCTCTTGAAACATTCACAGCCTGAACTCTCATTTTGTGAAAATTCGCAAGCTTTCTAATTTTAGTATTTTATGTTCGGTATTTTTCCCAAAAAGAATGCAACATATATAAATGGAATACTAATTCCTTAGTTTTAAGGCATTTATTTTCCTCTTCAGTTTTAATTTGTCTTACGTCATAGTGTAATCTCATTTCCGCTTCCTTATAGACATGGTAAAAAAAAACTTAGCTTAATATTAATAGCATCAAAATCAAAAAGAAAAATGTTGAGTGTATTTATTTCTTTTTTTTTTCAAGAGAGAGAAAGCAATGATACTACACTCTGCAGCAATGTCATTTTTTCTACATCCAAAAGGGGTTAAATAAAAGATTACAATTAGAGGACACATTGCCAAAATAAATGTACTGTGGTGATCGGAAAGAAGCATTCAATGGAGGCCTTCGGATAAATGATTGTAAAAAGAAATGTTTGCGGTGTCTAACATCGTACATTGCTTTCCTTATGATCAAAAGATTAAACAAAAAAAAAAGTAAAATAATCAATTTTGCTATATGTAGAATTCCAAAGCTGAAAAGTGTATGGCTAGGGGTCGATCAAATGGAGAAAGCAAAAAAAAAAAAAAAGTTAACTTGTCATTAGTCCGAAAATGTGTTGTGAGTGTGTGTGAGGGTGGTTCCAATTGAAAAGCAACATAGAGTATATTAAATAATTCAACATTGAATTGAGAAGCCAAAGAAAAGTCAGAGATTTTACTTAAGACTCGCTTTTTTTTTGTTGTGGGCGGGAGAGCGGGGTGGGGAGGGGGCAGTGGACAAGTATAAGTGATACTAGAATTTAACGAACAAAAGCATGAGGGCGTGTTTTTCGGGGGGTGGGACGTTATAAAGTGAGTCGCTCCGATTGTAAAACTTTTAGTTTTCTCAATGCGCTCTGACCCTATCACGTGTCTGGACCAGTTGGGTTAGGGGAAGGGAAGAAGGGGGTATCTTGGTGAATGTTTGCGTTTTTTAAATGCATAAAAAAAGTTCACTCAGGGCTCCAGAGTCCTCAAGGGGACTAATTCAACTTATATCCCCACATCTGTCAAGTACGATTTCTTTCCCTTGTTCAAGGTACCAAACAAAGTAATTAATTACCAATTGTTAATTAACTAATTTTTTTAATAATTATAATTGAATGTTGTGTTGTTAGGTAAAAGAAATATGTGTGCGACATTTCAGCTAAATCCGAGATAGGGTGTGGGGAAATAACGTGTATAAACTTTTTACCTTAAAGACAGACAGACAGAGTTAATAAAAATGTAAAAATGTGACAAGTGACTTATGTTTCTTTCGGAAGAAATGTGGCAAGAACTATGGTTGACAAAAAAATCAATTAAGTGTTATGGATGTAGCAATGTTCAATCTTGAATCGGTCAATATTTTAGCCTTAAGATTCGCTAACTTCCAAATTTTGAAACTTTACAGCCAAGGGCGGTTAACTTTTGATATTTTGTAACTGTTATGAAAGAAAACAAAAATCTAACTTTTTCTCTGAGCTAGAGACAAGCTTCAACGTAGCCGTGAAGTGAAGAAGTCATCCCAGCAACACTTTAAACACTTACACGCATACACATTCTTACACGTTGAACGACACGACACTAAAGTGTTTACGCTCAAGTGTCTGCCTAAATATTTGAAGAGAGTGTTGAAGATGTCCAGTTCACATACATCACTGGTAGCTAGCTGGTCATGTAGTTTTAAGCGTGCTATTAACCACGCGATGTCCAGACATCTAAGTGTTGCCACAGCCATCACCAGCAGCCGCGTAGGAAGCCTAGACAAAGGCTTACGCTGTGATACACAGTCAGTGTGGAGAAATGGACAATGATGATACCATTAAAGTTCTCACTACGCTGTCTTCCCCAGTCTTCGATTGTGTTTTTCTTAAATTTGCTGCAGACTTTGTGTGCTCTAGGTGTTTCTTTCAGAAGTAAATAGCTACCAACAACTTTGCCTACACCAGATGAGATCGAACATAAAGGTCACAGAAAAAGCAGCATACCCTTCCTTAATACATTTTTAGATTTAACTCTTTCTATCCGTAGTTATTTTTCCACGTTTTGTCAGAATTCTTCACTTTGCTCAGAAGTATTTCAATACGCTAGTATAATTCAGCTTCAATAACTTTTTCGTTTGTTATCAGAAAATGTTTTATTAGGTATAGAATTGAATGGAAATGCATGCTCTTTTTATATAACACAAAGTCAAGTTTCTAAAATTAAAGATTAGTTTAATCGATAAATTATAATCAACGATGGTATCGTCGACTGTCTTATTATGATGTGAGGCGTGGGGGCTGGGCGGTAAAGCGATTGGCTTTCGAAGCGTGGGTCCCGGGTTCGAATCCTGGTGAAGACTGGGACTTTAAATTTCGGGATTTTAAGGGGGCCTCTGAGTCCACCCAGCTCTAATGGGTACCTGACACTAGTTGGGAAAAGTAAAGATGGTTGGTCATTGTGCTTGCCACATACACCCCCGTTAACCGTGGGCAACAGAAACATCTGCCCAATAGACCATAAGGTCTGAAAGGGAAACTTTAATTTTTATATTATAATATAGTCAACGCTGTAAAATAAGCTGCAACGATTTTAGAAAGTTCAACTAGATTATAAATGGAATTTGGATTGTAGTGTTACACGTTAGTGTTGATAGGTCAAGGCCACAAATGTGGGACAGTTGAATACTCTCTGTACTTAATTTAGGTATAAAGAAAAATAATGCCAGACAGACCTTGATAAAAAAAATTAGTTCAAGGTGAAGGCCAAACAAATATTATTTGAAAAGGGTCAAGGTAATGAGGACGACAAAGTAAAAAATGTAAGTGAACCTCGTCAGAAAGTGTGTCATGGGTGGCATGATGAATCTGGAAGAGTCTATGGAAACGTATTAAAGGCGTATACACAGTTAGATCATTATTATTGTATCCTGAGATATTATACAATATTTGTCCTTAACTGTTGATATTTTAGGTTTCTTATGATTCTAAACGTCGAGTCTGAAGCGTCGAGGCTTCAGAAATTGCCAACGACAGATCTTTATGGAGACAGCTTGCTGCCCAATGCGCCGAACGGCGCCGAGGACCTAAGTCTAAGTAAGTCTAAGCAAACGTCGAGTGCCGTGCAATGCTTTAAGAAAAAAACAACAACTAAAGAAATCAGTACTGTAAACAAGTGCCCTTGTCTTGGCTTACCACATTCTCTTTCATTGAGTTGGTACCAAAAGTAATGCTCAGCGTTTCTCAATTAGTGAGGGCGCGACTTTACGAAAATGGTGTACCAAGACGTTGTTTTTATTTTAATGACAACAAATCTTTTGTATTTGAACTCTAGTTATACATCCATAATTGAGCAAAAACAACATCACTGTCAATGTTTACAAAATTAATGATTAAGTGACTTATGAAATTCTAAAATTATACTTTTCATGTTTTTGCGAGAAGCGTCAGCAATAAATACGGACTTTCTTCTATAAGGCCAGCAAATTTAGGACAGGGTGCAATGGCTGTATCTGATAATAATATGATCTCTTTCTGCTATATTTTCTTATGTATCCTGAGTAGGAAGTAAACCAGTAGCATCTATTTCTCTCGAGAGTGAAGAAAACTAATTACATTACTTAGCAATAGAGCATCGTTTGATAAACTTAATCATAGAGACAAGCTGAAATATAGAATTTACTACAAGTCATTATTTAACATACCGGTAGGTGTATATAGTTGTGCCCCAGTATCTCCCCTACTGTCCTAATTTATCGAAGAGATGCAGCTTCATATTGGTAAAGATATTTTATCATAAAATGACCAGGATTCAAAAATATGATATTTCTATTTTGAATGAAAAACTTGACAATTATCTCCATAAAACAAAATGTTATATTGAAGCAAATTAAAATAAAACATTTTAAATTGTCCTTGATATGTACAATGTACATCCCTGTACATCTTCTTTCGATCGATCTGGCAACTCTCCATGATACAAAATTTACAAAAGTTATAACACCGAGGCCTAACTGTTTTGTAGTCATACCTGGACAACACTTTAACTTCTTGGCGGGAGAAATTCAGTCTAGCTTTAAGATCGCATCAAGTGTCTAGCGCAAAAATTGCTTCTTTTGGTGATGTACACTTCTTCCATTCTGCACTTTAACAAAAAAATCTTTCCACGATTCTCAAAATTTGATTTTGAGCCCTTCATGGTAAAGGAACAAAGCCAGTGATTCTCCTGCACCGTGAATATCTTCAGGCACAACAAGAAAAGGAATTGGATCCTAGACGTGCAACTAGCATTTGTAGGTAACCGCTGCTTTAGACAACTCATAGAAAGAAATCTAGCCCACTGATACTCTTCCTCAGCATTAAGGGCTCTCCTGTTTGTATTCATTCAGCCATTCTCGAATTGTTCTTCGAGTCGAACTTTCTCCAGTCCACACTTGAGAACTCAATGTTTCAGAACTGGAACTTTTGTCTCCAGAATATTTCCAGATTTATTTTTTTTGTGATGAATTTTTTTTTTTACGACTAGTTTCAATTAACTTCTTTATTTTGAAAGAAACAGTGAGGGACTTGGCTTGTAGAGATCGATTGTTTCATAGCCATAGTTGATAGGAGAAAGCCAGGGTTATGTTCCCTTGCTTAGTGATGAAGAGTGGTAGAAAGCGCCTGACATTGACGACCTGATCTCTTGCGAGAAAGTTGATATATCAAAAACAATATCGTTTGATAAAAAAACATATATGATGATACATATACAAAGTATGTCTCTTAACCATTTGTATTTGATAGATCGGAACAAATACTACTAAGTTGTTTAAAAAAAATTTATTTGATAAACAAAATTTCAGAATTTCTAATAGAGTTTTTTTATTAAAGTTACCGTTTCCCCAATGATTAGCGGTTGGTTTTAGCCCTGGTTAATTTTTAACAGTTTTTTTCTTTTTATGATTTAGCTGCAATATATAAACATAATAGTTTTAAAAATTCGTTTTCTAATTAAAAATGCTTGTTCAGAACATTCATTCTTAGAAAATGCCAATTTGAAAATGAGCCAGACCAGCATGCGGATCTTTAGATGTTCTCACGTTACTTAACCATATTTATTTTCTATTTCATTGTCCACAATCAAGAAACAAAAAAAAATTAAAACGCTTGTTAATGCTGAGGATAATTGCCCAAGAACTGCGTTTCAGTTGTCATGGTTACCAGATGATCATTACCCCGTGTGAAGATCTTAATGGCTGAGGTCAGTTGTGAAATTGAAGATGACTCGGGCGAGATTTACACTTAGTGGACCAAAGGTCACGGTAGACTATGTTAAGAGATGAACATCGGCCTGCACATCGCCAGGGTCACGAGGACAGTGTGGTCAAACATGTCAAACACTTCGGGCCATCGGAGCTGGTCAGCTAAGTTGATTACTGGTATTGCCATGTCCACCTCAGATGGTGGCGCTGGGTCACTTCATTTTCTGAGCCACATTCACGAGAGGAAGAAATAACCAAATCCATTTCACCTTTCCTCTAGCTCATCTTGTGCTCAACGCTTTTAGAAATGCAGGATCAGGAAAATACCCCATGGATTGAGGCTCAGGGAAGCTAAAGCGAATCAGTTTCAAGTATGTAAGAATCAGAGATGTCTAGAAGGCTGCTGGTAGTACATTCTCAAAATCAGCTTTATTAAATTACAATACTTTTTTTTTTTTAGCCTAGAGCTGAAAGCAAAAAGGAGTACTGGTCGCGGGTAAGAAGTGAGTCGAGAATCTTAAAGAGTATTCATTTGTTACACAATGTTTGAAAATTAGCATTTAAAAGAGCTTAGATTTCTAAATATTATACTAAAACTCTTCTTCAAGCGAAATATTTTTTAAAAAAGGTGGGGGGAGAGAAATTGAAATAATTGAACATTTTTATAAGCTTTACATTCATTTTTAAATACTTTTTTTAGCGGCCCCCGTAAGGGAAATAATGCAATTAGTTTTGTGTGGCCTGGCCATCCGTCTGTCCGTCCGTCCGTTTATATCTCAGAAACTAGAAGAGAAAATGAAAATCGGACATCATGATATTTTAGATCATTCAAAGTTCTGATGCAACGGCTACTTTTTTTCTTTTCCGAAAGTGAACCATCTAATTTTTAAAATTATATATGCCAGCAGATTTTTCAAAAAAATTACACCACTTTTCAATGAAAAAATTCAGGGGAAGTATGTCTTATTAAAAAGTTCAAAAGCTTCTTCATTAATAAATCAACCTTTATTCATAGATTCTCGTATTGGTACAAAAAAAAAGTGCATGTAAGGTCACGAGTGAAAAAAATATCAATGGATCATTATAAAAAAGATTTTCCATTTATTAACTAGCTCATGCAATAGAACACTGATTCGAATGTTGTTTTTAAAAAGAGTTTTAATACGAACTTCGTTTCAATTGTAAGTTTAAAAAAAAACAAACTATTTTTTACCGCGCAGTTTTCACACATCCTCATTAGGCTATACACTAACCCATTGACCCTTTACAAAACATTTAGATCAATTAGATACTCATTACATCAGTTAGGCCAGGTTCACATTAAACTTCACATTCACTTTCACCTATTCCTTGGTCTACTGGACCTTTGGGGCACCACACATGATATGTCAACCTTCTTTTTCCATTCTTCTCTGTCATATGCCTTTGATAGAATTTCATTATGATATTCTTTCTGAAAAAATACTGAAACCTGCTTTTTTTACCTGCATGGGTGGACCACTTCTGATAGATATCAATACTGATATTCTTCTGAAAATATTGAAACCTGCATTTTTTCCCGCCTGGGTGGACCACTTCGGGAGCCGATTTTGATTTTGTGTTTCTACACAAACTGTCTTTGTAACCTTGTTTTTAATTATTCTTGTTGTGACAAGTCAAAAGCTTGCTGTCAGAGTCACTCAAATTTATCACAGCATTAATTATTATTATTCATTATTTATTTATTTTAGTTTAGTTTTTTCCCCGTCCTATCCCCACTTTCTTCACCCGCCCCACCTTTACCTCTTGGAGCTAGACTTGGTCCGCCACCTTGGCGTCCTTTTATTTATCTTCCCTTGACCGGGGTAAAGATAAACACATTCTCTTTGATATCACGCAGGACGTCTGACAGCCTCAGTGGACACTTGGGTGGAATGCGAACCAATCTTTCTCCCCCCCCCCTCTCCCACGTCTCTCTTTGATCAAAGAGATTACTAGGGTCAACAAGACTCTTGTCGGATTCACCCACGTGTAAGATAATTCTTAGCCTAGGACATTTCCTGTTTCCGCCCACGTTTTCCAGGCCTATATATAAGGTAGATTAAATCAAGCCAGACCCTCTCATTTCTCTATCACTGTCAATCGAGTCTGGACTATATCATTTATTCTTACTCCTAGAGGAATACCTGGTGGTAAGCCGAACTTAATCACAAGTTCCACTTAATTACTTTGTGTGTATATTTCTCACTGGATAGTATCATGTGTATTTTATTAGTGCATTGTGTATTTCTCACTGTCGTAAGTAGAAAACATAAACATGTCCTATGTATATATTTATGTATTGCATTAATCTATTTTTGCTACGTTGCTCAATTGATCGTTGATGCAACCATGTGTATATTTGTACATCTTATTTTATTTCCTTTATCTCGGCTGACCGCCTTGATAATTTTACCAGCGCACTGATACTGCGTTTAGAAAAGATATATGAATTATCTCCCCTTTACTCATTTTACTATAACGAGAGTTGCGCCCCTTGAACGGACGCTCTCTCCATTCAAGCGCGCTTCATTGTTCTCGACCGACGGTCGTATGTATACAAACCGTCATGGTCGCTGACCACCGTCCATTCCCCCCCCTTTTCTCTTCCAACTTGTGTTGTTTATTTGAGATTATTATTTCCCCTTTTATGTACATTTCTATATTACTACTATCTGCCATCTATTTTCCAAATCCCATTTGTCATCATCTCCCCATTGTGCTCTAAAGCAATTTTATCAATCTGACGAATGTACCTCAGTCGAGGGCATCGATAAGATGCATGAGAGACATGTCCTAACTTGTCTTTATTTATCCGCAGCCTCCCTCAGGTGTTTGCCTATGCACTTGCCTACTGAGATCTACCCAACTATTAGTCTGGATCACCTGCCTATTTACCTGCCTATTCATTTGGCATTATCTGCCTATTTATCGGATCACTTGCCACTTGCTATTGAGTATCATCTACTGCCTACGTGGATCTACTCACTCTACTACTTGGCGCTATCGGATCTATTTGCCCGCCTATTCGACAGCCCACCTGTCAACTTATTAGGTGCGACGTCCCTATAGACCCAGATCTGTGCGAGACGTCATAGCTACGCCAAACCCTCTGCAACTCACTGGACTTATCCTGTCAACTACTCTGCCCACGGCAGATCAGCTATGCCAGCAGTAACCTTGTGCCCACGGTAGCCGGCCACCCGCCTTACTGTGCCCACAACAGATATCAGAACTTTGGATTGAGACTCCACAAGAACTGTATCACCGGCGTCTCATTACCCGCTAGAGCGCCACGTCCAGCTGCAGAACCTCAAGCTAGGACACAGCCGGCTGCGACATCAACAGGACAACCAGCTAAGTTCAGAAGACAAAGTGACATAATCTCTTATTAAGTGCAAGAGTGATGATGACCTATAGTATTGATTAGAGATAGATGCAAACCCTCCCCTTTTTATTCTTCTATGTAAATAAATATACTTCAATTTTTAACTTTGTATCTTTCTTTCATTGCTTGTCTCGTTGCGTGTCTGCTCCCGATTTATATGCTGACGGGTTGGTGTGTGATAATTTCAAAAATAATCATCCCCTAGACATTAAACGCGCCAAACACACGTCACTTTCCCCAACCTGTCACACTTGTGTTGGCATGTAATAGAAATAATTGTGCAAAATTTCAGCTTGATCGGAGATTGCGTATGTGAGAAATAACGTGTACTAACTTTTTACAAGACAGACAAAGTGAGTTGATCTAAGCTTTGTATAAACTAAACCAAGGTGTTCCGCTTAATACTCAGTATGTGTGAGGACATTGGCTTAATGAATACATTAAGAATAATTTCCTTTGATTGGTTTGTTTCAAATACGTCAACATTAAACAACCTAAAAAAAAATAATATATGAATAAAAGAGTAATCTTGAATAATAATAAACAGAAGATCCAAACATTATATAGTTTTTATTGAGGCTTAATGTAACTTTTATTTTATTCGCATGTTTCAAAAGTATTTTTGCTACCTGTGTTTCCTATCCGCCATGTCTTCATTGTATCTCTGTGTGTGTGTGTGTGATTGTGTCTGTGTTTTGTGTGTTTGTGTGTGTGTTTTGTCAGGTCTTTTATGCTAGTTTCTTCCTGATCTTGCCATGAAGGCAGTGGACACTGGAGCTAATGTATTTCTCCAGAGACTTCCACCAGAGGCTTGATCGATACGATGTTATTCATTTGATGTGCGGACGGATCTCCCCTTTGAACTAGTCGAATAAGGAAAATATGGGATCCACTAGGGATCATAGAGAGAGCAACAAGAGAGCTTCCTTGTTAATTATTCGACACTGTCTCGTGAGCCGAACCTCTTTGTTACTTTCTGTTTGCCCGGCGCTAAAAGCGAAGTGTCATTTTCAGTCAACACTAATGTATCTGAATTTCAAGATAGAAAACTACTTTGATAATATTTATAATTATACGATTAATAAGAAATGCACTATTTCCGGTGGCTACGCAGCCCCAGCTGTGACCTACATATTTCTGCCACATCCAGGGCAAGCCTAACCATTGCCCGCCGGTGGTCGATTGAGATTTTCTTTTTTGTCGTCTGCGTCTGTGCTCGGCAGCGGATTTTCTTTTGGTGATTATATTTATAGAATGTTTGTAAATGTTTTACATGCTTCGGATGTTCCTTCAGAGTTAAAGAGAATCTACTTATTAAGTCCAAACCTCGGGCAGGACGACTGATGATGGCAGCTGGCAAGGTATGAAACAGTAGTCGAAACGACAGGACTACAGACATTAATGAAAGTACTTCGGAGGAAAAAGCACAAGATCGGACAGCATGGAGACAGACTGGTACGTACCATGCCGAGAGCAAAAGGACTGAGGCGGCCTAAATCAGATGCATTCATATTCATAAACTGTAACAAAGTCTTGTTATAGTCACGGCAGATTTGGCCTCGTTTCCAGGAGAAAGAAACACAAGAAATTTATTTGGGCCCAATCATTGTCTTTCGAGACATAAGGGGCCATATATAGATATAATGTGCTTATTTATTAATATGGGGCATTATGTTTGGGCGAATTTTTAGTAAATACACCGTAACAACTGGGTTTGAGACTCCTAACTGCGGTCATGTGGGAATCATGTTCAAGACATTATTATTAGAGTTGCGGTCATTGTAATGTTTAGTAATACATAAAAGTCAGTGATTCCCAAGCTACCGCCCGCGGGCAATATCTGGCTCAGAAGCGATGCGATCCAACCCCTAATCCCTTGCAGCCTCAATCCGGAAGGAGATTGCAAAAATAAGTTTTAATTGGACCCGAACCTTTTTTTTTTAAGTGACACAGGTCTACTGGCGGATTGGACCGACCCCAGACCCCTTAGCTGTCGAAAAAGAGTGGTACTAAGGTAATTTTCTTAGGAGATAAGGTTGAGAAAAACTGCTCCAAATTTCTATATAGACCCCTTTTTTGTTGTTCTCTGAATATATGTGCTTAGTGCTTACTAGGGTTAGGGTTCTGAATAAAATCCACGCCCCGCCCCGACATCACTTAAAAGTTTTGGATACGCAAGTACATACATGTATAGATGTTATGGGAATGTCTACCACCCCTCTCCCACACTTTTCTACTGAAAATGATTAGTTTCCAGCTTCCATTTCCATGTTTCAATGTATTTTGTTTTAAAGTGCGAGTTACTTCCAATGGCCTGACTATCCTAGCTTGCTTGATACTTGTTATGTGTAGGTATGATCATTATATGTGGCAAACATTTTTCATTACATAAAAGACTTTTGTAGCCTGGAATTTAAAAGAACACAAGATTGGCTAACATAAAAAAAAATATTTCTGACAAATCTGTAAATTCAGTCGAAATAAATGAATAAAAACTGATACATAACTGAAAAAAACAAAAAGCTATCGAGTGAAAAGAAATATTGCGAAAGGATTAGGTAAAGACCACAGCGATAAAAAGACGGAATGAGCAGGAGGAGACAACTGGCAGGAATTATGTCCACTTTTGTCTCCCTTTGTTTTCTTTAAGTGTCAATGTAGTTGATAGATATATGGTTGAAATAGTCTGCACACTGTTTAGGGAGTCCTCATTATGGGTCATTTGTTACAACTGATTAGGCGTGTTAAACAAATCTACACTTGGAAGTGTTGTTACCTTATATCTTGGAGGAGGTTCGATCTCCGAGGAATATGGATGATGGATCTATTATAAATATTTACATTTGGACAAAGGCACGAGGCCAAGTGCGCATGCTTGTGTCTGGGAGAGAGGGAGAGAGATAAACAGAGAGACGGATACATAAATACATAGATAGATGGCTGCCTGGTCATGCGTTATGCTCGCCGGACAGCCGCTCAGGCTACTCGGTGGTCCCGGAGTCCCTAGTGCATACCCTCCCCGCAGCTCTCCCCCGTCCTTATGCGGGAGGATTGAACTAGTACATATGATTTTTTTGTCCAAAAATTAAAAAAATGTTTACAATTGTATTGCTATGTTATGTAAGTTCTATCATACTGACTACTAGATTTACAAAAATTGTTTACTTTTATTTTTAAAGAGAAAAAATCTATTTAGTATGCATATAAGTGGAACAAATCATTTAAATGAAGAAGTATTTTGTTTCCAATTGGTGTGTGTGTGAACTACAGTGTGCGATGGCACCATTAAATAAAACAATAAAATAAAGGAAGGGGATATTTTTTTTTATTTTTTTTTGCGGAAATGTTTTTTTTCCTTGATGCTTTGAATAAGAGATTGACCGTTTAGAGAACAATTAGATCAATTATATAATCATTATATGACATTGGTTAGGCCAAGTTCACAAGCGGCTTCTCCTTCACTTTCACCTATTCCCTGGTCTGCTGGACCGTTGGGGCACCACACAAGATCTGTCAACCTTCCTTCTCCATTCTTCTCTGTCATTTGCCTTTGATAGAATTTCATTCTGATATTGTTTCGGAAAACATGTATAGATGTTATGTGAATGTCGACTCAGAGAAAGGAGGAGGAGGGATTCAAGGACACGCACCTTCGAAAAACTTTCAATTTAATGATTTAGTTTAGGGAAGGAAAAATTCAATAAATAATTATTTCATGCATAAAAAAAATATAGACATAGGTACAAAAAATATTGGCAGTTAACTGACTTACTACTAGGTCACACCTGATCAATGACTCTCTTTTCTAGGTCAGACTGATGATTCACAACTAGAACATTTCTGATTGATGACTCGGTCCTAGGTCACGCTTGATTGATGACTCCATCGAAGGTCACACCTAATTAATGACTCTCACCAAGGTCACACCTAATTAATGACTCTCACATAGGTCACATCAGATTTACTCTCTCCAAGGTCACGCTTAATCGATAACTTCTTCCTAGGTCACATCAGATTGGTGACACTTTCAGAGCCCAAAGAAGTTTTTCGTCCAAAAGGTGTTTTTACTTATGTAACTGAAAATCATTTTTTAAAATCAATAAAACAAAACAATAACATTGTAAGCTGAAGAGGAGAGACCTAATAAACACAAAAGACACAAACAAACAAACAAAATATTAGACCAAAATAATTATTTCGTTACCTTAAAACATAATTGTATGTGATGCTTTTTAACTAGATTTTAATCACATTGATCTGCTCTTTGTTTACATTTTGAGTGTCAAGATCCGGTTTACATTCTTTCACCACCGTATTGTAGTAAGAGAGAAGAGAAAGCGATATGAAGCACTGTGGTGGTAATAGAATGGAACCAAAAGAAAAACATTAGAAAAACATTAGAGACTGAAAAGAGGAAGATTTAAAAAGATTTGTAATAAATAGACAAAATAAACAATGTTGAGAATGTCATATTGAAAAGTCACGGTTGAGAAATAAAAATATTTGCTTATAATTGCACAAAAATTAGTCATTAGTTTTCTAAACAGTTCTCTTGTCACCACTTCAAAATTCTGTAAATAGGATACCTAAAGAAGCAAATAAAAAAAAATACTTCAGAAAAAAACAAAGCTCATACAAAGTTAATTCTATCGTATGGATCAGTCATGTAATTAAATGTGTAATAAATCAAGACCAACAACAATAAACCTGTGCGATTTATAGTATTTGTCCCTATTGTTTTTTGTTTAACGCTATTTTATGCTTTTTTGCTTTCTCGCTACGCTAAGATCCTATCACTTCTCTGGACCAGTTGGGACATGTTTAGAAGGAAGAAAGAAAGGGATATCTGGGTGGATTTTACAGTAATTGGTTTTTAAAATCAATTTTAAAAAGAGGGGAAAGACCTAAATTCGAACTCTTGCCTCACGCCTCTTAGGGCCGACGTACTAACCACTCTGCTAGTAGGTACTTGTGAATAAAGAAGATTGTATAGTTATATATTTTGTTGTTTCAATTAAGAGCGGCGACCTAGAAAACGAGACTCATTCAGCTTATACCACCACTTTAGTCAAGTACAATTTAGTTTCCTTTTTCGTGATACCAAACAAACATAATAATTTATTATGAAAAGTTATTTAACTTATTGTGTTTTTTCTCCATTCATTCTTGTTTTATTAGGTAAAAGAAATAATTGTGCAAAATTTCCGCTTGATCCGAGATTGTCGGAGGTCGGAGCAATAACGAGTACAAACTTTTTACCAGACAAACAGAGTGAGTAGATAGACGTTTTGTACACATCTACAGAGTGAGTTGATAGACGTTTTGTACACATCTACAGAGTGAGTGGATAGAAGTTTTGTACACATCTACAGAGTGAGTGGATAGAAGTGTTGTACACATCTACAGAGTGAGTTGATAGAAGTTGTGTACACATCTACAGAGTGAGTTGATAGACGTTTTGTACACATCTACAGAGTGAGTGGATAGAAGTTTTGTACACATCTACAGAGTGAGTTGATAGAAGTGTTGTACACATCTACAGAGTGAGTTGATAGAAGTTTTGTACGCATCCACAGAGGGAGTTGATAGAAGTTTTGTACACATCTACAGAGTGACTTGATAGATGTTTTGTACACATCTACAGAGTGAGTTGATAGAAGTTTTGTACACATCTACAGAGTGAGTTGATAGAAGTTTTGTACACATCTACAGAGTGAGTTGATAGAAGTTTTGTACACATCTACAGAGTGAGTGGATAGAAGTGTTGTACACATCTACAGAGTGAGTGGATAGAAGTTGTGTACACATCTACAGAGTGAGTTGATAGAAGTGTTGTACACATCTACAGAGTGAGTTGATAGAAGTTTTGTACACATCTACAGAGGGAGTTGATAGAAGTTTTGTACGCATCCACAGAGGGAGTTGATAGAAGTTTTGTACACATCTACAGAGTGACTTGATAGATGTTTTGTACACATCTACAGAGTGAGTTGATAGACGTTTTGTACACATCTACAGAGTTGATAGACGTTTTGTACACATCTACAGAGTGAGTTGATAGAAGTTGTGTACACATCTACAGAGTGAGTTGATAGACGTTGTGTACACATCTACAGAGTGAGTTGATAGACGTTTTGTACACATCTAAAGAGTTGATAGACGTTTTGTACACATCTACAGAGTGAGTGGATAGAAGTGTTGTACACATTTACAGAGTGAGTGGATAGAAGTTGTGTACACATCTACAGAGTGAGTTGATAGAATTTTTCTACACATCTACAGAGTGAGTTGATAGAAGTTTTGTACACATCCACAGAGGGAGTTGATAGAAGTTTTGTACACATCTACAGAGTGAGTTGATAGAAGTTTTGTACACATCTACAGAGTGAGTTGATAGACGTTTTGTACACTTCTACAGTGTGAGTTGAAAGAAGTTGTGTACACATCTTGCTATTTATAGATTCACCTCCTGCTATGAAAATCTACAATCTGTATCTTTATATCAGTGGGCACTTTTAAACTCTGGAGGATAAATTTACTTTCGACAACACATTTCTAAAATCTTTAACAATACTTTCGCAATGGAAGTTGTTTTTTTTTTATGAAAAATGTTCTTAGATCATACATTGATAGCATTCATCAAGTCCCGCATCGATTGACCTGGGAGCGCGGATTGGTGAGCAGTGCATGAAATGAAAAAAAAAATGTCTTGCCGCGCGCTGTCGTCTGCTTCCAGATTGCTTTCGTGTCTGGGGTTTTGAGATTTGCTGCTGCTGTTGTAGTCACTGGAGCTGCTGTCTTCTCTAGTTGTGTGGTCATTGTGAGCTGTTGTCTTCTCTAGTTGTGTGGTCACTGGAGCTGCTGTCTTCACTAGTTGTGTGGTCACTGGAGCTGCTGTCTTCTCTAGTTGTGTGGTCACTGGAGCTGCTGTCTTCTCTAGTTGTGTGGTCACTGGAGCTGCTGTCTTCTCTAGTTGTGTGGTCATTGTGAGCTGTTGATTGTGTTGGACGTCGTGGTTTTTCTTTCACTGGATTACACGAGTCTCAGGTGAGTGTGACATGGATCAAGGAGCAGACGATAGTACACGTGTTGTGGCTTACAAATGTTGGCATGTGTTTGTGTTTCAGTTACATTTGAGCAGTTTGAAAACCAACAATTTACTTTCTCAGCTTAACGTTAACGCAGACGATTGAATATGTGACTTATTAATGTGTACATGTTTAAGCTATACACTAGCAGTTTGAAAACCTACAATAAAGATGATGTTTCTGTGTGGAAGGCCCTAGTACTGCTGAACGTAAAGATATTCACGAGAAATACTTTTTAAGCAGATTTCAAAATTTGACCTATTTTTGCGAGTATATGTTCCACACGTGTGCAATTCGAAGCGCTCATTGACTGACTGACTCGCCCATCGGTCATTTAACCTTGCTTAGTTGTCCAAATTATGTCCTTGACTCTCACTTACACACCCCGAACATATTTCGCTGCATGGACCATTTTTTCCTACTCTTTTTTGTTTTTAAACTGCTTCTAAATCTATTTCTATTTTTATGTTTCTTGTTTTTTTTATCCCGTCGGTTCATTTCCTGTTTCTGATTGTAGACGTCAAAATGTGTCTGACACTATCGAGGATTGGGGACTAGTTAGGACTCGGGCACGTATCGAGATGAATGGGAAATGTGTCTGACACTATCGAGGATTGGGGACTAGTTAGGACTCGGGAACGTATCGAGATGAATGGGAAATGTGTCTGACACTATCGAGGATTGGGGACTAGTTAGGACTCGGGCACGTATCGAGATGAATGGGAAATGTGTCTGACACTATCGAGGATTGGGGACTAGTTAGGACTCGGGAACGTATCGAGATGAATGGGAAATGTGTCTGACACTATCGAGGATTGGGGACTAGTTAGGACTCGGGCACGTATCGAGATGAATGGGAAATGTGTCTGACACTATCGAGGATTGGGGACTAGTTAGGACTCGGGCACGTATCGAGATGAATGGGAAATGTGTCTGACACTATCGAGGATTGGGGACTAGTTAGGACTCGGGCACGTATCGAGATGAATGGGAAATGTGTCCATTATGGACTGTTTTATCGGAGGAGGCGAAACAGACTTTAAAAAAAAAAGATATTTAATTCACGGGCCATAGAAATGCTAATGCATTGGGGGAAGAAGGTGTCAATCTTTGAGTTTTTCTTTTCTTTTTGAGGATACAAAGCATGGGTATTTCAATAGTTTAGATAGTTGACAGGTAATAGTGTCAATCATTTGGACAAAGGACGACGAAGAAAAAAACAACATTATAATGATTTGAGAAACACGAATACTCAACTATTATTTAGACATGTAAAGAACACTACCACGCCGGACAAGAGCTACTCTCCAGAATGTCAAGTATTTCAGAAGTATACACTGTATGCTACTGTATGTCATTGCCCTGATAAAACAGTTATATAGACATAGATCAACAAGTTTCTCAATTTATATTTGAATCCATTGATGTGAATGAAAGTATTGTAAGCTAATAGAAACTGGATTGCTGAATGTGAGTTGTTAAAGCCACGCCACTGTTCAGCGTTTACAGAACGACTTTCTGCATTAAATTTTCATTAAAAGATGTCATTAAAAGTTTGCACTTGGCTTGTGTGATTATGTCTGGCAAACTTAGACTTAGGTCCTCCCGCGCCGTTCGGCGCCTTGGGCCTGGACAGCAAGCTGTTTTCACAATAATCTGTCACTGGCAATGTCTGAAGCCTCCTCCCACCTGGTGTCCACTGTTCTGAGGTCCTCTATGAAGGTGCGGCGCCAAGTTATACGAGAACATTCCTGTTTGCGCTTTCCTCGTATTGGCCTCCATGTCATCGCAACTCTTGGTATGTGTAGTTCATTTTGTCGGAGAACATGCCCCGCAAACCTCATGCGAAGTTCTGTCACAACCTTGCTAAGTGTTCGACTCCCAGTATGGCATAGGATTTCCTTGTTTGAGACTCGATCTGTTCTGTGGCCAACTATCGAGACTGAGTCCCAGTGGTGGCTACTAATTTGTCTATTGGACTTGAGTTCAGCCGAATTCTATTTCTCGAACGCCTTCATCGCCATTTTATTGTTACACTACTCACTCGTGTCCTACTTAATGAGCATCAGAATGTCACAATCTACTGACACGCACTTTTGTGACAACTCACTGCTAATGACATGATCAACAAAGAAAACTGTGGCTGGTAAAACTGTTGTTAACATCTCAACTAGCAGGCAATATTTTCCAGTGTAAAAACCGTTTGCTATTAAACATCAATAACCGAATTCTAGATGTGTTTGAAAAACAAAATCTGCTATGTGATTCAATCAGTCTAGATATATCTCGGTGTTAAAAGTTACAATTTTTTTTCTATTTTTACTTCGTGAAAATGCACAAATAAAAAGGTGAACTGACTCTGCATAAATTCATCGTTATGAAGGAAACAGAGAAATTTAACATAATGAAAAAAGACAGTAGTCAAATGTTAAATGACTTCAGCGAATCTAACATGAACCAATTTTAAAGATAGAAATAAATTAACTAGTGTTTTTGTATAGATATAAAAAAAAACAGTTACCAGCGTTCCAATGAAAATTTTGTGACACCATTCTTTAGTTTTTTATGTATACGACTAATACTCCATTCATTGAATGATCTTAAAGAATGGATGAATTTTTAAAAAATTAATTATTAATGTACTCAAGATTTGTTTTGTTTTCTGAAACAATAATCTTATTTAGAAAAGCATTAAAGAAAGGCCGAATTTCTAATAAAGGAAATACTAAAACCTGTAAGGTAAAAATTATTACACATTCAATAATGCATATAAATACAATACACTTAATAAGTTACAATATCTTACACATTTCAGAACATAATCGTAATTAGGTTAATATTTGCTAACATCAATACTATACTTTAAAAAATCAACAAATACACTATTTTGTTTAGTTAAGATACAATTTTGTCTAGCTAATTATATATCGGGGTCCCGGGTTTGAATCCTGGTGAAGATTGGGATATTTAATTTCGGGATCTTTGGACACCTCTGAGTCTACCCATCTCTAATGGTTACCTGACATTAGCTGGGTAAAAGTTTTGGCGGTTGGTCGTTGCGCTGGCACATGACGTCCTCGTTAACCCTGGACCACAGAAACAGATGACCTTTACATCATCTGCCCCATAGATCGCAAGGTCTTAAGGGGAAACTTTACTAACTTAATTATATATCGATTAATTAGAAAGTAAAATGAGTCATTGTTCGTAATTCTTATTGGATCAAAATCAACTACTGGAACTTTTAACAACATTGTAACAACATTGTAACAACATTGTAACTCTTTATTCAAGCGACACTCTCTTTGCTTTCTCAACGCCAATACCAAGAAGCTTAATGTCAGATGGAAAGAATGTGTTACTGAGAACGTAATGAGAGGGAGAGAGAAAGAGAGAAAGGAGAGAGAGAGAGAGAGAGACAAACGCTATGTTATTAGAAGAAAGAAAAAAAAAGCAATTAGGTTCCAGACTTGGGGGTTATCCAGAATGATCTCAGCGACGTCTGTACTAAATACTGTTTAAAGGAAAGTCTTCTGCTCACAACTGTGTCGCCTGGTTATCCAGTATGATCCCTGTCACGTCTGGGCTGAGCACACTGAACAAAAATTGAAAAAGACTTTATATATTAACAAAACAACAGAAAAAAACATTAACAATAAGAACGAGACTATTTTTAGAAGCGGATCAAACGTTCCTTTAGATTACAGAAGCAGAGTGTCACGTGACCTCTTTTAGTAGAGTATATACATTTCTAACACCATCGGGATTCAAACTCGCGATCCTCACGTCAGAAGACGAAGTGCTTCGTGCCGAAACAAAACAAAAAACTCCTTAGAAAGTCTTTGATGATATTTTAGTTTTACAAACGACGGATAGTCAGTCAAACTTATTAATTCTGTTCTATAGTAGGCCCTGGCCCCTATTTAGATATTTTTCTAATAGCTATTTTTTTTTTTTTTACTTTTTATTAAGATCACTACTTCAAACGGCATTCTTCTTCTCAATGCAGCTGAGTATATAGGCAAATATCCTCCAAGTTGACATATCATTGGTTTGTTATAGTGTTGGAACTCAAGACGAAGTTCACAATTAGTTTATTACTAGCCGCTTTTTTTTCCCCTCAACTAATATCAGGTACCAATTGAAACTCTAAAGGTTCTAAAATTAAAATCATATTAATCACTAGGATCCCAACCAGAATAACCAAGCGCTACTCCTCTCAAAATATTTTGAATTTCCCATTGCATCAATGTTTCTCATATGTTTAGATTCATAACAATTTAAATGGCAGAATTCACCAAATGTTATCTATAATTAATGAATAGAAAAAGTTGTGATGCCACCTATACATTGCAACAATTAATTATATTTTTTACCGTCATTATGTAATAATAATAAATGAAAAACTGTACACTTTTTTAAAATATGCAAATCTACAGCATCTCTCTTAGAACACATAAAATGTTTGTTACAAAGCTGGATGGTTTGTTTGAAGTATACGGCTCCATGAGAAACACTATCTGTTGTATATCTTTAATTGTTTAATAACCTCCCATACTATATACTTGTGACGTGTTCCTACTTTTTAAAAACCAAATGCTAGTCATTGAGCTCTCTTGAATGTCCACTGAACTTTTGTTTTCTCAGTCGCACGTTGCATTTTGTTCATTAGATATAGACAAAAAATGCCATAAAAAAATGCAGAGGTATCACGTGGGTTGGAGTCCCCTTTTTTTGTAGATTATACTTTGACTTACACTAACACACAAGACAAACAGGTGAACGCATCCACGTCCAGACTATATACTACTGTTGAGCAGTCAATGTTATTGAGAAGTTGTATTTAGTTCATGATCATTTACCCGTAGCATACGCCGCTATTTTGCAGGGCCGGCCTTAGACCACTGCAACCTATGCGACCGCAGTGGGCCCCGCACTTTCATAGGACCCGCACTTTCATAGGACCCGCGCTAATTCAAGGTGTATAAATTCTTAAATTAAACCATTTTATAACTTAAAAGAAGAAGAGGCAGACAGAGAAAGCGAAAGGAGGACAACATAAAAGAATGGACGGGGCTACTATTGATAGAGGTTTTATACAAGGCAAAAGACAGGAAGGAATGGAGAAAGACGGTCGACGAGTCTTGCTTGGTGCCCCAACGGTCCAACAGACAAAGGGATAGGTAAAAGTTAAGGTAAAAAAAATAACTTAAAACAGATTTCCCGCGCCCTCCTGTCGATTTACCAGGAGCTCCTGGAAATCTCCCGAAATAGCAAAATATACGAAAAAGTCCTTAAAATATACGGAAATATATAGACAAAAGTTGTCATTTTGGGGTGGAAAACCCCAATCCAATGCGCGATAAATAAAAATGGCATTATGCATAAACCGTAATTGTGTAATCTGGTGAAAGAAGCTTCTCGCGCCTCAAAATACTGAATAATTGCTTGAGGTCAACAATTCTCAAAGATAGATTGAAACATTTGGTAATTCATGATATTGAGCGTGATCTATGTAGGAAACAGAATTATTATGATATACTGTATGACTTTGCTACTCGCAAAGCTCGTAAAGTAATTCTGTACGTAGTAAAGAATGAATAAAATGCATAGACGACTTTATTTTCTAATACAAACTCTTAAATTTCTTTTATTGTCCGCTTTCCTACCCAAACTTGGCCCCGCGAAATCCGTTTCGCATAGGGCCCCACAATGCTTAAGTCCGGCCATGCTATTTAGTGAATATACATAGTAGATTAGTTGTTCTCTTTCCATGACTTCTTAATCACAATGGTTAAGTCCGGCGCTGCTATTTAGTGTTTGTAAAATGTTTGTTTGTAAAATGTTTGACATGTTTCAGATGTTCCTTCAGAGTTGAAGATAATTTACTTCCTAGTCCAAACCTCCCGCAGGACGAAGGGCTGATGGGAGCGGGAAGGGTTTGACAGTCCAGCGCGCATCCATCCGTAGCGACGTGTGAATATCCACTTGTTCTCCCTTCCCCCCTTTTTTTTGTGGGGTGACTATCCGCAGAAATAAGAGAGTGATCTTTCCTTTACTTCTTGCTCGTCCAAACTCTTGAGGGAAGAAGAGAATTATATTTATATAGATTGTTTAAGTAATTGTTGTTGTTTTTTTTCACTCTGTCTGTCTGGTACAATTTTCGTACACGTAATTTCTCCCACACCAAATTCTTGGATCAATTTGAAACTTAACACAACTATTTATTGTACCTAACAAAATATGAATCAATAACAAAAATAAATAATTGTTAATGAATTCTTTTGTTTGATATCGAAAAAAGAAATAAATACTTTTTTTTAAGAGATTAGGCCGTATATGTGGAATTATTCCCTTTGTTACGTCCTGTGCATATTTCATAGTCTCACTTCCCATCCCTGGATCAAGTAGAAATTGTGCGTAATTAGTCGTAGTTGATGACAATACAGTAATCAATAGAAATTAAATTAATCAATTATTTAATTAATTAGTGGTAATTAAAAAAATTTTCGTTTCATATAGAAAAAGTCGTTTATTCCTGCATATTGAGATATATGGCGGTGATGTTGCGCTTTTTTTTTTTTTACACTTAGTTAAAATTTTGTTTTGAAAACTTTTTTGTACAAATACATTTTGTTCATTATTGCTATAATGTTGTTTACTAAAATGTAGTCACGTGGTTTATACCAGGTAAACAACCTTAACACTTATTAGTAGTCACTCTTAGGAAAAATATCTAGTAGTGATACTACGAAGGCTACCTGGCTATGCGGTATGAGTGTCGTTCAGTCCTCTGCTCGCTGCTACCCCAGTCGTCATGCGGGACATTTGGACTAGGAAGTAGATTATCTTCAACTCTGAAGGAACCATGATACATACATCAATATAATTTGTTTTCGCGCAAGATTTTAAATATAAAAAAAATTGTGTATCTTCTATCAATACTCTTAAAAGTGATTTGGTCAGTTATAGACTTTTGTTAAGAACTATCCCTACCACGACAGCGTATGTGGGTCGCCCTGAATGGCATAGTGAGCAAAGTAATAAGACAAAGACAGTTCAGCTACAGCTTGGGACATTGCACTTTTATTTATTTGAAACTCTAATGTTTTTATAACTTAAAAATGAAATGTTTTTATGTCGGTCTAACCTTTCACTTGATGACAAGAATAACATTTTGATCCTATTTAAACGGAACAAATATTGATTTGTGTTTCCTTTCCCAACACATGTGAATGGTACAGAAAGAAAAGAAGACAATCTTAACTAGGGCAGGATAAGAGGATTTACCAAGAACAAGACAAATGTTACATTTGTAAAAAAAAAAAAAAAAAAAAGATTAAAATATATTGTCGTTATAGACATTTGAAAAGAAATTGTAAACCCTTATTTCATAAGTTTTATTTAAGTTTCCAATTCTAGAAAAAAAATTAATTCGACATTAAATAGACTAGAGTATACCAGATGAAATATGTTGAGTGATCGAATTACATTTTGTCTTATGTCTTTGGGGTCTGGAATCTTTCTTTTTTTCTTATCTTCTTATCTTATTTCTTATTTTATCTTCTTTTCTTTAAAAAGGGAAGCTTAATATTCATTACCATGACTCGAGCAGTTGTCGTGTAGCGTCTAGCAACGGGCTATCTTGTTTACAGCCGATGGTAGGACTATTTAGAATGACTAATGCAACTGTAAATGAATATGATTCATTTAGTTCTTGATACAGGATGACCTATTTGAAGGTGTAGCATTTGTGTACAGAATAACAGTCCGGAGACTGGACAACGATAGTCCCAGTAAGTACTTTCAGAAGTGACCTATGATGACTTCTTTCTTCACTGTAAAAATACGACGTAATTTTACATAAATAATTGACATAAATATAAACAATGTACAATGGTACAAGAGGAATCCATCAACTGAATCAATCTATTCCACACCATCTTGAATAACACGCTGATCACATTAACTTTAATATTTATTCACTTAGTACATTGACTAATAGCTGTCTGACTACATGGCTACCTTACTACTTGCTTAAATTACAGCTATTTAGTCACATCACTAACTGACTTATCTCTTACAAATTACTTCACCAACTCACTAAACCTTTTCTCTCTCATACACTGGTACTTCCGGTCAGTCAAAACACGTGTTCACTATTCCTACTTTCACACTCTGTATTCAAACAAAACAAAATCACCCACAAATAAAACAAGGAACAGTTAAGTTCAATATATGGTCTATGACAGCAACCATCTGACTTCAAATAGTTGTCTTTAACGTAGTACCATTTACTTATACATGTGTTGTAATACCATTTGTATACATGTTTAACTTTGACTCAGACTCAAGGTCATAGACATGCGCATTTGTGAGTCACAAATTTTTACATTAACTCAAATAAGTTAAATATGTACCTAATTCACACAGTGCAATGTCATAATCTCGTCTTTGTCTGGAATGATGTGCCAAGTTGTCTCATATGATTAGCAAACACTATCTCGTTTGGACTTGCAGTCAGGGCAGCCGCAATGACACATGGTCTAGCAATCCCAAAAAGAAAAAAGAAAGGGGGGGGGATTCGTCAAACTAACTAAATGTAAAGATTATAGCAAAATATGTATACTAAAGAATAACAGAGAAGAAATGTGAGATACATATGTATAATTACTCTTTTATGTTATTTCCCTTTAATTAAGTTTATTTTTTAAAGTATTTAAACAAATGTTAGGCGCCTTCATAAATCTATCTGGCCCAGGGCCTCCACTTACTTAAGTCTGGCACTGCTCTCTATCACACCCTACAGCCTGACACCATAAACTTCTCTTGTGCCAATCTCTCTTTGATATTCTGTTGGTCACTTTGATCAGCATTGAGTAATCAGTACCCGTGAGTCTGAGCACGGTTCGGGGGGGGGGGGAGAGTTCTCGTGGTCTCAGAACAAAAAGACAGTTGGCAGCTCGTCGTCCTAGACCAAATATCACACCGAGGCACAGACGACAACCCCCCCCCCCCTCCTGTTACTTGCAATTTACTGGTCTCCGTTTTCCAAAGTGCTGAGAAGGCCTGAATGTGTGGTTGTACATGTGTGTATGTGTGGTTGTACATGTGTGGGTGTGTGGGTGTGTGGTTGTACATGTGTGGATATGTGAGGAGAAGGTGTGAGGATCCCGGAGTCTCCACGTGTTGACACTTTGATGCCGTCACATCTAATTGAAAAAAGAAAAACCGGGAATGAAACTGAA
Organism: Biomphalaria sudanica; assembly: GCA_036873155.1. NCBI lineage: Eukaryota > Metazoa > Mollusca > Gastropoda > Planorbidae > Biomphalaria > Biomphalaria sudanica. The sequence goes on from JAZGLO010004004.1 coordinate 1,334,527, forward strand.
GAGTTCTTTTGCTGAAAGGAACATTTTTGGAACGTGCTGAAAGAATTGCGTCAATTAGTGTCACGTGGTGTGACGTTGTCGCGAGCTGCAAGACACCCCAGTGTCATATTTTTAATAACTCAACAATTTTGCAATTGCTGTAGTGAAATCTTAGCCTAATGAAGTGTTCACAATATTTACACCTTATATTAAACTCAAGTAAGATATTCAAACTTTCTAAGACTTTTTTTTGTGTCTAAATGTTCACAAGAACATTGATTCCACCCAGCTCTAATGAGTACATGACATTAATTTGGGAAAAGTAAAGGCCTTTGGTCTTGGTGATGGCCTCATAACGCCCTAGTTAACCGTGGGCCTCAGAAACAGATTATCTTTGCATCATCTGCCTAATAGGTCGCTAGGTCCGTAAGGGGAACTAAAAAAAATAATTACAATTTAAAGTTCAACACTAAAAAAATGGACTTAATTCTACTTTTACTTAGCTTGTAGGGTCGTAAGCATTACTGACGCTTTTTTTTTTAAATAGCCTTTCTGGAATAGACTGTCCCTAATAACATGCTTTGGTGTGAACATATTTTCATCAAGGCATAACACACAAAGGGAGGTAAAGTGGTAAAGCGATTAGCTTCTGAAGTTCCCGGGTTCCAATGTCTAGATTTCTGAGATTAGTTGGGGAAAATAAAGGCGGTTGGTCGTTGTACTGGCCACCTGACACCTCGTTAACCTTTACGTCATCTTCCCTATGGATCTCCAGGTCTGAAAAGGGAACTGTACTTTGTAGAACACGCTAAACAAACGCATTCATTCTCAAGCGGGATGAACAAAAACTTAGGCCAGAATTTCATCTATATAAAGAAAAAAAATGTTCCATTACATCTGGTGTAATGCGTTCTGCACGAGCACTCTTCAAGATAATCACTGCACTATAGGAAGACGGTCTCTTAAATAACTGGAACTTGTAATTAGAACAAAAAGGGACACTAATTGAAATGCTTGTGGAACCAGAGATGGGAAGAATCTGTTTCAAACAGAAATTATTGATTTTGGAAGATTACAGTATAGTGATGTTTTAAAGACTTTGTTTAGAAACCTCGAGAAAACTATTGATGGTTCAAATCGATGCTTAGAGATTGCCGTAGTGATGTTTTTGTATACCACATTTATACTTTCAAAATGCTGTGGCAATATTTTAAGATTTAATCTTTGACTCAAGTGACCTCAAGGTGACAATTAAAGCAATCAGGCTAGTCGGGTTTACAGATTTTAAAAATGAAAAACAAAACTATATTTTAAAACAACAAAAAACTTCCTTTATAGAACTTATAGAGAGATTGTTTGTTTTTCTTCTTAATAACAAATGAATATTATATTTTAAAACAATACTTCCTTTATAGAACTTATAGAGAGATTGTTTGTTTCTTTTCTTCTTAATAACAAATGAATATTATATTTTAAAACAATACTTCCTTTATAGAACTTATAGAGAGATTGTTTGTTTCTTTTCTTCTTAATAACAAATGAATATTATATTTTAAAACAATACTTCCTTTACAGAACTTATAGAGAGATTGTTTGTTTGTTTCTTCTTAATAACAAATGAATATTATATTTCAAAACAACAAAATACTTCCATTATAGAACTTATAGAGAGATTGTTTGTTTCTTTTCTTCTTAATAACAAATGAATATTATATTTTAAAACAAAAAAATACTTCCTTTATAGAACGTATAGAGAGATTGTTTGTTTGTTTCTTCTTAATAACAAATGAATATTATATTTAAAAAAAAATAATGCTTTCATTATAGCTTTTTAAAAGAATATTTTTTAAAATGTTGGATATGGATTCGAACTCGTGAGCTCAAACTTCGTCAGATTAGCATATAATCCACAGAGCTATGTACGTGCTTATGAAAATAAGTATTATAGTTATGTATTGTTAGTTTCACGTTTTATAGGTGACGACCTAGTTCTCTACACAAGTCTTCTCCACTAAGATTTTCACATTATAAAACAAAAAATTAATTGATTATGACTAATGGATCAAATAATTGGTCAATTTTTGAATGATTTATATGTTGTTATGGGGTAATGAATAACTGCGCAGAGTTTCAACTTGGTCCGAGAATTGAAAATTTGGAGAGATAGCGCGTGTAAAAAAAAGTATATCCAAACTTCCAGACAGACCAACAGAGTGAGCTTAAACTGATTAATTATGACTAATAATAAAATAATCGGTCAGTTTTTCGATTGATTCATATTTTTTTTTAGGGGCAATGAATAATTGTGCAAAGTTTCAACTTGACCCGTGAACGGGAAGTGGGAAACATAGCGTGTACCAATTCCATTCCGACAGACAAGAGTGAGTTGATAGAAGTTTTCTAGATCTAATATCTTTCGCTTGAGAAATTGTCAGTCTGAATCAGATTTAAAAAAAAAAAAGTAAAAGAAATTATAACTAAAGAGGTTCTCACGTTGAAACAGACAGAACAAGACAAGCATCCATTATAGAGTTTTGAAAAAAAAAATGGTTAGAGTGGAATAAATTGTGAGTAGAACAGAAATACTCTGTCTTGGTAACCAGTTTTTTTTTTATTTGTGTGTGTGTTTATAGTAAGTACAGTATAAGTACAGTATATTGAGCAGTTAGTCGATTTGATATAAGTACAGTATATTCAACAGTTAATACCTTTTAAAACGGAAACTCATTTTGTCAGTATTTTCCACTGTCGCCATGACTCCATCTTATTTTTGTCTTATTTGGGGGGGGGGGGGGTAAAGTCAGTGTGGTCATCACTTTAGACAAAATACGATGTCTAAACTTTGACGAGTTGTCCAGACTTATATGAGATAACTATGCTTAGTCAGAGGACATGTGTACCCTAAGTCCGATGAGAAGTCTACACTTAGATAAAATATATAGGATTAGTCTGATGACTTGTCTAGACTTTGTCTAATGAGATGTTTAGATTAGTCTGTCATGCTTAATGTTTCTCGGTAATTTCTTTCTATTTCCATTCAAATGAAAACAAGACAAGTCTATTTAAAACAAGCGTGTCCAAACATTTACCAAAAGTGGCGCATTGCACAACTACAAGCGTCACACAATCTCATCTCATCTCTGCCTGTGGTATCGTCTGGGGCATAGGCCACCAACCAACTTACTCCAGGGGTCTCGGTTTGGGCGAGTCTTTTCAATTGTCCTACGCCTAGCCCATTTGCTTGGCGTCTGCTTTCAAATCTCGCGTCATGTATTCCTGGGTCGTTCCCTCTTTCCCTGGGTATTCAGGTCAGTATTTGCCCTCTCTACAGGCGCACAATACATTATAGATAATAGAAGAAAAAACAAAATGCTTGATTTTCAAATTAAAAATAACCGATTTCTAGAAAGAAGGATAATATGAACTGAACTCATTAGCTACTACGACGCTGAAAACGAATCCATATAGTACTAATAGGTAATAAAACACAGAACACAATATGGCTTGTGTTCGTTTGAGCAGGAACGGGAACAAAAGAAAGCGGAAAGTCTTTTACATGGGACCAAAACAAATTCTTATTCATTGCGAGTCCATCAGGAAAACTATTCTACATTGTATCTGAAAGCACTTTGATAACATGTTGAAATAAAAGAAAAAGTAAAAGCCTAGCTCTGGGTGGAAGAAAGTGTTTGTGGTCAAGAAAAAAAAAGAGAATAGAAATAAGAGACGTCTGTGTGGACAAGTTCTGAAAGTCTGGCACTTCTTGAAACACATAAACATGCCACTGTCTGCATCAATTATCAAACCATCTCTCCAAATACTTGCAAAATGTGTGTCTGATAAAAGTATTTAAAGCTCTCAAATAAATAATTAAAAGACATATGGCGGAACTTTCACATGATGTATTAATGCAACTGAAGAGCCGTTTCCAGGCACTCTCTTTTTTTAAGGTTTGGGTGAATCCACAGATATTGGTGATGTTGCCCATTGAAAAATTCATTGTTATTATATCAATTGATAATTTCAACATCTTTGAAGAACTTATTGAGTCACTCTGTTGAAAACAAGAAAAAACATTTTAAAAAATACTTTTTTTTAAAAACAATACCTCCTTTATACAACTTTAGAGCGATTATCTCGCTTTAATAACTAATGAATGTTAGATTTTTTAAAATGTAAATCCCCCCGCCCTCCCGAGAAAGAAATCTTGTAAATCTTATGTATAAAACAGATCACAAAACTTTATAAGATCTAGATTTAGAAGACGATGAGCCCCAAAATGTTCTGAACATTAATGTATTAAAATCTTGAATAAAATAATGCCTCCATGCGAAAGACGAAGTGTCCGTACAAGATGACTATTTTCTCATTCTCAAGACAAATTTAAACTTTTTTTTTGTTTACTTTGAACAATTCTAAAGGTTAAACTTGAATATTTCCAGGTGAGATCAACATAATAGTACATAATAGTCATTCTTTTCCAAGCGACATACAGCAATTTTCAAATTTATAGAAGAAATTTTAGAGCCGTTTTCAAAATGCGTTCCCAGGTTTTTGAGTTTTGAGCTCACTCAGGTTCCATGAAGTTATGAGTTGAACAGAGGCATTGTAAAAATAGACAACCAGACAATTTTAGGAAAGCCAAGTCAAATCTAAAAAAAATATCTAATTGATTTAAATAAACTCTGAAGTGTCTGCACCGATGGAGCCATATCTATGTCTGGTAGAAATGCTGGTACTAACCTTGATCGGAATGTATTTTTGGGCCTCTTACGAAATATTATTGCAGTATACACTAAGAGGGAGCGCGGTGGCTGAGTAGTTTAGCGCTTGGCTTCCGAACTTGGGTTCCTGGGTTCGAATCTCGGTGAAGACTGTAATTTTGTATTTCGGGATTTTAAGGTCACTTCTAAGTACAGCCAGCTCTAATGTGTACCTGACGTTAGTTGGGGGAAAAGAAAAGGCGGTTGGTCAATGTGCAGGCCACACATTAAAGAAAATAAGGAGCTTTGAATTATTGACTCAATAATACACTTGACCTAGTTTGATAAACTATGTATTGATTCAGCCTGATAATGAAAAATGTTTGTATTTTAAATCAAACTTTTACAGAGACATTCCTTTCCGTAAACTAGAAACGGACTATAAGCCAAACAACAGGGCACATTATTTTAGAAACAACTTGTTGGTTTCGGGGAAAGTATTTTAAATATAAAGTTTATTTTGTTTAAAAAAAAAGAATGCCACATTGTAACGATCTAACTAACATTCGTTTTAGCTCATGAACCATTTTATCTGTTATAATGAATTTAACGACCTGCTCTTTCTCTTTCTTTCTCTCTCTTTTCTCTCTCTCTCTCTGAAACCTTTCATTTTGTTTTTAACCTCATCCTAATTTCTCCAACATAGACTTTAGACTTCATTGGAAAGACCCACTTTATAACGTTCCCCCGACAATACACGTACACATGCTTTGGCCCCTTGAATTTTAGAATCACTTGACTTATCCGCTCTCCCCCCTCCATGTATTATCGCAGTTGGTGTACCTAACCAAAGTAGGGAAACGGCTAATGATTACAAAACAAAGTCGTAGACTGTCACAGGGGATGTAATTCAAGGTTTGGCCTCTTTACTTAAATCACATTAGAAGTTGTGATGTATAGAGTTACAGGACCAGACCGTCTTATGTGTTACCAAGATTACCCATTATGTTTGATTTATGTCGATAAATATTAATTCCTCTTAAATTGAAATTATTTTCATTTTACGACATTGATATTATTTTTCACAAACAAAAAAAAATAGATTCAAGTAGATTTAACATTAAGCATACACAGGCCTCACATAATTGCTCAATGCCACAGCCCAGCAGGCAATGCGCAAGTTGCCTAACCTTTAAAACATTATTTACCGAATTGAAAAATTGCTACTAGAAAGATGTCATTTCTTAGCGTATTGTAACTCTACTAGAAAAGGATACAAAATGTGCTGTTTCGTAACGTTCCATGATTAAATTATTCGAGGACACACAAAGCACGTGAAACAAAGGTCAAGGGTGGTAGAAGTATAGTTTCGAGGAACATACTGCTATTTTTGCATAAAACCATATTTAATTTTAACGGAGTCATTCAAACATGTACAGCTATTCTTGTTGGATTTATTTAATTAAAGTAATTATTATTTCAATTCAATGATTATCTCTGTGTGATGTCCTCGTGCAAGGACTAGAAATCCACCAGATCTATCACAGCAAATGATTATATACACAATCAAACATAACACAACATAACACAATCTATCTGCACGCCCATATTTCGCCACTGACGGCAAACCCCGGCGGCGCCCTCCACACATCGGCAACATCCGCCATCTGTCGCTGCTCTAGATGATTTATCTGACTTCCTCATCTCCTCCCCTCCACCCTTCTGCCCCGCGCAGTCCTCTTCTGCTGTCCACACGATCTGTCATAGGATTGAAATGTCTCTCTCTCTCTCTTCCTCTGTCCAAGTTCCCTAACCCCCCCCCCCCCCATGTTTCTCGGACCATTAGGTTCCAACTGAGATAAAACTCTTATCTTTATAACTAGCACCAAGCCAGTTTTCCAAGCCATACACGTATTGATCCAGCCTTTTGTTTCAGTTTATTGCTGTGTTTGATTATGATAAACTCAGAGTGACCACAGTGGCCCGTTTCCTTGTATCCAAGGTAGTCGTGAAATTCCCATATATTATAGCGTTATAGATAAAAGTATCTACTGGATTTATGTATGACATGGGAAGATACACAAGTTATAAAAGTAGAAATTTTGTTTAAACATTATGAATAAGAAAAGTACAAATAAATCATTCTACTGATTGGCGATACCCCAATGATTGTAAGTTTAAAAAAAAAACTACTTATAAATGATATGTCAATTTGAGAAGTTCATTTTTCTTTATTACATTGTAAAATTCTTCCACACAAATGTAGGCTTAGACGGCGAAAAGCGAACCTAAGCCTTAGACTGGCCCTGACACTGTAATCCTCGTTTTTCTTAAAACTGTACAGAATTAAGTGACTCTGAATACAAACGCCATTGACGGTGTACCTTTTTCACCGTTTGGTAAATGGCGATAATAATAAAATGGAGAAACGTTTCTACCAGTTTCATTGCATGGAAATGGTATGTTGGATATTTGTTTGGGATCATTTTGAATTAAAAATTCATGGGCATTACATTTTTCAGGCCACTTACTAGGATCATTTGACATTAACGTGAATCCTAGATTGTCTTGACTGTACAAAGGCTTATATTTAGATGAACTAGTCTGTGGCATTAATGTTTGATCCTCTTCCTTAAAAACTTGTTCTTCTGGAGGTATATAACTTTCACTGTCTTGTTTTCCTCCCAATGACGACGGCATAGACACTTCAGCATTGGATATACGACATTTGCACAATCATAGGAATCATGTTTTTCGATTTCAGTATTTTTGGAAGATTTTAAAAAAATTTTGATGACCCTTTTAATTTTTTTCTACTTTGATTTTTCTTAGCTTTTGTTGTCGATATTGAGTACCTGATAAGCGCGTTTTTTTTTCGTTCTGACATTTTTTGAGAACTGGAGGTAAATTTGAAATGAAAATTAATATAAAATTTGCACCAAACACTAAAAAACTTTAATCTATCACTTTAATATATAACGAATTAGCAAATGTTAGCCACTAATCCACTTAATACAGTTCACTTAAACCCTGCACTATTTTTCAAATAAAAAAAAATGCATCACCATTTGCGGTATGATATTGGAATAATTGGAATTGAATATGACGTAATGTATTTATAAAATAAATACGTTTTCATTAATTTGAATAAAAGATTTAACATGAAAATATTAGAATTAAGTAAATGATCTAGGTCTATATTTAAATGTAGATTTCGATCTACATTGGAAGAAATACTCTCCAAGGCAAAAGACAAAGAGAGATGGAGAAAGACTGTCAACAGATCTTGTGTGGTGCCCTAACCGTCCAACTAAGGGATAGGTGAAGTAGATGAGGTGAAGATCACGATTTAGATTATTCTAGATCTTTAATGACCCAAAACTATTCTGCTTCATTAGTTTGAGATTATTAACTCATTCAAAATGAAAGTGTGAATATTTAAGACTATATATATGGTTCCGCAAGGTTGTCATTGCCGGAAGTGGTAATGGATGTAAGCACTCCACTACCTATAAAATGCTTCCAAATGGCATGCGTCTCGAATAGCCTCTGACAACAAGAACAACTCATGGCCTTCACGTGTGGCTCAGATATTGAGTCCGGCGGATTTGTTCTCACTAACAGGAGAAGGGGCAAAGGCGAGTAACTGGCGCTTTAACCAGTAACCTTCGGGTTGGAGGGGCTCGTTAGCCATGGCTGTATACCCACCTAGGAGAAGGAAAACTCTGAATTCAAGCCTCTGTTGCCTTGCAGCCCCATCATGGGAAAGGCTTCGGGAGTCAACCCTGAGGAAAAAGGAGCTGGCGACACTTAGGCAGTTTGCAGCACCCAGTGCTACACTCTGGCAGAACCTGCGACGCCGCTGACCCCAAACTGTATCGGCACTGCCGTTCCTTTGGATACATCAGATGCGTGGAGAGGGGGGAACTGATGTGTGGGCGACATCGTTCCGACCACAACTAATGCCCAAGCATTCATCTGATGATCCATGAGATGAAATGATCCATAGTCGCTTCGCGACTGAAGGAGGCCATTGAATATATATAAATATATATATATATATATATATATATATATATATATATACAAATATTTATATATATATATATATATACAGAGAGAGAGAGACAGAGACAGAGACAAGGAGATACATACAAAGATTCTTGACAACTTCCCTAAGTTATATATTTTCCTCCCTGTCGATTGACCATTTTGTCTCAAATGTTTTCCTCCTCCTTACACTCCCCGTATACAACTTCATCCAACAAAATGTGTTGAAATGTAAAAAAAAAATAATTTTTAGTTTGATTACCGAAAGGGAATTTATTTTCTTGATCAGAAAATGGAGGCTAAAACTCTGGAAACAGGTGGTTTATCGTAGCAGAAGATACACTTTGGACATGGCTCCATTTAGATTACGTCCCTGCTTGCAGCTATAATTATAACAAGCGAGTTACGTGTCATCTCTCCAACCTGCCTGTGTGTCACGTGGGATTGTTACAGTTTCTTGGCTGAAAAGAAGCACTTCCTCTGCCCGAGGACAGATTGGAAAATTGGCGGAAGACAGCGATCACAAATAATGGCTATTCTAGATGGAAAACATTTGCAATTAAACGCACCGTATAATTTATGCATTTTTCTAGCGATCTGTTAATGTTGGTGTAACTGAAGTGCTAAAATCGATGAGTGCGATTTCTATTTGTAGTTATGTTATATTTAAACAAGTCAACTATTCAAATAAATACTTTTAAAAAGCTTATATTGACTGAAATGACATCCGTTTTTTTTAACCCATCTTATAATTAATTTTTAATAGATCTAGACTAACAATAATAAATGAGTGAACTTTTTTGTTTTGCTTATAGCATGCTCAGTGCGCTATAATCCATACATTTTTTGTGGACTAATTGGGGGTGGGGGGCAGGGAGAGCAGGCACTTAGAGAAGGTTTCCGTGCTGCCTTTTTAAAAAGCAATAAATAAAAACTTGATGAGTCTGAATTCGAATTCGAGGTCTCGAGACTCCATGATTGAACGCGACACGCTAGCCACTAAGCTATATTAGTACTTATAAAATTTAGTTTCAAATTTTTAGCCAACGATTTAATTCTCTAGGGGGCTCGGTGGCTGAGTGGTTAACTTTGACCTTCTAGAAGCTGACGTGTGCTATTTTTTCCCTTAACCTCTTTCTTTGATTGGATACCTAAAATTAACTTGTTTACGCTGGACACTTGCACTGGTTTTAACTCAAGCTTCTAGAAACTGATCGAAATAGGTCACAGACTCGACTCGTGACAATGAAATATGTTTATGATAGGAAATGCCTTTATAAAAAAAGTCCCATTCATTCCAACTTCTATTTCTACTTTCTCCTGATCCAATAGAAAGGTTCAGTCAACTAGCTAGTCCTGTATCAATGATGAAATGCAAAACGTTTCCAGATCAGGCAGCTCTCCATCGAGTTTTTCTTCCAAAAAGGTGTCTCTGGGCCACTGTTCGGGCCTATCCATGGAGAATCCAGTTTGAGAAAATGTCTCTGACACTATCTGAATAAGCTGAGACGTGAGTTTGAAGAAAGTAGAAGATATGCGATGTGTACAACTAAAAGAGAGCTTACAAAGAGATGACTCAAAGTCTACGATGTTCCAAGAGAAGGTTACTAGATCATATTTGTACTTGACTTTGTTTTTTTTTTCTACAAAGGTATTCGAGATCAAAAGTTTAAAAACACGTCATCCACTTGAAATGTACATAAGATATACACTTGAAATGTACATAAGATATCAACTTAACCTCCTTTATAAGACATCATCTTCATCATCTGTCACTTGACTATTGGCGTAACCAAATCCCTACACTTTTCCCAGTCAGAGCTCTTCTTAACAAGATATCAAGAGAGAGGCTAGTCCATTCTTATTACGTTGTCCAGCCAGCTTTTCTCTGGACGACCATTTCTTCGTACCACTTCACTGTACATTGAAGGATGACTTTTGACAGTGAGTCAGTTCTTACAATATGACCAAACCAGCTCAGCTTTCTTTTCTTCACTGTATGGAAGACTTCCTCCTTTTTGCCAGCAAGTGTTGACTTGTTTAAATACAAACTCATCTGTCTTCTTTTACTGGTATCTTACACCCATCATTTTTCTGTAGCATTTACTCACAAAGGCTTGAAATCTTTCAGCCTCAACATTCAGTGTAATACTTTCACAACCTTATAGTATTGTAGTGGCCACTAATGAAGAAAACAGTTTAGATTTTATTTGGCATCCAAAGCTACTCTTCCAGATTTTCCACGGTTTCTTCATGACAGGGGATGTTACGCTTAAACGATTTTTTAAAAATCCTCCATCTCTAGTTATGATTGACCCTAAGTATTTAAATGAATCAACTTCTTCTAATGTTTGGCCGTTCAACTGTATAGCCTACAACATCTCAATATCCACCACAAACTAGTAGTTGGCTTTCTTTAAAACTGATTTCCATGTCAACTGATTTAGCTGCAGCATCCAGTTATGTATTTAAGATATTGTACCTGGTCTGTATTTTCTCCAATGAGGTCTATATCATCTGCAAATCTGAGATGGAAAAAAATCCGTCCGTGTATGGTCAAACTAAGAGTAAATCCTTTTCGAGTTTCCATTATAATATGCTCAACAAATATATGCTAAACAGAGCTGTACAGAGAATGTATCTTTGCCTCACTCCAATAGATGTCCTAAAACACGTGATATACACATGATATATGTTTAGATCTATGTATCCTCTAACTGTCCGGCCCAATGACGTCATAAGTCTTCCCTTAACCCAACACCGACCCAGCCACTTATTATATCAACATAAATCTCGCTAGCAGTCAATGAGCTTGCTTCTGCCATGTTGACTTTAAAACGTTAGATCTTGACGTTTCATTGCCGGGAACGAAATAAATATTTGTCTCTCTGACCATCAATAGGGTTTGTTGCTGAACATAAAAATTATATATGTGTCAGACGCGAATAGCCCAATTTACAGTAAAAGAAATTACAAAAGTCATTTCTCTATAGAAGAAGTTACGAAGGCTATATAAAATACAACCACATACCTATATATACTACAATAAATATAGGTTTTTGATTTCTAGTTACGATTTTTTTAGGTAGGTGCTGTTTTACTATTACATACCAAGTATTAGAGTTTAGACAAACCCAGGTTTGTTTCTTGTGCAACGCTATTAGCTAACACCGCATATCATCTCTCCATTAGTATATTTAGATCTATAATCTAATTCTAGTCTAGATCTATATATAAACAATGGAATAGATCTAGTAATAGTATAGATTCTATCTTGAGACTAGATTGCCGAGTCTAGCCCATGCTATCCCTTTAGTCAGTTTTGTATTAGAAAAATGTCTAGATATTAATAAATACTAAAGTTTTTGATTATTTGATATAGACATAGGACATAGATTTAATAATACTGTAATACGTTTACTATACTCTATACTTAATCTACTAGACTAGAGATCTATCTAGAGATCTATCTAATAATCTAGTCAATCTAGATCTATACAATATTCATTATAATACTTCTACTTATAAAGTTTAAAATCACTACAATTTTTTTTCAACATTATTTTGTGTATGAAATTGTGTATCGGAAAATGCCGGGTACTTGAAATAAGCTATTCCTAAAAAAAAACCCACAGATCTTGGGTAAAATACTCATCAAATAAAGTACTGTAAATGTGTAGTTTTACGCGCTAATTTCAGGTCTTTTCTTTTTATATCGGGTTTGATCACAACTACCCGTATTTTTGTGCAGAATTTTTTTCTCAATCAGGCACACTTAAAATTATAGCATATTAATGTTAGTTAAATTTAAAGAGAGAACTGAAAAATGCAAAGAGCCACTTCCGGCCCAATACTTTTTAATCAAAGAAACGAAACGGACTAGTCCAACAAACCCTATTTGTTTCTGTAGCGAAGCTAGAGTGATGTAAAGCTTGGGTTAAGCGCAAAACAATTATCAAACATTATTAAGAGCTTTGTTGTTTAAGCTTACTTACGCTGACAAAATATTTCCGTGGCCCTATAGTGCAGGAAATCAACATAAAATATATTATGCTATATAAAACACAAATAATGGGCTATGTTGCTGCATATAAAAATTATACATGTGTCAGACGCATAGACATAAATAAATATAGACTGGCCGAAGGAAGTAACTTCATGTAACTTGAAAACATGTATATCTATTGTATTCGGATTTCCGAATTATGAAAAATTGCATGATCTTCATTCTTAGAGATTAAACAAAACACTAGTGAAAATATTGTAATACTTATATAGGTTATGGCTGAAATAGATATGAATACTTAACTTTTATACTGCTCATAAATGCTGTATAATAAAGTACACAAAATTGCAAGTCACAAATGTTTGTTTCATAAAACTCTTTAATCGGCCAGTCTATATTTATTTATGTCTATGGTCAGACGCGAATAGCCTAAATTTTCAGTAAAAGAAATTACAAAAGTCATTTCTGCATAATTGAAGTTACGAAAGTTATATAATATAAAACCACAGACCTATATATACTACAATAAATATAGGTCATTGGGCGGCAAGCTTCATGCCATGCGACGCTCTGTCACAACCTTACTAAGGGGTCGACTCCAAGTTCGGCATAGCATTTCCTTGATTGAGACCCGATCTCTATAATTAACTCCTAAAATTTATCTTAGCCGTCTTTGTTGAGCCACATACAGTCTTTTTCAATTTCGGCAGATAACTATTCACAGCACTTTATTAATGGAACCACAGCCACTGGTAGAAATGTGTAACCTCTCTTGGCTATGCGCTTGGAATTAGGTGACTGTAGTTGGATTTAGATTTTCTATCGAAAGGGAATTGGAAGTAGAAGAAAAACGTGTCAGAACGTAAAAAGGGGACTAAATCCATACATATGTCCACATCTCTTATTAAGTAACATTTATTCCTCTTATTTCGAAATCAAATAAATAATTAATCACTGACAAATAATTAAATAATTGTTTTAATTTTTTTGATTGATTGATTCATGTCTTGTCAGGTTCAATGAATATTTATGCAAAGTTTTAACTTGATGCGAGAGTGGGGAATGGGAGAAAAAAACATGTCCAAACTTTTTTACCAGACAGACAGATAGTGCGAGTTGATGTAAGCTTTGCAAAGACCAAAAGACAGCTTACAATGCTGTGACTTTGAACTTTCACAAAGCTTAGAGATTAGTTGATTAATGATAATAAAATGTCGTTGCAATGAAGCCATTTTCACCTCCCATTCACTCTAGTGTCTGTGTTAAGCACGACTATTCTGGGAATATTTTAACAAGGATCTTAGAACAGATATGACATTCAAAGAATGATTTAATTGCTTTTAAAAATATTTCAATACATATACAATAGTGCACATTTGGTGACTTTGGGAGCGCGGCCGTCGGGTCCATGTCTAACAGTTTATTGGAACAAATTTTTCATGGATTCAACATAAATTAGGTTTTAAAAGTTGTGAATATAATTTAAAATGGTATCTTAAGACTGCGAGACAATGAAATTAACATATTACATTCTTTATAATCTTTGGAACAGAAGTAACAAACAAACAAAATAGGCAGACAGTTAGACAGACAAAGTAAGTTGATATAAGCTTTTGAATTAAAGACAACTATATAGAAAATGATCTTTATCAATGTTGTCTAAACTTGTTCAGCAAAGATTTAGTCAGATCAATCTCTGAGAAGTGTGTCGTGGAATGTGTCAATGTAAAGCTGGTCAAGCCTAAGGGGTCAGATACTCAGTGGCTTCCATGTGCATTGTGGGGTATTGAGGGGCCTGATAGCACTGCGACACGGGCTGGATGTGGCCCTCAGACTTTAGTCTGGGCATCAATCATCTATATAAACAATATATATATATATACATTCTCCGCTTCCCCACGCACATATTTCCCATTTTTCCCATTGTACTTCCGCCACTGTATGGGACTTGACTCAGAAAATCTTTTAGTTCAAATTAAAACGAACTAAAAAGGACAGCTTTTTTTTTTCCCAGACCACGTTATAAATAATAAAATATAATCAATATATCTAGACCGCTGATTGCAGCAATTAACACGATTCCTAAGGATTCCTCCACATATGACGTCCCCAGCTAACAATGTTAAAGCTTCGCACAGAACGGTATTGACATCATTAGCTGGGGTTAGACTGGACAGTTACGTCGCACTTCAAATAGACTACAGAACAAAAAAAAATAATTGTGATAGAAGGCAGTCAAACAGCCCGCTCAATTTCTCGTGGAGTAGGAATGTGCTTTGATTGTTCGACGTCTGCTACTTCACACTTCACGTAAATAGAAGCTTGCTAAATACGCTGTCTGTCTGTCTGCTTGTCTTATAACACTTCACGTAAATAAAAGCTTGCTAAATACGCTGTCTGTCTGTCTGCTTGTCTTAAAACACTTCAGGTAAATAGAAGCTTGCTAAATACGCTGTCTGTCTGTCTGCTTGTCTTATAACACTTCACGTAAATAGAAGCTTGCTAAATACGCTGTCTGTCTGTCTGCTTGTCTTATAACACTTCAGGTAAATAGAAGCTTGCTAAATACGCTGTCTGTCTGTCTGCTTGTCTTATAGCACTTCACGTAAATAGAAGCTTGCTAAATACGCTGTCTGTCTGTCTGCTTGTCTTATAACACTTCACGTAAATAGAAGCTTGCTAAATACGCTGTCTGTCTGTCTGCTTGTCTTATAACACTTCACGTAAATAGAAGCTTGCTAAATACGCTGTCTGTCTGTCTGCTTGTCTTATAACACTTCACGTAAATAGAAGCTTGCTAAATACGCTGTCTGTCTGTCTGCTTGACTTATAACACTTCAGGTAAATAGAAGCTTGCTAAATACGCTGTCTGTCTGTCTGCTTGTCTTATAGCACTTCACGTAAATAGAAGCTTGCTAAATACGCTGTCTGTCTGTCTGCTTGTCTTATAACACTTCACGTAAATAGAAGCTTGCTAAATACGCTGTCTGTCTGTCTGCTTGTCTTATAACACTTCACGTAAATAGAAGCTTGCTAAATACGCTGTCTGTCTGTCTGCTTGACTTATAACACTTCAGGTAAATAGAAGCTTGCTAAATACGCTGTCTGTCTGTCTGCTTGTCTTATAACACTTCACGTAAATAGAAGCTTGCTAAATACGCTGTCTGTCTGTCTGCTTGTCTTATAACACTTCACGTAAATAGAAGCTTGCTAAATACGCTGTCTGTCTGTCTGCTTGTCTTATAACACTTCACGTAAATAGAAGCTTGCTAAATACGCTGTCTGTCTGTCTGCTTGTCTTATAACACTTCACGTAAATAGAAGCTTGCTAAATACGCTGTCTGTCTGTCTGCTTGTAAAATGTTTGTAAAATGTTTTACATGTTTCGGATGTTCCTTCAGAGTTGAAGATAGTTTACTTCCTAGTCCAAACCTCCCGCAGGACGACGGGGGATGGGAGCGGGCAGGGTTTGAACCCTTGACCGTCAATAAATCCGAACGACAGTCCAGCGCGCAAACCGCACGACCAGGCTTGTCTTATAGCACTTCACGTAAATAGAAGCTTGCTAAATACGCTGTCTGTCTGTCTGCTTGTCTTATAACACTTCACGTAAATAGAAGCTTGCTAAATACGCTGTCTGTCTGTCTGCTTGTCTTATAACACTTCACGTAAATAGAAGCTTGCTAAATACGCTGTCTGTCTGTCTGCTTGACTTATAACACTTCACGTAAATAGAAGCTTGCTAAATACGCTGTCTGTCTGTCTGCTTGTCTTATAACACTTCACGTAAATAGAAGCTTGCTAAATACGCTGTCTGTCTGTCTGCTTGTCTTATAACACTTCACGTAAATAGAAGCTTGCTAAATACGCTGTCTGTCTGTCTGCTTGTAAAATGTTTGTAAAATGTTTTACATGTTTCGGATGTTCCTTCAGAGTTGAAGATAGTTTACTTCCTAGTCCAAACCTCCCGCAGGACGACGGGGGATGGGAGCGGGCAGGGTTTGAACCCTTGACCGTCAATAAATCCGAACGACAGTCCAGCGCGCAAACCGCACGACCAGGCTTGTCTTATAGCACTTCACGTAAATAGAAGCTTGCTAAATACGCTGTCTGTCTGTCTGCTTGTCTTATAACACTTCACGTAAATAGAAGCTTGCTAAATACGCTGTCTGTCTGTCTGCTTGTCTTATAACACTTCACGTAAATAGAAGCTTGCTAAATACGCTGTCTGTCTGTCTGCTTGACTTATAACACTTCACGTAAATAGAAGCTTGCTAAATACGCTGTCTGTCTGTCTGCTTGTCTTATAACACTTCAGGTAAATAGAAGCTTGCTAAATACGCTGTCTGTCTGTCTGCTTGTCTTATAGCACTTCACGTAAATAGAAGCTTGCTAAATACGCTGTCTGTCTGTCTGCTTGTCTTATAACACTTCACGTAAATAGAAGCTTGCTAAATACGCTGTCTGTCTGTCTGCTTGTCTTATAACACTTCACGTAAATAGAAGCTTGCTAAATACGCTGTCTGTCTGTCTGCTTGTCTTATAACACTTCACGTAAATAGAAGCTTGCTAAATACGCTGTCTGTCTGTCTGCTTGACTTATAACACTTCAGGTAAATAGAAGCTTGCTAAATACGCTGTCTGTCTGTCTGCTTGTCTTATAGCACTTCACGTAAATAGAAGCTTGCTAAATACGCTGTCTGTCTGTCTGCTTGTCTTATAACACTTCACGTAAATAGAAGCTTGCTAAATACGCTGTCTGTCTGTCTGCTTGTCTTATAACACTTCACGTAAATAGAAGCTTGCTAAATACGCTGTCTGTCTGTCTGCTTGACTTATAACACTTCAGGTAAATAGAAGCTTGCTAAATACGCTGTCTGTCTGTCTGCTTGTCTTATAACACTTCACGTAAATAGAAGCTTGCTAAATACGCTGTCTGTCTGTCTGCTTGTCTTATAACACTTCACGTAAATAGAAGCTTGCTAAATACGCTGTCTGTCTGTCTGCTTGTCTTATAACACTTCACGTAAATAGAAGCTTGCTAAATACGCTGTCTGTCTGTCTGCTTGTCTTATAACACTTCACGTAAATAGAAGCTTGCTAAATACGCTGTCTGTCTGTCTGCTTGTAAAATGTTTGTAAAATGTTTTACATGTTTCGGATGTTCCTTCAGAGTTGAAGATAGTTTACTTCCTAGTCCAAACCTCCCGCAGGACGACGGGGGATGGGAGCGGGCAGGGTTTGAACCCTTGACCGTCAATAAATCCGAACGACAGTCCAGCGCGCAAACCGCACGACCAGGCTTGTCTTAT
The DNA here is from genome assembly GCA_036873155.1 of Biomphalaria sudanica. Classification (NCBI taxonomy): domain Eukaryota; kingdom Metazoa; phylum Mollusca; class Gastropoda; family Planorbidae; genus Biomphalaria; species Biomphalaria sudanica. The sequence continues at coordinate 1,352,577 of JAZGLO010004004.1, forward strand.
AGCACTTCACGTAAATAGAAGCTTGCTAAATACGCTGTCTGTCTGTCTGCTTGTCTTATAACACTTCACGTAAATAGAAGCTTGCTAAATACGCTGTCTGTCTGTCTGCTTGTCTTATAACACTTCACGTAAATAGAAGCTTGCTAAATACGCTGTCTGTCTGTCTGCTTGACTTATAACACTTCACGTAAATAGAAGCTTGCTAAATACGCTGTCTGTCTGTCTGCTTGTCTTATAACACTTCACGTAAATAGAAGCTTGCTAAATACGCTGTCTGTCTGTCTGCTTGTCTTATAACACTTCACGTAAATAGAAGCTTGCTAAATACGCTGTCTGTCTGTCTGCTTGTAAAATGTTTGTAAAATGTTTTACATGTTTCGGATGTTCCTTCAGAGTTGAAGATAGTTTACTTCCTAGTCCAAACCTCCCGCTGGACGACGGGGGATGGGAGCGGGCAGGGTTTGAACCCTTGACCGTCAATAAATCCGAACGACAGTCCAGCGCGCAAACCGCACGACCAGGCTTGTCTTATAGCACTTCACGTAAATAGAAGCTTGCTAAATACGCTGTCTGTCTGTCTGCTTGTCTTATAACACTTCACGTAAATAGAAGCTTGCTAAATACGCTGTCTGTCTGTCTGCTTGTCTTATAACACTTCACGTAAATAGAAGCTTGCTAAATACGCTGTCTGTCTGTCTGCTTGACTTATAACACTTCACGTAAATAGAAGCTTGCTAAATACGCTGTCTGTCTGTCTGCTTGTCTTATAACACTTCACGTAAATAGAAGCTTGCTAAATACGCTGTCTGTCTGTCTGCTTGTCTTATAACACTTCACGTAAATAGAAGCCGTCTGTCTGTCTGTCTTATACGTTTTTTTCTCCTTTTTATCGGAACAAGTTGAAAATTGCAGTTATTAATTGTCGATGAAAACAAATAAATCAATAAAAATTAATCAATTAGCTAATTAATTAGTTGTAATATCAAAAATGGGTAATAAATCTTGTAGTATTGAAAGAAGTGGCAGCGATTGGACTTTTTTAATGTACTTTTTATAATTTGTTTTTGGCTGTTAATTTCTATTTCTATTGTATTGTTGTTTTTATTGTGGTGGTTGATCTAGTCGAGTGAAGATGATGATTACTCTGGTTATTTGAGATGTTATCAGCGAGCTCGTTAAATTAATACCAACCTCCAACAGAACATCAATAGTAAATAATGAAGTAATTCAATTCGATGCAGAGCAAATTTCCCCCCACTTTAATAAATTTTCATCGCGCAAGCCACATTCTCATCTCCCATGTAAGATATAATCCAATGTTGACATAAAACAACCGTTTATTACTGAATGAGGGCACAGTCTACGTCGTATCTACACTACAAGAAGCAGATCTCCTTCGTCCTCGTTCGTCAGTTCATCGTTTCTAATCTATTTCCGTTCTAACTTTTACAATGTACGAGTCACTAAAGAAATACCCAAATTAAACCCAACTTCTACTCGTCTTGCTATTGTGTCATTACACTACAGTGTGACTACAGTATACAACTTGGTTTTAACAGCTAAACATAATTAAGGCTTTGGTCTACTTAGTAATTCTGTTTCTGTATGGAAATATTCATTTTAACGCTGTAACAACATAATATTTGTTTGTATTAAAAAGAAACTTATTTTAAGTTCGACTTTATGATGGTAAGAAATCGATCTATTATAACATTAATCCAATTGGTTAAAAGTCTGTATCCGTGTCACAAATTCCAATATGATTCCTTTAGTATTTTTATTTTCTATGTTGCCTTTGAGGGAGCTGAGCTGATAAAGCTGATTCAAAACTAATGGGAAAGTTAATGCTAAAAAAGAAACATAAAGAGATAGATACAATAAAACTAAACATTAGTAGTGAAATCTCTACGCTACCTCACACCAGGGTATGTAGTGTGGAATTGTAACTACGCTTAAACCATTTCCAAAAGAAGTAGATGTAGACTTCTAAGAATAGGAATTAAAGTTGAAGTATTTGTATTTATAGATTGAGTTTTATCAGTTTCTAACTGAACTAAATACCGCCACTGCTATGTCGGCGAAGGAGTTATTGATTCATTCGCTTGGGCGACCAATTACATATTCGAGTCATCGTAATATTTCAGAGCACACTCCACCTATGGCAAGCCAAAATGAAATCAATAGATCACAGTCTGAACTTTGCTTGGAGAATTAGCTGAACTGATCTAATGTCATAAATGTATCTGTGCTCTGTAATAAGTCTTCTTGCTTTTGTAATAATAAACAAATAAAAAACAACAGTGTTTACAGTTTAAATAGATTCTGCAGAGCGTTAGCTGTTTTATCAATAGGCAAATTTTCGGGGGGGGGGGCGTATCTTATTCCGTTCCTGTGATATCAAGTTTTCGTTTTCCTTTGTATAGAGCTAAAATACTGTCTGTTTAGATCACAAGGTGTTATGTTTTAGCAAACACTCTACGAGGAGATATAAACTATAATATCTTATCTTTTAAAAAGTCGTTTCTTCAAATCAGAAGAGGATTACATTCTACACGTATCCGTGGGTCAATCTATTCGTGCGTGTTAATCAGTGACTTTATCTCTACTAAGTCATTGGTTTTCGGGCTGATTCAGGCCTTTAGCTTTTACTCTTTTTGGGTATTCCCAATAGGTTTTCTATTTCAAGTTTTGATTACAAACTTTCTAAGTATTGGTAGATTTGTGTTTGATGATCTTCTCTACGGGCATTCTAACCTATCAATATTGAAATGATCCTTCTTTATTTGCACTTGAAATAACCAATGGAGACACTATACTTCCATTCTATTCCACAGATGTGAGACTTAAACCCAGTCGTCCTCTGACTATCATGCTCGCATGAACATTTTGAACATGCTGGATAAAATTCTCGTTCTGCTTCTAGCTCTTCTCGATGGTTCCTTTCAAAGTGAGTCTCCAGGCAAAAACGGTAACTCTTCAAATCATTTTAACACAAACAAGGTGTTTGCTTTATATAGTATATATATGCACAGGCTACATAAAGGGGGGGGGGCGGGTGGTTTAAGATTCAGCTTCTAAGGTGAAAGTTTGAAGTAACATATATATGCATTCGTGAGATGGCGTTTTGAAGGAAGTCCCTTAGTCATAGATGACTGCCTGATCGTGCGGTTTGCGCGCTGGACTGTGTCACGTTCGTGGCGATGGTCCCGAGTTGATGTCCTGCCCGTCGTCGTGCGGGAGGTTTGGACTAAAAAAAAGTTTATCTTCAACTATGAAGGAACCTCAGAAACATGTTTTAAAAAAAACAAAAAAACATTGATCTGCCAGTAAAAAAAAAAGATATGTAAGTTAGTCGTTAAGCTGGTTAGTTGGGAGTTTCTGGATAAACGAAGGTCGTCATGGACGCTAAATTGAACTTCAGTGTTGCCAACTTTAATCTAAAACAAAATAAACTAGAAACGGAAGAGCCTAGATAATTGGATTCTGTAGTGCTTTATAATATAGAATATATTTATGTAAGCACAGAGAGGATATGGTCTCGTAAATTAGATAGACAGACAGACAGACAGATAGATAGATAGATAGATAGATAGATAGATAGATAGATAGATAGATAGATAGATAGATAGATAGATAGATAGATAGATAGATAGATAGATGTTAAGGTTTAATCCTTTAAGAAACAAATAAGTATTAAAGAAACAGAAACAGGATTATTATTGTTATTCTTTACCTTCACTGTTTCCCTTAAAAATATATGCCATTTCGTCAATTAAATTCAGTCTAGAAATAAATAATCCCATTACATTGAGAATCAGACTGAACCACTGACCTACGCAACAGAAAATATTAAACGAAACATTTTCTTATTTATGATTAGACACAAATTAAACCCCCAGCATTTGTTGTGCCTTAGATTTCACATATTTTTTCCAGTCAGAAATTCTGAATCCTCAGTAAACTATCTCTGGATTTGTCATGAATAAAACTTGTAAGTGTAAGATGTTCAGAGACATAGATCATTTATCATTCGATATGCTTCCCAGGGGACTCCAGCCAGATTAAAATATTTATAGGTCAGTGACACATTGGATATCCATAAATCTGTGCCGTTGCTTCAGGAATTTGCAAAAACTCTGTAATATGTTTAACATTCCTCAGATGTAAGCGATGCTATAAATACTCTCTTACATTGAAGATTTTTTAAATGTAATGTTATTATTACAAATCTATATATATGATTCAAGCACTCTTTGAAAATTATTTGTGTGCTTTTCGGGTCATGTGTATACAACATTGTGTGTATGTGTTTGTGTGTATTCAAAGTACGACGACATAATTCTTATGGTACATTTTAAGCAGCCATCTCGGTGATAAACAAATTGAGTCTAGGCTGCTGTTTTAATAAGAAGTCATATATTTAGGATTTTATGCATTTAAAGACATCTTTTGTTTAAGCTTCGTAAAGGGTTTTGTTTGGTTTCAAATTTATTTTGAAGAGATTCGGATCGAAAGCGTGTTTCTAGATTTACTCAATGTGTACATTTTATTATATTTATTACAACTGTGATAAAGAAAAACATATTTAGCAATGTTGGGTGTGATGAGATTTTCTGTGGCATTTTTCTTCTCGAGAGAAGGTCTTTTTCTTTTGCAACTTCTTGCTTGACTAAAAAGGCCAATCCTTGATGTCCTTGTCGTCCCAGGTTGGATATTTGTAGTCATCAGGAGATGTTGCACTTTTACCCGTCTTTCTACTACAGTAGTGAATGTCACCTGCAATCCGGGATCCTCCCTATATGCTAGCTCTCCGTGTTTATCTACCCAGTGTCACTATTCCCCAGATGTTAGTGTCGATTTTGAAGAGCATGTACAGATAAGGATTAAACAACATAGACACAACGTTTCCTTCTGAGTCTACGTCTTTACATTTCCATCTTCTGATTTGAATAAATTGAATTGGTCAAAGAAAATCTCTGAATATAGAGTTTAATGTCGTTATGGCTCACTGCTTTCGTTTATGCAACGTCTCAATGTCACTAGAATTAAGTAATAAAAAAAAAAAAAACTAAGCCCTCCCCAATTTTTTTTTATTTTTGGACAATGCGCCTTTTTTTAGTTTTCCTGTGGAAAATGAGGAATGAGTTACTGCCACTGCCTCTACTACTTAAGAACAGGATATGATCAATGCTGTTGTTCTGAGTCTCAGCACTAAATCCTGTTTGGCAAAGCTTATGATTTGTTTCTCGGTAACAGATCACGTGACGGTATCCACCAAGATTTGTAGGGATTAACTCAGAGAACGTAATCACTCTTTTGACTAGATAGAAACTGTATTCCACATTATTGGTCTGTTGAGCTCTGTTGTTGGCATCTTTTCTTTGAGTGTGACCAATCCATCTCCCCAATCTAAGGTCTGTCTAGCTCTGTTGTTGGCATCTTTTCTTTGGGTGTGACCAATCCATCTCCCCATTCTAAGGTCTATCTAGCTCTGTTATTGGCATCTTTTCTTTGGGTGTGACCAATCCATCTCCCCAATCTAAGGTCTATCTAGCTCTGTTGTTGGCATCTTTTTCTTTGGGTGTGACCAATCCATCTATGTTTTCATTTGAGCTATGCTATGCATACTTCTGTGTGCTCTGCGTGTTTGATGGTCTGTTCTTCTGTGTTCTCTGTATTTCACTTATTTGAGAATCCCCGAAGAGTCACACACACACACACACACTCACACACACAGAGAAAAAACATGGTTGTCAGGCATGTTCACGTGACTAGTATTACAGCAACATGGTACTGGAGGATCTTGCGTCTACATAATTAATGGGCATCATTAGTTTAATGGTTTTACAATTTAGTTTCTGGGACATGACGTCATCGCTTTTTGGGTGTTTTTCTGAATATATTTTCCTAATCGATAGGTCTTCCCCCCCCCTACTTTTTTTTCTGCGTGTGTGTGTCTCTCTATCTCTCTCTCTCACACACAACTCTTCCACATTCTCTATTTTCTCTCTCTCTTTCCTAAGTAGTTTTATACATAATTCAGTACATTAGTCTAAGTATGACTCTTCTGTATCACGTCATTATACACCATCCCAAAACCATTTTTATATATAGACTACTTTTCAGTCGTAATGTTGTTTTTTAATTGCATACTCTATTTCCTGCCCTACATTTCAGTCTAGTGATTTATCCCTCCATAACGTCTAACTATAAATTACAAATATATTTCTATTGACATCTAAATGTGAATGTATAAAGTAACTTCAATTTCCAACACATGAAGATATGGACATCCCATGGGGCAATACCACGTTCCATTTGGAAGTACACATGTCATGGGGCAATACCACGTTCCATTTGGAAGTACACATGTCATGGGGCAATACCACGTTCCATTTGGAAGTACACATGTCATGGGGCAATACCACGTTCCATTTGGAAGTACACATGTCATGGGGCAATACCACGTTCCATTTGGAAGTACACATGTCATGGGGCAATACCACGTTCCATTTGGAAGTACACATGTCATGGGACCCATGTTCTACTTCGAGTTCTACAATGAATTGAACCAAAAATTCACCGCTAGATTGAATGAAATCTTTCTGAGAAAGTGTCTGGTATAAATGTAAAATTACAACAGACCATCATGACTCACTGTATTTAAAGCCTTTAAGAGTTACAAAGTCTGTTCTGTTAAATATGTAGCACAATAAATGTCATGGTTGAACGTTCTACAGCTGCTATTATTGCTGTTGAAAAGGGGTATTCTTGTCTGTTCGATTTATAGTTGGCAAGTTTCGAGAAATTACGGTCAATTTCTCTACTCTCTCGATAACTTCCTGTAATAGCGTCAACTGGCATCCAAATAAAACTAATATAAAGCATTTGTGAATATTTTAATTTAAAAAAATAACAACAGTCCTTCAAAAGTTGCACTATTCTTCAACATCATCTGTCTCTGACTTTCGTCCTAGGGGTGCTAGGACAGTTTGCCTAACCAACTATTTGCCACATTTCCAGGCAGCTGTGAAGAGAGAAGCCGGTCCATTCTTGTACGTTATCCAGCCAGCTTGTCTTTGGTCGACCCGTTGTCCGTGCTCCTTCCACTAGACCTTGAAGAATGACTATTCATAGTGAGTCATGTCTTAGAATATGACCAAACCAACAGTATTCAGCGGTTCTTCCTTTTGCCTTATGTATGCCCTTAAAGGAAGACACGTGGCACTGTGTCGCGGGTCGGATATGACCTGCGGACCGTAGTTTACCGAATATGTTTTCTCTTCAGAACTACCTTATTTTCAAACTAGCAAGTGATTTTTTCATTTCCGGCCCTCAGATCCGGTTACTCTGAGCGCCGGATGTAATCTTAGAAACAATTATTCCTTGTATGATTAGAACTCAATGACTCTAGAGATAACTGTCTTGATATTTAAACCTTAGACAATGTCTTTTCGACAAGCTGACATTTATCCTACTTCTAGAAAGTCGAGCCTGCTTGCTAATACTTAAATTTAAATTGGAAAATCTGGAGACATAAGATGCTCTTCGCTTCACTGGTTTTCCTTTTATGAATTTTCCGAAACAAGTGCAGAGAATAAGTCAGCACTGAGACTATTCTCATATGTATATTTACACCATTATGAACTTAAAGTGATCAAAGTTATTGATGTAAATCTTTTTTTTTTCAAATTAACACAAACATTGTGAATATTTCTATGTTTATTTTAATATTTATGTTTATTCATTGATTATTTTTCATTTTTATTTTTTATTCGTAGGGTTTTGGACTTCCGAAATATGATGTTATTTATACACACACATCACATGTACATATAAGTTATATGACAGACATATAAAGTTATATCATTTACATGTAAAAATGTAAATTACATATGTGGAATAAATTAAAAATGAACAACAGTATTACTTAATATTAAAACATGGATTTAAACATTTTTTCGTTCCTACCAAGTTGTCACTTCACCTCTACGCCTGTTTTTTCTCACTCTCATTTGGATAAAATTTAAATCTAAGGTCCATGTCCATGGAACTGTCCAACAGAGACATAGTTCCATAATCCTTTAAGTAGCCACAGGTCTTCTCTCAGAGATTCAAACTTGTGAGACTTCGAGGCTAAGAAATGGGCTGGATCCCCGCGCGAATGATCGGCTCCTGTCCTCACTTATTCCAAACAGCACATCTGTAATCAATACCGGGAGACATTTCAAAGATTCGATACTTTAAAGACGTCTTCACAACTAGAGACATGTAGTACTGAAGACAACTATCTCTACGTTCTTTTCCTCTCTCTGTCTCTCCTCTCTCTCTCTCTCTCTCTCTCTCTCTCTCTCTCTTTCTCAGTGTTGCGATAAATAAAGTCTTGTCAGACCCCTCAGAAGTCGACTTGTCACAATTATTTTCATCGTTGTTAAAATCTCTAGCTGATGAAACAGTGGTCAATTCAGTGGTCAATTCAGTGACACGAGAATATAAGTGAGATGGACGAGCTCGACGCTCTATAGTTCTCCCATTGATGACCAGGCGATAAGTCTTGTTTAATGGCCCCCTTCCCTATTCATCCGAGGAGTGTGACAAAGCGAGAGATTCTCTGGTCTGTAATCTGAATTGACGTAATCAGATACTGAGTAGAAATCGGTGGCTGATTTAACTTTGTTTTAAAGCTTTGCTTTGTGAGACCTTTATCAAAGTAAAGCTGATGGTTTTGATTGAACGCATTTACACATAATACTTTAACTAGATCCCAGGCACATAAATCTGTATACACCATATACACCCTTAACACACACTTATATAGTTAATAGACCCTCGACACGCAGGTATATAGTTGATAGACCCTTGACACACAGTTATATAATAGTCCCTTGACACAGTTAAATAATTGATAGACCCTTAGCACACAGTTATATAGTTGATAGACCCTTGACTAACAGTTATATAGTTGATAGACCCTTGACACACAGTTATATATTAGACCCTTGACACACAGTTATACAATTGATAGACCCTTGACTAACAGCTATGTAGTTGATAGACCCTTGACACACAGTTATATAGTTGATAGACCCTTGACTAACAGTTATATAGTTGATAGACCCTTGACACACAGTTATATATTAGACCCTTGACACACAGTTATACAATTGATAGACCCTTGACTAACAGCTATGTAGTTGATAGACCCTTGACACACTGTTATATAGTTGATAGACCCTTGACACACAGTTATACAATTGATAGACCCTTGACTAACAGCTATGTAGTTGATAGACCCTTGACACACTGTTATATAGTTGATAGACCCTTGACAAACAGTTATATAGCTGATAACTCATTGACACACATAAACATATACACATCAGTAGAATTCCTTTCCACGCATAAAACTTTTGCTTCCGACCTTGCTTTTCCCATTAAGAATTTAAAAGCTGAATAGAGGCATTATAAAAAAAAAAAGAAGTTTTAAAATTTACTCTAAATTTACATTTTTGATGACCACACATTATTTCATCCAAAACTAGTTGTAACAGTTTCATTGCAGCACAACCATCACACACACACACACACAAAAACACACACCGGTCTTTTATGTATACATAAAGAAAAATAATAATAAGACTTGTCTTTGAAAATTAATGAAGAATGCAGTATTACTCATGGCTAAACAGCCCCAGCTTTGACCTACATACTTTGCCACTTCCAGCGCAGGTATAACTATTGTCCGCCGGTGGTCGATTTAGGGGATACATATTTTTGAGACCGAAAGAAAATCCGCTGACGAGGACAGGTGTAGATGGCGAAAAGAAAATCTAAAGAAAATTAAAACATTTTGTATTAGCAAAGAATGAGATGGCTGTTTTAAGTTTGCATGTTTTACATGGCAGTTTGATTTAAAAGTGTCCAGATTTCAAGTGCTACATTGTTCCTACTTTGATTCTTGAAACAGAAACTGGGGCCTTTCCATAACAATAGTTTGTATATTTGTCCATCTGCGTAACGAAGGGAGAGAGGCAAGTTCGATCGATCTATCGAGTGATCGATATATAGATGTGAGATGTATAGATAGATGTATAGATGTATAGATAGATAGATAGATAGATAGATAGATAGATAGATAGATAGATAGATAGATAGATAGATAGATAGATAGATAGATAGATAGATAGAAATACATAGATGGAAATAGATAGATAGATAGATAGATAGATAGATAGATAGATAGATAGATAGATAGATAGATAGATAGATAGATAGATAGAAACAGAAATGTTGCTTCCTTATTGATTTTGTCTATATGGATGTGCGTCAATTTAGTCTGGGAAACATGAGAATGAAACTCAAGCCTGGTTAAATGACTGTTTAGTAAGTGGACATCTAAACTTGTTTATTGACTTGTTACAATCTCATGAACTGCATTTACAAGAGTCTCGTTTCCCAGAACTTATTTCTCCCGATAAGAGTGATAATATAAGAATAGAATTAAAGTAGCGAAACGTTTGCTTTAATCTTGCATCAAGATAGCAACAATATGTTACTAATGTATCAGAAGGATTACACTAAAGTACCACCAATGGAACACTATCATAAGATCAAAATGGCACCAATAATGCACACGGGATACAGATGAAGAAACATGAATGTTAGCATTATTTATCAACTTTGAGACCAATCATATGGCGTAAAAGATTTTTTTTTATTACAAAACTTATATCAACTCACTCTGTATATAACACTATTTGTCTAGTAAAAAAAAAGTTTTTACACGTTATTTCTCCGACACCCAATCTTGAATCAAGCTGAAAAATTTGCACAATTATTTCTTTTTCCTGATAGCACAAGAATCAATAAAAAAAAACAATTCAATAAATTAAATATTGGTAATTAATTATATTAATAAGTATCTCGAACAAGGGAAAGAAAGTGTACTTAACTGAAGTGGTGGTATAAGATTTATGTGTCGTAAGTAGCAGGTCTAAACAAAACAATGGATTACTATACAATCTCCCATTTTCATAAGCACCTAAATAGCAAAGTGGTTAGTATGTCAACCAGAGGAGGCGTGAGCCACGAATTCGAATTCGTGTCGTTCCCACTTTTTTTGTTGTTGTAAATGCTTTAAGAAAGCGATTATAGTTACATTCACCCTGCTAACTCTTACTTTCTTCCACATTTTTACTGGTCCATATAAATGATAATATCATAGCGTAATGAGCAAGCTAAAGGCATAAAATAGTGCTAATCCAAAACTGTTGGCAAAAAAACAACAAATCTTATCTAAGTTTTAAAAAGTGCTAATTACCGCCATTTATCTGAAAAGGGCAGGGTTTCTGCTATATAAAACAAAAATAATTAATTAGTACCAATTGATTAACTAAATTGTTAATTTTAATTGATTCGTGTATTGTCATCGACTATGAATAATTTAAAAATTTCAACATGATCTGAGAATGGGAAGTGGGAGAATAAACGTGTCAAAACGTCATAAAGGGCTGAAAGCCATCTATACATCCACAGCTCTCAATAAGTAATATTTATTTCCCTTATTTAAATTTCAAACACAATAATTAATCACCAATAATTAATTGACTAATTGGTTAATTTTTCTATTGATTCTTGTCTTGTCAGGTACAATGAATAATGTGTAACGTTTTAACTTGATCCGAGAACGGGAAAGGTGAGAAAACTATGGTCAAACTTTTTACCAGACAGACAGAAAAAAAAAGATAGACTGACAGGCAGAGTGTGTTGATATAAGCTTTATACAAATATTTCTAATCGCACAGAATTATTGTTATCGGTCTAGATCTATTACAAATGTAATTAAATGTCTGATCCCATCTAAGTGATACAATGACACTTTGTATAAGCTATGTTTAAAAAAAAATTTTTCAGAGATTAAAGCAAAGTATTTGTCTTGATTACATTTTCAAAAACCTACCCAATATTAACCCAGAAACAGACAAGCAGACAGAAAGAAAACACATAATACACATTAAACATGCTTTTTTCTTATAATGAACCAAAAGAAACAACAATATTTCTACTAGCAATCTCAATGTAAAACTAACAACTCCAGAAATAGAAAGACGTGATTTGGTCAATCGTGAATGAGATCAATATTCTGATCGATGAGACAGCTGTTTGAGAAGAGATGAAACACAATAAATAATGAGACCTCGTTCGGATGAAACTTTTTGGCTATCACGTTTTCTTATTCTACACTGAAATGAATGGAGAACTCGCTTTCCTAAAATTGACTGGGCTTAATAACGATCTGGTTCTCCATTCGTATAATGGACTTAGTAGTAATATCGTTTTTTTGTTCCAGTCAGAGACTGGACTTGTCAGCATTATATTTTCTTGTTTAAAGTTCTTATGACAATGTACTTTTTCCGTATTCTCCGAGTTACCTCGCTTGTCTATAGAACTAAAACGAACTTGTGTAAGTCATCCTGCCTTTGTTTGTTTTATCAGGTTGAAAATACCCGACACACACACATATATATTGTGTTTTTTATTATCAAGGTTGCACCAGTGGAAGACAAGTATAATATTAAGAAAGCACCATTGGAAGACTAGTATATTTTCAAGGTAGCACCGGTGAAGCAATTGCATAATAACAAGGTGATGCAAGGAGAGCACAAGCGTTGTAACATCAATGGAAAACTAGCATAATATCAAGGTAGCACCAGTGGAAGACTAGATTAGTATCATGGTAGCACCAGTGGAAAACCATTACAATATCAAAGTAGTACCAGTGGAACACTAGTATAATATTAAAGTAGCATCAGTAGAAGACTAGCATACTATCAATGTATCACTGCTAGAGCTTTAAAAGACTAAACATAAAGTGTCCCCTTCCTGACTTCGCCTATTACCAACCAGACATACTGGTAACGTTGCTGTCACGTGGTCATCTCACAAGCCAGTCTCTTTCATTCAGCTGTGGCATTAATCTACAAACATAAATCCCGTAGACTCCATTCCAAATCGAACCTGGCATCTTCGGATCGGCAGCTACAAGCTTAAACACTCGACCAGAAAAAAAATCGATTCAATGCTGCCAAAAATGTATTCATCTTAGTAGTTAGGCTAACATTAAAGCTGTATTTATATTTATTTCCAATCAAAACAACAGTGGCGTAGCTAGGGATTTAGAGGCCCTGGGGAGGGAGGGGGGCTTGACCTCTTTTTGACAGTCGACATCATGTCTTGAGATAATGGCGTAATATTTAATGTAAAAACTAATTTCGGACGCTCATTTGGGGGGTCCCACCCTAGCTACTCCAACGCAAAGCAAAATGTCTTGACCCCCACTTTGTCCAAGCTGCAGTAAAACTTGTTAGGTCAACGGCAATTTATAAATACTTCCATCTAGAGCAGGGGTTCTCAACCTGTGGGTCGCGACCCCTTTGGGGGTCGATTGACAATTTGCCAGGGGTCGCCTAAGACCATCGAAAATATGGATTGTTTTTGTCTATTCTTCTTTTGCTGTGTGTGGGGGAGGTGGGGGTCGCGGCCGAGTGGGGGATTTTAAAAAGGGGTCGCCGAGCTTAAAAGATTGAGAACCGCTGATCTAGAGCCTCAAAAACATTCAATGATCGAGCTGGTTAAGGCATGATGACGAACAACAAAGAACAACGTGCCACCTTTTACCTCTGAGGCGCGGTGGCTGAGCGGTAAAGCGCTTGGCTTCCGAACCGGGGACCGGGCGTTCGAATCCTGGTGAAGACAGGGATTTTTTATTTCGGGATCTTCGGGCGCCTCTGAGTCCACCCAGCTCTAATGGGTACCTGACATTAGTTAGGGAAAAAGTAAATGCGGTTGGTCGTTGTGCTGGCCACATGACACCCTCGTTAACCGTAGGCCACAGAAACAGATGACCTTTACATCATCTGCCCTATAGACCACAAGGTCTATTTTTTTACCGTTTAACCCATGCTTAGTTACCAGGGAGGGGTGGAACTACTAATAACTATTACTGCCAAAACCAATGAAAATGTCAGCTATCTCGTTCCTCGTCTGCATGCACTATGTCATCATTAACCTCGAGGTATTAGCTTTCTCGCTGACTGCCAGACACCAACTGGGAAACATTTGGACACAGGGCATGAAGATGAATTCGTCTGCTTTCTATAGCTGTTTCTATTGGACGGCTATTTGGTCACTGGAGAATTTCAGTCTGAGATTTATTGGAGCTGCACAATATAAAATAAGACAAACTGCACAGTTTTACATTGGAATTTCAATTTAACTTATAAAAGCGCTATATAAGTGGATGCAGTGCACAAATATATTACTATTTAGAACAATATTACAAAGACAGTTTGTGTGGAAACACAAACTCAAAATCGACCCCCGAAGTGGTCCACCCAGGCAGGCTTCAATATTTTCAGAAAGAACATCCAAATGAAATTATATCAAAGACAAATGAGAGATAAGAATGGAGAAAGAAGGTTGACAGATCTTGTGTATTGCCCCAACGGTACAGCAGATCAAAGGATAGGTGTAAGTGAATGCAAAGTTAGATGTGAACCTGGCCTAACTAGTTCCCCTTTCAGACCTTGTGGTCTATAGGGCAGATGATGTAAAGTTCATCTGTTTTTGTGGCCTACGGTTAACGAGGGTGTCATGTAGCGAACACAACGACCATCCGCCTTTACTTTTCCCCAACTAATATCAGGTACCCATTGGAGCTGGGGGACTCAGAGGTGCCTAAGGATTTCGAAGTTGAAAATCCCAGTCTTCACCAGGATTCGAACCCGGGGCCCCCGTTTCGGAAGCCAAGCGCTTTACCGCCCAGCTGCCGCCCCACTAACTGAAGTCTTATAATTTATGTAATTGTTTTGAAAAGGCTCAATCCCTTATTCGAATGCTTTAAAAAAAAAAAAAAAAAAAAAAAATGTGTAGCAAGTAGTACTTTATTTTTTTAAAGAAAATAATATTTACAAGATTACTATTCGTTTTAATTTAGGTCTAACTTATAATGCATACTAATTAGCTTTTTCTCTTTAAAAATCTGCTTGCATAACTGATTTTAAAAATTAGATTTTGTCGCTTTCAGAAAAAAAAAGTAGCCGTTGCATCAGAACTTTAAATGGTCTAAAATATTGTGATGTTGAATTTTCAATATCTTTTCTAGTTTACGAGATCTAAACGGGACGGACGGACAGACGGACAGACATTTCGCACAAAACTAATAGCGTCTTTTCCCCTTTCGGGGGCAGCTAAAAATGCAAAGCAACAAAATAAATTGCAGGAAAAATAAAAGCTAACAAGGACAATTTTTTAAAAAATTCACATAGAAATTTGTTAGAATAAAAAAGTTTCTTTTAATGGAACACTTTATCGGGAATACCCAGGACATGACAGAGATGTTGCTTAGTATCTGTTCACCTTCAGTTCTTGTGATAAAGTCCAGCCCACTAACTCTCCCTGAAAAGAAACATTTTATGGATCAATAAGAGAGCATCTCACACACAAATATTCATACAGACATAGACATCAAAAACTTGAAAACATTCACACAAGATGTTCCACTGAATCATTACCAAATACTATATGTGGTGTTTTTAATGTAACGTCAACCGCACACAACATAAGTAGTTAATCTTTGGTATCTAGCCAACACATTGTAACATTTTTGGTTTATCATGTTAACTTTTTTCAGATATTTTTCTTACATTAAGTGCATAAAAAAATGTACTGTTTAAAAAAATACAATACCTCCCTTATGTGCTTATAATAAGGTTTGTCTTTAAATCCGAATATTAATGACAAATGTAGCTTTTAATTAGGTAGATAATACTGGAATAAATTAGAAAATATGTAAACATGGATATATATCTAGATGAGATTGGAAAAGAGCTTGATTGCGTCATCACAATTTCCGGTCAGTAGAAAGGGTTAACAACATGGCAGCTGAAAGAGCACGCACCTGTCCTCATTCTCTATGATCTTCTCTATGTTGATTACTTTTTTTTATTATTAATTAGTCCAGTCCCAGCTATGAATATGTCTACCTCCAGCTATTAATATAGATAAGAACTAGTATTTCACATTCTTGAAGTTTACCTTTTTGTAGTAATAAATGAAACTCAAAGAAAACTTAAAAACAGTTGTTAATATATTTACATAGATGTAAATTACATTGGAAAGGAGGTTTATCCTGTCATCAAAACTTGATGTTATTAGCAGACGGGGCGTAAAATTGTTCTTTTATTTATTAAACTCTTGAATCAATAATAAATTACATTCGGAAATGCCCGAACACGATAGCTCTTTTAAAACCGATGGTGGATCTAAATCTAAACTTAGTTCTCTAGTCAAATTTAAATTAATGAATTTCTTTTTTTTTTTTACTTTGAAAAATTATAACGGTCAAACTAGAGTTTTCCCAGTGTTGCAGACAAGCTAGTATTTTTTCTCTCAGCGATATATATCAACTATTAAATGTCTAGGAAATTCGTGTGGGCTGTTTTTGAGATATGTGTGCAGGTTTCATCCACCTAGGTTCCTCGAATGTGTGACCTACACATGACAGATGGACAGCATGAAATCAATAGCGGCTTTTTAAATCCATGTGGTATTATAATGGAAATAAAATTGTGTAGATTTGTATTTGTCAGTATTACAAACAGATCAAAGGTGCATTCTTATGTTTCTTTTCCTGATCCCCATCATCTCTGTAGATCACATCATCTCTCTTCCTCACATCATCTCTCTTCCTCACATCACTTCTCAGCCACATGGAGTCATAAGGCAACGTCAGCAAAGAGAGATAAATGTTCTCGACGTGTTTGCGCTGTAAATAAAACCAGACTTCATTTCAGACCCTCCGCTATGCCAGTCCAGACCAATAGAGGGCACTTTGATCTCACGTGTCGTATTTATCACCATAGCAACTTTTTAAAAAAATAAAATAAAACACCCTCATCTCTTCAGTTGTTTTTTTCTTCTTTTTTTTAGAAAGGACTGGGAGTCCTCTTGGTTGTTTCCTTATCTAAAAATATATGTAGTGCCGTTTTTTTTTCTAAGCCTCTCTCTGAGATAAATCTTGAGATTTCTTGCATTCACAGAGAAGACAGGAGATTTGTAAACAGTGTTTAGTGCATTTAACCCTTAACATACTAAGCTTTTGACTCAGAGAGTTTACAAGGCAAAAGGACCCAACATTCTTTTGTTTTTTTGTAAGGGTAGATTACTCAAAATATTATGTCTTGTCAGGTACTGGAAAATAATTGTGCAAAGCTTTAACTTGATCCGAAAATGTAAAATAAGTAACTTACTAGTGGTTATAAAAGAGAGTTGTTACAAAATCAACTGCCATGCATTAGATAGTGTTAAAATTATGAGTCAATTCTTTTTTTATTTAGTTGGCAACAGGGAAATTCAATGTAGCGTCCTTGACCTTCTATAGTGTGAAACATTTCAATAGAGCTTGGCCGACCAGACGATTTTTGTTCTCTTGTTTTCTTGTGTAGTCGTTAGTTAAAAATAAAATATTGGTTAAAGAATGTGTGACATCACTCTTCACCCGAAACAAAACTTGTCAACCCTGGTTTTAAAACCAAAAAAAAAAGAAATTTCAATATGTTCATGTTCCAAAGATTTAATCAAAAAAAGAAAATGAGTATAAACACAGACCTATATATATTACTTCTGGACTGGAAAACGGAAACAAATTTATATCCGCAATTGATCAATTCACAGACCTATATATATAGATTGTTATGTACGTAACTTTTTTTTCAAGCTGAAAGGAAAGTCGCCCAGAATCTAGGAAAATAGATTTTTTCTGTGTTAGAAAAGTAATGATTTTTATTTTTTAAAGTTTGGAAATAATGTAATGCCATTTTATCGGATTTTAATTCGAAATAGGCTATTAATCATATAACTATATATTGACGAAAATACATGAAAAAAAAGCTATTTCCTGTAGTTTCCATTGAGATAATGTATCGAAAATCCTAGATCAAAATAATTCAAGCCAGTTAATTTTAATCATCTTATGTACATTTAAATAGGTTGATTAACCAATTACCTAGATCTTTTTATGTATCTAAAAATTGCAAAATGATAAATATGAGACGAGAGTCCTCTTATTTTCGATTTCAATTATTAGATCTAGATCTAAAAATTAACTTATATGTTACATAGGTTAGTGTTGAAAAAAAACCCTTCTTAAAACTCCTTTACAAACAACGCATTGTTTCAGCTTTTTTGAAAATTTTCACGATATTTTTTTTAGTGTTAAAAGAGCTCCATGTCCAGTCTAGATATAAAATATATATAGGTCTGTGAGTATAAATTCTTTTTTAAATGTGTATGTCTTTCGGAAAAAAAACAACTTATGAAATATTGCTTCTAATTGTTAGATCTAATTGTTAGATCTATATTTTAGTCAAAATCTTAGAGTAAAATTATTGGAATATGCACTGACCTTCATTTTGTTTGCGGCGAATAAGGGACTAAGTAAGTAAAAGTGCCCATTTCAGACCTTGTGGTCTATAGGGCAGGTAATGTAAAGGTCATCTGTTTCTGTGGCCTACGGTTGACAAGGGAATAAGAGACTAGAAAAATAAAATAAAAATGTTTTTATAGGTTAGTCATTTTGAGCAAGAGGAGTAGGATAACTTTAAAGACATTTCTCCCCTTTTTCATTGCATCTAATTAATTTAAAAAAAAAAAAATTTTTCCTTAAAACATAGAACTCAATTAATAGCTTTTATATATGCAGGGTGTTCTTTTATAAACGAACCTGATTATTTCTTCCTCAATCATTCTTCTATATGGGCTATTATCTCTGCTTATATTTAAGCTTCTAAATGTTATAGGCCTAATGCTTAGTGATAACAATGAGCTTTTTTTAAAAATTCTATATTGTTTACTAAGAATGGATCGCATTGCAAATGTTGTGACTGTACAGAATATAGCAATACAATGGAATCATAAGAACAATGAGACCCGGAAGGACTATAGCTGGGACTTAGTTCAGGACTTGAGTTAGCCCTAGGGACTGAGTCAGATAGTACTCTTAGTATAATGATCTCTCTCTATATATATTTCTCTCTCTCTCTCTCTCTTTGTGTTTGTTTCCTTCTCTCTCTCTTTCTTCCACGCCTTCTCTTTCCTCTCCCTTTGACCAGTAGGAAATCATTATTCACACTTGGCCAGGGAAGTTTCGCACGTCCTGCCGCCAAAGTGACCTCACGTTAGGTCCATAAAAAATTGAGCACAACGTAGAAGACCTGTAGTAATATTTCCTCTTCGTTGACTTCTAATTCTAGGCCACTTTATATAACAAGTCTGTTTAATATACAGACAGCATTCTTTATTTTTTTGTTTAACCATATTCTTATATGACAACAAATGACTTTTACAAACACTCAAACAAACAAGATATTTCATAAAATCTTTTATCTAAGGGAAAGAACCACAAAAATCATTACCTTATAACTAAATACTGAAGGAATAAAATCCTTTTTTCTTTATAAACAAACTAGATTGATTACCACTTATTGATAAACTAACTGGTTAATTTTTTTCATATATTCATGTATTGAATAATTTTGCAAATATCAACTTGAGCCTCAAATGGGAAGTAGGAGAAAAATCGTGTACAAAGTGTAATAAGGGAATTAACTCCACATATACAGACACATCTCTCAATCATAGGCATTTATTTTCTTTTTCAATACCAAACAAAATAATTAATGATCAATTATTAATGAACTAATTAGCTTTTTTTTATATTTTGTACATGTAATTTGTCCCACTTCCAATTCTTCGAGAGAGTTGAGACTTTGCACAATTATTGATTGTTCCTAACTAAATAGGAATCAATAAAAAAAATTCCACCAATTGATTAAATAGTTCAGTATTGATAAAAGGAAAAAAAACAGTATCGATATATATATATATATATATATTAGACATTTTGTTTTTGTTTAAAGTTGTTGTTTTTTTACATTTTGTTTGTTTCTTGTTTTTTTTTTATTATCAGTACATGTGTAGGCAAACATTAAAACACACACATTTTCTTAAATTTGTTATTTCTAAATCCATCTTCAAATTTCCTTACCATAGTGTTTCCCACTTAAGCACACGAGCCAGTCTGGATGACCAAAAATCAACCTGAAGAGGCCTAAATATTTTTATTACAAAACGTATATTAACTCACTCTGGTATCTGGTCAAAAGTTTGTACTCGTTATTCCCTCGACACCATTTCTCGGATCAAGCTCAAAGTTTGCATAATTATTTTTTTTACCTTCTAGTTAATTAACTATTGCAAATTCATTATTTTGTTTGGTATGTCAAACAAGGGAATTACATTTTCCTTTTTACTTTGTAGGTCGCCACTTTAAAGTTTGAAGCTACATTAGATACCTATAAAACCTTATATTTCAATGTCGTAGTGGTGAGTTTATTGCCTTGAGGCTGAGGAGACTTTAGCTCTCGAGTTCAAATTCAGATCGTCCACTTTTTTTTTATTAATGCCCAGATACACCCTCCTACCTCCTCCTACCCCTTCCCAACTGTCCCTGACTAATAAGATCATAGCGTAGTGAGAAAGCTAACAACCTGAAATTGCGCTAAACAAAAACAATGGACCTCATTCACCAATCGTACACAAACAACAATTAGCCACGTGGTTCTCTATCTCTTCTATACAAATTACGTCATCCATAAAGGCTGTCACGTGATACTTGTTTTCATTGTTGTTATCAATATTATCACGTGGCTAAACCATGTTACGTTTACTATTGGTGAATGAGGTCCATTGGTAAAAATATTTTAAATTGCACGATTTATTATTGTTGGTCTAGATCTATTACAAATTTAATTACATGACTGATCTTATTTGATGCAAATACGCATAATATGAACATTTAAACAAAATATTTTTAAGTTTTTCTTTTTTTTTTAATTCAATGTATTAAGTAAAGAATAGAAAGGAAAGTTATGGGACTTGGATAAATTTGCTTTGACAGAGTCTATATTTACAAAAGGTCTCAGATTTTTAAAAAAGTAAATTAAGTCACTGTGAACCATGAGCCGAATCCCTATCTATCTCCTCTGTTTCTCAACGACGTCACTAACGGTCAGTCCACTAATCCACTACGACCTACTTTAGATTCACGCTCTGTATTTGGAAACTTGTCACGTGCTTCACCGTGTGACCTCAACACGGGACTCGCGTTCTGTGGGTGATCCTCGTTTGATGAATGGCTTATATCAACACGTCCCTACAGCAGATCGTCAGGCTAACAAAGAGACAAGGATTTCCATAAGCAAGTAGCAGGATGGATAGTACAATCAATACAACTCCTATTCTTTTTATAGCAGACGTTTAAAACAACAACAAATGTACGGTTCAAACAGCCCGTCTGGTAGTGGCGTAGCTAGGAATTTGCCATCATTTGGGAGGACCAGAGGCTTGACCTCTTTGGGGGCCCCTGCATTTTAATATTTGATATTTAATATAAAAAACACTCATTTGGGGGACCACTCAAGTTGGGGCGAGGGGGAATTTTTAAATTCTATTCTCCCTCCTCCCACTCTAGCTACGCCTCTGCCGTCATAATCCTTTTTGTTTTAAAAAAGGTACTAGCTAGTTGAAGATGTTTTAAATCTTACAGTACTAACTATAAAGGGGCGCGGTGGTAGAGTGGTTAAGCGCCTTGCTTTCGATCCTGGGGTCTTGGGTTCGAATCTCGGTGAAGACTGAGATTTTAAATTTCTGGATTTTTAGGGCGCCCCTGAGTTCACCTAACTCTAATGGGTACCTGAATTAAGTTAGGGAAAGTAAAGGCGGTTGGTCATTGTGCTGGCCACATGACACCCTACTCGTTAACCGTTGGTCAAAGAAACAGATGGCCTTAACATCATTTGCCCTATAGATGGATATGATCACTTCACTACGTACAAAAAGCTTCCGATGGCATCCGTCTTAAAGGAGCGACTGAGAACCAACTCCTGAACTTCACGTAAATCTCACACGTGGATCCGGCAGAACTGATATCAATGAAAGGAAAAAGAGCAAAAGCAAGCAACTAGTGCCTCAACAGTAAGATACAAGCAGGAGGGTCTCGTTTGCCTTGGCTGGCTACCCACATAGGAGAAATAGAACTGTTAATCCAAACTTCTAATGCCTTGTTAAAAACAAAAAGTAAAGTTCCCCTTTGAAACCTTGTGATCTATAGGGCAGATAATGTAAAGTTTATCTTTTTCTGTGGTTAATGAGTATGTTATGTGGCCAGCACAACGACAAACCTCCTTTATTTTCCAAAACTAATTTCAGTGTTAGCTGGATGACTCGGAGGCTCCTAAAGATCCCGTAATTTAAAAATCCCAGCCAGGATTCGAACCTGAGACATCGGTTCGGAAGCCAAGCACTTTACCGCTCAGCCACCCGCCTGCAGGTGGCTATACTCAGTCATGAGGAAGGCTTCAGGAGTAAATTGTGATTTAAAAAAACATTCACTAGGGACCCTTAGGCTGCTTGCAGCAGTTTAGATTATATAACATATTGATACTCTATATCTATGTATCTATGTTTACATCAGGTCACAGACACTCTCTTATCACTTAAATAATGCTTAAAGAACACACAAGCTAACGTATGATAGACCACACCCTCACAGCATTACCATGTGAATTTTCAGTTACTTGACAATACTCATTTTTTTTTATAAATAAAGCATTTACATATCTCGTACGTAGTATAAACCATTCAAAGTCTACATGATAGAGTGCTGTAATGTCTGTCATGCATAGTAACCAGTGACCAAGAAAAGTATTATACACTGAGCACCACCGTATTCAAGACAGACACATCTTTACGATGTTTAATGTTTTTTTTTCAACTAGTTAATCATTGCAATATCGATTTTTTTGTTAGATTTAATAAATACGATGAGTTTATGAGCTTGCAATCTAAACTGGTTTTTTTTTCTAAATAAATAGTAAGGAATAGAAATCAAGAGATCCATTCCATACGTGGTTCTTCCGACATCTAAACATCTTGAGACATGACATTAAGCTTAAAGCTCCCTTAATCTCAAACACCCACAAGCTCACACACGCACATTCACTGGTATATTCTGGAGTTCTAGAATGACCTTCTATCGTATCACGATCGTCAATCTGGTGCATAAAATTGGCACAAAATGTTTTCATTGTGCAACCTTTGTTTTCGTTGCGCTGTTAGTTTTTTATTTACAGTCTTTATTTATTTGTTGAGATGTTTTGATATCTTTACTGTTGCTACTATTGCTACATAGAGTTAGAAGTTCTAATTTATATAAATGTAGTTAGTTTTTCTAGCGTCTAGCGGTCGCATCGTCCAACCATTTACACTTGCTAGCAAAAGTATGGCCGTTTAGGTACCTAACATTAGTTGGGGAAAAGTAAAGGAGGTTCGTCGTTGTGCTGTCCACGTGACACCCTCGTTAACCGTGTGCCACAGACACAGCTGACCTTTACATCACCTGTCCAATAGATCAAATAGTCTGTGAGGGGGACTTTGTTTATTAACCGACGTTTCAGCGAGCCTCGACACCCAAAGTACCTTATTAAACGAGATATAACGACTTTATATAACAGATTTTGTTTTTAATTTGCACCAATCACAATAAGAGAGAAGTTTTTATTTCATTTTTAATTATAAATTCTCCAATTTAATTCATCTAAACCAAAGGGTTCTCAACCTGTGGGTTTCGACTCCTTTTGGCTTTGAATGACCATTTGCCAGGGGTCGCCTAAGACCATCGGAAATTTCGGTTTCTAGTCTATTTTTTATTGTAAGTGTGTTTTTTTTTGTTTTTTGTTTTTTTTTTGTTGTTTTTTTGTCATAAAATTTCTTAATTGTTGTAACAAGCACATGTTTTAACGTTGATTTTTTTTTTTTGTAATTTAAGCACATTTTTTTTTACTCTAAGTAAAATTAGATAATGCTTTTGCTATGCAAATACATCATTGATGTCAGATATGTAGACATTAAAAATTTGATTATGATTTTATAACATTAGCAAAATCATAGTTAGGCTCTACCTACGCATATGAACGAAATAAAGTTTACGGTTGGGGGTCGCCGCCTGGTGGGGAATCATATAAGGGGGTCGTCGAGCTAAAAAGGTTAAGAACCGCTGATCTAAAGTAACGCTCTTTTCTCTGCTATTTTTATCTTAGCTTCGTTTCCTTACAATTACACGAAATTTCTCCTTAGATTTGTGTGTGACAGAAAGATTTCAAAACGCCTTTTAAAATACACTCTAACTGTATATAATATACTGCACTCGTTCACCTAGTGTTAAAAAAAAGGTTGAACTAGACTACATTAAAAATAACGCTCTAGAGAATTCTCCGGAGAAGAAGTTAATATGGGTTGGGGGTCGAGTGGAGCATATGAATTCCATGCCCGATATTTATGTCAATCATTCCTAGTTCATTCCCCTTTGTCTGTCTCCAAGTCTGTTGGGTCCCCACGAGTCATCAGTCTAGTGTCTCTAAGTCTGTTGGGTCCCCACGAGTCATCAGTCTAGTGTCTCTAAGTCTGTTGGGTCCCCACAAATCATCAGTCTAGTGTCTCTAAGTCTGTTGGGTCCCACCAAATCATCAGTCTAGTGTCTCTAAGTCTGTTGGGTCCACACAAATCATCATTCTAGTGTCTCTAAGTCTGCTTGGTCCCCACGAGTCATCAGTCTAGTGTCTCCAAGTCTGTTGGGTCCCCACGAGTCATCAGTCTAGTGTCTCTAAGTCTGTTGGGTCCCCACAAATCATCAGTCTAGTGTCTCTAAGTCTGTTGGGTCCCACCAAATCATCAGTCTAGTGTCTCCAAGTCTGTTGGGTCCCCACGAGTCATCAGTCTAGTGTCTCTAAGTCTGTTGGGTCCCCACGAGTCATCAGTCTAGTGTCTCTAAGTCTGTTGGGTCCCCACAAATCATCAGTCTAGTGTCTCCAAGTCTGTTGGGTCCCCACGAGTCATCAGTCTAGTGTCTCTAAGTCTGTTGGGTCCCCACAAATCATCAGTCTAGTGTCTCTAAGTCTGATGGGTCCCCATGAGTCATCAGTCTAGTGTCTCCAAGTCTGTTGGGTCCCCACGAGTCATCAGTCTAGTGTCTCTAAGTCTGTTGGGTCCCCACGAGTCATCAGTCTAGTGTCTCTAAGTCTGTTGGGTCCCCACGAGTCATCAGTCTAGTGTCTCTAAGTCTGTTGGGTCCCCACAAATCATCAGTCTAGTGTCTCTAAGTCTGTTGGGTCCCACCAAATCATCAGTCTAGTGTCTCTAAGTCTGTTGGGTCCCCACAAATCATCGGTCTAGTGTCTCTAAGTCTGCTTGGTCCCCACGAGTCATCAGTCTAGTGTCTCCAAGTCTGCTTGGTCCCCACGAGTCATCAGTCTAGTGTCTCTAAGTCTGTTGGGTCCCCACGAGTCATCAGTCTAGTGTCTCTAAGTCTGTTGGGTCCCCACGAGTCATCAGTCTAGTGTCTCTAAGTCTGCTTGGTCCCCACGAGTCATCAGTCTAGTGTCTCCAAGTCTGCTTGGTCCCCACGAGTCATCAGTCTAGTGTCTCCAAGTCTGTTGGGTCCCCACGAGTCATCAGTCTAGTGTCTCTAAGTCTGTTGGGTCCCCACGAGTCATCAGTCTAGTGTCTCTAAGTCTGTTGGGTCCCCACAAATCATCAGTCTAGTGTCTCCAAGTCTGTTGGGTCCCCACGAGTCATCAGTCTAGTGTCTCTAAGTCTGTTGGATCCCCACAAATCATCAGTCTAGTGTCTCTAAGTCTGATGGGTCCCCATGAGTCATCAGTCTAGTGTCTGAAAGTCTGTTGGGTCCCCACGAGTCATCAGTCTAGTGTCTCTAAGTCTGTTGGGTCCCCACGAGTCATCAGTCTAGTGTCTCTAAGTCTGTTGGGTCTCCACGAGTCATCAGTCTAGTGTCTCTAAGTCTGTTGGGTCCCCACAAATCATCAGTCTAGTGTCTCCAAGTCTGTTGGGTCCCCACGAGTCATCAGTCTAGTGTCTCTAAGTCTGTTGGGTCCCCACAAATCATCAGTCTAGTGTCTCTAAGTCTGATGGGTCCCCATGAGTCATCAGTCTAGTGTCTTCAAGTCTGATGGGTCCCCACGAGTCATCAGTCTAGTGTCTCTAAGTCTGTTGGGTCCCCACGAGTCATCAGTCTAGTGTCTCTAAGTCTGTTGGGTCCCCACGAGTCATCAGTCTAGTGTCTCTAAGTCTGTTGGGTCCCCACAAATCATCAGTCTAGTGTCTCCAAGTCTGTTGGGTCCCCACAAATCATCAGTCTAGTGTCTCTAAGTCTGTTGGGTCCCCACGAGTCATCAGTCTAGTGTCTCTAAGTCTGTTGGGTCCACACGAGCCATCAGTCTAGTGTCTCTAAGTCTGCTTGGTCCTTACGAGTCATCAGTCTAGTGTCTCCAAGTCTGCTTGGTCCCCACGAGTCATCAGTCTAGTGTCTCCAAGTCTGTTGGGTCCCCACGAGTCATCAGTCTAGTGTCTCTAAGTCTGTTGGGTCCCCACGAGTCATCAGTCTAGTGTCTCTAAGTCTGTTGGGTCCCCACAAATCATCAGTCTAGTGTCTCCAAGTCTGTTGGGTCCCCACGAGTCATCAGTCTAGTGTCTCTAAGTCTGTTGGGTCCCCACAAATCATCAGTCTAGTGTCTCTAAGTCTGTTGGGTCCCACCAAATCATCAGTCTAGTGTCTCCAAGTCTGTTGGGTCCCCACGAGTCATCAGTCTAGTGTCTCTAAGTCTGTTGGGTCCCCACGAGTCATCAGTCTAGTGTCTCTAAGTCTGTTGGGTCCCCACAAATCATCAGTCTAGTGTCTCCAAGTCTGTTGGGTCCCCACGAGTCATCAGTCTAGTGTCTCTAAGTCTGTTGGGTCCCCACAAATCATCAGTCTAGTGTCTCTAAGTCTGATGGGTCCCCATGAGTCATCAGTCTAGTGTCTCTAAGTCTGTTGGGTCCCCACGAGTCATCAGTCTAGTGTCTCTAAGTCTGTTGGGTCCCCACGAGTCATCAGTCTAGTGTCTCTAAGTCTGTTGGCTCCCCACGAGTCATCAGTCTAGTGTCTCTAAGTCTGTTGGGTCCCCACAAATCATCAGTCTAGTGTCTCTAAGTCTGTTGGGTCCCACCAAATCATCAGTCTAGTGTCTCTAAGTCTGTTGGGTCCCCACAAATCATCGGTCTAGTGTCTCTAAGTCTGCTTGGTCCCCACGAGTCATCAGTCTAGTGTCTCCAAGTCTGCTTGGTCCCCACGAGTCATCAGTATAGTGTCTCTAAGTCTGTTGGGTCCCCACGAGTCATCAGTCTAGTGTCTCTAAGTCTGTTGGGTCCCCACGAGTCATCAGTCTAGTGTCTCTAAGTCTGCTTGGTCCCCACGAGTCATCAGTCTAGTGTCTCCAAGTCTGCTTGGTCCCCACGAGTCATCAGTCTAGTGTCTCCAAGTCTGTTGGGTCCCCACGAGTCATCAGTCTAGTGTCTCTAAGTCTGTTGGGTCCCCACGAGTCATCAGTCTAGTGTCTCTAAGTCTGTTGGGTCCCCACAAATCATCAGTCTAGTGTCTCCAAGTCTGTTGGGTCCCCACGAGTCATCAGTCTAGTGTCTCTAAGTCTGTTGGGTCCCCACAAATCATCAGTCTAGTGTCTCTAAGTCTGATGGGTCCCCATGAGTCATCAGTCTAGTGTCTGAAAGTCTGTTGGGTCCCCACGAGTCATCAGTCTAGTGTCTCTAAGTCTGTTGGGTCCCCACGAGTCATCAGTCTAGTGTCTCTAAGTCTGTTGGGTCCCCACAAATCATCAGTCTAGTGTCTCCAAGTCTGTTGGGTCCCCACGAGTCATCAGTCTAGTGTCTCTAAGTCTGTTGGGTCCCCACAAATCATCAGTCTAGTGTCTCTAAGTCTGATGGGTCCCCATGAGTCATCAGTCTAGTGTCTTCAAGTCTGATGGGTCCCCACGAGTCATCAGTCTAGTGTCTCTAAGTCTGTTGGGTCCCCACGAGTCATCAGTCTAGTGTCTCTAAGTCTGTTGGGTCCCCACGAGTCATCAGTCTAGTGTCTCTAAGTCTGTTGGGTCCCCACAAATCATCAGTCTAGTGTCTCCATGTCTGTTGGGTCCCCACGAGTCATCAGTCTAGTGTCTCTTAGTCTGTTGGGTCCCCACAAATCATCAGTCTAGTGTCTCCAAGTCTGTTGGGTCCCCACAAATCATCAGTCTAGTGTCTCTAAGTCTGTTGGGTCCCCACGAGTCATCAGTCTAGTGTCTCTAAGTCTGTTGGGTCCACACGAGTCATCAGTCTAGTGTCTCTAAGTCTGCTTGGTCCTAACGAGTCATCAGTCTAGTGTCTCCAAGTCTGCTTGGTCCCCACGAGTCATCAGTCTAGTGTCTCCAAGTCTGTTGGGTCCCCACGAGTCATCAGTCTAGTGTCTCTAAGTCTGTTGGGTCCCCACGAGTCATCAGTCTAGTGTCTCTAAGTCTGTTGGGTCCCCACAAATCATCAGTCTAGTGTCTCCAAGTCTGTTGGGTCTCCACGAGTCATCAGTCTAGTGTCTTTAAGTCTGTTGGGTCCCCACAAATCATCAGTCTAGTGTCTCTAAGTCACTTGGGTCCACACGAGTCATCAGTCTAGTGTCTCTAAGTCTGTTGGGTCCCCACAAATCATCAGTCTAGTGTCTCTAAGTCTGTTGGGTCCCCACGAGTCATCAGTCTAGTGTCTCTAAGTCTGTTGGGTCCCCACGAGTCATCAGTCTAGTGTCTCTAAGTCTGTTGGGTTCCCACAAGTCATCATTCTAGTGTCACCAAGTCTGTTGGGTTCCCACAAGTCATCATTCTAGTGTCACCAAGTCTGTTGGGTCCCCACATGTCATCAGTCTAGTGTCTCCAAGTCTGTTGGGTCCCCACATGTCATCAGTCTAGTGTCTCTAAGTCTGTTGGGTCTCCACAAGTCAACAGTCTAGTGTCTCTAAGTCTGTTGGGTCTCCACATGTCATCAGTCTAGTGTCTCTAAGTCTGTTGGGTCTCCACATGTCATCAGTCTAGTGTCTCTAAGTCTGTTGGGTCTCCACAAGTCAACAGTCTAGTGTGTCTTCTCGAAATTTGTTGGAGTGTCTCGTTTATCGAATGCCCTATTTCTTGATGTCTTTTATCGTCTCTTTGGTCTGCCTCGCTTCTTGTTTACAGGTGCTGTTCCTTGTATGAAGACACAGTAGTGTCGTTTATTTCTATGTGACCCACAAGGGTTGAGTGGGGCCTCATAAAACTTAAAACTCAAAATCCTAGTCTTGGCCGGTATTCGAACCCGATCCTTCTCGGTTCGGAAGCCAAGAGTTTTACCCCTCAGCCACTACTCCCAAAGATCTTGTCTCTTGATAATAATGAACTCTTTTAGTGTCAACAGTTTGCATAGCCTTATATCACATACTGTATGTCGTGTTGGAACAGGCCAGGTTCTAGACTAGAAGCTTTTCCATGCACAGCTACAGAGTAGAAAAGACTGTCACAAAATGATAACAACTAGCATACAAACAAAAGTAGGATGCAGTGTGCAATTGAGGTCTAACCTATTTCATCTTAGAGGCTATATTAATGCGGGAAACGACGTTAGAGAAGACACTGGTCGCATCAACCCAATAGTCACAGAACCTTCATTATGCACCCTGTTCAGATGTTTCCCACTGCTAATTACAGTTCATTAGCACCAGTCTTAACATTACATAATTTTTCTTAAATTTTTGCCTAGATAACAAAATCTACCACAATTTACGTTTATTTATTTATCTTATATTTCATCATCAAAAAAAATTCGCATTTTGTTCATGTTCAGCATGATTTTTTCGTTTGCAGGACAAAAGAAGGCTGGGGTACTTCTGTCAGTTGTCTTTCGTATTTTACAGATGCTAATGTGATGTCGTACGTGAATTAATAAATGCGAGAAAAAAAAATCTGGCCATTACGGGGAAATAGAACAGCTTTGGAATAATTTGGTTAGCTATCTTGTCTGTTCCGTGGCCTCTTTTTTTTTTGTTTTTTTTTTTGAACCAGGGAAACAGCGCTGTACTGACGTCATCCGCAAGTCGTTCATTTCGAATATTATGTTTTCTTTGAATGCTGTGACTTTATTGAGACTGGATCACGCAATGTTGTATTTGGTTTTATACGGCATAGTCTTTTCCTTTATATTAAACTAATGGATTTTCTTTCGGAGCACCTAGATCGTGTAAACAAGGCGAAATTTGAAATGAAATAATAGAGAATAGGTTTTACGTTTGTGAATACTAAAACATATTATACTACTTCTCTATCTCTATATTCGGATTTGATGTAATATAATATAATATAATATAAAATAATAGAATAGAATAGAATATTAAAGGCAGACCTTGCAATCTATGTGGACAGATGATGTAAGACTCATCTGTTTCTATGCCTTGAGATTAACAAGGGCGTATAGAGTGGCTAACACAGCAACCAACACCCTTTACTTCCACGCCATTGGCGGCCTAAAAATCCCGAAATTCAAAATCGTGTTTGCAGTGATGAGTAATTCTTGTCTTGAAACGTTGACAGCCAAAACAGGTTTGTACTTTCTTTTAGTCAACATTAGAAGATGGAGCCAAACAGGTTTGTACTTTCTTTGATTCAACATTAGAAGATGGAGCCAAAACAGGTTTGTACTTTCTTTTAGTCAACATTAGAAGATGGAGCCAAAACAGGTTTGTACTTTCTTTTAGTCAACATTAGAAGATGGAGCCAAAACAGGTTTGTACTTTCTTTTAGTCAACATTAGAAGATGGAGCCGAAAATCCCGAAATTCAAAAATCGTGTTTGCAGTGATGAGTAATTCTTGTCTTGAAACGTTGACAGCCAAAACAGGTTTGTACTTTCTTTTAGTCAACATTAGAAGATGGAGCCAAAACAGGTTTGTACTTTCTTTTAGTCAACATTAGAAAATGGAGCCAAACAGGTTTGTACTTTCTTTGATTCAACATTAGAAGATGGAGCCAAAACAGGTTTGTACTTTCTTTTAGTCAACATTAGAAGATGGAGCCAAACAAGAATACATTTTATCAAAAATACGGAAGGGGTTGGTGTTTTTTCCTGCTTAATTTGAGAACCTCTATGTCAACTGCTTCTCACACTCACACAGATAGAGAGATTTTCAGCAATGCCCGTCACTTAACATTAAACACTCCTTACTATAGTTTGACCAATACATCACAAGATAAAAATAAAATAAAAAAATCCATTGGCACGTGAGTCTTATTTTAATGTTACTTTATACTTACAAATAAGTAAAGTCCCGATCAGTTTTCAGGAAAGTAAATGATATCCCGACATGACTTTGTCACCATCTGTTGCTCCATTTTTTTTATGGATTTCCGGGCCATCAGAGCGTCCATGGGCATTAAGGAAACATAAATCTTGTCGTTCAGGACAAGGAGTTATCGAACTTTTTTTTAAATGGAGGAATAACTTAATGTGGATTGGGCTTTAGCCTGACCTCAAGTTCTGACTGGATGTGAATATATTGATTGTCCTCGCAAGGACATTTATTATTATCTTTATTGCTTGTTCACATACCACATGACTAATATCTCACAATAGCAGCCATGTCACAGGACCGGTACAAGGTAACGTTCCATATTGCAGAGTGTGTGGAACTATAATATTATTTTTCTTTTTAAAAACTTTATTTTTCTTTTTAAAACCTTTTTTTTTTTTTTAAACTTTAATTCGTATTTGCAGACAATCTTTGCAATTCTCTTGGCCAGTGTTGTATATCTCTTCATTGCACGGTGCTCATCACTGGCGCTAGACTGTAAAACTGATTTCTTGTGCAGCTGACTATCTTTACGTACACCGTCTAGGAATGTCCACAATGTTAAATGATGGCATGAAAATAGAGATTGGAGGGCGGGACGCAAACCCTTCACACCGCCCATTACGTCCAGGCAGTTATTGCATGTGTTTTTGGAGGGAATTAAAGCTGAAGCACAGTTGTCCTCTCTGCGGCCACGTCCATATGATCGAAGTAGGATAATAGTTCCAGCATCCGATCGTGTTGTGGTATGGACTCGGCATGTAATTCAAAGGTATCGATATGATTTCCCCGCACATAAACCAAAGCTGGAAGACCTCGAACAATTCCACGTAACTCGACATTGCCTAAATAATCGCTTATCAGCCCATTCAATTTATTTGATGTATAGCTGCTTGACAGAGGTGAAAATGACATACCTTTACTCTACATGTCTGAAACTTCTCTTGATAAGTTGTCAGGGCGGCTTTCTCAAAGTCTGTCACAATAATTTCTAGAGTTTCATTAGGTAAAAGTTCTTCAACTGATTCCAACAACTGATTCTAAGTTGCACTTGTTTTGTTCTGAAGCAAGCAGTACAACACTGCGGGAATGACACATCGTACAAATTAGAAGTGAATTGTATACATGTAAAATAAACAGGAGACAACTATGAAAGTACCCTCCGCGAACCAACCTTTGCTACGTCCAAACCTTTCTAGTAACACAAATCAAATAGAAGCAATATAATTGAAAACACTCTCAACTTTATAAAAAAGTATCTATCATTTATATCTATCGTTAGATTCCTTCAGAAAAATAAATAATAGAGGAAGAACTCTATCAAAACAATATTAAAAAGCGTTATGAATAAACATATATATTATTAAAGACTTAATATTAACTGCTCGTTAAATAATGACTTAGTAAGAAATGTTTAATAGGGGATGAAATGGAAGGAGAAGAAGTGCCCAGGTGATGAAGTGACTAAGTGAAGAAGTGACCAGTTGATGAGGTGACTGGTAATGAAATGACCACACACGCTTTCAACATGGTGACTTGTTGATTTTTGTCTATTTATTTCAACTTCTCTACCACTCTTCCTTTGTTAATTTCTTGACTTTTTTCTAACCTTTTTTTCCCTAACCCTAACCCTAACCCTACTACCACATTTCCTCAATATCGGTTACTCTTCTTTGTCTCTTTTACTGAATTTTATTGCTTTTAAAGACCGTAAGCGGTAAACTTGATAATATATTGTGCTTTTGTATAGCTTTACATTTATTGGAAATTTGAATAGAATAAAACCACTGTAATTACCAAGGTCATAAATATGTGCGTGCCTGTGTGAATATATTCTACCTCTAAGGGATAGTTGATGGCCTTTGAAGGTCATCTATGGCGTGACAAATTTAAATATTGCATCTGGATTCTAAATCATCCCTCGGTCTACAACAACTGTGTATAAAGTATAAACTATCATTATACTGTTGCCTCACCCCTGGGTTTTAACTCACCTCCTTCTGTATGTGACGGCCCGCCGACTACATCATAGATTATATTGCCTAAGAAGTTTGTTGTCCAGAAACATAAATCATCTAGGTTTAATATTTTCAGCTTTAGAAAAGATATTAAGACAAGAAAGATATGTGGGAGAGGGCGAGTGTGTGTGTGAAAGAAAGAGAGAGGGAGAGAGTAGGGAGAAAGAGAAAGAAAGACTATAACAAAAGAGTGAAATTTATGTACACAAAACACCTCTTCAGCGTTCCAGAAACAAACAAAAAAAATTTTTCTCTCTTTTACTAGATGAATTGAAATTGTTCTTTGCATTTTGAACAGAAAGTTGTAAGTGGTCAAATTGATACAAATATTCCTGGTTACTTTCTGTCTTTTATGATGTCATGTTTGATTGAAATATAATTCTGTTGTAATCATGCAACTCTAATTAGTCTCTTATATACAAACAGCTATCAAGACTGGCCAGCAAACATCTTTGTATCTGTAGTTTTACATGCTCTATACAGTGTTATTGGCGATTTTTATACATGTCTTGAAAACTAGAAAAAAAAGCTAGATTTTTTGGTGTATCCGGTGTAAAAAAATAAATAAAGGAAGTGTAGATATGATATGTGTTTTAAAATGTATTCAGATAAATTGTTTGCTATCTTTCAACACTGGCTGAATCCAATGTTTTAACCTCTTCCGTTTGGAGCACTGAATACTTTCAATATGATGGAAACATTCGACTTTCACTCTATGATCTACAACAAACAAATGGGCAACTTACTTGTGGTAACAGAGGGGGTTAGACACAAAGACCAAGGGACACACTTTGAGATATTGGACAATTTTTAGCGTAATTCTTTTTTATGTGAAGAATGCTCATTTAGTGACCTTGACATTGTTAAGTTTATCGTCAAAATATTGATGACAGAACTCGTTTGCCTACTTTGCATGATTGCTGTAACATTTATACAAGTTTAATTTATACTTCTGTGAAAGATTATTGGTTCGTTTGTTCTTTTCATCGGTCTTCATAACTGTGTAGGTGCATGTATTCTTTAAAAAGAAATGTGTTCACTTGAAATCAGGTCAATACATCTTGCAATAATCTTATCATTACATAATCCTTACAAATTCACATCATCCTTATAATCACATCATTAATAGTAAAGTTTAAAATTGTATAGACGACAGTTTCTTAACCTGTAGTTAAACTACAAGAATGTGGAAAGCCAATGTTCAAAAGAAAGTTTTTCTCATCTTGGAAATGTGACTTTATCTATAGTTTTACTGAAAGTCGTTTCTTAGTCACATCAGTACAAGTACCCTACCATCAGTACAAGTACCCTACCATCAGTACAAGTACCCTACCATCAGTACAAGTACCCTACCATCAGTACAAGTACCCTACCATTTTACCGTTCACGTCTTTTCTTTCCTAACTTAAACAGGCCCGCTACAAGACGCGTAACTCTCCATTAGATTATCCTAGGACTATCAACTATATTACAAAAGTCTCCGATATTACAACCTTCCTCTCAACCAGTGGCGTAGCTATGGTGGGGGAATGGGGGGGAGAGGATTCCAAAAACCCCCAGGCCCCCACATCAGGAGGGCCCCAAATGAGTGTTTGAAAACTATTTTTTTATGTTAGATATTAAATACTACGCCATTATCTCATGCCATGATGTCGAATGTCAAAATGCAGGGGCACCAAAACTGGAGAAGCCACCCGGCCATTAAATGATGGCAACTTCCTAGCTACGCCACTGTTCTCAACCTCCTTCTTTGTTTAACTTTTTTTCACCATTTTACTTTTTGCAATAAGCTCCTATAAAATGTATTTTTGCATCTCAGAATACAGATAATCGTTAGGTGCAGAAGCTATTGCTGACTCATGGGTGTGGGGATAACACTTTTTTTTGTTATGTTCGAGGGGGAAGAGTGCTCCCCAAGCAAAAATTGAGATGTCAACTAACCCAGATTTACTTTACAACTTTAAAGGGTAAAAACGTCATCCAACTGCTTGGACGGGAAATGAAATTATTCACACATTTTCCCTTCCATGAAATCCAGTTATCGAATCCGGTGTGTACCTAAGGAAGTTAATGGGAGTCGAATCCCTGATCAAACGAGATAAGCTTTGATCAGATCGCATCTCAAATAGGAAGCTCGTGTGCTTGACTAGGATCGATACTGCCCACTATATTGAACCACTTTGGATCAAGTTACACAAATCGTTATTTCAATTTATTGTTTGAATTTTTGGAGGCTGGGTGTGTGTCTATCTGTGAATGTGTTAGAGAGAGAGAGACAGGGAGAGCATTAGAAAGAGAAAGCGAGAGAGAATCATAACTGTGTTGTTAACATATCGATCTCGTTATAATTTAGGATTTTTACTTTTTATATGAGCAGAAATGTCGCCCGTTTTCCCAAAACGACATTCACCATTTCAAGTTGTAGACATTCTCTCAAATAGACTTTCTCTTACTGTTGTGCAACTCTACATCCTAGTCATGTCATGTTTTCAACATATTTTCTTGGCGGCCTAATTAACCGGGGATCCTAATTTAATTTACAAATACCTTAATTAAAGGTTACAGTTATATACGATTCGAAGTTTGATGAACTAGTACAGAAATTAGGCGCTTTTTAACACGTATTGCTTTCTTACACTGTCGGATCTAAAAGGGGGGTGGGGCGTTAGAAGCAATCGCACCTCAAGTCTAGCGAATCCCCCCCCCCAATCCCCGCAGGCTGGAGAAACTCATGCAGAGAACTCCGACAATTAGTATACAAATGTATTAAATTATCCTGATAAAATATACAAATTATTTCTAGTCTAGCCAATGTATAGATTTGTTTCTCCCCATTCAGACGTATTGAAAAACACAGAATCAGTACTTTAATAGAACGTCTTCTGCTGCTCGTTCAGCGTTCTGTTTCTCCTTGACATGACCAGCGCCACTTTTATATCTAGGCGTCTTAACGCGTCTTGTCTTCAATAAATAACGCGTCTTGTCTCTTTATTCAAAGAGCAACCTAATTAAGGGAGTTAATTATGCGTCCCCCCCCCCCCTCCCTGTCCACTCCATGACACCGCCCCTTTTTTTTTCTTCCATTTCTTTATTAAACCATGTGTGGGCTTTTGCTCGTGCGTGCGGTAATAACCGGCTCGTTGGGGCGTCGTAATGCGAGCCAGACGGTTGGCAGAATATGTTATCTATGACACTGGTTCTAGTCCGAGCCGCGGTCATGTTACCCTCAAAATCAATCAACAATCTTGGTTTTCACATTGCTATTTCATTGTAGGTCCCTTAATAAATCGCAGGTAATAAATATTAACTTCTTGTAACCGATACACAATACTGGAAACATCGTTCTCCCTTTGCAACTTCTCGTGGGACTAAAGAGAGAGAGAGACATTCATATGCACGTGTATTTAAAACATTTGGCCTACGGGCAGGAAGACATATAGACTGTCAAACAGGGAGACTGGTAAATAGAACTAAACAAAGATAAAAATGATAAGTTATATAATATATATATATATATATATATATATATATATATATATATATATATATTAGAGAGAGAGAGAGAGAGAGAGAGAGAGATTAGATATATAATATATATATATATATATATATATATATATATATAGAGAGAGAGAGAGAGAGAGAGAGAGAGAGAGAGAGCGATAGATAGATAGATAGATAGATAGATAGATAGATAGATAGATAGATAGATAGATAGATAGATAGATAGATAGATAGATAGATATGGATATGGATATAGATATAGATAGATAGATAGATAGATAGATAGATAGATAGATAGATAGATAGATAGATAGATAGATAGATAGATAGATAGATAGATAGATAGATAGATAGATAGATAGATAGAGATTAGATTTGATTAGATTAGATTAGATTAGATTAGACTAGATAAGATAAGATAGATAGATAGATTGATTCATTCATTCATTCATTTGATTTGATTTTTTTTGTTACCACTGTGGTAGAAGGCAAGAACATAAGTAAATTGTTTTTGATTAGTACATTATATATCTCACATAACTAATGTCTCTGCGCCGTAAATCAAATTGAGTTGGGTTTGTTTAACGTTCTTGAGATCAATACAGGGATTTAAAAAAATGTAATCTGTAATGCAATTAACAAAACCTTTCCATTCTCCGAAAGTTGTGTACATATAAACTCTATAAACTAAAACTTGATTTGCTCTACTTAATGTTAAAATTAAAGATTCTATTTCTCTATTACTTATTAAATATGTCATTTATTTCTGATTCGTTTTGGATTCATATTACAAGTGGCTTCCATCTCTTGCTTATGAAATGATTATTTTAAATCTGATACTATTAGGGAATTGTAATCATAATGACACCTAACTAATCTTCTCAGTATATTGTAGAATGTCTGTCCTGCTTGGCTACCTGTGTGAGAGGCTCGACAACGAATTTTGATGCAGACGATGAATTGTTAAGTAAGGGTTCCTAATTGGAACACGAAAACCTTCTCCCGGGTAGTGCACTGCTTTCAAACAACTATAGACATTCTAGCATTGCACACCGGCTTTGCCCTTTGACTTGTTTGCAGGCTATAATATATTGTTTATTATGGCGGAACAGCCCCTCCTAGTTTTTAACATTCAATAAAAGGCCCGAATGATTGAACGATTCCCCTTACATACATTTTAGCCTGTAAATTATTGCATCTGTTACATTGAAATGAAACGGCACAACTGTCTTTCTCTCTCCTCCTCTCTCTCTATATCTCTCTCTCACCCCCTTTTGTTTTTTTTCCAATGCGCATCGTAATGTTCTCTGATATAGAATTTTGACCTGAATTAGAACGACCTGCTTTAAAACGCCCCCTTCCCGACACACACACATGGCATTGGCCCATGAATTCTAGAATCACTTTTACTAATCTGCTTCCTCCTCCCCCCACGCCCTGCAAAATCGTTAGTCTTACGTTCCTTCTCTGACTTTTCTTCGGCTTTTCAATTCAATATCAAAATATTGAATATACTCTTTGTTGCTATTCGATTGGAAACCAATCCCAACTCCCACCTTTTAACAATTTTTAATGACAATGAGCCATGAATGACAGCCCTAAATTTTTTTTTTGCATCCTCGAATTGATCAAATCCTCACCACACATTTTTCAGCTCTTAAATTCTAGACACAGCACATTTGGTTAATTTTGCCTTATATTTTGGTGGACATCCTGTCAATCATAAGGCAAGCAATATACGGTATTAAACACCGCAAACTTTTCATAGAACATCAATTACAGGCTTAGAGAAAAAAATGCATCTCCAAAAGGCCCCAATTGAATGGTCCTTTCCCCATCCCACACTACATCTATTTTAGTCTGTGAATTTTAGAACACATGAATAATAATAATCTTTATTATCCATAAGGAAATTTGAATAGGCCTATATAAAATAACACCAACTCGGCAACTCCCATCCCAAGTATCACATTCGATATACCATCAGGTTTGTGAATAATCCTTCACATTCGCTGTAACAAGTCTGTGGGTTCTAAATTCTAGATCTAAGTTTAGAGAAAGTTTAGTTCTAAATCTAGAGGAAAGATACGCACGCAAGAAAAAAAAAGAAATAGATCTCTATTTTTGATGCAAGTGTTGTTCTTTGTGTCGGCCGTGTCTAAAACCAAGCGGAAATGAAGATACAATATAGAGTAAGGCAAATTAAAAATACGTTAAATTAAGGAAAGTCTTATTTTGTCATTTCAGCTTAATATATAGAATCCGGACTCCTTTAATAAAAAGCCTTAGCGTTTGTTTTTTTTCGCCAATGGCGGCCTTTCAGGCTGAGAATCTGTCAAAACGTTTCTTAGCAAGCCCCTAAGAGGTATGAGCTAAAAGAAACCTGTGTACGAATTTTTTGTGTGAATCCATATGGCATTTGCTGAGATCTCTGGATAAATAATGAATGAATCGGTCAACGAATCAATACGCTTATAATATAGAAGGAGAAGTCTTTGTTATACCATAATATTTACAATTAAAGGGTCACTTAGATGATTGGTCTAGGTCTAACAAATACCTTTATTAATTCAAAGAGTTTAGGAGATACAGCACACGATGTTAAGGACATAAATATCTAAATGAAAGGCAAAATTTATTGTTGGATTTCTCTATTAAATCAGAGATAGACTTATCCCAACTTTCACATATTTACAAGCTCTGCTCTGATTTTTTTTGCACTATCCTGAAAGACGTTATCGATTGTCTTAATTCTTTCCAATTTGTGACGTCATACGGCCAGATTTGGTTGAAAACAACAGATTATGTCACAAGAAAGAGAAATCCACTTCATTGTCAACTCAGATTTAAAATATTTAACTTTAAAGCTTGTTTTTTTTTAAACATTTGTTCAGTACTTGGAGTTCAAACAGGAAGATAATGAGTTCTAACTGTAAAAAACATGGGACTAAATGAGTTATTGTGCCCCAGGGATGAATGAATTTTTTATTTATTTAACATATTAAGAATATTATGAAATTATTATCAGTGCAACTGTTCCGGTTTTCCTCCTGAATTAAAAGTTACTTTCCGACTCTAGCAGGATTAGCAGAAATTATTATTATCTACTTTGTTGATTTTTCATGCAAAATGTTAATGAATTATTTGTAACATTGATTATTAAAGGCAAAAATCTTACATGCAGAATAATTACAATACAGTACCGGTACGTAATGTAGTCAAACGGCCAATAAGTTTGGCACTATATTTTGGAACAAATAAAAAGCAACAGAGGCCGACGATCCCGTTAGCTTTAACTGGTAGGGTATATAAAGTATACCCTTACGGCTCAGCTCGAGCCCCGCATATGACACTCGCCCAGGGTCCGCGCTCTGCTAAGACCGCCTCTGGCCTCTGGTTATATAAATTAAAATTAGAATTAGAACTACACATATTTGGATGAGCTAGACAGAACAAATCGTTTATTGCACGTGATGCTGAATACTTTAGTTGGAAATAGGATACATATTTATAATTGGCTTTCTAAACATTATTTTTCGTCTAGTGGATTTGGTAAGATGAATACTGTAAACAAAGAAACAGATTGCGTAGAGTAACGTGTAGTAATAGAGAAGATAATGTATGACAAGATTCAAATTTGTTATAGGTGCAGGAGGCTTGCATGTTGTCAGTTTCATGCGTACTATTAAGCTTAGGAAAGTCCAGACAAATGACAGATACATTAGGGTATAAAGACATATGGACTGTCAAACACATAGAATACATAGAATTCACATAGAATTATACATAGAAATAAGCTGATAAATAGATAGATAGATTAGGTAGACTTGATAGATTAGATAGAAAGATAGATTTTTAACCCTTATGTATGTGTTACGATCATCAATAGCGCTAGATTTTACATCCAAACTTGATGTCAAGATGTCACGTTGAAGCACAATCAATGATCGTAATTGCCTAGGATCTTGAAATCTTCTTTTAATAAGATGATCGTATAGAAGTAGCTAGATCTAGTTGATAATACGATCATTCAGAATGTTGCCAGTTGATAAGAGGATCATCTAGAAGTTGCCAATCGCTAAGTTGATCTAAGTATGTTAATATATTCAATGAAGAAACTTCTCTTCGTCTAAAACAATTACTTTAATTCAAAACTTGGAAAAGCTATTCACAAATAATTACAATGGTTAAATGTACTTGAATAGAACAGAATAAATATGATTCTGCTAAATAAATGATCTACACAATAATGTAAAATATACGTCTGAATCCTAACACGTTCCGTACGACACTGACTAAAATCTAGGATCTTTCCCCGGGTCTAGAGTTGTCACGTGTCTAACATCCCCTCGATGCAATGCCAACCAATAAATGCAGCTCAATGTACAATAATTAATATTTCAAAACCAATCACATTTATTCTGACACATAGCCCTGCCGCGTGATGGAATTCCCCGAGCTAACTAGTTCTGGCTGGTAACCTTGGGCGGCTGTGTAAGTGACAGTATGATTCACTTGCTTAGCTTCACCTAAATAAATGTACTCCATGACGTCAGCATGTCCAGCCTAATGGTCAACCAATGTATCCGTTTTTTTTTCTAGAGTTCGCCAAGCCTACAACGGGTGTCGGGTGTTACAAGTGCCACTCCATGAACGGAAGCGACGCCCACTGCGGAGACCCCTTTCACCCAGCCTTCAACATGGACCGCTACCATACAAAGTATGTTACCGCCTTTTTCATTATCTTTTTATCATTGTCGTCTGCAAGGGATTGAACCCAAAGCACGTACCCGGATATGACGTCATTTTCAACTCAATCACCAAACCTTCACATTCCAAATAAAAAGGGTAACGATCGATGGCTTACAATTGTTGTGGTCGATGATAGAGTTATCTCTTTCAATAGTTGTAAATAATGTGAACTGATGGGACATTAATGACGAAATAGATTATCAATCACTGAACCACACGGGAAAGTGAAATAATATTTTATTCAGGCAAACATACATTACAGCGTTTAGAAAACGATAATTTTAGAATAGTTTTGTCTTAATCTTTCGTTCTCTGACTTCATTTTAAAAATACTTCCATTATTGTTGAGATAAGCATTGTGGCATTTTTTTTTAATTTCCATTATCATCATTAAACTCCGTTTGGGTGAGGGCTTGAGAGGTTTAAATCATCTCTTGCAAAAACCTTGGACAGAAACCCTGCTGTTTTGGGTGGTACATGTGATCGAGACTTTGTGGTTTCCCGGACCTGTCGAGACGTAGATCAACAAGTCTAAGGCAGTCAAAAAGAATATGAGACATGGCTTCCGCTTCTTCCCGAGCGGGGGCACCGTGAATCGAAGTTTGGCCTGAGCCATGTGAAATATGAGATTGGGTGTGGGAGAAATATCGTGTAGAATATTTTTTACCAGACAGACAGACAGACAGAGTGAGTTGATATAAAAATACCAATTAGATCTATTAATTCGGACTCACGTGACCTTTATTTCCCACATTAGCGTCAAAATGTTTATGTTTGTACAGGGTGGTTCATAAGGATCTTCCACATTTGGAGTCGGCACCAAATGGGCTGTAGGGGCAGTAGAAAGGCAGGACATGTTTCATTCGGTAGGCTAGGCTCTACCATTTTCAATTATTATAACAAGATTTTTTTGTTTTTCACAATACAACATGTATCCAACCAGTGAACTTTGTTGTAGCATATAATGAAAACAACCTCTCTAGAACAGCCACACTTTGCGCTCAGTCCAAATGCAGTCTAGAACAGCCACACTTTGCGCTCAGTCCAAATGCATCTCTACTAGACCACGAAACGATTTTTTTAATCCCATTTTAACAAAACTGCTTTTATGTACTTTTTAGAAGAATAAGCATTTTTTTTTTCTAGATTGTTGGGTTCTTTTGTTAGATTTATTCAAAATATGGGAGATTTTTATGCCATACC
Organism: Biomphalaria sudanica; assembly: GCA_036873155.1. Classification (NCBI taxonomy): domain Eukaryota; kingdom Metazoa; phylum Mollusca; class Gastropoda; family Planorbidae; genus Biomphalaria; species Biomphalaria sudanica. The sequence continues at coordinate 1,395,413 of JAZGLO010004004.1, forward strand.
TTATGTGGTTTGGTTGTGGTATTTCTCTATATTATGTGTTCAAGTTTTATTCAGGTCATAGTAGTAAGTGATTCTGGTTTGTAGTTACCTGAATAGGATTTTTCACATTTTTTAACTTGACAAGTCACATGCTTCTTTCGAATCCTCAGTACCCTCCTTTGGTGCTTAAGCCTCTTTTATGGGCTAACGCCTCTTTCCCTTTATTTCGGCCTCAGCTGTTTTATTTAGTTAGTCATCTAACGCCGATATTACTTTTTTTAATGACCTTTGCTTTCGTTTTGTGATTTTGATTACATAGGTACCGCATCTGTACGCACGAAAGAAATAATTTGTAAATATGATGTATATGTGTCACGATCATCAATAGTGCTATATGTCACGTTGAAGATTATCTTGATCTATATTGCACAATCAATGATCGTGGTTGCCGAGGATTTAGAAATCGTCAGTTGATAGGATAATCATTTAGAAGTTGCTTGTTGATAAAATGATCATCTAGAAGTTGCCAGTTGATAAGAGGACGATCTAGAAGTTGCTAGTCGATAAGAGGATCTAAGTATGTTATTACTATAATCAATGAAGAAACTTCTCTTCGACAAATACAAATACTTTAATTCAGAATTTGGAAAAGCTATTCACAAATAATTATAATGATATACTGTGATAGAATAAAACACAAACTAAATTTCTACTAGTTTAAATGATCTACACAATAATATGATCATGTCATCTTCCTTTGAGTTACAACACGAGACTGGCGGTCTTACAGAGCTTTTGGCGTTTGCCATGTGACTAATATCTCTTTGCGCTTGTTTAAACAATCTGACCAATAAATAAAGCTCAACGTACATTAATTAATATTTCTAACCAATCACATTCACTCCAAAACATAAGTTTGTTGCATGATGGAAATTTCCCGATTCAACTGATCTAGCCGGCAGACCTTGGGCGGGCTAAATATAGACAAAGCGTACGTGACAATATGCTTTAGACTATTTCCAGGATATGTACTAGTAAACAATATAATAAAACTATTTTCATTTTTGATATTTCTAAACTGCTTTCATTGGTAGGGAAATAAATTTTCTTTTATAATATTTAATAACTTGAATTCATTTGAGTTTATTGTTTATTATTTTCAAATCAAAAACTAGAATTACTTTTGCTAATATTATGTCCCCTTTTACAATATTTATACTTCAATAATTGGCCTGATCGAGATAGTGGTCCCAAGTTAGAATATCCTTTTCAAAGACAAACTACATGGAGAACTGCTTGACCTGGACATTGCTATTCAGATTAATGCAGAGGACGGTTATCTCTCCTATAAGAGAGGTAAGAAGAAAAAATGTCAACTTTCAGTAACGCAGGCCATAGTCCTTGCATTTTTTTTTTCAATACCTTCTGATCAGTGATGGTCAAACTACTGCTTTGGGCCGTAACAAACTAATGACCAATGAGCTGCAGAAACTTTTAGAATCTAGACGAATTCTTTTGCGTTAATTCGATCTGTGACACGGGTGTCGAGTATTTATTTGACCTCCATTGAAAAAATAAAGGAAAATAACTTCTAAATTCTTGAGTGGTATATGAGTAAGTGCGGAGTTCTTCCCCTTTAGATAAGTTTTGTATTTTAAAATGTATTTTTTTTCCAAAGTTTATATCAATTCACTGTGTCTGTTAGTCTGGTAAAATGTTAGAACACATTGTTTTTTTCAGACACCTAATCTGGGGATCAAGCTGAAATTTTACACAATTATTTCTTGTACCAGACAACACAAGAATCAATTTACAAAAATTAACTAATTAGTTAATTAACTATTGGTATTTTTTTTTGCATCTTGAACAAGGGAAAAAATTGTACTTGACTAAAGTGATGGTATAAGCTGAATCAATTCCTTTTTAGGTCACCGGTGTAAAGTTAGTTTGAAACAAACAAAACATAACTATACAATCTTATATTGTCCGAAACACCTCACTAGCAGTGTGGTTAGTATGTCGGCTCGAGGAGGCGTTAGCCAAAGGTCGAATTCAGGTCATTCTCTACCTTTTTTTTAAAATGCTTTTCAAAGCTGATAACAGTAAAATTTACCCAGATATCCCTCCCCCCATTTTCCCAACTGGTCCGGATGAGTGATAGGTTATAACGTATTGATAAAGCTGAAAGAATAAAATAGCGCTGAACGAAAACAATTAGTAGAAATAGTATTAATCGCACACATTTATTATTATTATTGGTCTAGAACTACTACAAATTTAACTACATTACTATTTGTCATTACTGATCCAAACTAGTTGATCTCATTAACCATTGCCAGACTTTTAGCTGTTGTAGATCTGCCTCTAAGTCGTCAGGTCACCGTACTCGTAGTCTGCCTTTGTGTCGCCTGCCTCTTGGTTTTTGCCGATGAACTGTCTTCGCTCCTCTGTTCTCTGACATTCTTTCGAAGGGATTATCTGCTCCTTTTTTCCGTCTTTAATTTAGGGACATCTATATTAAATTATTGATTATACATACACATTGTGTGGCTTGGTGGCTTAGAGGTAAAACGCTAGGATTTCTTTGAATTCGAATGCCAGGGAGAACTGCTAAAGTGCATGTGTCATACGTTGTGGAAGTTAAGAAGTTTTGTCATTGTGCTGGCTACATGACCAATTCGTTACCCAGATGTCATTGTGCTGGCTACATGACCAATTCGTTACCCAGATGTCATTGTGCTGGCTACATGACCAATTCGTTACGAGATGTCATTGTGCTGGCTACATGACCAATTCGTTACGAGATGTCATTGTGGTGGCTACATGACCGATTCGTTACCCAGATGTCATTGTGCTGGCTACATGACCAATTCGTTACCCAGATGTCATTGTGCTGGCTACATGACCAATTCGTTACCCAGATGTCATTGTGCTGGCTACATGACTGTCGCGTATTACGAATTGAATTCTACTTTTAAATGGCTTGCCTAGGGGAACGTGACAATAGAAAAGCAGTTGTGTCACTTATCTTAAGTCTGAATTTAATCAAAGACTTACAATGAATAACAAAAAAAAATGACACAAGAAATCGGAAGGTAAAATATCAACTTAATGTTTAATAAAAGATAACTCGAATAGTACTTTTAACTGTATCACATAAAGCAAAAAAAAAAAAACATTTACTCAATACAAATTGGAAGGGTTGACCAAAACCCTTTTACAAAAATGGCATGTAAAAATATTACAATACAAGAGTTTGAAAATATAATTACAAATACAAGCAAGGCCTTGAAAAAGAAAAATCTTAACTTACACGATAAATGGTATACCACGCACGGGTCACGCAATGTCTCCGCTATTCTGTCTCACGGCTGTCTCCGTATGTCTGTCTGTCAACGTTACACGGGCGGTCTTTTTATAGTCTACCGCGCGTCGATATCAAGACAAATCTAGTAGTTTCTAGAACCAAATAAGTCATCAATTTCCCAGATCTAGAACGCTCTTCAAAGAGACAGAAGAAAAAAGAAAAAAAAACACCCTCCTTTCAACCAGAGGTACACACATAGGTCAAGGACCGGTCACACTGTCTGTGTGGCTTGACGAATAAAAAAAAACTTATTACACAAGGGGCAGACAACCTCCCCGTCTCTCGACCGCAACAGGTCAAAGAAAAAAAAACAATGCCTAGATACGTAACAATGACCAATTCGTTACCCAGATGTCATTGTGCTGGCTACATGACCAATTCGTTACCCAGATGTCATTGTGCTGGCTACATGACCAATTCGTTACGAGATGTCATTGTGCTGGCTACATGACCAATTCGTTACCCAGATGTCATTGTGCTGGCTACATGACCAATTCGTTACCCAGATGTCATTGTGCTGGCTACATGACCAATAGTTACGAAATGTCATTGTGCTGGCTACATGACCAATTCGTTACCCAGATGTCATTGTGCTGGCTACATGACCAATTCGTTACGAGATGTCATTGTGCTGGCTACATGACCAATTCGTTGCCCAGATGTCATTGTGCTGGCTACATGACCAATTCGTTACCCGTATGACATTGGAATAGACAATCTTTACATCATCTGACTTATTTTTCAACTAATACAAACAACATTTAGAAAATAATCTTTAAAGATCACTTTATTAAACTTTAAAAAAATAGATGTTTATGAATATATTAGCTATTTACAACATTATACTAATTGTAACAGCTTTTATTGTCACCAAAAACATATTAAACGCAATAAGAAAGCGTCGACTGCAAACACGTAGCAACAACAACAAGAAAGGCAACTCCCTCCAAACCCAAGTGAACTCATTGCATTGCCTTTTACAAGTTGTTCTATTGACATAACTGCCCTGCAGGCCAACAGTTCCACAATGTATTGCCCCATTCCGTGTCCTGGCCCATACAAATAAATGTTTCGGCCAATTAATTGAGTCATGTCAGAAAGGTAATCAAAGAAAATCAATGAGGGACTAATCGTTTTATGTCCAACTAGGCAAGTGGGCGTGATCAGATAAACTAGCTGGGTGGTTGAGGCAAGTTTCTTAATTTGGTGACGTCATCATATTCTGTTATAAAAAAATTAATTATACAATTATGTGGTAAACTGTTGTATAATGTAATCATTGATTTTTCTACAAAGCTTATATCAACTCTGTCTGTCTGGTAAAAAGTTTGCAAACGTTATTTCTCCGACACCCAATCTCGGATCAAGCTGAAATTTTTAACAGTTTTCAAAAAATAAAAAGATTAAACAATTAGTTCATTAACATTTGGTAATTAATTATTTTGTTTGTTACCTTGAAAAAGGGAAAGAAACTGTACTTGACTGAATTTGTGGTATAAGCTGAATTAGTCCATTTATAAATCATCGCTCTAAATTGAAACAAAAATAATAATATGATCTTCTCTAGTCAAAAGTACCTCACGCTACATGTGTAAACATAGAGTTGAAGCTAGGTGCTGAAACAAATGATACATACATATATTAAACATAAATGAATAACAGCACCAGGGACCAAGTTTTTAAGAGAGAAAATAGTGAATTAAAATGCCCTTATTTTCGTAGCATTTTAATTCACTATTTTCTCTCTTAAAAACTTGGTCCCTGGTGCTGTTATTCATTTATGTTTAATATATGTACGCTACATGTGTAGCAGTTTTTACTATTTTGAACAATGGTCCTATTAGACGCTACATGTGTAGCAGTTTTTATTACTTTAAACAATGAGCCTATTAGACGCTACATGTGTAGAAGTTTTTATTACTTTAAACAATGAGCCTATTAGACGCTACATGTGTAGCAGCTTTCTGAGAACTATTAATTTTTAGAAAACATTTTGCTGGCCAAAAACCTTTTTTTTTCTAAATCTTCTGCTTTATTATTTCTTCTATTTTTATCAGTTGGAAATGCATAAAGATAGTTTTATGTTTGGAAGTGAGTGAAATTGTATAGTCCCTATATACAACCATATGACACAGTGACTTTGTCTTTAAATAAATGTAAGAAAAAGTCTCATTTGCAATCATCTTTAAAAACTTGTTATTTTGAAACAACTCAACCTTTTTTTTATTCGACATTTAAGTATTAAAATATTAAACGGTCATGCAAAATGATATATGACGAATTGGACCCAAAATAGAGACAATCTGATATAAACATTTTACATGTAAATTATGAATCTGGTGTGAATGTATATTTTGGTTTTCTATAGTTATAATGTTTTGTTTGGTGTAATGCTCAAATTGTAAGACAAATTTCCCTATGGATAATAAAGATTATTATTATTATTATGCAGTTTAACCTTGTTTACTGCGCTCATTTGAAAATTAAATCAGATGACGCAATAAATCATAACATTAAAAGTGGCAATAGTACTCAAATGATTCTATGATGTTTTTTCATTGTGAGTTATAGTTATTTTTAATTATTACAAAAAATTTGGCCCAGATCATTAAACCTTTGAAGTTCGTCCACCATTGATCTAGAGTTCTAGACCGTGTCGTGACTTTATGTTTACTAAACAAATGAAGCAGCCTAAAGGGAAATAGATCTATTAGTACATTTTTGATAATTCATTGAGCATTTTTAAATTGGAGGCAGTGTATCAAGATTGACAGTTTCGAATGAATACAGGTTACCTCCATTTATTAGAACTAATCTTTTTTATAATATTCAAATCATATGAAACCAGTTTTTTACGCTTTAATAATTTAAATTATATCGTCTACAATAGACAGCAAAAACAACATCATATATAATTATTAAATCAATGGATTCAAATATAGGCTGCACAGCTCATTACACATATAATGTAAAGCGCAACTGTTTCTTTGGCCAACCGTTAACGAGGAGGCCATGTAGCCAGCACAACACATTTCTTTATCCCACTTAGAGTCAGGTACCCACTAGAATTAGATAGGACTTGTAACCCTTCAGTTCGGAATCTATACATTACCTCTTGGCCACCAATCGCTTTACGTCTTTGCTAAGATAAAACATGCTAATTAGCATCAACAACTTTATTTGCTGTTTGAATTATTAAGTATTTTCCTCTTACTGTTTACCATTAACATTAACGTAACACCTGATACTTAGTTAGACTTTGTTGTTGACTCAAGAGACTTCCTAGTCTACGACATTTGTTTCACTTTAATATCCTCATGTTACGTGGTCAAGGCTCAAGAGAGGCGGCTTCTCAAATAAATGTCAAACGAGTTGAACACAACTATGTGTCTTTGTACGTATGTAAACAAAATAAATAGGGATACAAAAAAAAAGTTCCTGGCGTAAATTCAATGACATCACTCATTCATGTTTGATGACCACATCCTTAAAGATTGCAGGTTGCTCAGAAACAACTTCAACGTATGACTGGTCTTAAGAACGATAGCACTAATGCATGCTGGTTCTCTCCCTGTAGAGAGGCATGCAAACCCTAAAGAACACTGCCAGATACTGGACCATGCTACAAGAGAGTAAACTCAGCACGGAACCTTAGTGCCTGGAGGCTTTCAAATGGTGCTTAGGGCATGCCAATTTCATTGTCATCTTTTTAAAAACGAGATATAATTGTAATTTATCGTTGTTGTTGTTTTTTTTATTTTGACTTATTGGTAAAAACCGCTTAGCTTCCTATTAAGGGGGCTCCAATTCGAATACGAACAGAGTTGTGTTATCTGAGCACCTAGAGGCAGCACGGAAACCTTCCCCCAGATACTCCCCCCCCCCCGCCAACTGGTTCATTGAAGAGATTGGACCCTAGCACCCCGAGGATGAAGGTTGCGCTATATAAAAGCAATGAAACAAAATATATTTAGCTCAACTAAATTTGTATTTTAACGAAGTTTCATATCAATTAGAGATTGAAGAGTTCACACTAAGATTTTCAAATCTTCCAAACACAAAACTATCAAATCTTTTATTCATTTTATTCTATTACTAATCAATCTTTAGTGAAACGATTTTAGAACATTTTAGAATTATGAGCCCACTTTAATAGTTATTTTATTGGAAGCTTCCCTTTCATTAAAAAAAAAGACTTTCTAAACGACAAGAGTACTCGGATTAAAACAGAAACAATAATGTATCCAACCATGTTTCTTTTTCCTCCCTGGAAAAGAGAACTCTCTTGCCTAATTGGATTAAATAACACTTGAAGCAGAAGTGAGAAGAAAAAAGACGGAAATAGAAAGACAAAAGTTGTGACAACAAAGGGAGAGAATGTTTTCTTGTTGACCGCCACAATAAGACACCCGAAGAAACGAATAAAGTTTGTAAGCTGGACCTAGTTGGAAGAGACCAAAATGTGAACAGTAAGGAAAGGAAGTGGTCATTACATTATATCTAGAACATCATTTCCCTAATGATGTCTGCAGGATAGCTAAATTAATGCGAATTGTATTTTGTTGCCATTTTTTTAAGCTAACTGTCTGTGTGTCTAATTGTCCCGGGCAATCTTTTTTCCCCTAGCAGGACTTCCTGAGACGGAGGAAGACAACCTTAAATTTGCAGGCGTAGTCACGGTGGGTGCGTATAAAACTATAACAGGCTTTACGAGTTTTTTCCCCTTCTCTTGAAGACATCCACCTCTGCACTCAAAAGCACTTTTTACTTCACTTGTTCATTTTTTTGAGCCAAGAATTCGTTTTTTTTTTGTTCTAGCTTTTTTTTAAACATCATTTTGTGGTTTTTTACTCGTTTTGGGTGTTGGTGAAGAACTTGTGATTGTTAGGGACCTATACAGGAGAAGGTGGTGAACTGGATTTCAACTCCTAACCATCGTGACCACTGAAGCACTTACCACACGGCCATGCAACTGCTGTGTTCATTATGATACGCTCGCATATATCTCATGCAATCTCAGCAGAGGACATTTAACACACATCTTTCAGAATCAATGAACGATCTGCGGGCTTGTTTGACCGCACAACTCGTGTACATTTGTATTATTTGCATTTTGATATAATAGTATCTATTGTTTATTATAAAGACTATTGTGAAACTTATTTCTCGTGGCGGAACTTTAAACAGTGATGTTTTGTTTCATTGGGCTCTTGACTGCATACAATTATAACATCTTGACTTTACATTTTGAGACTATCAAGTTTTTGGTAATTACCAAGCTCAAAGTCGAAATCAAGAAAGTCAGAAAAAGTCAAAAGTCAAAAACTATAAACGATAATAAACATACCTTTAGAATAATTTAGGATGAGACTTTTGGAATAAAATGACCGAGAATAATGCGTGAGAAATTTTTATAAAGAAATGGATTTTGTAAAGAAATGAGCAATATTCTTTGTCGTTCCACAATTCACCAACAAAAATGTAGAAAACATTAACATTTTGGTTTTCGGACGATCCTTTAGATATGAAGATTATTTATTTATTTATTATTACTTATTTATGTCCAGACCTTCTTTAGGTCAGCATGAGATGGCAGCGGGCAAGGATGGAACTCGAGACCATCGTATGACACTACGGTGTGCATATCCCTCGACCAAGCAGCCATCATTCTAATTTCTCACAACATCAATATGTACCTTATATTATATAGATATTCAACTAATTTTGTTCACAAACAATGATTTCTCCATATTGATGTTTTAGCCCATTTGTATATTATGTCGCACAAAGACTCTGATCTCAAATTTTATCATTAGTAAATATAAAATGTAAATGGGTTGTGCCTGGTTGAAGAGGCGATACATGCAATCTCCTTCCGGCCATCGGACAAACCAGTACGTTTTTCTGTTTGTATTTTAGTTAAGAAATTACAAAATTTAAAAACAAAAATGTCACTAATATAATTTATACATCTTATAAATTAAATTCTTATATCGAGTTGCCACCCACTATTCTTTAATGCCAAATGCAATCTTTAATAGAAATTATAAAAAGGAGCGAGGATTAATCGTTTTAGCTTCACCGCCCTCTCCCCTTGCGAAAACATGATGTTTTAAAACAGAATAGTCAAATATGGCGAAAGAGTTTATGTAGTTGCACACGAATTTATCTTAGTTATCTTAAGGAAGTCTTTGTTTTGGAAAATTTAGAATTCTTACGAAATTTTTCATTATAAGAGTAACATTGAGATGAGTTCTAAACCCAAATATTATCTTCCTAGTCATCTTTTTCCAACCTTTACTCAAACTGGTCCTTTTTTAATAGGATGAATAATGAGCTGTAGATGTCAGGAGAATGCGTTTTTGCAGTGAAGAATGCAAGAAAACGATTTTGGAATCGGGGCTGGGGGAATTTATACCGCTCCCCCAGACCCCCTAGCTGTCAAGAGAAAGGCATCAACATGACGGTTTTTTGTTGTTTTTTTTTTTGCCAAAGGTTGAGAAACACTGCTTTTTTTTTAATCTAATATATATATATAAATACTGTACACGTGTTTATGCTTAGGGTTAGGGTTTACTGGGCGTTAGGGCTACGGTTTGGAAAAGAATCGCCCCCCCCCCTCCAAAGTTCTGGATCCGCTAGTGTATTGTACTAATTGAACCTAATCCTTCCTATTTTATTTTTTTTTAGTAGAAAAGGTCCAATCTCTTGCACCTTCTCGTACACATATTATAACCTGCCCCCCCCCCCCAACTAAAACACACAATTTAAAGAACTTGATTTTTTCAACGATTGTTACTCTGTGGATGAATTTCTTAGACTTCTGGGAATGTAATTGAAAAAAAATTAATTCTATATTTTACATCAACAGATGCGAGCAAGGTCAAAACAACAGGATAGGTCTGTTCCCAGCACGCTACTGCACCAAGATAAAGGGAACTAACTGTAAGAATTAAACACGTATTTTAGATTATATCTTTTACATTCTTAGCTCCCTTTGATATAGAACAGTGATGCCCAACCTAATTCAACCTGCGGGCCAAATTAATTCCCGACACTCGTGTCGCGGGCCACATGAACGAAAAGGTACAAAAAAACGAAAAGAAATTGACCTAAAACAATTTTAATAGAAAACATCTAGCAGTTACTACTTATTGTGCTTACATTCATTAATAGAATTTTTTTAATTTTTAGATAATAGAAACTAGTGTCATTTCTCTACTTAAAATGTGAGCAAAATTTTAGCTAGATAGCCAACGATTCATTTTCTTGTCTCTTTTTGGTAAATATTCCCATCGATCCTCCAATTTCTAGGAGTAGTTAAAAAATCTTTTTATTCACGCACAAACTTAGAATGATGTAATATTTGAAATTTGTTATGTAATGCCGTTTATCTGTTGGTAAAAAAAAAAAACAACGGCTACACTTTCTATACGAATCAAATATGTTGGCCTATTAGCGTTCCAACAAAAAAATCCGTTCACTTTTCCTGGTAGATTCTAAATTCAACTTGAACTCTCCAATTTCATAAACGTATAAATGATTAAGGTCTAGGTGCCAATTTGCCAATTCATCAGAGGGCCCTAAAGTAGGTAAGATACATTTCTCAACATTTTATTTATTTTTTTTTTGGAAAAGAGGGGGATTTTCTACTCTTTGTGCCGACCGTTTCGGCGGGCCGGATAGAACCTTGTCGAGGGCCGGATCTGGCCCGCGGGCTGTATTTTTTGCATCACTGATATAGAATATAGAACGATTCAATATATATATATATTTTAAATCCCTACTGTTTTGTTTTCGTCCAGTAAAAACAAATGAGGAGATGATCATCCGCTCCTGCAGCTTGTACGCCTTTGAAAACACGTGCGGAATGTTCCAGTTTGACAACGTCCACTACACGGGATGTCTGATGTCATGCACGAGAGACGCCTGCAACAGCGGCCGATCAACCTACTCACTGGACAGACGGATCACGCGGACTCTCATGACCTGGGCTACATTCGTTATGCTCTCTGCTTTCACAACCACTTCTGCTTTATCATGACGATTCATTAAAAACCTCTTTAAGTTTAGTCTTAGTTTAATGTATAGACAATATAAATATTATTTAATATAGAGAGAGTCTTGTGAGTTTTACTTATAGGCAAGGGCAGACTGGCTATTTGAGCATTCGGGCAAATGCCAGGTGGGTCGGTACCAAAATGGGCCGGTAGGACCGCCGAAAGGGCCTCATGGATGTCACTATGACACGTATTCAATTGAAGTTGTATAATATTCTCTTATGAAAGTGACTTTGGAGCGTCGTGTTCAACAAATCTTGGACAGTGTACAACTCATTTTATCGAACACATTTTACCGAAATAATGTCCTAAGTTTGAATCCTGGTGAAAACTGTGATTTTTTTATTTCGGGATCGACCCAGCTTTAATGGGTACATGACAATGTTTGGTGAAAAATGAAGGCCGTTGGTCGTTGTGCTGGCCACATGACACCCATGTAAACCATCAACTGCCCCATAGATAACAATTAACTTCCATACATACTTGTAGGTTTCTTCCGATTCAAAATTAAAAAGCAACATAAGGTCTATACTATCTTATAAATTATCTTATCTTATATCATTATGATATACAACTTATGGGCCCGGATTGTAAAGTAATCTCCGGGCCAATTTTGACAACCAGTCCGCCCTTGCTTAAAGGGAAAAACCAAAAATAAAACAACACGCCAACACACTGAGTATCGTTTCTCAAATAATACCATCAAATATAGCGTAACTCTGAGAGGGACCCGGCGGGTCCCTTGTAGGTCACCTAAAAAAAAAACAACTAAACACATTTAAAATGTGTGACAATAGTACAAACTGGAATTGAAGGGGCGGATAAGGAGAAATGTTGGAAAGAAAATAAACTAATAGAATATGGTAAAATATAAACAATGAGTTGGATAAGTGTGATATAGTTGTGTAAAAATACTAAAGCTCTGAAAAAGACTGTTAATTGTAATGTAACTAAATGATAAGAAATCTAGTTGTTGTTTTTTTTTAAATACTTCACATCCAATCAATGAGTTCCTACATTTGAATTCAACTAGTACATAGCGTTTCCATTACAATTAGGGTGAAGATATTTTGTTCAAAGTGAAGATATTTTGTTCAAAGTGAAGATATTTTGTTCAAAGTGAAGATATTTTGTTCAAAGTGAAGATATTTTGTTCAGTTTTCCTTGTTGTTGTTCTTCCATGTATTCAACTAGAAAACTTGCTTTATCTCGGGCGCCATAGTTCTAATTCTGTTTTATTAAATGCAGCACACAAAACCAAATGTCCCAGGTATAGGAAGGAGCTGCTGCTGATTTAAACATCTTGTGATAGAGGAAGTTGATCATACACGTTGAGATATGTTATACCATGAGCCAGAACATGCTGAGTTTATGTTATGATTTTTGAAAACCCATTTATATCCATAACCCTTTCATTGCTGTTTAATATAATAACTCTAAGAGAATTGAGACAAGTCCTAATATGAACTAAACCCATTTGGTTTTCCTTTATTTTTGCTTACGTCATATATTGATATGCATTCCCCCGAATTATGCTTTTTAAAATGTGTAAATAATGATGTACGTATGATGTCATTGAATATATGCATGTGAATTCCTCATCAAATATCTCAATGTTGTTGATTTTTTGTATTTGTTGATAATGATGTCTTCATCTACAATTTTGTGGATAACAAATGCTTTCAATGCATAGTAAATAAGGCTTGTCTTTGAGTCCAAAGATCAATAAAGAATGCAGTATTGACCTACATATTAAGCAAGCGTTATAAAATTGAACCTCAAAAATCAAGATGTCATCAGGGGAATGAAACAGGATAAATGCTGCAACGTTCTGTCAAGATGATGGTGTGAAATGTACTTTTACTTCTGACACCATCTCATGGAACATGCAACAAGTTCAAATACACTCATGGAACATGCAAGTTCAAATACATTTGAAGAAATGTTCAGATTCTTGTTTCTACGTTAGCCTTGAAACTAAAACCATATTTAGTCTTATATACATAATAGGAATACTTGCTAGATATCTCTTTTTATTTCGTGTAAACATTCTAGACACTACTAGAAGGAGTTAGAACTTGGAAGAAATAGATTTCCCACTCAATCAAATAAGCACAATGAAAACAAGTGAGAAAAATATTTTTATGACCTACATTCATCTTTGAGAATGAAATTCTCTAATAAAGAAAGTCGTATTGCAATATTTCCTTGTCCAAACTTTAATTATAGAAAAATATTTTTTTTTTTACAAAATTAATCTCTTTCGAGATATCGAATGCACAGTAAAATAAATGGAAAAATGTTATCATTGAGAATAAATAACGAATCATTATTGTCTACAACAACCATTATGTGCAAATAGAAATACAAATTGTCTAAGAACCAATACATATCTTTGTATCTGAACCTAGGTAGACTCATTTAATAGTGAAGTTAACAATGTCAATGATACGAAAGAAGGCTTTCATTAATGACAACCTAGAAATGTAAGCCTAATCCGGTTCATAGACCTTCTGTCTGACGCATCGCTTTGTATCAATTCATTTGTATCAATGTGTATGCACATTCATCTTTTTTTCCAATATCCCATAGAAATGTCCAATACTCCAAATACATGTGAAAAAAAAACCCTTTATGACTTAGCTAAATTTGGCGTATGTATGTACTATATGTCTTAAAAACTGTTATTGTTAAAACAAATTTCTATGTAACTGCATCTATGATTTTTTTTTCTTGGTCATCGCATTGATTTCTTGGTGATGAGGCCATACTTTTTTTTGACGACTTAATTAAACAATCTTAGAAATACCTAGACCACACAAAAAAAACGGGATAAGCCAACAGAGCTCTTTATCTGAATCACAATATTGAGTGTTACGTCTTAGTATCTCCACCTGATTTACTTTCTAATGTACCTGAGTTAACCTGAGTCCTGACACCTGCATTTTGTTTGTTATGTACCTGAGTTAACCTGAGTCCTGACACCTGCATTTTGTTTCAGATCTAGTGTAAAATGGAACATGAAATCTTCATGATTTTTTAGCATTTAAAAATGTTTTTATTGAGGAATCACTCTTTTTGTTCTATCCCCAGAATCCAGAAATTCAAACATTCCAATGTATTTATAGATCAATGCGTTAGTATTTAGTTTTAAAAAGCTTGCTTCTCTTTCACATAATGGTGCAATATTTTTTATATCACAATGATTGAAAATCTTAATATTGTTAATAAAACATGTCTCAGTTAAGCTAGGCCTATTTAAATTTAATTAGTCTTTTCTAATGAGGCGCCTAATAGTGTTACATCAGTTTTTCACAGTCAAGCGATTGTAGCGACAACAAAACGTGACAGACATTGTTTCTGTGTTTACTTTTTGTATTTCATTTATGTGTGATATATTTTATGTTTGGCATTTCATTTTGTATATTTTCTTTGACTGGGTCATTTTTTGTATGAACAGTCTCTGAAAGATAATAAATTGTCAATCCATCCCATTAGTTAGTTTCTTTGTTATTCTTATCATTATGCAATTTAAAGCAAAACAAGCTGAGTTTCAAATCCCATGTTTTATTGTTTTGTTTTTAGTTTATATAGAATGCCAGTGTTTTAAAGATGCTAGGAAGCTAATATGATCAGTTCCTCGTACTAAGTGGTTGGTTTGTCAACTAAGATTAATTATAATTGCGTTCCCTTGAATGCGTTCAAAGACCGGCAGAGATAGTCAAACTTTTGCTAAGTGGAGACGCTGTATTTAATTTCATATGCGTACAGTATTTATGTATATGAGCAGCAGGACATCGCCATTTGAAACAGTTCCGTTTTGCCTTAATAACTTTTGCAAGCTGTTTCTTTGAAAACACTCCTTAAATGTTCAGTCCTTTTTAAAGAGCCAAACAACAGTGTTTCGCATGGCGCATTATAGCATAAAAAGAGTTGATACGTAAGATGAACATACTGTTACTATAGTGTGGCATAGAAAGAACGTTTTATTGAAGAATTTATATTTAAGTTTTTTTTTTTTTATTCTTTTTTTTTTTAGAAATTTCGTGATTTCTTAAATTACTAAAAATATGTACATCGTACGGCTGCGGAAAAACTCGTTGTGTTACAAAAATTTAAATTAATTTTTTTTTCCATTAATATAGCCCTTCCGCAAAAGTCAACCAAAGTGAAAGTCAAGGTACGATTGTATAGCTGTTAATAATAAAAAAAAATCTTTGCTTGGTTTAAAACCACATAGGCTAAAATCACACTGGACCACTAGCAAGACAATGCTACATTAGCCTTCAACTGAAGAACGTACACACTACCAAAGGAGCCTTGAGGCCACCAATCATTGAGACCACCAATCATTGAGTATCTCTTTTAGTTTCTTCAAGTACAAGAAAAACAAAAGAAGTTGGCAAACCAAAAGAAACAAACAAAACGCCAATAAAGACGACGTGATTATCTCCCCTGCCACGGACTCATTTCTGACGATGACTATGTGAGGTGTGAAATATAGGAGGAGTTGACATCCTTCTGAAGCACTGTGACATCCGACAAGAGGGTCAGAGCGCATCAGCAACTTGAAATCACACGTACAAACACACACACACACACATACACTATTTATCGCATTTCATACGGTTTTCCACCAAACTACCTATAGTCTGCTAAACCATTGGGGCACCACACCTGATCTGTCGACCATACTTATCCATTCTTCTCTTTTGCATTGAATAAAATCTATTTTAAAATACGGTTGTACCGTTCTTAAAATATCAGAAAAACTTTATTTAACAAAATGAAAAAAATGAACATGTTTTATAGTCATTATTGTAGAATCCAATCATTCATCAATAACAATACTTTTATTTCAAGTTTGGTGGATTTTCAAACTGACCTATTAGGAAATACTACAAGGTGTGGGTTCTATTCCTATTTGGTTCTTTACAAATAATAACATCCCTCCCTCATTTACTCTGTGCTAATTATTTATCACCACGCCTGTGTTCACTTTGATCTAGTTGTTAAAAGCTTTGGTAGAAGTGTGACTTAAATTGGGGGGGGGGGGGGCTGATGTGGACATATGTTGTTGGTGATTTACAAAACACAGCCATGTCTGTTGACTGTTAGCATGTAATTGAAGACAGATGAATAGAACATGACTTTGAACATGACAGAGTATCTTGTGTGTATTTCCACAATACTGGAACAAACGATAAACAATACGAGATTTTAGTTCCACCAGAGGCTTCACTTTGATTGCTGTGACACACGTCTGAAATTTATTTTTTAAGATCTTCAAGGAAAACTCAATCATTTTGAGGAGCCACTCCACAAGCAAAACTAGGAAGTAGATTATCTTCAACTCTGAAGAACATCAGAAATATGTAAAACATTTTACTCAAACAAACATTTTACTAACAAAACACTCGAATTTTTTAAATAAGTATCCTCAAATATACTCAGGATATACTCAAATATCCTCATTAAGTGACTAATCTAGGTTAACATCAATTAATTGCTTCGTAATGTACCTCGTTCACAGTTTTCTAAAATTATAATCTACGCTCTAACTTTCTTTTAATCTTCCTTGTTGTTTTGTTTTATTGTCAATATTTCTAGTATAGTGATAGTACAAACACGTTGATCTTTAGTAAACGACTCTTTTCAAAGAAATTCCCTATAGACTTAGTCGTAAAGTTAAATAAAATGATTGAAGAAATAAGTTTTAATAAAGCTCGCCCTAGGTTTAGAATTAGATAAGATACAAAATCGGCCCAAGGGCTAAAACATTTGCCAACCTTCAGGTCTTAGTATAAAGACGCAGCTGAGATCACACTTAGCCACACTTAGTGCAGCAATGCCTTCCTACAAGCTGACCTACTTCAATGCACGCGGACGAGCTGAGTTAAGCCGTCTGCTATTCGCCTTGGCTGGACAGGAGTATGAAGATGTGCGAGTCAGTCGGGAACAGTGGCCAGAAATGAAATCAAGTAAGTCCTTAATTAAAGTTTACACGTACATGTTGCCAAATTGTAGAAAATATTTTTTATTCCTAATTATGCTATGGTCCAACCATTTGTTGAATTTCTTTATGTAAATTTGAGACTTAGAGAAAGCAGGGAAAAGATTTGATCGTTTGAAATTAATCTCGGTTGATTCAGCAGTTATTGAGATTGTCTAATCATGATGAAATTTTCTATCTATAATATAAGTAGGTATCAAGCTTTTTAAATAAATTTGTAATGTTAAAACACACAAAAAAAATTTTTTTTAAAGCTTACATTAAGCGTAGTTGCATCAGTTAGTTTGGATCAGTCAAGTATTTAAATTTGTAGTAGATCTAGACTAACAATAATAAATCTGTGCGAATACAAATATCTTTTACCAATTGTTTTTGTTTAGCGCAATTTCATGCTTAAGCTTTCTCACAACGCTATGATCCTATCACTTTCTCACTACGCTATGATCCTATCACTTTCTCACTACGCTATGATCCTATCACGTGTCTGGACCAGTTGGGAAGGGATTGGAGGAGAAAGATGGGAATATCTGGGTGATCGCTTTTTAAGTGCATCTATTTAAAAACAAAAGTGAACTACCTGAAAGTAAACTTGAGGGCTAAAGCCTCCTCAGCCTCCTCAAGCCAATGCACCAACCACTCTGCCAGAGAATCGCTTAAAAATAGAGGTTTTATACTTCAAACTATAAAGCGGCGACCTACAAAGTATAAAGTGGCTAATTCAACTTGTCATCAGTCAAATACAATTTCTTTCCCTTGTTCGAGATACCGAAACAAATATTGATTACCAATAGTTAATAGATAAATTGTCTTATTTGAATTATTGATTCTTGTGTCGTCAGCTATGATAAATAATTGTCCAAAATTTCAGCTTGATCCGAAATTGCGTGTGGCAGAAATAACGTGTACAAACTTTTAGTCATACTGACAGACGACAGAGAGAGTTAATATATAAGCTTTGTAATTAAGAAAGATATTTTTTTTTCATACAATCTATAATAGTTACATTGAAATTTGATATTTGAAAGCAATAAACTAACAAAACACACACGCACACATGAGGAAGATGTTTAGATTATTAATTTCATTTCTTAATTATTATATGTTCAGTATCTAAGTCATTAGAATTAATACTAGACACTATTTGTACAGGGCTTTACAAAAAAACAGAGAGACAGAAAAAGAGAGAGAGAGAGAGAGAGAAAGAGAGAGAGAGAGAAAAGAGAAAGAAAGAAAGAGAGTGAGAGAGAGAGAGAGAGAGAAAGATAGAGAGAGAGAAAGAGAGAGAGAGAGGAGTGAGCAAGAGAGAAAGAGAAAGAGAGTGAGAAAGAGAGAAAGAGAAAGAGAGTGAGAAAGAGAGAAAGAGAAAGAGAGTGAGCGAGAGAGAAAGAGAAAGAGAGAGAGTGAGAGAGAAAGATAGAGATAGAGAAAGAGAGAGAGAAAGGAGTGAGCAAGAGAGAAAGAGAAAGAGAGTGAGCAAGAGAGAAAGAGAAAGAGAGTGAACGAGAGAGAAAGAGAAAGAGAGTGAACGAGAGAGAAAGAGAGTGAGCGAGAGAGAAAGAGAGAGAGAAAGAGAGAAAGAGAGAGAGAAAATGAGAGAGAGAGAGATATGTTGTACACTGATAGAAGTTCGATGCTCATTATTGCCTACTAGTCGACCGGTGGCGTAGCATAGGCCGCTATTTTGCAGGGCCGCCCTTAGGCCACTGCAACCTATGCAACCGCAGTGGGCTCCGCACTTTCATAGGACCTGCGCGCTAATTCTAGGTGTATAAATTATAAAATTAAACCGTTTTATAAATTATAACAGATTTCCTGATTTTACCAGGAGCTCCTGGAAATCTCCTGAAATTGCAAACTATACAAAAAGTCCTGGAAATTATTAAAATCTTTTGAAAACTCATACAAATCTCCTGAAATATATGGACAAAATTGTCATTTTGGGGTGTCATTCAATATGAAAACGCCAATCCTACGCGTGATTAAAAAAAAACGGCATTTAGCAATACCCGTAGTTGTAGAATCTGGCGAAAAAAGCTTCTCGGGCCTCAAAGTAATGAAGAATTACTTGAGGTCAAATATTCTCGTAGATAGATTGAAACATTTGGTAATTCTTGCTAATGAGCGTGATCTATGTAGGAAACAGAATTCTTATGATATACTATATGACTTCGCTACACGCAATGCTGGTGTAGTTATTCTGTGCGTAGTAAATAAAATGCAAAGACGAATATATTTTCTAATGCAAACTATTAAATTTCACTTATTATCCGTATCCCTACCCAAACTTGGGCCCGCGAAATCCGTTTCGCATTGGGACGCACAGTGGTTAAGTCCGGTCCTGCTATTTAGTGAAGGGTGAAAACAGGGTAGATTACTTGTTCTCTTTCCATGACTTCTTGGTCACAATGTTTAAGTCTGGCCCCTGCTATTTAGTGACGGGTGAATACTACTTGTTCTCCCCCCGCCATACCTCTTTTTATTTTTCGCCTCTAAAATTACGTGGGGTAACTCTAGTCCGTCCAACTTGCAGAAATAAATGAGTGATCTTTCCATTACTTGAACTCTTGAGCCATGAAGAGAATTATATATATAGATACTAACATTTCCTTTCAGAAACTCCATTCGGGCAGTTGCCTCTACTTGAAGTAGATGGGAAAGTATTTGCACAAAGTGTCGCCATCAGCAGCTATTTGGCTAGAGAGTTTGGTAAGTTATATAACATCTTTTCGTCTAGGTCAACTAGGAAGTATAACATCTGTTCGTCTAGGTCAACTAGGAAGTATAGCATCTGTTCGTCTAGGTCAACTAGGAAGTATAACATCTGTTCGTCTCTAGGTCAACTAGGAAGTATAACATCTGTTCGTCTAGGTCAACTAGGAAGTATAACATCTGATCGTCTAGGTCAACTAGGAAGTATAACATCTGTTCGTCTAGGTCAACTAGGAAGTATAACATCTGTTCGTCTAGGTCAACAAGGAAGTATAACATCTGTTCGTCTAGGTCAACTAGGAAGTATAACATCTGTTCGTCTAGGTCAACTAGGAAGTATAACATCTGTTCGTCTAGGTCAACTAGGAAGTATAACATCTGTTCGTCTAGGTCAACTAGGAAGTATAACATCTGTTCGTCTCTAGGTCAACTAGGAAGTATAACATCTGTTCGTCTCTAGGTCAACTAGGAAGTATAACATCTGTTCGTCTAGGTCAACTAGGAAGTATAACATCTGTTCGTCTCTAGGTCAACTAGGAAGTATAACATCTGTTCGTCTCTAGGTCAACTAGGAAGTATAACATCTGTTCGTCTAGGTCAACTAGGAAGTATAACATCTGATCGTCTAGGTCAACTAGGAAGTATAACATCTGTTCGTCTAGGTCAACTAGGAAGTATAACATCTGTTCGTCTAGGTCAACTAGGAAGTATAACATCTGTTCGTCTAGGTCAACTAGGAAGTATAACATCTGATCGTCTAGGTCAACTAGGAAGTATAACATCTGTTTGTCTAGGTCAACTAGGGGGAAGTACTGTAGGTCCAAGATGGAAAACAAAAAAGTTGGGTTCAAAAGGGATAACAAAAAAAAAGAATAGAGAAATGAGAATCTGTGAGCGACGTTAACGTTGTTGTTTTTTTTTGTAATGTTTAAGCAACTACTCGAGTCTGAAAATGTGTCTTGTTAGCAATACATTAACACCAAACGACAAAATCATAAGTATCTTTTATAAATAATGTTCATCTTTATTGAAGAGCTACCACTGTGAACACTATTTTGTTGATATTCCTATAATTTGGCTGTTCCATCTCTCCTCTTTCAACACGCATTCACACTATTCCACATTCACATTATTCCACATTCACACTCTTTCACATTCACACTATTCCACATTCACACTATTCCACATTCACACTATTCCACATTCATACTATTCCACATTTGAACTATTTTCACACTATTTCACATTCACACTATTCCACATTGGAACTATTTTCACACTATTTCACATTCACACTATTCCACATTCACACTATCCCACATTTGAACTATTTTCACACTATTTCACATTCACACTATTCCACATTTACACTATTCCATATTTGAACTATTTTCACACTATTTCACATTCACACTATTCCACATTCATACTATTCCACATTCACACTATTCCACATTCACACTATTCCACATTTATACTATTCCACATTTGAACTATTTTCACACTATTTCACATTCACACTATTCCACATTCACATTATTCCACATTCACATTATTCCACATTCACACTATTCCACATTTGAACTATTTTCACACTATTCCACATTAACACTATTCCACATTCACACTATTCCACATTCACACTATAACACATTTGAACTATTTTTACACTATTTCACATTCACACTATTCCACATTTGAATTATTTTCACAGTATTTCATATTCACACTATTCCACATTCACACTATTCCATTCCACATTCACACTATTCCACATTTACACGCAGGGATGCTATAGGGACTAAGAAACTGAGTACAGTTTACATAGATGAGTTGATTGCTACGTTTTCTTACCCAAGTTTCTTAAGAGCCTTTTGGGTGAGAGAATTTTGGGTGGCCGAATGTAAATTCAATAAAATCGTTTTATCAAGAGGGTTTTGTGAATAATTGGTTTAAAAAAATTAAAAGGATTTAATCATATGTTTATTCAAAATGGTGAAACTAATTTTTTTACATTAATTTTTTTTATATTTACCATTACATTACGTCCGTTTTTAAACAACTAGTTTCCTGTATTTTCAAAATTGCTATTTAAACATAAAGTATGTAGAGAAGTAGAAGGTGGCCTAACATAAATAATGAAAGTGAACAAGAATGAAACAATATTATGTTAGACACAGTTAGTGCATTAGCAAAAATAAAGATGTTTTTGCAGCATGTCCCTTACCACCAAAAGTAGCCTCTAAAATAATTACGCTTCTGCAGCCTAATAAGACGATAATGTATATTTTGTTCCTTTTTGTGTATGAAGGCCTGTATGGTGAAACCAATCTGGAGATGCTAGCCATAGACCAAGTGGTGGGTCTGGTACAAGATGCAGTCAACAGCTCTGTCAAAGCTTACCATGAAACAGACTCTCAAAAAAAAGTAAAGATGCTTTCATAGTACTTGTCATAGCATCGGTCTTTTTTATTGAATCATGTTTTATTAGATACAATAAATAATTGTTTAAAGTTTCAACTTGATACGAGAATGCGTGAGGGAGAAATAACGTTAACAATTATTTACGGGGATTAACCCCAACAAATTTAGCCATATATTTGAATACTGAAGGATTAGTTTCCCTTGCTCGTATAAAAAAAATAATTTCATTACCAGTAATTAATTGACTAATTGGTTCCTTTTTTTCCATTGATTCATGTCTTGTCTATGCCAATGAATACTTGTGCGAAGTTTCAAGTCGATCTGAGAATGGGTTAGGGAGAAATAACGTGTAGACACTTATTACCAGACAGCTAAAGTGAGTTGATATAAGCTATAAGAAAATGTACTTGACTTATGGGATTGTATAAGTTGCATTAGTCCCCTTATAGGTCACCGCTTTGAAGTTTGAAACTGACAATAGAAATCTATAAAACCATCTATGTTCATAAGCACTTTACTGGCAAAGTGGTTAGTAAATGGGCGTGAGGAGGTTCGAATTCAGGTTATTTAACTTTTTAAAAATATAAATGATTTAAAAATTCGATCACGGTAACATTTATTCAGATACCCCTTTTCTTTCTCCCTCCTCCCTTTTCTTTCTCCCTCCTCCCTTTTCTTTCTCCCTCCTCCCTTTTCTTTCTCCCTCCTCCCTTTTCTTTCTCCCTCCTCCCTTTTATTTCTCCCTCCTCCCTTTTCTTTCTCCCTCCTCCCTTTTCTTTCTCCCTCCTCCCTTTTCTTTCTCCCTCCTCCCTTTTCTTTCTCCCTCCTCCCTTTTCTTTCTCCCTCCTCCCTTTTCTTTCTCCCTCCTCCCTTTTCTTTCTCCCTCCTCCCTTTTCTTTCTCCCTCCTCCCTTTTCTTTCTCCCTCCTCCCTTTTCTTTCTCCCTCCTCCCTTTTCTTTCTCCCTCCTCCCTTTTCTTTCTCCCTCCTCCCTTTTCTTTCTCCCTCCTCCCTTTTCTTTCTCCCTCCTTCCTTTTCTTTCTCCCTCCTCCCTTTTCTTTCTCCCTCCTCCCTTTTCTTTCTCCCTCCTCCATTTTCTTTCTCCCTCCTCCCTTTTCTTTCTCCCTCCTCCCTTTTCTTTCTCCCTCCTCCCCCTCCCCCACCACCTCTTTATTCTAACCGATCCAGAGAAGTGACATGATCATAGCGTATCGAGACAGCTGAATGCATGAAACGAATAGCGCTAAACAAAAACATTTGGTAATGAAAATATTTATCGCACAGATTATTTTATTGTTATGGTTAGTCTAGAATCTAGATCTATTACTAATTTAATTACATGACTGATCCAAACTAATTGATAGGCCCATAACTACGCTTAATATAAGCTTTCTTTTTTTTAAAGCATTTTTTGTTCTTGTTAGTTCCTTCTTTCTGTTACTTAAAACAACAATGACTTGCCTATACAAGTAAAAAAAAATCTATTTATCTCGGAATCTGAACAAATAATTTGTAAGCAAATATTAATAAAAGACTTATCACATGTATTTCATGATTAAACGTTTGAACGAGGTTTCCAAAACACGAGAAGACATATTTCAACAGAACGTTACAGATGTCATCAAATATTTGTTCAGTGTTTTAGTTCAACTTTCTTCCCACGTCTGTATTCTCGCGTCCTATGCCTAGCAAGATCCAAGTACGAAATTATTTTTTTTAGCAATCTTAACCAAAAGATCCGTGACTAATACAAAATGTTAATAATCTTTATTTTAAATCAAGTTCGTACTTCAGTTAAGCCTTGGGCCTTGCGATTTTCTATGTCAGCATTCTGGGAAATACGTTTTTGATACACTTCAAATTCGTTGTCAAGGATATCATATTCTTTCAATACGTTCTAAACAAGATTCAAGTCTAGCGTCCTTGTGGTGATGTCGCTGCTGGGGAGGTGTTCTGTGCCAGCCTGCTGACCTATTACTCATTGTCAAAAAAAAAAATCATATTTAGAACCCGGGCCCACGGGCACTTTGCTATGCACTACTGGTGGTTAGTGATGGGCAAAAGTTCACTAAAAAATTAGAAACTTTTATTTTCAATAATGATAATTAAGACCAACGTTTAATTAGAAAAAAAAAAGTTATGCTACAATCAAAGTTTCGTTAACTTTCGTTTTACTTGTCAACATGTAGTAGCAGTTGAACAGAGCCCATCTGTTTCTGATCATAGTATAACAAAATAAATCAATTAACAACTAATTTGTCAAAGTCTGCACTTGAAGGGAAACGGGGGAGGATGCTGGTAGAAATTATGGAGCCAATATCTGCACCTGAAAGTTGCGGCAGTAGAAACTTTGGCTCAACATTTCTGTCAAAAGCCATAGTAGAGCTTCATTGCAATATCATGAATGGGATTGTTCCGTATTTCTTCCGAGTCACATTGTAGTTGTATTTTACTTCTGCTAATTTCTAGTGGGTATCTGAAGCGTTTAAGATCAATATTTAGTGGTTTTTATTAATTCCTAAGCGGCAAACGACATTATATTTACCTCAAGAATATCAAGTAAACACTTAAACAGCTTAAACCTTTGATCTACAGATCTATAGTTATATAGATCAAAGCTCGTTTCGATAACCAACTCTATCGAAAAAAAAACATAGCATTTTCATCCACACCCTCCCGGCCCAAAAAAGTAAATAGACTGCCTGTGTCCGTCTGATTTTAACAACCTGGTCAGATAGATGTAGGCCTATTGTCTAGGTCTACTGGAGTGTATATTCAGTGATGACACATGAAATGCGTAGGACGTAATTACCTTCCTTTGTGAAGTGACGTCTGTACTAGATAAGATAAGCTGGGATAAGATCACCACGCGTTTTTTCCCTGTACGTTACGCAATAGTGTTTGTTGTATGTGGAGTGGTCAGGCAAACAATAACACATCGTTATGGTTAGTCAAGGATTTACGTAGATCTACTTAACCCATTAATAGGTCAAAGGTTTCTTAAAACGCAAGCGTTTTCATTTTTTTAAAATTACTAAATCTATTTCTTTCATGAGATTTTAAACTTGACTGTTTCTCTTTTATTATTTCGTACGCTAGAACAAAGTCGTACAAGTGATCCGTATTCACTAGTGCCATTAGAGAATGGAATGGGTTGCCTGAATCAGTCAGGAAAACCAACGACTTGGCAGAGTTTAAAGTTAACAGGAATGACTAGAATGACACGTGAAATGCGTAGGACGTAATAATCTTCTTGTTTTTAAGGTCACGTCTGTGATCTATAAGATGATATAATACTGTAAAGTTGTCCGTTATATAATAAACGTAAATAGACGTGTCTTCAAAAAGTTTTAATTCAAGGCATAACACACACACACATACACACACACAAATATATATTTATTTATTTAAACATATTTTTTGTGCAAGAACGTCAAATGTTGGAGCTAGTTCTTGAGTCTAGACCAAATGAACAAACAAAAAGTTATGAAAGATTTTACATTTGTAATTGATTGTTTTGTTTTAGATGAGTTGAACTATCTTTTAAAATTAGTGATACAATTTTAGTTGAGATACTTTCTTTTAGCTTTCACTTAGTTTTAATTTAATTTTATAATTATAGTTCCCATCCCTACCGGTAGTGGTGGCCCTGATGATAACATTAGTGCTTGTAGTGTTGCTTCTGATAAATGAAAGCGGACGCTAGATGACCAATTAAGGAAAATAAAACCTTTCCAATGTGTCGAACTGAAATGAAGAAAATGTGACGTAGAGCTTAAGAGCACTCGTCTTGACTGATTGCCAAGTTGTCATTGAACGACTGGTGATAGAATGGGGAGAGGCTTGGTATGACCAAAGCAAAATTACAAATAATATTTCTGAGCAGAAAATAAGTGGAAAAAAAGAAGACATACCGGTACTTATAAGCTACTTATTTAAAAAATTACGCAAAAGTTTTTTGAAAAAAAAAAAGCATTTTCCTATTTTTTGTTGGAGACGCACTGTGCGCTATTCATATAATAATAATAATAATAATAATAATAATATTATTATTATTATTATTATTATAATGTCGGTTTGGACGACGTCGGGCATGAGATTCTCCAATGGGAAGAAAAAACACTCCACCGAAAATTCCCGGCTTTATTACATGGGGACAACATTGACAAGGCTGCTTCCTTAGCATGGCTAAAAGCAGGTCATCTTTACCCTGAAACTGAAGGCTTTGTCACAGCAATACAGGACAGAGTAATTATAACAAAAAATTACGAGAAACATATCCTAAAACTTAATATTGTTGACAAATGCCGAAAATGTGGAAATGTGGGTGAGTCAATTGAACACATAATGGCGGGAGGTTCAGCCCTATCGGAATCTGCCTACCTAGGTCGCCATAACCAAGTTGCAAAGCTAATACACCAGCACTTGGCTTTGACACACAATTTGATCGGTAAGGACACTCCTCCATACTACAAATACTCACCACAAGAGGTTCTCGAGTCTACGGATCATCTACTGTAATGGGATAGGCCTATTTTAATCGCCCTGATTTGCTGCTCATCGATAAAAAAGAAAAGGCCGCTACCATTATTGACATCGCCGTACCACTATCTCATAATTTAAAAAAAACTGAGCTGGAAAAACAACGAAAATATGGGAACCTTGGCTTGGAGATTAAGCGTTTATGGAAATTATCTAAAGTAACAATATACCCCATTGTCATATCAACCAAGGGAATAATAACAACTGACCTCACAGATACCTTCAAGGCCCTTGTCATTCCTAGGAACATTCTCGTTGCCTGTCAGAGGGCGGTACTTCTGCAGACCTGCCACATCACCAGAAAATTCCTCGGTGGAAACTGATAAAGGGACTACGATGAATTTTGTTTCCCTTTAACGAAACTCGACCCTGGCTTCGCCAGATAATGAATACTCGCTCTTTTTAAATAATAATAATAATCTTTATTGTCAATATGGAAATTTGTCTTACAATTTGTGCATTACACCAAACAAAAAACATTATAACTATAAGAAACCAAAGTGTACATTCACACCAGACTCAATCATAATTTACATGTGACAAGGTTTATATCAGATTGTTCTTATTTAATGATTTGATTGCCAGGGAAACAAGAGTGTTTTTGTCTGTTTGTCTTTGCCATCGGTGTCTTGTATCTCTTTTGTGATGGTAAAATCACAAAATCCTGACACAAAGGGTGATTCTTTATTTCGAGGATCTTGTTAGCTTTTTTATAGATGTTTGTCTCAAACAACTGTCCAAATGGGGTTTGTTTTTTGCCAATGATTTAACCAGCAGCATTTAGGATCCCATAAAGTTTATTTTAATTTTTAATGCTCAGATTGCCATACCAGGTAGTGATATTGAAACTTAAAATATTGCAGATGTGAGCGTGATAAAACATAACCAAGGTCTTTTCGCTAACATTAAACGAGGACAGTTTTCTTAGTCATCGTAGTCTTTGCTGCCCTTTTTTTGCTGATATAATCAGTTTTTGCAGTAAAATTTAGTTTATTGTCTAGGATAGTACCAAGGTATTTAAAGATTTGCACTATTTCAATAGTCTCTCCAGCTACAGAAACAATATCATTTTCCTTCTTTTCCCTACGAAAATCGATTATCATTTCTTTGTTTTTTTTTTACATTTAATATACTGAACTATTGCATTATACTAGAACTGTTTCATTTCTATACATCGATCTAGTTGTATTTATATGTTGGCCTCTATGTATATTTATGTCATTGTTTTAGATTCAGTTTTTGAAAGACCTGTTAGAGGCTGCCATACCCCATTTCCTGAGCTGCTGTGAGAAACTGCTTCGAGACAATGGCACCGGATATTTTGTCGGCGATAAGGTAATAAAGAATGTTCACTATCCCACTGCGTCCTAAAGTTGGCTTTAAGGGAAGATATTGTAAAAGAAAAAAAAAACTGGCTAAATTTTGGTTGGGCTAAATGTGCAGTTTCACCGATATGATACCACAAAACAGGCCCTTATTTAGGGGTCAGCAATGTTTACAAAGAGTCCCGCAGTGCCTCGATCTTGAAACGAGATTCGAGAAAATTTTACCAAAGTATAAAGTAAAACAATAAGATAACAATAATAGAGCCTCCATTGGCAATTAGCGCAGGAACTTAACTTCATTAAATCCTAATCTTGATATGTTTGCAACAGTACTCCGATCCGACACAATAAATCCGTTCAAATAACATGGTTAGTTAACATGCATGACTTGATGCATGACGCGTAGGACTTGATCATCTTCTTTTGTTTGAAGTTACTAACGTCTGTATTATATAAGATAAGATACCAAATAAGGGTAGGTACAGGCCATCATATGACATGCATGAATACTACTGAGTGGAGCCTTAATGACATCATTGGTATGTTTTGAAATCAAGACTCATCAAGCCTCCCCAATCAGCCACTATCTTAGGGTAGCTGTTCACTAACAACATCTCCAAGTATCCGGTGTTACTGGTAGTAGACACCTCTCATAGCAAATCTTATTGAACTGTTGAAATGTATAAACAGAAGCAGTCATAACAACAATCAAAACTTTTTAATTAAGACTATACCTCCTTTGCACAACTTATAAAGCAAATGTTTTTCTGTTAATAACTAATAAATATTAAATTCGTAAAAAAATTCAGTCTCACTTTTAGTTGATGTCTTTATTAAGTTGTTTATTGAATTGAGTTTAAGAGAATGTACCTCTGTAGTTGAAGGCGCGGTGGCTGAGTATTAAGGCGCTTGGCATCCGAACCAGGGGTCCCGGTTTCGAATCCTTGTGAAGACTGGGATTTTTAATATCTGGATCTTTAGGGCACCTCACGCAGCTCTAACGGGTGCCTAACATTAGTTGAGGAAAGGGAAGACGGTTGGTCGTTGTGCTGGCCACATGGCACCCTCGTTAGCCATGGACCGCAGAAACATGGCCTTTTCATCATCTGCCCTATAGGTTCCAAGGTCTGAGAGAATAGTTATACTTTGTTTTCATGGACAATTTTTATTCTTATAATCCATTTTGTTTTGAAAGAGAATTATGGTAAACGTATTTAAAATAAAATATATTTTGTTAACAGTTGACGTTGGCTGACCTGATGACATGGAACTTCATCAATGGCACAGAAAACCGCCTGAAGGTGTCGGGACTAGCTGATCACTTCCCTGCTGTCAAAGATTTGTTCAATAAAGTTGTCAACGTTGATAAGATTAAATCTTACTTGGCGCAAAGACCGACTTCAGAGTTTTAGACTAAGTACTAGTACCTATACAGATCTAACGATTTCCTGTTGAATGGTTAGCGGTTAGACTTAAGTACAGTTTTGTTGGTGCTAGTGACGCTGTTGTCCATTAATTGAATATCAAGTCATAGTTTTGATGTTCATTTATATCTATTTATTAATGTGTCTGTCGTTGATTGTGTTGTTGTGTTCTATATCGTATATGTTCATTTGGTAGATGCAATATGTGGCTCAACTCTGTGATGTTTATTTATGTTTTTATTGAGTTCAATAAATATGAGATACATAAATCTAGTAAATACTTGCTATGTTTCCTGATAATATTTCGGCATTTAGATTTAAGTTTTTTATGATTTTTTTTTAAATCAGAGTATTTACTTTAAATATCGGTATTTCAGTATGTAACTTTACTCTGGGCTGAAATATAACACATTACAATAAGCAAGATAATCTCATTTGTCCCTTGACTTTCGTCGTAGGGGTAGTGTGACAGCGTACACAAATCTCTCCACTTTTCCCAGTCAGCAGCTTTTCTTAACAGGATATTAAGAGAGAGGCCGGTCCATTCTTTTCTGTTATCCATCCAGCTTTTCTTTGGACGACCAGTTCTTCCTGCTCCTTTCACTGTACCTTGAAGAATGACTTTTGATAGAACCATGTTTTACACTATGATCAAATTAGCTCCTCTTTAGTCTTTCGGCCAAAGACATGTGAAGGGAAACGTCCAAATATGAACCGTTTCATTGAAAGTGAGAAAAAGGAAGAGAGTTCCAGTCAGTGGCAAAGCATGGGATGCTACTTTAAAAAGAAGGTTCCAGGAGTTTTATTAGAAATAGAAAAAAGGAGATGAGCTACTGGCCAAAAAGGAACAAATAAATACCTTGGAAACAAATGAACGGGTGTAACCGGCGTTAAATGCTAGTATGTATGTATCATATCAAGTCTAAGAGAATTCATTATAGAATTACTAGGCCAGTTACAAGTTAGATATAAGTTATATCCCTTGTCAGATTTCCGAGTTGATATGTTCAGTACTACTGAGTACAGAGTATCAAAATTTGTTGAGCTAGAGACATATATATACATATTCTGGATAACAAG
The DNA here is from genome assembly GCA_036873155.1 of Biomphalaria sudanica. Classification (NCBI taxonomy): domain Eukaryota; kingdom Metazoa; phylum Mollusca; class Gastropoda; family Planorbidae; genus Biomphalaria; species Biomphalaria sudanica. The sequence continues at coordinate 1,426,334 of JAZGLO010004004.1, forward strand.
AAGATCTCTGGTCAGTCAAAATGTGCTATTCGCCAATACGGTTTACGTCACAACATTGCTTGTACACACATTTAAGTCTACGTTATGAAGGACTAACGTTTGTTTAAGTCTAGTCATTTAGTAACAATAGTAACGAGTCTGGACTTAGAGAAATGTTAATCCAGTAGAAGCTTTATATTTTTTTTATCTAAGTTTGAAAACACTAGAGTTTCTAATTGCTCGTTCCGAAGTGCCTTGAATGGACGGCAAAGGAATGGTGATAGGAATGTCGCACATACCTCACGTCAAAGGCAGAGTTTTCAGACTTCAATCTCTGGTGACTGCGCGTTTACTTGAAAATTTTCAGTTGCAGTTTTTCTAATAATAATAATCTTTATTATCCATAAAGCAATTTGTTTTACAATTTTTGCATTATATATTTCTATACATTCACCTTAATATTTCGTACTGATTCATTACATTACTGGGTCATAGAACTGCTGAGATTACGAGGTTAGAGTTCAGATTCTGTCATAAACTAGACTAAAGTATTTCTTTATGGGTCGGTGACTCGTGAACTAGGGGTTCCGGTTGAAAGTAGTTTAAACCATTTAGATCTAATTCCACTTCTGGACTTTGGCCACTACTTACAAAACAATAGTGCTGATTGCTGTAGGCTACATGTGAAGTGTCCAAGACTTATGTAATCGCATTCTAGTCCGAAGGAATAACAGCCTATAGCCCAATAAATTTACCTTCATCCTGTAGGTAGACTTTTATTTTTAATACAAAAGTGATATCTTTAATTTATAAGTATCAGCATATTAATGTACACTTTCTTTCTATGTTTGTGTATTTGAAATAAAGCTAGTATTAAGTGATTCTATTTTTTTTTTATTTCTTTTTATCTTAGCATGTAGCTTAATAATAAAGCTTATTTAGAAATTATCTCTCTTTGAACTTGTCCTAACATTCATTTTGTTTATGAAAATATGAATTATCTCTCTTTGAACTTGATAAATAAAGCGTGATCATTAAGAGCATAATACTTAGATATTTGGTAATGGTGACTGATTTATTTTTGCTTTCATTTTGTTTATTTTAGGTGAGATTTTAATACTAAATCATCACTTACAACAGCACATCCGAGGGGGTTTTGACTTTCAAAACCTCCCTACCAGGGGTTTTTTATATTTTAAAAACCCTTATCAGGGGGTTTTGAGATATAAAACCCTCTACCAGGGGGTTTTGAGTTTAAAACTCCCTACAGGGGTTTTGAGTTTAAAAACCCCTACCAAAAAAAAACGCAAACGACAATCCCCGATTCCAAGAAAACAGCTAAGGAAGATCTTAACTTTAAGACCGCCTCCAAAAATTACGATAAAACCCCTCTCAAATATAAAAAAAAAGCAAATTACACACTCACAATTCTGTGAGCGTAGCCTAAGGGGTTTAGAGTTTAACCCCCCCCCTCCCTCCAGTTGGGGTTTGAAGCTGAAAAATACCTCTTCAATATTAAAAAAAAACAAATTACGCACTCAAAATGCTATGAGCCTAGCCAAAGGGGGTTTTTAGTTTAAATCCCCCTCCTCCAGATGGCTTTTTCTTTAAAGTTTAAAATAGGGGTGCACCGGATAGTACTTTTTGATATCCGGCCGGAGCCGGATATGACCGGATAGTCAAATTTGATATTCGGCCGGAGCCGGAGCCGAATACCTAAGTGTCTTGTAAATAGCTTGTATTGCTGAGCATTTTACGAAAGTGTTAAATAACATACCTATATTTGTTGGTAATATTTTGTTTTCATTTTATATACCTTATTGTTTTAAACTCTTTTACTGATTGATTTATTAAAGATTAACAGTATTTATAAACATAAATTAATCTGTGTAGCATGAGCGTTCTGTGTGTATGTACGAGGCCACCAACTATAAAGGCTGTGTGTTGGAGGGTCAATGTAAAATATGTTAGTATATATTTAACTAGTTACTAATGTAAATCTCTCATCTGGCTTGTATGGTGATTGGATGTATGTGTTCAATAATTTCTGACCAACAACTGGTCATCAGACTTGTAATTTTAAGTCCAAAGGCTGCTTCCGGTTCTGGCTTTAAGGGCTAAATACTGATAGCTGTTAGTTAATCGTTGGAATCTGAAGCGTAGTAGGTCATATATTTATTAATCCATTTGCGGCAAACGATATTTTATTAACAGCAGGAACATCTATTATACCTACTCATAGCCTGAGATTTAAATGTTGCGAAGCATAGCTTTAATTGTAGTCTGTAGGCCTATTATTGATATCTTTGTTTAGATCTACTGTTATATAGATCTAAGAGAATTAGGAAAACCAACTATAGCTGAAAAAAAAACTCACCCACACCCTCCCTACCAAACAAAAACATAAAAAGACTTTGTGTTCGACTGATCGTAACAACCTGGTCAGATAGACGTAGTGAGCCTACACATGTAATCCTAGTGTAGTGTGTATAGTTGATGGTGTTGACCTTCACGCGTTTTTTTTTCCTTAGGCATACGCAATAGTGTTTAGTGTGCAGACAAAAAAAGATAACACATTGGCATGATCAGTCAAGCATATAGATAAATTATCTCTGTACCTTATTTACCGAGGTCAAGTGTTTCTTAACATTCCAGCATATTTTTTCTTTGTGTGCTAGATCTAATTGTGGTGCTTTAGATCAATTTATTTTCTGCGATAATAAATCTAACTGTAAGGTTTTCCTTTATATATTAAGTCAATAGAATTAAACAATGAAATTAGTTTTCTTTCTAAAAGTTTTAATACAAGGGGAAAAATACATAGACGCACACATGCACATATTTGTTTTATTTTATTGTGCAACGAACGTGTGTTCAGCGCCCTAAATGACATTTCTCTCCAAGTAAACAAACTTAGTGTCATCATCTAGTGACCTCTAGACAGTGTCAATATTTCTCAACAATCTGCGTTAATCCATTCTGGCTTAAGAATGGTCAATGTCTATTAATACATTGTCATGGATTAAACAAATAAAAAGTTGGGGGTGTTGAGCCCTCCCTTTAAAGATACCCCTGGTCAGTGTCTGTTAGGCTTGTAGTCCAGCCTCCTAATTGAGACTTAAAGTAAACAAACTTATTGTCCCGGCCAATAGTATAAAAGGTGTGGCTTGTTTCCAGACCCTTGATTGACAACCTATCTCATAATAAACAAACTCATACCAGATTAACCTTATAGAGATTTGGCTTGTAGTCCCGCCTCTAATAAAAAATTCTTCTCCAAGTAAACAAAACTTAGTTCTCTCAGAAGATGTGATCTCTAGACAGTGTCAACACGTTGACATCTGGCTTAATGTGGTCAGCTGTCTATCTGTGAACTCAATGTTATGGACTAAACAAACAAAAGGAGGTGGGGGTTGCTCTTCTCTACCTCTGGAGATATACCCGCACATCTAGACAGATTATCAGCCTGACGTAGTTAAGGAATATTTCATGTTTACTAGACCACTCAATGGTCAAGACAAGCTTTTAAAATGTGCCAGACATCGCTGCTACGTATGTAATGAGAATTTATAATGTACAGTTTTATTTCTATTTAGATTAACACGCCTTGTCTTGTACTAAAAAATATTTGGTGCATAGTCATAGTTTATAGTTTGAAAAACAAATCCTTTTATTTGAAACAAAAACGTTAATGTATTTCAGAACTGACATTATTGATTCATGTCCACTTTATGAGTATTGGTTTATTTTTATTAACATGGAGATTTAGTTTAAACTTCTTGTTGGACATTTATCAGCATCGATTACCTTTATAGTGTTTGCCTTTCGCCTGTGTTGTTTTGATATTTAAGCGTTACCTCCGTTTGGCGTATCTGGAAAAGACTTAGCGCGGAGGCGCATAACAATATTAATAGAAATACAGTTGTAGCTTTTACTATCCGGTTAACTCAGAATATGCATTTTGTTGGCTTTCAATACCAGAAATAGTGCTCGGCGGCGGGGCTTTGCCCCGTGCTGGGGGAGCGCTGAGAGCTCCCCAGACCCCGTTGCTAGCAAGTGCGGGGAGTCTACAAGTTTTCCACTAATTCCAGGAAGAACCTATTCTAGGGCACAATAAACGTCTTCCGAAAGGGTCAGAAATATAATAAAGATTAATTATGTACACACACACACACACACACACATACATATATATATATAAATTTTCCGCGCGGAAAATCCCCCCCAACCCCCCCCCCCCCCGAAAAAATCCTGGCTACGCTCATGAATACTAACAATACTGCCTAAAGATGTTGCGGTCATACTTTAAATGCCTGATTTCGCACTTAGCTGATAACACACACACACACACACATATATTGTATGTTATATATTATATATACGCAGGGCCGGGCTTAAAGTAAGTGGATCCCCCTAGACTTTTTGCGAAACTTTTAATAAACATACACTTATTAATAATAATATTTATATTTAAAATCATGCCATATTTTAGAATAAAGTTAAAGAGTACTTTTAGATTTAATTTCACTTTAAAGAAAATTTAATATACATATTTTAGTCAAAGAGTGTTTTTTAATTTGTCGAGGGTATAGCGTGCATTTTGAGCTGCATTTATATATTACGAGCACGCTACAAGTGGACACTTATTAACCACAACAGCGAAAGAACCGCTTAACTAAGGGAAAAAAAAGCTTTTCTACGGGAAAGAACCGCTAATTACTGACATCTGAAAATAGCAAGGGGGTTTAACTCCTTTTCTGATACATAAAACACAATTAACTAATTAGTAGTAATTCATTAACTAATTGGTTAATTTTTGGATTGATTCGTGCATTGTCATCGACTATGAATAATTAGGTCAATGCCAAATTTCAACTTAATCTTATAATGGGAAGTGTGTCAAAACGTATTAAGGGGACGAAATCCATATATACGTCCACATCTCTCATTAAGTTGCATTTATTCCCCTTATTTCTTAATTCGAGATTGAGAAATGAGAGAAAATTCACGTTCAAACTTGTTACCAGACAGACAGAGTGAGTTGATATAAGATTTAATCTAAAAAGTTGTTCAAAGATTGCTGAGAACAAATCATTGTGATCCAAAAGTAATAATATATTACAACCACACAGTTCTTTATCGTTTACTTTCCTCATGGGCGTAGCCAGTATATTTTTCGGAGGGGGGGAGGTTTGGGGGAGAAAAACATATATGTTTGTGTCTGTGTGTACATTTTCAATCTTTATTAATTTCCAACCCTTCCTTCTTTCGGAAGACATTTATTGTACCCTAGAATAGATTCTTTCTGGAGTTAGTGGAAAGACTATAGACACCTTGCCCTTGCTAGCTAGGAAATCAGGGAGCTCCTCCAGCGGCTCCAAGCTATATTTTCGGTATTCAAAACAAATAAATTCGGAGGTATCTACTCTTCTACATTATTAAGAGAATAGTTGTAAGTGCGGAGTTCTTTCCCTAAAATAAGCTTTGTTGTTGTTTTTTTAAAGGACTTTGACTTATTTACTTGTGATGTAGAGATATGCATTATATTATTTTTTCGCATCTGCCCTCAACAGTTTAAACGAGTAGTAAGGAGTAAAGGAAAGATCACTCTGCGGATAGTCCACGAGAAAACAAAGGGGGGGGGGGAACTCGTAGTCACAAAATAGCAGGGCAGGACAGTTGCAATATCACTCTTTTTTTTTTATTTCTACCTCACGTTAAAAAAAAAGGGGGGGGGGGAGTAATCTACTCTGTAGTAACTATCGAAGCGACAGAGCACGCTCAAGAGTTTGGACACAATGGAAAGATCACTCTTTTATTTTTGCAACTCGGACGGAGGGAGTTGTCCTAGGTAATTAAAGAGTGAAAAAAAGACAATTTTCGTCTGTATATTTTAAGAGATTGGTATGAGTTTTCAAAAGATTTTTATAATTTCCGGATATTTCTAGGACTTTTTCGTATATTTTGCAATTTCAAGAGATTTCAATGACCTCCTGTTAAATCGACAGAAGGCCGCGGGAAATCTGTTATAAGTTATAAAATGGTTTAATTTAATCATTTATACACCTAAAAATAGCGCGGGTCCTATAAATGTGCTGGGCCCACTGCTGTTGCATTGGTTGCAGTGGCCTAAGGTTGACCCTGCCAAATAGCGGCGTATGCTACGCCGCTAGTCGACTAGTATTTTTTAAAATGCTTCTTCCTGAAATTTTAGACCAGCTCGACATGCCGAATTACAAACTGACCTACTTTGATTCACGAGGACGCGCCGAGCTGGCCCGTGTTCTGTTTGCACTCGCTGGCCAAGATTTTGAAGATGTCAGAATTCAAAGGCAGGACTGGCCGGCTCTGAAAGCTTGTAAGTCTTTTTATTTTTAAACTGATTTCTCATTGAACATTATGTCTGATGTTTGTGTATACGGATAAGTTTGTGAAAAACGTTTTAAAATCTCATATAGTGTAGTCCTTGCTAAAGACCTTAAAATTAAGATGCAGACGTATATCATAATTATGTCGGACAAACGGTATATATGCTTCTAGTAATAAGTTACTAAGCAGTAAAATCATTTCTTCAGAAATGCTCCAATCGAAAACATGAAAAACAGACAAAGGAAAAAGAATACTCTTTTAATAACAGTTCATTTCAAGAGAAAGAACCTCTAATTGCTACCTTTAATTTCAAGATTGCAGGCTTAAGCTCCCTTACTGCTACATGAAACACAATGAATTAACTACTACTAATTGATTATTTATTATTGTGTTTTTTTTTGTTATTAATTCGTATATTGTCGTTAATTATGAATAATTATGAAAATTTTCAACTTGACCCGAGAATTTGAAGTGGGTGAAAAAAAACAACGTGACAGAACATTATAAGGGGGATAAATCCATATATGCATTCACATCTCTCAAAGTAACTTATTCTCGTCATTTTAATATCAAAGATAATATTGAATTAACTTTTCGATCAATTGTTTTAACTGATTGAAGTTTTGTTATTAGTTCAAAATTTCATAACAATTTTATTATTTGAACGTTTCATGCAAGTGTTATTAGATCAACATTTCACACCAATGTTATTAGCTCTACATTTAATTCTAATTTGTTTTTCGCAAAATTATCGCGATTTCCAAATTGCAAATAATACATTGAGTCACGCTTTTCACTGGTATCTACACTATCTGCCCAAGTGCTTCTTGCTCTGGCCTTGCTTATCTTTATATTTTTAAAAAAATTATATTGAAGATTTGTCTTGAATACTTGTAGAGCATCAACTGCAAGGCTTGTGTTATGTTCATTAACTTATAATGTCATTTTTACTATGAAAATTAATGCATTTTTTTCCAAACGTAAAAATTTGTTTTCATCGCAGCTACACCCTTCGAACAATTACCTTTACTAGAGATAGACGGGAAGATATTTGCTGAAAGTGTCGCCATAGTGACTTTCTTACCCAAGGAATTCGGTAAGTGAAAAAAAGGAGAATTAAGATTTTCTGTATGAGATGTATTACATAACCATTTTTGTTTGGCTTGATTCATAATAACTTTGACTACTTATATATTCCTTTTGTAGACAAAGGAGAGTCTATCCCGTTAATGACTTGGTATTAACTTTATTTAGTTCTACGCTCGAGTTCACTGCTTGATGTCATTCTCTTTCGATGCTATTCATACTTTGGAAATATAAATATTTTTGCTAGGAAATGGCATCCCACTTTCCTTGGGCAACGGGCCTGCATAGCATACCAACAATCCTGATTCCGTCTCAATTGCGATGGGCAGGTCACGTGTGCAGAATGGACCATTCCCGCATCCCTAAAAGGCTCTTTTGGAAAGCGAGCTCAAGGTGATGAAAGAAAACACTACAGGAACACCTTCATAGCCTCCTTGTAAGAGCTTCATCACAGACCTAATCACCCAGGAGATAAAAGCGGATGATGTAGCATCATGGCGCCTTACTGATAAAATTGCCGCGAAAATCAATATAAAGTCAAGAAATAAGCGCTTGCTGAAGAAAAGCTTCAGTAAAAGAATTCTAGACAACTCACTCCATCTCCAGCTGGAATGGCATGCCCAGTGTGCAGCTGATCATTTCGGGGCCCAGATTGGTCTCACAGGCAACACGAAATTTAACAAAAATACAAGTCAAAACCTACTGCACATGGCGGACAAATGCGGTTATCATCTTATAGTACGCTTGACATGCTAAATGCGTTGCTAGGCTTAATACCACTATGAGAAAAACATTTTACTTTCAACTCATTTTCATGATTCCACCTCTCCTAGCCCCCACCCTCACCCTGACATTACTTCATACTTGGTAGTACATCGCTTAGAAATATCCTCTTTATAGCTCAATATATGTTTTTCTAATTTGCTACAAGCTTAATTTGTAAACGAATTTCCTTAATAGGTGATTTTCATAAAAGGAGTCAAAAAAACAAAACATTACATTGACGTCATTTTTGTGCATCCGTACTGATAAGCGAAGTTTTTTAATGAACAATGTAATATAATAATTTGTGTGCACTTGTCAGCATTTAGGATCAGATTTCTAAGTTCTCTTACTTGTCAACATTTAGGATCAGATTTCTAAGCTCGCTCAAATGTCATTTTTATTGTTTAATTGGTAACAGTGCATCATTTAGTCTATTTCTAAATTTTCTTCTTTTTATTTTCTTAAAGTTTTTTTTTCTTTTTGTGTCCCATTATATCGCCACCACATTTCTTTATACCACTTTTTTAAAAATTATTTTTCTCTCTTTCTGAATTGCATTGTTTAATTTAATGTGATCTTAAAAATCAAAGCGTAAAGAAAGAGCAGATTATAGTTATAAACTTTTAATGTCAAATTTCATATTCAAATGGTATTCCTTTTAACTTTTAATATAGCTCGATTGTAAACGTTGATATCATCAAAATGTGTATGTTTGTGTGTGTGGTTAAGTTGTTCGTGTGGCAGAAACGTTAGGAATTCATGTTACCTTTAGTAATATTTTGTTTCATTGTTATATATATTTTCAAATAGATTCTATTTTCCTCTTTAGGCTACTACGGTAAGAATCCTTTAGAGAGTCTTGCTATAGACCAAGTGGTCTTTCTAGTGCAGGACGCAATCAACGCTGCAGTCAGAGCTCTAATTGAATCTCCAGAAGACCAAAGAGTGAGTATCTGTAGGACTTGTACTCAGCATGGGAAGTTTTATTGAGTTTCGATATTATTATGTAACTAATTATGCCTATGGAAGCTTGCAGAATTTTAGTGTGTTATTGACACCCGTCTGTGACTTACATATTTTGCCACAATTACTACAGTTGTAGCTGTTGTCTACGAGAGTTAGTTTCTTTTTTCTAAGTCTGCAGCTTCTTCTTCTTGACAAGATTGCGGGTCTCTAGAACTAGAAGGAAATAAGAAGGCTGACACACTCGCCAAGAGTGGGAGAACAAACTTACAAATAAACATTGCACTCTATCCAGAAGAAAGGAAGAAACTAATAGTAAATAAAATAATGAGAAATGGACAAGCTCTCATCCGAATGATGCCTTTTATAAGCTATCCCGACAAGATCAATGTCTAATCTTTCGACTCAGGACCGGACACAACAGAATGAGACAACATATGTACCGGAAGCTCAAAATTTGAACCAGTGAAATCTGCCCATGTGGGGTGTCACGAGGGAATGCTGACCATGTCCTTCAAAGCTGTTCTTTTTACCAAGAGGCCCGTACAAGACACTGGCCCAAAAACACCCCAATAGAAAGAAAACTATATGGAGAGCTCTTTGATTTCGAAACCACTGCGCAAGTTCAGCTCATCTATAGGTCTAGCGCTAGTCATCTGAACGCTCCTACATAAAAAATGAGAACGACGAAGAAGAAGGAAAACGTTTGATCTCGAAGGTTTGACAGCAGTTCTGGCAACATCTTTCCAGCAGCAATAGCACTAGGTCATATAGGTTCTTTTTTTAGAACCGTCAGTTCATAATGCTTAGCAAGTGAGATCTCTATACAACACCGTCATTGTTACAGTTAGTAAAGGTCGCTACAGCTCCTGACGAATATATATATATACATAGAAACAGAATTTAATATCTACTAAAATCTACTTTCACTGCGAGAGGCTTTAAAAAAAAAGTCAATGCTAATAAAAAGATAATATTCATTTCTCTTTGTCTAAAGGAGGTCGAAAAAAAAAGGACTATGATCCACTCTAGCAAATAACATTATCGGATAGCCAGGAAAAAAAAAGTATATGACACTTTGAGTGTATCCTTACAATACAAATGTAATGGTGTACAGAGACCATCTTGTCATGATGTCATCCCATAATGTTCAGCAACTGTTTTTTCTCACTCATTCAATGTTTGTATGTGTTTATTTTGTATTTCCAGGCCTTGTTAGGCAAGCAGTTTCTGGAAGAAGAGCTTCCTAAATTTGTAGCTCTGTTTGAAAAGTTATTAGTAGAGAGTGGCACTGGATACTTTGTAGGGGATTCTGTGAGTCTCTCTTTTTTTTTTTTACAAAGCTGATATCAACTCACTCTGTTTGTCTGAGTGTCTGGTAAAAAAAAATAACACGTTATTTCTCCCACATCCAATCTTGGATCAAGCTGAAATTTGGCACAATTATTTCTTTTACTTGACAAAAAACAGGAATCAATTTAAAAAACATTTAGTTAATTAACTATTGGTATTTGTTTTGTCTGGTATATCGAACTAGAAAAAGAAATTGTTCTTGACTGATAAGGTGGTATAAGTTCTATTTCATAATAACTTCCCTAGCACAATGGTTAGTGTATTTAATTGAGGAGGCTTTAGCCCTCGAGTTTAAGTTCAAGTCGTTCACCTTTTTTTAAATGCATGTTCAAAGCGAACACCTAGATACCCCTTCTTTCTCCCCACCTCTTTCCAACTGTTGCAGACAATTGATAGGATCATAGACAATTGAGAGATTTAAAAGCGAGTAATTGCGCAAAACAAAACAATTGGTAAAAATATTTCTATTCACAAAGATTTATTCTTGTAAGTGTAGATCTATTTAAAATTTAAATACTTGGCTGAGCCAAACTAATTGATACAACCACGCTTTATATATAAGTTTTGTTTTAAGAAAAAGAGTACTTTTTATGTTGTTTTTTTTCTTCTTTAGTATATCAATAATTTTTAGCTTGAGTAAAAAGTAAAGTACCATTTCAGAAAGTTTTAACTTATTCTTTCTAGTTAATGCTTTTCACGTACTTACAATTTTAAAAAGTTCGCACTACTATTAATAATCTGATTTAATCTTTGTTCCCATTTGTTTACCAGCTGACGTTGGCTGACCTTTATGTCTGGGATCTCATTGGGACATTGGAGAGCAGCATAAACATTCAAGGAATAGTGTCTGCACATCCTTCACTCGCGGAACTCTTTACCAACATTGACAACACTGAGAGAATCAAAACTTACGTAGCATCAAGACCAGCTGTACAGTACCTTGTGATACTTTATTGCATGGGCGTAGTCAGGGTGGTCAGAGTTCAGGTTCCGGGGAGTGGAACTTTGTGATTTCTTTTTTTTTACTTTAATTTTCTTTATTATAGGTGACATTTTAATGTAAAACCATCAATGGCCCCAAAACAGGAAAGGGAGGGAGGCTTGAAATTAAAATGGTTTTGAGGCTAAAATAAGCAATAAAACAAGCGACAGTCAAAAGGGGTTTTGAGTTTGAAACCTAACTCCAGAGGGTTTTGTTTTAAGTTTAAAGTTCTGAGTTTAGAACCCTTTCAGAGGGTTTTGAGTTTAAAACACCCCTTCAGAGAGTTTTAAGGTTAAAAAATCCCTCTTCAATATTAAACTAAAGCAAACTGCTGTCACCAAATTCCATGAACGTAGCCAATGAGGGGTATGAGCTTAAAAAAAACTCCAGATTGACGCTAAAACTCACCTTTCGATAAAAAAAATCTGAATAAAAGAAAAAGCAAAGCTACAATTAGTACAATTACTCAATTTCACGAGCGTAACCACACAAAAAAATCCTGGCTACGCTCATGCTTTATTTTTTACTGTTTCTTTTTAGTTTTTAAATGAAAATAATTGTTTATTTAGTAGAAAGTTTTAAGTCAAAAATGTAGACATATAGGGCTGATTACAAATTCACTAGTTAGTAAGTAGTCAGCAAAGTTTTTAACAGTTTAGTTAAAAGTTTAGTTATGTTAAAAGTATGTCAGGAACCACAAAGCAGGTTGTACCCAGAAATGTCGTCACGTCTGTTTTGAATATCATATTCTCATTAACGAGATGTTAACTCTGAACATCTCGTTTGGTAGGTAGCAGGACAAACTATTCAGGATTCCATTCTCAACTATGCAAGCAGTTTCTCTTTTTTTTTTTTACAAAATTACACCATATTTATAACTATTCACTATTAATAGTGAAAAGACATGGGAGACTATTTAGTAAGGTAGGTGATTTGTAGCATATCTTTTCACACATTTATGGAAACGGTTTAACAATGTTTGTAAACAAAAATAAAGGTTTAAAACAAAATAATATTACTAATTTAAATAATTTGTCTTTCTAGCTACTTTTTTACTTTTTATTTTCAAAAGAGAAAAAATCTATTTAGTACGTATATAAGTCGAATATAAATTAAAGCAACAATTAACACATTTAACTATATCTTCATAACTTTCAGTAAATTAAATACATATAAATATGAACAATGTAATAATAATATTGTTTAATAATCTCCGTACCCTGTGGTATCAAGTGGAACTATCACTATATAACAACATCGACAACACGCGTGCATGTTTCTTCATTTTGTATCGACTGTTGTAGTTGTTGATCATTTGTAGTTCATAGTTTCTGATAGATTTTCTGAAGATATTGAAACCTGCCATTTTACCTGCGGAGGTCCGATTTTTGAGTTAGTGTTTCCACCCATACTGTCTTTGTAACCTTGATTCTCTCTTTATTTTTCAATGACAAATAAAAATCTCAATGTTTAATTTACTGTTATTATGTAATGAGCGCATTGTATACTATAAGTGTTTTGCCCTTTTTTTAACGTTATTGTCATTATTGCATTAATAAGTTTGATTCGGAGAAATTGAATGAAGAGAAAGAATAAAGTCTAGTCTAGTTGTAAGGGTTAAGAATAAGAAAACTCAGCCATTAGTTGAGGTTTAAAGCAATAAGATCAAGTTATCACAGAACACTGAAGTTTGTGCTTGAACTGGTTCACAGTACTCAGGGGATAATATAGATTTTAACACCCCCCCCCTTAAATTTAAAAATAGACTAAGGTGATCCACTACGGTTCAGTGACTGTACACGTGTGTCTCCTGTAGTAGTCAGCACACGGAGGAATGTGTAACGCTTTATACTTTAGTCTGATGAAATGTTAACTGTTGCGTTATCCACATAATCCAGTGAAATAGTTTGTTCATTTCATAGCCAGAAGAGTAAAGAACATAAAGGTAAATTAAATATACATGTAGGCCTATTTATTTACTTACATATTCAAATAATGTTCTGTGTTCCTGTTAAATGTATTGACTATTCTTCCAATATATGTCTGAAGTTTTGGTTTTATATTTCTAATATTTGTAGAATTGTATTTTATTACCAAAAGTGTATATCAACTCAACTTTGTGTGTCTAGTTGATCTACAAATCTTGTACACTTTATTTCTCCCTCTTCCCATTCTCGGACCTACTTGAAATATGCACAACTAAACATTGTCCATAACAACACATGAATCAATCAAAAAATTAACCAGTTTAATGGTAATAATTAGTTAATTAGCGGTAATTAATTAATTTTGTTTTATGTAGAAAAGGGAGATATTACTTGCAGTATTGAAAATATGTTTTTTAAACTATTTTTTTTATTTTGTTTGGGTACAAAATACCTTTGTACTTGGTACTTGCATCGCTTTTTTTTTTGTTCTTTTTTTTGTGCTAAGACTTGCAAGCTATTATTGTTGTTATATAGAATTGATGATGACTCAGAGTGTTTACGATTGGGGAATAGGGTCCATTATTTTTGTTATTTGTCATCTGCTTTTCTTAGGGTCCCAAGTGAGTATCTTGTGACCTTGAGAGCTCTCCTGCTGCCGGCTGCTCTCCTCACTATGTACTGTGGATATAGATGTAGGCCTATCGTCTAATATCTTGTGAATACCTTGGAATCATTACACCGCATTACAATTGATTAAAATATATTTTTGTTAGTGTTATTTTTATCCTGTAATTTAAAAATAAATTATTCTAAGAAAATGAGAAACTTTTTGAAATCTACGCCATTGTACTTCAGATCATTATGGCGAGGTACAAGCTAACCTATTTTGATGCTAGAGGACGCGCCGAGCTGGCCCGTGTTCTGTTTGCTCTCGCTGGTCAAGAGTTTGAAGATGTCAGAATCCAAATGCAGGACTGGCCGGCTCTGAAAGCTAGTGAGTTAGGGTATTATTTTTCAATTTTGTTTTTTATATAAATTTCAAAATATTATCTATAGAATATTTCATATGTAATATTTACTACTAAAGGTACCATATATTATCCTTATATCTTGATCTTTGATCAGAAACTTAATCATTAGATGTTTTAGCAAATATTAATTCATTCATAGAGCATGTATCCAATGAAGAAGACTTTTTAAAAAACTTTTTTTTTTATTTTGGCGATACATTGAATTAATTTTTGCGTAAACATTCCTTTGTCCATAACCTTATGTTAATGTTAGTTGGTCATCTCATGCCAGTGTTGCAGAACTTGACGCTTCTTTAAGCTGTATTTGTCTCATTAAGTCCCTTTGCTCATTGGTATTTTCAAACTGAGACTTTTGTTCTTCCAATTTTACTCTACACATGTCTGTCTGTCTTTCTTTAGTTTTGATAACTTGACCGAGCATTGGTCTGGAACATTTGAAACTTCAATCGACTTTAAACTGCAAACTACAAAATTAGATACCAAATATTAAATGCTTATTGTATTCAGTTAAAGTTTTAAAACACTATCAATTATTTTAATGCAGATTTGCTTTGATTGCAGCGACACCTTTTGGACAATTACCTTTATTAGAGGTTAACGGTAAAGTATTTGCCGAAAGTGTCGCCATTGTGACCTACTTAGCCAAGGAATTCGGTAATATATAGATTAATGAACTGCTTTTGCTCATGTAATCATAATGTCAGACACTGAATTTAGATTTATTTTGCTTGGTTAATAGCTCTAACAATATTTTTGTCTACATTAGTGTATTCTAATCCCAGTCTGTTTTTAAATAAAATCATACCGCTTAAATGTGTATTGTAACACTTGAAGGAGGCGCGCGCTGTTTCTATTGTTCTCTTATCACATGTTACTTGTCTTTGCATTTCATACCATCAGTTTCTTTCGGTATAACTGACGTGAATGCGACCATGGTGCGAATATGTTGTGACGCAAGGTCCGACCCGTATTGTTGATCTTCTTTTGTTTTTCTTGTGTGGTGCGGTGCGCATGCGTTCATTAACGTACTGACGTCACGGGAAGTGACGTAAGACTAATAGCAGACATCAAAGTTATCCCCATTATTGACTAAGTGCTGAGTATTTTATTAAATATTTGAAGTCCATTAGATTTTATACTATCACAATAAAGCCATGGAATAAAAACAAGCAAACTTAAATAACAACTTTATTTGATATCAAACAAAATAATTAATATCAATTATTAAATTACTAGTTAGTCAATTTGTCAATTGATTCGTGTTTTTCTTTAAGGTACAATAAAGAATTATTTTAATTTTCAACTTGATCCGAGAATGGGTGTGAACGAAATAAAGTGTAAGGTTATCTAAGGGGTATCAAACAAATAATTACCAGTTAATAACTAATTGGCTATTTTTTTGTATTGATTCATGCATTGTCTACGCCAATGAATAATTGTGCAAAGGTTCAAGTAAATAATAAGATTTGATACCACAGACACGGAACCTGGACGCTGATCTCAAAAACGGCTTCAACGATTTTCCTAGAAATTGAACAGTTGGTGTATATCGCTGAGAAAAGTATTACTATGTCGTTGGCTATTGAGTTTGACCGTTGTCACGTAATTTTCAAGTTAAAAAAAACAAGAACTAGAAACTAAGTTCGAGAAGTAGATCTAGCTCTAGTTACAACATCGGTTTTGAAAGGACTATTGCATTCTTGAAAGGTCTATCGCTGAAGACATTTTAGATGAAAGAGTTCAATAGTGTTCAGGAAGATAGTTCCCATCGTCTTCGAAGTCTAGATCTGACCTACATACCTTGAATTGAAATGTTATGAAGTGAAACAAACAAGTTTCTTTCTCTGAGGGTGTGGGGAGGGTGGGGGAAGAAATGTTCCGTTGTTTTCTAACCTAACATTCATTAGTTATTAGGAGAAAAAAATCGCTCTATAAGTTGTATAAAAAGGGTATTGTCTATTTCAAAAAAAGGATTTTAATGGGGGGTTTTTGTTGTTGTTTATTCTCCATTGTTTTATATGCTTGTATTGTATGTATTTTTATCTTATCATCAGGCTTGTATGGAAAGAACAATTTAGAGAGTCTTGCCATCGACCAGGTGGTCTGTCTAGCTCAGGATGCACTAAGCGCTGCGGTCCGAGCAATGTTCGAGTCTCCAGAAGATAAAAGGGTAGGAATAGTATCACTTGTCTCAGCGTGTTATAAATAATATTATCATAAATGTAATGTTTGTTTCTAAATTATAATAATAATCTGAGGCTTGATTGATGTGACTAGTGTGTGTGCTACTGTTACACACGACTTATTTAAAAAAGAATATTACAGAATACCGTAGTTCATTGTTATGAAAACCATGTAAACTTGATATTACCACAATCCCTGCCAAGGAAGCTGGATATTTATAAAAATGATTATTCCTCTTTATCTAGACTAGTCACTAGAGATACACAATTACTGAAATCACTAGACCTATCTATAGACACTGTAAAACAGAAGATGAAAAAGTAAATTTGTAATAATAAATAAAACTCAGTACCTTAACTTACCAATTCAAAACTAAAGCATAATAAAATACTCAGAAAGACACAAAACTATAGGCAAATTTTTATTCCATATGATTGGTCGAATTCATGTAAGTGCTTCTAGATTAGTGCTATCATTAATGCATAAAACAAGTTATCTGAATTCGTCAGGAAAATCAATGACTTGGTTGAAGTTTCTTGATAACATACACCACTAGAATATTCCACATGGACACATGTAGGACGTAATTGTCTCTTGATAACATACACCACTAGAATATGCCACATGGACACATGTAGGACGTAATTGTCTCTTGATAACATACTCCACTAGAATATTCCACATAGACACATGTAGGACGTAATTGTCTCTTGATAACATACACCACTAGAATATTCCACATGGACACGTGTAGGACGTAATTGTCTCTTGATAACATACTCCACTAGAAATATTCCACATGGACACATGTAGGACGTAATTGTCTCTTGATAACATACACCACTAGAATATTCCACATGGACACATATAGGACGTAATTGTCTCTTGATAACATACACCACTAGAATATTCCACATGGACACATGTAGGACGTAATTGTCTTGAAGGAACGTCTGTAGCTAATAAGTAGGATCAAATCATACGATAGCCCAATGTATTAGAATAAAGTCACATTTCGTTAGTTTTAACATCAGTGTCAGGTTGAGCAAAGAACATGACGCAATACCACGATGTTCGTTACTGTTTTTCAGCATCCGTATTTTTTTTTCTTTTTCAGGTTTTGATTGCCCAGAAGTTTTTAGAAGAAGAGATCCCTAAATATTTAGCAATGTTTGAGAAGTTACTTGTCGAGAATGGCACGGGGTATTTTGTGGCTGATTCTGTGAGTTATAAATTAAATTCTATCAATCCTTTTTTAGCTGCTCCCAGAAAGGGGAAAAGACGCTATTAGATTTATTTGGCCTGTCCAACCGTCTGTCCGTCTGTCCCGTTTAGATCTCAGAAACTAGAAGAGAAAATGAAAATCGGACATCATGATATTTTAGATCATTCAAAGTTCTGATGCAACGGCTACTTTTTTCTTTTCCGAAAGTGAACCATCTAATTTTTAAAATTATCTATATGCAAGCAGATTTTTAAAAAACAACGCTTTTAAATGAAAAACTTCAGGGGAGGTAAGACTTTTAAAAAGGTCACAGACTTCAATAATAAATCAGGCTTCATCATAGATTCGCGCATTGGTATAAAAAAAATTTCATCTAAGGTCACAATGGAAAAAGTAACAATGGATCATTATACAATAGATTTTCCATTTATTAGCTAACTCATGGAATAGAATACTGATTTAAAAATTTTTTTTAATAATTTTAATACAAACTTCGTTTTAGTTGAAAGTTTTACAAAAACGAACTACTTTCATAACGCGTAGTTTTGACATATCTTCATGATACACTTGACAACAATCTAAATTACACTCAATAGAGGCCAGATGTAGATCTAGATTTAGATGTAAACGTATTAAACAATTTGAACAAAATTTGCATCTATAAATTATTAAAGAAATAGCTTATCTTCTTACAGTTTTGGAGTGCAGATTTATTTATTATGTAAAAGGTAGTAAATGGGATGCGAACAGCTAATCCTGATCATAATATTGGTCTAACTATAGTTCTAGTAATTGTAAGATTAAACGTGTTTAGCCATACGAATTCTATTCTAGATCTAGATTATATATCTACATTCTAGGTCTAGTCTAGATTCTAGATTTAGTTCTAGATCTTGATCTAGATCTAGACCTAGTTAAGATTCTAGATCTAGACCTAGCTAGTCTAGATTCTATATATAGGTCTAGATCTAGATCTGGACCTAGTCTTGATTCTAGGTCTCGACCTAGATATCTAGACTACATCTAGAAGTCTAGATTACTACATGTAGAACTACTCTAGAAATCTAGATCTAGTCTAGCTCTTAGTCTAGCTCTAGATTCTAGAATTCTAGATCTAGTCTAGACCTATAAAGTAGATAGAGCGATTATGATCAGGATTAGTAGGCCTACTAGTGGGAAATATGGCAATATGCATTTCGCATGGGAAACCGGTTAGTTGTGCGGGCTAATCCTAGCTCGTCTACTCCAATATATTAATTGAAATTGTTGGGGAGAGGTACGTATCTGGGTGCAGTAGCGTCACTAGGGGGGGAGGGGTGCGGTCGCACAAGATGAAACCATTTTGGGGATGACAACCAAGTTGAAAAAAATATATCTTGGCAAAAGCATACACATCGGAAAAGATAATTATATTAAACGTTATACCATTTCTGTCGTAAAGTATAACAAAGGAAACCTGTTCAGGTATTGCTAAGTTCTAATTTTAATTAAATGTCATTGTAAAATTTGCAATACATTTGAATAAATGTCATAAACAATGGGATTTTATAATACAATTGACATTCATTTTAAATTTGAGTAAAAATCAATAATAGTAGGTAATCAGCTTACTTGTATAAAGTGTGTACGCTTTATTTCTCCCAAACCTGTAAAAGAACTAACTAGCAATAGTGTTTTTATTGGAACATATTTGAAGACAGTTGATGGGGAAGGGATGACACCCTGAGCTAACGCACCAGGTGCCACCGACACTGTCTGGGAGGTTTCCAATCTGTTTTTAGGTGATCAGTAAAGAAGTGTTTTCCTGTTTGCTTTTATGTGAAAAAAAAAACGCTAAATGATTTTTTTACAATTGTATTAATTTAAACGATCAAAACAAGACTATGGCTTAAATATTCCTGGTCCATTGGTGACTTTGATGGGGGACGCCTCTGTAATCTTGTTTCTTTCTGTTTTTGCCTTAAGCTAATTTCAACATCTTTATAATAATGATTAAGGTGTATGTGTTGATAGATAGATAGATAGATAGATAGATAGATAGATAGATAGATAGATAGATAGATAGATAGATAGATAGGCAGACATAGATAAATTATAATAATAATAATAATGGCAATTTCGAAGATTAAGAATGAGTGCAGTGCTTGACATGCTTACGCAAACCGAAAAGCGACCTGCAAATTTTGCATCATCTAATGGAGGTGACCTATTCAAGTTTTCCTTTCGTCTACTCCGCCTCTCTTGGGCAAGGGCTTTTCTTCGGGTCTTAAATGTGTGTCCCGCGACCTTTGTACCGTAAGAGCTCTCTGTCTGTCTCTTTCAGAGGCCATCATGATGGCAACTACCTTTTTCTATGCCAGTGAGTGTTAAATGGCGCTTGAATTTATCTTTATAACACTTTCGTGGCCAAACTCTGTTACGCCGTCCTCCTTTCAGCTCGACGAAAATTCCCCAATGCGGAATTCATTTCTTGATTTACATTTTTTTTCGGCATTATTTAGTTAACAGTGGCTTACGTCTCACACAAAAATAAATTCTTTGTACTTATTGAGTAAATGGAAAGAGGGAATAGGCTGTTGAATTTTAAAGAAACAATGTTCAGGAACAGCTTATTTGTATAAAGTATGATGAACATATACTTCAATTTAAATTCTCATCTTCAAATTGCACCGATCTAGATTCATTACAGTTACTTATAATCAAATCTTAGTTTGTTTTTGTTTTTTTATTGCTTTAACAACTCACTCTTTAGTTGGAAACTTCTGTAAAAACCTGGACATGGATCTCCAGAACGACTGTAATGATGTTTCTAGAAATTTGACAGTTGATGTATAACGTTGGGAAAAGGGTTACTAGCTCGTTGGCCAGTTTGAGAAAACTCTAGTTTGACCGTTATCATTTTCCATAAAAAATAAAATACAATTTAAAAATAAATACATTTAAATTTGGCTAGAGAACTAGAAAATGTTTATCTTGAAAGGACTAATATATGTCTTCGGTATTTCTTCGGTAATTTCTGCAATTATTGAAGAGTATAATCAATTAATGTTCAGGGACGTTTTGCGCATAATCTTCTAAGTCTAGATCGAAAGGCCTATCATTTAAATATTATAAATTTTAGTAGATTTAAACATTTTTTTTTTGGAGGAGATGAATGTGGTGTGTTAAAAACTGTAGGGAAGGGAATAGGCCTTGCTTAAAAAAAAAAGAAACTTGGTTCTCAGAAGCAGATATTCAAATCAAAATTCTATTCAACAGAATGTGAACTTCGTGAATCCAGCAATACAAACTCTCTAGTGGTTTCCATTTCTTTCTATTTGTTCAACAGCTGACGCTGGCTGACCTTTATGTCTGGGATTTCATTGGGACATTGGAGAACAGAATGAGAACCCAAGGAACAGTGTCTGGCCATCCTTCACTCGTGACTCTCTTTGACACTATTGACAACACTGAGAGAATCAAAACTTACGTAGCATCAAGACCAGCTGCACAGTTTTAGATCTTGTCTTACTTTATATCAACACTATAAACTTATTTTTGTTATAGCATATAATAATAATGTTTCTATTTCAAAATACAAAGTTTTTTGTCCTTTTGTATTTAGACAATACAAAGCTACACGGACGTTGCAACACTACTGGTCACAAAAAAATGTATATAATTTATCACAAATTATCAAATTTAGGAGCGCTCGAAGAATTCAAAATGTATCCAGCGTTTGCTTAATAAATATTTATATACATGCACTTGGAATAGCTAAACACTTTTTTAAATTGGTTACGCACCCACTAGGGTCACTTTTACCAAATCGATTTTTAGCTCGCTTTCTTTCGATTCAAATTTTAATTCTTAATTGTCATAAATAATTGTCAAGAGTTCTTCCTCTTTTTTTTTAGGGCTATCAGAATTTTTATTTAAAATTTAAAAACAAAAAAAAAGTGTGTAGGCAACACTTGCAAATTTAGAAAGTATAAAACATCAATGTAGAAATACAAACAATGTATATTTAGTATTATTACAGAATTGCATACAAAAATATAAATCTATATAACTGCAGTCTTCATGTTCATCAATGTGCAGTCTCATAAAAACAAGATAACAATGCACATTTACTCCATCTGTGATATTTTGACTCTGGCCTGCCATTATCGAAGTCAAAGTCATTAAAATACCTCTGTCTTTGAGGTAAATGTCTCAAAACTGGTGAATTCGTTACTGGACATCGATTTTCATGCATGGATTAATTCCGGAAAAAAATGCCATACTCTACCCACAAATTTTTTTCGAATATATTGATTTTGGAAGATGACCGTTTGATCAGAAAAAGTTAGTCAAATGCATTTTTATAATAATTTAACATAGATTATATACATATATGAATTATTTGTGACATTGTTAAAAAAACAAACAACTTTCTACGAATGTTTATTTGAGAAAAGCATGGAGAAAGTAGTAAGACTGAAATATCTACGAACATTAACACGACCTGATGTACTGAATGGTCTCCACAGATAGACGAAAATATCACTTAATGTTTAGATGGCAGTAATCTAGCCATCAAAACACACACACAACACAAATGTAGGTATCGTACTCATCATATTAGCATAGTGTAATTGTGGTCGGCAGTTGTCTTGTAGCACCAGATTGCTAGTAGACAACTAAACCGATGGAGGCGTATTTTATTTTAAATTATAAAACTCTAAATAACTTGAATAAACTTCTTTTGTGAACAAAGCTAAATATAATTTTTATTACAATATTGACAAATTCAACTTTCGATGAAATGAAATAAACTGATATTTTAAGAAATCTAACTCACTATTACAACACGTCAGTACACTCTGGCATCCCAGAGTCGTCTCTCATTCTTAACATAGATTATGACAGAGCCGCTTATCTTGCATCATTCTACAAGACTAACAATTAATTTCCCTTTTCTTCATCACTTAGGAAACACACACATCCCATAACAATAAGTCGAAATATATTTTATTAAAACATATAATAATAGATATAATAAATAAATAAATAAATATATATATATATATATATATATATATATACATTACATATATATATATATATATATACATTACATATATATATGTATATATATATACATATATATATATATCATGGGCATAGCCGGGGGGGTTACGGGGTTCAAACCACCCCCCGAAATAAAATCCCCCCGGGGGGGTGGAATTTAGTGACAGATTTTTTGCTTTGATTTTGTTTATTTTAGGTGACATTTTAATACTAAACCATCACTTGCCCCAGTACAGCCTAGGGTTTTTGAGTTTAAAACCCCCTACCACAGGGTTTTGAGTCTAAAACCCCCTACAGTTTTAGCAGTTAAATCCCCCTCTTCTATAAAATAAAACAAACAAAAATGCAAACCACTATCCCCAAATTCCAAGAGCACAGTTAAGGAAGATTTTGATTTTAAAATCCTCTCCAAAATTTACGATAAACCCCCTCTTCAATATATAAAAAGCAAATTACACACCCAAAAGTTTGAAGGGGTTTTGATTTTAACCCCCTCCCCCTCTTCAGTAGGGTTTGAAGTTTAAAAATATCTCTTCAATATAAAAAAAAAAGCTAATTACGCAGTCAAAATGTTATGAGCGTAGCTAAATGGGTTTTGACTCAGTTTTGAGTTTAACCTTCTTCAACGGGGTTTGAAGGTTAAAAAAAATACCTCTTTAATATTAAAAACAAGACAAATTTTAAAAATTCTATGAATGTAGACAAAGAGGTTTTGAGTTTAAACTCCCCACCAGTGGATTTTCAAGCTAAAAAATACCGTTTCATTTATATAAAAAAAAAGCAAATTACACATTATAAAATCTATGATCGTAGCCAAAAGGCTTTTGTGTTTAAACCCCCCGCCAGCGGGGTTTGAAGCTAAAAAATGCATCTTCAATGTAAAAAAAAACAAATTACGCACTCAAAATGCTATGAGCGTTGCTAAAAGGGGTTTTGAGTTTAAACTCCCCTTCAAAGGGGTTAGATGCTAAAAATACCTCTTCAATATAAAAAAAAAGGAAATTACACACTAAAATTATATTTGAATGTAGCCAAGCCGATTGGGGTGTTTTTAGTTTAAACCATTCTACTACAGATGGCTTTTTTTAAAAGTTTAAAACCCCTTCAAATGGTATTGAGTTTAAAATTCTCTTAGAGAGCGTTTTGAGGTGGAAAACCTCCATTTTCTATATTATTCTAAAGCAAACTACAGTTACCAAATTCTATGACCGTAGCTAAATGGAGTTTTGAATTTTAAAAAAAAACTCCAGAGATTTTTTAGTTTAAAACTCCCAATAGATGATTTTGACGATAAACTTCCCTTTTCGATATAAAATCTAAAGCAAACTACAGTCACCTAATTCCAAGAGCGTATTCAAGAGGGTTACACATTTCTATCAGTGGCGGGGCTCTATTAATAAAGTGCAGTGAATAGTCATCTGCAACATTGAAAAACACTAAATTGGCTCAACAAAGATGGCTAAGACAGATTTTAGGAGTCAGTTATAGAGATCGGGTCTAAATCAAGGAAATCCTATGCCGAACTGGGAGTCGACCTCTTAGTAAGATTGTGACAGAGCGGAACTTGTTCTACGACAAAATGAATAACGCATAATAAGAGTTGCGATGACATCCTATTAAGTACAACTTGGCGCCACACATTCATAGAGGTCCTTACAGCAGGTGGAAAAAGGCTTCAGACATAACCAGTAGCAGATTTTTGTGGAAACAGCTTGACGGCATATGCGCTGAACGGAGCCGGAGGGTCTCAGTCAGTAAGAATAGCACATTTCTAATAGCAGGAAAATGTACTATAGATACATTAGAATATGCATTTTGTTGGCTTTCAATACCAGAAATAGTGCTTCGGGGCGGAGTTCCGCCCAGCGCTGGGTGAGCTCACAGTGCTCCCCCAGACCCCCTCGCTGGCAAAGGCGAAGAGTCTACATTTTTTCCACTAACTCCAGGAAGAAATTCTAGGGTACAATAAACGTCTTCCGAAAGAATGAAAGGTCAGAAAGTAATAAAGATTATGTACACACACACACACATATACATACATATATATATATATATATTTATATATATATATATATATATATTGCATAAAATACTTATGATTATTATAATTGTTTAGAAATATTTCAGAAATGCCAGCACATGTATTTGCATTTTTTGTGGGAGCTTGTACTTATTGGAGCATATCTGTTAATAATTGTGTGCACATGTATTTGTATGTTTGTGGAATCACGTGTGATTGATTGTATGTTCGTGGGAGCTCATGTCTTTGTACTTTAATCGGAGAAATTAGATTTTAAAATGTCACAATTCTCTCTTGTAGAATGTTGTTCTGTGTTGTTAATTCTCTGCCCTTGTCATTATCTTATCCTATAAATGGACTAAATGGAATATATGGATATTGCATACACAAATATATTTGAAAGTCCTTACTATAATAGCCAACAGTACAAAAATGAAAGAATTTTAAATCACAAAAATGATTAAAAGTATGGTTTCAAGATGACTATAAGTGTGGCTATTAAAGCTGTTATTTTAATCACTGGGTCCGTCCTAGTAATGCTTCCACTGGCTGGAGAATAAAAAAAGAAATGATTAAAGCATTAACCCTGTTTACACATCTTCGAAGCTGATAGGCTTCTTTTATTTGAAATACAAGAATCCAAATCGCTGTATAAATTATTTTGTAGTAGCGGAGTGACAACAGCTTAATAATTCTCAATTAAAAATGTACCAATTAATGAAAAAAAATGGTTTGCTGTTTGATTTAAATGTATGTATTACTCTTATGATTGAGTTATAACATTTTTTTTTATTTTAAGAACTATTGCAAAGAAAAACAAATGGACACATAGGACCTACATATATGTAGAAAGTTCGTATAAGTAGATCTGGATTGGTTTCACCAGATATGTTACAACATGGAATATTTAGACCTACTTGTAGTTGGTAGCAATCGAGAAAAGACAGATACATTCAAACGATGAAAAACACATTCAAACTTTGAGGAACACATTCATTGTTAGATGTCAGTGTATAAAGTAGGAACCCCGGTCACTTAATCGATATCTAATTAATACAGTAAAATAGATTTATAAAGTGATTATTGCACAATGAATTACAAAATTATTTATTTGGGGATTAAATGGTAGGGGATAAAATGACCGGGGGGGGGGGGAAGGGTTAAAAGACGAAGATTAGGTGTCCTGGGATTAAGTGACCGGGGATCACGTGACCGGACAGCAAGTAGATTGTTATAATTATTATTAGCTATCTTAGTTTACCAACACGTGTTAACTTGTTTCATAAAGTCCCGGAGTAAATCGACTTGCGTGAAATACATTGAAGGCCAGACGGACACATTGCTTCAAATTATCTGAATCAATTAACAGCGTGCAGTTTAGAACTGCCCCTTTAGACGTAAGAACGTATTAGCTGTGTCTAGATTTACATTGCCTGACATTAATTTACAACTTTTAACAATATTCCAAGTTGAATAATATGAAAGCCACAATTTAGCATTTATATAATTTAAAAAAAAAAACAAGCATGTGGAGGAGGAGGAGTGTTGGAGCTACAGGTATTTTCAATTTTGAGTATTTCAGTCTTGATTGAACTAGAGGCAGATGTAGCCAGTAATACTGCAAGCTAATAGCGATTGGAGGGGTAGTATAAAACATAACCACACAACAAAATTTTTAAAAAAACGTTATATTAAATGTAATTGTATCAATTGGCTTGGAGCAGTCACGTAATTGTGTGCATATGTGGTCTAGACAAAATAAGTCTGTGCGATTAGAAATATTTTAAACCATTGTTTTTGTTTAGCTTTTAGCTTTCTCATTGCGCAATGATCCTATCCCTTGTCTGGATTAATTGGGAAAGGAAGAGAAAGAAGGGGGTATCTTGGTGAATGTTTACATGATCGTTTTGTAAATGCATTTAAAAACAATGTTCACTCAGGAACCTCACGGGGACTAATTCAACCTTATATCACCAAATTATGCTGTCAAAAACGATTTCTTTCCTTTCAAGAAACAAGCCAAAATAATTAATTACCTAACTTATTTTTTATTGATTTTTTGCGTTGTTAGGTAAAAGAAATAATTGCGCAAAATGTCATCCTAATCCGAGATTGGGTGTGGTAGAACTAAAGTGTACAAACAGGGTGAGTTGATATAAGCTTTGCAAAACATAAACAGCAACTTTAGCTAGAGTAAGCAACATTACGTCCAGACGTTTCCTTTCGAACTTTAACATAAGTTCGTTAAAGAACATTCAGCAATGGATCAAAGAATGATCATGTGTACAGGTACAAACTTTTTCTCTCTTGTAAGATGAGAGTGATTTGACATTCTTGTTTTGGAATAACTATTTAATGGATGGTGTAATTGATACATTTAAATAGATTTTTAAATTGTAGAAAATGAATACCTTGCTAACGAAACCCAACCATAATATTAGATTACAACACGTCATTGTGTTATTTACAATCACTTAGCATTATCAAACAGAAAACCCAATATGAAATAGTCAACTAGGTTAATCTAATTATCATGTCAGGCATACATAGATCACTAACCAAGCGCTAAGTAACCTAATCATTTGGTTTTCAAAATTTAATATATATTGTATAGATGTAAAATAATTAAAAGACACCACCGACATTTTTTTGTATACAGACTGACGTTTAGTATCAGGAGAGAAAAGACAGAACAGATAAATGGGATAATTTAATTTTTTGGTCGTCCTGGCGTGTTAATGCGAAAAAACAAAAAAGACTCTTGTTTGAGTGAGCGAATGAAAAGATTAATTAAATAGTGAAATCCGCGTTCACAAGTAGAAAATGTGCAATATACACAATCGCCTCATGAACTGGGCGCCAATACAAGAACTTGATTGTATGACAAAGCGCCATCTAGTTCGCCTTGCGCATATTAGCAAATCCCTACGCGCAAGTTCCAAGTAAGTTACTAACTAGACTAGAACGCAAACGAAATGACTAGACAGATTGTAGGGTCTATTACAGAGAGATGTAAGTGCATGTTGATGTTATTGGTTGTAATCAAGTTAATGTCTCACAGATCTAGATAGACAGGAATGTCTATCCGAGTAATAGGATAGGTCCTACACATTAGTAGTACAAACAAGACCTATACAACTTAAGCCGTATACACAAAACGTTTCAAACTCAAAAGAATAAATTAGTGGATTTAGTTTCAACATGATATTTAGTCCAGACAAAAAGAAATCCACACAATACCACACATCTAGAAATCCACACAATACCACACATCTATAGAAATTCACACAATACCACACATCTATAGAACTTCTTACCATTTTCTGATACGTTTGAGCCTGTCATGCTTAGAACTGAGTAATGCAGGGTAAATTATAAACATAATTAGATCAAACATAGGTCTATTAGTAGTATAGAATAGAAATGTTAACATTGCACAAAAATATGTTATATGTACATGTGTGTGTTTGGGTCAATGTGTGTGTATGTATATGTCTCGTTGCATGTGCCTGCATATAAAAAAAAATGTTGGAGTGTGCAATGCAGTTTAATAAAACAAAAGCTCAAAATCTTGTCCTGTTTCAGTTTCAGAGAATATAATCAAGCAGTAAGGGAAGAAACTACGTGGATAAATGTATTAGTGTCATAAAATAATGACAATCATAATGTCTATATTTCAATAACCACTTCTAATCCAATTTCTACGACATTATCTGAATATTTTCTTTTCATAATTGAATAGTAAACACGGACTCTGGTCTAGGGCAGTCTAGGCCATAGATTAAAGCTAATATACCACACATAACAACTCCTCCATCTGCCGGTCCCAAGCCCGGGTGAGAAAGGAGGAGGGCTTAGCGACCCCACCCTGTAAAACCTCAATTGCTACAGAAACGGCAAATTTATAAAGTAAGGGAGATAAATCATCAGCATTTTTATGGCGGCACTTCTGATTAGCAGCAATTTTATAGCCCAATAAATGAAATTGTAAAGTTATTAACAAGTCAGTCAACTCTGGCAGGTACAGAGAGGCAGATTGAGAATGGGGATAGAAGAAGAAGAAGAAGAAGAAGAGAGAGGGAGAGAGAGAGAAAGAGAGAGAGAGAGAGAGCAATTCTGTAGTGTGTAGACGGTTAAATGAAAGAGTAAGAACGATTCTCTACTTTCCAATTGAAGACAATTTTATTGACGACTTATTCAATATTTAATAATACCATACAATTAAAATCAGTGTGTTTCAATGCCATGCAAGGTTAAGGCTGCATATTATGTTTATAGTACTTTTCACGTCAGTTACATCTTTGCAATGTTATGGCATTGTATATATTACATAGTGCGATTGATGTGATAAACCGAAATTCGTTAAAAAAAATTACAAATTGAATGAAAATGATTCGAAATAAGATTCATAAATACAGATAGAAGAAAGACCCAAGATGACATACCTAGGCCTGTTCATCTCAAGCGCAAAACAAACATTTTGTTGTTGTCTTAAATTGACATAAAGAGATAAAAGCGTCTGTTTAACTTTCTAATTCTAAATAAACAAACTTCAGATTAAACTTACAGCAAGTTACTCCCTTTTTCCAGAGTTCAGCTTCGAAACCATCTTTGATCTAAAAATATAGTATAAAATGTAGTGCTAACAATAAAGGAATGTTTGGTAGTTCACATAAATAAACAATCACTGGGATTCTTTAATATGAACCTCCTTTTAAAGAGGATACCTTAAAGGTGACATGTTTAACTAAAATCTCGACAGGAATAATGTCTCAGATAAATATTACAATATTATTAAGGACCTATCAGGAGACGTGGTGGCTGAGCAGTAAAGCGCTTGGTTTCGAACCGAGGGTCATGGGTTCAAATCCTGGTGACTGGGATTTTTTATTTCGGGATCCTTGGGCACCTCAGAGACTTAATGGGTACCTGAAATTAGTTGGGGAAAAAGTAAAAGTTGGTCGTTGTGCTGGCCACATGACACCCTCCTTAACCGTAGGCCACAGAAACAGATGACATTTACATCATCTGCCCTATAGAACACAAGGTCTGAAAGGGGAACTTTATAGATCTATCAACTCACTCTGTCTGGTAAAAAGTTTGTACAAGTTATTTCTCCCATACCCAATCTCGGATCATGCTGAAATTTTGCACAATTATTTCTTTTACACGCCAACACAATATATAATCAATTTAAAATATTTTTTTTAAATACTTAATTAACGATTGGTAATTCATTTTAATAGGCTATTTAATTAATTCATATGTTATTTAGAAATAGATCTTTCTCTAACGTGAATAGAACAACCTCTTACCTGTTTGATGACAGAGTCTGTATTGCAGGACCTGGCAACACACTTGATAAAATCGTAAGACATTCTGAAGGATAAATAAACATTTTGATTATGTGTGTCATGTGTGTGTCCTGTGTGTGTCATGTGTTATGTCATGTGTGTGTGTCACATTGGCACGTTTCATAAGTTGGAATGGAAGTATGAAAAGCAGGAGGAAGGTGGCGATGACCTCTGGGGATCAAATAAACGAGGACTCTCGGCACGCGGGACCTCGCCTTTATCGTGGGGGCACTAGTGGGAGCGTCCATTAGAGGAGGCTAACAAGGTAAAAATGAGAATGAAAACTGGCCTCAGTGCATGCACCTCTGTCCAAGACCTGGATAAGGGATTCAACAAAGACCATTAGCTTATTCTAAAAAAGCTGCTATGCCGTCTCAAGAATATATTGAAAGTTAGTTGGCCCCAAGGAAAGTTCGGCGGTAATAAAATTGAAAGGAATATAAAAGAATTTCTCGTGATGCTTGATCTTCGGCCGCTTGAAACTATACGAAATCAGCCGAGGGTAAGAGCTCCATAAAATTAAATGGGCAGGGATTGAGGTCCAAAGCGCATGCTACACAAAAAGGAGCCATCAGAACCAAATACAATAGTCTTTCTTAAAATGATCTAGGATGGAAATCAACATAGGTTCATAAAAAAAAAACTATCCCCTTTCGTTGGTTTAGTTAGAGATAAGAAAATACCTATGAAGGGGGTTCAACTCAAGCAGAGTTGTGTTTACTGAGCCTCTAAAGGCAGCACGGAAAAACCTTTTCCCAGATACCCCCTCCCCCCCACTGGTCCACAACTGAGATTGGACCATAGCGCTCTGAGCATGCTATAAGCGCTACATAAAAGCTATAATTTAATTTAATTTAATAAACCAATCCATTCTTTGCTACTAAATGTATGAACCGCCTCTTTATTTGAGATCAAAGACATACAAATTTAAAACAAAAACTGAAATGACATTTGATTGGACGAACACTTACGAACACACTGAAGTTACGTCTGTTTGTCCGTTCTCTGTTTTGTTCAGCAGGGCCGTCACGTAATCCTTGGTGCAGAGGTCCACAGCGGATTGGCAAGGTGCGCTCACGTTTCTGTTGGGTGAAGCCCATGGCGTGGTCGTTGTTCCCGGAGCTGGATAGATTAATTAACATGAGCATCATGACATCGTTGCATTGCAAATGTAATAATAGTATCACATTTGTTCTTTAACATAATATCAAAAAATAAACATTAGTATCGCCCTAAGTAGGTTCAGGTCTAACAACTAAATATGACAATGTATTTACATTACAAAATGCATTTTAAAAAATAACAATAATTGTAATATATCTTTATTACCCTTGACTAATTTTGTATAACAGTTATGTAATACATATTATAACGTATTGCAACAATAGTACAGTTTCACTCCAATATTACATGTGAAATGTACATCAGAAAGTTTGATTGTATTCTGTATCGCTTGTGAATGTAGATGTTATCGGCTTCCTCTATCCTATTTGTGATGGTAAAAGTAATCGTGCCCCCAAAGGTTGTTTTATTTTATTACAACTTAAATCATTTTACCTTTCTAAAGATTGTTTTGCTCGATTTATTGTTTAATTAGAGCTAGTTTGTTGTCAAAGATCTTACTAGCAGAATATACGATTTTTTTTTGTTTAGTTTAGGGAATAGACTTACTTTTAATGTTCGGGATACAAAACCAGGTGGAGCTATTGAAACATAAGATGTTACAAATGTGAGCATGGTCAAACATTAACAAGAACTTTCTACTTTTCCGTACAAAAAAGCAACAGCATTATCCTGACTAGTCTCTGGACATGATAACTTATTTGCTTACTTTTAAATATAAACTTAGACGATTACATGGGTGTTACTCTTTTGCGATACTTTGTTTTCAATCTTGCTTTTGCTAATTAAAATCCAAGAAGATCTTGGAAACTAGAGACATTTGTAGCGTCAACTCTTCTTTAAGCAATACACTAAATTTATTCTATTGCTTATACTAAGCCTACAATTTTTTGGAGAAAACAATCTTTTCCCCCTTTTTGTTGTTGTTGTTGTTGTCTTAAAATCTATTGTATTATAATACCTATGGTATATCGTAGAATCTTACTTGACCTTCCTCAATATAAACACTGGCCTTCCGTGATGAGAAACTAGAGAACTAGCTAATACTTCAGACAACCGGAAACTAACTCAGACGCAACCACTGAATAAAACTAAAAATTGTTTTTAAATGCACGATAAACCAATCATTCCTTGATCTGAAATCCTTTTGAGAAAACCCTTTTAAATGTTTTTTTCGTTTAAAAAATGTGTATTTGACTAAAAAGACAATCAATGAATGAATGAAATAGATTAAATATTTTGCTATCTATTAAGTTTTATAGTTGGATTGTAATTTGTATAGTAGGGTTAATGTTTAAAGATATCAGACAGTGAGATCAAGTTGAAAGTAGAATGAAAAGAAAAAAATAGGGGAGGGATATCCTTACCATTAGTCGCTTGTGAAGCATTAGTACCTGTAACAAAAAAAAAAGATTTTTATTAGTATAGTCGACCCACGCGTAGCATACGCCGTTATTTTGCAGGGCCGGATTTAGACCAATGCAAACTATGCGACCACAGTGGGCCCTGCACTTTCAAAGAACCTGCGCTAATTCTAGGTGTAAATTATTAAATTAAACCATTTTATAACTTATAACAGAATTCCCGCAGCCTCCTGATTTACCAGGAGCTCCTTGAAATCTCCTGAAATTTCAAAATATACGAAAACGTTCTGGAATTCTCCGAAAATTATTAAAATCTTTTGATAACTCAAAAAAAAAAATAATTCCTGAAATATATAGACAAAAAAAATAATTTTTGGGTGTCATTCAAAATGGAAAACGCCAATCCGACGCGCGATGAAAAAAAAAAAAGGCATTATGCAATATCCGTAATTGTGGCATCTGGTGAAAGAAGCTTCTCGCACCTCAAACTAATGAAGAATTACTTGAGGTCAACAATTCTCGAAAATAGATTGAAACATTTGGTAATTATTGCTATTGAGCGTGATCTATGTAGGAAACATAATTTTTATGATATACTGTATGGCTTCGCTACACGCAAGGCTCGTAAAGTAATTCTGTAGGTAGTAAAGAATGAATACAATTCAATTTTTTAATACAAATTCTTAATTTTCACTTATTATCCGTATCCCTATCCAAACTTGGCCCCGCCAAATCCGTTTCGAGTCCGGCCCTGCTATTTACTGACGGGTGAATACAGAATAAATTACTTGTTCTCCCCTCTTTTTTTTCGCTGCTTAAGTAACGTGGGGGGTAACTCTAGTCCGACTTGCAGAAATAAAGAGTGATCTTTCCATGACTTCTAGGTCCGGCCCTGCTATGTAGTGATGGGTGAATACTATTCCCCCCTTTCTCTTTTTTTTTCGCCGATTTGCAGAAATAAAAGAGTGATCTTTCCTTTACATGGTGTCCAAAACTCTTGAGCCATTAAGAGAATTATATATATAGATGGTTAGACAAAATTTGGGTGTCATGTTTATTTTAGTAATCTTTTTATCTTTTCTGTGAAATAATATATTTAATTATATTACTGCAAAAATAATTGGAAGCCTTGATTTTTGAGAGACAGAACAAAAAGCGAAACAACCAGAGAGAGAGAAAAAGAGAGTGTTGAAGAGAGCATATAATGGTATGCCTGTTTCAGCCAGGAAAAAAAATGACTTTCCAGAATTTAAGTCATTGATTGACATGCATGACTAAGAATACGCGTAGGACGTAATAGTCTTCTTTTTTGAAGAAGCGTCTGTATTTTATAAGTTAAGAAGATAAGATAAAATAAGTATTTTTTAACAAAGCTTATATCAACTATGTCTGTCTGTCTGTATGGTAAAAATTACAAGTTATTTCTATCACACCCAATCTCGGATTAAGCTGAAATTGTGCACAATTATTCCTTTTACCTGACAACACAAGAATCAATTTAAACAAAAAAAATTGTTAATTAACTATGGGTAATTAATTATTTTGTTTGGTATCTTGAATAAGGGAAAGAAATCATACTTGACAGATGTGGTGGTATAAGTTGAATTAGTCCCCTTGAGGACACATGACCCCCTGAACATTTTTTTTTACGCATTTAAAAAACTATCATGTAAATATTCAAAAGTGGCAGGATCATAGTGCATTGAGAAAGTTTAAAGCTAAACAAAAACAATTGGTAAAAATATTTTTAATGGAATAGATTTATTATGTTTAGATTGTGCATTTATATATTTTGTATTGTCTTTTTTATACTTTTTTTCCTCGTATACTGTGAACGGGTTGGGGGTGGAGGAGAGCGCTAAGCAAGTCTAGACTCATCATAGAGTCATGTTACTTTACCGCACTGATAGCCGTTCCTTGCCAAGTCTTGTCTTATTCTCAGAATATCAGCATCGGATACTGGACATGAGTTCCTATAACACTGCTCAAAGTTATCCGTGTCCCTGGGGAGAAAACATTAGAATAAGAGGAATACGCCATGAAGGAGAATAGATACGCCCCTGGAGATATTTTTGAGAATTGAGGAGTAGGTTCTCTGTGGTTGTTTTTTTAAAAGCTTATATTAACTCTATCTGTCTGTCTAGTAAAACGTTTGAACACGTTATTTCTCCCACAAACATTCTCGGATCAAGTTGAAACTTTTGCACAAATATTCATTGACAATGCACGAATTAATTTAAAAAATTACAGGTAATTAATTAATTTTGTTTGATACCGACATGAAAAATAGATTCTTAATATTCCGAGATATGGCTAAATATTTTGGGGTTTGTCCCCTTAGATAATTGTACACGTTATTTCTCCCACACCAATTCTCTGATCAAATTGAAAATTTAAACAATAATTTATTGTAAACAAAAAAACATGAATCAAAAGATTATCCAGCCAGTTAATTGAATATTGATAATTAATTTTTTTTTTTGATATAAAAAGGCAAATAAGTTCTACATTATTAAGAGATGTGGTTGCAAATGTGGAGTTCAGCTCCTTAGATAAGCTAAGTATTTTAAATATTTTTCTAGTTGTTTTTACAAATCTTATATCAACTCTGTCTAGTAAAAAGTTAGTACACGTTATTTCTCCCATACCCAATCCAAGCAACTGATGGAGCCAGAAGTATGACAGGAAAAAATAAAAGAGAATCTGTGAGTCTCCACGCATTTCTTAGGTTTCACTGCCTACTCCAACAAGAAGTGCTGGTCACTCTACCATCGTCAGTTTAAAGAATTCTGAAACAAAACGGAGACTCGCTATTCCGACCTTCTTCCCAATAAAGTGCGATGGCTTTATACAGGTATGGTGTTGAAACTTCCAGCTTTGTGCTTGAATGAAATAAATACATTCCAAAATGTGAAAGGTATTAATCACCCTGAATTAGAGGACGACAAATTGTTTCAAAAAATGTTACTCCATTATGGATATATCAGCAAAAGTAAATAAGCTGAATCTAAAACTACAAGAAAATGAAAGCCCAGCCGATGTTTTGGTAGAAGATCAGAGCGGTGGCTGAGCAGTAAAGCGCTTGGTTTCCTATGTTAGAATCTACATTATTAAGAGATGTGGTTGCAAATGTAGAGTTCAGCTCCTTGGATAAGCTAAGTATTTTAAATATTTTTCTAGTTGTTTTTACAAATCTTATATCAACTCTTTCTAGTAAAAAGTTAGTACACGTTATTTCTCCCATACCTAATCTTGGTTCAAGAGGAAATTCGCACAACTCTTTTACCTGACAACACAAGAACAACAAAAATTAAGCAGTTAGAAAATTAGCTATTGGTAATCAATAATTTTTGGTATCTCAAATAAGGGAGAGAATTCATAATTGACTTAAGTGGTGGTATAAGCTGATTGATCATTAACCTTAACCTTAATGAGTCTTACTGCACACAACCACTAGCAGAGTGGTTACCGTATTGGCTTCAGAAGCCAGAGAATGCAAAAGTTCGAATTCAGGTCGTTCCCCCCACACACACACACACTTTTTTTATATAAATGTTTTTTATATAGCTAGTCTAGATCTAGTAGGCGCGGTGGCTGAGCGTTAAAGCGCTTAGCTTCGGAAACGGGGTCCCGGGTTCGAATCTGAAGAATGGGATTTTTAATTTTGAAATCTTTTA
This sequence comes from Biomphalaria sudanica, assembly GCA_036873155.1. Classification (NCBI taxonomy): domain Eukaryota; kingdom Metazoa; phylum Mollusca; class Gastropoda; family Planorbidae; genus Biomphalaria; species Biomphalaria sudanica. The sequence goes on from JAZGLO010004004.1 coordinate 1,462,788, forward strand.
AGTCCACCCAGCTCTAACGGGTACCTGACTATTAAGGAAAAGTAAAGACATGACATTCTCGTAAAAATGACATGATCTGCCCAATAGACCACAAGTAATCACAAATTTAATTACATGACTGATCCAAACTAATTGATACAGCAATGCTTAATATAAGCTTTTTTTTTTTTTTGTTTAAAGTTTTTTTTTTCTTTACGATTTGACTCGTTTTTCACAATTGTTTAAGTAATCATTCCTCTTAACACGCATTGCATCTTAGGACAAAGTCCCGATTAGTATTATGTACGACACCAACCTTTAAATGTCTTTGAAAAGCATGTTACCCATGAGTTCCACACAAACTTACATACATGTACACATATAATGGCATAGGCCTACACACATATTTTAACATGCACACATACACGCATATAATAATCTTATTCTATTTTTGCTTCTACATTCCATAGATTTTGTAATATTTTAAAGTGTGCCTATCTAAATCACAGACGCTGAATTGCATATCGTATCAGCCACTGAACTTAAAAATACTCAAGCCCTCTAGAGCGGTCAGGCCGACCTATGCTCATTTTTTTTTCTATGCAATTTAACAATACTATTATTGTTGAATGTTATTGTAGATAATTCTTTATAATTGTTTTTGTTTTTTGAAGTGATTATAATGATGCCTATAGATGACATGCAGGAAGACCCTTGTTTGTAAGAGCTCACAGAGCCTCTGGTATTAAACCATTAGTAGGATAGAAGTTTTAGATATATACAAGCCTCTCTGACTTAGAATTTTTACAGGTCGTATAAATGTTTACTACACTAAATTTACGTTTGTGAGATAAGCGTTAAAGCTAGGGAAAAAGATAAGTGATATGGATAGAGTGAGAACTAGGAGGAGATTATCGAGAAAGAAACGCAGCCAGGTTTATCTTCCCTTTTTTTCTATTTCATTCTTTAATGCAACATTTGAATTTTTTTTTTCAGACTAAGTAAAAAAAAATGTACTAAAAAATATTATGTGAAGAAAAACATGCGAGTCTTTAAGAGATATGTTTCAATCCTTCAAACGAGATGAGGGACTGGAGAATCACTAAAACCATAGTTTGTATTTCTCACAGACGGGTATGATACACTCTATATTTAAATCATACATTAAAATAACGTTCTTGTTGGTATCAAATATAGAGGAATCACATCTATAATGTGTTGTTGTTGTTTTCCTGCATTATAGAGAGTTTTCAACACTACGCTTTAAATATCCTCAATGTGTTTTCATTACCATTCCTCTTATCGGCCTTCAAAAACGTCATTCGTTCAGGACTCTGGGTGGAACCTAGACACGGATTTTAAAAACGGCTAAAAAACGAGTTTTCCTAGTAATAACATTTTATGTAAATATTTTGGGGGGAAGTTACTAGCTCATTAGTCACACATTGAAAACTCTGGTTTGACCGTTATAATTTTTCAAAAAAAAAATCATCTTAAAATTAAATCAGGTCAATTTGAATACGCATTCAGAGGGTATTCCAGCACTCGACTCATTTGGCTGCCTTGTCGTGCGGTTTGCGCGCTGGACTGCCGTTCGGATTTATCGACGGTCGAGGGTTCAAATCCTGCCCGCTCCCATCCCCCGTCGTCCTGCGGGAGGTTTGGACTAGGAAGTAAACTATCTTCAACTCTGAAGGAGCATCCGAAACATGTAAAACATTTAACAAAACATTTTACAAACATGTTTCTTCGTATTCAGTAAATAAATAAATAGACGATCGTGTATATTTCGCGCACCGTCTTATGTAGAAATAAACTGGAATGGAATAAAAAAAAATAAAAAAATTGACTGTGCCAGAGACATGGTGGGCGATACGTGCTCCCGGGTCAAGTTACTTTATTGGCGCCCCTCCGCCCATTTTCCGTGAATATCACGTAGAAATATAGGCTGCGTAAGGAGCCCCACTGGGGGTGGTGCCCTTGCCCCTCTCTCACTACGCCGCTGAATTGATTTTAAAACAGAGATGTTTCTTTAATTTTACATAATATTTATGTAACAATAACAAAGCTATTACATATAGCTGGCTTAATTTGTTATAATTTATGTGTTGTTTTTTTATTGGTCCGTTGAAAGAAAATTGAAAAAAAACTATTACATATGAGTGGCTAACGTTGTTATAAATTATTATTTTTTACTAGGTCCGTGAGGAGGGAGGTAAGGAGTGAAAGATTCTAGGCGAAGTAATTGAGTCCAAAATAGATTTTATTTTCACAAGTTTTTCTTATATCTTTATTGAACAAAACAACAACAAAAAAAACGAGCAGCTAGAAGGAGTGACGTAGCCAACTTATTTGCGTTTTTTTTAAGGCATAAAAAAAAAAGTGGAAGATTCAAAAGCTTTGATAAATACAACGTTTAACCTAGCAACATCTAAATATTAAATCTGTTTGTGTGTGCTTGTGTGTGTGTTTGTTATTTATATGTAAGTGCAATCCATTTTTTTAGCAAGACGCATAAATCTAGAGTAAAAACACTAAAATCCTTCCATAATTCAAACATTTAGTATACGAAATATTTACACACCCTTTGCTCGTGTCATATTGCTTATGGAATTCTAAAATTTGAGGTATATTTCTTCTTCTGGAAAGAAATTAAATGTTTTTAATTTTAACAGCAAAGAAGTGGGGGGAAGGGGTCCAAATTTGTAAATCCCACCCAGGATGAGTGTTCCCCCAAATGAGTGTCCGAAATTTGTTTTTACATTAAATATTACGCCATTATCTCATGTCATGATGTCGAATGTCAAAATGCAGGGCCCTCTAAAGATGTCAAGCCCCCAAATCCCAAGCGTAGTTAAAGAAATGTGTGGTTATTTTACCATTTAATATTTTTAAAAAAAAAGATACGGTAGACGAAGCAATTTTTTTTTCAACATAACTACTGTCAACTATCTATAACATTTGCTGTGTTATATCATCTCTAAAGTGGCTACATACATTTACCTGCACAGCAGAGCTACATTGGATGGGTGAGTGGAACTGCTCTCCATTAGCGCCTGGAAACATACTCTGAATCCATCCTGGCAGACTTTTGAAAAATATAGAACATGTATTAGTTAGCACTTAGTCTCAGTTAAAGACCTATTGACACTTATTGAAAAGCCCTACACGAGGTATGTGCTACAAGAAATAAGACTTACATATTTCTATGCTGTATTCTTGAAAATGTCGATTCTTGGTGATAGTTGGGATATTTTTAATTTTTACCCAATCGCTTATGGTGTCCCGAGTTCACTCATTTCATACGTTGGTTAAGAAAATAAATATGCCGTTACGTACTTTAGTAAGTGGAGGACGAACGCAGAATTTGTGTCGAGGTCCTACTCCCTTGGAACTTATCATACATGCATCTTAATAATATTCATACATGTAAAAGTATGTCGTATTTGTGAATAAAGAAATAGGGGATGCTTTTAAATTTAATCTTTTTTTGAACTGCATTTGTATAAGGCAATGCTCATGCTTAAAGTATGCTAAATGTGCTAAGTGTGCAATTTCTTTTGTGAATCAGTTTGGGAGGAGGGGGGGGGGGTCTGGAAGAAGGTTTCCGTGTTACCTTTAGACGCTCTGCAAACACACCTCTGCTCGTGTCGGGATTCGAACTCAAGCCCCCTTGAGAGATAACCAAACGGTTTTTGCCACTCTCCAACACATTTGCTTTGTTTTTTTAATATTTAATTTGCATGTTCTGTTAAAAGTTTTATATTTTTTAAATGTAGTTGCTCACTTTAACGACGTGGCTCTATGCAACTGTGCAACGTCTTACAAAGTGGTCAATCCGACCCAGGTAGTTGGTCAATGTGGCAGGCCACATGACACTCCTACTGGCAACAAAGGTAATGAGCTGTACATCCTCTGCCTCATAGACTCTAGGTCTAGGTCTTAAGGAAAACTTTAAATATGTTGCCCCATTGAGCTCCAGATCATCGACGGCTTTTTTTTTTTTCGAGCATTGACAGAATAGCCCGCTGATTAAATCTGTACAAACTATCACTTACCAACTCAATTTAATTATTACTTTTATAAAGACGCCCTCCGGTAGCTAATTAAAATGTACCAGTGGTTATCAATCAGGTGCGGCGGTGGCTGAGCGTTAGTGCGCGTAGCTTCCGAACCAGGGGTCTCGGGTTTAAATCCTGGTGAAGACTGGGATTTTCAATTTCGGGATCTTTGGTAGCCTTTGAGTCCACCCAGCTCTAATTAAAGGTGGTTGGTCGTTGTGCTGGCCACATAACACCCTCGTTAACCGTGGGACACAGAAACAGATGACCTTAACATCATCTGCCCTTTAGATTTAAAAGGTGAACTTTACTTGTTAGTTTTCTATCGGTTATCCAAGCTATCAATATTTGACAATCAAATTAGTCAACTAGCTATCTTACCTCGGCTGACCTGACTGGACTGTGTTGCTCCCAATGAAAATATTGTGATAAATGTAAGAACAAATGATAACATTTTTCTGATCACACCAAAGTGCAGCAATGCTAAAAGAAAAAGGAAACAAAATGTTACTTTAGAAGAAACAAAATCCCCCGTAACTGATTATTAACAATCTTAATTCATCAGTTAATGTTTTCCACGTTTAAGAGCGGCACTCGACGTTAAAACCAAGAAACAGAACTAATGAATTTGAAGGTACGTGGCTTATGTAAGATCTTCATTTGACTATATCTCGCTCACACACCCACACGTACGCACGCGCGCACAAAGTCACACACACAAAAGAAAGTTTTTATATTCGATTCTTAATAGAGCAGCTACTTCAGGTATGACGCCTGCCCGCAGTGAACTTCGCTTAGTCTATTGAACTAAAGACAACCAGCGGACGGAATTCTTTCCAACAAAAGTACGTTCCATTTTGTTTCAACGGTAACCCCAAACAATCCAGTCATCACATTAAACAAAGGGGAAAAGAAACACAAAAAAAAAGGTTGACTGTGTGTTGTGTGTATGTGTTTGTCAATAATTTTGGTTATCTTTATTATCCGGCACTGACTGCGCATGTTTTGTGTCTAAGGTGTGATGGTTGTGATGTATGAGGGCGAGGGGTCAAGTGGAAGGGGATAATGGGAGAGATGTCAAATAAAAAAGGGATTTAGGATTTTACAAAAATCTCCTAACCAGTACTGTGTAGGTCTTTTATTCTAAAACATAAGATAAAATGTCCAAACTATAACAAAAGAACCACAAACTTCCATTCTACTAGATCCACAACTTGCACTTACTTATTTTGGACTATGACTTTAAGAAAGAAAAATATAAAACTACTTTACAAGAAGACGAGAAGTAGAATAGATTTGTATTCCTTAACATTAAAAAAAATGGTATAAAAAAAACAATTCCTCTTTTATGAAGCTGATAGTGGTTTATAATTTCTCATTCTATTTATTTCTTGTAAATCTTCAATATTGCAAGAAATGTTCCCAGTGAGTTAGCACAATCAATTTATTCTATTATACCCTAGTTAACTTCTATGTAAGACGGTGCGCAAAATGTACATGAACGCCTCTTTAGTTGAGTCGAGTGCGTATTCAAACTACAAAGAAACATTTAAGTCGAGTGCGGGAATACCCGCTGAAAGCGTGTTTAAAAAGACACTAATGGAATTATTTAAGATGATTTTATTTTGAAAAATTAGGACGGGCAAACAAGAGTTTTCACTGTGCGGTCAATTGGCTAGTAAGTTGTTTTTTTTCTCAAAGATAATATATGAACTGTCAAATTTTTAGGAAAATCGTTAGAGCCGTTTTGGAAATGTTTACGTGTCCAGGTTCCCCTCAGTGGTCAACTTTTTGAGCCATTGAGACAATAGGCGGAATTGTAATAATCAAATTACGGCATAAGATGCATAGGAGAAGGCCTTCGTTTCCTTCTCGAATAAACGTGTGTAGAATCCATACACCGTTTTAAACGAAGCTATCCTCATGGATATATCCATTTTTGATTAGATAAAGTGTTGCGTCTATCTCTACGTGGAGAGAGACAGTGACCAAGAAAGCGATAGACATGGGCCTCGTCTCTGGAAGAAAAGCTAGCCAAACAAAAAATGGCTGGCTCCTCTATCACCAAAGTGAAAGCCACCTTTACTTGCGATATATGTGGACGGGAGTGTCTCTCCAAAATAGCGCAGTTAAAGAGCTCTATAAAGAATTCGACCCTGACAGTGCCAAAGAATGAAAATTTATTCATAATAATAATTTTAAAAAATGTAATCATTTATTGGACCTTTGGTTTGTACCTGTATGAAAATCTTTCGACATAAAGAGACTTAAGTCACATAGCTGAAATAGTGGTCATTTCTCATAAGGCATCACTCTTGAGTCAACAGACGTCTTGGTAAACAAATTTCGACCTCCAGGTTTGAACATCAGTCATAGCACACACAACGCCCATGACACTTACATATCTACATAGATAACAAAATAGAAAACGTGCTTTCTTTGATAATTGTAATTATTTTAAACTTTCAAAAAATCTTTCAATGTATCAGTAAGAAATAAGAATTTCGAAAAATAGGCATTAAAAGAAATAAAGTAACAAAACCAATTGACGATACAGAAAGACTAATTTAAATAGGTGATAAAACATACAAAAAGAAACACGGACATGAATAGGTGATAAAACATACAGAAAGACTGACCTATATATGTGTCAAATCATACAAAACACTGACATAAATAAGTGATAGAACATATAAAAAGATATCTTATAAATTACAGAAGTTACTTCAAAAAATAAGATAATTAAGTCCTACGCATTTCATGTGTCAATCTGTCATGAATGTTAATCAATGACTTTAACTCTGCTAAGTCGTTGGTTTTCCTGTCTTATTCAGGCAACCCATTCCATTCTCTAATGGCACTAGGGAAGAAGGAGCACTTTTACGAATTTGTTCTAGCGTATGGAATAAGAAATGAGCATCCACATATTTGATAAAACATACAGAAAGACTGACTTAAAAATGTGATTAAACATATAGAAAGACTGACTTAAAAGATTGACAGATAAAAAAAACGGATGGATAAGCATAGTTCATAGGCGTAGCTAGCAAGGGAGGTGTATCTCCTGTCGTTACACGAACTCCATTAAGAGCCTGGATGTAATGAAAATTAATTACGTGTATAGATATATATTTAATTTATATACATGTGGGGGGAATGAAAAAAGATTCACCCCCTCAACCCCCTTGTCCAAAAAGTCCTGGCTATGCCCATGGCATAGTTAGAAGTAAGCGGGAATTCAGACAGGAAAATAAATTGATAAATAGACATGTTTACATGTACGTAGGTAAGAAGGTAGTTAGGTAGGTATGTAGGTAAGTAGGGTAGCTATGTGAGATTTAGTAGCTTGGTAGGTACATTAGACAGGTAGAGGAAGTAGGTAATCTACATCGATTACGTAAGGCTAGGTTGTTCGAAAGGTAATTATGTGTGTGGGGAAAAAATGATAATTTTGATTTTTATGTGCCGGTAAGTGGCTAAGTAGTTTGGTTGGTTTGATTAATAGTTCTTACTTTATTTTGTTTCTTATTACTACGTAGTATTGTAGGTAATAGAGAAACAGGCAGACAAATGAATCCACGCACAGATCTCTTTTGATAAAGACATGTTGAGCACAATTCTCAAACCGGCAAAACATTTGTATCAAACAGCTCAGGTAAACTTGAGTTTCAAACTGTCAGGTTGTAAGGTGGTGTTTATCAAACTTTTCCGGTGGTGCCCCTTAAACTGGAAGAATTTCATTCGCGACCCCCATAGCGTGCTAGGGATTTTGGGGAGCTCTATTGGCTCTCATAGTGGAGTCCGGGGTGTGCCCAGACGCCAAAAATGTTCTTGCCACCATAAGACGTCTTACCGCACGTTTTAACAAAGCTTATATCAACTCACTCTTTCTGTCTGTCAGGTAAAAAGTGTGTACACGTTATTTATCCCACACCCATTCTCGGATAAAGCTGAAACTTCGCACAATTATTCATTGACATAGACCAAACATGAATCAATTTTTAAAAAGTAACAAATTAGAAAATTAATTACTGGTAATTCCTTATTTCGTTTAGTAGTAAAACAATGAACACTAATACTTCTATATTCACAGGTATGGCTAAATTTGTTGGGTTTAGTCTTCTTAAATAACAGTTAGCGCATTCTCCGATCAAGTTAATACTTCAAACAATTTTTTATTGTACGTAAAAAATATGAATTAATAAACAAAAAATTTTGGTTACTAAATTAATTATTGGTAATTAATTATTTTGTTTGATATCGAATATGGAGTAACATGCTAACAGTAATATGGAAAATAACTTGTACATTATTGGCAGATATAGTTTTAAGGACGGAGTTCTTCCCCTTAATATAGGCTTTGTTTTTAAAAGGATTTTTTTATATTTTGTTATAATTTTTTTTTCTCATACAAATGTTATCAACATAATGATCCCACGGTTTGAGAAACGCTGCTGTGGGGTGAGTGAAAGTTTCTAAAGGTAAACTCACAACTAGGTCAAGCGATAGATAATGAATATGTTTGATCTTCTGTTTTGACGTGACAATTATTTATTGTTAGAAAAGATTACCTGCAACGTTAGATATGAGTGAGCTCCCTGCATCGTACGATATAACGTTATGCCGTTAGTTATATGACTTAACAAGACTCAAATCTCACTGAATGTAAACATAGTTGAGAATCCTGGGAGCAGTGTGTTAAAATATTTTTTAAAACAGTTATAGCTATATGTATACAATGTTTGCCTGGTTTGAACCTAACCATAGAGAGCACAATTCTTAGCACTCCTAATGTCGCTGCAAGTTCATAATAATAATAAAAAAAAAAAAAGAAGAAAACAAAACGACTTTATATCCATTGTGATAATATTCATTCAAAGAAATGTATAAGTGAATATAAGTATTTGTATGCATAAATATACACATCTATTTATAGAAGAAGAAATGATGATTCAGCGGATTTTTACAAAGCTTATATTATTAACTCACTCTCTGACACTCTGTATCTTTTTTGTATGTTTGTAACTTTCTTGCAAGTTCATATTTTTGCAATCGATTTTTCGACCACTTCTGCTCATTCAACCGTCATCACATTTTGCATACAAGCACAACACACACAATTCTTACAGATTCTTCTTCTTCTTCTAGCCAGCTTTTTGCTGCTGACCTGTAAGCTCTTTTGCAGACTGTGCCAAGGAAAAAAAAGTGTGCTGTTCTCTTCAGTTGTTCAGCACTGCCGTACAGGGTGTCATATTGGGCTGTAGTGGTAGTGGGGTCTGCCTAAGGTGGATAAGAATGGGGGGGGGGTATTCAAAGAGGATGTGGTTAACGGTTCATAAGGGTAGGCGCAGTGTCTATTAAGGGGGGGGGGTATTTATTTTGTTAAGGTGGTAATTTAACAGAGGTGTTTATCCTGGTTGGAAGATGGTAGATTGCTCTTTACGGGAGAGGAAGTCAATAATGTCCAGTTTGTTTGGCATCGTCATTTCTTTGTACATGGCTCTGCCAGTGTTTCCTGATGCCCATTAGTTGAGCCACTATTCTTTGTGATTGTTTACTAACATTGACCTTAGGGTGAGGTAGTTAACAGGTCTATCTGGTTGTTCCATGCCTTTGATAGTTTATCGACCTTTTCATTTCCCATGATGCCAGTGTGTCCAGGAATCCAATGTGATATTGATATTTAATTTTTACATCATCCGATGTATTATCACAATTAGTGTTGTCAACTCTCTTGGGTTGTTTGAGGTGCTGCTGTTAAGTGCTTGCAGAGTGGACTGGGAGTCTGTAAAGACAACAATATCTGATGGTCATTGTCATTCATATAATTTGTTTTCAACTGTCTGCAATGCTTTGGTATTTCCTCAATTTCGGCTTGGAAGGTTGAGCAGTAATCGTCACAGGGTGCACTTATTTGAAAGTGTTTATTATTTATTTTTAGTGATGGGAACTAAACTAAATTTTTTTAGTTAAACTAAAACTAAGTTTGAACTAAAAAAAAGTAATTAAACTTTTAGTTAATCACAAATTGAAAAAAAATAGTTAAACTAAACTAAGAAACTTTAGTTAAACTTTTACTAACTATTTTGACCTTTTTTAAGGACGAAACAGCCAAACATGAAAAATATAAAGGACAAACAATCTCTTTAGCAAAATGTAATAAACATTTATTTGTGCACATGAAAAAAGATTTAAATGTCTTTATGGGATAGATGTAGATCTTAATAGAATCACTAGAATGATACTATTATAGAAAGAAATTAGAAGTAATTGTCCAAGTTCTAATATAATAAGTTACCTTTAGAAGTAATGATAAAACTGCATGTTGACTAACTAACTCTAGATTCTAGAATATTCTGGATCTAATATCTTCTACAAACGAAATGATCAGAAATATAATCTGGATCTAGAATTAGATCTCGCTACTAGACCTACATCAAATAATTACTATTTTAATCTAAAAATAATCTAAGAAATACTAGTAACTTACTAGTTACTACTACTAGATCTAAAATCTAGATAGAGTCTAGTAGATATCTTAGTAACTCTAGATCTAGAGATTTTAGATTATTATAATTATGATTATAACTAGATCTAGATATGGGTATTTAGATCTATATACTCTAGTAAATAATACTAGATCTAGATAGTAGATATAAGTATAATTATGATAGAAGTAGAGATGTAGATTTGTAGATCTAGTCTAGATTTAGTTTATTTAGTCTTAGTATTAGATCTAGTATAGTGACGACTATTATTAGTATTATAGTCATTATAGATCTATCATCTATGCATCTTAGGTCTTAGTATAATAAGTAATCAAGATATATCTAGATCTAATCTAGACTCTAATTTTAGAATCTCTAAACTAATAGATCTAGTCTAATAAAGTAAAGTAATATAGATTTCAATTAATAGATCTATATTATTGACTTATAATTTTTAAATTTACATATAGATCTAAAATCTAAGATTAAGACTACTAAGAGTTAGACTCTTCTTAAGACTAAGAGACTAAAATAATTAAATATAGACTATTATGACTATAGATCTAATAGTAGTAATGGACTAATACTAATAAACTAGACGTCACTAAACTCTAATTCTAGATCTATCTAGTAAAAAGTTTTAAAATAAAAAGAGTCGACATTTCTTTTAGATCTAGTATAGTAAAACAAAATTCTTTGCCTGCAGCTATACAGGAACACACTGGTGTTTAATAAAAAGCAGCAAAATGTAGATCTATAGAAGCAAGGCATTATCAGGATTTACCAAGCAGCGAAACTTGCTAGAAATATAATGAACACGTTTATTTTTCTCGCCTTTCAAATTACCTTCAATTGGCGGGAATAGCGACCATTATAGGGTAAAGGTCAAAAGGCTTTCTAGTTACCTGTGCACCCTCTAGTTTATTCTCTTCTCTATTATTCATTATATAGATCTATATTCTCCAAATTACATAGATCTAAATATTTATTGGTATGTATGTTAAAAAAGTTTGTAAAATTTGTAATTAAACTTTTTAGTTTGTAACTAAAAAAAAAATTAAACTAGGATTTTAAATAAACTTTTTTTTTTAATTAAACTTTGGCCGTAACTATTTTTTTTTTGTTAAACTAAAAGTTAGCAACTTTTTAGTTAACTTTTGCCCATCACTATTCATTTTATTATTCTTAAAGATTCTTAAAGATAATTAGCATCCATTAAACCACAGTTGCATCAGATCTGGACGAAGTGGTCGGCTCCTCTCTATTTATCATGACTAGAGCAGAAAGACTTTTTGAAAACTCCTTTTTTCTAATTTCAGTCAGGGTATTTCAAGGTCACCGATAAGAAAATAGTAGCCTAATTTATAAAACCATGGTCGTGTGTGTGTGTATGCGTGCGTATGTTATGTATGGGAATGTTATTCGTGTGCATCTAGATCTATATTGTTTCGACTAATAAAATTATATTATCTTAGCTTATCTTATCAATAAAAAAAAATCAACCAATTAGTTTACCAATTAGTCGTAATTAATCCTTTTATGTTCCTATAGAAAATGTACTGAGGTAAGGGGAGTTGAGGCTTGTGTAGAAGAGACTCAGGGGCTATTAGAATTGAACGATGGCTAGATCAATACAACATTTCAATGTCAGTGTAAAGATTATATGAAAACTGTATGTATATTGATCAATTATAAAGAAAACTTTGTTATGGATTTGGACATTGTGTTAATCACCATTCTTACCTTATCCTATAGGCCTATAATGTAGACCTTACTTCAAAAAAGAAGATGATTACATCCTACGCGTCATGCATTTAGTCATGCACATTAACCAATAACCTAAATTCTACCAAGGCGCTGGTTTTCCTGGCTAGCTCAGGCAACCCATTCCATGCTCTAATAGCACTAGGGAAGAAGGAGCATTGGTACAAATTTGTATATGGAAAATGGAATGTGCCTTTATCTTTGTGTCTTTCTTTATTAGATTTTGTTTTTGTATTTGAAGATTATGGTTCAGTGTTTTATGTATAATTGCTACTCTACTTGTGAGTCTTCTCTTCTGAAGGCTTTCTTAATTTAGTGATTTTACTAAAGGTGTTACTCTAGTCAAATGTGAATATTCGTTTGTTATGAATCTCACTGCTCTATTTTGTGTATGTTCCAGTTTCCTTATGTTTTCTTGAGTTGAGAGGTCCCAAACAGAGGATGCATATTCTATTATTGGCCTAACCAAGGTTAAAAAACATTTTAGTTTTATGTTCTTATTTGATTTATAGAAATTTCTTTTAATATCATCTTCTTTTTTGAAGTAACGTCTGTATTATATAAGATAAGATAAGATAAACTTTGTAATAATAGTAAAACAAATTTTGCAAAGCAAGGCTTATATTAAAACTCACAAAAAGGTAGAAAACTATCTCTACCAACTAGATCTACCTAAAGAAGATCCAACGGGCTTTTTATCGTGCAAGTACTTGACTCAGCTATATCACGGTTCCCTATCCCGACGATTAGACACCGCCTCTACTATAGGCTATAATTACAGACTAAGATCTAGTACAATGTTTGACATGACAGGCCATTGGACCGACCCTGCAGTTGCAGACACAGGTAACTCAAGCTTTTTTTTAAGGCACAATGTTTCTTAATAAAACACACATCGTACAGTTCGTCGCTAGTAGTTCTAAAGCAGATGTCTTATAAAGTAGTCGTCTACATAACTGCGCCTGGTTGTTGATGCTGCCACAACTAGTCCTGCACGCGCGTACCAAAACTATACCTGCAGCCTCTACATCTGCTAGATGTCTTGTTCTTTGATGGGAATGCTTAGTAAAATTAGCTGACCGATCCTGACAAACAATATCCCGCGTTGAAATTAGAAGACAGAGTTGCATGATAATAATAATAATAATAACAATCAAAATAATAATGGCTCAAAGCAGGTCATCTCTACACTGAAACAGAAGGCTTTGTTACAGCAATACAGGACAGAGTAATTAGGACAAAAGATTACGAGATGCAATGTTGACAAATGCCGAAAATGTGGAAATGTGGGTAAATCGATAATGGCATAATGGCAGGATGCTCAGTCCTATCAGAATCTGCCTACCTAGGTCGCCATAATCAAGCTGCAAGGCTAATACACCAACACTTGGCACACAATTTGATCGGTAAGGATACTTATTATAAATACTCGCTACAACAGGTTCTCGAGTCTACTGATAATTTTCTGTACTGTGATAGACCTATTTTTGACCGACAAAACGGTACATTTTAATCGCTGCTCATTGATAAAAAGAAAAAAACGCTACCATTATTGTCATCGCCGTACCACTGTCTCATACTTTAAGAAAAACTGAAGTGGAAAAACAAAGAAAATATGGGAACCTAGGCTTGGAAATTAAGCGTTTATGAAAGTTATCCAAAATAACAATATACCCCATTGTTATATCAACCGAAGGGATAATAACAACTGACCCCACTGATACATTCAAGGCCCTTAACATTCCTAGGAACATCCTCGTTGCCTGTCAGAGGCCGGTACTGCTGCAGACCTGTCACATCACCAGAAAATTCCTTAGTGGAACCTGATAAAGGGACTACTGTGAATTTAACGAACTCGACCCAGAGAATGAATATCGTTCGTTTTTAACATAATAATAATAATAATCTTTATTATCCATAAGGAAATTTGTTTTACCATTTGTGCATGACACCAAACAAAACATTATAACTATAGAAAACAAAATATACATTCACACCAGACTCACTCATTATTTACTTGCGAAAAGTTTATATCAGATAGTTTCTATTTGATGGTTTGATTCTCAGAGGAATAAAAGAGTTTTCGTTTCTTTCTGTCTTTGCAATATTCTACTGTTAAATCTGCATAAGTTTTCAGAAGACCCATTCACCGGATGACGACTGCTCCTACACTCATCTGACAGTCATAATATTTATTAACGCAAGGAACACTTCTTAAGCTTGTTAAACCCAATCCTTAATGAGCATATCTTATTAGTTTTTACTAATATATTTAATTTTGATATTATTTTTCTCCCTTTGTAAACCTTATTGCCCATTTCATATTGTCTATTCATTTTGTTTAAATAAATTTCTGTATTGTTTATTCGTATTCCTCTACATTGGAGGTCATGTTTGAACAGAGGAAAATATTTAAGTACCCTTAGAGTTAACACGAACATACAATTTCGCGACAATTACATTAGGACTTAAGTTTTGTAAACCTAAAACAATAATTAAAAGGTAGGATTACTTCTATTAGCTATATATAAATGTATACAGACACACAGAGAGAGAGAGAGAGAGAGAGAGAGAGAGAGAGAGAGAGAAGTATTACTTACTTTGATGACTGGATCATGACACGCTTTAATCCCTTAACAATGATGAAAAAGTAATATTGCTTATTTTAAAAAAGCGAAAACATTATTTACTAAAGAATGCCAACTCCACCTCTTCCAGTTAGGAATGTAGAATGAGTACGAAAAATATAAAGGAGAAAAAAAAAGTACCACTGGAGTCCTCGTCCAAACCTCGCAGGCGGCAAGTTAGTTTTGGCGTATGGCAACACGTTTGTGTACTATCAACCCACAACGTGCGTGCCAACGCAAATGTTCGTGAGTACTTCTGACTGCGTGTTCGTGTTTATCAAGAATATATTTACACACACACACACCTGATTCCAATTCCTGATTTTGTGAAAAGCATTTGAGGAAAAAAATAAGATGAAAAGATTTGAACAGCATTTCTGTATTTGAATCAACATTGAATCGTGTAGAAATACAACAGGTAAAGATAGAAATAGACAAGTTCGTTATGGCTTATAGGCTACACGGGAAAATCGATACTATTTTCTAGATCAGTGTTTCTTAAACTGTGTTCCGCAGAACCCAAGTGCTCCACGAGGCCTGAATAGTTGTTCCACGAACTACTAGGATAATTAACAAGTAGGTCACCGCGTGAATTAATCTCCCTAAAAAAAAATAAGCAGTTTTCCGCTAACTACTCAGTATGTGTGAAGTGTTCGTTAAGGAAAAAGGTTTGGGAACCACTGTTCTAGATGAAGTATGAATTTAAAGATAAGTAAGTGCTTTGATGACTAGAACTAATTGGAAATGTGTTGTGATTACAAGGACTCTTTTCTCATATAAAAACAACAACATTCACATAAACCAAACAGGCACAACATAAAGAGTAAGTGACTACACACAGACTTCTTGATCCTTTTCACGTTCCCTAGTCAAGGAGTAGCGCTGATACAGCCTCTAGTCTTCATGGACAGAGTCGCCCCAATTCACGACAACTTGACGTAGTTATAATGGGGCGGGTGGCGGCTGTCTTCTGTGATTTTTTCGACTTTGCTGAGACTTTTTTGTTCAAAAAATTCAGGGTTGGTCTAGCTTGTTATTATATATATATATAGAGAGAGAGAGAGAGAGATAGATAGATAGATAGATAGATAGATAGATAGATAGATAGATAGATAGATAGATAGATAGATAGATAGATAGATAGATAGAGATATATAGGCCTATATATACAGATAGATAGATAGATAGATAGATAGAGATATATAGGCCTATATATACAGTGCTTTTTTGTAAATAAAAAAAAAAAATAGGTTGCGGTACTCAGTGATTAGGTGCCGGTACTATGTAGTTGATTGCCTAACTTTTAACTACTAAAAATTAATAATATACGTTAAAATACAAGAAAAGTAATAATTTTTTCGTAAAGGTGGGGAAATTTTTAAAATACTTTTCTTGAATCCTAACGTTTATTACATATATATATATTTACAGACGTTCCTCCCTAGAAGATATTTTTGTGCCTACTATGAAAGAGCATGGAAAAGCCAATGATAGCAGAGTTTAAGCCTTTCAGTAACAAGCACGACTAGATTAACAGGGAATACGCTTAGGGCGTAATTCTCTTCTTTTGAAGGAACGTATGTAATTCATAAAAAATGAATACGAATCTTACATGCCCATATTTTTCTTACAGTTTGAGAATTAAAAGAAAAAAAAGATTCTTAAAGACGATTTAAAAAAGATTTCTATTGAGGTATAAAATATAAAAATTTTACGTAACAAAAAAAAAATATTTTAAAAATAGTTCGAATAATGAGATTTTCTGTATCTTCAACCGGAATCCTTTTTATATGCGCCCTCTTTCTTGGTACTCTGATTCCTGTACTTTAATACCGTACTCTGTGACTCTGAACTACTCTTAATACCAGTCTTAGTAGCTACTCTAATAACTTTCATAGTACTCAACCTGTCTTGGTAATCTGACAATGTTCCTCCTGACATCGACCCCTTAACGTAAAACAGTTTGTGGGATAAATGTTTAAACAAGGTAAAGTTTCAGTGGGCTGCTACTCAAGAAGATCAAGAAAAACTTAACATTCTACATCAAGGGAGAAGACTAGGGCAGGGGGTCGGCAACCTTTTGAGTTGAAAGAGCCAAAAATTACAATTTACCAAATTTTAAAGTTTTTAAAGAGCTACTCATTTTTTCTTGCCAATTATAAATAGTACTCCCGTAACTAATTTTGTGAATTCAAAAAAAAAAACGAATCTATTAATTCATATATACGTGTTTTTCACTACAAATTAGGTTTACAAAGTTTGGATACATTTGGCTCATAACTTGTTTTTAGTTTCAAACAAAACTCTAAATTATTTTTTTCGATTGTTAGCTGGCTTGTTACTTTAGTTTTGATTATATTTATGCAAGAAAGCACTTGCTCGCACGAATATGCCAACGTCACCTCACTGTAGCATTCTGAAGACTATTCCATGCGTCAAATATAGGCTAAGTGCCTCAGCTCGAGACATTTCTTTTAAAGTTGTCACTTTTGTTTGCTTTACATACATTTCTGGACCTCCAGCTTTCCAACTTACTTTTTGACTGTAAATTTTCCACCCCACAAAACTTTACTATTTAAATCGATCAATTGCATTTCTAGAGATCCAGTATCAATTCCAAATGGCTCAATGTGGATTTTGTTACTATTTGTGTTGAAAGGATTTACCAGGAATGCTAGAATGGTTTTGTTGGTTTTGAATTGCTCAAATCTGTCAAGAAATTCATCTTTGATTCTTTTATTACTGTGCTGAAGTAATTCGTGTCAAAATTTGCACTGATTTTATCGCGATACTGCTTTACACATTTTGCTCCGAAGAATCGTTATTGCTCCTTTATTTTTTCTTGTCCTACGTCTGGCTCCATCAGTTGCTGTTTAAACGATTTGATTGAACTCGATCTTATTTTCTTCAAGGCATTTTTGCACGGCATTCGCTCTATCATGAGAGTCATGTCATATCATGAGAGTAGCAATCCTAGTAGATCTTCTTTTGGATCTTGGAAAGACATATTCCTGACAAAATGGGCAACTTGGGCAGTGTCTTTTATGACTAGCAAGTGAAAAAGCAGAAGAAAGTTGAATATCTTCCACCTGCAAATATGTTACATTTGAAGATATTTTAATTATTCTATCTTGTACTATTTTAGCGGATAGTGGGAAATCTTTGATTTTTTTTTCAATATTTCTGGGGGCAGGGTGGGGGCGTTGAAATCACGAAACAGTTCTTCAAACGCACGTAGGAAGCAGTCTTTGACATACTCACCATCTGAAAATGGTTTGCCTTTTTGTGCAATTTCTATTGCCAGATTAGCATTATTTGTTGATTGCTTCTAGTTTTGAGAAGATCATTCGCTTCTAACTTGAAACAACAAACCTTCACAGACAAAGCACGTGGCGAAGATGCGTTTCGACTTGCGTCGCATTAAAACCTGCATAGAAACACCCGACCACGGCGTCATTCGAGAGCTTCCGACGGACTGGCGGCAGTGACGACGCGTGTAATGGGGGGGGGGGGTTGTAAGGCTGCCTAATCCTCGTTAAATAATTCAGAACTATTTTAGGAAATGTTTCGATGAAATAAATAATATTTGCGTATGGAACTAAAGAGCCGCAGCTTCACATCCAAAGAGCCGCATATGGCCGACCCCGGGACTAGGGAGAAAGTTCACTTAGTTTGTCATTCACTTGTTTATTTTAGATTATACAGTATCATCATTTGTTTCAGCACCTAGCTTCGCGTCTATATTTATTTTGGATTACTAAGTCTTCGGTCGAGGTTTTATTGTTCCCTTTGTTTTGCTTGACATCTTTTTTAAAGACCCGCACTGACGCACGCAGCTATTGTTAGTTACTTAGTCAAACATTAGGGCACATTGGCTAGGACCGGGTGTGTAGAGTGGTAGATGATCCACTTTTCCTATTATCCTTATTTCTAACCCTTTTGTCCACGTTCCCGCTAAGTAAACACAAGCAATATTTTCTTAATGTTAATAACACACTGCCAATGATGTCATGGTCAAATACTCTTGGGAAAGATTAATAAGTTGAATATCACCTAACATAGTTGTTTAATAAAAGAAATATATTTAATAATTTAATGATAGCTTTGATAGTGTAGCTGTAGGCTAAATGATTGAACGTTCTAGCGTTTAAATTGACCCCTACGGTCGTGAAAAGAATTATGTTCATTCATAATGTTTGCGAAAACAAACTCCCAGGTCATATGATAAAACAGATGTCGCAACAGTGGAAAATCAAAAATATACTCAATGAGGAAAGATATTGAAAAACAGACTGCAGAGGGTCGAAAAATACATTTGTATAGAGTAAAGACTGTATATATTGTGCTATCAATGTCCACAGGACGCTCCCTGCAATGGAGTCCTTTTCTGATAAGAAAGGCAAGCTTAAGACCGCTTCGCGTGGTGAGCTAGGATTAGTAATGATTAGTTGTATAGCTAATTTAATTTACATTCGTAGGCTTAAAAATAGGAGTGTTTTTGTCAATTGCTTTAGTGAGAGAGAATTTGAGCCTCTCAGGCCACCATTCCCATGGAGCTGATGAAAAGTGACCTCGTTTTGACCAGCTCTTCGATGTGTAGATCAGACATAACAATACAACCAACATTATTTCGTATCGGAGATTTCTACCTCTAGCGGATAAATATAAATAACTAACTGGACTATTTATTGTATCTGTCCACAGACCTACCACAGATCTATGTATCCGCCGTATAGAACACAGGAAGTGATGTAATTTTGAATGCATATCGTAATTTTTATACATTTTTAGCGGCCCCCGAAAGGGAATAGACGCTATTAGTTTTGTGTGGTCTGTCTTTTGTTCCCCTCCGTCCGTCCGTCCTTCCCGTTTAGATCTCGTAAACTAGAAAAGATATTAATAAATCTGACATCGTAATACTTAGACCATTCAACGTTCTGTTGCAACGGCTACTTTTTTCTTTTCTGAAAGCGAAAACATTAATTTTTAAAATCAACTTAGCAAGCAGTTTTTTTTCTGCATAAAAATACACCATTTTTACAACTATTCACTATAAATAATAACAAACACAGAGGCTATTAAGTAAGGTAGACGACTATTTACCATATTTTAAACACATTTATGCAAACCGTTTTAGATTTAGGTAGAGAGATTCAGTTAGTTCTTTTTCATTTAAAAAAAAAAATCTAAAAAATATTCTATAAGATTCAATTAGTTCATAGTGCTATATAGCATTGTTATACAATGAAGTATAATACTTAGTTGGCCCAACTAGATTAGAGTATCCCTTGCAGACATTTCGATATATAGAGCAGATGATGTAAGCGTCATCTGTTTCTGTGGCCCACGGTTAACGAGGGCGTCGTGTGGCCAGCACAACGACCAACGCCATTTCTTGTCCCCCATTTATGTCAGGTACCCATTAGAACTGGGTGGACTCAGAGGGGCCCTTAAAGATCCCGAAATTAAAAATAATAGATTCGAGTAGTTACTATAAGTATTCAAATTCGATTAGCACCAAATTTAGAATTCCAAAATTTTCGAATTCAAATGTTACGAAAATGTTTTTTTTTTGCAGGCTCTTACAATTTTTTAAAATAATTCTAAATCTTGAGGATTATACTTATCGTTTCAAGTCATATATGTACCTAGTTCCCATGTAGGCCTATTGTCGTGCCTAGAGTTCAATCAAAAAGCAAACCTCGAGCTGTCTTAGTCGTGGAAGTTTGTAAATCAATGAATGAATTTAAATTGTATTTATTCTAAAATTATTAAATTATGAAATAAATTATTATTATTAAATAACTAATTTAAAAAAGAAAAAAAAATCTTTGCCATTATTCGTCTTCGAATTCGAAAAAAATGAAACTATTAAATACTTATTCGAAATGGATCAACAGTATTCGCGTAGTTAACATTTATAGAATTGGTACCTTAAGTCTTTTGGTCGAGAAGGGTGGGCTACTAAAGACTTACAATATTGTTTCAAATCATTTCCTGTTTTCCTCTAGCTTATAATTATGTTGTGCTTTTTTTTCCCCGCTCGCTTCGCCCTTTGAACTTTGGTGACTTTATCTAATTGTTTGAAATTTTCCACAATTTTAGGTTATTTAAACCAACCTAACTGGACTTACCGCCATTATTAAAAAAAAACTAACAGGTGACATCTAGTAAACTTAGGCTATATGTTAACAGTGGAAAGGGGAGAGAGTGGTGAGTAGAACGAAGGTGAAGGCCTACAAAAGAATGCAGCCTCTCTAAAATAAGAAACACATGGGGAGAAGGATCAATGTAGGCCATACACGAGGGGAAGGGATAGAACATTGGCTTATTGTTTCATTCGCCGTCATCATTCATGATGTTTGTAAATGTTTTACATGTTTCAGATGTTCCTTCAGATTCTTAATATAATTACATCCAGCCCAAAACTCCTGCAGGACGACGGAGGTTGGCAGCGGGCAGGGTTCGAACCTGGGACCATCGAGACAACCAAAGGCTAGTCCAGAGGGCATACGCACGACCAGGTAGTCAGCCATTTTGGTTCATTGTTAAAAAAAATTGTATTATTATTATTGCCATGACATGTCTGCCTTTGGTGGAGGGGAGGCATGTGGTGACCGCCCAAGGCCCTGGCTTGTGTGTTCTCTAATGCTGAAGCGCTTCTGGCATCTATAAGAATGACCATGAAAGCTTCTAGCATGGAAAACCCAATGACTTTGCATAATTTTAGTCTCTAATAAACAAGCACAACTTGATCAACCCAAAGATGAGCGTAAGGCGTAATTA
This sequence comes from Biomphalaria sudanica, assembly GCA_036873155.1. NCBI lineage: Eukaryota > Metazoa > Mollusca > Gastropoda > Planorbidae > Biomphalaria > Biomphalaria sudanica. Next base: position 1,484,493 of record JAZGLO010004004.1, read on the forward strand.
TCTTCTTTTTTTTAAGGAACGCCTGTAATTGTAAGATGGTCAATTAGGGTTAGGCCCCGCAATCGTCAAGGTCACTTATGTCTAGTGCTAAGGCCGCTTATCTGTTGAGGCATTCTATCTGAAATTAAAACTCTTAAGCTTACGTTGTGGTCGGTCTGAGTGAAAAAAAAAATGACACCCTTTATTGTTTTCTAGAAAAAGAGTCGTCACTTATATTTTGAGTTTATATCACTTGTATACATATAATAAGGCTTCTAATCGGGCTCGTAGACAAACCTTATTATATGTGTGTCAAGCTGCTAATCTATAAATATATAATTCTCTTCATGGCTCAAGAGTTTGGACGAGAAGAAGAAGAAGAAGTAAAAGAAAGATCACTCTTTTATTTCTGCGGATAGAAAAAACAAGAGGGGGAAGAACAAGTAGTATTCAAGCGTCACTAAGGATGTCTACCTGGTCGTGCGCGCTGGACTGTCGTTTGGATTTATCAAACCCTGCCCTCTCACATCCCCCTTCGTCCTGTGGGAGGTTTGGACTACGAAGTAAACTATCTTCAACTCTGAAGGAACATCCGTAACATGTAAAACATTTTACAAACAAACATTTTACAAACACTAAAAAGCATGGCCGGACTTAACCATTGTGGGGCCCTATGCGAAACGGATTTCGGGGGGGGGGGCAAAGTTTGGGTAGGGAAGCGGATAATAAGTGAAATTTAAGAGTTTGTATTAGAAAATAAATTCGTCTATGCATTCTATTCATTCTTTACTACGTACAGAATTACTTTACGAGCCTTATGCGTGTAGCAAAGCCATACAGTATATCATAATAATTCTGTTTCCTACATAGATCACGCTCAATAGCAAGAATTACCAAATGTTTCAATCTATCTTTTTGAATAGTTGACCACAATTTTAAGTAATTCTTCATTAGTTTGAGGCGCGAGAAGCTTCTTTTACCAGATTACCCAATTAGGCCTACGGCTAATGCATAATGCCGTTTTATTTATCGCGCGTAGGATTGGGGTTTTTCATATTGAATGACACCCCAAAATGATAATTTTTGTCTATATATTTCGGTATATTAAGGACTTTTTCGTATATTTTGCAATTTCGGGAGATTTCCAGGAGCTCCTGGTAAATCGACAGGAGGGCGAGGGAAATCTGTTTTAAGTTATAAAATGGTTTAATTTAATAATTTATACACCTTGAGTTAGCGCGGATCCTATGAAAGTGCGGACCTATGAAAGTGCGGGGCCCACTGCGGTCGCATAGTTTGCAGTGGCCTAAGGCCGGCCCTGCAAAATAGCGGCGTGTGCTACGCCGCCGGTCGACTGATGTAAAAGTAAAGTGTAAACAATTCAGTATTTATTACAGTTACGCTGGGCAGGCCACCTAACCCGAACGTGAGACGAACGTATGCCAAAAGCAGTCCTTTTTAATGAGCTGAAAGATGGTCGACGTAATAGAGCTGTCCCACTGCAACGCCTTAAAGACCAACTTAGTCGCCAACTGGCTTTAACTGACATCGAAGAGATCACATGGCTGAAGGGGGCTTCGGAACGATACTGCTGGAGATTACTTACAAAGGCCGCAAGATACACATTGAGATCAAAAGAAAATTCACCGTCAATGATAGACGTAAACGGGAATAAAAAAATCGACCACCTCGGGCACCGGCGGACAATGTGTCTGCGCTTCCTGTGGCAAAATATATAGGTCGCAGCTGGGGCTTCGTAATACTGCATTCCTCATTAATCTTCGGAATCTTCTTATCTTAATTCTGCCAAGTCAGTGGTTTTTCTGGCTAGCTCAGGCAACCCATTCCATGCTCTAATAGCACTAGGGAAGAAGGAGTATTTGTACAAATTTGTCCTAGCATATGGGGCGAGGAATGGGCCTTTATTTTTGTGTCTTCTTTTTTGAAGTAACGTCTGTATTTATAAGTTAAGATAGGCCTAAGTCTTATTATATTATCTTATATATTATCTTGGAACTGACAAAACTATTCAATTACAAAGCGAATAAAAAGCCGAAAAGGAGAAAAACATATTGAAATACACCTTGAGCTGTGCAAGGGACATAAATCCATGAAAAAAATAACTAGCGTACATCTATAATATAGATCTAGAACATGTCTAGAGTCGATCTAGAATTAGATCTAGAAGCTAGATCTAGAGAATTTAGAGTCTATAAGTTAGTATAAGTCTATATTGACTATCTATATAGAACTAGAGGTAATCTGTGCGTCTAAAATAGACTGACTAAATCTATATTCAAGTATGATCTATATTACTTATTTAAAGTTATTTTATTAGTCTATAATTTAGTATAAATAATAATCTACTATAGTGTCTATAGACATTAATTGACATTATAGTTAGTGTAGTATAATAAACTTTTATATAGAGTCTAGATCTGATCTAGTGACTCTATAGTCAACAGTGACTGTCACTATACTGACTATACTCTATAGACTTCACTTCACTGTCTTAGTGTCTAGACTATAGAAAATAGATCTAGATTAGATCTCTATTTAGTATAATAAATATAATAGTATAAAGTTAATAGATAGAGTATTAGTATACACAGTATAGTCATAATAGTAAATATAAACTATAATAGTGGTGACTATAGTCTATAAGGCAGTATATATAGCTTTATAGCTAATCTAGATCTAGAAACTAAGAAAAGCAAGACTATCTTATCTTATATCTTATATAAAATAGACGTTACTTCAAAAAAGAAGATGATTACGTCCTACGCTCATGCTAAAACTAAAGTAGCACAAATTATCATAAAGCACTGAACCATAATTTACAAATTGAAGAACAAATTTAAATAATAGTTATAACAGCCTACATTTTGATTCTAGTAATAATAATACTCAGAAAGACACAAAAAAGAGGAATATTTCTTATTGAAACTTATTCCATATAACTTTTCTGTGGCATTTTATGTCTCGAGAGACAATCTTTTCCCTTTGCAACTATTTGTGTGACTAAACACAGCAAATGTCCTGGCACCCTGCTCTTCGTAGCACTTCCTCATTGGTTATTTATTATTTTATCTTGCCACCTTATTTTAAAGATCTGCCATAGGCATCGGAGGTTGAAGATATTCAGCTTTTTTTTATGCCATGAGTAGATTAACCATGTTTCACTTCCATATATAGCAATGGGCTCATCAAACAGGTCCGGTAGACTAAGGCTTTGGTATTGTTAGTCAGCAAGCATTGTCCCAAACTCTTTTCTGCAACTGTGACATGGTGCCTATTGCCTAAACTATCCTGTTGTTAATTTCTTTATCCAGCGGAACATTGTTGGATATGATGGAGCCAAGGTAACAAAAATCGTCAAAAATTTCTAGTGGTTGGCCCTTAATGTTTACTTGAGGTGCAATATTTGTGTTCTGAACTAGTATCTTAGTCTTGCTTTGACTAATATTTAAGCCGAACTTGTGGAAGCAGCAGATAGTTAGTCAACCAGGGACTGAAGCTGAGTATCAGAATCAGCCACAATAGCTGCATCATCAGCATAGAGAAGTTCCATGATATGTACCTTCCTACCTTTGGTTTTTGTCCGCAACCTTGATACATTAAAGAGTTTTCCAGGGGACCTAACCCTAACTCCTTCGTTGATGTCGCTCAAAGCAAAATGCAGAAGGGAGGAGAAGAATATGCCAAACAGAGTAGGTGCGAGCATACATTCTTGCTTGACTGTGTGAAACGTCTAGTATGGTAACTTGTTGCCACAGCTGAGTAGCATATGTGAAAGGGGAGCAATTTTGTAAGTCTCTCCTGCCAGTATATAGCCTCTCCACAGCAAGTCCTATGCAGTACCTCCTCGTGCAGACAGATGGAAACTGAGGCTGTGAAGCCTCTGGCAAATCTGCAAGGGTCTCAGAGTAGGCTTGGCCCCATGGTGTGAGGCAGTCAATGAGTCATGGCCCGTCGGCGTGCAGACATGCCCTGCTGCCTACAAACCAAACCCCTAGCTATAGGTTAATAGCCGCACTTAGTAGTGTTTAAGTCACTGATTAACATGCATGACTAGAATGACTAGACTAGATCTAGATCTATATAGATTGACTAGACTATAGACTGGTCTATATATCTAGATTTTAAAATCTAGATCTAGTATAGATTCATAAGAATCTAGATCTAGATTTTGTTCTTCTGTTGTAATAGGCTAAATAGCCTAAAAATTGGTAAAGAGATCCCCAACACAGACTACTGAGTTTGAGTAACTAACACCAACACTGCAAAACCAATACTAGAATCTGTTACTTGTCTACACTAGGACTCGCTCCTAGAGTCTAGACTAGCTAGTTAGGTCTAACAGTTATCTGGTGTCTCATGGTTGAGATAGCTGAAATTTATAAGATAAGTGGATAAATCTTACCTGGTTAGGATTTCTTTTATAAATATCTCCAGAATTACAATTGAAAACTGATCTAGTTCTAACAAGAATTTCACTTAGATTTTATGGTCAGAATTATGTTTATATTCATCAGTGGAACTTGGAAGCCATCTATGAACTTTGACTTTACTAAAAGAAAATGAAAATATTGACTTGGAATATCAATGGAATCCGTGCTTCAAGAGGGAAGTCTAGCGCTAAATCATTGCTAGACTCCCTATGTGCTGACATTATATGCCTACAAGAGACTAAAATAACAAGTAAGATTTCTCTTTAGTATTTAATACAAAAAGCACACAACAGATGTATCACTTTGTTTTTCATAAAATAGTGAGAGCGGGCAGAACCCCTTCCCCTTTTTTTTTTCTTTTTTTAACAGAACTGAAAGGTGCCTGTGATGATTTCTGTTTATTTATTACTTGGTATTTCTTCTTATATTAATTATTGTTATGGTTCAAACAGAATCATCTTGCCGGAGATTATATAAATGACTTGAAAACACACTGAAGAAACATCTGTGTTCTCTTCTAACTTCTTTATTAAGCTTTTAAAATTACACATATAAGTAGATTCTCATTCAATAACAACTTGACTTACATATCTTTAAGAGAAATGAAACTTTCTAATACTACAACTTTAACTGATATAACTTGTTACTGAAACGTTACCGCAAATGTTTAAACATAAGACCGTTACTATAAAAAAATCGTTACAATGCGAGGACCTCGACTAACTAACTTTCCCCTAATTTATACTTTTCTAAACCGTACTTTCCAGAATCTTAGAATCTTCTATCCTAATTATTTTATTAACTGTAGCCTTCTAGAAGCTGACGTATGCTATTTTTTTCCCCTTAACCTCTTTCTTTGATTGGATGACTATAATTAACATTTTTACTCTGGTCTTCTATGACCTGACCTTGGCTTCTAGAAACTGGTCCAAGTAGGTCACAGTATCGACTCATGACAATGCCCATGTTTCAAGTTAATAAGGCTTGTTTTCTTCCAATCTTACTAGATCTACTTCTGATAGAAATAGTATAGAATTGAATCACTTTGATAAGTGTCTTCAAGACCATAGTTGGATGAGTTGACAAAATGCTATCACTATTTCTAAAATTAGTTGTTTGTTGTTTTTTTCAATAAAATCAACAGGAGATATGCTTGATGAGCCCACTGCTATTATTGATGGTTATGAATCATACTTCAGTTTTTCAAGGAAGAGATCTGGATATTCAGGTATAAATTATTGTTATTTTGTGATATATATAGATCTATAATCTAATTAAATAGTGAACAGTTGACATAATATGACTTGGCTAAATTAAATAAGTTATAAAATGTTTATGTTGTGCAGTTTCTTATAAATTGCAATCTTTGCTACATGTGATATATATATATATATATAAGGTTTGTGTTCAAGTACAAAGATTACACATATATGGCTACTAATAACTTTTAATAAGTGATTTTAAATGCCAATGTTTATGGTGAAATGAATTAACAAAGTCTTCCCTATATATTTTTTTAATCTCATTAACTAAAAAGTGATAGGTTTATGCATCTGGCAGGTACTGCTAATTATTGCAAGAAAACTGCAAGCCCTAACAAGGCTGAAGAAGGCTTGACTGGAAAATGCTCTAATCACTCTGAGACAACTGTTGGTTGCTATGGAAACATGGAAAGTTACTCTGACAATGATCTTGAGGCCCTAGATGCAGAAGGAAGATGTGTAATCACTCAACATAAAATTAGGTTTTTAACCTTTTTTTTTATTATAATTCCTCTGTTCAGCTTGCAAATTCATGGGCTCCAAAATCTGGGGGATGGAGGTTCTTAAAAATGGCTCTAATGATTTTCCTAGAAATTTGACTGTTGATGTATATGTGTATCTTTGAAAAAAGAATAATTAGCTATTTGGCCACACTAGGAAAACTCTGGTTTGACCACTATAATTTTTCAAAGTATAAAAATTTTAATTTGGCTAGAGACAGTCTTTATTTTGAACAGGCTATGTCTTCTGGTATATCCGCATGTAGGCCCTATTCATTAAAGAGTTTAATAAATTAATTAATGTTCCATTTTTTTTAATCTAACATTTGTTATTTATTAATTAGAGACTGAAGCTCTGCTATGTCCTTGGTTTTCCTGGCTGATTCATGTAAACTGTTCTAAGCTCTAATGGCACTAAGAAAGAAGGAGCACTTGTATGATTTTTTTATCATCCACAATGTCTTAACAGGAATTTTGTGTTTCTTTAATCAATACTCTTGATTGTTTCTAAAGTACTTTTTCATTGGTCTTAAGTTGTACATCAAACAAAAAATTCTGATTTTTTTTTTTCTAAATAATGCATAGATATTTACAGTTATTTCTCCTTTTGTTTCTTGTGAAACAAAGTAAACTGATTGGCACTGATTTTTTTTTTCAGTATAGCTCAGTATGAAATTATAATTTCTATAAGATTGAAATGTGATTCTTTTTATTAGAGATATTTTCTTTGTTCTACATATGGTTTCCAGGCTGCCTACAAGTGAAGTCAAAGATGTGGCTATTATCAATGTGTATGTACCAAGAGCAGGAGAGAAAGAGGACAGGCTGCATTACAAACTCAAGTTTCTCTCAGTTTTACAGAGTCGATGTGAAGCTTTACTGAAACAAAACATGTAAAAAAAACATTTTTTTATAAATACATTCTAAAAAAACATTCTCATTTAAATGTTCTACATGGATAAACTACTTACCCAAAGAATCCTTAAATTTATTTGTTCACTAGACTGTTGTCTTGTACTGAGTGAAGTATTGCAATGATACATCCAATAAAAATCTCTGTAATACTCATGAATTGAAAACACCCTTGAGTTTCACATTATCTTTATAGCCAGATTTTCTCTTTTGCGCAGTCAGAAAAATTGAATATCTTTCTCATTTTTACACTAGCATTTAGTTTTGGGTAATAAAACCACAATGTCTGTCTACGATGAGATAATTTTAGAAAATTAATAAAAATTTAAAAAAATAAATGTTCAAAACAGTTTCGTAACCTTTAGTTTGTTCAGTAATATTTCCTCCTTCTCCCTTTTGCATCTTCCTTTAACCCCCAACCTTGAGATTAATCTTGCTCAAGTACTTACCAAGTCCTGACCATGTTAGCTTTTGTCACTGCAATTTTTAGGAGTTCCTTCTGTTAAGTAATCATGGACTTCTCTTTATTTTCTACCTAGAAATATTCAGTTAAACACAGTATTAATAAAAACTTGTTAGAGTGTAATTTATAAAAATACTTGAAATTTTTTTTATTTAATATTCATGTGACCAACAAAATTAACTTTTTTAGGTTTAATAACTAAAGTTGTTGTTTTTATTTTAATATATACTTTCTTTTTTTTTCTTTATTGTTGTTCATCTGTAATGGTCAATGAAAATCTTTTTTGTCATCCGTTGGATTTGAGTCTTGTGACCACACGAACTGATTTGTCAGTCTCACTCTCTTGTTCAAAACCCATCCTGTTTCTATAGCTGCCTGGTATGCAGTCTGCATGCTGGACAGTCGTTCGGACTTATAGATGGTCCTGCCCGCTCCCATACCATGTCGTCCTGCGGGAGGTTTGGACTAATATGTAAATTATCTTCAATTCTGAAGGAACATCCGAAACATGTAAAACATTTTACAAACAAACATTTTACAAGCTAGATTAAGGACAATCACAGTTTATTCAAAATAATTTAAAGAGTCCTTGTATTTGTTTTTATCAAAAATTGGTATTTAGTTCATTTTGTGTTAATGTTTTCAGCCATGTTATATTGGTTGGTGATATGAATCTGACTCATCAGAAGCTTGACAACTGTGAATCTATTTATGATGTAAGTAACCAAAATAATCTGTCACACTGGGCATTTATTTTTTTATTAACATGTAGATCATTAGTGGTCATCCCATTTTGCAGATTATAACTGAATGCAGTAAAACATTTATGAACTCTTTCTTTACCTAATTATTTTCCTCATTTTCTTTTGCTCTTTTGTATTTCACTATATTCAATAAAATTTTTTTTTTGTTTGTTATCAGAAAATGTTATATTTGGTATTCAATTATAGGAATAAAGATGCTTTTTTTACATAACACAAATTAAAGTTTATAAATCCAAAAATCAATTTACTTTGATGGGTTCAAATCAACGTTGGCATTGTCAGTTAAGAGAGAAAGAGTTAAGGAAATTCTGGCATTCCTTTTTTCCCTTGTTAAATTCGGAATTATGTTAAGACCAAATATTGTTCAATAAATCCTATAGAGTTATAAATAGGACAAGCTATCTATGACAAATGGCAAGATAAAAATTTTAATACACTTATGCAATATGTAGTGTAGTTAGGTAGGTCCTGAGTCAATCTTGAAATTTTCCTGCAGTTAAATATCTTGATTATAAATTCATGCCGTTGTTATAAGTATTTAAAGGGTGACCAAAAAAAAAGGAAATATTTTAGTTTGCAGGAGAACATTATTTTAGGGTTGTGGGAACCTCTGAGTGAATTTAGTGGACAGAAGATTCACTAAGGAAATTTAGGTAATGGACATGTTCATAAAAAAAAAAACTCTAAGGAAAGAAAAGAGGGGGGGGGGGGTAGCCCTTGAAAACAAAACAAAAAATATACTTAATAGTTTTTGGATCAAATTAACAAAATGTGAACTTTTATATTATGGTTTATTTCTAAAGAAATAAAATTTCAATCTAGCTTTTTGATTCAGTTACAGTTTGTTTAACATCTTTCCTTTAGGAAGATTTTCTGCGTCTACCAAGCAGAATTTGGTTTAATGAAATGCTGCAAGAGTCTGAACATGATCCTAGCATTCCATGTGTGGATAGCTGCCTAAATGAATTCACTTTGCCTGATAGGGAAGGTGGTCACTTTAGTGACATATTCCGAAGGCTGCACCCAGGTGAGGAAAATGCATACACAAACTGGCACACAACGACGGAACACAGAAAGACCAACTATGGTAGACGCTTAGATTATATACTGGTTGATACAGAACTTGCAAAATTTGCAACAGACTGTCATATTTTATCCCAGGTTGAAGGGTCTGATCACTGTCCTGTTATTATGACCTTAAATTGTGAGCCTGTCGCTTCAACTGTTAGCCCTCAACACTGCTCTAAGTTTATGCCTGAATTCAAGGGGCAACAACAAAAATTATCTTCCTTTTTCATAAAGGCAACTACAAAGAACATCAATGATGGCAGTATAGCAAATTCACAATCAGAAACTTGCGTCACTGACATTCTGACTGTAGATGAAGACTCAGATTCAACCTCAACACCCAAGTCAGTCTCTTCAGAAGCTGAAACCAATAAAGTACTGCCATCAGTGCATCCCAGTGCTAAGCTTTCAGTAAAAAGGCAAACTTGTGAGCCACAGAAAAGCTCCAAAAAGTTAAAACCAGACCCCTCAACAAACAAGCAGGTCAGTCTGACATCCTTCTTCATCACATCAAATCCTTCTGTGTCTCACACACTTAGTGCAAGCAAGCAGAATAATGTCAAACCCACTAACTCTTTAACCAAACAAAATTGTACTCAAAGTGATTCTAATTCACCAACCAGCTCTCAAGCATCTTCATTGTCAGGCTCTTCTGATACTAAGTCCACTAAGAACACAACCATTAATCAGGCCTGGAGGACATTGCTAAAGGGTCCAGCTCCTCCTCCATTATGCCCTGGTCACCATGAGCCTTGCATCTTGAAAACTGTTACTAAAAAGGGTCCCAACAAGAACAAACAGTTCTATGTCTGTAGCCGACCTGATGGGGCACCAGGTAATCCAGAACATAGATGTAATTTCTTTCAATGGTTAGGAGATAACCAAAAAAAACATTCCAAATGATATTTCATTATCTTTTATGAATTGACTATTGTATTATTTCTATGTAAAATATAGGCTATGATTATTATTATTTTTTTTTACAGAACAAAATAAAATTATATTTTCTACCATAAAGACAGTTTTTATTTTTTTTTTTTGTAATGTTAGCATTTTGTTGGTCACCTTCTTGGAGCATTTCTTAGTTTGACTGTAAAACTTTATTTTTGAGAAAATTTCTTGCAGCATACTTCACATGGGAAAAGTTGAACTTTACATTGCTTTAGTGGAGTCAGTTATTTTTCCGTTTAGCTTGTTTATTTTTTTTTTGTTTGTTTGCTGAGATTGATATGTCACTGTCCATTATTTGTCTTGCAACCACTCCGGCTCATGTTGTGCAAGCTATAGCAATGGCTTCCCAAGCGTTTGCACTGCATTAAGATCACTTTGATCCACACTCCACATGGCAGATAGGGGCAATTAGTCTTCCTTGTATCTGTCTCAAGTTGCCCTATAGGATAACTTGAGGGATTCAAAGGTCTTCCCTATGTTGGACATGACCAATGCAGTTAGTCTGCCTAAATGTAAATATCTCAGCTTTGCTTACTTTGTCTTCCCTTGTACCAGGGTGACTTTCCAGATACATTGGAGATAAGGAACACGTTTAATTGACGCTCTTTTTTCACTCTTTTTACTCCTGTATGCTAATGATGCAGCAATTGTGGCTGATTATGTTACTCAGCTTCAGTCCCTGGTTGACAAACTATCTGCTGCTTGCCAGACGTTGGCTTAAATATTAGTCAAAGCAAGACTAAGATACTAGTTCAGAACACAAATACTGCACCTCAAGTAACCATTAAGAGCCAACCACTAGAAATTGTTAACCATTTTTGTTACCTTGGCTCCATCATATCCAACAATGTTCTGCTGGAAAAAGACATGAACAACAGGATAGCCAAAGCAATGTCAACATATTCGAACAACCTGAATTCGAATTCATGGCTCAAGCTTTCTCAAGCCAACATGGTAACAATGGAGAGCTTATGAACATGACATATTGTATACTTATCTTTTGTTTCTGTGACTAACTTGACTTAATCCTGTGCACTCCCAGGGGAGCATAGGGCAGCAACCACACCTCTCCACCAAACTCGGTTCTGAGCAGCTTTCTATAGTCTCGACTAATTTTTCAGGTTTGTGTTTATTGATACTATAAATATCAATAAAGGGGACTAATTCAGCTTATTCAGCCACTTCCATATTCTAAAAAAAAATAGTCAGTTAACTAATTGTTGTTTTTTATTCTTGTGTTGTCAGGTAAAAGAAATAAATGTGCAAAATCACATGTACAAACTTTTTACAAGACAGAGTGAGTTGATATAAGCTTTCTAATAAAAGACAGCAATTTATTACTTATAAACCTGACAGCTTATTGTTGTCAGTATACTAGTCTGATTGGCACAGAAACCTTCTCTTATACCTCCTCATCCCTCCAAGATGGCCCACATAAGTGATTGGAACATAGCACACTGAGCATGCTAGAAGCATGAAAGTTGCATAAAACAAATATTTCCAATCACGCAAATTTATTATTGTTGGTCTTGATCTGTTAGACATTTATTACCCAGTACATGACTGATTCAAAACAATTTCAGCAAAGGTTTTTTAAAAGTTTATTTTTTAAATTAAACTATTTTAAAATACACCAACACAAAAGCAACTTCTCTTTTATTTTTATAAGTAACCATTATTTAGAGAGAAACTTGAAAAGTACATAAAATAATTTTTGTGATATACTGTGATCCAAAACTGATATTTTCCCTTACATTGTATCAACAAAAATAGTCTATGAATGAATCTTGGCAACTTAAATGTGCTAAATTTTTTTTTTTAAATCATAACAGCAAAAATTAAAGCATAATAACACTAGTCCACTTTTCCTTACTGCAAAATAGTTTCATTTGTAGAGATCTGTGGATGGTGGAGAATGGACCATTGGTCCACTTCACCTTGTCTTATGGATATTCCAGTCACAACTTGACCCAGATGTTCTTTTATGTCAGCTTTGAGCAACTTTTCAATAACCAAAAATTGCATGGATTATTTTTTTAAAAAAAAGCCAGAGAAAAAAAAAAACCTACACTAAATGCCAAGAAATTGATGAAGAGATTTAAGAGTTGCACAATGAGGTAGTTCAATCTAAAGACAATGCTAGTAGTCTATTGGCTACGAAGGCTTTAATTTCTACCAAAAATAATTCAAACTAAATTTCACTGACTTGTTTTATAATTTTTTTTATTTAACAAAAAATTACATTTATATTTATTAAAACAAATATACAAGTTGAAACAGTTACATTATTACTCAATTTTAAAATTGATTAAGAGTACATAGAAAACTGGCAACATTTGATGCATATCAAATATATATCTATACATATGTCTATCAATTTAAACAGGTTTAATACAGTATATACACAGCAGAGAAATTATAAGTTGAATGTTCACATACATGCCATATTGAAAAGATAATCTCCATGTCAACATTTTTATTACAAACCACTACCAATATGCTATTTAAGTACTTGTACTATTTGTGGAGCGATAAATAATGTATGCACCAACTTCAGGATTTCTACTATTTGATCAAGATTTCACATTTTTGTTTTTTAATATTAGCAATTAATGTTTAGTTATTCTCTGGCCAAACCTGACAATAGTAATTCTTCAATAAAATTATATAACTTTCCTGCACACAAGTTTCATTTATATAAAACCTAATACAGATTTTTTTACATATGGTAATGTAGACACATGAATTAGTTTAATTTTACATTTTAAAAAAAAGACTACTAACATCCCCGCATATGCATTACATTCTTGTAAAAAAATATGTTGGCTTTTGAGCTAGAGTGTTTCCTAATGATTTATCTGAAGTGAATATAACATTTCATCTGTTGATTGTTTTTTTTCACACTACTTCAAGTATTGTAATATCAATTCTCTGTAACATGTTCAAATTGGCTTAAAGAAATAGTTTAAATCTATTCAAATGATGGCCCAGTAACAACCTGTTCGGTTAAAATCCTTTCTGGAGACACCTTAGTGAAAAAAACAAGCTTTCATGTGCTAATAACTTTTATCTTTTCATATATTCAACACCACTTTCTAATCGCAAGTCTGGCTCTTCCAGCCTGCGACCTCGAGATCTATGGCTATCTGTACTGCCGTGAGATACATTCAGATCATCAACAGGCTTGTAACCCCTCTGTACAAGATAGGAATACACTGGTATATCCGTAGGTTGAGGTGCCAGTGTGTTTTGAGGCTGAACTGTGTAGCTGGGTGGAGGGTACCCACTTGGAATAGGCTGAAAAGGGGGTGGGGCTGTCATGATAGGAACATACTGTCCTGGTGGATAGGCTCCATAAATTGGTGGTTGCATGTAAGGCTGTTGCATTTGTGGAGGAGGCTGCTGCTGTTTTGCTTGCCGAGGAGGTTGATGTCTCTTCGGTTCTGAATGTTTCTTGGGTTTCCTTTGATAAGCTCTTGCTTGGCGCCTGCTAGATGAGTCATCACTGTGACCTTCTTCTTCAGATTCTGTGTCCGAAGGGGAAGGAGAACGAGTTGATCTAGTCCTTGCTGTTGACCTTGATCTTTCTGAAGATCTGACAGATGATCTTTCTGATGACCTAGATCTGGCTGATGACCTATCTGATTCATCCTCTGAAGATGCAGATCTCTTTCTGGGCTGAGCAGAAGCATCAGACTCTTCATCTGAAGACCGTTCTGAAGCACTATCACTGACAACCTCATCATAAGATGGTGGTCGCCTGTTTCCACTTTTATGTTTAGATGGTACAATGATTTTCTCCCGGAAATTATCAGGTCTATCTTCTTGACCATTAAATGCAGTGTTGGCTACAAATCTGTTCTTGGCTTCTTTTTCTCTTTTCATAAGCTGCGCTTTTTGGAATGTTTCCTCTGTGTAACAAATTGAAAAAATAATAAATTATTTTTTTTTTCTACTATGTTTAAAAAGACCAAATTAACATTGATTAATTAATTATCAAAAGCAAATTAAATCAATTACTAAACTAAGTGGAGGTTTCCAGGATATTTAAAATTACTTAAGTGAATTTAAAAACAACAAATACTGGTATGGTACTATGCCTATATTAGCAAATAACTTTTTCTCCAAAGGGTTAACAGATAATGCTAGCTATTAATTATCATAATAGAATTTTAACTATAAAAAAAATTTAAGTACATTTAACTCTTTCCGTAATTATTTTTCCAAGTTTTGGAAGGAATTCTTCATTTTGCTCATTACTATTTCACTACCCTGTTATGATAAAGCTTCAATAGCTTTGTTGTTTGTTATCAGAAACTGTTGTATTTGGTATAGAATTAAAAGAAAGTGCATGCTCTTTTTACGTAACACAAAGTCAAGTTTAAAAAAGTAAACTTTAATTTAATTTAATGGGGTCAAAATCAACGATGGTATCGTCGATTAGGAGAGAAAGAGTTGAGTTATATTAAAAGTGAGGCACTAAAGGAAGCAGAAATTATCTTGAAGGAAAACAAAGCCGAAGATGCTGAGAGTGATGTTTAAAACTTTTGTTTTTCTTTTTATAGTTAATATATTTATATATTTGTTAGAATCTTTGAAAAGAAAAGTTAGCAAAGAATACTGTTAAAAGTTAAATCAACTTTATCCAGATACATATTTGGTCAGAAATCTCTCATGCGGCTATAAATTAAAGGGTTAAACAAATAGACAACATAGAACAGGTAAAAAAGACTCGCCATTATAATAAACACCACTATCACCATCTTCACTTGGTGGGGCAGATTTTCGCAATGTGGGCTGAGTTGTGCGAGAGTACTGGCTACCCATTGGACGGTTTTTCAGTCCTTCCAAGGTTGAAATCTGAATTGGCTTGTTTAACTGACTCTTTGAATCAAAGTTGATCCCTGTAAGTTAATTGGGCAAAACTGAGCCACTTAAAAAAGCAAAATTTTGTATCTTTCTTTGTTTTAGAAGTGCACTTTTTAAAAAAATAACATAAAAAAGTCTAAAACATTTTTTTTTCTTTAAAAAAAAAAAAAAATGTTCTAAATGATTTCATTCAAACTATTTTAATTATATTTAATACCACTATTAAATACAGTAGAGTCATGGAAGCTTTGCTCAAAATAACTTCAGCAGTCTGAATAACTTGGTAGCCAGTCTTTGTGGAAAATTTTTATGATAAATAATGTTCTATCTTAGTTACCACAGATTCTTTACTGTATTATTCTTTTTTATTTTCTTTCTAAAGCTCTATACCTTCATAAAATAAATATTTTTCCTTGAATTAAGGGTACTTGGGCAGTTTATTCTCTATTTTATTCTCCAACAAACAATGCATACAAATACAGAACAATATTTACTGTTTTTAAGTCATATTCCCAAAAGCTGGAATTTTCACAAACTTTGGCACCCTTCCCTCCCTAGGCCATTAGACCAAATTTTAGGGACTCTCCTGTATAAACATAAAGAATGCACAAAGATTTTCTTAGAATTTTGGCCCACACATTAGAATGCATTACCAGCATTGTTTCCTTATTTTTTTAATTTAATTACTGTTTTTTTTTATAAATTATCCACCATATATGTAACATGAATGCACATAAACTTTCTCAGTATTTTGGCACGCATTAAGATGTATTACCAGTATTGTTTCATTTTTTATATTTAATTACTGTTGTTTTGTTTTTTTATAAATTATCCACCAACATTGTAGAGCACAAACCAGCAATCTTCTTGAAAAAAATGTACATAAATATAGTGTTACTAATACGATGGAACAACTCTAAATACATATCTCAGGAAAACTATATTAAACTAATCAAAGACTAGTGTAAACTAAAATGACATGCTCAATTCATTAGCTTTTTTTTAAGTTAACCCTATGTCTATCCTTTTTTAATTGAGATTATTTGTAGGGGAAAAAGGGTGTTGAATTTTTTTGTGTGTGACTGTAGAGCACAAGCCAGCAATCTTCTTGAAAAAATGTACATATATATTGTGTTACTAATACAATGGAACAACTGTAAATACATTATCTAAGGGAAACTATATTAAACTAATCAGAGATGAGTGTAAACTGAAATGGACATGTCCTAAAATAATTTACAGTCAACTTTAAGCCTATGAATTTGGCTTCAATATCTGTGTTTTCTCATCCACACTCGCTCTTTAAAAAAAAATCTATTCTGTTCCCCAACTATAACAATGCAAAGTTTTAACTATAAAACAGAAATTGAATTTTAAACATTTGGTTTGTTAGTAAATAGCTATATTAGTTTTTGAAAAAAAAAAAAATTTCTTCTTTTTTTTTTTTTAAATTAATTAAGAACACTTAAAATCAGTTCTTATTTCCTACCAGTTCTGACGTTAGCCAGTTCATGAGTTTCCCACTTCTGGTTGGCTCCTTTGAATGTGCGTGCCATATAAAATAAAATGGCAATGCAAAGTAGTATTACAAAGACATAGAAACCAGCTATCATTCCCACAATGCCTTCTTGTGGGAATTTTGTAAAATCCACCAACCCAATGCTTCCTGTAGGGACAATCAAGCCAGCTGAAAAAAAAAAATTGTTGCTGTCAACAGGAAGTGCATAAATAGAAGTAATGAAGTGTAACACTTAAACATTAAAATTAGTAAAAATTATAACATTAAAAAATTATGCTTCATATTAGAGAACAGGGATGGACTTTAATCCCAAAGAAAAACATCTTAACCTCCATTTCAATATATCTGCTTTTGTTTAATTTTGCTGAATTTCATAATTTAATTTTGAATTGAAAAATATTTTTTAAAATTAAGAATAATCTGACCTAATGAGATTTGAAGGCATTTTTTTAAATTCCTTCTATTGGCTCACACTTACTTCAGTCAAAAAGTAGAAAGGGGTGAAATGTAAAGGCAAAAACACAAATACAATCATTTACTTAAAGCTAACATTTCACATAGTAGATATAGCAAAGTTGAAAGTGCATCAGGATAATAATGCGAATGTTGTTGGTTCAATCTCCAAATAAAATATGAATTTACTATATTATTAGGACATAAAGTAAGATTTAATTTTTTTTTAAATATTAATTGTTCCCAGCAGCCATTTTCAGAAATTTGCTCAATTTCAAGTAATTCTATATTTTAAAAAAGAGTGAATGGTCATTTTTTCTTTCAATAAACTTTATTCTTATTTTACATCGCTTAAAAATTACAGATTTGAGAATATTTTTTGTTAATTGTCTGAGACAACAACTGACAGTAAGTAGGGCTTTTATACTTGTGTCATTGGCAAAACTGTAAATCATATATCCTTTTTGAATGTCATATTTTAATCTACCAGACCCTATTAACAATATAGCCCAACTTAATCCAACACTCTACATGGCAGTGCTGAACAACTGGAAAAAAAAAACAGCACGCTTTTTTCTTTGGCATAGACTGCAAAAGAACCAACAGCTCAGCAACAAAACCTGTGTCTAGAAAATAAGGAACTGTCTCAATTGGCCAATGCTGAAAATGGCAAAAAGAGAACTTAAATATGCCAGACAATAGTTTTGTCTGTTTTGAATGTTGTAAAATATGTAGGCCACAACTAGGACAGTAGAGGCACAAGAAAAAGTGTGCTCTTTGAAGACTACATATATTAGACATAAATGAATAACAGCACCAGGGACCAAGTTTTTAAGAGAGAAAGTAGTGAATTAAAATGCTACAAAAATAAGGGCATGCGCCGACCGAGGCTTGAACCTGTGACTCCGGATTCGACACCACCGCCTAGCGATAACGCACCAAGCGAAACTAACCTCTAGACCATCGAAATGTCCACTAAAATCATTCTTCTGATCCAGAGTCATTTCGCCCGTATGCAAATTACCACCCCAGTGGTCAAAAGTCACAAGCCCCAGCTAGCCCCTCCCCCACCCTCGCAGCATCCGTTCACTAACAATTTCGATAGAGCCTACACATTTATGTCTAATATATGTATGTATCATTTGTTTCAGCACCTAGCTTCAACTCTATCTTTGAAGATTAGTCTTATATGTGTAATATATTTACTAACTCATAATCTTTTTAATCTTCCTTACTATTACCATAGCATTGAGACCCTGCTTCTAAAACTTTTTTTTTCAAACTCCTAGGAAACAAACACAACAAATGCGTGCATTTGCAAACTTAAATTCAAATGGACTTATTGAATGATGAATTAATATTACAATCTCAATGTAGAAGGATCTGGTTTGACCCCAGAAATTTTATTATGCTTTGTTTTTTAACAAATAAAAATAAGAACTTACAGCTGATGGGATTAACAGTGATTTTGACATCAAAATTGTAGCTATTAGGGTTTGGTCGAGTCATTATAAAAGTAGCAACATTCCCTGATGTAACAAATTGTCTGCGGTTAGCATTTTGGGAAGAACGGCAGTCATATGAATTCTGTGGAGTTCAAAAACAATTTTTTTTTAAAAGTCAGTTCCTTTATTTTTATATGTTTTCTAATCTCTGTGATAAAATTACCAATAATGATTTATTGTTGTTGTTTTTTTTACTCAGATATTCTTCTGTTGATAGTTTTTAATCACTGCTAAAATTAATTAAACATTATTGCACTACATAGGCCCTACATTTATTTGTATGAAACCCTCAAAAAATTTAAAATAATTAAACTGAATGTTTTTTAAATATTTATCAACTCACCAACAATATTTTAGCACCATCACCATCATATATAGAAACCTGGGTAAGGCAGTCAAGAATATACATGGCTTCAACATTGATATCTAGAATTGTACCATCAAAAGTGCCTTCCGATTTCAGTGTTATTGTACATGTAGTGACACCATTGCTGTGTGCAGATGCATTTGAGCCAATAATTGTTGCCTGAGATCCAAAAAGGTTACGAACACCACTGTTGCAGTCACTTCTGCTGTCAAAGTAGACTAAAGGGAGATAATTTAACTTCTGCATTAACAATATTGATAAATTTAATGAATATAAAAACAAATAATGATAGGTAAAATTGCATTTTTCAACAAATGGTCTGTAAACAAATCTTAATGGTGATATGTAATAAAACTGTTATATTACTAATTTTAAATTTTGTTCAAGGTACCGGTATGTCAGTTTTATCATTATATTGTTCAAAATTTAATGACAGCCCAACCTCTTTAAATTCATCGAGTGATACCACTATCAATGATAGTATTTAAAACTTAAATCTATGACCATTCAATGATAATACCATCAATGATAGTATTTAAAACTTGTTTTATAATCTTTAAATTACGAGAAGATAAAATTTAAGAATTGCAGCTTTTTTTTTATGTGAGAAATAGATTCTAAGCTAGAATTAAAGATAGGATTTGAAACTAGATAATAGCATATTAAATTTTTAAAATACTTACAAACATTGTTTGTGTTACTACCACTGCCCCCTGGTGCTTGTGTAGCAAATATTGGATTCTGGCTTCTTACAAAGTGTGTGACCAAAAGGAACCCAATCAACAATGATAATTGTTTCATTTTTTTAAATTGATCCATTTTGCAGGTTAATACTGGTCAACAGATTTTAATTAATACAGATTTAATTTACATTTTCAATGTTCTATCAATGGCAACTCATGTTTTGTCTGTAGAAAAAAAAAGTTCATATAAATTAGATCTAAAAAAAAAATTATTATGTATAAATAGTAGATCTATGTCTTCAATCAGGGGATACTGTGGTGACAATTTAAGTCTTCTAAGCATATCTATTTCAACCAAGGGTATATTCAAAAATGTTTAGGATGAGGGGTTGGTGACAACTTTCAATTTCATGTTTACATTTATGGCCCCAACCTCCAGATTAGATCCACCTTTATTTTTAGTTCTAACTTCTAGATCTATATATATATTAGTAGACTTGCCAATAATTATAATTTAGTTTTAGTCTATCTATCTAGCTCTAGATTAAAGATCTAATGGATATAATTATAATCAGACTTATAGTCATATGCCATGGATACAGTGGCATAGCTAGCAATGTGCGGGTGGTGCGGGCTGCACGTGGCATCAAGTGTTTGGGAGCATCAAACTGAGGGCAAACTTTCTCAATAAAACTACACATTGTAATTAATTTATATATAAACAAACATACTTTATTTTTGGTTATTTGTTATGACCTTTATTCTTTCTTAAATTAAATTAAATGTAAGCTGTAGGCCAGCTTGAATAAAATCTTACCAGATTTGTTTAAATCTCTGAAGGCAACACCCTTTTACACTTTTTTTAAGCCTTACATGATGTTACTTCATTGTTCAATGCACTTTTGATCTACACGTTTAGAATGGTGTTGTTTGTTTTTTAAATTGCTAATTAGTAATGGTCAAATCTCTTTCGTGGAGGGGGGGGGATATTTGAGAGGTTTTACAACTGCTCAGCAAACACAACCTTGCTTGAGTCGAGATTCAAACTGAAGCCCCCTTGTAACTTTATGGTACGTTGTCATGTAGAGCGTCAAAAATGTATAGGCCACAAGAAGAAATTGTCAGGCAAAAAAAGATGAAGATACATTTTCTATCAACACACAAGAAAGAGACACTGATGGAAATACCTTCCATGGACCATATTTTTCATGAAATAATAACCTCATAAGAACAACGTCATGATAAATATGAATTTTAATCGCCTTTATTGAATCCTCAGATGTAAATCAATCTTGATGGTTCTCCCAGCGACATAAACAATAACGAATATATTTTTGTCTGGGGGCTTCAGGTAACTGTCACAGTTTCTCCACAAGTCTCTGAACTTCTAAAACAAGAATCTATTGAGCTTGAGAGTTTCATTAAAAAAAAATGTCAGTCCCGAATATTGCTATCTTGATTCAAATATTTTTTTTTCTATTTTGGTAAGTGTGGCTACATGCAAGCGTAGTTTTTCAAAACTTACTTTGATGAAGAAATACTTACAATACACGCTGAAGAATTTTTGACTCACTAATTTGGCTATTTCGTCTATTTAACAAGACCTAGTGGAAAATAACTGATTTCAATAAAATTATCCATAGTTTGCCAGAGAGAAAGCATGTGAGATTCACTTTTATTTATCTTTTTTTTTTTTTTTTTTTTTTTGTAAATTTGATTCTTTTAAAATAGCCATTCTTAAAAATGAATATTGGCCTACTTTATTTCAATATTATAAACTTTTTGCTGTTTTTTTTTTTTTTTTTGTAAATTCGATTCTTTGCAAAATAGCCATTCTTAAAAAATGAATATAGGCCTACTTTATTTCAATATTATAAACTTTTTGCTGTTTTTTTTTGGAGGGCATCATAAGGAATTACCGCACAGGGCATCAAATACCATAGTCCATAGCTACGCCACTGCATGGATATTGTCTTTTGACTTATTAAATTTAAACTTAGATAAAGATCTTTGTCTTTATCTAATCATTTTTTTTAAGGACTGAAACATTTTTATATCTTGATAATTTTGAGAATAATGGATCTGATCTGGAATCTAGATCTAAGATTTAGATTAAATCTATAGTTATAGATCTACCTAGATTAGTACTAGATCTATTACATAATAATATTATTATTATGCTTATTTTCTAAATCTAGACATCAGTCACATTCTAGATCTAGATACATTGCTGATTGATTAGGCCTATTGGTCTATAAACTAGGACTAGACCTTGTCTAGAATTTAGTCAATAAGCCTGTAATTGTAATCATAATTCATAGGCAATGGTGGTCGCGACCACTTCCTACTTCTTGAAATTCTTGTTCCTCACCCACCGTTCTAATCTAAAGACTCATTCACTCATATGTGACTCAATGACTGTCACTCTTGTTCAAGAATCTAAATAAAGATATATTTTAAAATTTAGATATAAATTTACAATCGCAATGTTAATTATTTGATAATTACTTTTGATACCGATCATTGTGTCAATGTTTTCTATTTTTTTAAACGCCATTCGAGTTCTACACTGTGACCTACCTACCTGGTCTACTCTATCGACTACCTGTGCTTTTTTTTTTTTAAATAGGTCAGAGGCAATGTTGTGGCACCATGATTGTGTCCCTTTGTCAATTCAGTACGACACTCGTCAACTTAGAATAAGGAGTGTCTCCACGTTTAATTAAAAAATAAAACATTTTTAACAAACTATCTGAATAAAAGACGTTTTACTCCGCGGTTTATACTGAACCTTCGGAGAAGGCACTGTACCCATTATATTTTGGTGGAAGGAGACAATAATTTTTACTTAGCCTATATATAGGCCCCTGTAAAAAAAAAAAATAGGTGCCGGTACTCATGAGGCGATTAGGTGACGGTATAGGCTACTCAATGATGGATTGTCTAACTTTTAACTACTAATAAATTAATAATAAACGTTAAAATACAAGAAAAGTAATATTTTTTCCCCACATTGAAAAAGGTGCCGGTACGCCGTACTGTATATATATACAGTGCTTTTTTTGTGACGGTACGCACAGGTATGGCGTACAGGCAACTTTTTTCTTGTATTTGAACGTTTAGCAGAAATTATAAAAAGGAGAAAAACCAGTGACTTGGCAGAATTTAAGTCATTGGTTAATATGCATGACTAAATGCATGACGCGTAGGACGTAATCATCTTCTTTTTTGAAGTAACGTCTGTATTATATAAGATAAGAAGAAGAGCGAGGATTAATCGTTTTCACTCTACTGCTCCTCGAATCTCCTCTTCAGACGAAAACATGTTTTAACAAAATAGTCAAATATGGCTACAGAGTTTATGAATTTATCATATTTTTAAAGAAAGATTGCTTTGGAAAATTTTCAGTATAGGAGTAACGATTGAGATGAGTTTTGAACCCAAATATTCTTTTCCTAGTCGCCTTTTTCTAACCTTTACTCAATCTGATATTTTCTAGTCTAAATAAATCTAATGTGACTATAGCTCACAATTTATGCTTGAATCCTATTACAAACATGCCTATTGAACAAAATGTATGAGCTTTTTTTAAAAATATTATTTCTAGAATAATTTCTTTTTCGGCCGCCATCTTCAAAGCCTAAATCTAAACATGTTGGGTATCTTCAAAATCGTTTTATTTGCCTATAAAATCATATTAGAATATTTTTCAAGTAAAACATTATTCAAAAGGTCTTTTTTTTAATAGGATGAATAGTGAGCTGTAGATGTCAGGAGAATGCGCTTCGCCCCGAACCCCCTTTGGAAGGTTTACAGCGCTTCCCCAGACCCCCAAGCTATCAAGAGAAAGGCTTTTTATTTTTGCCGAAGGTTGAGAAACACGTACTGCTATTTTTAAATTCTCATACGTGCTGTACGCACGTGTATGCGTAGGGTTAGGGTTTACTGGGCGTCAGGGTTAGGGTTTACTGGGCGTTAGGGTTAGGGTTTACTGGGCGTCAGGGTTAGGGTTTACTGTGCGTCAGGGTTAGGGTTTCGACAAAAAAATCGCCCCCTCCCCTTCCAAAGTTCTGGATCCGCTATATAGTGATTGGCCAAACCACTTAACTCAATGCACTGTTCCTTCAGGTAGGCCTACATCTGTAAGTGAATTTTGTGTTTTATACCTGAAGATATGAAGTACTGAATTCGATTGTTTTATAAAAATATACTATTGCAATTAACAACGAAGTGCCCGTGTGCATGTACGGAGGACGACTATAGACAGTAACCAGAGACTTGCTTCTAGATATATTTATATTATTATAAGTACATTTCTATTCAAGCTTGAAGAGGGTAAGACAGTTATACATTTTCATTAAATAAAGTTATAGGGTTGGGAACTGAAATGGCAAGAATGTGCAAATATCAAATACTTATCCTAGCAATATTACATATTGGTGCAGGTACCATACAATGGTAAGGTGAAGAAAATGAAGACGGCAAATGAGAGAGATATAGAGCTGTTCAATCTGCCACGCCACTTCATGTCTACTTTAAGCAAATGAGAGAGATATAGAGCTGTTCAATCTGCCACGCCACTTCATGTCTACTTTAAGCAAATGAGAGAGATATAGAGCTGTTCAATCTGCCACGCCACTTCATGTCTACTTTAAGCAAATGAGAGAGATATAGAGCTGTTCAATCTGCCACGCCACTTCATGTCTACTTTAAGCAAATGAGAGAGATATAGAGCTGTTCAATCTGCCACGCCACTTCATGTCTACTTTAAGCAAATGAGAGAGATATAGAGCTGTTCAATCTGCCACGCCACTTCATGTCTACTTTAAGCAAATGAGAGAGATATAGAGCTGTTCAATCTGCCACGCCACTTCATGTCTACTTTAAGCAATCTGAAATATTGCCTACCTTTGTGTGTGTGTGTGACCTAGACCAAGGGCTCACATAGAGTGGTTCTAAAACATTGTTTTGAATTAGATGTAATAGAACGTGTTTTTAAAACAAACAGTGAACATCTAGGCTGAAATCCACTTCAATATAGGCCTATGGAGCTGGAGGAGATTGCCTAGGTGAGATATAGAGCTCATGGGAAAACTTCAAATCAGCAAATGCAAGTGTGTAAATATGCTAATCTATGAGATGTTTGGAGTTTAGAGTGCAATATAAAGTTGTAAATCTAGGTAAGCAGCTCAGCGAGTGGATGGGAATGTTTAGTTACACAATAGAAAATAATTCAACTAAGGAGACATACACGCACAGTGCAAACTATTTGCATAGTGAATATGGTAGACAGAGCAGAGTTATGAGATTATGTACTAGAATTTATCCCTAATAAAAACAACACAATGAAATCATCCCAAATTAGAAGGACACACATGAGTGTTTCAAATGGAAACAAGGTAGGTTGATTACCTGCATCATTGACACTACACAAATTATTAACCTATTTCAAGGGAAAAAATATTTCAACGCAAGTTCGAAATGGTAAATTCAAGACTAACAACCAAAAGAAAAGATTATTTTTAAACAAAGGTTATCTAAGGAAAAGCACAGCTAATTACTGCCTTTTATCTGAAAATAGCAGGGTTGAGGTACCTTTCTTCCATATCAACATTTCAGCCATTGAAGTGCACACTTTAGTTTCAGAATTCCATCAATTCATATTTATAATCCCCATCATACACTAACGTACACTGAACAGACTGGACAATACCAGTCTTTATTTCATTAAATAGTTAACTTGAAGATACTAGGCGACTAATTCTTTTTAAGCTGTGCAGAATCCATCAAAGAACTTTAAGGCAGATAACTTTTTTTTTATACCTGGACTTTCAAAAATATAAAATTATATTTTCCAGACAACATTCAACATAAACTAATCTGATTGCTTCGAAAAAGCTGAAACAGTAGTTAGAATTTAGTTAAAATAAAAAAAATAAATAAATGAAGGACTTCATAGATGGATTTCTAAGAATATTTTATCATCATTTTTTTATTGAAAATAATTAACAAATGTAGAAATTACAAAAACATCAAATGTTTAGACAATATTTTGCAAAATGTTTGAATGTGCATGCATGAATAGTTTGTCAGATTAAATTTAAAGATATTGTGTTATTGACACTACACAAATTATTAACCTATTTCAAGGGAAAAAATGTTTCAACGCAAGTTCGAAATGGTAAATTCAAGACTAACAACCAAAAGAAAAGATTATTTTTAAACAAAGGTTATCTAAGGAAAAGCACAGCTAATTACTGCCTTTTATCTGAAAATAGCAGGGTTGAGGTACCTTTCTTCCATATAAAACAAAATTAATTAATTAGTACCAATAGATTAACTAATTGTTACATTTTTAGATTGAATTGTGTATTGTCATTAACTATGAATAAGTATGCTAAATTTCAAATTGATCCGAGAATAGGAATCAAGAGAGAAACATGTCAAAACATAACAATGGGATTAAATCCATATGTACATCCTGTACACATCTCTCATTAAGTAGCAGTTTTTTTCATTACATTGATATCAAAAAAAATAATTTATCACCAATAATTAATAAACTAATCGGTTAAATTTTTTTTATTGATTCATGTCTTGTCAGATAAAATTAATAATTGTGCAAAGTTTCACCTTGATCCAAAAATGGGAAATGAGAGGGAAAATATGTTCAAACTATTTACCAGACAGGCAGAGTGAGTTGATAAAAGCTTCATAAAAATAATTAGTCAATTATATGATCTAGCACAGTCACAGAAATGTAGTCATTGTCTAGTTTAAGAATATTTCTAATCACATGACAAAATGTACATATATATCAAATCTATTTGAAAGGTTGTTTTTTTTTTTATTGATCCAAAAATATGGAAATTGAGAATTTTCTCTTTTTTTTAAACATGAATCAACAAAATTATCGAGAAAGTCAAACATATATGAATTGAACTCATTAATAGAGACATTCACATCTACATAATCTACATATATATAATTACAATAGTTACAATGATAGTTTTGAACTCATGAGAAAATAAAAAGAATTTTAGGATCTGATAAAACTATGTATTCTACATTAAATATAGGGAAATCTGAAAATAATAATCCTAGAACAAGGAATATGAGGTAAAAATATTTTATGGACAAATAAAAAAAAAGCAGTGGATATTTAATTCTTATTGCCACTGCAATCACACAAAAATATTTACAGACGTTGAAGAAAAGATGCTGCCAGATTGGACAGTTGAGCCAAACTATTTTTGTGAACTGTACATTATCTTTACATTGTGTAAAATGTAGATGTTTTAAAAGGTAGACATATAGTTTGATCTAAAACATTTGATACATCTTGACATAGTTGTTGTATGTGATATCTCCATGTAAGACATTGATTCATCTTGACATAGTTGTTGTATGTGATATCTCCATGTAAGACATAGATTCATCTTGACATAGTTGTTGTATGTGATATCTCCATGTAAGACATTGATTCATCTTGATTTAGTTGTTGTATGTGATATCCCCATGTAAGTCATTGATTCATCTTGACATAGTTGTTGTTTGTGATATCTCCATGTAAGACATTGATACATCTTAACATAGTTGTTGTATGTGATATCTCCATGTGAGACAAACACATAATTTTTTGTTTTACAATTACAGTTTTTCCAATGTCCATTTACTACATTTCAAATGCTGAAAACCTTTTTTTGAAGGTTTCTTTAAGCCCTTAGAGTAACTAAAACATTTATTTTTATTTAGGCTATCTGTGGTCACTTCATATATTTTCTTCTTGTATCTGAGGTGACTGTATCTACATGCGCCAGTGAGGTCATGATGGTCCTGAATGGAAACTTTACAAATGTTAAGTGAATTAATGATTATAATGTAATCAGTGCAGCCATCACTATCTCTTCAGATCTTGTCTGTGAAGCATAACTTATAAATAATTAAAAGACTAAAAGACAAATACAGTAGAACATCATTACAACCAAGAACACAAGACCAAAGTCAATCATATGTTTTATATCCTATTAAGTGACAGCTGATAGTTTTCATATAAAAGGGTAATGGCCAATGACATTTTTTTCACTATTTTAGTGTGTACTTTGGAACTTTTACTCTACATTACCAAATCAAAGTACAAAGAAATGTTTTCAAACAATTAGTTAGCATGTGTATTCACTTTATATTAAAGTATGTCCTAAAAAATTCTAAGATGCTTTTAAACACAGGTTAATTCATACAAGTATAAATGGGCATGTAAAGAGAAGAAAAAAAAAATAGCAAAAGAAACAAATGGAATCATGATTTAAAGTAGCCTATACACCAATACAATAACAAGATCTCTCATTTGGTTTCATCTACCAGATGGCAGTCCAGGTTGAAATCACACTGGCAGAAGAAAAGTGCCCGAAAATAAAACAATGCAATTCACACAATCTCAGACTGGACTAAATTGCTCACATAATTCTCACCAGCCACATGAGGCACAAGACTGCAGTGCAAAGCCCTCAGTCCGCTGGATAACAAAAGTGGTCTACATACTATTACGAATGACCAACTATATATTTATAAAAGGCACTTTGGAAAAATGGGAGATAGTCACAAGTCTACAAACTGACATAAAAAGTATTCACAACTCAATTTCTGACATGATTTTTAGAGTCATTTCTGCTATTTCATTATTAGATAATCACACAAAGAAAAATAGTGCTAAGATGGATAAAGGGTGAGCAGTTCCAGTGCACAATACATAACTTTAAATGAAAATATTGTCAAAAAAAAGTTGACAGTTGTTCAAAGTAGAATGAGGATGGCTATGGTCAACTTAAAATTGTTTAGCTCATTTATGTATTTTTTTTACATAAGAAATGTTTTTTTTTTCCTTGTGACTTACTGTATCAAGCTTATACTATTTTACTTAAGGATTGTTAACAAACATAATTGCATAATATATTTAAAAAAAAATAGAATGTTTTTTATAGTGAAATTAGGTTATAAACAATTTACATTATAATGGTGTTCTACTGTACTAATTTACTTGTTTATAAATGTCTTATGATATTCAATGTAATATAAATTATAAACATCTTATATGATATAGCGCAGGTAGTTCTTAACGCTTCATGTATTCTACACCACTGTCCAACCTCAAGTCAGGTTCTTCCAGCCTACGACCTCCTGACCTATGGCTATCAGAACTGTTTTGTGATATACTTGCAGGATCTATTGGCTTGTAGCCTCTTTGCACAAGGTAGGAATAAACAGGTGCATCTGTAGGCTCAACCTGTAGCCCTCTAGAAGGCTGGGGCTGGACTGGGTAGCGAGGAGGTGGATATGCACCTGGTACAGGCTGAAACTGGGGCCCACTCATGATTGGAACATACTGTCCTGGAGGATAGGCACTATACATTGGAGGAGGATGTACAAAAGGCTGCTGCATTCTGGGAGGTTGTTGCATTTGTGGAGGAGGCATATGCTGCCTTGTTTGCTTTTGTGGAGGAGGTTGCTGTGACCTCTTAGGCTCTGACTGTTTCTTAGGCTTTTTTCTTTGAGCTCTTGCCTGGTGGCCACTGGATGAGCCTTCACTGTGACTCTCTTCTGATTCTGTTTCAGATGAAGAAGCAGTGTGTGTTGACCTTGTTCTTGTGGTTGATCTTGACCATTCAGAAGATTTAGATTTAACAGATCTTTCCTCATCTGAAGAAGGTGGTCTCTTTCTTGGTAGAGAGCTATTGCTGGATGCCTGAGACCCTTCATCAGAAGACTGATCACTTACTGCTTCATCATATGATGGTGGTAGCCGTCTATTTTTACCTTTGTGCTTAGTGGGTATGATAATTTTCTCCCTGAAGCTTTCAGGAGCCTCCTCTGGCTCAGAGTAAACACTGTTAGTTGGATTGGCATTTACTCTCTGCTCATTGACCAGTCTTCTCTTCTGATTGATATCATCTGTTAAATAAGAGGAAAATGATTATCTAATAATTATATAAGTATGTTTTTGACCTGTCTACAAAATAAACATATTTTTCAAAGTCTAAACAAAAGAGGACAGAATGAAGATGTAGTTGTTCGATCAGCAATGCAAGAAACAAATCTAACATATATTAATTAAAAATAGAACATTAAATCCCCAGCCTCTTTTTCATATTATAAATTCTGATTTTAAAAAAAAGGAAAGGGGAAACTTCTGACTATGATTTACCATACAGAACATGTTAAGACATTATCTGTATCTATATTTCTAAGTATTTACTATTTATCAGATGTGTCAGACAGATATATTTTTCTGACATCAGATTTATTTGTATATCTGAATTGAAAATTGTGCTCCTAAATTATTGCAATTAGGTGATATAAAGATATATGTATATTATATTTCTTGTTTGCTAAATTAGTTTCTTGAATTCTATTATAAACTAGCATTACACACTGGTTACAGCCAGAACAATCCCCCGACATACATTTGAGCCCCAAAATTATATTTTTAAAATTCAATAAAAAAATCAATGTACTGAAAGATTTGAAATTATATCTGTAACAATGAAATGAAATGGCCTGCTCTTTTTCCTTTCTCTCTCTTTGGACCCCCCTCCTCTTTTTTTTTTCCACCTGTGCATCATGATGCTCTCTTTTTTTTTTATTACAATGACTTCCCGTTTTTTTTGGCATCCTCCAATTGATCGACCCTTCATGACTCACTTTTTAGCTACTGGTATTGAATTCTAGATATAGCACATTAGGTTAGTTCTACCTTTTTTTTTCTGCATCTTCTAATCATAAGGCAAGCTATGTATGGTATTAGATGAGTAAATTTAACAGATGTTGACAAAAAGAAGTAAGAATTAGTAAAAATTAATATCAGCTAAAAATATCAAAGCAAAAGTTACAAGATTCTATAATTGGCTTAAGATGACTAAATAAAGAATAAATAAGCATGCACATACAATAATAGCAACGCACATACAATAATAGCGACATGTTTAATGTACAGGCAAACATTAAAATAATTAGCATTTATAAGAGATAGAAGAAAGTCACAAATATATGAGCCCCTAAAAAAATATTTTTTTTTAAAAATCTTAAATCATATTCAGATTGATATATATTCTTAAAAATATTTATTCAAAAACATTCTATATAACTTGTTTTTGTGATAGATTATTTGACAGCATTTTATTAAATTTATTTTTATTTATTCATTATTTGTTATGACAAATATTATTTTTTTTTAGAAAAGTGTAAAATAAGAAAATTAAGAGTAATTTAATAACAGAAGGAAACAAAGCTCAACAAAAATTAAAAGCATTTATACTTTAAAAGTAACAACACTGATTTGTAAAACTTGCAATGAAATAAATGAAACAATCTGAATGCCACTAATTGTCCA
Source organism: Biomphalaria sudanica (assembly GCA_036873155.1). NCBI lineage: Eukaryota > Metazoa > Mollusca > Gastropoda > Planorbidae > Biomphalaria > Biomphalaria sudanica. The sequence continues at coordinate 1,515,626 of JAZGLO010004004.1, forward strand.
CCTTACATATCATAACAGAATATTAACATTATGAGCAACTTAAAAGAAAAAGCTGCCTGTTAGAGCTAAAATAATGGTAAAGCTACAAAATATTGTGATTAATATTAGATTATAAAATAATTAGGAAGCAAGTTTGTTAAGAACATCTAAAGATCAATTAAAATCTAAATCTTCTAAAAAAAAAGAAAAAAGTGCTCTATTAATATATCTGTAAAATACTTACCATATAACAATATTTACTTCACCAAATAAAGGAGCTTCTTATAAATAAAAAGGTATTAAGGAAATTATCTTAATAAAAACATGATGCAACCAAAGACACAAAAAGCTACACTCGCCATTATAATAAACACCACTATCACCATCCTCACTAGGTGGGGCTTTGCGCGCTGTGGGCTGAGTTGTACCCCTTGAATACTGACTGGATGGGCCATGACTCTTAATCTGATCTATTGAGGTCATCTGAGATGGTGATGTCATTTGACTCCTTACATCATAAGCAGAGCCTGAAAGTTAATGGTATTAGTCTATAGGGCTACAGTTTTATTAAAAATTTATTCTCATGCACCCAAAAACAGCAAGCACCCAAGTAAGTCAAACCCATTGATCAATTTAGTAATCAGCTTAAATATTTAAAACCAATTACCTTGTTTAAAAAAGTAATTAAAATACAAATTTTATTTTAATCAGTTTCAAAACAGACCATAAAAATTTAAATGTGGATAGTCTGTAATGACATTAGTCACTTGAAGAAAAAGCAGAACTTCGAATGTGTCTTAAAATGATTTTCTTTTCCAAAAAAATTCAATAATAATTTTAAAGGGTCAACATCATTTATAGTAATTATATAACTGATTTTATTTCAACAATTTTCTTATTATTAACATTTTAAAAAATATAAATGGTTTAATAAGGCATAAATGAATAAGAAAGGTTGGTTGAAAAAACTTTCTTATCCAAAAGTAACAAAATGAGGGAATAATTTAAACATGAAGAAAAATTCAACATACATAATCTTTGACAAAGATATTTTTATCACTTTTTAGGCTTGTAACAAAGAATCAAACATGTGATTCACATTTCGTATACTTTAAGTACCTAAATGCTGATAAACATTTTCTTTAAAAACCTGCCAGCTTATAAAGTTGAGCAGAAATGGCATCATTTAAAACTAACCTAAAACTAAACCATCTAACGATAATTTTCTTCATTTATTGTAAATGCAAGCAAAATGTAGACATCACATACATATCTTTTGCCAAAGCAGGTTGATAAATATAAAGAATAATAGATAATGTTTGTAAGAAAACATGGCAAATTTACTCATATAGAATGTGAAACTAATTTGATTCACATAATTTTTAATTAATGATATTTTTTCAGTTAATGAATTCTTTAAACTATTTGTATCATTTAAAACTTCTTTCTTCTGGAAATAATTTTTTAAAAATTCTTTTTGTCTCTATATAGATTCCCCTTAAGCACACAGTTTTAAATGTGAAAATAAATTTGCTACAAAGCATAACTTTAAGAAATTAAAAATGAACATTCTATACATAAACTACTTACTAGCTTTAAGGGTAGCCAGCTGCTGTGTCTCCCACTTTTTATTCAGGACCCTAAATTGAAAAAATGTGCGGAAGATGACCACCAGACAAACCACTACAACAAACAGATAGAAGCCAGAGAGCATGCCAACTATGTATTCCTGGGGGAACTTGTCAAAAGCATATGGGTTTTCTTTTCCATAGTTATTCTCATAGTTGGGATCTTGGCTGGCTGAAAATAGAAATAAAGAATATATTATAAATTCATGCACATAATTTAAAAGCTAACATTTTTTCATTAACAAAATATTTCAGAAATGCAAAGAATACAACAACAACTCCGTTCACAAAAACAAATAGACACAAGAACTCATATTCTCTATTGGCAATTTAATCCTTAAACAAAATGTAACTTACTGTTGTAAATTTCACATGTAATATTTATGAGAAATAGGGGTATGAATATATATGTTCTGCTTTTTTAGTTTATATCACAGGACCAAAGTATTAAAATACTACAATTTTTTTAGTTCATTTTTTCAGCTATTATTAAATTCAAAGTAAAAAACAGTGTATAGGTTTTTTTCAATATTTATTGATTAAATGTAGAATTAGAAGATCAAATCTTTCAGTACATTGATTTTTTTATTGAATTTTTAAAATATATTTTGTTTTTCCTTCCTAAGTTTTTGCAAGAAATATTTTCTAAAATAATTTATTTTATGTATTACATTTTTGTAGCCAATTCATTTTCCTTTAAAATAAAATCAAATATGTTATGTTATATAATAAAATAAAGAAGTTAGGTGACTTCTAGTAACACTACCCTCTGCAAATTTTAGTTGTCCTAGAAAACTCAATTTTTTTCAATCAAAATAATGTGCATTGAAAGAGTGAATGCACAATTGTAAAACAAATTTCCTCAAGGACACTAAAAATTATTATATTAGAATAAAATTTATTTTAGGGGGAAAAAACTTCATGAACATTTTTGTATGTTAAATTTCCATGCACAACATAAAAAGTTTAAGCTTAAATGGTCAGCGGAAAAAAAAATAATTCTCATAATGTATCAACAAACCTCTAACAGGAAGAACTATTATTTCAATATCAAAACTGTAGCTGTTCACATTTTCTCTATTCATAACAAAAGTTGCTGTATTCCCTGATGAATAAAATCTCCTTTTATTTAATGATTCACCAGACCGACAGTCATATGACATCTACAAAGATAAAAAAAAATGTGTTAGTATAAGTATATTATGCATTTTATAAACAGACAAGCATAATAATTTAAAATGCTTGTAGCATGTTCTTAACCAGATGAGAATTAAAATTGTGAAAAAGTCAAAATGTTATTTAGTTATTTATCTTACACAAAAAATGCTGAGTAATGACAAATAATTCTTAAAATTCAAAGTAATTGTTTCTAACAACATAAGATTACAGTTCTGCCATCCCAATATCCCTATTCAAAAGTCAAGAGATATATGAAACAAGTACATCTAGAAAGCTTATTTATTCTCACTGATTAGAAATCCAAAATGAAAAGATTCTTACCAGTATATTTTGTTTTCCATCTCCATCATAAATAGTGACAGTTGTCAAACAGTCTAGGATATTCATTGCCTTTACTTCGATATCAAGAACAATGCCATCAAACTGCCCTTCAGATTTTAACCTTATCATGCATTCTTTAGGACCCAGCAACTGGGAGGCTAAGTCAGAACCCCTAATAGTCCCTTGTAAACCATACAAGTTTCGAATGGGGCCATTGCAGTCACTTTTACGATCAAAGAAAACTGAAAGAAAGTAAATAAATATTAGAAGAAGCAGACATTTCAGGAGTAGCTCATCAGCAGGAACATAGAAAAAAAACTTTGATTCTAATATTAATTTCTTTATGTTTGGCTCTCTCTAATTTCTTTTGCTTCTAGGTGTCCTCTTTATTACATCATTAAAAAAGTACATTCGAAATATGATTAGAATCCTGCTTTTGAAATCTACATCTAGATAATTAAATCATTTTATATTTCTACGGAAAAAATGTTACAAGCCCCCCCCCCCCTTTTTTTTTCCAATTTTAACATTCTTTTTGAATATTTGACTAAAAATAACATTCTTGTTAAAATGATAATTAAAATACTATATAAACATTAGTTTGTTCTTAAGGTAAAAAAAGAAAGAAAGAAATTACATGGAATTATCTTCAAAAGTTTACATACATAAATTATTGGCAGCATTGACATTGTTTGGATCATCAGCTGGGTTTATTTGTGTCTCCACAATGTGATGGAACATCAATAACATAATCGACAAAAAGCAAGTTATTCTAGACTTCATTTCATTCACTGTAGCTTTATGCTCTAGTTCATATACAAATCAAAGCAGCTTTAACATTCATGGTACAGAGTAAGTTGGAGGCACATAAATTAGGTCACGCTGATGTAACATGGATGTTAGTTATCTGTGGAAGAAAAGAATTTTTAATTTTGTAAGTTCAAATAAATTGCCAGAAACTTAATGCATAAAAATCATACCAAATCTGTGATGTGTAACAGGTAAACCATTATTTGAGGTACTTCAACAGTAGTATCACAGAAATATTACTGAGAGATAGAGATCTACATAATGTAAGAACACAGACCAGCAGACTTCATTTAAGTAAGGGCCTGAGAGTCTGAAATTCTCTCTTAAAAAAGCGTTGTTTGCCAAACATGAGCTTGCAAGGGCACTAAGGTGTTAAATAAACTTCTTGATTGTGGATGCAAAATGCAAAAATAAAGTGTTAAATGTACTCCCCAGCAAATTAGTGGTACACAATTTCAGACATACATACAATTGTAATTGTAAAACATTAAAATAAAATAGCTGCTTGGTCATGTGCCTGGAAGCTCAATGACAAGGATTTGAAGTTTGAACCCTGCCCACTGCCATCCTGCAGGAGGTTTGGGCTATATGTACTATATCTATATAGTACCAAGACTCTCTCTAATTTAGATAGTACAAAGACTCTCTCTAAGTATATAATATAGGCCTACTGTAGATCAGAGTTTCTCAAACTTTTTTTGTTCAGGAACCCTTTAACAATCCCTGCGATATAAGCAGACCCTAACACGGCCTGATTTGTCTGGCCCAACTGCATATTTTTAAAGCCACTGGCATATTTAAACTCTCTGCAACCATGTGTGGATATGTGTTTTTTTGTTCTGCGCTATTTACAATTCAGTAAGGAGGCGTGAATGGATTATTATTCAAATTATCTAATCAGATAAACTAACGTTTAGCTAAGAAATTATTTTAATTGTATACACTTTTATATATCTGCAGACCATCTACCGTTGTCTCAGGGTCTGCTGACCACAGTTTGAGAACCACTGCTATACTTATAGATCTACTTATTAGCTTAAATTTAACTATCTAGATCTATATACTATAAGTATAACTATTGTAACTATAGTAATAGATACTAGTAACTAGATAGAATAGATGATCTAGATATGTCATCATGATATTTCATTAGTCTCTAGGTAGTCTATCTAAACTAGATTCTAGTAAACAAAAATAAAGTTATAAAAAAAATAAATCTTGATCTTTAAAAAGGTTCACATTCAGATCTACCAAGTTTCAAGCATAGACAATGTTTACCTTTTTTAAAAGTATTCAGATCTACCAAGTTTAAGGCATAGACAATGTTTACCTTTTTTAAAAGGCAACTTTACTTAGTTCAAAGAAGCCATTTTTATTTTACTTTGAATGGTGACACACTCTATACATGTCTTGGGGACTGTCGCTTCCTCGTTCAAAGTAACAAGTAATGGATCATTTATTCATTCAATCGCAGTTATTTTTATTAAGCTTTGTAATATTTTTGTTTGTTTCTTAATATTGTATTTGAAATTTTAAAAAAACTACATTATGTATTCAGTATCACATCTTCAATGATTTAATAGATGAGTTTCAGACTTAACGTAGTTTATCAATTACTTATTATTTCTCAGGTAACAATGCCTACCTGTGTTTGAAAAGTAGGTCATGTCACATATTGGAAGAAAAAAAATTAGATCTCTACAATGGCGACATCAACACGGAAATATTCGACGGGATAAATAGTTGAATATTTTATAAGACATGACTAAACTGAGAAAGTGCGTAGATCTATATATATATATATAGAACTATATTTCAAAAGAAATGCAAATAGACTCATAATAGCTTTTTCTGTAGCATACAACAAAAAAAAGTTATAATATATGTAGTTCTAGAGTCTTAATATTCTAGTCTAGATCTTGGCAAAAATATACACGGACTCTTGGACTGTTACTCTTTCTCTTTGGAGTCTGTGTCTATAACATAACAGTATGACAAATGTTGTTGCATGGGTTACGGTGACAGAGGACACACTCATTTTGCACAATTATTTGATACAGTTATTAAACTATAGTGGCTTGCTACCATCACCTGATTCCAAATTTTGCTCAGCATTTCTTAAAGATTTTAGTTTTATGTGACCCAGTCATCCCAGTGCAACAGAAGTTAACAATAATTCTAAGTATTTAGAGATAAAGATATTGGTATCCTTTCTAAAGTATAAAAAAAATATTCATTAAAACATTTTTTAAATATTAAAATATAAGTCTATCACCTTTACATTTCCTCTGTCTTTTAAAATCTTTTTCAATGACAGACATGTCCATTCTTTTGTCATCCTATCCCTCTCTCTGTCTGCCTATTCTTCTTTTTCCTGGTACTGTTTCTTGGACAAATGTCTTTTCAAGCCTTGAGGACCTTGTGATATGACCATAGAGTTTTAGTTTGTGTTTTTTGACAGTGGTTAGCAAGTCATTGTGGGCCCCAATTGACGATGTGATCCTGTTTCTAATTTCTTCATTTGTGATGCGGTCTTTATATGTTATTCTGTTATACAATAAATCTTTGATATATAAAATATTTAGACTATATAGATCTAGATGTGTGTGCCTTTAGAATACAAATTTTAGAAAATATGAGAATAATTAAGTAGTACTATAAAAACAAGAACATATGCTTGTATTAAATAAAAGAAAGAGAAAATGTATTTTAATCACTCATTTATTCAATCAGGATACAGAATATCATTGGATATAAAAAAAAAATGATTTTACAAAATCTTTTTTTTTCACTTTTTCTATTATTTGAATTTTGTTTAAATAACATTTTACAACATATAATAAAAAATATATACCATTTGTTATAATTGTAAAATTTAATTCTTTTTTTTCTTTTGTTTTTTTTGCTAAGAGTAAATGAAGCTATATTATCCTTATTATCATCCCTATTGATTGGGTGCATCATTTTTAAAATGAATTTCAAAAGCCATTGTATTTAGAAACAATATTCTGACAGGTCATTTATATTGTTATTTTTAAAGTAATAATGATGCTGAGGTGGACAACTGTTGTAGAAAAATATTTATTTGTTAGGAGTTAGGACCAATAAAATTGTTTTATCTTATCTGTATTGATAAATAATTTTTTAACTACTTTTTATTTCTTTTTCAGAAAATTAAAGAAATATAATAAGATTTAAAGATATACAGGATGGGTTTTAAAAACATACATAACTTCATTGGGATATTTTTGTTGATTCATTGGACAACAGGACAAAGAGAATGTAAGTTGTTCTCTTCTTCTTTTTAATTGTAAATTACAATTAGTATGATTACGGTAACAGTATGATTATTTTTTTATTATTTTTTATGACAAAACTAGAAACACATGAGACATGTAAATGTTATTTTGATTATTCAGATGATATGGATGAGCTTGCAACATGTGGAAGGACCATCAATGTTGATGACAGTGGTGTTCGGCTCAATGGCAGGGGTAATACAGCTCCATCCAACCCTCCTTTAGAATGTATTGTTTACCTAATGTCAGTCTATGCTAGAGATGATGGCAGCAACAAGCTTCAAATAGAGGTCGAGTCTCTAACCATCAAGGATTGCACAGTAAGACTGGACCTCTTCAATGGACGTACAAGTGTTGGCACCACGCTGGTATGATTATATTTGATAATACACATTAATAAAGGGCAGTAGATTATTCATACCTGACATAAATCATATGACCTAGAGCTTCAGTTCTTTTCATCATATAAATGCTCTTACATTATGATGGACCAAATTTACATTTACAAATAGCATAAACATATAGAAAATATTGAAATCAATGTTAACATATACTTATTATTTATTTTAGGACTCATATGAAATACACATTTTTTTCTCCTATATTATGCTTTAAAATGTCTTTACTTGTAAATGGATATGTGCTGGACATAATTATCTTCTCTATTAAAGGAACATCTGTAATTTATAAGATAGGAAGATGTAAATAAAACTCTTGTATTAAAAATGTTTAACTATTTATTGTATATTATATTTTCAGCGTGCACTATCATGTCAGTATGCTCCAACTGATATTATATACTCAACTGGCCGAGAAGTCACTGTTCGATTTTCTCGTCCAGACAGATTGGTACATAATGAATATCAGTATTCCATCCTTATCAAACCTTTCAGTAAGCTTTTTATGTATTGTATTCTTTTTATTTGTTCACAACTAAAATATTAGAGAGGGAATTAAATTACATCTCCCTTAATATGGAATGGTGTCTAGCTCAGTCAGAGTTTTGTAGGGGATTTGGACAAGTGTTTATTGACTTACTTCACCATTTCTGAATGAACCAAAACAACTGCTTGTGTCCACTTTATGACTTTTGACACTATGCCACAGTTGCATGGGGCAATGATTGCTGAGTGGTTAAGTGCTTGGCTTCAGAACCAAGGGTTCTTAGGTTCAAATTTCGATGAAGAGTAGAAGACTGGGATTTTGAACTTCTAGACTTTTAGGATACCTCAAATGGATACCTTACATTAATTTGATAAAGTAAAGGCAATTGGTCATTGTGTTGGCCATATGAAACTCTTGTCAACCATCAGCCCAGAAAAAAATTACCTTTATAGATTGCGAGGTCTGAAAGGGGTACTTAACTTTACTTTACAGTTTCATTTCTCTAGATAGCTATGTTTGAGATACAATCTATTTGGACATTTAAAAAAATTATCTACTTCAAAGAAAATAAAAAGATCAACAATATATTATTAAAGCTTTTGGACAGTTTTGATTAAAAAAAAATAATTAAAACATCACAAATGAAGAAATTAGATTTTAAATTATCTAAATCTTTGTATTTGTATTCTTCACAAATTATCCAAGTATTCCAGACTATTTCAGTACTAATTTGAAACTAAACAAGTTCTATTTTATCCTAAAATCTATTTCTGTTATGTTTTTTTACATAGAGGACCAGAATGTTCCTGGCACAATAATGGGTGTGGATGCTTTGCCAGTTGGGGCAATAATTGGTATTGTTATTGGATGTGTGATTCTTGTGGCACTCATTATTCTATTTCTCTGGTGCTGCTGTACTGGTAAGTTTATATTGAAGTTTTATCAATATATATTTAATCATTTTGTAAGTTAACTCTTAAAAAAAAAATATTACAATGTTATGGTATAAAATAATAAAGGAACAAATAACTGTAATCATAACAGCAACATGTATATCAATTCAGTTGACCCTTTATACAACATTAAAACTCAAGGATTTTTAGTATCCTTATTTAAAAATAAAAAAAAAAGTGATTTACATTGGTCCTAGATGGTAAATGAAGTAAAATACTTAAATACTAACATTGGTAAAATAATATATCATTTGTGTTGTAACTGTTAGGTTGTCCTATTCATCCAAACTAAAGTTGACATTGATATTGGTAATTTTTAGAGCGTGCAACAAATGATTTCTGAGCAACTATAAGAAGGTTCGTTCTCTCAGAGCTTCATGCTTCAACAAAGAAAAAATCCTCAAGGCCAAACTTTAGTTTGATTGAAATTCTCTGGTAACGGCCCTTTAGGCTGCATTGATACACTCAATTTCCTAGTCATGTCAGATTCATTACTCTAAAGAATAGAATCTTTGAGATACTATTTTAACAACTAAAATTAGTTTAATGATAATTATTAATACATTCATTTTTTTTTTTAGACTGTTATAAAAGTTATCACTTTTACTTATCCAATAATAAAAAAACATTAGCAGCTTTGCACATAGATTTTGATTGCTTACCTTGATAGTTGTTTGCTAAACCTTAACTCCCAAATACACCCTTGCATATCAAGGCCAGTCAAAAATCAGTGTTATATTGTTTCATGGCATCATACTGGCTCAATTTTAACTTTACTTTATGAAAACGATTACTGGTACTTTTAGGATTTCTTCCAGCTCAAATGTTTCGACTATTTGGCTACTCTATCAACATAAAATGAATAAATGTCCTTTTCATTTGAGTAAATACCTGTAAAGTATTATCATTGACATGTTATATTAGTAGGTGTAGCTTTGTGCAGTATTACAATCCAGAGACTGGATAACTACAGTTACAGAAACTATTTTCTTACTTGCAAGTGTAGCACACATAGTAAACTGAACTATTGAATACTTGAAAATGATGTTTATTTGCATTAATTTACAACAAAGCAATGTGCAATATAAATCTAAATATGAGGAACGCAATTCAAAAGATGAGACACTATAATACTTCATACTCTATATCTTAATTTATACAATATTACTTCAGTAGTTATATATGATTGCTCTTTTATAACTTCATTCTCTTGACTACTCTGCTTACCTACCTACAACACTGATTTACTAAAATCTCTAGACAAACTTTCAGGTCAACTACCTTCTTAATCTCATTTTATTCTTCATGAGGACATAAAGGAAAGATGCAGAGGTATTTATCCATAGATCTCCAGTCAACCAGAATCAGATACTAGTTTATTATAACCCATACAAACCGTCATTTGATAACTAGTGTTCACATGTTCATGCTTTCATGCTCTATATTAAACAAAATTCACCTTAAATATTACAAAGTACAGCAAGATTATTTTTTTATCTGTGACAATACTGTATTCACTTTTTGTTTCTAATTTTTTTTAGGGCGGCTTGGAAATTTTAATGTGCCAGGTCAGTCCATCTTCAAGACACCCCCTCCAAAAAAAGTGATTGTAGAAAGTTCAGCAGCAACAGAAAAATCAAAGCCACAGATAATTAATTATCAAGTAATATTTTTATATTTGAATATATTTTGTTCAAACAAAATTTACCTATAACATATCCAACAAAACAGCTTATTTCAAGGCATTTAAATTTTAGGCTTTTGTGTTGTTGTTTTTTTGTGTGTAATTTGTTTATTATTCTGAGTTTTCATGAGAGCTAAAGAAAGATTTTAGTTTCAATTTAGGGCCTTTTAGCATGTTAATAGAAAATATTTATAAATTTTGTTAATCTGAAAATATGTATTTTAGTTTGTTTTTTTTTTTACAAAGGATCCAGTTGTTTGGAATACTGTGACTACTGGAAAGTTTGACCCACAAGCATCCACTCGTGGGATGTACCAAAAAGGAGCACCACGAATTGGCAGAAGATTTGACAATGATAATGAAAATTACAGAAATGTCCCTAACCAAAGAGATTCCATGAGATCAACTCGGCATGATTATGAGCAGTATGGGTTTGAACATAGGCAGAAAGAAGAAGAGGCAAAACGGCAGGCAGAAATTAAGAAAAATGAGGAGGAAATAAGAAATAGGCTTGAAGAAAAAAGAAAAGCAGAAGAGAGAAAGCGTCAAGAAGAGGCTGCTCGCAAGGCGGATACTAGCAAAGAAACACTTATAGATGATGTCTTTGATTCAGACTCTGCCAATAGTGAAAAAACAGATGATTCTGTGGTTAAAAAAAGTCCCAGGAGCTCTCCAAAACAGAAACGAAAAAATGTTCCTGAAACTGAAGACATGGATAAGGGAAAAATGCAGAGGTACTTATCCATAGATCTCCAAAGTCAACCAGAATCAGATACTATTTCAAGTCCTTTGCATGTCAATGCTGGTGTGAGATCGAAAATAGATAATAACAACGAATCTCCAAATGCCAGTCTTAGGAGGAAGAAAAAGTCACCACTGCTTAAGCACAAAGGTAAAGAACCAGATCCAACTGCTCTTCCACCTGAGGCATTTGAGCCAATTTTCACATCTGCACTAACTGGGATAAATTACCCAGGCAATCAGCCTCAGCAGCCATTTGGTTATCCAGGGGGATTTTATCCATATGGGTTTATTCCTGCAGGAGCTTTTGCTCCTGGACCACCTGGAACACAGACCTATGCTTACGCCTATCAGACTGTTCCTCAGGGTGGAGCAGCTCCACAAGGAGGAGCATATATAGTTCAAGACACTCCAACTCAAGCAGGGGGTAACATGCGGAAAGCTTTTGCAGTTGAGATGTCTCCCAATAAGAGAACACCAGATAGCGCTAGGCGAAAGCATGATGACCCATTTAACAAAAAAGGCAAAGGACAGATTCGCAATTTCATTCCTAATGAAGATTTATCTCTTATTGCAAGAGGAGCTGCACCACCAGATCCAGGTCAAGGACAAAGATCTGTAGCACTTAAATCTGGAACTGATCCAAAATCAGGCATTCACACAACCCAGGTAACAAACAATCTAAATCCTTAATATTCTTACTTTTTGCTTATGTATAGCCTACTTATATTAATGTCTAGCTATTTTTTTTTAAATTAGTAATTTTAGTCTGTACACGTTTCTAAAGATAACAACAAGCATAAATTAATTATCTTTAAAGAAAAACATTTGAAAAAACTTAACATTGTTTTTTTCTTATTTTTGGTGCCTATCAGGTGGTATGGACAGACACAGTTCCCCATGCCACAGACCCCAAACCTGGAGAAAATCCACAGATTACCAGAAAAACAATAACAAAGGTCACAACAAAAAGTGGCTTTGCTGAACTCCCCCCAGAAACAAATAGTAAGTAACAGTATAGAGACTATTATTTTGAAAGGCTTAAGGATTTCAATATTCAGAGTCATTTGCAGAATGTAAGTGGATATGAGCAAACAATATTACTTGCAGTTGTTTTCTAAACAGCTATTCCTTATTTTGTATATTTATCATCATTACTACACTTGCTTCTTACTTTTTTGTTTGGTAAATAAGTGCAGAGATGCCAACATCCCAAAATAGAAATGTGTATTCCCAGACCTGGAACTGTGTATTTCGAAGGGCTAATGTGTATTTTCCTAAATATAAAGAAATATACTCACCACAGACTGAAATCCATAAAATTATTCAAGCACTTAACATACATGAAATGAAGCAATATGGTACAGAAAATTAACACAGCATTAAGTTATATAAAACATTCTATAAATTTTTTATTAAAAATATTCAAAAATTTAGTTATGGTCGAGAGGCGTAGTATGATTGAACTTGGCTACCTATGAAGAGGGCTCGAGGTTCGACACTTGACTTGAGCAGAGTTGTGTTTACTGAGCGCCTAAAGGCAGCACGGAAAAAATTTTCTCTCAGAAACCCCCTCCCCCCACTGGTCCACAAATGAGATTGGGCCATACCATGCTATAAACATAAAAGTAGCGCTATATAAAAGCTATAATTATTATTATATGATTATTATTTGTATATTTGAAAATGTCATTCTTTGTCAGTAGCACCCTGTGGCAATGATTTTATGGTCTAGTGTTTAATTCCTGATTACATAAGAGCATAGAAAATTCATTCAAAAAACTGTTTAGTTAGAAGTGAATTTAGACTTAACTCTTTCTCTCCGTAATTATTTACCTCATTCTGGTGGAATCAACGCTGGTATCGTCAGATAGGAGAGAAAGAGTTAAAGCAGAAGTAAAGGTTTACTTGGCTGGATCAAGCAACCTACAGTTCTATTAAAAATAGTTTTGTTTATAGGCAGTTTTCTTTTTTACAAGATATGCAGACACTGGAAATATTTTATCACATTTTGAAATAATTCTGCTTTTCCTTCATCTTTGAAGAGTCAGCATTGGAAGCTTTGTTATCCTCCATACTCACTATTCACACAAATTTAAAGATTTTTTTTTCAGACAATCTTAATTAGTTATTGAACTTGCTTCTAATATAGAAGCTGGCCTATTGAGTCTGCTGAATTTAGATTTATTGTAAGATAAAGCTATTTATTCTGGGTATTGATGCTTTAAGTTGTTTTAGAAAACCATCAACCAAATGTGTTGAAGGAGAGCCTAAGGAATCAATGTTTGAATCGAATGCTTAAGTCCCTAAAGTCCTTTAAGTTTGGGGAAAAGTAATAAGTCACAGGTTCTGAAATCAGTTGAATGGGATGGGGAACCATAGGAAAGCCTTTTGTGGTCAAACATTCTGAGGATAGGCCGTCATCTTTATGCAGTGGGTGCCCTCGCACTGCGGCGTGGGGGTTAACGAGGCGGCTGATGCTCTAGCATGAAAAGGAGCACTGGCCGTGCCCACTTTGTAGCCCCAAGTACGTTTAACCAAGCTACGACATTAATCCGAGAGTGGGTACATGACAAGTGGTTGAAATCTTGGGATGGCTCCAACAAAGCCTGTGGAGTCTGGCAGCATTTGCATTGCCCGGACCGCGATGATCCATGGTGGAGGCTAAAAAGGTCAGAACAATCTATCATTGCGCAGTGTAGAATGGGTCACTGCCCTGTTGGTGCTTACTTTGCCCAGTTCCGTCCAAATTTTGATGCCCGTTGCCGACACCGTGGCGAGTCAGTGGAAACAGTGACGCATCTCTTGCAAGAGTGTCCGCAGCTCTGAGAGCTGCGGGGTAGTTTGTCTGCAGAGTCACTTGACCTGTAATGGAGCTTGAAGGCACTACACCTAACAGCAGAGTTTCTCGCCAAGGCTCTACGGGAGGACTGATCCTTCCAGCCTTGCCACCAATTGGAGTTCATCTCAGATGGATAGGCCAGTGTGATATGGGGTGTTGTCATGATAGAGCATCCATTTGTCTGCAAACTCTGCTACCAAAAACTGAAACAATGCTTCCATTGATGTGTAGCTGCCCAAGGAAACTATTTTAAAGGGGACAACATTGATGTTTGAAAATAAAAACTTTGGTCATTAAAAAAATCATGCTCAATATTTTTCTGCTCACCTCATATATATATATATATATATTTATATGTGTTTGTGTGGGTGGGTGTGTTTCTGCAAGTACATTTTTTTTTCATAGTTTAAATATAGAGCATGATCTTATTTTGTTTTTAAATCAAAATTATTTTTTTTTATAAAATGGATATATGCTAAAGTTTGTATTACATTTCAGTATTAATGATGGAGGATAGTGAACCAGCTTTTCTTGATCCTGGTGCTTCAAGCACAGTCTCTGCTAGACCAGCTATTGCCTACACACCTCAAAATGAAAACCTTGCTTTTTACACTGGAGAAGGATCCCATCCATCAGTAGAGCCTCCTGCAAGATCTTCTACCCCAACATCAATGCACAGGGCACCAGTTTATAACTATGCCATTCGTGACAGAATTCCAGTTGATGACTCCACTGTTTAATACTCATGATAGATAGTTCTGATCTGAATCATAAAGACATTTTTAAAGTTTTCATATTTTTTGTGTATTTGCTCAGGCCAGAATTTTATGCTTTGTTTGGAAACTTGTTTTTTTGTTAGCAATGAATTTTGAAACATGCATTTTGTACATATTTGCATCATGGTAAATTTCTTCTTTTTTTTTCTGTGTATTAGTTAATAAACATGTCATTTTTAATTGTTCATACAGAAACAAAGTCATACAAATGTATATACAAATATAATTTTGTTAACAATTTTAGTTTTGTTAAAAATTGTTCAATTTACAAGTTATCTTCAATGTTATTGTTTTTTTTCCTTTAAATTATCTTCTATGAATTTAGGTTTATACATTGAAAAATCGGATAGAATGGCCATGTTGAGCAGAAGTCCTATTGAATATTAACTATATTTAAAGACTATTCTGACATCTGCTTAGTACAATAAATGCAATTAGTTATGGTCAAGAATTTACTATACACTTTTTAACTATTGCCAATGAAAACAGGTGAAATAATGCACCTAGAATGTAGAGAGTTTCCTATAGTTTAAGGCCAGACACCTCTCAACATTTTCAAAATGCTTTCTCCTCAGTCAAGAAAACTGATCATAATCTTTTTTTTTCCCATTATTATTATTATTAACCAATTATATGAAATATTTTGCATCAAAATTCTATAAAACTGTTGTGCATCTAAGTTTTTTAAAACACAAAATATCCAACTTCTTTTATATATCCTCTCAAACCTCTATGAAACACAAATTATCAATAGGCCATGAAATGAGATTTCCTTACTAATGTTAAATGTTTATTACAATGTTGATTTACATGACCAGTACTGTATAATAATCTGGTTAAATTATTGTTTTACTAACAGTTTAAAAATGTTCCCTAAATGTTTTATATTAATCTTTTAATAAGGCTTGTCTTCGAGTCCCGTGGCTTTTAATCTTTCATCCTCACCATCTTATTTTGTACATATTTGTAAATAGAATGTGATTTCCCTTCTTTTTCTACATCAATAGATACAAGGCTCAACCAATTTCAATTATGTGACACCTGTTGTTTTTTTTAAAGACATTCTTATTCCTTGACAATGTTTAAGTTATGGAAATGTTTCTTATATATTATCATATATAATTATCTCTTAAGTTGGAAAAAGTAAAAACAACAATTTAAAAGCAGCCAGTTAGTGATCTAAAATTGTGACTGAACTAATAGAATGTTCATTAATGTATTTTTAATATTTGTTTAAAATAAATAGAAACATAGAAACCTACTAATACATCAGAGCTCTTGTAAAATCAAAAATTTATTTTTGTTTTCAAATCATCACATTTCAAAGAATACAAAAAACATTCTATTTTCATATTAATTTGTAACAGTCAAATAAAAAAAGAAACAACATCAAAAGTAGTAATTATTATTAACATGTAGTTAGTTTAACTAGGTTCTAAATATCTTTAAAAAATTTATTTTTTTCATACTTCATATGCTATTTAGTAATGTAATTTTTTTTTTATTATTATTTTTTCAACAATAATGTGTACATAGTACAAAGAATGCCTTTTAGTTTTAAAAAATTAAATTGTTTGTCTCTTATATATATATATATATGAGACAAACAATTTAATATATATATATAAGTATAAATAAAACAAACTATTATATAATGTCAATTATAGTATGATACATTTTAAATAATTAATTTTGTTTTATATACATTCAAGCAATCATTAAGCAACATATTTTTTTAAGCTGCTATAATTAAAATGGCAGCATGATTTAAATTATTACTTATAGTGTTAAAGTAAATGCCTTTTTATATTGTATATAAGAAATAAAATGTCTCAATATTTTTCCTGTTTTTTTTCCACATTTAATAAACTTCTGATATATTCATTAACAAATGCTTTCAATTTTCAGTAACACAAAAAAACATAATATGTAATGAAATGCAAACAATTATTTTAACCAAATTAAATTAAGTCTCAGTTACAAACATTAAAAGAGGTTTTAAAAATGTTATGAAAGCTCTAGTGACTTCTCTGGGTGACTCCCACTGAGGGTAGTGACCAACATCAGGTGAAAGTGAGACAATAGTTTGACCTGGCACCGTTTTCCTGAAATAGAAAACATTTTCAAAATTTATAGTTTGGTAGTTTATTTATTTGCTAAGTTTTTACTCAATTAACTTTTAACTGTATGTGCCTTGTAGGAAGTTGTATCATCCATCCCTTTTTTTTTTTTTAACACAAGATATTATTCTACTAATTTTCATTTTGCATTGTTGGATTTAGCATTAAAGTTTGAGAATCTTATGGAATTTAAGATTAATTTAGGATACAAATGCCAGACATACAGAGGTAACATGTTAAAATCATTTTAATAATCAATATTTTGAATTAAAATGAAATGTGTCAACTGAAAAAAAAAGCTCATACAGGTATATCATAGTTTCTTAAATCACTTTAAAAATAAAAAAATAAATATAATATAGCGTTACTTTTCTGCAAAGTATCTATACATTTTCATGGAAGGAAAATTGAAATGAAAGTTTAGTTGAAATCAACTTTGTAGGTTTTGTTATTTTATGTAAGTGTAAGAAAAATGACTGAAAGTCATGTTATACATACTTAGTCTCAATCTTTACAAAATGAAAGCAATAAAAATTAGCCTATAATAGAAAAACATTTTTTAGTCAATGTGAAAGTAAATTTTAAAAAAAAGGTAGGTATTAATGATAATCAAGTACATTGATGACACATCATCAAACTTTATAAACCTTCATTTTTAAATCAAGTCATGGGATTGTAAACTCAGAAGCAGTGTTAAATTCTAAATTCTAATCTAACTCTGGTGATATAAAACTTGTCATATGACAACTGCTAGTATTGTTTGATGAAAAATGTAGTTGTTTCTATTTAAAGACATATCTAAAATATATTGTACCAGGATGGTTAAAATTGTTAATTATTTCTTAAATGCTGATATAGCATCAACAATGACAAGTTAAATACAATGTGGTCAAACCATCATATATTACATAAAAAGGCAATCTCATAAATATTAAATTCACTGTCATAACATACACTTTTAAAAGATTTGACTGAAATACAAATGATAAAAACATATTTTATTTTATTTTTAAATTTCTCACAGTCAAATATACTTGCCTAAATTGTGAAATGAATTCTGGAGGATTAACTGGATCTGCAGGGCCATATATGAATAAAACTGAAATTTAAAAGAAAAAAAAAAGAAAAAACAATGCACAAGAAAATTCCATGCCAAATGAGAATATATTTATGAACTATTAAGCATTACTTATAAAATCTGCTCCTCAAACTCAAGACAAATCATTTATTCATTGTTTAGAAAAAGTTAATTCATGTGATCTATTCAGATCATGTGAAATACATAATAAAATAGTTAATGGACCTCATTCACCAATCGTAAACAAACAACATTTAGTCGTGTGATAATATTGATAAAACAATGAAAAAACTGTCACGTGATAGCCTTTAGATCATAATTTGTATAGAAGAAATAGAGAAACATGTGGCTAAATGTTCTTTGTTTACGATTGGTGAATGAGGTCCATTGACTAATTGGTTATTTTTTTATTCTTGTGTTGTCAAGTAAAGAAATAATTGTGCAATATTTCAGCTTGATTAGAGGTGTCAGAGAAATAATGTGTACAAACTTTTTACCAGACAGAGAGAGCTTTGTAAAAAAGATTTAGTACCACCTACTATAAAGGCCATTCTTACTTAAACCCTCTTTTATACAAACAGTGGAGAAATCTAAGAGTGGGTACATCCTTGTCAGCTAATTAGTTGTTGTGCCCCAATGGCCCAGAATTTAAAGAACAACTGAAACTGAAGCTTCCTAGAAGCTAGTAATGACAAACCCTCATTTATCTAATGGATCAATAAAGCATCTTTTTTAAAATACTTACCTTTTACTTGTGTTTGTTTCAGGGCTCCAACCCATCTCTCCTTAAATTTTTTTCGCTCACGTAAAAAATTTATCACTCTGTAAAAATGAGTGAGAGTAATGTTGAAATTTAAAATTTTATACAAATACAGATAGTTTCTAAAAAAAATGTATTAGCTTGACTCTAAAAAAAATGCTGAGATAAAATAATAATACACACTTGTATGATGCAGCATGGCCATTATTGTAACACAACAAAGACCAGAAGTCTTGGTAATCTTCATGGGTTGGTTTTATTTCCCCAAAAATTTCACCAAATCTGCAATGCATTTAACTATTTAATTAATCTTGTCCATTTGTGTTTTGAAAATTATCTTTGTTTTTTTGCAGAATAAATATACTGTTATGACTGCCTGGTTGTGCGGTTTGCACGCTGGACTGTCGTTCAGATTTATCGATGGTCCCGGATTCAAACCCTGCCCGCTCCCATCCCCCGTCGTCCTGCGGGAGGTTTGGACTAGGAAGTAATTATCTTCAACTCTGAAGGAACATCCGAAACATGTAAAACATTTAACAAACAAACAAACAAACCTTAATTTGTGCACCAATAGAAACATTCCAAGTACATTGAATCTTTCAAAATGGGAAAAGATTCCAAGTTTAATAACATATCAAAGTTTAATGCCCTGAACAGAGAATGTTTGGACAGAAATTGTTCCTAAAATACTGCATAAAAGATGCTTCAAGTGATGCTTTCTGACTCCTGAAGGACTGTTCTAAAGCTGTTTCGTGCAAGAGCCTTCTGAGAAAGTTGTATGAATGTTGTTCATGTACATGTAGTATTATTGCTACTTCTAACTTAAAGACAAGCCTTATTATTATAGCACATCAACCATGCTCTTAGAATACCCAGTGTTCTCTTGTCCAATTCTTTTGTGAATGTTAGCTGTGAGAAAATTTGGTGTCTCAAGAAATGAAACTCAACTCTAGTGAAAATTCTTATTTAAATTTCTTAAAATTCTACACAGGGGTTCAAACATGAGACCTCCTCAGATATTGTTGACTAAACCTATAATTTAATTAAGTCAAATTTAGTAAATACCCAAAAATACTTAAACTTACCCATAAACAAATAATGGATAATTAAAAACTTGACTGGTTATGTATCCAATGACAGGAATAAGCAGAAGCTGAAACAAAAAGAAAAGGCTAATTATTATTTCTTATAAAAGAAACATGGTAATAAAAAAAAAGGAGTGAAGATATTATGTTAATGAAACTTAAGAAAGCATTGGGATATGATTAATTATTGCATTTTGAAATTACATAAGCAATAAGAGAGGGAAAAAAAGAAGCTCTCACTTTCTGTGATAATCTTGGTTTATGGGTTTCCTGAAATATTCCTATTACAATGATACAAAAAGTTTTCATCTTACAAAACACATGTTCAATTATTGTAACATAAGTTCCTATAGTAATAAAAATTATTCAAATGATTTTCTAATTAATATTTTTTACCTCCATTGAGCATAGTCAGGGAGTTGATTTCAAGCTTCAAGTCATGAAAATTATGCCTATGAATGGAAGCCAAAAAATGTCTACTGATTATTTAATTAAGATAAAATTGGTTTTTGTTATATAGCATATGTAAATAAATATACCTGGCCAAGAGTTCAAGAGCAACAGTGTCACCATAGTCATGAGCAAGAAGGTGAGCAGAAGTAATTTGGAGACTAAAGGCTAGATTTTCAACTATGTCGGCTTGTTTAAAAATGGTGTACGTGTAATGTACCTAAGAATAAAAAAGAAAAGAATTATCACCTTAACTCATTCTCTAGCATTTCCATTTTTACAACTCTACAATCAGCTTTATAATGTAGAAATTATTTTTTTTAAACTTTTTTTTTTATTTTACTTGTTGAGCAGTAGAGTTTAACTCCTAAACAAAAAATAAATTAGTTTTATATATAATAAAAAGAAAACACTTACAAAACATAACAATATGTCTAGTTTAAACAAATATACACTTTTATTACCTTTAGAACAAAATCAAGCTTCAAAAATACTAAATTTCCCCAGGTAAGCCTTATCTTTAAAAAAAAAATATACTGAACTATTTATCATTTAATAAAAATAGTTGCTAAGTTTATCATCATTCAGAATGGGATATGATGAGCTCTTCTTATACAAAAGTAAAAAAAACAACTTATATGACCTTCTAGTGCAAGGTACAGGGTTCTGTAAACACAGCATTCTATCACAAAAAAAGTCATTGGGTTAAATCTCTAAATGAAAAATTTTTTTCTTAAAATCCTAAAATAAGTTAAATGCTGGCACGTTAAATTGATGAAATATTAAAACTCTCTAAATTAACTCTAATTAATTTGCTGCAAACACTAATTGACATTAACACAAACAGTTCTTATTTCATAATGCCCATAGATAACCATTCCTGCTATGCCTATAGAGATAATTGTGATATGACCTGACTCCCTTGGATGAATCACTAGGCTTGACCATTAAATAACATTTTTAAAACAATGTAATAATTAATGAAGTGATCTTTCAAAGAATGTAATAAAATGTGTTATCATGCAGCAAGAGCTTTGTTCAAAATGTCATCAAGATAGTACAATGAAAAAGTTGTCAAAAGAAATTATTCAAGTTTCTAACCATGACAAAAGTAAGAGCTAATAGCAGAAATTGAAAAGAAAAACTTGTAATATTGTATCTACTTGTTTAGATTCTAAACCTGTTATTCATGAACATTATAAAACAG
Organism: Biomphalaria sudanica; assembly: GCA_036873155.1. Taxonomy (NCBI): domain Eukaryota; kingdom Metazoa; phylum Mollusca; class Gastropoda; family Planorbidae; genus Biomphalaria; species Biomphalaria sudanica. The sequence continues at coordinate 1,537,423 of JAZGLO010004004.1, forward strand.
TCAGCAAAACTTTTGTACAATTTAGCTCCTAATAAAACCAAACAATAAGCCTGATTAATAGGTTAGTCTAAAAACAAATTCTTACAGGTTTGTCACTGAAACCAAATCCTAAGAAATCCAAAAGAAGTATTTGATTAAACTCTTTTTTTAAATCTGGCAACATCTGCAAAAAGAAGGGAGAAAATAGAACAAAGTACCTTGCAATACAGAGAATAATTATAAAACATGAAAATTATTGTTACATTAAAGCTTAATTCTAGTAACTCATACAAATGGTTATGTTAAACTTATTTTAACCTTTTTCCAATCGTAACTACTTGTAGGAAATCCATGAAGACATATAACTGTTCCTGCACTCCCTTCACCTTGTTCAACTTTTAAAAAAATAACAAAACATTTGCTTCATAAAACAAATTTATTAGATTTATTTCATTACACTTTAGAATTACTGATTGATTAAAGTTTGTGTCTTAAAAGTAATAATAGCTTGTGGGAATTCATCTTAAAGTATTTTTGGATAAACAATGACACCATTTTTCCTTATTACCATGAAAAATATTTAGGTAATAAATTGTAAAAAACACTGAATTAATGCATAAGCCCACTCTGGGTGTTGTCACTAAATGCCAAAATTAAAAAAAAGCATGTCATTTATTATAGAAGATACACTTTTATCACAGCAAGAAATAAAAAAATAACATATTAATTTTAATAAAATACACAATAATATAGAAGATTATTAAGTTCTAAATCTAGATCTAATTCTAATGATTCTATCTTAGTCTATCAGTGGTAATTTTTTTTATTATTTTTTTTTATAATGAATTTTCCTAATAGTAATGATAATCCCTGGTGGACAATATCATGAATATGACAAATGACAATGAGAGTGCCTGTACAAATTTGTTAAACATAAAATGCAAGGTATAGTCTAGCTTATTAAAATAAATTAGATCTGAACTTACAAATATAAAATATTTTGTGATCATCAATCCATTTTTCATTTCCTTTATTCTGCCAATCAATAAGAGTATTTGACATAACTGTTGGCCCACACAAGAAGATTGTCCATACTTGAAAAACAATACCTATTAATATGACAATAACGCCTACTATTACAAAGCCAAGGCCAAGCATAGCTGATTTGTGATTATCTGGTAAATCTTTTGGTTTTAGAATTTATGCACTAGATCTCGATCTACGTAGATCTAGTATAGACAGATCTACTCTAGACTTCTGGACTCTATAGGCCTACTATAGATTTATAAAGTAGAGTCTAAGGTAGACTAAAGTAATGTAGCTCTATCTAGATCTAGTTTAATTAATAAGTTTAGTATAGAAAGTCGTCTAGTTTAAGTTCTAAACAATACGCGTTTCGTAGGATTACGCAGTCGATAGCAGTTTAAAAGAAAAGTACGATGCCGTTTCCAACTGATACGGTAGATAACTCAAGTTGCAATTTATGACTCTGTCTGTCTGATAAAAACATTTGCACACATTACTTTCTCGACACCCCACCTCAAATCAATCTGAAATTTTGCACAGCTATTTCTTGTACCTGACAACACAAGAATCAATAGGCCTAAACAAAATTAACCAATTAGTACATTGTAACTTAACTATTGGTAATTAAGTATTTTGGTTGGTACCTCAAACAAGGGAAAGAAATAGTACTTGACTGAAGTGGTGGTAAATGCTGAATTAATCCCCTATATAAGTCGCCGCTCTAAATTGAAACAAACACTATATATGTCTAAAAGACTAATTCAAGTAAGTAAATGCATTAAAAGTTGTTGTTTTTTTTTAAATCATACGCATCAACCAGACACTCTCGGTGACTGCGATTCGCTTTTACAAAAAAAGAAAAGGCCAGTTTAGAATTTATGTATAGTAGGAGATGTTATCGCATGTCAATTCATGCCATTCTGTATAAGTCCATTTATGGCAAAGTTCTTGAGTATATATCATGATTGGATTGGTAGTTTCGGGTATAATCTTCAAAGGTAAAATACGATACTTTTGTACAGAAGTTAGTATACGTAAGGCTAGAAGCAGAAAATTTGTTTCTTTAATTCTCTATTATTTTGTTTCTCTTTATTAGCATTTTTAAAAATAAAATATGACGGCTTCAAATTTTTATTATTTAAAATATACATCTGTTTGTTACACATGATTCGAGGGCCTCGCAAAATACAACTCGCCTACACCAAATTTAGTTCTTGCGCCTCCACTGTGTAAGTTAATTTTAATTTAATATATATCTAATGTAAGCTCTTGTTTGGACATAATAATAATAATAATAATAATAAATTAATAATGATAATAATTTTATTTATAAAACACTGTTAACAAACAAAATGTATAGGCTCAAGGTGCTGTAATAACATTACAAACACAAGCACGACAGCTAGAATGACAAACGAATTTTAAAAAGTTTTGAAGGTCTTAATGTTCTTCTTAAAAGTGGTGTAGCATGTCTGTCTGGGATCAATGGGGAGTGAGTTCCAAGCCTTTGATCCGTGCACTGAAAAAGCCATTGTAATTTAAAACAATAATGAATGTGAACACTGGCAGCTGAAACACGTTCAACAACTCCATGAATTGTAATATTGGTATTAATGTTATAGTATCAATTATGATGTAATAACACAGCTGTTTAAGTTACAACCCCGTTTTATTGACATGACAAGAAAGTGGAAAACTAACAGGAGACCGTAATATAGACTAATAACACACATGAGAAAAGCATAAATGATTTACCAAATTGCATTAGTTCAGGAACAAAAGTCAGATTATTTGCAGACGATTGCATAATATATAGAACAATAAAAACAAAACAAGACACAGATATTTTACAAAGAGAATTAGATGAATTACAGAAATGGGAATCAAATTGGAGCATGTCTTTCCACCCAGAAAAATGTCAGTTGTTAAGAGTAACAAAAAAACTAAAACAAATTAATTCCACTTATCTTATTCATGGCAAACCAGTAACACAGACTAAAAACTCAAAATACCTAGGTGTTATAATAAATGAAAAACTGTCATGGAATCCACATATTGATGAAACTATAAAAAAATCCAACAAAGCATTAGGGTTTATTAAAAGAAATTTCTATAAATCAAATAAGAACATAAAACTAAAATGTTATTTAACCTTGGTTAGGCCAATAATAGAATATGCATCCACCGTGTGGGACCCCTCAACTCAAGAAAACATTAAGAAACTGGAACAAACACAAAATAGAGCAGTGAGATTCATAACAAACGAATATTCACATTTGACTAGGGTAACACCATTAGTAAAATCACTAAATTTAGAAAGCCTTCAGGACAGAAGACTCAAAAGTAAAGTAGCAATCATACATAAAACACTGAACCATAATCTTCAAATACAAAAACAAAATTTAATAAAATACTCTGAAAGACACAAAAATAAAGGCACATTCCTCGTCCCATATGCTAGGACAAATTTGTACAAATACTCCTTCTTCCCTAGTGCTATTAGAGCATGGAATGGGTTGCCTGAGCTAGCCAGAAAAACCAGTGACTTGGCAGAATTTAAGTCATTGGTTAATATGCATGACTAAATGCATGACGCGTAGGACGTAATCATCTTCTTTTTTGAAGTAACGTCTGTATTATATAAGATGTGAACACAAGAATATACTGAACAGTAGAACAAGGGAGACTACAAGTAGGCCTAAACAAACAAACACACACACACAACATACACAAACATAAATACACATATAAATGTAACAATTAATATTAGGCCCAGGGGCAAACTGGTTGTCAAAATCAACCCTATCATTACCACAATATCCGGCCTACAAGATTTGCATCATATGATGGGCATCCATTTCTACCCGACATCATAATATGTAAAGATTTATCTAAGCTTTTCTATTTCTATTGAGGCCATCAGCTGTTCTTATCGGTTCTATGAAAACTAGACCGGTTGTTGTCTTTGTCTGTATCATGCGATTGTTATTAAAATGCCGTTTGGTTTTTGTCTTGTTCATATCATGTAAGGCTAATAGGACTACACTTTATTTAACCAGGTTGAACGAATCAATGGTCAGGGTGGTGGTAATCTTTCATTGGTCAATGGCTAGAGACTTGCCCACCCTATTGAAGCGAAACCTAGGACAGGCATGAAACATCTGCATCGGCGGGGCTGTTCAAAACCAAAGGACAGGCATGAAACAGTGGCTCTTTCTCTCTGCATCGGCGGGGCTGTTCAAAACCAAAGGACAGGCATGAAACAGTGGCTCTTTCTCTCTGCATCGGCGGGGCTGTTCAAAACCAAAGGACAGGCATGAAACAGTGGCTCTTTCTCTCTGCATTGGCGGGGCTATTCAAAACCAATCTTTATAGAAGATCTCAACACTGACGTCTTAAGTCGCAACATTTGGGTAGTGCAGAAATTGGAACCGACGGGACAGAGACCTGTTTTGCAAATGAATTTGTCATGCCACCTTCTGACAATGTCTTATTATTTTGGGTCATAACATTTTGAATTAGCGTTGATGTCATTTAGCACGATCAGGTTCTGTCAGGGAGCCTAGTTGTTCGCCGACTCAACAAGTTTTGGGGCAACCAGCTCCAGCGGGGCCCTGGACTTATAAATTAGTTGTTATACTACTAATTTCCCGATGTTATGAGTTAGTATTGTTTGTTGTAGTCTATAGTTCCATTGGTAACGAAATCGACTCGTATTATGATATTAGGTTGATATGTTCATATCAAGATCACAGTATTTTCCCGCCAAGAAGTAATTCACACCTATTCATCCCAGTGGCCTCTACAGCCCAAGGAGGACACTGGCCTGATTTAGCACATCTCTCCATTCCGATCTATCCTGTGCTTTTCGTCTCCATGCCCAGACTTTTAGCTGTTGTAGATCTGCCCTACGTCATCAAGCCACCGTACACGTGGTCTGCCTTTTGGTAATTCGCACATTACATTTAAAGTCTAAAACAATTGAATATGTGCCAAACGGAACGATAAAGAAGCGTAAAGAAAGAGAAGAACAATAAAGAGATAAAAGCGAAAATTGCTGGAATCCAAAATATACATTCAAATAACTCATCTGTTCCTCTCCAGTTTGGGACAAACTATTGAAGAACCTTGTTGAACATTATCATAACTTTCGAGTAGGAACATTTACAACGCTATTTACACCGACAGACACATTCACATTAAGTGATAAAGGAACACAAATGCATAGTCACACGCATGGAGACTGAATTCCTCAGGTTCCTGAATATACATGTGCACCTTTAACTTCCGATACCTTCTTTGAACGATTCAGTTGCTTGAAGTTCACGAAATAATAATGGGTAAGGAATTGATGAATGCAGCAGAGCACTAGGACACTATGAATACAAGTGTGGAAAACAAAGACGAACATGTCGATGACTTTTGTGGCGATAGTTGCATAGAGGTGAGAGCCAACAGTGTTTGTTATAACTGTGCAAATTGTTTTTACTAAATTTTAAATAATTTACACAAATAAGGCGTTACTCAGGAAATTGATTTGAGCACAATTATAACAATCGCTATAGAAGAAAGAACTTTTGGTTGTTTCAAGTGTTATGCTTTGCTATTCTAGTAATATCGAATAGCTCCAAAAGCATATATAAGAAAATATTAATTAAGGTTGCAATTGTACTGAAGATTTTTTGGTACACATTGAGATTTCATATGACCTCTTAGCCTATCTGCATGTGCACATTGAGATTTCATATAACCTCTTAGCCCATCTGCATGTAGAAATATTAAGTCCTGAAGCATCAGGGCCCAGCAAGTTACCCTGGAATTCCCCGACTTACGTGTGTTTAAACAGCGTAAGGGTGCGTGATCTGTGCGGAGTACGAATGTTCTGCCCAACAGGTATCTGGCCAACTTGGTTACTGTCCAAACAACTGCTAAGCACTCTCTTTCTACGGTGCTGTACCGTTGTTCTGCTGAAGACAACTTTCTACTGACTTACATAACGGATGTAGAATGCCCTGTGATTCCTGTGCTAGGCATCCCCCGATAGCAACAGCAGATGCATCAGTAGCTAGTATGAATTCCTTCTGACAGTCAGGTAGACGCAGGATCGGCTCCTCTGCAAATGCCTTCTTTATCTTTTGCAGCGATACTTCACAGTCATGTGACCATCTGATCACGTTGGGTGCTCCCTTTCTGGTCAGGTTTGTGAGTGGTTCAGTCATCTCTGCAAAATCTGCTATAAACCTTCGATAGAAGTTGCAGAGTCTCGATAAACTACGGACCTGTCTCTTGGCTGTTGGCTGACGAAGATTCATAATCCGTTGTTGCAGTTCAGGTTGCGGTTTCAGTGAGTGTCCTCCAATTACATATCCTAGAAAGGAAATGTTCTTGCAACCAATCTCCACTTTAGATGGTCTTACGGTTAAACCATTTCTCCTCAATGTATCTAGAAACATTTCTAGATGTTGTAGGTGATCTGACCAAGTAATGTCATGAATGCATATGTCGTCTAGGTAACACAGTACATGGGGTAGATTAGACAACACCTTTCTCATCATTCTGCTGAACGTTGCTGGTGCGTTGACAAGCCCGAAACTCTTGAGTTTTCCAACGTTCTGCCCATAAATTCCCAAGCTTTCATCTCATGTGTATGTCTCTATGAGATAAACAACCAGTTGTGACACACTGAAGGAAAGCTTTCATCTCATGTGTCTATCTCTATGAGATAAACAACCAGTTGTGACACGACTGAAGGAAAGCTTTCATCTCATGTGTCTGTCGCTATGAGATAAATCACCAGTTGTGACACACTGAAGGAAAGCTTTCATCTCATGTGTCTGTCGCTATGAGATAAACAACCAGTTGTGACACAGTGAAGGAAAGCTTTCATCTCATGTGTATGTCGCTATGAGATAAACTACCAGTTGTGACACGACTGAAGGAAAGCTTTCCTCTCATGTGTATGTCGCTGAGATAAACCACCAGTTGTGACACGACTGAAGGAAAGCTTTCATCTCATGTATATGTCGCTATGAGATAAACCACCAGTTTGACACGACTGAAGGAAAGCTTTCATCTCATGTGTATGTCGCTATGAAATAAACCACCAGTTGTGACACGACTGAAGGAAAGCTTTCATCTCATGTGTATGTCGCTATGAGATAAACTACCAGTTGTGACACGACTGAAGGAAAGCTTTCCTCTCATGTGTATGTCGCTGAGATAAACCACCAGTTGTGACACGACTGAAGGAAAGCTTTCATCTCATGTATATGTCGCTATGAGATAAACCACCAGTTGTGACACGACTGAAGGAAAGCTTTCATCTCATGTGTATGTCGCTATGAGATAAACCACCAGTTGTGACACGACTGAAGGAAAGCTTCCATCTCATGTGTATGTCGCTATGAGATAAACCACCAGTTGTGACACGACTGAAGGAAAGCTTTCATCTCATGTGTATGTCGCTATGAGATAAACCACCAGTTGTGACACGACTAAAGGAAAGCTTTCATCTCATGTGTATGTCGCTATGAGATAAACCACCAGTTGTGACACAGTGAAGGAAAGCTTTCATCTCATGTGTATGTCTCTATGTGACACGACTGAAGGAAGGCAACAACAAAAACAGTAGAGATGTATTTTAGTCAAATACCTAAAATTCTAATTCACCTCTCCACACACACGCCAAAATAATAATATGTAAAATTTACTAAATCTTAACCAGAGGCGTCGCCAAGGTTGGGGGGGGGGAAGTATCACTCTAATGGCGTCACCACCATCCACAATAACACCTTCCCCAATAAAAGCAATTATTTTTATTAAACGTTAAAAATATAGTCTTTTTTTTTCCAACTTCCCACATTGAGGTCACTTCATGTTGGGCATCACTCGGAGCGATCCGCATCCTTCTAGCGAGGCCAATGGTCTTAACCAAATTCTAAAAGTGCATTGAAATGAAAAGCTTCTAGTGTAAGTACACAGTTCTAAACTATAGATATACATTCATCAAGGCCTACATACAATGCATGACTAACAACTTTTTTAGGTTGGATTGTCTTACCATATTTATTGATATCGATGATACAATCTAGATCAATTTTTTTTTTACAATACAAAATAAACTTATTAAATTCATTTAATCCAATCCAAATTTAATTTGCGCTCCACTTCAAGTTTTACTTCTCCTTTGATACGAGTCAATAATTTCAAAACTTGCTCTTTTGAGAGCAATCTTACGTCATTGTTATTTATGAACAGTACGCTGTCTCCAGGCTTCAAACCTTTACTCTCTGCTGCACTATCTTTGGCCACTTTTGCGATGACGATTCTGCATGTCTCGTGTACGGTCCTCTGGTAGTTGCTACTGCAGTTACTAGAATTGCTGGAGTGATCGGTGCTGAGGCTATCAGAGCTAGCACTAGAAGAAAGACTATCTATGCTGATTACAGATTGTCTTGAATTCAAGTTTGTGTAACTGAGAGACTTGTCAAAGGATTGTGTGGCTTTGATAAGAGCTGATTTAGAAATGTCACTGGTATTCCTATTTTTTAAGTAGTGGCAATTATTATTGCTTACTTCATCAAATTTTTCTGAGCTAAAGCAAACGGTATTTTCATGCATGTTTTGGTGGATGTTTGACGCTTCACCATGCCCCAGCCTACTGTGTTCATAAGAGAAATCACAAAGAGAAGAGTTTTCAAGCACTCGGGTTGAGTTTTGTAAAGTGCAGCTTACAGACAAAGAATGTAAATTAAATCTCCTCCCCACCGTAAGGGGAGTAGACGTCTGCACAAAAAGTCGCTTTGGTTTTATTGAAACAACGCCAGGAAAAGTATCAGCGCTGGTTTCCAAACTGTTCTGGACTGAGTTACTTGGCACTGTGTCTCTTTCTGTAAGGCAAACGCCAATTTCCGAGCAAAAGTTGTTTTTATAAAAGCAAACTACTTTCTTTTGTATAGCACTCAGGTTTGTTTTATTCAACGAACAAATAGGCGTGCTAGATGCAGAGAGACTGCGTGTGTCAGTGGATCGACAGAGGGGATTAAAAGAATTGTGTTGGTCGAATTTTTCACCAGGAAACGAGTAGCTTTCCAATCGCGATGGCATCCTTTCCGAGCACCAAGTTTTGTAGAGCACATTCTCTGTTTCACCCCCTGAACTATTCAAACCAATGGATTCTGTCATTCTAGAAATCATGGCCACGTTATCAATGATTGTACCGTTTGTAGTAGGCCTATCTCGTACATTAACTGCTGCATAACAGCCTTTGTTTAAATGTTTTTTTTTGCGAACTTGATTTTTGATAGTTTCTAGGACTATCATTGTATTACAACATGTTGTGTCTGCGTGACTATTTTTTAACGAGCTATTCTGTTTTTCTTTCATGTTGGCGCTATGGTAGTTGACAAAATTTTTCCCGGAGTTGTTTCCTTCTTTTATATCATTACTTTGGGCTTCTCTTAAACATCTGTTATCTTGGCGCCTTCCATTTACACTGCAGAGTAATTGTGCACTGTTTTCTAAAGGATGTTTAGTTCTGTTCAGGCTGTTTTCAAGCAAGCATTTTGCGTTGGGAGTTAAACATCGTTGTGTAGTTAGTTCGTGAAAGTCGGCTGATGTGTTTGAGCAGCGTTGAGGTTTACAGTAAGCTTTGTCTGATATTACTGACAAGTTAGAGGCACTGCAGTCTTCACCCAAGAGACAGCAAAAAGCAGCGTCCACATCTGTCTCTAGCTGCCCTTCCTTGATATGACCACCGCACACACTGCCGTCCGAAACTGGTAATTCAAATTCAGCTTCAATCACATCATGGTAACGGCTGAGAGTATGGTCCGAGCATTGTCCGATTTTCACATCATGAAGCAAATCACGTGGAGATTTCACGAACACCAAAATGTGCTCTGTTTGACCCTGTTCAATGGGCAGTAGTGCATACCAGCCGTTGATGATTTTGGAGTCTTTGTTAAGCATGTTGTGTGACAACGAAGCTACACTTATCGAGAAGCAACCAGCTACAGCCTCTGATACATTGGTTCCCGTGGTCACATAGACTATAAAGCATAAACTTTTATTAGTCATTCCTTCATCACAAGTGTCAAGATAGAAGACCCCGTTAAATTTGAGTATGCAGGTGTTGTTACGATATCGATGTTGGATACTCTTGGACCTGACGGTGAACAGACTGCTCCTGTGCTGACCGGATAAAAGGTGCACAGTGACTTTGGCTTCTTGGACATTATCATTGTTATCTGAAGATCTCAAGCCCAAGGCTTGGTGAACTTTAACCCGCAAGATGTTGCCAGTAAAAACTTTTGCCGATAACCACAATAGCCCTGGGGAAAACAAGAACAGTTGAATCTTTTTTTATACAAGCAGAGCATATTTTGTGAGGCTAGCGGTTCAAAAAGATGAATACTAAAAAAAAATTATTAGAATTTGAAACTCATTTTTTTTACATTAATAAAATTAAAAAGAAAAAAGAAAGAAAGAAACCTTTAAATTTGAAAATGTATTTTACCGGAAACTGTAATGTGTGGAGTCTACGTATTGCTTTTGTGAACACATTTCGAGCCACGATGTCAATGTGTTGGCTATCTGTTTGAAGGGGACTGTAGGCTATCTGTTTGAAGGGGACTGTAGGCCTATTTGTTTGAAGGGGACTGTAGGCCTATTTGTTTGAAGGGGACTGTAGGCCTATCTGTTTGAAGGGGACTGTAGGCCTATTTGTTTGAAGGGGACTGTAGGCCTATTTGTTTGAAGGGGACTGTAGGCCTATCTGTTTGAAGGGGACTGTAGGCCTATTTGTTTGAAGGGGACTGTAGGCCTATTTGTTTGAAGGGGACTGTAGGCTATCTGTTTGAAGGGGACTGTAGGCCTATTTGTTTGAAGGGGACTGTAGGCCTATCTGTTTGAAGGGGACTGTAGGCCTATTTGTTTGAAGGGGACTGTAGGCCTATTTGTTTGAAGGGGACTGTAGGCTATCTGTTTGAAGGGGACTGTAGGCTATCTGTTTGAAGGGGACTGTAGGCCTATTTGTTTGAAGGGGACTGTAGGCCTATTTGTTTGAAGGGGACTGTAGGCTATCTGTTTGAAGGGGACTGTAGGCTATCTGTTTGAAGGGGACTGTAGGCCTATTTGTTTGAAGGGGACTGTAGGCCTATTTGTTTGAAGGGGACTGTAGGCTATCTGTTTGAAGGGGACTGTAGGCCTATTTGTTTGAAGGGGACTGTAGGCCTATTTGTTTGAAGGGGACTGTAGGCTATCTGTTTGAAGGGGACTGTAGGCCTATTTGTTTGAAGGGGACTGTAGGCTATCTGTTTGAAGGGGACTGTAGGCTATCTGTTTGAAGGGGACTGTAGGCCTATTTGTTTGAAGGGGACTGTAGGCCTATCTGTTTGAAGGGGACTGTAGGCTATCTGTTTGAAGGGGACTGTAGGCTATCTGTTTGAAGGGGACTGTAGGCCTATTTGTTTGAAGGGGACTGTAGGCCTATCTGTTTGAAGGGGACTGTAGGCTATCTGTTTGAAGGGGACTGTAGGCTATCTGTTTGAAGGGGACTGTAGGCCTATTTGTTTGAAGGGGACTGTAGGCCTATTTGTTTGAAGGGGACTGTAGGCTATCTGTTTGAAGGGGACTGTAGGCCTATCTGTTTGAAGGGGACTGTAGGCTATCTGTTTGAAGGGGACTGTAGGCTATCTGTTTGAAGGGGACTGTAGGCCTATCTGTTTGAAGGGGACTGTAGGCTATCTGTTTGAAGGGGACTGTAGGCTATCTGTTTGAAGGGGACTGTAGGCCTATCTGTATCTATCTTTTTTATATACAAGAATACGGCTTATAGACATGGAGTTTAAGTTCACGTATAGAGTGGGCCCCATAGTATAGGCCTAATATCTTTTTAACCATGTTGACATTGTGTATGCTACGAGTAGGCATAAAAGACTTAGGCGTTCACATTAAAAAATACGATTTAGTAGATACAAATATCTTATGAAAACGATAAAAAAAAGAAGGAAAAGAAACATCGTTTTTTTTCTTTCGTCTGTGTAAGAGATAAATGTCTCCAAAATGTATTCTTGGAAAACGATTTCTTATACTAATAAACTACTTTGCATGATGGCGTATAATTTAAATAGACGCTGACATAGGCCTACATATCTATGTGTATGCAACTATCTGTTTTTACATTTTGCTTGTTACGAGCTCAAGTGAATGTAATATTTTTTTTTAGGCGCGCTAAATTGCAACAATTCCCAATAGATCTATGTCTTTAGGCTAGTTGTAAGTCCTGCAATGATTCACATTCCAAAGCTTATATTAACTGTCTGGTACACATTTAAACATATCTCTCCCACTTTCCTTTCTCGTATCAAATTTACACCACAAACCTATAGGCCGATATAAAGGTCTAAGATTAAAACTTTGCACAATTATTCAATATTCGTAATAAACCATGAATCATTCAGAAAAAATTAACACATTATAATTAATTAATTAGTGGTAATTATTATTTGTTTGATATTGAAAAGGGAAAATAAATATTACAGTATTGAGAGATATGAGTAATTATATATCTTGTTTTTTCTTCTTAGTCTTGGCTAAGGAGGCCGTATTGAAGTTGTTTGACAAAGCGAATAGTTTGGTGTTTATTTCTTCATTTCGTTCAATGATTTCCATAAATCTAATGGGAGGTGGTTTTCCTCGTGGGTTCATGAGATAATATTGATTTTATGGCATTCATTGACAGAGATAATTAACAATCACCTACTTAAACCAGGAAAATTGGCTAGTTATATAGGCCTACTCTATTGTAAATATATTCATCAAAGAAGATTTATAAAGCCTATTTATGCCACAATTTCCAATACCCATTTTTACTGTACTCCCTCATGGAATAAAGGAGTCGACAACCCAAACTGGGAAATGCTAGCCCTTGACATTGCTCGTTCCTCGTGGAGTGCAGCCTTCAACCTACAATGCAAACAGAACGCCATCAGAAAAGAACTGAAAGACATCAGACCAGGCTGTCTACAATATAGCGCTGATGATGTAAAGGTCACCAGTTTCTGTGGCCCACGCATAATGAGGGTGTCATGTGACCAGCATAACGACCAACCGCCTTTACTTTTCCCCTACTAATGTCTGGTACCCATTAGCCCGGGTTTGCTGCCCTGCCTCATCGTGGCGCCCGGGTGGAATCGGTCGTAGGAGGGGACGACTAGGCCTAATGGGCAGTGAAACAAGGCTCCCGCGGGAGTGCCTAAGGGTTTTGAGAGCACCCTAATTGCACTGTGCGGGGATGTAAAAAAAAAGCTCCCACAGCGATCTGTCAACGTCCAGGCGCCGTCCTTCAAGGGGGCGTTACACGGTTAGCCTGGTATAGTATAGGAAAACGACGGGGGATCAAGTAGTGCGGCCGCACGTCTTTAGTCCGCGAGCCCTGAGTGTCCGTGTCCACTGGACGTAAACGCAAAATCAAACTCTGGTGAAAGGGAGCTTTTGTTCGCCTTTGCTGGCCTTAGTGTTCCAAGTGCGACACATAACACTACTAGACAATTTCAGATGGTATCCATTAGAGCTGGGTGGACTCAGGCAACCTAAAAGATCCCAAAATTAAAAATCACAGTCTTCACTAGAATTTGAACCCTGGACCCTCCGATTCGGAAGCCAAGCGCTTTACCACTCAGCCACTGCGCCTAATATCAAGAAAAATAAACAAAGACTAAGAGCAAAAACAGACAACAACCATGTCTTTTAGTGCGGTACTCTTTTCAAAGCGAACATTGGCTTTCCTAGGAAATGATATTGTGCTTAGATTCTATCATAATTGTAGCTACTTTCATGCTAATAGCAAAGCGCTATAATATAATCCAATGGAGGGAGGGGTGTCTGAGAGAAGGTTTTCCGTGCTGCCTTTGGGCGCTCAGTAAACACAACACACAACTCTGCTTGAGTCGGGTGTCGAACCTCGAGCCCCCTTCATAGGTAGCCAAGCCAAGCTCAAGCGTACTTAGCCTCTCGACCACGCTTCCCACCCATGAAGGAGAAGCAATAGGCCTACAAAGCAATACATGCCGTGCTTGTTTTGGGCTTTTAATACCCCTTTTAATACAATCCACTAAGCCATTGACTAACAACTCAACGCCTCTAATTTCTCAAATTCATTAGTGTAAACATAGTTAGATGAAAGTGAAGTCAATCATAATAAATAACGCTGTGCCTGTACGCATTGAAATTACATACCATCTTCAAATATTAAAGTTACGTCCTAAACCCTCGCAGGCACGAGACGCATTTTAAAACTTTTTTGTTTACATATTATGAGGAAAAGGTAGCCTACGAATTTGTGGGCCAGATCTTATGGTAATGCCAGGATCTATTTTGACATCGCTCTACCTCTGCTGTGCCTACTTTTTGGATTAGACGGTTAAAGATTAAAGTCCCTCTCTGACATTCCTTGCTGCTCACATTTAAAACAATAATTAATTTAGCTAGAGATCTAGTTGTCCACAATTAAAAAGTCTTTTTCTTTTTAATAATGTTGTTTTGAAAAATACCAGTACTTAAAAGTAAATAACCCAGCTAATCACGATGCTTTAAAATATCAATAGCTAAAGGTAGGCTAGTTATTTTCATACCTTATTTTTTTTAAAAGTTCGTAAGTTTTACTGTGAAAAGTGAAAAAAAAAAGCTTCGGTTTACTTATTAAATAGTGTTTCCATCCACATATAGCTGTATATTCATAATGGCCCCCTATTTTGTTTAGTAGATGTTCAATATTGTAATTTATTATTTATTATAATTATTACTTTTGGTTGTTTTTAGCTGCACTCATAATACCTTCACCTAATGTTTTATCAAAATTAAAAAAGTAACTGTATAATAACTTTAAACTATAATGCATTACGTGCAGCGTAAACGAAGAGATTTAAAGCATTCGCGTATTTAGTAGTTCACATCTTCAAAGCTATAAGCCTATATTAATAATTAAGATTATTTACAATAAGTAAAACTATAAGACAAATGTGAATACGTCTTTACAATGATTACATTACAGCTTAATCTATATTTACATCAAATAAAATTAAGGTTTGAATGTTTGTCAGGAGAAAAAGTCCTAACAAAAAACTCTCGTCGTTAAGTATTTCTCGTGTGCCAGAAACGCACTGTCACTTGTTACACTTTTATATACCAAAAAAAAGATATATGTAACTTTGTTTCTGGTAGCCAACAAGATTTTGAAAGTATGTATTGCGTTGTAGTTTGAGCATATTGTAAGTTGTGAAATAACTATGGAGTAAACGAAATTTTAAAGACTTTCTATAGAACTTTAAATCTACTCTAGTAACCAAGATCTAGTTCTAGTATAGTCTCTTAGTGAAAGAGTTTTTTTAGTAAATTAATTTATTTTAATTAAGATAAGTATCTGAGCTTAAAAAAGAAAGTGTCTAGTTTACAGAAATAAATGTCGAAGTTTTCCTTACCTTTAGAGCAACGAAAATTCGATTTTTTATCCATCTTTACTTACACTAGGCTGACACTATGTAGCTCTACATCTAGATCTATTGTAACAATTAAAATACATCTAAATTGCACAATAACAAAATGAAAATAATCCAACGAATGCTCTAGACTTCACGTCTTGATTTACTTGCTTTTTACCTCAAAAGCTGAATGCTACGTTGATTGTTTTAGTTCTAGAATAGGATCAAGATCGAAACATAGTTTGCAATCATTTCGAGGTTTTTACTCTTTTATTAAAACGAACAAATCTCCTCCTCGTTTTGGTCGCCAGTAGGAGACCCGGGATTTAAAATCAACCAATGAACCACAAGAAAATAAAACATTTATTCGATTAGTCTGTTATATAATAGTATTCTTATAGCCCACTTATCAGGTTTATCAAGTCTGCCCATCTTCTATGATTGAGGGTGTGATTGTTTAGTTAGAGCCTTTCCTCACCCTCAGGCCCCCACCCCCCAAATCTCTATTGTCCATTGCTGTGTTGACAAGTGGGATAATCCAAAAACGAGAGGCGTCGCATAGTCTCACCGTCTCCCCTTTGTGTAACTATCGCTTTGATCGTGGTGGACAGATGACCATAAGAACAAGGATATTTGTAATCCAATGTGGTGTCTTAAAGATAAAACAACTCCCTTTTCAACAGTAAGTGTCTTAGAAAAGGATCTTTCTCTCTCTCTCTCTCTCTAAATTCTGCAATAAAACAAAACTATGTATAAGTTTTATAAATAGCCAATTAATGTTTGAATCTATGATAGACAACACGCAGCTGAGTATTTTTTACCACTCATAAATAGACCAATATAGGCCTACGTACTTTACATTCTTACAAATTCGAAAGCAAATATTTTTTTTACCTATGTCTATGTCATCGGTTACATCACTGCGGCAGAATAAATCTTCAAAAGTTACCCGCTCAAATAAACACTACTTTTCAATAGTGCATAAAAAATAAAACTTGAATACAAGGGTAAAAATATTGTCACCTAAACTGCTTGGCTGACTATCAAGCAAAGGTGTGTTTGCTGAGCGCCGCCTAAAGGCAACACGTTAATCGAGCGCCACTTATATTATGGGTCAAAATAGTTGGACTAGAGCGCACTGAATAAAGCATTAGAAAGTGGCACTATACAAAAGTAGTTTTAAAAGATACTTATCTAATATAACAAAATAAATTGCTACTTAAATCTACATCTTTCTCAATTCTCAAATCTAAGGAAAGGCATAGATATAAAAAAAAAAGTTGTGTTATTCCAGAAACAATCTTTGTCAGTCGGTAAAAGACGTACTTTCCTCTATTAGCCTAATTCCTTTTTTCCTAATATGTGTCGATAGTTAGACTATATTTTATACCCTATATAACATATTAATAATTTTTTACCAATGGCGTATAGACAACTTTCAAATTGAAATTAGATTTTAGGAAGCATAAAGGCCATCATGCAGAAATTCAGATCAACAAGCAAACCATAGACCAAATGCAAGAATATAACAAGAAAAGCATAAAAAATGCTTTAAAAAAGGCCTATCTGAAGTGTAATTGTAACAATTAGTTTGGAAATATTTTTACCTATTGTTTTTGTTTAGCGCAATTTCACTCTTTTACCTTTCTCAATGCGCTATGATCCTATCACTTGTCTGGACCAGTTGGGAAAAAAAGGGTGGGGGTAGGAAGGAAGTATCCATGAACATTATCCCGTAATTTTGGAATCTGGTGAAAGAAGCTTCTCGCGCCTCAAACAAATGAAGAATTACTTTCAATAATTCTAGTAGATAGATTGAAACATTTGGTAATTCTTGCTATTGAGCGTGATCTATTTAGGAAATAGAATTTTAATGATATATTGTATGACTTCGCTACACGCAAGGCCGTAAAGTTCGTGGGATAACTCTATCCGCAGAAATAAAAGAGTGATCTTTCCTTTACTTCTTCTTCTCGTTCAAACTCTTGAGCGAAGAAGAGAATTATATATAGATAGTCGACCGGCGGCTTGGCATGCGCCGCTATTTTGCAGGGACCGAAGGATCCGCACTTTCATGGAACCCGAGCTAATTCAAGGTGTATAAATTATTAAATTAAACCATTTTATAACTTAAAACAGATTTCCCGCGCACTCCTGTCGATTTACCAGGAGCTCCTGGAAATCTCCCGAAATTGCAAAATATACGAAAAAGTCATTAAAATATATGGAAATACATAGAAAAAAATTGTCATTTTGAGGTGTCATTCAATATGGAAAAAGTCAATCTTACGCGCTATTAATAAAAACGGCATTATGCATTAGCCGTAATTGTGTAATCAGGTGAAAGAAGCTTCTCGCGCCTAAAGCTAATGAAGAATTACTTTTACCTTTACCTATCCCTTAGTCTGTTGGACCGTTGAGACACCAGGCAAGACTTGACGACCGTTTTTCTCCATTCCTCCCTTTTTTTTGCCTTGTTTAGAACCTCTCTCAATGGCAGGCCCGTCCATTCTTTAATGTTATCCTCCCATCGCTTTTTCTGTCTGCCTCTTCTTCTTTTCTTGGCACTGTTCCCTGAAGGAAGGTCTTTGCGAGCCCCGTCGATCTTGTAATGTGGCCATAGGTTTTAAGCTTTCGTCTTTTTACAATAGTTAGCAGGTCGTCGTGGGCTCCGATCGCTGCAGTAACCCTGTCTCTGATTTCTTGGTTTGTGATGCGGTCTTTGAATGTGATTACTAGGATCCTTCTGTGGCATCTCAATTCCATTGCTAGGATCCTCCTCTCTAGCTCTGCATTCAACGTCCACGACTCGCAAGCATATAAAAATATGGCCATGACCAGGGAGCGCATCAGTCTGATTTTGGTGCCGAGGGCTAAGCCATTGTCTTTCCATATTATTTTAAGATTTGAAAGGGCTGCTGTGGACTGTGCTATTCGGGCCAATAGTTCGGGTTTTGTTGCCTCATCTGAGACAATAGCTCTGAGGTATTTGAAGCTGTTAACACTAGTTAGCTTTTGACCTCCAAAACTGATGCCTCTTTTAAAGCCCTGATGGCTATTGGTCATAATTTGGGTTTTTCGGCATTTATTTGCATGCCATATGTTGCGAAAGTCTTGTCAATGCGCATCACCAGGTCAGCTAGTTCTTTTTCTGTCCCTGCTAGGCCGTCAATGTCATCTGCGAAGCGCAAATTAGTAATTCTTCTTCCTCCAATGAAGAATTACTTGAGGTCAACAATTCTCAAAGATAGATTGAAACATTTGGTAATTCTTGCTATTGAGCAGGATCTATGTGGGAAACAGAATTATTATGATATACTGTATGACTTTGCTACACGCAACGCTCGTAAAGTAATTCTGTACGTAGTAAATAAAGAATGAATAAAATGCATAGACGAATTTATTTTCTAATACAAACTCTTAAATTTGACTTATTGTCCGCTTCCCTACCCAAACTTGGCCCCGCGAAATCCGTTTCGAATAGGGCCCCACAATGCTTAAGTCCGGCCCTGCTATTTAGTGTTTGTAAAATGTTTTACATGTTTCGGATGTTCCTTCAGAGTTAACGCTAGTTTACTTCCTAGTCCAAACCTCCCGCATGGGATGGGAGCGGCCAGGGTTTGACAGTCCAGCGCGCAGCCATCCGTAGCGAGCTGTGAAAACGTGTTCTCCCCCCCTTGTTTTTTGTTCGCAGGTTGACTATCCGCAGAAATAAGAGAGTGATCTTTCCTTTACTTCTTGTTTGACCTGTTTAGGGAAGAAGAGAATTATATATATATAGATTAAACAAAATAATAAATTATCAATAACCAATGGACTAATTGGTTATTTTTTAATTGATCCATTTTCTGATAGGAATAAAGAATAATTGATTAAAATTTCAACTTGATCTGAGAAACAATGTGAACAATTACATAAGAGAACCAAACCCTACCAATTTTGCCAAATCTGTGAATACTGAAAAATGTGATTTCCCTTGTCAGTATCAAACAAAATAATTAATTGCTAGTAGTTAGTTGACATGTTTTTTTTTTATTGATTCATTTCTTGTCTATGTCAATGAATATTTGTGCAAAGTTTCAACTTGATTTGAGAATGGGTGTGGGAGAAATAATGTACAAACTTTTTTACCAGACAGACAGAAGAGTGAGTTGATATAAGCTTTGTAAAAATACATTAACATTCAGAGAAAATATTAAATAATAAGAAAACACTACAAGAACATTTCTTTTTTTTTTTTAATGGAAATGTAAAAACAAAAATACAATTCAGATTCCAAGATTCCATCAAATGTGTGCCAGATGGTCATTGTAATGACTGACTGAACTTTCATCTTTCATGTGTAAGCCAATAAGTTGACATCATAGCAACCATCAACCTGCAAATATTAAGTAACAAAAAACTCCCTTTAAAAACCTTTTCTTTTCTAGAATAGCGTAGCAAGTTAAATATAAAAAATACTTTTTTTAAAAAAATCGCTTATATTGATTGAAATTGCATCACTTATTTTGAGATCAAGCATGTACTTAATTTTTAATAGATCTAGACTAACAATAATAACTGTGCAATAGGAAATATTAATAATTGTTTTAGTTGAGGCAAAGTCACTTGTGCTACTCAATTTTCATCCAGGCCTGTGGAGGTGGCTAAAATCAGTCAAACTATTGGCCTCAACTCTTCATGGACATTTGATAATCCTTCCCAGGTGAAAGAATGGAAAGTTAAATTGTATACCTATAATATACAGTTAATAATGTTTATTGTTTTTATCAAATTATAAAACTTTTTAAATAAGATAAGAGATGAGAAATTTTATTGGTCCAATCAAATAGAAATTCAGTTTCCATCTCAGCGTAACTACTATAACAATATAGATGCAAATACGAACTACATTCACACACGAAACAAATACTTAAATTAAATACAGGTGTTTTTCTTCATACAAGATCTTTTGTAAAACTCTTCGATGTATCCAGATCGAAGGCAAAAAACAAAGTTAGCAAGGTACTAATCAGGGAACTCCTCTACACAGAGGATGTAGTTAGTGGATAGCCAAGGCAATGGGCACCATTTCATGGTTGCAGAAAAGAGTGTGGGACAATACCTTGCTGACTACCAATACCAAAGCCCTGGTCTATGGGAGCTGCAGGATGAACACTCTGCTATACGGTAGTGAAACATGGTCAACCTACTCTTGGCAGGAAAACTCTTCAACGTATCCAGATTGAAGGCAAAAAAACAAAGTTAGGAAGGTACTATCAGGGAACTCCTCTACACAGATGATGCAGTTAGTGGATAGCCAAGGTAGGAAAAAAAAGCTGAATATCTTCATCCTCAGAAGCTTATTGTGGATTTTAAAAATAAGATGGCAAGATAAATAACAAATGAGGAAGTGCTGCGAAGACAACTTGTTCACAGAATGCCACCAGGTCAACTCCCACAAGACATTCTGTATGGTGATTTAATGAAAGGCAGGAGAGCCACAGGTTGCCCACTTTTAAGGTATACTGATGAATACGAATGCCTCATGACACTCTTCAAAATTAAAACTAACAGATGGGAAAAAGAGGCTCTGGTTAGATTCCTATGCAGAGCAAGCATAATGGAAGGGTCCTGGATTGCAGATGACATACACACCAGAAGTAGAAAGAAGGGTGAAAGTGCAACAGCACCTGGTGATTACAGATGCCCAACCTGAAACAGCAGCTGTGTATCAAGGATTGGCCTATTTAGTTACATGAGAAGTCACAAAAGGAAATGGCTGTCTTTCAAGACGTAAAATGCCACAGACAATACAGAATCAGACATACTACCTGTAAAGATCAAAACTATTTGTTTTCTGTAATAAAGAAAATATTACACCATTGATCAGTAATTTAAAAAAAAATCAGTAACATTGATTAAGTTAATTTTTCAAAAAGTCTATATTAGTTATAAATTAATCACCACTTTGATTTAATAATAAAAAGTTTTTTTGAACAACTGGCAGAAAAAAAGTGAGCATGTCAACTGGAATCTTTTTAATTATTTAAATTTTAACTTTGTGTCATAATATTTATACTAAATAAAGTTGTATTACCTCATATCTTCCTATTGTTTGTTCTGGCTGATTGGCAGCTGCTTCTTCTGCCAAGGCCCACATCTGTTGCAAATTTGATGACAAAATGTCAATATCTGGTACTCCCTGATTAAAAAATAAAAATAAAGTTCTACAAAATTTTACAACAAGATTACCATTCTTAGTACAAGTAATCTAAATCTAATGAATAATTGTGAAAATCTACTTAAGTAATTGAAAATTAGCATTTTAATGTAACAGTAGTACAATAATGAAAGAATTGGGAATCATTTCAAATTGAGTCAAGCCATGAGAACTGGGAGGGAAAACTAAAGATGGAATTACAGCAGAAAAGAATAAAATATTTTTTTTCTGTCTTTATTTCCTAGCTTTTCTTGAGAAAAGAGTTTTAGGTTTAATTGATCAAATATTTAATAAATGAAAATATAGAAAGGTGCCACAAATTAAAATAAGGAGCTACGGAGTCACCTTAAAGACATTCTCCACTCTAAAAAACAATGTTTATAAAATTAAGACTACCTGCTTAATTAATTTATTTGTAAATTGAGGGACAAAAAAAAAATCAGAATAAATGATAAACTGGGTCAGGTGTAAGTTATTTTTACAAAGCTTAAACCAAATCACTCTGTCTGTCCAAACATTTGTACATGTTATTTCTCCAACATCCAATATCAGATCAAGCTGAAATTTTGCACAATTATTTCTTTTACCTGACAACACAAGAATCAATTTTAAAAATTAACCAATTAGCTTAGTAATAAATTATTTTGTTTGGTATCTCAAACAATGGAAAGAAATAGTACTAGACTAAAGTGGTGGTATAAGCTGAATTAGTCCCCTTTCTAAGGGGAAGAAATAGTACTTGACCGAAGTGGTGGTATAAGATGAATTAGTCCCATTTATAGATTGCCATCTGAGGCTTATAACAAATTTAATTTCATGACTGATTCAAATTAATTGATACACTAAATATAAGCTTTGTTTTTTAAAGAAGTATTTTTCTAATATTTTGCTTGTTTAAATTCTGTGGTGAATGTACTAATGTGCTAATGTTGAGAATATATTTGAAATATTAAAAAAAAATTATTAATCCACAAACCAGGGACTTATTGTAGTTAACAACTTAGCCAATCCATGTCAATAGGAATATGTACTAAGTAAAAATTTTCTTTGAGGTCTAGGGTCCATGAAACACAAAATATTAAATTATATGAGCATCCAGCAAAACAAACCACCTCATTTCTATATAAATAAAAATACCAGCCTTCATTGTCTATTGAGATTAAGAGCCTGAGCTCAGCCACCCAGTATTATACTACATTACCAGTATATGTGTACTGTTAAGATTTGGATAAAATAAATTAATAAAATAGTAGATTATCAAGCCAGTGTTTCTTTAAAAATACATAACCTTTTATTACAAAAGATAGTCTTAGATAGCATACTAGATATAGAGATGTTAAGTAAATTGATGATATTTTATGAAACGAAAATTTAAATGAAATAGAAATACACAAATGTTTCTAGTTTTGCAAGGTAGGAATTGTTTTACATTTAACTTTTTTTTTTACATTATTCTTTAGAATAATCTTTTTCATAGTGCCTGTAAGATAAGAGCTTCAATAGTTAGTATTAGTCAAATAGTAAATTAAACCATCTAAAAATGTTTTTAATGGAATTGAAACATAACAAAAAAGAATAAAAAAAGTTAAGTAAATAAATTATATTCCAATACAAAAAAAAATGAATTAAATAAAAATATTAAAAAAAAAAACAAAAAACGAGAACATGAGATTGTATAGAACACAAAGTGGTTCACAACCCTGGCAGTTCAGTGGTACCCACCCACATTTTAAGTTACAAACTAACACCTAAATCACATTTCAACCAGTGATCTCTATTGACCCATTAGAGAAAATTATTTTCATTAAAAGTTAGTGTAGGAGGAAAATGAAGATCTTTGTTGAAAACTTTTGCAGTCTTATTGTAGATAGTTTAGACACCAAACAGATATTGAATAATTTGGATAATCTTTTTGTCTTGTTTAAAATAGTTTATATATGTGCGTACATTTGCATACTTATTTTTTTCAAGCAAAAGGGCATACTTTCGTTCAACCATAAATAGCTATTGCATCTATGAACATATAAACATATTTAATATAATGAAGAGGATAGTGAAATAGGATTTAACATAAGATAGTGCATATAACTAATTGCCATATATATTGCAAAATAAGCAACTGTACTGACCAGGGCATAAGCCAGTGACCCTCCAAAAAAGATCTTTCTGATCAGAGGCATATGCAAGCACCCATTCGTGCCCTGGGCAGTGCGGTCCCTTTTGTCATTATATTTAATTCTCCATTCTCTCATAAAAAATTAGGTCCCTAGTGCTACCTTTTTTTATATAATATATGTATGTATTTTACATGTGTATGCATTATTCATCGCTTCAGCTCGTTGAATAAATCGATGTGGATATAATCAGTTCCTAAAATTTTGTAGTCCTACTCTTCACTAGGGAAGATGATTAATTTTAATAAACTATCTGCTTATTTAAAAACTGAAAAGCAACTAAAGTAATTTGTTATGATTATTAGTTATTGTATACAGCACATGCTGCAATTATTATAATTTTTTTTAGACATGTAAACATTAGAACTACCAATAAAAAGTTTCTCCAGCTTACCACCACCTTGGGCGTTTCTGTTTTTGTCATTAAGTCATTTCCTGGCTAAGTTATGAATGTATCCATGTTAATGATAATTTTGTTCAATGTGTATTAAATCCTAATAATTTTTAGAATGTTACAAAACCTTCAATTTTTTAAAAATTAACTTACTTACTACAAATAAAAAAAAGGCATAGCAAAAGGGTAAAAAAGAATGTGTAAGGAAAAGAACTGTAGGCATCATTATTAAATGATGCAAATCTGATGAGTTGGATTTCTTTATACTTTGAAAAAATTAAAAAATTTAAGAAATGGTCAAAATATTTTACTTATCCTATTCTACATTAGACTATGCTTCCCCAAAACCTGACTCAAGTAAAGTAAACTTGTTCAGCAGTGATAAAATAATACAATTTTTTTTAGCAATGTTTTAAAAAATTGAAATTTCATAAATTTTTGGAAGTTAGTTTCTAAAATTTTCAGATTTAATAAAAGTTTTTTAGTAGGAAAAGTTGGAAGGGGAAGAAGTTGACTAAGAATTAAAGACAACAATTAACGACTGGGGCATGGTGGCTGACTGTTTAAGTGCTTGGCTTCCGAACTCTGGGTCCTGGGTTCAAATCTTGGGGAAGATAGGGATTTTGATTTTTGGGATTTTTAGGGCGCCTCTAGGTCCACCCAACTATAATGGGTACCTGACTTTAGTTGGGGAAAGTAAAGGCAGTTGTTTATTTTGCTGGGCACATGACACCCTGCTCGTTAACCGTTCGCCACAGAAACAGATGACCTTAACATCATCTGCCCTATAGATCACAAGGTCTGAAAGAGGAACTTTATTCTTCTTTTAATGACTGCATCTTGTAAAAGTATCTTATGCTTATGCTTGATACAATGAACTTACCCATCTGCAAAAAGATATAAAAATAAGACTACTGCAAAACTGTTCTTTTGTACAAGCATTTGCACTGTACACTTGAAATTAAGATAATTTATGTGTAAAATAAAAAAAACAACAACAAAAAACTTATAGAAAACAAAAACTGTACCTCTAATTCTTTCCTTCTAGGCTTGGAACTGACACTTTCTGTAAGCCAGTTAGGTAAAGCAATATGTTTCCTGCTCTGCAAGCATATAAAAATGCATCCTTTAAGCTGCTTTTGATATTTAATTTTAATTGTATATTGTATATTCATTAAGAAAAATTGTAAACAGTTATAAGTTGAAAATAAAATAAATTATTCTTACTCCTGAAGACTTAAATAACTTTATTTTATGTATATTAAAATCCTTCCACATGGGTGATGGTTGTTGTAGGATGAAGCGTAGAGAAATAACATTGTTAAGATCACAAGCAAACTGAAAAGAATAATAAAAAAGACATAATGATTTCACAGCAAGTGGTAGACTGAATGTTATGTAAGAATTGATGAACAAGACATGACTAACGAAATTTCAAAATGTTCCTAATTAGAGTTTTCCATTGCAACAAAAATATTGTTAAAATTGTTAAAAAAGATCTAGTCTAAAAATGTATATCTAGACCTAGGCCTATGCCATTGTGATCCTAATTTTGAAGACAATAAAAATATTTCAATACATTATTTTGTTCTTTATATATTAAATTAGAGAAACAATTTTGAAGAATCAGACATTCCTGCCAAAATGGAGATTATTATGTCCTACATTTTTTGCCTTGTCTTCAGAGGGCGTAGCTAGGGATTTGGGGGCCCGAGGGATCGACCTCTTTGGGGGGCCTTTGCATTGCAAAATTTGACATCATTATATGAGATGATGATAATGATATGAGATAATGTACTTAATAAATTTATAACCCTACACTCAAATAGGTACAGAATATCAGTAAAATTAAGAAATAATCATTAAGACTCCTTTAATGAATAATACCGTTGTTTATTGGTGAAATTATACATAAGTGACAAATCTCAATTCATATCACTTCACGTCGTGCTTTCTGTGCAGCAAAGGCATCTATAACATCAACTACATCAATAGTGTCTAGTATTTGTGACTCCACTGACATTAAAACCATGCTAAGCCTTTCTTGCCTCATTGTGCTCCTGAGATAGTTTTTGATTAACTTGAGCTTTGAGAATGATCTCTCATATGATGCAAAGGAAGTGGCCTGAGTTAGCAGTATTCGAACGGATGTTGCGACTAGTTGCAAGATTGGAGCACACATTATTACCATATGTAGCCAGCTTCCTCAATATGTCAATTGGTGATTGTGGCACAGGTTTGTTGATGAAATGTGCTCGTGCATCAATGACACCATTAAACAAGCAATTTGCCTGTATTTCATCAAACAGGAAAAAACAGTTTTTCATCAGCGTGTCTTGGTTCAAGAAGAAACCCAAAGGTGTCCAATGGTTAAACAATCTTTGGAATCTGTCCTTCATCTCCATTTGAAATTTGTTCAGCACTTCTGTCGCAAAATGTTTGAATTGCAGTTCTATTGACAGTACTGCATCAGAACTCCCCATCAAGTCTTTTCTTTTGGTTGTTTTGTTTACAGGAAATCCATAGCATTCAGTACCTTCTTTTGCTCTTTCATTGGATTGGGTGATTAGTTCTGTCAGTTTCTCATCATTTTGCAGAAAGTATGAATTTTTTTTTTTATTTCTTCAGCAGATTCCCGTAGGTGCAGTCCAGACTTTTGTGATTTCTTCTCAACTATATTGATTTGGTAGTGTCGACAGAGAATCTATTTGGACTGTAATGAGACATTATGGGATCCCCAATAAAATAATATCCATAATCAAGAACCTTAATGATGGTTTCACCTGCCAAGTAACCCTCTATGGCAAGCTGTCAGAGGAATTTCCAGTCACAACAGGAGTCAAACAGGGATGTCTTCTTTCACCACTCCTGTTCCTTCTAGTATTGGATTGGGTCACAAAAGAAGCCAACTCTAACGCAGGGAAAGGAATCCAATGGACTCACACAAAAGCTGGAAGATCTGGAACTCGCTGATGACATAGCCCTATTATCACACAGACTACAGGATATGCAAGAAAAGGTCGCAGCTTTAAGCAAAGTAGGAAAAAGAGTAGGCCTCAAAATAAACCACCAAAAAAAACTAAAGTACTTAAAGTAAACAATAAACAAATTGGAGACATAATACTGGATTCTCAGACAATAGACCAAGTAGAAAATTTTATATACCTTGGGAGTGTAGTCAGTATATCAGGTGGAACAGATGAAGACATTAAACCTCATATAAATCTAGCGCGTCAGACATTTACACAGCTAAAACCAACCTGGAAATCTCCTCACATCTCAAACAAGACTAAACTAAGAATCTTTAACTCCAATGTCAAGGCTGTTCTTCTGTATGGTTCTGAAACACGGAGAACAACTGAAGCCACAACAAAAAAAATACAGACCTTCATCAACAGACGCCTGAGAAATATCCTAAAAATACACTGGTATGACAAAGTAGAAAACACCAAACTGTGGGAGATGAGTGGACAGAAAAATATAGAAGTGCAGATCTTAGAGAGGAAGTGGAGATGGATTGGTCACACCCTTAGAAAAGATACCAGCAATAGATCTAGGCAGGCCTTAGAGTGGAACCCCCAGGGAACAAGACTCAGAGGAAGACCAAAAAGAACATGGCGACGCAGTGTACTTGAAGAAGCAGAGAAGACCGGGAAGAGCTGGGAAACCATAAAAAAACTAGCAAGAGACCGTGGAGAGTGGCGTGTTTTTGTCGAGGCCCTATGTTCCATGAGGAACTCAAGGGAGTGATGATGATGATGATATTGATTTGGTGCAGGAGATTTGACCAGAATTCCAGATAAGTAAAAAAATCATAATTTTCCACTGCATAATGAAGATTCTGTGCTCTGCTTCTAGTGTCCATTCTTTCAGTTGTTGATTCACAAAGTTTCTCCAACAGCTTGAAGATTTTGTCGAGATGCAAGGAAACTGCCGACGTAGCTTCTTCTCTTGCAGACCACCTTGTAGCACTCTCCTTTTTTAAACTCCAGGCTTCAGCTTCTTTCAGTTTGGCTCATCTCTGGGGTGCATTGGAAAAAAATTTGAACTATTTATGTGCAGTTCCAAAAAAGGTGACAATTGCTGGATCTATCTTAGCAGAATGAAGAGCTACAAGGTTCAGAGAGTGATTATCACAGTTCAGAAATGTTGCCTTTGGATTTATGTCTAAGAGACAGATGGCCACTTATTGTGGCTGTGTTATCATAGGTTTGACCTCTTCACAGATCAAAATCCAGTCCAATATCTTTGAGAGTTTTCAGAACAAGTTCTTCATAAGGTTTTAAAATTTCAAAGTAACCAATAAATGACTCTTTTATTTCAAAATTATCAACATTCAAGTAACGAACTATTAAAGATACCTGTTCTCCATGAGAAACATCTGGGGTGGAATCAAGTATAAGAGAAAAGTAACAAACTTGCTTGACTTTCCCAACAATTAATTCCCTAACTTTATTGCCAATTACGTTTATGAACTCATTTAAATTTCTGGTGACAAATAATGTGTCTTCCCATATTTGATTCTATGTAAGTGGTGTTTTGTAACTTCATCAAGCTCCGCAAGAAATTTCAAACTTCGTGATTTATTTTGGGTAAACTCTACTGTAAACAATACCGTTCATCTTTGTTTTGGAAAAATAAGCTACCCTTTAACACAATCTTTGCTCCCAGTTCCTCTGATAAAATTTTAAGCTTGATATATCCAATGACAGCTTCTTCCACTTCTGGAGAAAGTAATTTTGGAAGACCATCACTTGACTCATCATCAATTACTTCAGATGTTTTCTCTGACTGTGGTGAAAAACATTCCCCAGGAGTCTCTTCCGCAGTACTTCTCTCATCAAGAGGCATTTTCATTTCTTCGAATTCTGTATCTTTGTATGAATCATCTGAATAGTGATACTTTTCTTCGACACGTTCATGGTATCTTTTGTTTTCAGTGCTCTTATCAGGTTTCTTCTTAAATGATAGGGATGATGAAATAAACTACCTTATATACCAAGTTACTTCCTGAGAGTAACACTGCCCTAGTCAGTGCTATGGAAGTTCCTCCTTGAAATTGAGACTAACCCCGCACGGAAAGTGTTAATACTCTGTGTGGAATACATACAACATGGTTGCTAACATATATAACAATGTGAAAAGCAAGATTACGTGACATTGACGTAATATATTCAATTTATTTAAAAGCAAATTTCAGACTCATTTGGTGGCCCAGGGGATCTTAAAATTCTCCCCCTCCTCCTAAGCCACTGCTTGTCATGTTAATTAGATAACTTAAAGTTGTTGATTTTCCCAGCTGGTTCAGGCAACCAATACCATGCTTGAAAAGCACTTATATTGGACTAACTATGGCTAAGAAGCAATTTAGTCTTAAAAGTTAGATTTTCAAGTTCATCATCAGCATGGACATTTTTTTTTTTACTATTCATTCACCAAAACATGTAAGTACAGTCAAATCTGGTTAACTGGACCACTGAATAATTGGGCCAATCACTTATTCAGACAGAAGCCTAATGTATTGAAACAAATCCTATTATATGTGTAATGTTATTCACTAATATGAACACAAATTCTGTTAAATCAGACTAAAGAACAAAAAAGTGCGGAAGAAGAAGCCACTAGTTAGAGATGTGGAACTTCAACACTCCCTTAATCAATCTTCAATGCCACTGTGAAAATGAAGATTAATATGCTGTGATTGTTGCTTGAATTCCAGAGCAACACATGACTGTTTCTCCCTAGAAGATATCCAACAATAATATGATATTCCCTCCAATCAAGAATTCTCTATAGCATATTTTATGCTACTATTGAACTTTTTTTTCAGCTTCCTATTTTTGTCACTATCCCTGTAAATAGAACACTTGGTTAAGGTCAGGGTCAATCAGCACAAGTCTCAGTTTAAGTACAAACACTGCTTCCTTATTGTATTTAATTAACTTCTTTGGATTTCTATTCAACACACCTGTTTTCTTGTTAGGCAGAATGTATCCTGAGAGCCCATCTCTGCATGACAATCAGGCATTAGCTTAAAAGCATTAACAACTGTTTTCCAGTCTTGATCACTTGCTGAAAAAAAAATTACTTATTCTTACATTTCATTTTATTTGCAATAGTAATACTATACTAATATATTACATTTATAATTTCACAAACAGTTGTTGCTAAAAACTTGTGTAAATT
This sequence comes from Biomphalaria sudanica, assembly GCA_036873155.1. NCBI lineage: Eukaryota > Metazoa > Mollusca > Gastropoda > Planorbidae > Biomphalaria > Biomphalaria sudanica. Next base: position 1,567,864 of record JAZGLO010004004.1, read on the forward strand.
ATAAATTTTCAAAATTTAATATTGGTTTCATAAATTTAAAATAATTTTTAATTTTTTTAAAATTCAGTCCTTAAATTGTTTTGACTTTGGTAAACCCCCCCAAAAAAGTATTTTGTATACTAATATAATAATTTAATACTTTAAACATGGATGTCAGTGCAATCAATAATAAAAATGTCTGTTATTAAAGCATCCCAAACAACAACAAGATGACCAAGAGAGTTTGCATTTCACACAACCTTGTAGATGACTAATTTTGTAGGACGAAAACTGAGGATCTTTGTTGACATTTTTTGTCATCTGGTTGGGAGCTTCTTTGCAATACACATATTAATTTAAACAAAAAAAAAGCAAGTTAGTTTTTGGCAGACCATATTATGCATTGAACCTATTCTCTGTTTGATGAAGACACTAGTGAAATTATCTTATAAATAACACACTTTCCTTCAAAACAGAAAATAAATACTTCTACAAGTTTCCATATGTTAATCTAGTCATGCATGTTAAATAGAGACTTAAGCTTTGCTAAGTAATTGGTATTTCTGGCTGATTCAGGTGACCCATTTTATGGTCTAATTACACTGAGAAAAGCAGCTCTTGTATGATTACAGAATAAGAAATGCACCTTTTAAAGTTGTGTCTTTCTTGGCATTTTATTAGGTTATACTTTTGTATTTGTAAGTTACAGTTTAGTGTTTTATGTATTATTGCTACTAGTCTTCTGTCCAAAGTTTAGTGATTTTACTAATGGTGTTATTCTAGTCAACTCTCAAATGTGTACATTCATTTGTTATAAAACCTCATGGCTGTTCTAGTTTATTTATGTTTTCTTAAGTTGAGGAGTCCCAAACAGAGGATGCATACTCTAATATTGTCTGGCCAAGGTTAAAAAGCATTATAGTTTTATGTTTTTATATAATTTGTAAAAAATTTTAAAATAAATCTCAATGAATTGTTTGATTTTATCAATAACTTTGTCAATGTGAGGATTCTATGATAACTGCATGATGATAATAAGAAATTTATTTGTGCAAATATATAAAATTGTGGGTTACAGAAAAACTGACCTTTTCTTATTCAAAATAAAATTAAAAACAAAAGAGCTAATCTTTTTTTAGACTCCTTGCACTTATTTAGAGCATGATAATGATGATAGTGGAAGATTTTCATTAGCCTATTACCTTTTTCAAAACAAGACTGATCATGCCTTTTTCAATTTGTTTTAAAATGTATTCTTTTATTGTTAAAAAAAAAAAGCAAACTCTTACATAAAACTATAAGCAGACTTCTATGAAAATTATTAAAATGTGAGCATTTATTTCCACTTAAATGTGATGCTTGTTCAGAATTAAAAAATCCAATGGCCAACAGAATCACATTTTGAACTTTAAAGAGAATAGGCAAAGTATCTTCTCTGAATATCCCATTAATCACCCAAACTTTAATACAGCATTAAATATATTTTTTCTATTAAATATCAATTTCTATTAGTCAAACTAATACATTGCAAATAGAATTTTTGAAAAATTCCATATATAGTAGAGATTCTGTGAGATGTACACTGGCAGTGTACGCCTTGCAGGTTTTGGCCCAGTGAGGAAAACTATATAAAAATTATAATTTTTTTCCTTACAATCTATAAGTTACAACAGATTAGTTATAACATTGAAAAACACTAAATTAAGCATATTAACCCTAGATAACATAGGTTTTAATGTTTTATTTACTATAAAATTATAACAATATAGTAAAAGAATAGCATGAAATGTATAACTCTATGTGGTACTACCCAGTAGTATCCAGGTATATTTTTGTACAACAACAAATGATAATAGGGTAGTGAGATATTCAAAGATCATGTTCATAAACAAATATTTTAATAATTATCTTATATAATACAGACGTTACTTCAAAAAAAGAAGATGATTACGTCCTACGCGTCATGCATTTAGTCATGCATATTAACCAATGACTTAAATTCTGCCAAGTCACTGGTTTTTCTGGCTAGCTCAGGCAACCCATTCCATGCTCTAATAGCACTAGGGAAGAAGGAGTATTTGTACAAATTTGTCCTAGCATATGGGACGAGGAATGTGCCTTTATTTTTGTGTCTTTCAGAGTATTTTATTAAATTTTGTTTTTGTATTTGAAGATTATGGTTCAGTGTTTTATGTATAATTGCTACTTTACTTTTGAGTCTTCTGTCCTGAAGGCTTTCTAAATTTAGTGATTTTACTAATGGTGTTACCCTAGTCAAATGTGAATATTCGTTTGTTATGAATCTCACTGCTCTATTTTGTGTTTGTTCCAGTTTCTTAATGTTTTCTTGAGTTGAGGGGTCCCACACGGTGGATGCATATTCTATTATTGGCCTAACCAAGGTTAAATAACATTTTGGTTTTATGTTCTTATTTGATTTATAAAAATTTCTTTTAATAAACCCTAATGCTTTGTTGGATTTTTTTATAGTTTCATCAATATGTGGATTCCATGACAGTTTTTCATTTATTATAACACCTAGGTATTTTGAGTTTTTAGTCTGTGTTACTGGTTTGCCATGAATAAGATAAGTGGAATTAATTTGTTTTAGTTTTTTTGTTACTCTTAACAACTGACATTTTTCTGGGTGGAAAGACATGCTCCAATTTGATTCCCATTTCTGTAATTCATCTAATTCTCTTTGTAAAATATCTGTGTCTTGTGTTGTTTTTATTGTTCTATATATTATGCAATCGTCTGCAAATAATCTGACTTTTGTTCCTGAACTAATGCAATTTGGTAAATCATTTATGTAAATTAAAAATAGTAGTGGACCCAAGACTGTTCCTTGAGGTACACCTGAGTTTACTGTTATTGGTGTTGATTTAGAACCATTTATTATTACAGTTTGTTCTCTCCCTATCAGAAAATCTTTGATCCACTGATGCAGTGGACCGTTAATGCCGAAGTATTTTAATTTTTTAAGCAAACTATGGTGGTGAACTTTGTCAAAAGCCTTGGAAAAATCTAGTAAGATAGCATCTATTTGTTCACTATTATCTAAACCTTTTGAAAAATCATCAATTAGTCCTATTAGTTGTGTTTCACATGATCTATATTTCCTAAAGCCATGTTGGTATGGGGTGAGGACATTATGTTTGTCTAAGTGGTTTATGATATTGCTACATATTATGTGTTCTAGTATTTTACATGTGATGCTGGTAAGTGATACTGGTCTGTAGTTTCCTGGATCAGATTTTTCTCCTTTTTTAAATAGGGGGGTGACATTAGCTTCTTTCCAGTCCTTTGGTACTCTGCCCTGGTTAAGCGATGCCTGAAAGAGTATTTTGAACACTGGGGCTAGCTCATTACTTAGTTCTTTGAGTAATCTAGCTGGAATACCATCAGGTCCAGACGCTTTATTGAAGAGCAGTTGAACCAAACACACTGAGCATCAACTGTATATCTCATATGTTTATCAGTTATGTAATAATCATCAATTCCACTTTTTTCTAATTCTTTTCATTGGGTCGCAATCATCATTCAGCATATTTAAGTTTGTTAGCTTTGATAAAGTCTATGGACTCAATTCCCTTGTTATAATTAGCTATATATGAGTGAATAAATTATAGAAATAATAATACATAATAAATAATGGTATCTTACTCTAATCATTCACTAACAAATATTTGCATCACATAATTGATGTTAGATGGTCAAACTACTTCTTCTTCGTTCTCATATAGTTTTCTTTCTATTGGGTTGTTTTGGGGCCAGTGTCTTGTACGGGCCTCTTGCTAAAGAGAGCAGTTTTGGAGGACATGGTCAGCATTCTCTGTTGATGGTCAGACAAAATTTCAAACCATAGTCAGTGGGACATAACCCAGCAAACATGAGAAGATTGGTAGACCAAGAGGCAAAGACAGCAGGATGAACATGGACACAGTTGAGGGGATTGCCCAGAACAAACTCTGTAGGTTAGTGCTGTTGCAGCCCTTATGCTCCAGTGTCAAAAGGATTAAGTCAAGTACAGAACACGCCTTCCGTCTTAGCAGTTCTACTTTGTGATATTTCATTGTGAAATCAGATTTTCAATTTTTACCTTTACCTATCCCTTAGTCTATTGGACCGTTGGGGCACCATGCAAGATTTGTTGATCGTCTTTCTCCATTCCTCTCAGTATTTTGTCTTAGTTAGAACCTCTTTCAATGGCAGGCCCATCCATTCATTTATGTTGTCCTCCCATCGCTTTCTCTGTCTGTCTCTTCTTCTTTTTCCTGGTACTGTTCCCTGAAAGTCTTTGTGAGCCCCAAAGATCTTGAAATACGGCCATGGATTTATGAGCTTGAACTTGCATTTTTTTTTACGATAGTTAGCAGATCATCATGGGGTCCAATCGCTGCAGTAACCCTGTTTCTAATCTCTTGGTTTGTGATGCGGTCTTTGAATGTGATACCTAGGATCCTTCTGTAGCATCTCGATTCCATTGCTAGGATCCTCCTCTCTAGCTCTGCAGTCAGCATCCATGACTCACAAGCATATAAAAATGTGGCCATGACCAGGGAGCGCATCAGTCTGATTTTGGTGCCGAGGGCTAAGCCTTTGTCTTTCCATATTATTTTAAGTTTTGAAAGGGCTGCTGTAAACTGTGCTATTTGGGACAGTAGTTCAGGTTTCGTTTCCTCATCTGAGACAATAGCTCTGAGGTATTTGAAGCTGCTAACACTATTCAGCTTTTCACCTCCAATACTGATTCCCCTTTTAAAGCCATGTTGACTATTGGTCATAATATGGTTTTTATCGGCATATAATTGCATACCATATGCTGCGGAAGTTTGTCAATGCATATCACCAAGTCAGCTAGTTCTTCTTCTGTCCCTGCTAGGCCATCAATGTCATCTGCTAAGCGCAATTTAGTAATTCTTCTTCCTCCAATGCTTACAGTACCTTCATAGCCCTCGAGAGCATCTTCCATTATCCTTTCAAGGAAGAAATTGAAAGTGTTGGTGAAGTAGGTAGCCTTGTCTTACTCCAACTATGGTTTTGAACCAGTCTAAAATATTATTGTTGATATACACCGGGCTGGTGGGATCCTTGTAGAGGTTCTGGATAACTTTAATTGTTTTTATTTATGTTGTAATTTTCTATTTACAATATTTTCAATAGCACTTGCAATTTTTGAGATATAAAATTAACAGAAAGAGACACTAAATATTTAACAGTAACGATACAAGTAAAAAAAAACAAGAATATAGTTGTTTTTTACACAAATACTATTACACTGGCCTACTCACAAGCTGGTTTAGTTGCCTGATCTGTTGCTTTTGTTTTCACTCTAATTGTAATAAATGCTGCATAGTCATTCTGAAACTCTACTGCACCAATCTACAAACAAACAAAATATTTTTGCTTTCATTAATTGGGATGGAAAACTTATAAGAGCTTGAAAGTTAAAGGTTAAAAAAAAATATATTCTACAATTTAAACAGATTAAAAATCTAAATAATATTTAATTTATTTCTAGTAATAGATAATCCTACTTATAGAATTTTCATATTTACTGTATGCAATATAAATCTGTGCTCTTTTTTTTGTTTAACTTTTTTATATTCTTATTAGAAAATTTTACATCTACCACAGATTAAGGTTTCAAAGTACATATTTTTCTTAAAAATTTAAAACAATTAAAACAAAACAAAACAAAAAGTTTAAAAGTATATACTACAAGAAGATAAAGTTATATTGATTTTAGAATTGTTATGCATTTTACAGAGATGAAACAATTATAAAATTAACACCAAAAAATTGTTTTAAAGTAGGCGCATATATATATATATATGACCGGGGAGCATATATATAAATATTATTGTGTACAGTTTAAACAAATACTTTGTAATAAAGGAAAAAGCAAAATAACGAAGAAAAAACAAGCAACTTAAAAAATTTAAATTTAATTATTAATTTAATTGGAATAGTTAAACAATAAAAAACAACATTAAAAATAAACAAACCATTAAAACTAAACATAAAAAAAAGAAGGAACTATCTACTTAAATTATACTTACTATTTCACCACTCTCTGAAGCCTAATAAGCATATGATTATAATTTTTTTAATGTATATATTTTTAGATTTTTAAAATTACAATCTATTATTAATATTTCTAACACCTTCAAAAAAATCAATAAAATACTGTTTATATGTTGAGGTGTTTAGTCTATTCCCTATGGATATACATACGTAGGAATGCTTATATATATATCTATCTATATGTATAATTCTCTTCATGGCCTAGCAAATTCTGACACCACCAAGAAGTCATGGAAAGATAACTCTTTTATTTCTGCAAGTCAGACTAGAGTTACCCCACATAACTTTTGCATCGAAAAAAAGGGGGAGTAGAGCACTCTTCTTTGTATTCACCCATCACTAAATAGCAGGGCCAGACTTAACCATTGCGAGGATTTATGCGAAACAGATTGCGCAGGGCCCAGTTTGGGTATGAATAAGGATAATAAGTGAAAATTAAGAGTATTAGAAAATAAATTCGTCTTTGCATTTTATTCATTCCTTAGTACATAAAGAATTACTTTACAAGCCTTGCGTGTAGCGAAGTATATATCATAAAAATTCTGTTTCCTACATAGATCAAGCTCAGTAGACAGAATTACAGTAGGTTCCATCTATCTTTGAGAATTGTTGACCTCAAGTAATTCTTCATTAGTTTGAGGCCTGAGAAGCTTCTTTCACCAGATTCCACAACTATGGGTAAGGTATAATGCTTTTTTTTTTTAACGCGCATAGGATTGGCGTTTTCCATATTGAATGAGACCCCAAAATGACAATTTTGTCTATCTTTCAGGAGATTTTTTATGTTTTCAAAAGATTTTAATAATTTCCAGAGATTTCCAGGACTTTTAAAAAATATTTTGCTATTTCAGGAGATTTCCAGGAGCTCCTGGTAAATCAGGAGGCCGCGGAAAATCTGTTATAAGTTATAAAATGATTTCATTTAATAATTTACACCTATGAAAATGTGGGGTCCACATAGGTTGCAGTGCCCTAAGGCTGGCCCTGCAAAATAGCGGGGTATGCTACGCAGTGTATCAACTAGTATATATAGCTAGATCAGTGTTTCCCAATTTTTTCATACTTTTTAAGAATCTAGTGAAGCACTTCGCTTATTATTTTAGGTTGGATTTATTAAATATTTTAAAATATTGATTAAACCATATTCTTAATTTAGCATTCTTTCTCATTTCAAGTATTTAAAAAAAAATATAATAAAATACAGGCATAAATATCTGAAAAAAAAAAAGGTGTAATAAATTTGAATATATATCTTTCATTGAAGAGTATAACTTCTATATATCAGGCTTTATATGGTAAGCTGACTTCTAATGTCTGTTGTGGGGTCAAAATTTGTTTCTATTCTTTGACTTTTTTACAACACAATAAGTAAATCCTGCATCACACAAATCTTGCCAACAACATGAGGTCCCAAACATTTGGCTTTGCATCATTTTCAGCATCAACTTAGGAATTAAAATCTCCCTTAATATGAAGGTGCTTGATTTTTTAAATTACCTTCTCCAAAGCTTGGAAGAATCTGTCCTAGACTTCTTTTGGAGCTTTGGAGCAGCAAGGGTTGGTGAGTAGACACAAATGATATTTACTTTACCTTGCAGGGATGCAAGTTTCATGTTTACTACCCTTTAATAGAAATGCAGTGAATTATGTTGTTTCTTATCGTGAAGCCAACACCATGTATTTGGGACTTTGTTCAAGTTTTCCTTGCCAGTAGAATGTATAAATTTGCTTTCTGTAAGAGATCCACTGTCTGCTATTCTGGTATCTCACAGACATCAATGTTTAGTCTGCTGACTTCTCAGTCTATGAGCTCTGGATCAGTATTATGAGGAAACAAAATGCACAGTGAAATTTAATAAAGCCCAATAAGCACCAATTGAGGTCAGCAACAGTGTCAAGCAGGGATGTGTGATCATACATTCTCTGTTTGGCATATTCTTTTCTTGCCAACTGCATTATGCTTAATACATTAACATCATTGAAAGTGTATTTCTACATAAAAGATCCTCTGGAAAACTCTTCAATGTAACCAGATTGAGGACAAAAACCAAATATAGGTAGGTAGTAATCAGGAAACTCCTCTAGATGCTGTTGATGCATCTATATTGTTGCAGAATCTGCTACGTACTCAGTTTCAGACCCTAGTTGACCCTGTTGCATGCCAGAAGTTTGGTGTAAATATTAGTCAAAGCATGACCAATATACTAGTTCTAGTACTGGACCTGTGTATGATGAGCACTCTGCTACATGATAGTAAAACATGGTCAACCTACTCTTTGCAGGAAAAAAATATCTCCCACCTCTGATGGTTAAGGCAGATTTTTAAAATAAGATAAAATAACCAATGAGGAAGTGCTGTGAAGATCAGAGGACATCTGCACTGTTATCAGCAGCAGACGCCTTGGCTGGCTTGGTCATGTTCACAGAATATGCCACTGTAAGACATTCTGTATGGTGATCTTTTAGAAGGCAGAAGAGCCACAGAAGGCCCACTGATGATTGCAAACATGACATAAAGCTCTTCAAAATCGACACTAACAGTTGGGAAAAAAAGAGTCACTGGATAGATCCACATGGTGGGCCCTAGATTGCAGATGACATACACACCAGAAGTAGAAAGAAGGGTTAAAGTGCAATAGCACCTTATTTTATCCAATAAAATACAGACGTTACTTAAAAAAAGAAGATGATTACGTCCTACGCGCCATGCTTCTAGTCATGGTGATTACAGATGTACAACCTGTGACCGCAGCTGTGTATCTAGGATTGACATCTTGTCACATGAGAAGTAGCAAAGCGAAAATATATTCTCTCGAGTTATAAAATGCTACAAGCTTCACAAAAATATTTTTTTTGGAACAAACTGAATTACATAATTATAATAAAATAATTGCAAGTTTTTGAAATATTGTGATACTATACTCTTCAATCGACCAGAAATAATTTAATGGTTGATCTTTCGTTCTAGCTTTGCTTCACTTTCTAATTAGAGTCAGTTAACATACTACGTAACATAGGACTAGCTATTTAATAATCTATTTTTAAAAAATATATATATAAGAGTAGAGAAATAAGATTTAGATGGCTACCTCAGGGTTGATAACACTAGGAAAATATACATCAATAGCTTTGCATCCACTGTGAAAAGGAATTCCTTGACTTGCAGTTGCTCTGCTACTACTTGGACTTAAAGTTACTGTATGTTTTATAGTGCAATTTATCGGCTTTTCCCACTTTTCGTTCATTATAGAATCTAATATAATTGAATTGAAATCTTGATAATGATTTCTACAGCAAGTGGTAGAATCTAGAAATTTCTAGATCTATAAGTTAAGTCAACTTAAGTTAAGACTTAAGTAAGATTTGAAGAACAATACATGTAACATGACTAACGAAATTTCAAAATGTTCCTAATTAGAGTTTTTGAGTTTTAATAAGAGCCAAGCGTCCATCGCAACAAAAATATTGTAAAAATAATTCAACAATATTTATATAGATCTAAACTCTAGTCTAAATGTAGATCTGTATTAGATCTAGACCTAGGCATGTGTAATCCAAATATTGACGACAATAAAAATATTTCAATATATTATTTTGTTCTTTAAAATAGACAAACGATTTTGAAGAATCTTTTAGTACATAAAAGAAATGAACAGATCAATGAGAAGAATCCATATTTATAATTGTTTCATTACTTCGTATAAGTTTTACTATTAGTATCGGTATTTTCGCGAGATCTGCATCACGCACCGGACCGAAATTAAAATGGCCGACAACTACGATGATGAACCTATTTCCGATCAGGAAAAGGTAAATTTATTGTTTTTCTTCATTATCTTTAAGAATTTATTTAGTTCTAAGGATCTTCAATTAAGCTGCAACTAAGAAATGCGCTATTTTTATTACCGAAGAGCTTACTAATGTAACGTAAAAGCATTTAATGTGGATAAGAATATAACCACTAAACCAGGAAGGGGAGTGGCTATTTTTGAAGAATTTTTGTTATGATTTTGCAGGTAACATAACTTCCGCATTTCTTTAATGTACAACTCTGCAATATAGAATCTAGATCTCTATTTCATCTTATTTAATTGTCAAATAAAGCTAATTATTTAGTATTGATGTATCTCTTGGTCACAGTGAAGAAATGATTTACAAATCTTTCTTTTCTTTACATTTTTATGATTTAATAATTATAATATTAATTTAATTAATGTATTGTATAATTGTAGGTATGGGAAATAAAAAAAATTATCTTTAAAAAAAAAATTTTTTGTTAGTACATCATTAAAATACTTTGACTTTGAAAGAACTCTCCAATGGTGTATAAATTATGAATGTAAGTTAAACAGTTAGAAAGTTATGATTTTTTTTGTGGCGTTTTGACCTAACATTGGTTGACATGGACATGGAACAATGAAGATGAGAGCGTCTAGCTGGCTCAGCCGGTAAGACACCCCCTCCGCTCAAAAAGTTTTAAAAGTTGGAATTGAGTTTCATAGACGATAGATATACTTATTAAATAAGAAATTTAATAGTAGATCTAGTATTATAAGTAAATTTCTAGCTCACAAATCTGATTTCAGTTATAATCATGAACTTCACTTGTTTGGAATGTAAAAATTGATAAAATAAACAAATTATCAGGTCTAGAGCTACAAGAAGTGTCTGAGGGGTATGGACAAAATGGCGGTGTTGTGATGGGAGAAATTAACAAAATATTTAAAAAGTGGGATCAAAATCGCCTGAAATAATTTTTTTTCAAATGCGCTTTAAAATTTAAAAAAAAATACAAGCGATTTAAAAAACTCTTTAAAATCTATTTAGACCTATACATAATTGCTATATCTAGCAACCTATGCATGATTTTATTCTTAAAATAGTTTAGTTTTCAAAAAAAAAATTAAAAATCCCATAGCTAGCAGTGCAAATTTATGCATCAACATTATAATCGCCAAACATTAAAGTGAGTAAGGTATCGTGATAAAACTTGGCAGAAATATGGCCAGATATATATTCTATTAGCACAACAAAAAAAATCAAGTTTTAAAACGTAACCTGAAATGAGTATTAGTAAAAATAAAAATATGTATACTTTCAAGTTTTAATAAGTAAGAAAATACACATTTTTTTTTTTAAAGTCCACATGAAAAAAATGTTCCTCAATATAAAATGTATCCATATTCACCCATTTTAGCAATGATTTCAATGGATTTAAAATCATAATCGATTTCAATCAAGGGCTATGAACAGAAAGTAAGAAAATTGGAAAACAAAATTAAAAAATTTGATGCCATTTTTTTACTTCCGGTCTTACAGATTTTCACATATCTATATAATGTCACAGAAGTGACATATCATATGATTAGACTAGCGGCTAGAACTTCAGTAGAATAGATAGATCTAGAGTCTACTCTAGAATTTAGATCTAGGTCGATCTAGAATCTACTCTAGACTAACCTAGATTATGATATATATATATGACATGATACTAGTGATATGGTGATTATCATCTAATGACATTTGATTAAGATTATCGTAATTCATCATTGTCATGACCATGTCCTACTCATATTAAATCAAGATCTATTTTATCCATGACACTGATACACCACTTGACTTGATACAGACTCACAACTCACAGAGTCACTCAGACTTGACTTAATCCTGTGCACTCCCAGGGAAGCAACCTCACCTCTCCACTAATTTCGGTTCTGAGCAGCTTTCTTCATCTGCTCCCTTGTCATTCTAGTATCCTCAGCTTCACTGAGGACTGGCCTTTTCCAGATTGTGTCCTATCCAGCTCCACTTTCACTTTTTGATATCTTGGGGTATGGGCTTTTGTCTAGTTCTCTCCCACAAATCGACAATAGTTATCTTTTTACCTAACCCTAACACCAAAATCAGACTGATGCTCTCCCTGGTCATAGCCTCATTTTTATATGCTTGTGAGTCTTGGACGCTGACTGCAGAGCTAAAGAGGAGGATCCTAGCAATGGAATTGAGATGCTACAGAAGGATCCTAGGTATCACGTTCAAAGACCGCATCACAAACCAAGAGATTAGAGACAGGGTTACTGCAGCGATTGGACCCCGTGATGACCTGCTATTTTGGTGAAAAAATGCAAGCTCAAAATCTATGGCCATATTACAAGATCTTCGGGGCTGACAAAGACCTTTCTTCAGGGAGCAGTACCAGGAAAAAGAAGAAGAGGCAGACAGAGAAAGCGATGGGAGGACAACATTAAAGAATGGACATGCCTCTGCCACTGAAGAGGTTCTAAACAAGGCAAAAGACAGGGAGGAATAGAGAAAGATGGTCGACAAGTCTTGCTTGGTGCCTCAACAGTCCAACAGACTAAGGGATAGGTAAATGTAAAAAAAAAAAAAAAAAAAAAAGCCACCTAATTCCTAATATCTGGCATAGGCATCTATTAACAAAGATCGGAAGCTTTTCCATATTTGTGTCAGTGACTCTCCATGTCTCTAGTTTCTAGATTTAAACTAAATCTAAACTAGTTAAAGGCTAGAGTAGTATTAGTATTAAATATAGAATCTAGACTAATCTAGAACCAGACTAAGGATTTAAATTTATTTATTTATTAAGGACTAAGCTCAGTGTAATGAATTTATTTTGTAGTCACTATACGACCCTTCTTTTAGCAAAATAAGATCATACTGTCACAGAATCCTGGTATTAGATTTTTTTCAATGTTAAACTTTGCACTTTAAACCTCTTCAACTATTGTACAAGAATAATTATGGTGCCTTTGGTAATCTTTTATTGAGTTTTTTTTAACAAAGTAGATTAAGGTGTTACAAGTTTTGTACATTATTAATTTTAAATTTTGATCTGTCTAGTAGTTTTAACTGCAAACTACTACTAACTAGTTTTGTGTATATGTTAAGTAGATAACTAAGACTACTTGTTTAAACTTAAACTGTTTTAAGTAGAGATAATTAAGTACTATAAAATGGCTATCTAGTAAGTGTATTACAAGCTTACTCTTTTTATTGACATTTTAGTCGTAGGTCTTCTGATCAAGCAAAAAAAAATATACAAAATTTGTATCCCCCCCTGTGATAAAAATTGGGTTACCAGTATATTTCTTTTTAAGGAGCCACAGTGGCTGAGTTGTAAAAAGCTTAGCTTCTAAACCAGTTAGATACAGGTTTGAATTCTGGTGAAGGCTGTGATTTTAATTTTTGGGACGTTAAGGTACCTCTGAGTCCACCCAATATTAGTTGGGGAAAAAGTAAAGGTGGTTGGTTGTGCTCGGTTGTTAACCGAGTGCCACAGAAACAGATGATCTTTACTTCATCTGCCCCATAGATTGCAAGGTCTTAAAGGAGAACTTTACTTTTATTTCTTTTTTAAATGCCTACATGTACTGTAAAGAAAGAGTTTACCTTTCTGTTACCTACCTATACATGTAAGTCAGTGTTACTCATATTCAGAGGATTTACTAGGCAATGTTGTTGTCTTTCTGGTAGCATCATATTTATGTTAGCGATTATCATCCATCTAGAAATAGGTAATGACCTCTGAGCACTAGTTTCATCTATGCATTCATATCAGTCAAATGAGAGGTGCCAGAACCACCAAAAAATAATAAAGGTTATAATATAAGTTTTCTAATAATCAATCATTTGCAGCTGACCTTTAATTTTGATGAATGATCACCTTAATATTTCAAGACTTTAAAATACATTTTATTCTAGTATTATTGATTAAATAAGAATGTGATGGTTTATAGCAACTTTTTATTACATAGGATAAGAGTTGTTTTAACTCATAAAGAAAAAAAATATTGTACGTTAAAACTATTTAGTATTTTTAACAATGTACCAAAACAAATACAAAAAAAGCACCAGGGAGTTATTACCTATATTTAAAACAAACACATCATATGATCACAAAGCCTATTAAAGATCTTCTGACACATTAAAATGGTTCATTTAGTTAGGATAAGGCATAGTGTGGACTAGACATATATCTATTTTTTTTTTATATATATTTCAGTGGCATCTATCTTTTTTTTTGTGTTTTTTTTAGTGTCCTGGTAGTTTTTTGTAATATAAGGGTTATAATTTTTTGCTTGTTTATTAATTCATGGTAAATTTAGAATGCTGTAAATATTTTTCATCAACATTATTAAGTGGTACAGATTTATTGCTAATTATAAGCAGCAGCATTCTAGGAATTGAAGATTTGCCCTTTGAATGAACTATTCAACCAACCCTTGGGTGAACTTAATCATTTCTCTTTAATCTAAGCTATTCAGTTGTTTAAGTAATGTGTTTCTTGTTTTCTTTGAAGGTTAGGATAGCTTCAAATTTCATCCTCCATGCTCCCCCTGGTGAATTTAATGAAGTATTTAATGGTAAGTACCTTGATTGGCTCTTTCATTTTAGTCACATTTTTATGTTTGTTAAAATCTCAAATATTTACAAATATAACAAATTTTTTTTTAGATGTTAGAATTCTAGTGAATGAAGATAGTCTTCTGAAAGAAGGTGCATCTGGGTGAGTTAACCAGTTTTGTTGTTAAAATCTTTTTTTATCTTAAACATTTTTTTGTTTGGTCTCTATCTATAAACAGATGTTCTAACATTTTAGCAAGGTGAAAAAATGAATGCTCACCTTAAATATATATTAAGAACATTTTCACATATTAGTAAATTCAGTTTCGCTAAAAGAAATAGTCAAGACAAAGTTATCTTATAATAAGGCTGTAAACTGTTTACATTACCTTTATGTTCCATAAGTAATAAACTAGATAACTAATTGTTAAAAATTAAATATCTTATATCTTGTTATACAAAAAAAAGTAAAGTTCCCCTTTCAGACGATGAGGTCAATAGGGCAGATGATGGTAATTTAAGGTTATCCTCTTATGCAATCTTTTGTTTTAAAAAAGCTTGTTTGTGTTTTTAGAGCATTTGCCCAGTACAATAAGGACCAGTTCACTCCTTGTAAAATAGAAGGCTCTGATTATCAGGTCAGTCAGTATTTCATGCTAGTGTTAGCCTATGGTACAATAAGGAATTATTTGCATTTTTTTTTTTAAATTTTTAAACATATTTTTTAGACTTCTTTTCTCTGTCATGCTACCATTTCTTCCTTCTGTCCAGTAATGTTTGGTATTTTAAAAAATTGGAAAAAAATTTAGTCATCAGTAGAGTTTGGACCCACACCAAGATCACCATAGATCACGTTGACACATTTCCATTACATTGAACTATGGAATAGTCTTATTCAGAAAATTCCTGTCAGTGCCTATTTTGTTTGTGAAATGAAATAAATAAATCAAAATATCCATTTATTCCCAGTTTCCATTATTTTTAATTAGAAATAAAAAAAAAATAATAATAAAGAGTAGAGTCTCATTATTGTCTCAACACAAAAATAGACTATGTATGGTGATTATGTGTTGTATGTGAAGGTTGCTATTATAATGTGTATGATGTGATGTCAAATGTAGAAGTACAAGTGAAACCAATGTATGCTATTCAAATTGATTTGAAATAAATTGAAACATTAAAAACTTAAAAACTATTTTAAAAAATATTTTAATGTAATGAAATGGGTAAAATCTTTATTGTATAAAATAAACAGCAGTATGGAGCACTGATTTGGGAATTTTGTTTACTCAGATCAAACTAATTATTTGTTATATTTATTTTGGGGAAATCATTAATAGGACCAATGGGTCTCTTCTGCTGAGGAATATAAAAACATGATATAGTTTTATGTTTCAATAATTTCAAAGTGTTTAGGTATTGGTTGTGTAAAAATGTGAACCTTTATTAATTAGCGATTATATTATACATTATTTTTATAAGGAATGTATTTATTAATCACCAGGTGCTTATAACAGAACATGGAGATTTAGGCAATAATAGATTCCTTGATCCAAGATCTAAACAAACGTTCCGTTATGACCATCTAAGGAAAGAAGCTCAGGTAATTTGAAATTATTTAATATTGTCTTCATGTGATGTAATGCCTAATTAATAGCAATGTTACCTATGAATATGTAAAAACCAACTTTGACTCTGCGGGGTGGGGGCATTGTTTTAGATTTTAAAATCAGTTGATGGGTGTAAGGCCAGATAAATTATGTAAAAAAAAATAATTCTCAACTGATACATTGTGTCTAAAGAATTCATATTACCTTATTTGTGTTCCTGTGTCATATATAAATCCACATCATTTCCTTTATTGTGACACCCAGGCATAACATTCTTACTAAATATAACATTGAGATTAAAATTTTAATGAACATTTTTTTTTGTTGTGAAATACTTACTTTTTTTGCTACAGGATGTACAACCAGCAGACATTGATCAAAAAGCTGAAAGCTGGCGTCATGCAGTGGAAGTCGCTCTCACAGCATACATTTCCTCACATTACAAATATGGTGTTACCACTATCTATGGCAGCAGAAGGGATGGAAATATAACTATCATTGCCTGCATAGAAAGCCATGCCTTTGAACCTAAAAACTGGTGGTAAGCTTGTTGTTTCTATTACTTAAGATTTACATACCTTTTTTTTTGTGTCTGGCCTGCTTGTACTTGTCTGTTTCTCTGGTATATTCACCAACTTCAGACAATGCATGTCACTGTATGGAGGATGAACTAATCCCTAAAGTCATCTTCTTTATGCAACTTGTACCAGTTACAAAGAAAGTTGGTCGCGCCCCTCCCCCCGCCCTATCTCCATTGTGAGGTGGATATACTCAAAAGGGATCTTAAAGCAGGAGACACAGATGAAAATGCTTGAGAGGACATAACTCTAGATCACAATATATGGAGAGAAGTGGTAGCAAGACAATGGACAGGGAAGTAGCAGCTTTCAGTAGACAAAGAAAAGCAAGCTGAAGGGAAAAAGACCTGCTCCTTCGACATTTTGTCAGATTCTAGTTTTACATGTGCTGTAAGCTGGCAAAAGTGACTCTAAAATAGGGAAACAATATGCTCCACAAGATGAGCAATAGTCTTCTTATGACTGAAGATGACCATTACTAAACCTGACCTGTTTAAATTATAGGTCTTTATGAATTTTTTTTTTTGTTTAGAAATTCACCTCTAAAGAAAAAAAATTTAGATCATATTTTTGTGACCAAAAAAGTTATTTTAAGTTCAAAAAAAAATAATTTTTTTTTATTATTAGTAAATTTTGTACTTATCAGTACTGTAGTTTACAATAGGTTTGCAAAGTTTTAAAAAAATTGTATTTTTATTTGATTTAACAGGAATGGTAGATGGAGAGGTCAATGGTCTGTAACATTTCCAGAATCTGGTGGTTCAGCTGAAGTGAGCGGTTTGTTGAGAGTTCAGGTGCATTTTTTATTAAGCAACATTATATCAAATTTATTATTATTTTTTATTTTAATAATTATTATTTTTTTGAACAAAATCCTTTTTTTTTTTTAAACTAATTACTTTTCTCTGTTTATATTTAAGGTCCATTACTAT
The DNA here is from genome assembly GCA_036873155.1 of Biomphalaria sudanica. Classification (NCBI taxonomy): domain Eukaryota; kingdom Metazoa; phylum Mollusca; class Gastropoda; family Planorbidae; genus Biomphalaria; species Biomphalaria sudanica. The sequence goes on from JAZGLO010004004.1 coordinate 1,585,417, forward strand.
GAAGATGGCAATGTGCAATTAGTAAGTTCAAAAGAATTCAAGCAGAACATAAAAGTACAGGTAATATTTCCTGATAATTTTAAGTTTGGTTTTAGTGATATCAGACACTTGAATTGTAAAGTATTTTTTTATAGGTTATGGTACATATTCACTATTTTGTCCCCATTTAGAAATGTAACTCTTTAGTTATGTACAATAATAATTACGTTAAAATCAAGTTTTTAAAAAAAATTTTAATTGTTGCAAATGGCATTGTGCCTGCTCAGCCTATATTGGATACTTGTATTTAGTAAATTTGGGGTAAGAGACAGGGATTGTTAATTTATACTCTGCAAATATAACACATAGTAGTTTAAGATATTTTTAGGACTTCACATGGGTGTGGTGGCTGAGTGGTAAAGCACTTGGCTTATGAACTAAGTGGTCTCTGGTTCAAATCCCAGTGAATAATAGGATTTTGAATTTCTGGATTTTTTTGGGTGTACCTGGGGTTAGGTAAGAATCACATGATAAGCATTTTATCTCTTTGGATTAGCACATTTTGTAAAAGTAACTATGTATCTAAGTGATACCAATTTAATGTCATTTGTTTTCTTTTAACAATTTTTAGAATGAGGCAGAAACAGCCAAAAACTTTGTCCACTTGATTTCGGAATCAGAAGGAGAATATCAGCGAGCACTCTCAGAAAATTACCAAACCATGTCTGACACAACATTCAAAGCATTGCGTCGTCAATTACCTGTCACAAGATCAAGAATAGATTGGAACAAAATCTTGGGCTACAAAATTGGTGGCGACTTGAAAAGTAGTAAGGGAGATCAGTATGATTAGTTTGATTTTTTTTATTTTATTTTTTGTAATTTATAATTTATTTTTGTTTACTGCTATCATTTGTTTTTTTTTCAATTCATGATAAAATTAATACTGTACATTGGCATTTATAATTTCTATTATTTTAAGAGAAAACATTGTTTTAATGTGGGTTAAATTCTTGCAAGGTAGTTACCATATTTTACAGTGTTTGTTTTGGTCCTTGTTAGCAAGACAATGTACAGAGTTATTAAGTCCTCTGCTATTGTAGTACTTTGGGGTACATAGTAACTTGTAGACTAATAGCTACACACTTGTATGTGTGTATACATTTGGCCCTGCTCTAATCTTTCATAACAGTTGATAGATGGAAGATACACTTTATTGGCACAGTTGTTAGACTATGTACATATGAAGAGTATGATGATTTGTTTTTTTTCCCTTTTCCGTTCTCCTGTTCCATCAACATTTTTTTGTTAAGGTGGCATTTTATGGTTCATTGTAAGATCAGCCCATGTACAAAATGTTTGTGTGTATGTTTGTATTTTGAGCAACTGATAATGGTCATTTATTTCTCTTCTCCTGTGTGCCCTTGACTCCAAGTCTCTTCAAACTGGAAACGAAAAAAGAACTTTATTGTAAAATATTCAAATCCTACAGCTTTTCATTGATAATAATGCAAAAATAAAAATAATAAAAAATAAAATTCCTTGTAAAAGCTCAGTTTGTTTATTTTATCCTGTCTTGTGTTCATTTAAATTTTTTATAAAAATTATTTTTAGTCTAAATTGTGTTTCATTTAAAATTGTTTCCTTAAAAATATAAAAAAGATTTCTACTTGCTAAAAATAACCTACCAAAAGCTTGCTAAAAAAAAATAGCAAAAAGAAAATTGTTCTTTTCTCAATATTGTTTTTATCTGTAATCAATATTTCTTTAAAAAAATTTGACAGTTATTCCTAATATCATCAAATCATGTTTTCAAATGAATTTTGATGTATTTTTGTGTATGTATTAATGTACAGTGAATAAGTGCACCCATACATTTATTAATTCTATTGACACTTGAAATGATTACTTAATTGCTAGTTTAGAATACTTCAGGCTGGAGAGTATCATTCTTTTCAGTTGGTTAGGAAGTCACAAAGGCAAATATTTCTTTTTCTTATTGCATATGTGAATATGTTTGAACTTATTGTATTAAAGATTTACCTTGAACAGTTTGTATATCTTACCTATGTTGTTTTTGTCTGAGTGTGGAAGTTACTTGAATTGCTACACACTTTCTGTGGTCATGCTGTCTTTCAACACATGGATCATTACATAGGAAACTTATTCACAAGAGAACCAACCACCTGTAGAAGTGTATGCTTGAAGCCCATGTGTGGAATGGTAACAAAGATAGAATTGCGAATTAGGTTGTTATGTTGTACAAGATGTTAGACTGAAGTAACCCATTGTGTCTTGTCTTATACATTCATTCCCTATTGTTTCTTTGCAATGTACACGGTAATAGATGCAAATTTGCTTCATTCGCAGCTAATATTTCAACACTTAGTTATCAGTATTGTAGATAAAATGTATGAAGTTTGCCACACCCACACATAAATCTAAGCACAGTACATGCTTAACAATGTCTTGTAACTGCTGAGCACACTTAAGAAGCTTTTTTTTTTTTATTTTGAAAACAGACATGTTTGTCTTGACTAATAATTGTTTCTAATACATTTCAACTTTTTTTTTAATGTTTAGCCTGATAATAAGAATTTATTTTTTCAGCAGCCAATGTGACTGGAAACTTAGAAATTTATGAAATATATTATTGCTTCACAAGCAAATTATAATTATTACTTATAAATAATAAACTCATTTAAAAGCATGATTGAAATATTTATATTACAAAATCAGTTTGTCTTTTGTTATCATTTGATCAGAAATGATCTAGATATTTTAAGTTCGGAAATTAGTTAAGTAAGATCAAAAATAATTTGATACTTTTAATATTTTTTTGATCAATGAAATCCCTTTCAATTTTCAAATATGCCAACTACCACTTTATAGAGAATCACAAACTACCTTCACCTTTATATAGTGTTATTCCACAATACAACAGTCTACAGAATGGCATAATTGGGAAAAAGATTTGTGAATCAAATTTAGTAAAATCTTTTCTTCCAACTCTGTTTACATTACTTAACTGGGTTTTTCTTTTTGTGAGCTTTGCCTAAATGTTCCCTCCAATTTACCCAGAGAGATAATCTTGGAGTATTAACAAATTCAAACCATTCTACTTTCTATACATCACTTTCACGAATTTCTCCTTTTTGATGCCTAAGTATGGGTGTTTGTCTCATTTGTCTTCTTCCCCTTATATTATTCCAAGTAATCTTCTTTACCCTCCTCTTTCAGCATTAAGAGGGCCTTAATAATGCCAATAATATTATCAATGCTGTGTCTAATCTTTTAAGCTTTTCTTTTGACTGGGGTGACTGGTTTTCATTGAACATTCTAGTCTACAGTACTTAAGATTTCTTGTTTTGTGTAGTGAAATGTTTCAGCATCGGACCCTCTTCCTTTGTTTGTCTTCCCAATGGTCTAAAATACTTCTTATTAATATTGATTGTAGCTGTTTAAGTGATTCATGAAGTGGTTAAAGCATATTTTCTTTGTAATATATGTTTGGTCAAAAGAAAAAAGTTTGTGGAATTGCAAAAACTTTATTAAATGGGCAAACATTAAATAGTGGAAGGAAAGCTTAGGTAATATTCATATACATCATTTATATATTGCATTGCAAAAGCAACAAATGTAATAAGGAACTAAGTAAATGCTAGATATATTTTCTTCTAAGACTTTCAACATCATCTATTATCAAAACACCAAATGTGGTCCCATATCTTCATTGCCTGGTATCTTTTAATTATTTTCATGTTAATTTAAAAGGTTTCGAACTCTATTCACTATTAATGTCGCCAAAATTTGATGACATATTTTAGGTGTGCTTTTGGCTGATATTACTCAAATTATAAGTTAATATTAAAAAATGTTAGAACCTTTTTTTCCAAGAGCAAAAAGTCATAACTACTAATGATACGGATGGAGTCATGTCTTAGTACAGGCAACTATCAATTCAGTATTTTTAAATTATCAATGTTTCTAGAAGTTAAAAGAACTTGAGTCACAGATTTAATCCACTTAAGAATAAACTTAATTAAAATAAAAACTGATGTCAATTTATTTTAAATACAGCATAATTTAACAATATTTATAAAACAAAAACTTAAGGACTTGTAACTCGTGTTAACTCTATGATCTGTACAAATGGGATTCAAATTTTTAACAAAACACAGAATAACAAATACTGAATTTCTTATTATCGTCCATCATAATAGGTCTGAAGAGGAGAATGCAACTGCTCTATGTAATAGCTTACATTGGGATCTGAAAATAGACAAAACAAGTATTAAAGATTCTATAACATCTATCTGCAGTTAAATACCAAAAAAAATAATTAAAAAATTAATTATTGCTCAAATTAAAAGTGTAAATTATTTACCAGAATCTGGATTCAAATACCCATGACGGATAAGGAATTCAAGACAAATAGCTGCACAATTAGGCTTAAAATTGCCTCCAACAAGTAAGTCTTTTAACTACAATAAGGAAGAAACAATGACAATATTGATTAAAAGTACTTGAAAAATGTTTCAAAAGTAAATGTATTTGTGTTGGCCTCCTAATATTGTAATATATATCTTACCGGCAAAGTGCGAAACGCAGGCATTCTATAGAAAAACAACGGGATTTCTTTTGACTAAAATTACCTATTAGGCTCATGTCTTAATACACCTATGCTAAGTGCAATTTCAATCTCTAAATAATCAAATATTTTTTTTTGATCTTCAAATTTTATTTTAAAACAGTAATATACATTGTAAATATAAAATTCCTTTGTTTCTTCTAAGTAGACTAAAATGATAAATTAAAAATGGCAAAACATTAATCAGGTAAAACTGTCTACATCTAAAAACAGAATCAAAGTAATTCATAAACTCTTAAATGCTGCTCTTATTTTAAAATATTTTTGTTAGTTTCTTCTTAAATAGCAATACAAAATAAATATAACAATGTTCTAATCAGTTGTCTTAACTTATACTATGAAAGGATAATTTGTAAAAATCTTTCGATAAAGGAATGAAAAGTCTACATATTCTAATTGTATGGGTTTATATTGTATTTCCAACTTTTCCTTTGTTCTTATAAATTATGTTGAGAAAAAACGCCTTTTAGACCCACTGATGCTTAGTAGACATGTTCAAACCCATAGGAGGATATTAAAAGATATAAAACCTCACAGAAGACAAAATGAATATTAAAAACTAGACTTATAAAGTATTTAATTAGAAATGTTAGTCCTAGGCTGTAAAATTAATTATTATGTACTTATATAATGGCAAAATATGTGTCATTTCAGACAAAAATGAAATGCACCTAAGCTTTGTTTAACACTATAAATGAACTAGTGTTTTCCATGATCATCACAACAACATGTACAATTACATAGTACAAAGCTTGCACACTTAGGCAGTCGTAATTAAACATACTTCACACTTTAGAAAACAAGACTAAATTCTATAGATTACTGGTGAATAGAAATATTATTTCAAGAAATTTATATCATTAATAAAATACTTTAAATCATCATTAAACATTTTGCCTAACAAAGTTGCAGTCATTCTGTAGGAGGCCTAGGCATTCTATACAAAGCTTAGGCAAAGTAGAAAATGGAAAAAAGATTGCTGGTAACATATATATTAGAAATGTTCAATTACAAATGATAACAGGTTGGCTACTAGAATAATAATAATTCATATTTCAGAAATCATTTACTAACAAGTAATCATTAGGTCTAAAACAGAAAGATTTAAAAACTCCTCTATCTCACTTTCGGTCAGAGTGCTACAAGGTCATCTGTCGTCTTTGAGAAGTAGCCTACATAGAAGTCTAATTCATTAAGCCCTGGTTGTGAGTTTGTATGTGTTTCCTGTGTGAATGTTGTTCGTATTTGCATTTATAATGTTATTGTTACAGTAGTGGTCAATTGTAGTCAAACTGAATTTCCATTTGATTGGACCAATAAAAATGATCTCACCTCTTCCAGTGAAACAAGAAGAAATTCTGCAACCTCTCCATCAGCATTAACAGGGGTGAAATCTCCAGGGAGTTCAAGGTCATAAACAAATTGGCACTCGGGAAACAATCCCCTCTCATCTTCATAAAAATAACTGTGGAATGTGAATAAAACAAATTTGTTTTGTTTTACATGTATTAGATGTTCCTTCATAATTGAAGATTTACTAAAGGATGTTTACAATTAACATTTTATTCTACAGTATAACACAGTAGTTCTTTGTTTATGAATTCTCAAATACATAATCCATTTGTAAAAAAAAGCTTCAATATATTTAATCAATAAATCTGTTTTTGTTATCGATCTAGATTAATAGATAGAGTGAGTGGAAAAAGGCAATGATACCAGGGACATCGAAGTATATGCTTTTTATGTTTCTTTAATGGAACCTGAAAATCTAGTATTAAGCTAAAATACATTTCAAAGACAATTTGAAAATTGTATTTTAGTTCATATTAATCATCCATTTAACAATATAGTTAAAGATCATGTTTTATTATTGTAGAGCATAAAATATTATAGCCTCTATTTACATAATTCTGTGGGTGAAATAAACACAAATGTTTGAGCTATAAAATACTCATTACATGAACTTTAAAGATGCACCTTATAGTACCAACAAATGTCAAGTCTTCCAATAGTTCATCAGAGATGCTGGCCTCTTCTTTACACTCTTTCTTAACACACTCTAGAATCTCAAGTCTAGCAGTTAGACCCCCTGCACACTGTTATCAAAAGTAATTGACAATACATGTTACTATGAAATCCATTTCTTAAACAGAGAAATTGAGTGTTGGCAAACCAACAAACATTAGATACAATTATAGAGTAGAACTTAGCAATAACGGACTGAATTAATTTTTTTTTTGTAACGAAGGGATAGTACTAAATACATTTCTTCTCTCAGATGTTTTTATCAACACAATAATTTGCCTTAATTTTGTAATTGCAGTGTCTTTAATTACTATAAATAACCAGACGCCATATGTTATTGTCTTTTTTTTTGTCCCATAGCTCCAACTCAAAAGTACTGTTGCTGTACTAAAAGACCTTAGGGGTAACATTAGTGATATTTTGTGATAAATTTTTTAAATTATTATCTAGACTATTCAAACCAGGAAGATGTAACTTACATTTTGATCTTAGTCAAATGTTTTGTTGTTGTTTTTCTTATGCCACAATGAATAATTTTACACTTATTTTTTTTTCCCACAAAGAAGGAAAAATATGATCTTGGGTTTTACATATCTCCAATGGTCTACATGACATCTAGGTAGAAGCTTTAATTATCTTATTTTTAGACCTCTTGAGCAACAGAAAGTCTAAATATACGCTAATTTTAGGCTTTTTAAACAATACTAAACAAATAGTGAGCCAGTTTATAAATTTTTAATCATTAAACTTTAAAAACTTAATTTACACATACCAAATTGTCATACATACTTGGAAATGTTTGTTTTGTTTTGGATCTTTTTCCAAGCCATATTTTTATTTCTCCATTTAGGCTCTTTACAAAACCATTCACATGAACACCATACTGAATAGTTCCAAACAATCCTAAATATATGATTTTAATAATGTATAGAACTAGACATAATGAGTAAATTAAAGAGTTATGCAACTTTTTGTCAAAAACAAAATCCTGAACAATAAGCTATTTAGTGCACATGATAAGTCAAATGGTTTTATATTTGTATTGGATTGAAAATTTGTTTCATTTTATAGAATTTGTGTATGGTTTTAAAATGACATACTAACCACAAGCTGATCTTTCGATTTCCAAAAGGGGTTCATTTGTAAACTTTTGAGAAACAGAATAGTTCTAAGAAAAAAAAATAATAATAAAAACAACACTTTTTCTTTCCTCACTGGCGTCTCATATTTTTTTGAATCAGCTGAATAAAAATAAAAATTCAAATGATGTAGCACAAAACTTAATCATACTATTTCCTTGAAGGTAACCATAACCTATATTTAAAGAAAATGTGACAGTGAATTTACCATGGTATGCTGTTAGTAACAAAGATAATTGGGGACTAATCTAGCTCACTAGCCATTTATTACAATATTACTAACTGAAACTGAAATAACAGAGTTTACAGCAATTGTAATAATTGCAGTTTAGATTTAATAACAATGTACTTTTTTACCCTTTATAAGAATTTATACATTTAAGAAAGATGTAAAATAATTCATGGAAACTCATATATATATAAGTATTATGTCTTGAAATGACAGCTTGAAAATGCCCGGTGCCATGATATTGATACCACACTGACAGGATTTATTACCCTATCTTATCTTATCTTATATAATACAGACGTTACTTCAAAAAAGAAGATGATTACGTCCTACGCGTCATGCATTTAGTCATGCATATTAACCAATGACTTAAATTCTGCCAAGTCACTGTTTTTTCTGGCTAGCTTAGGCAACCCATTCCATGCTCTAATAGCACTAGGGAAGAAGGAGTATTTGTACAAATTTGTCCTAGCATATGGGACGAGGAATGTGCCTTTATTTTTGTGTCTTTCAGAGTATTTTATTAAATTTTGTTTTTGTATTTGAAGATTATGGTTCAGTGTTTTATGTATAATTGCTACTTTACTTTTGAGTCTTCTGTCCTGAAGGCTTTCTAAATTTAGTGATTTTACTTGGTGTTACCCTAGTCAAATGTGAATATTCGTTTGTTATGAATCTCACTGCTCTATTTTGTGTTTGTTCCAGTTTCTTAATGTTTTCTTGAGTTGAGGGGTCCCACACGGTGGATGCATATTCTATTATTGGCCTAACCAAGGTTAAATAACATTTTAGTTTTATGTTCTTATTTGATTTATAGAAATTTCTTTTAATAAACCCTAATGCTTTGTTGGATTTTTTTATAGTTTCATCAATATGTGGATTCCATGACAGTTTTTCATTTATTATAACACCTAGGTATTTTGCGTTTTTAGTCTGTGTTAATGGTTTGCCATGAATAAGATAAGTGGAATTAATTTGTTTTAGTTTTTTTGTTACTCTTAACAACTGACATTTTTCTGGGTGGAAAGACATGCTCCAATTTGATTCACATTTCTGTAATTCATCTAATTCTCTTTGTAAAATATCTGTGTCTTGTTTTGTTTTTATTGTTCTATATATTATGCAATCGTCTGCAAATAATCTGACTTTTGTTCCTGAACTAATGCAACTTGGTAAATCATTTATGTAAATTAAAAATAGTAGTGGACCCAAGACTGTTCCTTGAGGTACACCTGAGTTTACTGTTATTGGTGTTGATTTAGAGCCATTTATTATTACAGTTTGTTCTCTCCCTATCAGAAAATCTTTAATCCACTGATGCAGTGGACCATTAATGCCGAAATATTTTAATTTTTTAAGCAAGCTATGGTGGTGAACTTTGTCAAAAGCCTTGGAAAAATCTAGTAAGATAGCATCTATTTGTTCACTATTATCTAAACCTTTTGAAAAATCATCAATTAGTCTTATTAGTTGTGTTTCACATGATCTATATTTCCTAAAGCCATGTTGGTATGGGGTGAGGACATTATGTTTGTCTAAGTGGTTTATGATGTTGCTACATATTATGCAGTGTATAACCTAAAAAAAAAATTCCTTAAATAAAGAAGCTTTTAAACAGAATGGGACCATCAAAAGTTCAAAGTAAGAGAAGCTCTAGTTGGGACTCAAATACAGTACAATGTTGTACTGAACTCCCTATTTAGGATTAAATAAAAATTAAACAATATTGATGTTCTGTTTGTTTGTTAATCCTAAAGACTAAGATGTCATCGACACTCTGTGAAAAATAGGTATATGTTATATGGAGAGAAAGTAAGCAGAAAAAAATAGCTGGCTATCATCTTGAAAGAATTCAGTCATTTAACATTTTGTATGTCTATAAGAGCTTAGCTATGATTAACAGTACATACATATATTAGCTCAATAAGTGCAAAATATTTTTGTATGTATCATTTTACCTCGTTTCTCCAGCCTCTGAGTGGTAAAATAATATTCTTTTGTCTTAAATTTTCTAGCATGCCATGTATGGCAATGGTTCTCTCTTGGTGGGTCTTGAAGGATGATGAAAGATGAACACCAGGTTTAAGAAGTGTACTTGAATGTCCTGAAGCATTCACCTCTACAAATTCAAGTACATCTGTGTAGTTTTTAAGATGTTCCCAAAAATCAGGCCTTATCAAACCAATCATCTTATTTTCAACATAAAAGGATTTGCATCCTCTTTGCAAAGCATCTAAAGTAATAAATAAAATATTTTTAGAAATGTTTTAGTTAATAATATTTATTTTAGAGAATTTTAATAATAACATTTATTTAAAAAAAACATAAAAGTAATTATTTATTGTACTTGCATTTTGCATAAGATATGGTCACCACTAGACTAAAGTCAACATTAAAACTGTTTTGTTGCCCAATCAAGGATTTTGAATATAAAGTCAAGTGGATTTTTTTTTTGATTTTGTAGGACTCTGAATTGCTTCTAAAGCATTGGCTTATCAAGATACTAAGTATGCTGAGCATTTCATCTCTGTTCATCTATGGAAATGAAGAGGCAAAGAGACAAGCTTAAGTTGCTCCCTCCCTTTAATAAACAGTGGATCTTACCTCCAAAATGCAGTGTATAACCTAAAAAAAAATTCCTTAAATAAAGAAGCTTTTAAACAGAATGGGACCATCAAAAGTTCAAAGTAAGAGAAGCTCTAGTTGGGACTCAAATACAGTACAATGTTGTTTATCCAAAACATCAAATATCTGAACTGCCATTTTTTTAGTTGTTTTTTTTACAGTACGGTATTTAAGTGCTCTTGCAAAATGATCGACGCTGGTGCAGCAAAAGATCATCAATTATTTAAATAAAGGTAGGCTATTACTTATAACACTTTGTTCCCCTATATATTTTATTGGAATTTTATATTTACATATGGCATAAGAATTTTCTTTATATTGTTGGTGAAATAGGCCATTTTTTAATTTGGTTGAATCCGGATGATCAAAAATCACAACAGACCTCATTCCCACTTAATCCAGATAATGGACGTTCTACTATAATAGGACAAACTGTAAAACATTGAGCTGCCTGCAAGAGTGATCATAAATATTGTTATAAACCTGATGGTGGCACAGATGGGGGTAGTGGTGTGTGTGTAGTCAGCCGACGCATATCGCCCCAGGCCAGCGATAGACGAGCGGTCAACCGTGACAAGTGTCAACATGAAGGTTCGAGTAGGATCGACGTCGTGAACAGAGCTCAGGAGCGTCACGAGGGATGTAGTCATATGACCACCCAGAATGATCGAGTGACTTTCGGCCCGGTTCTAGAAGGCTAGCAGGGACCCTCTATAAAGAGCGAAGGTATCAGAGACGAGTCAGTCACAACTTCCCGATCTACAGTTCGTAACAACGGCTCAGTACAAGTCCGAGACGAGACAGAGAGACCAGTGCAAGAGTTGATACGGCGGAGAGATATTTGTACAGTCTTGTGTTACATGCTGCCAATTGTACAGTGTTGGCTGTTATTTATTGACATTAAACTATTACGTTATTTTGAAGCCCAGAGTTGTCAAGTTCTTTAAGTTGGTGGTGTTGTTTGGTGCAATTTGCAGCGAGCCTGGATAGGGAGATTCCTAACAATATGTTGAGAAAAATATGTATGAAGAACACACAAGAAGACATCCTCTATCCAATGAGATTCTGTGGTAATTGACAAATATGGAGAAGTAAAGGTTGCTGGCCACATCAAAGCTTTGACACCATACAGTACTGTAGGCCATAGACACATGTGAAACCAACATTACCTGCCCCATGGAATTCCAGGTATTAAACAGACCTTATCACCCATAATTCTATGCCCTCTATGAAATAGGATTTTCAAACAAATTACATATATGTGGTTCTTAAAAAGTAACATACATGTTGCAATTTTAAATTCTCTCTAGCTAGTCTATATTCCTTTCAGGAGCAACATAACTCTACATATATAAAAGTTTGTAGCACTTTAAGTTTCAGATGTTCATTAGAAGAAGATAACTAGGTCCTTGCCCAAAACCATGCCAGGAGAGCTTGGAAATTTCTCATATATGAATTTACAAGACTAGAGCTAATTCACATATTATATATAAAACACATATGCTAGTAATAATTTTAGTTATTAGTTAATAAAGCACACAAATTATGCTAGAAATATTTAAGTTATTGGTTATAAGTGTTTTAAATTGATTATAAGTTGTGGTAATTCGTTTTATAATGTCTACCTTTAATTGTCACTTTATTGAGGTTGTTCAATAAATGCAATATTTTATTTGAAAATATTTGATCCATTGACTTGATATACTGAGCTAACAATTTCCAGTTGTAGACAAAAAATCTGTATAAGAAAAAATAGATATGAAAACGAGACTTAATTAAGACTTCAATTGAGTTTTAAATCAACAGAAGCTTGAAAAACTTTAATTTAACTTATGAACTACAAATGCTTTTGTATAGTGATCCCATTCAGACTAAAGCTACTATTGTTTTCAGTGGCATCACTAGCAGGGTGCAGGGGGATGCAGTCCGCATCAGGTGACACCCACAATAGGCCTTCCCAGACAACGTTGCCTGCACTGGCTTGGACATGTTCCCTGGATGGAGGACAGTCGGGAATTCTTTAGGACAACTCGCGTCTGGCTCAAGGAAAACTGGTCGTCCCCCACCTCCGTTACATGGATGTAATAAAACAGGACCTATTATATAAAAACAGTGAGCATTGATATTGATAATTGGGAAGACAGCTATAGACCGCACTAGATGGAGAGAGAGGATAACCAAAAAAGCTATGGACAAAAAACATGGGCCTCAGCTCTGAAGAAAAGCATGGCATAAGAAAAATAGCTGACTCCTATACCACCAAAATGAAACCCACCTTAACCTGCAATATATGTGGACAGGAGTGTCTCTCCAAAATAGGGCTCCACAGTCACATGAAAAAGTGTGCGAGATGAACCATAGTCATTCTACAACTAAAGGAGGCCAACAACAAATATAGATCTATATGTCATATATTATTTGACTCATGATGTCTCTTTCATAAATATAGATCTGGATTTTTGTCTATACAATATGTCTCATATATTATACTTTATAGTAGACAATATATATAGACTCTAGAATGAGTCACAATAGAGACAATTAGAGTAGAAGACTAGACGACCATTTTCCTCTGCAAATAAATTTTTGAAAGGTTTACTAAGCGTTATCCAGTTCTTTAAAGAGCATTTGAAAATGTGAGCAGCTGTGTGGACTCGCATATATATCTATCTCTAAATAGACATAAAATATTCAAATAGATGTCATAAGAAATCACTGAATGATAAAAAGATCATTTTTCATCAAACATCTGTCTGTAGCACTTTTATGTCTTGAGAGATGATCTTCTCATTTTGACTAAAGAAGCCAATCCTAGCTTGATATGCAAATGCAATCACAGGTAGGGAATAGATCTGTAATCACAAGGCGCTATTGCACTTTCACCCATCTTTCTTCTACCTGGTGTGTACCCCTATGCCATAGAATCTGCAATTCAGGACCATTCCTTTATGCTTGCATGCTCTCCATGTGGATCAATCCAGTGCCTCTTTTTCCCCAACTGTTAGTGTTGGTTTGGAAGAGCTTCATGTCGCATTTTTGCATACATCAGTATACCTTTAAAGTTGGCAACCAGCTTCTCCCCTGCCTTCTAGACTCTATTAATTATATATAAGGTCTTGTGGGACATAATGTCACTTAACACACACTACACACATTCTAATAATAGATCTATATTTCTATATTATAGACAATATACTTTACATACTAGAGCCTACATATTAATGGCATATTGACGCATCTATCTCCATTCCAGATTTGATGGCAAACTCCTAAATATATAAAACAAGGCATGCGTTATGAGTACACTGCTGTATGGCAGTGAATCATGGACCACCTATGCAAAGCAAGAGAGAAAACTAAACTCATTCCATTTGAGATGTCTCCCTAGGATCTTGAATGTCACATGGAAAGAAAAAGTGTGCAATACTGAGATCCTTGCGCGATCAGGTATTCCCAGCATCTTTACATCCCTCAGACAACGCCGTTCGCGCTGGTTTGGACATGTTCGCTGGATGGAGGGCGAGCGCATCCCGAAAGTCATCCTCTATGCTCAATTCGCAATTGGCACAAGAAAAACTGGTCGCCTCACCTCTGTTACATAGATGTAATAAAACGTGACCTCAAATCAGTGAACATCAATACTGACAATTGGGAAGTTATAGCTCTAGACCGCAATGTGACGATACGAAACTTGCATGCAAAAGTTCATTTGAGTTGTTCCCAGCAAACCATGAGAAACTTTAAATTTTAACTTAAAACGATTTTTTTCCTGTCCACCCATAACTAAATTCTTGTAGGATTTATCTCCCCTCGCACTGTTTCTCACGGGACGAATCTCGACGTAAAACATTAACTAGCTTCTCTAGGGCTAACTTTTAATTTTTGACCGCTGGTCAGGTGACCAGCACACAATGGTCGCGGCACCAGCGCTACACGCAGCAGCTTAATAACTTTTCACACCCATTCCCCCCCTTTCCTCCTCCCCCCCCCCCCCCCCGCAGGATACGCACCGCTCTAAGAATAGCGTTGCACTCGGACTGGACAAATGCATATTCGCCTTAGTCCCTTCTCTCACGGTACAGGCCATAAATCGGACATGACGCCCGACATCTCCGGTACATCGATACCTGTGAGAAAATCACATGGCTTCCTTCCCAACCCGTTAAACAAAATGCCCCAACTATATATAGAGAGAGACCAAAGCATTCTAAGTTAGGCCCGCTAGGATTCATACAGTCTCCTCTATTAGGAAGTTTAGTTGTGAGGTTTCATTAGGGACAAACGGGTAAGTGTAAACATTTTACTATACTTATTTTATCTTATAGGAATGTGTGAGTACACATTAGTACACAACCACGTTCCCCATCATTACATTATGACATTATTGTGTATGTACATTGTGCTATTCTATGTCAATGCTATATCTTCATATAGTATTATTAATGCTGCTATGGTTGTCCACGTTTGAAGCCATAGTTATTATATTTGATGTGTTATGTTTCATCCATTCCTGTATTTTAGTGATTGATGTAAACAATAACCTTTCGTGAATCTAAGTACTGTCTGAGAACTTAGATCACAGTGCTCTAAACCTACAGAGCCCATGTGAAATTAATCATGTCACATTTCTATTATATCCCTCATACATATTATTATGTCTCACACGCTTGTGAACTTATAGTTCCTTAGATGAGTTTCATTTGGATTAATCATATCAAACCCTTATACTGTATCTCGATCCCTAGTATTTTATTTTCATCTTATCCTTTAGTATATAATATGCTCATTCCCCATTGTACTATAACTGATTGCTTATCGTCGTAATCAAATTTAATGGATGAATCTTGACTAGTATCATCCTACATTGTATGACGACACATTTATTGTGGTTATCTTACTTGTATCTTTTTGTTATTGAGTTATATGCATGCTTTAAGATTTTATACTTAATTGTCTTAAATGCCTTATTTGGATTGATACCAATGCCTACATCTGATTGATTGCAAGGCATATGGGAATCCCTGCTCAATGCCTTTAGGAGGTTCCTAATTGTCTGTCTTATCCCCTACAACTACCAGATCTCCACGAAAGGTGCAACCGGAGCAGATCACACCAGATACCCCCCCCCCCCATTATATACATGTTAGCAAGAAGGCATTGCCTACTGTCCTTGGCCTTAACATATTGCCCAGTGTCCACGGTGCCTTATACTGCCCAGTATCATCTGCCCATTCCCAGGCCCAAACTGTCCACTGCCCAATAGCTATTGCCTAATACCGACTGATTAGAGCAACCTTCGCTGCAGAAGATAAACTGGTGTTGAGTTAGCACGGCTCTCTTCGAGCTAGAGATCACAGCTGAGAGATCGGCCCACTACAACTTAGTCTGCAGCACCAACCCTCTCTACTGCTAAACAGGCAGCGGCCTCACCCTAGAGCCAGCTTGCCTACAGCACAGAGAATATCTCGAGCCGACGTCCTAAGACAGAGCCGGATGACTCATCCTTCTGAGTGCCAGTCCTACGACCGCCAGAAGACGACCCACGGGCTAGCAGCTAAGAAAAATAAGTAGCCAGACCTAGGAACACTCTTCTCTTCCAATCACTCACCAATTAGCAATCCATGATGAGCAGTTATGTTAGATATTAGCACCTTCATTTCATTTCTTAATTATAATTTTATTTGATCATTTATCTTTTGTAAACTTTCATTTATTAAATTATTTATTTATAAACTTATAATATTGGCCTGTTCTTACTGTTAGTTGCGGTGTGCCTGTACAAAATCTTATATGTGAGCGGGATAAAATTAATAAAATCTCCCCTAGACTTAACTAAATTAGCCAACTATTGACTAATTAAACATCTCGTCACACGCAACAGATGGAGAGAGACAGTGACCAAAAAAGCTATGGACAGTGAAAGTACATGGGTCTCAGCTCAGGAAGAAAAACGTACAATCCGAAAAACTGCCAGCTCCTCTACCACCGAAGCAAAAGCCACCTTAACCTGCTCTATCTGTGGACGGGAGTGTCTCTCCAAAATAGAGCTCCACAGTCACATGAGGAAGTGTGCTCTGAGATGAACCATAGTCATTCTACGACTGAAGGAGGCCAATGAGGTGAGATATATATATATATATATAATACATATAGGCCCTATATATATATATATATATATAATACATATAGGCCCTATATATATATATATATATATAATGCATATAGGCCCTATATATATATTAATGGGAAGCGTGGTCGAGAGGCTAAGTGCGCTTGAACTTAGCTTGGCTTGGCTACCTAGAAGGGGGCTTGAGGTTTGACACCCGAATCGGGCAGAGTTGTGTTTACTGAGCGCCTAAAGGTAGCACGGAAAACCAACTCCTAGATACCCCCTCCCCCCACTGGTCCACAAATGAGATTGGACCAAAGCGCTCTGAGCATGCTCTAAGCATGAAAGTAGCGCTATATAAAAGCTATAAATATAAATATATATCACACACAACAGAAGCAGAAAGAAGGGTGAAAATGCAACGGCGCCTGGTGATTACATTTGCCCAACCTGCGATCGCAGCTGTGTATCAAGGATTGGCCTCTTTAGTCACACAAGAAGTTGCAAAGGGAAAAGATCGTCTCTCGAGACGTAAAATGTCATAGGCTACATATAGTTTATATATCTATACTATTATAATTATTTTTTAATAAATCTAAATCTTGACTAGCTGGGGAAAAATGTAAGATATATAAATATGTAATATGTACAATACTGACAATAGCCTATATAGATAAAAAATAAAATATAAGTAAAAGGCTATAGTTAGTATACTTAGAATACTAGTAATTCACTAAATCTAGTCTAGTAGTAATAGTATTACTGTATTAGTCTAATTAAATCTAGTTAACAATACTTATACTGCATTAACACTCAGACTCTCATTGTGACTCAGTATAGTATATATTATTATACTAGACTACTGACACTGTGATCCCTGTGACTAAGACAGTGAGTTGAGACTTGAGTGAGTACTTGGGTCTCGTCGACTTGACAGTCACAATATTATACTATCGTAACTATGTCTATGGGGTCTATCAGTTTACCTTATCTTATATAATAACTATAGTGTCTAAAGACTAAGCCCGTCTGGTATCTAGATCCAAAGTCACGTAAGTGTAAGTCTATGTCTATGGGTTGAGACTTGACTCTTGAGAGCCAGTCAGCTGAGCTAGTAAAGTTTTACCCTAGAATGTTATAACTAGAGTCGAGGTCTGTGATCTTATCTTTCAACGGATATAGGTCCGTGGCAGAGTGTCAGCCATAGACATTTATAAATATATATTATATATAGGTCTGTGAGTTGTCAGTGGCTCTTTTCTTAACGGAGTTAAAAATAATAGTTTAAGATGGCAGCTTCCTCAAAGTCGCCTGAAACAAAAGAAAGTCAAGCAAATACTGTAAAGGAAAATAACACATCTAGTAGTAATAGTGGTATTACTAATCCAAAAGATGGCGAAGACTTTGGATACTTTTTCTTTCCTGAAAGAGATAGACTTAAGAAGCAAGAAAAATCTTTTCTTAGTAAACTTTGGAATCGCGAGGACATTACAAATTTCAAATGCAAAGCGAATGTTTTGTCTTGTATGAAAAGCAGTAAGTTTATTAAATTTAAAATTATTATTTATTATTCTAATGACACTAAATAACTAATTTAGACTGTGGATTTAGTATTAACAACTCAGCAAAGCATTGTTCCAGACTCTTTTCTGCAGCTTTGACATTGTGCTCATTGAAGTTATCCTGTTAGTAGTGTTAGTTATTAATAAATTAATGTCCTTATGGCTTATCTGACTTATCAAGAATCAAGTACACATTTATGATTAGTGATAATAATAGAACCAAGCCACAAGGTAACAGAAATAAAATTTAATAATCAACCATCTCCAGGAGTTGGCCATTAAGGGTTATGTAAGGTGCATTGCTTGTGTTTTGGGCTAGTATTTTGGTTTTGCTTCAAAATGACTAATTATATTTTAAAAGCCAAACTTCTGGCATGCAGCGGACAGTCTGTCAACTAGAGTTAGTTTGAAGTGGAGTTGCAGATTCAGCTGTGTCATCAGCATAGTTTGGCATCTAGAGTAGTTCCCCAATTAACACTCTTTTTAATTTCAGCTTTGGATATATATTATATTGAAGAGTTTTCCTAAGGATATTGTATACAGAGATACACATTAAAATAAATCTTCCTTCGTGAGTTTGTAAACTTGTTGACAAATCTTGCATGGTGCCCCAACGATCCAACAGACAAATGGATAGGTAAAGGTAAAAGGTAAAAACATGATGCAATAGGCAGGAAAATAATATAAAATAGAAGAAATGCAAGCACACATGCCTGTTCAACACCACTGGGTGAGTTCAAAATGGGCTGAGTGAGCTCCATTAAATTTCACCTTACTTTTGTTCCCTCTTGAAAAAAAATAGTCTTAATAAGAATCTATGTTTGGATTCTATTCTATGCATATTATTTACTTTTATATTATTTAGCATCTTTCTCCATTATACAATGGTGATGCCAGTTTTTTAAAAATATATATATATATGCAAATCCATACGCAATCCACTCCTAACACACATATATATATATGTAAAAAAAACTCATATCCTGGTTTATAGATATTCTTAAGATTTTAGAATCAGGAACAATTTTATTATTTAAAAGTATTAAATTAAGTAAAATTTTACAATTCATTTTATTATACATCCACAGGTGCTCCCTAGATTGAGTACTTTGTGAATTTTAAAGAAATTCTGTTATAATTTTGTTTTAAATGTATAGTATTTAATTTTCAAATATTTTTTTTCTAAGATGATAAAGTAAAATTGATGGTGACTGCTCTGGAAAGTCATGGATGGTGAGTATTACAAATTTCATATATGTATAATATATTTATAAGTTATTAAGAATAAAAAATTATCTTAGATTTTCACTTAAATGTATTTAATAAAACCAACATATATAAATATAAATTTATAAATATATAAATAAATGTATTTATTAAAACTAACATTTAAGTATGTGAGTATAAAAATATGTAGCATAAAGTATAAATAAGTATATTTATAAATGTATTTAATAAAACTAACATCAAGTATTTAATAAGTATATCTAGGTTTTTCCTGTGTTGTGGGCAGCTTTTACTTGGACAGGATTTTGCCATTCTGTATCTAGCTATCCCTAATTTTTTTTTCTTTCATTTGTTGAGAGTGATTTTGTTAGATGAATCATAAATAAATTACTTCTATGTGGTTGCATCATTGCTTGCTGTAAAATAAATACATTTATTTGGGCCCACTCCATTAATCAGAGGAGAGAAGGATTGTTTTACTTTTTTTGACCATGAACATCCACAAAAGAGATATGAATCAGTCACATATACTGCATTTAAAGTACTGACACAAAAAAAGATATAGGAAATCAATAGCACCTACCTGCATTTGAAAGTATGCCTATTTTCTTCACTGCTTAGAAGTTTTTAATGGAAAACATTCATCTTGCTTCTCTGTTCAACATTGGATTTATGTATTTTAATTCGAAAGAATATTATTCAGCAATCGCTAGACAAATGTGTGGCAATAATCAAAGCTTGTATTTTAATTTTACTTTCTATTTAAGTCCTGTAGAGTTGGATCGCCATATATCATGTGAGATGTGTAGAGACAGAGTGAATGGTGGGTTTGATCCTAAATCAATGCAGGTAAATATATTAAAAATAAAATAAGTAGTTCTCTACTGTATTGAAACTTTGCAGTCTTGTAATTAACAAAAAAACAACTTTATATTTTGAAGGAAATTTTGTTTTACAATTTTGCTGTTTAGACAACAGTTAAGCAAGCAACATGTTAAATATGCACAGATACATAAATGTGCATTCATTTTAAAGATATCTGTCATACATTTAAAAATGGATTATGCAGAAGTTAGTTATGGCTATATAATTTATATACAATAATTTTTAGAAAAATAGTATAGAAATGTAGCCTAAACAGAAACAAAATGCCATTTCTTAAAAAATGTTTCTATTTGTTTTGTACATTTATTTCAGGTTGTAATTTGTCAAAACAATGTACACACTCAAGATGTATGTTGCAATGTCTTAGCACATGAATTGTTACATGCATTTGATTATTGTCGAGCTAAAGTCAACTTTGAAAATTTGAGACATTTAGCATGCTCAGAGGTTAGTATGTTAAGACAAAAGTGCATTTATGCTTGAACTAAAAACCATATGTATCTATATCTATATATAAAGGACATATGTGTATATGTATGTATGTATGTATTTTTATTTTCAAAATGGCACTGCACTGTGGTGACATGCAATTTGTGCTTTCAAAGTAATGCACAAATTGTAAGACAAATTTCCTTACGGACAATAAAGATTATTATTATTATTTAAATTTATATTACACACAAATTTAATGGACATAGAGTGAGTGGTTAATTGTGTAATAAATGTCCTAGTTAGAATACCACTGCCTACACTTAACCAGGATGTTTGGACAAATATATGTCAAAGTTTGTTTGTTGCTTTTTTTCTTCTCCAGACAAAGTAACTTTGCAGTACAAAAATAAAGCCTAGCCTTTTGAATCTAATTGAAAATATCAAATATATATCTTAAAAAAAGAGAAGTATTTGAGAGAATTATTATTTTTTACTTATCTATTCTCTTGTCAGATTAGAGCTGCCAATATGTTTCATTGTTCTCTTGGGGCAGCCATGAGCTCAGGAGAGGCATCTTTATTTCATATGAAGGAAAGACATCAGGTAGGGCCTACTTTCATCTCCTTTATTAATTTTTTTTACCAGTCTACACTATATATGTACTGACAAGTCAGGGTACATATTTATGTATCATGAAAAGTTGGTTTATAGCTAGACCTTTATCCACCCGTTTGAAAATGTTAAGTTTACAACTAAAAAAATAATCAGAATATTAAGAATAGTAGAAGTTGAAGCATCCCTCTTTGTGAAACTCTTTTTGCACATCTCACTGGGTTGGCTTAAGAATCCTGTTAACAAGTGAAGTTCTGCGAGCACTTTTCTCCCCACCCCCAAAAAAATGAATATGTAATTTTACATTTTCATGATATTTTTTCTACATTTGCAGCTATGTGTCAAAAATAAAGCCCTCCAATCTATGAGACTTGTTAGAAATGTAACTGAACTTGAAGCCATGATGGTGATAGATGACGTCTTTGACAAATGCTACAATGACACAGAGCCATTTGGCAGGAGGTGTTTTAAAAACTTGGGCCGAGCAAAAAGGGCTTTAAATGAATCGAGGAATTATTATGATTTTAGTGATATTGATTGATGTAAAAATGTAATTAGTTCTGAAATCTTGAGTCATATTTTATTGTAAAATCTATTCATTGTTAGAGACATTTGTATGAAAGTCGGTTTGTGTATGCTTTAGTATGTATTTATCTTAATATAATCCATTTATGATGTATGCAATAAAAGATTTAACAATTTTTTTTTCAATGATAGAGTTTGTGTTTTCTGATCAGAATTATGCAGTTTCTGTTAAGATAGACATTTAGACATTATGGCTCTTGGTGGTCTACTAGTAATGCTTAGCTTTTTTTTTTTTTTATTTTAGGCTCTAAGTGACACAGCTCAAAAAGTTAAATGACCTATCTTCTAGCCCTCTGAGGCTCTTGTACAGTTTGTGGCTCTTAAAAATACTGGTAACACCCTCCTCATCTGCTTCAATTAGCGGTGTGTTGAGTGTTGATTAGACCACAATTAAATGTTAGCCACAGAAACAGTTGAACATCTTTTCCTTCAAAGTGTAACTTATGGATTCATGTCACAGGAAGAGTTACATGTTGGTAATAAAATACTATACTTTGACTAACTTTTTAGTATCTGTAATAATAATTGCAAGACGAGGAAAAAAAAAGCAATCTTCATTCCACTTCTATACTTTTTTTTTAAAGTTATTGTCTGAGTCAAGTAAAGAGTCAATGTAATTACTGAGGTTAAATTAGATATATATTAGATTTAATATTTAGTTTAGTGCATTAATATAGTAAGAGTTTGTAAATTCAGTGAGTGCTGTTATCTTGCAAGCTGCATGTGAAATAAAACTAATTTAAAATTGTATTGAATCTAAACAAAGAAATATTTGTAAAATTATTGAAGGGATGTAGAGTGATAAGGATATTAAATTTATGGATAACTGATCATAGTGCTTAAAACTACATGCATTAAAATGTTTAGTGTAGATAATGCATGAATATGAATATAGCCAACTGTGCTACACCCGTTACATCAGTTGACTTATCGAGAGCCAGAGAAAATCATTCAAAATCAACTATTTTGTTCTTTAATTGTTCACGCAAGCTGATTGACATGTCATTTATTCTATCTGCCACAGTGTTTCTAGTTAACGCTATTTCTTTGAATTATTTCACCTTTTCTGGACAAATTACTTCGGCAGCTTTAACGACACAATCCTTCCTGTTGAGCATTTCCAAACTGATGAATGGGTTCAGGATTTGGCATTTGCAGTTGTCTTACTGGTCACCTGCAAGACTTAAATTTGAAACTTCAAAGTAGACATAATTGTCACAACTGCGTGTGATGATGTGAAGTGCTTTCAAGCAAAATTATGACTGGATAAACCAAATATGAAGAGAAACTTCTCAAGGTGTCAAGAACTAAAAAGATTAAGTCATCTGATCAAAATTTGTCATCAGTGATGAAAGTGTCAGTGGCAAACAAACATTAATAAACTTGTATCCCAGAAACGCTGTCAAGCATCAGGACAAACAAAATAGTGGGAAGCGTGGTTGAGAGGCTAAGTGCGCTTGAACTTGACTACCTATGAAGGGGGCTCGAGGTTCGACACCCGACTCGGGCAGAGTTGTGTTTACTAGTAGAGTGCCTAAAGGCAGCATGGAAAAACATCCTAGATACCCCCTCCCTCTGGTCCACAAATGAGATAGGACCAAAGCACTCTGAGCATGCTATAAGCATGAAAGTAGCGCTATATAAAACCCATAATTATAATTATTATTATTAATAGTGCGTATTCATAGTAAATTGTACTACAAATTGAGCTAAGTAAGGGACAGATAGCATTAATTATTGTATTGTTTCTAATTTACAAAAAACTAGTAGGCTGTTTTGCAACTGATTATTGGCTGCAGCTCCTCAGGTCATAGTAAATTTTTATGTGGCCCATACACCTTAACGAGTTTGACATGCCTGGTGTAGATGCTCTTATGAGCCACACTTATGCAGCTACTTAGAAAAGTAAATATAAACAAGATAAGAATTTTGATGACTGCCTGCAGTAATTTTATTACAAATTTAGTGGAATGTTTTGACAATGTATATAATAATAATACAGTAGACTTAAAATTACATACATGAAATACAAAGCATTAATGTTCTTAACATTGTTAATATTTTATACATATTTAAAAAAATGTTCTTGATTTTCTGCAAATATTTACAAAAACAAAAGCTTTAAAAAAAAGTGTATGTCACTTTTAAAAATCAAAAGTTCACAGTAAACCATTGATAAAAACCAAGTTACAATGAACAAAACATTGATAAATTGTACAAGACAGAATGTTTCATGGGTAGAATCTGAATCAAAATGAGCTTCAATGGTAAATAAAACATTTTCTCTTTTTTTTTTCTTTCTAAAACAAATATTAAACTTATTTCTTATAACAGGAATTCTTTTTAATGAAAGCATTGATGAATAATATTCAAAAGTTTACAAAAAAAGTGAAGAGTTAAAAGTCTGGCACTTTTAAAATCAAAAAGTTCACAATAAACCATTTATAAAAACCAATTTATAAATTACCAAAATATTGATAAATTAGATATATATACTCAAGGATAACGAGTTATGGTACCAATTTTTCCATGTTACTTTTTAACACCCCTGAAATTATTATTGGATTCAAAAATAATATTATTTCTGAACATATAACTTAAGGGGGAAAAATGTAATATTGTCTGCACATTTCTGAACAACATTGCCAGCATCCTTCCTTGTGAATGAACTTAGAAAAAGTAGGCAAAAAAAAAAGAAATCTATATAATTAATAAGCCTCAGAATAAATGACATAAAAGGTTTCTATTCCTAAAAATGGAACCAGTATGGGTAGTCTACAGTAGATGAAATAAATTATACAAGACAGACTGTTTCATGGGCAAAAATGTGAAGCAAAATGAGATTTAATGGTAAAACATTTTCTTTTTTTTCTAAAACATGAATATTTAAATTATTTATTATAAGAGGATTGTTTTTGTTTTTTTTAACGAAAGCATAGATGAACATAGGAATAAATTATGTACTATATTTATAAAGTTAAAAGTTTAGGCTCGCTTCAAGACTCATGAATGTCTATATGGTAATTGGTGTATACGTAACAGATAACAAGCATATCATATAGCATCTACAATTGTCATCCACATTTCCATGACAAATGTAAGGCACTTACTGAACTTGAGGACATATTCTGCATGATGCGTAGGACGTAATCATCTTCTTTTTTGAAGTAACGTCTGTATCATACAAGATAAGATAAGACATACTGAAATCCTAAATTTAAAATCCTAGTCTTCACTGGGATTTAAACTACCAGGAAATAGAATCCTTAACATTGGGTATTATGCCTCATGAATAGTTGACATGACATATATAATTAGATGACCAGCATCTATCACTCGGCAAAGAGCCATAAATTACAATTTTTAAAAAAATAGTGTATAATCCATGTAATTGTTTCCCTCCAAAAATATACATAAATGGTTTTGTATTTTATTGACATTGACCTTGTGGTTGACATCATGTTTTCTAACACTTAAACTTTGCTTTGTGTTGATCTTTTGGCTGCCCTGCAAGTCTTCCCTATTGCCTGCCACTTCTTAGGGTTTCTCCTAAAATAAATCACAGATGCCACAATGATAGCCACCACAACGATGCAAGCAATAACTATTCCGACGATCATTCCAACATTTGTTTCCTTACGAGCCACATAGATCCCTCCCCTGGTGGCCTGCAATTTGGCCACACCACTGCCAATGTCAGCATTAACTTTGGACCAACCAGAAAACTGGACAGCATGGTACACTTCTACACCGCTGGAGTCATCATTTAGTTTCAGTTCCAAGGTGAAGGACTTTCCTTCCTCAGAGATTAGTTCTTCGGGATGAATGACAAAGAAGTCACTTGCATAACTATCCCCCTGCTGTAATGAAACATTTAGAAAAATTAAGCTCAACAAACAATGCAACAATTGATGTTACTACTTTCACTTAGTAAAAAAAGGCAAGGATTAGTTATATGAAAAATAAAAAAACTAATCAAAGAATGTCATTCGTAATGTCAACAGATATAACAAATATTGAACCCTAGCTTGGAGTGAGTTATGGACAAACTTAAATCTTTAACCTCTTTTAGCATACCATCATTTTAATATGCTGCTGTATTAATTGAAAATGAAAGGCAAAAATTTAAAAGATGATTTCCAAAAAGATGTAATCACATGATAATATTTTCATTGTTAAGCACAATTCTACAAGTAACCCATTGCATTTATTTCAAAAGGAAACATATGAATATTATATTTTCAAAAAATGTAATTAAAAAATTATTCAAATGCAAATTGATATTTGCATTTTAAAGCTATTTAAAAATGGAAATAAACAATAGCTCACTGTAAGTTCTCTGTTGGCAGCACTAAGGGCAGCTTTTCCATCTTCAACACTCATCTTGACTATTCTAACATTTTGCAGTGTACCAAATGTGTCCTCTTGCACTACCAGTTTGGCTAACCTGATGAAAAAATTAATTTCATGATGCATGGCAAATGGAAATCTGTAAAATAAATTTTCAAGTTAATTCAGACGCATTTAGGTTAAACCAGAAAGGCCTGTTTCATCACATCTATATATAACATTTCACTGAACCTTAACTAAATAAGGGGTGTAGTGGCTGAGAGGTAAAGTGCTTGGCTTCTGAATCAAGGGGGTCTCGGGTTCAAATCCCATGAAGACTGGGATTTTGAATTTCAGGATTTTTAAGGCACCCCTTAGTATATCCAACTCTAATGTGTTATTGGCATTAGTGGGGAATAGTAAAGGCAGATTGATCATTGTTGTGGCCACATGACACCCTCAGTAACCATGGGCCACTTTACATTTACTTACTTTCTTATTTAAAATGTTGAGGATTCATGTTTGTACTTAGTCAAAGAAACAATTTTCGGTAGATAATCTAGAGTTTTAAAATAGTAATATGCATAATTATTTCATAGAGATGACACATGTAGAGTTGGAATCTGTAAGCACCTCTATAATGAATCAGATGCTGTATTTAAACAAGATATTAAAAGTGGAATAAGCCAATCAGAAACTATTAATATTTTGTATGTATGAAGTGTAACATGAATCAAATGAAATAAAAGCTAATTAAAAAAAAGAAATGAAATAATGATCTACCACTACTCTATAGACCTTATATTTTGTTAATAAAATAAACAATCAAATTTATTTGCATTTGGATATAATAATGATTACCCTGGTTCCAGTGTTAAAGTTCCTCCCATTTTACCAATGGCTCGAGCTGCAAAACTATCTGATGACACAGTTATCTTGCCCTTCTGATCTCTGTTGGAGAAATTGTTATTTCTTGTGCTCATGTAATGGTAAGTTCCCTTGGCTGTAACTTTCCTAGGCTGGAGGTTGAAGTATGTGCCAGCGTCATCCAACTCAGAAACTTCACCTCGAAACTGGCCTAAAAACATGAACATAGAGGAAATTTTGCTTCTTATTTTAGAACCATCTCACTGAGAAACAAATAAACATTATGAATAAACAAAATTACTTGCTTCAATCTTAATCTTCTGCCCAATTGTGGTATGTAACTTCCAATCCAATAAGTAAAAATCAGAATTTTTAAGTCCAGTGATTGTATGTCAAATGTTTGTCAGGTATAAAAATTGGAGTTTCATAAAAAAAAACTATAAATAGCTAGCTTTTTGGTGTATCCAGAGTTCAAAATCAAGAATGTGTTGATGAAAATTTTGTTTGCATTTTTTTAACATAGCAGAATCAAATTTTCTTGCACTCTAAAACTTCAAACTAATTTTAAAATGGGAAACTAACCAGCAGTAATAAAGGAGAGTTGATAAAAAGATCAACCTTTATGCATATAAGATAGAATTAAAACTATGGCTCAATTCATTGTTATTTATTTTACAACAGCCAAGTTCAATTAAGGGTCCTTGACCTTGCTTAGTTTAGGGATAATATATCTTATATAATTAAGACATTTAATTTCACATTACCTGGATCAGAAAAAGCTAGAGTCATAGCATCCTCTTTAGACCAACCAAGGAAGGTCATATTTTCAG
This sequence comes from Biomphalaria sudanica, assembly GCA_036873155.1. NCBI lineage: Eukaryota > Metazoa > Mollusca > Gastropoda > Planorbidae > Biomphalaria > Biomphalaria sudanica. The sequence goes on from JAZGLO010004004.1 coordinate 1,613,503, forward strand.
CCCTCATTGGTAAATTCAAACTATAATGTCCATAAATTCCATTCCTTTGAACACCATCAGAAAATGGCTGCAGAAAAAAAAATGCATTGTTTGAAATAACATCATTAATTAGTTTACATGCTAAACATAACTTACAGAGTTCCATTACATAATGAGGAGGTTTATTGGTCATGATGCTTTAGTGAGTCATGTTTTATTGCTATATAGTATAAAAAGTCACTTAATACTTGATTATTATGTGAGATTGCATAATAAATAAATTAAATTTGATTTTTAATCAGAAAACATAAACTTATAATACACATTAGCATAAATGCATAATTATTTTTTAAAATTACTCTTCTTATCACTGTTTACAATTAAAAAGTTTCCATGATATGTCTTCTATTCTAATACATAGTACATTTTTCATGTTTATTTAAATTACTTTTATTTATAATTATTATATGTATACTTTTTGCAGCTTCTAAAATCTTTAAAAAAAAAACATAAATCAAATATTAAAGCATAAATCATATAAAATACAAAGTCCAGGTAAATAAAGTCTAATAAAGTAAATCTAAAATCAAAGTCTTTAAAAACAAATAACAATAAGGCTTGTCTTCGAGTCCGAAGATTAATGAGGAATGAAGTATTTCTAAAAACAAAACATAAATCATATAAAAGGTATTATGAATCTAATTTATTAAATTAATTTTTCAAATGAAAAAGTTAACCAACTTGATGCCCCAGGAGAACTATATTATTTCTGTCAGTGCCAGCAAGACCTTGACCATCATTATTGCCAGGATTAGTGTTGGAACCTGTCCACCTGTACAGTCAAATTACTATTTGTATATATTTTAAAATTCAGTGAAGAGATAAATTTAATAGAACATAATATTAACATAAGCACTTTTGAATCCTTTTAGTTCTCTTCATCGTAACAGTTAAAACTTTCTTAAACATTTTGTGAGCAAGCATTTTTTTAATAGTTTTTTTTTTTTAATCATAACAGAAATTCTTACTTTTTGCCAACTTCCAACAATAAAAAAAAACAGTTCTATTTATTAATAACAATTTTATCAAAAAACTATTGAAAATGAAAGTTCCTATAAAGTTTAAATATAATAGGCAATAAGGCTCATTCTTTCCAGTCACTTCATTTTTGCTTAGTGTCTCAGTTGTTTTCTCTTATGGAAAGCAAGATTCTAGGAGAAAGATCTTATTTAGACTAATAATTTCTTTGGAACAGCTTGCACAGTGTGCAGCCGATCATTACGAGCCCAGTTAGGTTACATACCGCCACACATGTGTACGCACTAAAATGCAGTGCAAAGCCATCAGCCCCATGGATGACAAAGTGGTCATCATCATATTATGATGGACCAACTATATAAAAATATATATCAGAAAGATATAATAGATGATTGATGCATCTTGTGAGAATTTATTTAGTTTAAAGTTTATTTGAAAAAAAATGTTTTGAAATGGAGAAGTAAACTCAGAAATTCTGCATGTATCCCTCAACCAATGTAATATGATAAATCTGCACAACTAAATATGGCCACAAATCCTTAAAAAAATAATAAAAATTTTAATATAAAGAAAAAACAAACTTACTGGATATGAACACATTCTCCAACACCCATGTTCATATCATTGGGCACAAAGTCATACTCAACACCAGGATACACCTGAACTATGTTGCCCCTTTTGCCTCGAACATTCAAGTTGTATATGTTACAGTCAGTGAGGTCATCTGGGCGTTTGCGCACTGCAAATGTGTGTGACCTAAAAGTAAAATTGTAAAGATTTTTATGTTTCAAAAAAATGAAAACCAATATAAGAGCCTTTCATTTTTCTTTTAAAATTTTATTTTAGAAAAACACTGAGCTCAAAGTAAAATTCAATAGGATAATCAAAAAAATATATGAATACATTTTAATTAGCCTTTACTGATAACTTCCAAATAATTTCATTTTTATAAGAGAATTAAAAAAAAAAAAAAAAAAAAAAAGATTATAAGGACAAAATCTAGAAAATTGGTTCATGAAAAAGGATAATAGCACTCAGTCTATTACTATGTTGCAAGTATTACAAGACAATACATTTTTTATATCTTCACTTTCCCTCCAAATGTCAAAACAACAACAAAAAATACTCATCTATATTTAGAAACTTCTTTAGCGCTGCTATGTTATCCAACATGAAATACATTTTATTTTATTAAAGCTCTTCATATTTTGGCTAGCTAAAAGAAGAGAAAGGTTTATATTCATTGTTTTTCTTTCTAAATATTTTTATGGGATTGTTTTTAAAAGACTAATCTCCCTTTGACTAGGAAAGAAAATGACTTTGACATAGAAAAATAGAAGTAAATGGTTTAAGCTGTCCCGTAGGTTAGTTTAGTAACAATTTTAAAGCCTTGTGTTTGCTTCAACAATGAGCATATCAGGAAATAAAATGTCTCTTACCTATCCTGGAAAACTCTGCCATACTGGGCTGTATTAATAGCCAGGCGAAGGCTTAAATTAATACCGGTACCAGGAAAAATGTTCACTTCAGGGTTTGTTTTAAAGATGTAACCTCTTGAAGAAGCTTGGGTTTCATTGCTGAAACCTAAATTAGGGGCTAATTGAATCTTCCCATTATCTGCAGCATAAGTATTCCAAGGTGAATAATCATTGGTTGATATATTGTATCTGCATTTAAAAAACAGATATCAGCCTTATAATTCAATTGGAGTAGAAAATATTTTGGCAAAAAAAAAATGTAATACTGTTGTAACTAAAAATCTATCAATACACATGATATGATGAAATAGTTTTAATATGCTGCAATGTAGCATAGTCATCAATTCTCAACAAATTATTATAAACTAGATAGGGGCATGAGAAGAGATGAGAATCTTACTTGATGCTTAGCCTAAATGTAATAAAGATTGAGGAGAAAGTGGAATATCTACAATTCTTTTTGTCTGCTTAGAATGAATGATATTCTGTGATGACAACTTGGATTTCCACAAACCTGATTCTGAGGACACAGCTCTCATGCTCCAGGTAGTTAGGGATGGTCCAGTTGTACATGAGTGGGTGGCCACCATAACCATTGCCCAGATGGTTGTCCCTACTATATTCTGTCTCTCGACACTCAGGAGCAGGCACTCCATGAGCTGGAAACTCTTTCCAGACTGGCTTACGTATCTCACTTTCAATGTTTTTAGGTAATTCAAATGTCTAGTTTAAAAAAAAAAATTATGCTTTAAGGAGCTATATTTAGTTTCAATTATATTCAGTTTGCTAAAAATTCATATTAATTTTGCATTATCCCAAAATATTTTTTAATATTATATTATCTACTAGCTCAAGAAGTGTATTTTTTTTTTTGCCAGTTACCTCACAAGCATTCTTGTTGTTAGGAAGAACAAGTTTGTTATTTATAAGTTCCATCACAGCAGGAGGAAAGACACACGCCCATCTTGATTTGACATTTTGGCTTTCATTTCTGTAATAATAACAACGTGACACATCATTTGTCAGCACTGCTATATCCTGCAATAAAGTGAAACACAGTATAATTCAATGCAACATGTAAAACAAAAATTTATCTTTAAAATCTAATCATCATTAACATGAAGAGAGCCAATAATTAATCATTAATCTATGAGATAGAACAACAAGATAAGAAGCTAAAAAACTGACCACCCAAGGGGAAGGATGCCAGTATGGATAGAAATCTCTCTCTTCTGGACACTCATAGCCCCGTCTAGTTGCTTGAGGATTCTGACGTGTGCTGCGTGCTGAGTTTTGATTTTTTAGATTCTGTGGAAGAAAATACAACATTATAAAGTCAGGATAAATAATGGATTTTGTTGTCCTTTTACATATAAAAAAAGTACATAAAAATTTAGAAAACTCTCTTAAAGAAAAAGAGTCCATAGTGGAAAACTAAATTTTAAACCTCAAGAATTATGATTTTTGTTAAAAAGTCACAAAAAACATTGTACTAATAGTGTAATTATTTATAATTTCTAACTCCACTAGTTATGACTTATGACGTAGGTCTAGAGAAGAGATTTAATGACTCCAAGTGACAGAAAAATAATTTACTAGAGCTTAAATAACTTGGTCATGTCCCAAAGTTGAAACATATTTGAGAGGGAATCTTTTTTATTATTTCACTGAGTTGTCTTTATAGGTTATAAGCACTTTACTTTAGACACGCAATAAATAAAAAAGGATGTTTTTACACATTTGGTTTTTGTATAGCAAAAGCTAATTGATAGTATTGATCACATTAAAGCCTTAAAAAAACTTTAATTAATCCACTAAAATGTTACTATATCAATGTACTGTTGTACAAAACTTCAAAGACATTCTGCTTCTTGTGATATTCTAATCAAAGTTAACTGTGTGATCATTACATTAAGCCAAGATAACGTCATAGTAAACAATAAAACAATAGCAAACCATTGTATATGAAAAACTGGATCCCCATAAAATATTTGTAAGTATAAGTATTGGAGCTTTCCCAAGAGTCTTGAAACAGGTTAATTATTTCCATTATAATTTTAACCATGTAACAAAGTAACAGGGAACATTTCTACTTGATTTTTATTCCCAGATTTTTAAAACATATTTACTTGATCTGCAGTAAATAGTCCTTTGTTTCTCTCCCTTAAACTACACTCTTGATAGTAAGCATAATTTTCATGCATTCGGTACCGTCTGTCCATGTCACAGTTGTAATTCTCACACTGAGCACGATTAGCTGGGATTGTTCTGGAAAGAGCACAACATAAGAGAACAACATAAAATAATTAGATAAAACAGGCACAAGAACCAACCACCTTTGCAGATCTCAGGTGCCTCATTAGAGCACAGTGGCTTCACAAATACCATTATGCTTCAGTTAACAATAAATACATCCCATAAACCAAGTGACTTACGTGGTAGTTACACCATCTCTCACATCACCGTCACACATGTACTGAAGGATCAGTTCACAGTTGTTATTTGGGCCATGACAGGAGTGCTGGTTGGTCCTGATAGAAAGCAAACATTGCCCTTCAAATTGTTCATTATTATGCAAATAACATCATGTAGCATATTTTTTTTTTTATAAAGCAGAAGTTTCCATTAAAAATAAACAAAATAGATGATCAAAAAAGAATTTTACAACATTCTAATTATAAAGCCGTAAAACTTTACATTAGATGTTAAATCAAATTTTTAGCTGAGTAAAGATCCTGGGTTCAATCCTGACATGGTGTTCAGGATATTGACCACTGGGCAATTTATAGTTGTAATCACCTTTACTTTTGGTATCAGATTTTTGGTAAATCTACCTTTTTTTAGTGTTGTTTAAGTTCCCTTTCAGACCTTGCAATCTATATGGCTGATGATGTAAAGGTCATATAGGTCCATAATTAAAAATCCCAGCTTCACCAGGATTCTAGCCTGGGACCCCTGGTTCAGAGGCCAAGCACTTTACCATGCTATTGAGTATACTCACAAACATTTGTAAAACTTTTAATATAAATCTTAGACTCAGTACTCAGCCCCAGTACTTTCATCTTTTCAGCTAAGATCTCAACTATTCAGTAACCTATGCTATATATGACAGTAATAAACTAAACAGAGTAAAATAAAACTTAACAATCATGATGAAGGCTTAAGGTGCTTTGAGAACACAGACAGATAACAGAACTTAAAAGTCAAACTAGTCTAAGTAAGTTTTGAAAAAGTTTTTAATATTCTCAACAAACTTAGTGAAGCAATGTCAGTCTAAAACAACATAATAAGGCAAAACTATTTAGATTGGTGACTCAAGGAAACTAAATAATTCTCATACCATTCTATGGACAACACAGAGCCTTGGTAATACAACAAAGATCCAACATTGTATCCTCCCCTGTCATTGTTCTGGGAATCAAAATTGCTGATAGAAAATAAATAAATTAGTTACTAATAGCTAACAATTATGTCTTTAATTGGCTCAGTTAAACATTCTTAACGTGAAATTTTATAACTAGTAACTACTAAGTTTTAAAAAACACACATCCTGAACAATATTTACAGTTCTAGTAAATCAAAGAGTTAGTGAAATGTTTGTAACTATGAAAACTAAGAAGAACCTGGGAAGACAGCTGATTAAAATAATAAAGTAAAATAAACATTCACATTTTATTTATTGTTGAAAGTGGAGAAAAAAAATTGACCATATTGGGAATTGAACCCATGACATTCACGTAAATAGCACAACACTCTATCTGCTTAGTTAAACAGTTATACTACTATGTGCACAATTTCAACTTAAAATAAATTGTACCATTTTTTTTAAAATTTACTTATGACAAACTTCCACCTTTTTACCTCCCTTGTTAGCTAATGATATGCATTGAAACAAATGTCATAAGATTTATGACGCCCATAATTAACGTAACAGTTATGTAGACATTTTCTTTCTCATTTTTCTTAAATTGCTCCATAAAGTGTAACCCCCCTCCCCCCCAAAAAAAAATAATTATATGTATTATATAAAGATCTATAAAAAGCATATTTGTAAGACAATGCGGTATATGTTAGGTTGGTATCTATTTTGGTATTGAATAGATAGACAGACCAAGATGAATTGAAAATGGACAGATAGAACAGACAAATCAAAACACAGACAAGCAAGCAGACTGAATGATAGAAAGATATTTAAAATGAATTTCATTTTTTTTAAATTGTAATTAGTGTGAAAGAAAACGGCAGGGGCAGGTAAGATAATTAGCAAAAATTTTGAATCAAAAAGTGCATCCATCCATCACTTGTCAGTACAAATGTTGACATAGAAGAAAAAAAATAGCCTCTATACTTTCCGGAGCACTAGAAGACACACACACCCATGGGCTCAAAAATAATTCGCCGTTGTTTTTTTCTATACCCTTAATTTCTGAATCACGTGTTGGTTAAAAAGCTTTTTTTTTTACTGCCGTGTGTTAATGTAGTCACTTGTGTGGATTGCTAGAGCCTTATCGAAGTCATGCTATTCAATCTGAATGTTTTGTTTTTCATAGCTTTGGACGCTCCTTCTAATAGTAGATTATTACATACTAGCCCAAAAAACTATCGACGGCGGAGGATGGCTGCGGTCAAATGTTCCCCTCGGTACTGAGTCGGTACCACCGGCGTGGCAATTAAACAGACTGAAAACGTAAACCACACAAGCCAAGACACAATGATCCTGTTTCATGTCCATAGCACCAAGACACAATGATCCTGTTTCATGTCCATAGCACCAAGACACAATGATCCTGTTTCATGTCCATAGCACCAAGACACAATGATCCTGTTTCATGTCCATAGCACCAAGACACAATGATCCTGTTTCATGTCCATAGCACCAAGACACAATGATCCTGTTTCATGTCCATAGCACCAAGACACAATGATCCTGTTTCATGTCCATAGCACCAAGACACAATGATCCTGTTTCATGTCCATAGCACCAAGACACAATGATCTTGTTTCATGTCCATAGCACCAAGACACAATGATCCTGTTTCATGTCCATAGCACCAAAGATGACGTTACAATAAAAGTCAAATGTATTTGAAGAAAGGGCTAGCTCAGGCAACCCATTCCATGCTCTAATAGCACTAGGGAAGAAGGAGTATTTGTACAAATTTGTCCTAGCATATGGGACGAGGAATGTGCCTTTATTTTTGTGTCTTTCAGAGTATTTTATTAAATTTTGTTTTTGTATTTGAAGATTATGGTTCAGTGTTTTATGTATAATTGCTACTTTACTTTTGAGTCTTCTGTCCTGAAGGCTTTCTAAATTTAGTGATTTTACTAATGGTGTTACCCTAGTCAAATGTGAATATTCGTTTGTTATGAATCTCACTGCTCTATTTTGTGTTTGTTCCAGTTTCTTAATGTTTTCTTGAGTTGAGGGGTCCCACACGGTGGATGCATATTCTATTATTGGCCTAACCAAGGTTAAATAACATTTTAAATTTATGTTCTTATTTGATTTATAAAAATTTCTTTTAATAAACCCTAATGCTTTGTTGGATTTTTTTATAGTTTCATCAATATGTGGATTCCATGACAGTTTTTCATTTATTATAACACCTAGGTATTTTGAGTTTTTAGTCTGTGTTACTGGTTTGCCATGAATAAGATAAGTGGAATTAATTTGTTTTAGTTTTTTTGTTACTCTTAACAACTGACATTTTTCTGGGTGGAAAGACATGCTCCAATTTGATTCCCATTTCTGTAATTCATCTAATTCTCTTTGTAAAATATCTGTGTCTTGTTTTGTTTTTATTGTTCTATATATTATGCAATCGTCTGCAAATAATCTGACTTTTGTTCCTGAACTAATGCAATTTGGTAAATCATTTATGTAAATTAAAAATAGTAGTGGACCCAAGACTGTTCCTTGAGGTACACCTGAGTTTACTGTTATTGGTGTTGATTTAGAGCCATTTATTATTACAGTTTGTTCTCTCCCTATCAGAAAATCTTTAATCCACTGATGCAGTGGACCATTAATGCCGAAATATTTTAATTTTTTAAGCAAACTATGGTGGTGAACTTTGTCAAAAGCCTTGGAAAAATCTAGTAAGATAGCATCTATTTGTTCACTATTATCTAAACCTTTTGAAAAATCATCAATTAGTCCTATTAGTTGTGTTTCACATGATCTATATTTCCTAAAGCCATGTTGGTATGGGGTGAGGACATTATGTTTGTCTAAGTGGTTTATGATATTGCTACATATTATGTGTTCTAGTATTTTACATGTGATGCTGGTAAGTGATACTGGTCTGTAGTTTCCTGGATCAGATTTTTCTCCTTTTTTAAATAGGGGGGTGACATTAGCTTCTTTCCAGTCCTTTGGTACTCTGCCCTGGTTAAGCGATGCCTGAAAGAGTATTTTGAACACTGGGGCTAGCTCATTGCTTAGTTCTTTGAGTAATCTAGCTGGAATACCATCAGGTCCAGACGCTTTATTTGGTTTGGTGTTGGCTAATAGTTTTTTAATTCCATTTTCTTGTACTACTAAATCTTCTATGTTGTCTACTTGGTTCAAATTAAGAAATATGTCTTTGTCTCCTGGGGCTGAGAATGCTGATGCAAAGTATTTGTTTAGGATGTTTGCTTTAGTTTCATTATCATTATGTATTATGTTATGTTATGTGATTGGTGGCGCTTCCTTACAAAAACAACTCATAGATTGACCTGGTATTAGGTTTCTTTAAACGTGTCTGTGTCGAATTCAATCAAAAGTAAACGCAACACTGTCGACGCCATTTAAATGCATGTTCTGAGATTTTTTTTATTCGCCATCCAAAAATCTGAAGAGGAAGATACTAGACGCCGCATTAATACTCTTCCCCACCTTAGCCCTAAACAAAATTATGATTAATCAACACTATGTGCGTGTGTGGAAATGAATTGAGTCTAGTTCAATGTAGATAATTTTAAGCCTCTAGCTTTTGCTTACTGCGATTTTCCTTTTGAGTCTTCTTGTTATTCTCTACTATCACGAGTGTTACTGTCAAACTCAGTAAGGCTCTTGTGCTACACATAAACTTTATGTGGGCCAGACAATTCAATTTCAATAGGCATTCAAATCGAGAGCTGGTAAACAAGTCAACAGCTGAACATAAAAGCGTGACTTTAAAAAAAAGAAATGCCCTTTCTGGCTACTGTCCAAGTTGGCTGTGTCACAATCACATGGCGGATATCCTAGGCATATAGGGTGAAAAAGGGGGGGGGGTGAGATACAGCCGAAAATAGAGTACGATATTCCTGTATGAATCAGACAAGGTAAACCATGAAGTGAAAGGGCCCACGGAGCATGTTTTTTTTTTTTTTATCTCACATGGGAATACAAGTGTAAGGCCCTAACTTCTGGCTCTTAACACGTGGCCATTAAACTTCCCATTGAGACGCAGATACAAATGTTCAGCGTTTGTTTTTGTTTTTTCATGGGTAAGTCCGGGTGTTGAATGTGTTTGGTAAAGCAACAAAGTACAAGCGAAAGGGAAAGAAAGAAACACGAAGAGATGAAGATATTTAAACATGCTTTAGAAATACTATAAAGTAAATAAGGAATTCCAAGACCTACTAACAATGAAAAGAATCGGGTACATAAACATAGATAGACTGCAAGGTTATCAGAGAACATGATGTAGCAGTTAAGTGTCGCGCTGCGACAAGTAGGTCATTGTGAACCTACACGAGTTGTACGGAGAGAGAGGGAGATGTTCTCATGTACAACCTAAAGCTAATGATGCAGTTTGTATATCTGTCGAAGAATCACGAGAGCTACTTTAAATATACAAGGGGTAGATCAACTAAAAGCTTTAAAAGTTGTTATTTTAGCGATGGTTGGTTAGTCAATGGTGGACCCACATCGATGCCAGAAGTGTACAAACTTTAAAAGCGAACAGATGATTAGGATTTTGTTGTTCTTGGAATATTAACAATGGTTCGACAGCAGCATCAAGTCTGCTGTCTTTTAAAGTCTTGTGCACGGGCCCCATAGCTTGAAGAAAGATCAAAGGTCACTGACAAGAAGTGTCGTAGGATGACTGACGTAAGGCAAGCATAGTACTTTCAACGGTTAACAATTAACAATCTGCACAACCAATCAAAGGCGCTTTTTTGGGTGTGTTGATTCCAGAGGATGTTTCTTAAGACTCTTTGGCGTGTTTCGTGGTGCTTGATAAAATGGCGATTCTTTTCTTCCGAAAAGTCAAGGTCTCTTTTTAGGCCCAATGGCACTCCAGTTCTGTAAACATCTTTCAAGTCTACTATAACAAAGTGGTTCTCAGAATTTGATCCTCATAATGCAAGTCTTCCGTAACACTCTCCCCGGCGAGCCTAGAACAAAACTATAACAGTAGGCTTCAATAAAACAGTGGCCTTTCCTATACAAAACTATACCACAGTAGGTCTCAATAACAGTGCCTTTCCCATACAAAACTATACCACAGTAGGTCTCAATAAGACAGCGCCCTACCCTCATACACACTCATGTAAATTTGAATACCACCGGCCACTGGCCGAACCAAAACAAAAACGAATTAATAAATAATAATAATAATAATAGTAGTAGTAGCTTGTATATAGCGCTAAGGCACGACATGACCTAAATTGTGCCGATGTGCCTAAAATCAAAATCAAATCATATATAGCGCTACCTTCATGCCTATAGCATAATTATTGGATTCCTTCATGCCGCTGAGCATGTTATAATGTAATTGTAATAACATCGTCAGTGACTTAATCTTCAAAGTATGTTCTTGGAAAAATATTTTAGTCTTATTCTATTTTACTAGCGCTTATTCATTATGCACTCCCGCAAAGTTTGGCTGAAACAATCAGGTTCAGATGGTGCGCTAACATCCGTAAATTTATAGATCTATAGAATTTAGTTTTTGAGTACCAAGTACAAGTGGACATAAGTGCATCATGTCGCACGTGAAACGTGACTCATTGTACAGCGGTGGGATACTTAGTTTCTTGTGAAGTAGGCTATGTACAATGTATCCTGATACGTTACCAAAAACTATCTAATCTGGGTTTTCAAAAGCCGCAGATAGAAGAACCTAAATGATTAAATTATGAGAAATCTTTTTCACCATTCTAAGTAGAACCTTTTATATCATTTCGAAAGAAGCATCTGCATCAATATCAACCCAAATGACTCTTTCGCAGAAAGTCTTTCAATACGTCACAACAATGAATTTCTTTTCAGAATTTCTTGTGAGCGCCGAACTATCGTTTTGTTGATCTATTTTTTGGTAAATAAGACGGCTCGTGCAATACGAAGAAGATCTTACAACACGACATCGCATGTCTGTCTCAAGTCAGTATCAACCGTTCTGCACCCTTCTTTAATTAAGTTTATTTGACGGGTGCTCTTTTTACTATGGCACACTAGTGCGGGGGTCGGCAACCTTTTGAGTCGAAAGAGCCAAAAAGTAAAATTTACTAAATTTTAAAGTTTTAAAGAGTCAAAAATTTTTTTCTTGCAACAATAAATAGTGCTCGCACAATTTTTTTTTTATGAAAAAAAAAAGAATCTTTGTATATATAAGTAGTGTTTTTCACAACTTGAACTTCAATAACAAACAATTGAGCAAATAAATTCAATGGGAGCGTTGGCTTCGCATGGTTTTAGAAAGTTTGGATACATTTGGCTCATAACTTGTTGTTTTTAGTTTCAAACACGATTCTAGATTTTCATTTGTTAATTGGCTTCTTACTTTGTTTTTAATTATATTCATGAAAAAAAGAAAAAAAACAACTCTCGCACGAATATGTCGATCCGAAGATAGTTAGCACTCCAAATGTAGCAATCTGGAAGATTATTCCATGCGCCGAATCAACTCGCGGCATTCCTTAGAAAGATGTCTACTATTGTTGCGTTACGTGCATACATTTCTGGACCTCCAACTTTTGCAACTTGCTTTTGAACTCTGTAAATTTTCCACCCCATAAAGCTTTTCTTTATAATTCGACCAATTGCATTTTTAGAGATCCAGTATCAATTTCAAATGGATCAATGTGAATTTGTGTTGAGAGGGTTTACTAAAAATGCTAGAATGGTTTTGTTGGTTTTGAACTGCTCAAATCTATCAAGAAATTTATCTTTGATTTTTTTTTTTAAACTGTGCTCAAGTAATTCGTGTCAAAAGTAGCTCTGATTTTATTGTGATACTGCTTTAGACATTGAAAATGAAGTAACTTACCGCTCTGAATATCTTCTGCAAAAAGAATTAATTTTTCTTCAACCAAACCAATTCTTCGACCAAAACATGCAGTTTTAGATTTAGCTCATTTAATTTCTCTGCTATATCAACCATAAAATAAAAGGTTTGTAAATATTTGTCGTGCTCTAATACAGGGAGATTAATGTCTTTATCATTTAGGAATGAATGTATTTCCTTTAAGCACAAAACAAAACGTTTCAACACCTTACCTTTGGAAAGCCATCGCACTTTATTTTAAAGAAGGAGGTCGGAATACTGAGTCTCCCGTTTCGTTTAAGAATTCTTTAAACTGACGATGGTAGAGTGTTTTTTTGGTTTGAATTGTTTTGGATACAAAGCGCTTCTTGGTGTATTAATCGGTGAAACGTCAGAATTTCATGGTTTATTTTGCTCCGACGAATCGTTGTAGCCCTTTTATTTGTTCTTGTCATACTTCTGGCTCTGTCAGTTGCTATTTAAATGATTTTTATTTAAATCGATCTTATTGTTTTCAATTTATTGCATGCACTATATCTTCTCTAGTTTTCACGAGAGCGGTAGCAATCCTTGAAGTTCTTCTTTTGGACATTGGGAAGACATATACCTAACAAAATGGGCAAATTGTGCCGTGTCTTTATGTTGCAAGACTAGCAAGTGATAGGACAAAAGAAAGTTGAATATCTTCCACCTGTAAATATGTTACATTTGAAGACATTTTAAATATTATATCTTGTACTGTTTTAGCAGATAATGGCAAATCGTTGTTGTTTTTTTTTTCAAGATTTCTGGATTGTTTTTAAAATCACGAAAAAGTATTTTCTTCAGATGCATGTAGAAAGCAGCCTTTGACATACTCACCATCTGTAAATGGTTTGCCTCTTTGTCCAATTTCTAGTGGTGCCGCAAAGCTTGCCAAATTAGCATTAAGTAGATTGCTTCTAAGTTTGAGAAGATAATCGCTTCTAACTCATTTACTTGAAACAACAAACTTTACATCACAGCCAAAGCACGTGGTAAAGACGCCAATTCATCTTGCGTCGAAAGCGAATTGAAACCTCCGACAATGGCGTCATTCGAGAACTTCTGACTGACTGACAATATTGACGACGCGTGTAATAGTGGAGGGGTGTGGCGAAAAGCGAGTACAAGTGGCTGAGAGATAGAATCGGTGCCTTATCCTCGTTAAACGATTCAGAACTATTTAAGAAATGTTTCTATAAAATAAATAATATTTGCGTATGGAACTAAAGAGCCGCAGCTTCACACCCAAAGACCAGCATGTGGCTCGCGAGCCGAAGGTTGCCGACCCCGGCAATAGTGCCATGTGAACCAAGTAGATCAGTAACAAATCCGCTTGACCAGCTTATTAAGGAGAGGAAGATGGGTCTTTTTTTTTCTCAGTAAATATATTAAGAAGAAATTATTTAGCAGCTAGAATAGCGTCTCTGAGGAACTTATCTTATAACAGGAATAATAAGTGTGTAGATGGAAGTCGGCAGTGGTTTAGTCATGACTTCAAGACAGTCAGTTAATGCAAACCTTTTGATATTTTAGCGAGGCCGGGAGAAAGGAATCCAGTCAATAACTACTAGAGAGAAAAAGTATCCTTTTAAAATGTTTCCTAAATGGACATTTGATGTAGCTAGGGGATAGGACTGTTAAGTTCTTGTTGTTGTTGTCTGTTTTAGTAGACATATTCATAACGTACAATTATGTTGTTGGAGAGCAGGCTTACACAATAGTGACAACATGAATAGGATCAATTAGTGAACAACGATTTTAAGATCTTAGACATTTTAGGAGAATCCACAAACAGTGTATCATATAGGCCTATTCCCAATTCACTATTACCCAACAAGTAACTAGCAAGCTTTTTCATAAGTACATTGAGTATTTTGATAGGCTGGTAATCAAGTAGTATCGGAATTGCGTATGGATTTAGAACACTAGTTTATGTCATGTTCTTCATTGGCAAGATTGAGCAGATCAGAAATGACATGACATCCCTCTCATCACAGCTTGACCACTCTCCAATCTTTACAAAATTCTCCTTTTTGCGAGTTTTAGCGTCTATCTGAAGATTATGTCAAATGTACTATTTTTAAATTGCCAAATAAGTCATGTGACCTTGATCCTATTCCAACCTCCTTGCTCCTTGAATGTTTAGATAAGCTTGTACCAACAAGTACTAACATTGTGAACTCTTCACTGACTTCAGGCATTGTACCACAGCAATTTAAGCATGCACTTGTCAGGCCCTTATTAAAGAAATCCAGTCTTGACCCGGAATGTCTAAAAAAAACTATCGCCCGGTATCAAATCATCCCTTCCTGTCAAAGCTTCTGGAGCGCATCGTGTTAGCGCAAATTCTTTCTCATCTTGAACAGTACTGTCTCTTGGAAGAATTTCAATCTGCATATAGGAAGTGCCGTAGCACAGAGACAGCAGTGGTCAGGGTACTAAACGACTTACTTCACAATTCCGACATAGGCCACATATCAATTCTTTCCATGATGGACTTGTCCGCAGCCTTTGATACGCTAGACCATGAAATTATGATGGCCAGATTCTCTGCCACTTTTGGTTTAGCAGGAATCGTCCTAAAGTGGCTTAGACCCTACCCGATTGAACGCACCCAAAGTGTCGTTGTTAAAGGAACAGAATCAACAAGCTTACTCTTGAAGTACGAGTACCCCAAGGATCAGTTCTAGGCCCAGTAGGCCTACTATTCACTATGTATACACATCCACTCAGCGGTGTCATACGGCCAACCGGCATCTTATACCATTTCTTTCCCGATGACTCACAGTTATACGATTCCTCAGTACCCTCAGAGGTGTCACATCTGGCAGAGAAAATCAGTGGTACCGTTGCAAGGGTGAGCAATTGGATGGTTGAGAATAAACTCACGATGAACGAAGACAAGACAGAAATAATTAAGATTGGCACTCGGAACAACGTCTCAAAAGTCACAAACTGCGAAGTTCCTTATGTCCATGTAGTGCGGAATCTTGGAGTTTTCTTCGACTCAACACTATCTTTCGACCCACACAAAAGTCAGCTCTGCAAGGGTCTTTATCTGCAGCTGCGCAGATTAACAACGGAGTCAACAAAAACGCTAGCTGTGGCATTCATACTCTCCCGCCTTGACTACTGTAACGCCGTGCTAGCAGGTATACCCGATGACAAAATAGCCAAGCTGCAACGTATTCAGAACAATGCCGCATGAATAGTCCTTAGAAAAACAAGACGAGATTCTGCTACTACGGCTACGCTCTTGCGCACGCTTCATTGGCTTCTTGTGAAAGCGAGAATCGACTACAAGGTCGCAACACTGTGTCATAAGTGTATATATAACAATGAGATGCCTTTATACCTTAGCGAACAGATTACTTTATATGTCCCTCAGAGAGGCCTGCGCTCAATGGACTTAACGCTTCTGGTGGTGCCACGTTTCTCCCTCAAAAGCTACAGTCTGTGGGGCTTTTCCAAAGGTTTGGAACTCACTCCCCATTGATCTCAGACACACAACATGCTACACCACTTTTAAGAACATTAAGACCTACCTGTTTAAATTTTTTTTTTTTGATTAATTGTCATTTTAGCTGTCGTGTTTGTGTTTGTAATGTTATTACAGCGCCTTGAGCCTACATTTTGTTTGTTAACAGCCCTTTATAAATAAATTATTACCGGTATGTTAAGAACAGTATTTCCCTATTATTTCAAAGTGAGAATGTACCAACTATGAATTAGAGAAAGCAAAAAAGAAATTAAATATCATTGTGAAGTATCTGGCATCGAAAAATGTGCTACTAATCGCCTCGCAACGTTAGTACATAGGGAGAACGGGCCACGTTGTGAAAAAAGAGCTACCGTTCTTCCCAACACACAAACCCTGATAACATCTTTTTTTCCCCAAACAAACACTACAATTAAAAAAACAAAAGTCTCAGAAAAATTAACCCAACACCAACACTTCATACTGATACTGGGAAAGTAAGTATCCCCCACACTAATTTAGGTGGACAGATAAAGCAACATGATCCCCAAATTTCCAAATCTGATGCTAAAACTTTCAAAGTCCTTCAATGTAACGTCCGAGGACTTATTCCAAAGACACTTGAAATAACTAACCTGCTCCACAAAGAGTGTGTGGATGTTGCCTTACTACAAGAATGTCTGATAGGTGAAAAAAGAAGTGTCTCAATACCCGGGTACTCTGTTTTCCGCTGCTCCTGTGGAGATTGCCGAGGCCTGGTTACATTGGTGGCTAATGCTCTGGTCGCCAAGAAAGTGTCCACAGACTTGAGTCAGGGGAGAACAGACACTTTGGTATTAGAAATTTGGAAAAATAATAGACGCTTCAAGTGCATCAATGTTTATAATCCACCAAAACAAGAACTGGCTTTAGATGTCAGAGAGACAATAACTGTAGACACTATCATAGCTGGAGATCTAAATGCCCATTCACCTTCCTGGGGCTATGATGACACTGATCAGTCTGGTAAAAAAGTTCAAGACCTATGCAATTCTACTAACCTTTTTCTTTTGCAAAATAAACACTCTCCTCCTACTCTTCTGCATGCTAGTAATGGTTCACTATCACGACCAGATCTTTCTTTAGTCTCTGCTAACTTGGAATCTGTCATAACTTATCAAGTACTAGGCGATATTGGTAGTGACCACCTTCCAATATTACTGACTGCCACTCTTTCTAAAATGAACACCAAGACCGCTAAAGAACCACGAAAGTGGTGCTATAGTAAGGCTAATTGGAAAGGATATGAGACAGCTGTCGACAATGCCCTTGAAAAAACCCATGGAGAGTCTAGCTCTGTCGACCTTGTGTACCGTCAAATAACAACAGCTATCCTGGGCATGGATAAAAAGTTTATTCCTCGAACTTACCCTTGTAAAAAATTCAAAAACTTTTGGACGGCTGAAATCAACAAACTTGTTATCGCTCGGAGAAGGGCATACAAAAAGGTCCAAAAGAACCAAAACAATCCAACACTCAGGTAGAAATACAACAGACTCAGCCTACTAGTCAAAACGTCTGTGAACAGGGAAAAACGAGAACGTTGGACCAACACCTGTGCAAGGTTAAACCTAAGAGATAGCTCTAAAGCTTGGAGTCTTCTGAGAAATCTCGAAAATGCTGGGCGTACGAAAACAGCAACCCCATTATCTTCACCCAGTGGGGTAACCATTTCATCAAAGAAGAAAATTGCCACCTTGTTGAACAAATATTTTGCTAAGATCAACAAGGCTGCCAAGAAGTCCCCAATGTCCAAAGCCATTGATAAAGCTCGCAAAGCTGATGAAAAAAAAAAGACCGAAAGGAACCACAGACCGAAAGTGCTGAGGGAACGATGAACTCCCCCTTCTCGATAGGCGAGCTTAATGCTGCCATAAGGAAATGCCAGCTTAAAAAGGCTCCCGGGCCGGATGGTATCACCGCCGAAATGCTTAAGCATGTAGGGGGGAAAGGAAGGGCCATGCTCTTGGCATTCGTAAATAAAACCTGGGCAGATGGTCATCTGCCCAGGGCCTGGAAACGTGCCACCATTATTCCTATACCAAAAAAGGGAAAAGATACTTCCACTGCTGAGGGCTACAGGCCCATCTCACTCACATCTTGTGTGGGAAAGATGGCTGAAAAATGGTAAATGAGCGTCTGGTTTGGTACCTTGAGAGTGCCCGTCTTATAGCTCCAGAACAGGCTGGTTTCAGGGCTGGAATGTCCGCTATAGACCAAGTCAACATCTTTGTGCAGAGCGTAGCAGATGGATTCCAAAGGACCGAAAGCACATACGCAGTCTTCATTGACTTAAAACAGGCATATGATAAAGTATGGCGGCCTGGTTTGCTTCATAAGATAAGAGCCGTGGGGGTGCGGGGACGGATATATTACTGGATTAGAGACTTCCTACAAGAGCGTACAATAAGAACAAGGATGTCTGAGGGGAAATGACCCTCGAGCACGGCCTCCCCCAGGGCTCCGTCTTGTCATGCGCCCTTTTCACGGCCTTCATAAATGACCAACCGGCTCAGCTAAAATGCCAAAAGCTGCTAAATGCTGATGATATTGTCCTTTGGAAATCCGAAAGGAGCGCAACCTCTATACAAAAAGTGTTACAAGAAGATCTCCATACGCTCAGCTCATACACACAAAAATGGAGGCTAGAAATAAACACCTCCAAGACGGTCTATTCTCTGTTCACGCTCGGGACTGGCATTCTCAGGCAACCTTTCCATCTCTCCCTCAACGGAGTGGCTCTCAGCATGTAAAAGCTACCCAAGTACCTTGGTGTAACTTTAGATCGGAAACTAAAAATGTGTGAGCACATCCAGGATGTTGTAAGAAAGGCCTCAGGGAAACTTTGCATTGTGCGGAAGCTGGCATCCACGAAGTGGGAAGCCCGAGCAGACATGCTCCGATCCCTGTATTTAGGAGCAGTCCGATCACAAATAGACTACAGCCTACTTGTGCAATTTTATGGCTCTAGGACTGCTCTTGAACAGCTTGATAAAATACAGTTCCAAGCACTAAGATTTGTCTGTGGAACCTTTAGGACAAGTCCAGTAAATGCGGCTGAAATAATGGCTAATATAGGTCCACTAAACATTAGGAGGGAAAGGTCAGAACTGACCTGCTATGAGCGGTATAAAAGGCTGGATGAATACCTCCCAGCTAGAAATCTAGTGGATGGTTGGAGATGCAGAAGACGTATCCAGATGCAGTCTTTTATGCATCATGCCACTAGACTATCTGATGAAGCTGGCCTCTCCACCAACCGACAAAACATTCAACGCTTTCATCCCCTTCCCCCTTGGTGTCGCACAACGACCCCAGACATACGCTTGAAATTAGTAGACCCTAATGCCACTAAGCAAAGCCGTTCACCCTTTTGCATACACTGATGGGTCGGCATCAATAGATTCTGGAAGAGCAGGCTATGGAGCCTACATCGACTTTCTAGGCTCTTACACAGTCAAAATCTTTGGACCATGTGGTAGTGTTTGCAGTTTTGATGCGGAGACCATGGCAGTCTGTGAAGCCTTAAAAGTCATTGACTCTCAACTCGGCGAGGGACATTTGAGGGCAACACAGATTGTTGTGGTCACTGACTCAAAATCTGTACTACAGGCTTTGCAAAGCCCCGGACCATGGCCCCCCAATATCAACACTGTCATCATGGCTTCACATAACATTAAACAACGCTATGGCACCCCTGTAA
The DNA here is from genome assembly GCA_036873155.1 of Biomphalaria sudanica. NCBI lineage: Eukaryota > Metazoa > Mollusca > Gastropoda > Planorbidae > Biomphalaria > Biomphalaria sudanica. Next base: position 1,633,486 of record JAZGLO010004004.1, read on the forward strand.
TTATGCAGTGGGTACCGAGTCACATAGGTGTGACTGGCAACACAATTGCAGACTCTTTGGCCCACCAGGGAGGGCGAATTCCACCCACTGATGAGGCTGTAAGCTTTCATCAAGCCCTGGCTATCATACAAAAAACAGAAATGGAAAAGTGGTTTGAGTGCTGGGACAAGTCCCAAAAAGCCCGTCGAGTCTGGGAGCGCATGAGGCGCCCTGACCGCACTTCCCCGTGGTGGAGGCTGTCCAGGCCTGAGCAAGCTATTTTAGCACAGCTATTATGGCTCATATTTCTCGCGGCTATGGCCAAATTTTGATTCACGGTGCCCCCGCTGCGGGGAAGAAGAGGAAACCGTGCCTCATATTCTGTTTGACTCCCCCAGACTTGCTGATCTCCGTCTCGACAGGTCTGGGAAACCCAAAATTCTCGACCTGTATGGCGACATTTATGCACTACGCAAGACAGCAGGGTTTCTGTCCAGGGCTTTTGCAAGAGAGGATTTGAGCCTCTCAAGCCCTCACTCTAATGGAGTTTGATGATGACAGAAACATTTAACAAATTATGTTCATGCAAATCAGATTAACAAGTACTGGGAGGACATAACAATTTAAAATAAAAAATTATGATCATCACCAGGATTGGATTTTCATCCCATTCAATCAACCTGTTACTTTTTTTTTCATGGTAAACCAGTTCATTAATAGAACCCAGAGACAAACAATGGAAAAAAAACTAACAATATGGAGACAGTGAGCTGGGTGAAACTGAGGACACAGTAAAAATCAAAAGACTATCTAATAATTTTTTATAAGGCCTAAAGGATCCCACAGCTGAAATGGTCAAGACAACATACCACACTACATACTCATGTTACAGTCATATACAGTCCTTTAGTGTATGTAAAACTGTGTAACAAAATGACATTAGGAAACAAGATATATATTTTCAGCTACACAGTAATGCCCAATAGTGACATATGTACAGGAGGTCTCAAGTTACATCAGTTCGAGTGCAGAAACTAGTTGGTGTGCATGGTAGAAGAATATGTCATGATATGGCATGGCTGTGAACCAAGGAAGACGACATCACCCTAGTCATATTGTTAGCCATTTTACTGTTTCATTTCATTAATAAACATATTTTATATTTCTTTGATGTGTTTTTTTTAATTATGCAAGGTAATGTGTTAGGATAAGTGTTAGGATATAAAGTCCTTACAGTATTTACATACAGTAAGTATATTCTGACTTACACCAAAATTGGTTTACAATGAAGAGTAGCAATGGATCAATATACTTCATTGATACAAAAAAAAATTCATACAAAGAAGAATTTATTCAGTTCATGTGCACTAATAGCAATCAAATAAAAAAAAGTTTTCAATTGTTGGAATTTGTTCCTATTTGTTTTTTATTTTTCTTCACAAAGAAATTTTGAATAAAGTACAAGTAAATTAATTAACACCATGGCTAAACATGGCCAATGTCAGCCCTTCTTAATCTAGCTATTTGCTTTGTGCTCTTGTGCACACCAAGAGAATGAATTTCTGAAGATTAGAATGCAAGACAACACTTGAGATCGGGGAGGGGAGAAAAGGTATGTGAAACACTGGCTTAGAGTGAGATGCATAATACAGAACATGCTTAATGCAATAAACGAGTTAACAAAAAAAAAACTCACTTGTTCCCATTGGTCCTTTCTCTTGTCTGTTCGTCTAGTCGATTATTACTTCCTCTGAAATAACAACAATTGATTTTTTTATTGTGAAGAAATCATAAATAATGTAAAAATAATGAATAGCATTTCTATTACAAGGTTTACAAATAACAAGATTATTCATTCCTTATGTTAAACCTCCTGCAGAGCAGCAAAGACAAAAAAAGTGAAATTTCTCATTCTACTTAATGAGTGGCATTGACCTGCGCAAGCCAATTACCACTTTAAAAGTACTGAGCGCAGGCTGAAGGAAATGCAATAATTTTTTTTAAGACTCTGTAGCCACATGAAATACAACACTCCTCCTCAATCTTTGGACTCGAAGACAAGCCATAAATATAAAAACATAAAAGAAACAAAATACTTTGATATTATGCACTCTACAAATATCTAAATGTATACATCATCATTACATACATGCATACAAAAAAAAGTTATATCAATATTTATAAATGAATTACCTGGGGTTATGAAGGTATATATCACATTTCACACTGGATGTAAATATCATGTAAACTAAAACCCCAACACTACTTGATGAAAGCAGACACTTTTCAAACATCATTTTTCTTTCCTCTTGATTTTTTTAACCCTGAAATAACGGAATTGAACATTGTTTATTATTTTCATATCAAATAGTGTTCTGACTCAGTGTAACCTTCTAAATAAATAGAATATCTAACTTTAAAAATAGATAATAATAATAGTATACTTCATACTCTATAACAGCATCTAGATTCTAGAATTATTGTATTTCTGTTATAATGAAACAGTCCAATCTATTTCCTTCTTTTTCATTCTAGAACTCACATTTTGTTAATTTTTTTTCCCCCTGCACATTGCAATTTCTTGGATATAGATGTTTGACTTGATTTAGAAAGACCCACTTTATTACACCTCTTCAGACACATTTACTCATACATATATATATATTGTTTGGGCCTGTGAATTCTGCCCACAACAAAAAAAGTTAACATACAATCTCTGACATTTCTTTAGCTTCTCTATATTTAATATATAGCTAATTGTTTTTTTTTTGTTTTTTTTTCCTTTTTTTTGGCTTTTCAACTATAACCCCCTGCCACACACACAAACACCTGCTTTTACTTTTCGGCCATTTTTATATTACAAAGGCAACCCTTAACTTTTTTTTTTAGTTTTTTTTTCTGATTGATTAAACTTTCACATTACACTTTTTAGCTTTTGAATCTATAAATAGCATAGATTCTATGAATATTTTTAACCTTTGTTTTTTAATCCCTTAATCATAAGAAAAAGATTATAGATCTAAATCTATCTTTTTTATCAAAGGTATTAACTCTTTCTCTCCATAATTATTTGTCTACATTTTGAGGGAGTTCTTCATTTTGCTCATTATATTTCACTCCCCTGTTATGATTAAGCTTCAATAGCTTCTTCGTTTGTTATCAGAAAATGTTTTATTTGGTCAAGAATTAAATGGAAATGGATGTTCTTTTTATAAAACACAAAGTCAAGTTTATTTAATCAAAAATTAATTTAATTTAATGAGTTCAAATCAACGATAGTATTGTCAATTAGAGAGAAAGAGTTAAATATATATAATCTATATATCTAGACCAGTGAGTCCCAAAGTGGTCTATATTGACCTCGAGGGGTCTACAAAGATTTCCAAGGGGTCTACGCATGTAAAAAAATAAATTGGGGGCTTATCAGATGTCCACGGGAGTCTATGATAATGGAATTCATTTAAACAGGTTGTGACTTTATTTTTCACATCCCATTAATGTAATTATTTCATACACTAATACATGATTTGTACCTTAGTTAATCCTTCAAATATTTATCCTGCTATTCACAAGAAAAGTGTTTTGTTTCAATACTTCTTTAAATATCTTAAGCTTGTATACATGTAACTAATGTTTAACAAAAAGAAATGTAGACTGTACAGCGTTGATTTTTTAAAATTGTAATTCATTGCATCCTTGTCAAACAAGTGGTTGTCTAAGTGTCTTTATATGACAGTATGAAACTTATTACGCTGGAGGATCATTTGAGACGATGCCACCATGAGAATAAAGATTTTTAAAAAATTAAAACACTTAAAGATAACGTTCAGAATAGACCCCCAAAATCCTGTTCGAAACTTACTGGTACGGTATGGGAAGAGTTTGAAGGGGGTACGCATTGCACCTCATTAACTATACTAATTTTTTTAAAATACACATTTACTATGTTCTGTTAATAAATTAAAGTGTAGTGGGGGGAGGGGTACTCAGCATTACAAAAATTATAAAAGAATACACAAAGGTCAAAAGTTTGGGAAACACTGTCATAGAACAACAAATTCTTATACGAAACATAATATCGGTAGCAACAGAAGATGAACCTGCAAAAAAAAATAATTTTCATTGTGTTTGGTGATTCCAGCAATATATATATATATATATATATATATATATTAATTGTTATTTTAATTGGTTTAAATTTGAATTTTATCAGTATAAAAGATAGATCTCTTATAACTTAAAATGTAGCTTTAAATTACTTTTTCACTCCTCGACTCACTAGAGCTAGCAATTACTGAATTAGTTTTAAAAAATATGAAGCTCATATATTTGCTAAAAAGCAATACAAGTTAAGCAGGGGGTCTACCGAAAACCAGAAAAAAACATGACAAGGGGTCTATGAGACAAAAAAGTTTGGGAACCACTGATCTAGACAAACTAGTAGTAGAGTATTAGATTATTATCATTTAATGTGTCTAATATGATAATTGATATTGAAAAATTGATATGATATAGATTTAGAATTGTAGATTATATTTATAGAATAAAAGATCTTTCCTAAGCCTAAGTCTATATTTTAATGATAAAATTAATATCATGATTTTTTAAAATATAAAAATAATTGATTATAGATTTAGATCTACTATCTAGCTAGATTTTCTAGACCTAATAATATATTATTTATAAAATATAATTATTCTAATTCAGATTATCATTATAGATCTAGTATTTTTATAGATATATCTATAGTCATAGTCGAGATTTCGAGATCTACTGTGGTCTAGTGACGTAGTGTACATCTTAGTCTTGGTTACTATCAATACTAATCAGACTAATGGTCACTAATCTAATCATAACTCAAATGATAATATAATACTACTTAATCTTATCTAGATTTCTAGATTCTCATTACTATTACACTAATTACAGTATTATTTACAGCGTTACATTAGTCTTTATGTGACTATAGAGTAATAGACAGTATAAGTATAGTGAGTCATTAGTCACGGTAAGTGACTATAGATCTAGTACTAGGTTTAACTAGAATCTAGATCTATTTACTATAGTTTACTATTATTACTATAGCTATACTGTATACAGACTATACTATACTGACTATAGATAGTAGAGTAGAGTATAGGCAGTATAGGCCTACTATACTAATATAGTATCTAGACAGTATACTATGACTATATATATAATATATATGTCTGTAGTATATAGTATACATATAGTTATAGACTATATATTATATATATTATAGACAGTATCTTGAGTATGAGTGTCACTATGAGTATATATTTCAATATATACTAGATCTCTCTATATATAGACTCTACATTGACTACATAAATGACAATGATTTCACAATGATACATCAGTCTCAGTACATCTCTTCTCTAATAATTATATAAAAGTCATAACTAATTTAATTAAAATAATTAAATTATTAAATTTAAATAGTTATGTCATGACTACTTATTGTCTTATTATGTCTTGACTTATAGTATAGTAGTACGTAGTACTGTATACTTAGTTACTCAGTTAGATATATTATTATATATTTTTATATTATATAAAATAATATATACTAGTCACTAATTAATAAGTTATAGTATTATCTAGAACTAGTCGACAACTCACACACACTGTACTCAGAACTTTGTAGTATGAAGCGTTTACCTTTAGATCTAGGCTACTTTAGTCTAGAATCTAGATAGATCTTTTCTATATTATAGATCTAGAGTAGAAGTAGATCTATTAGTTCATTTATAGATCGGATTGTGTTGGTAAACAGATAATGCCTAGCCTATATAGATCTATAATGGATGCATCCTGTTTCAAGTGAATCAAGATCGACGTTCGGTTTGGGGTATTTTCATTAGATATAATCTAGGTATTTTATTTTTACGTCAAAGTGATGTTAACAGCATCCTCATTAGACCTAGATAGATTCTAAATCAATGTTTCGGTTTTCTTTAGTGTAAGTAACTCTCCTAAGAGTTGTATCTAAGACTCTAGGCCGCCATATGCCTGTCTGAACCAACTTCTGTCTTGGAAAGATCCAAGTAGATCTAGATGTAGATTAGTACATTAATTCCTATTAACGATATGATTCGTGTATCCCATTATGAGACGCTGGCAAAGCGAGGCCAAATTTTATTGCTAATCGGTCAGCTGTTGTGCTCAAATCGAAAATTAAGACTTCATCACATGCGAGTCCGCACAGCTGCTCGGCTTTTCGGGCGCTCGTTAAATACCTGGATAACGCTTTACTAAACATTTAAAACGCTTATTTACAGGGAAAATGGTAGTCCGTCATCTTCGCCTGTGCTATTAGAACATGGAATGGGTTGCCTGGGCCAGCCAGGAAAAGAATTTAAGTTATTGGTTAACATGCATGACTAGATTGACCCAGGAACACGCGTAAGACTTAATCATCTTCTTTTAAGTAACGTCTGCGTGTATTTTAATACTCTAATGTAATTATGTATTATAACAACGCACGCCAGAATTTGCCCAGCAACTTCAACAAAATTCTAGGCTACTATTGATCTTCGATGAACACTTGAGTTGAAATTTAAGCGCGCCCATTGTCGCGGTTCCCTCACTGATCCTTATATATAATTCCTTAGGGAATACAACGCGAGTTGACTGCTTCTAAACTGCACCATCCTATAGGCTTGAGCTATGGCTTGAACAGATGAGCTCTGTAGAATATTACGTAAACACAAGCGGTGTTGCACTGACGCGCTAGTGTGCAAATGTACATATAATACCAATATGTTACAAGCTCGACACAATCTAGACTTCTAGACCGACAGGAGTAGGCTATCATGGGCGTAGCTTGACCCCCCCCCCCCGAAATGAAATCCCTCCATGCGGGGGGGGGGGGGGGAGTCGGAATTTAGTGACAATTTTTGGCTTTGATTTTGTTTATTTTAGGTGAGATTTTAATACTAAACCACCTCTTGGTCCTGCGGAGCCGAGGGGGTTTTAAGTTTAAACCCCCCTACCAGGGGGTTTGTAGTCAAATCCCCCTATCCTAAAGAAAAAAAAGAATGCAAATGACAATTCTCAAATTCCAAGAGCATAGCTAAGGAAGATTTTGATTTTAAAACCCGTTCCGAAATTTACGATAAACCCCCACTTCAATATAAAACTATCCATACACCATTCAGCAGATTCTAGGAGCGTAGCCAAGAGGGGTTTGTGTTTAACGCCCCCCTTCCAGTGGGGTTTAGAGCTAAAAATCACCTCTTCAATATAAAAAAAAGAAAATTGCACACTCAAAATGCTATGATGGTAGCCATATGGGGTTTTGAGTTTAAACCCCTTCCAGCTGGGCTTGAAGCTAAAAAAATACATATTCAATATTTTTTAAAAAAGCAAATTATACACTTCGAAGCCAAGGGTCGTTTTAAGTTTAAAACCCATACTCCAGAGAGCTTTTTTTTTTTAAGTTTAAAACTCTTCCTGATGGTTTTGTGTTTAAATTCCCGCATACAGAGAGTTTTGCGGTTGAAAACCTCTATCTTCATTTTTATTCCAAAACAAACTACAGTTACCAAACTTTATGAGCGTAGCTAAGGGTGGTTTTGATTTTTAAAAAAAAACAAAAAAAAACCCTCCAGATTTTTTTAGTTTACAACACCCCAAAAAGGATATTGACGATTAAACTTCCCTATTTGATATAAAATCTAAAGCAAACTACATGGCAGTCACCTAATTCTAAGAGCGTAGCCAAGAGAGGTTACTAATTTCTTCCAGTGGCTGGGCTCCATTAATAAAGTGCAGTGAAAAGTCATCTGCCGAAATTGAAAATGAATAAATGTGGCTCAACAAAGATGGCTTAGACGGATTTTAGGAGTCAGTTATAGAGATCGGGTCTCAATCAAGGAAATCCTATGCCGACTGGGAGTCGACCCTTTAGTAAGGTTGTGACAGAGCGTCGCATGAGGTTTGGGGGACATGTTCTCCGACAAAATTAATTAGGCATAATAAGAGTTGCGGTGACATGGAGGTCATTACGAGGAAATCGCAAACTGGAACATCCTAATACATATTGGCGCTACACTTTCATGGAGGTCCTCAGAGCAGGTGGGAAGAGGCTTCAGACATTGCCAGTGACAGATTTTTGTGAAAGCAGCTTGCCGCCCAATGCGCCGAACGACGCGAGAGGATCTAAGTCAGTAAGAATAGCACATAAGGTTTTTGAAATAAAACTTTTTCATAGCTGAATATGCATTTCGTTGGCTTTCACTAACGGAAATTGTGCTTGGCGGATTTTTGTGGAAACAGCTTGCCGCCAAATACGCCGAACGGCGCGGGAGGAAGTCAGTAAAAATAGCAGATTAGGTTTTTGAAATAAAACTTTTTAATAGCAGGATAATGCACTGTAGATACCTCAGAAAATGCATTTTGTTGGCTTTCAATACCAGAAATAGTGCTTGGCGGCGGGGCTCGCATCGCTCCCCCAGACCCCCTTGCTGACCAGGACGGGAAGTCTACAATTTTTCCACTAATTCCAGGAAGAACCTGTGTATATTCTAGAGTACAATAAACGTCTTCCGAAAGAATGAAGGGCCAGAATGTAATAAAGATTAATTATGTACACACACACATATATATATTTCCGCCCCGGGGGTGGGGGGAGAAAAAATCCCTCCCTTGTCACTCTTTCAGTTTACAACCATATCGATTATAAGGCTTTAATAATTGTGAATTGTTGGTATATAAGCCGTGGGAGTTTAATTTTAATAGACGGGGTGGGGGGGGGGCGGCGGATAGAAGTTTAGGCCTATAGAAGTAGCAGGCTATAATTGAATAGACCGGCATGCATAGCTTAACCCTCTTTGAGCCCCGCGCCACAGATGAAGCAGGGTCGTTTTTTTTGAGACGTCGCTGCTGACCCTCTTATATTTAGTGTAGAATAATTGTTATACATTAGCAAAACAAATGCACATGTTGATAAGGGAAGACATGTTACGAACTACATTTATTACGTAATTACAAGCGGTGTTGCATCGACGCGCTATTAGTGTGCAAATGTACATATTTATAAATACAAATATGTTACTGTGGTTATTTCCCGTTTGTAACAGAGGCGCCCCACGGGAACGCTTCAAAGACCAGCTTAGGCGTCAACTTTCCTTAGCTGACATAGAAAAGAGCACCTTGTTGCATGCGACCCTAGAACGAGACAGCTGGAGGTCACTCGCGAAGGCCGCGGGATACACATTTGAGACAAAAAGATAATCCTCTGCCGAGGACAAACGCAGACGGCGAAAAGAAAATCTAAATCGACCACCTGCGCGGACAATGGTTTATGCTTGCCCTGGGTGTGGCGAAATGTGTAGGTCACAGCTGGGGCTGTGCAGTCACAGAAAATACTGAGTCCTCACTAATCTTCGGACTCGAAGACAAACTTGTTATCTATTTCCCGTTTGTAATCTAAATCTCGTGCGGAAAAATAACGACTCGCGAGGCACTTCGGGCATAAAATAGGCCCATAATATGCTCACCACCCTCCACGCATATTCAGAGTAGTTGTCATACCAGATCTAAACTTATTTAGATTTAATCTATATGCATAAATTAGATTTAGATGAAGATCATTAGAGTCACTTATAAAGATCATTTAGATTCTAGCCTGTACTTTTTTTCAGCATGAATATAATATAAAGTGTAATAGGTGCCGTGCCGTATCATCTGGCTGGGTATTTTGTTTCATTAAAGTACCTAGAAACTGTGTTTTTTTAAAAAAAGAATTACTGTCATTGTTGTCAATAAAACAATGAAGTTGAGTCTTACTCTGTAACTCTGAATGATCTCAGAACTACAGTTACAGGAACTGTCATATTTAGAGTAATCTATTGAGTTTATAGATATCTAGATATAAGTATCTAGATTTAGATAGTATTAACTTTGTGATTTTGTCACTTTAGACTAGGATATACTGCCATAGACTTAGCCTTAGACGATAGTATAGAAAGTATTATGGTATATAATATTATAAGTATAGAATAATAGATCTATTCTAGTCAATCTAGTTATACTACTTATTATACTAGTAGTAGTTATAGACAGTAACTGAGTAAGACACTAGACGTCACTAGAGAGAGATTAGAGTAGATCTAGTCATCTGGATAATAGATTCTTAGTCTATAATCTAGAAAATAATAGTACCCTGTGGACTATACTCTATAATAATAAAGTCTATAGTTATTAATGTTATATTTTGTTATATATTATAGAATTTAGTCTTTTACTATTAGTATTACACTGTGATTTAGATCTAGATTATAATAATATTCTGTATTCCTATAATTATAACTATTGAGTATTGACTAGATCTAGTCTAGTCACTAGTACTAGATCTAGTCACTATTGTTTGTCTAGACTCTAGTGTCTAGATCTATATTTATCTTATTGACTATTGTATTTAGATGATACTATTTTTTCTAAATGTATATTCTACTAGAATTCTAGATCTATATTCTAGCTCTTTTAATGTCTATTAAAGTCTATTATTATACATATATATGAATATGATATTAATATAAATTTATAAATCTATTAAAATAGAGTTTCTATATAATATATATTATACTTATAGATCTAACTAAATATATATATATATTAGAAGAGTCAATTCAATGAGACCTGAATAAAAATCTAGACTATTAGTACTACTATAGTACTAACTACTTGTTTATAAACTAGTATAACACTGCTGCTGTGAAGGAAGGTTTCAAAATACAGAAATGATACTTAAGTTTGATTAGTTCATTAGGAGGTGGTGGTGGAAACACAAGCAAAGGTAGTCATATATTCAAATTGAGTTGTCTTTGCAGAAGATCACAGGACCCATGTATGAAGTAATTAAATTTAACTATAGATTATATAATAAACAGTAGATTAACTTTATTCTTATTCAGTCAAAATATCAAAAACCACATCAATGTGAAAAAAATCATTCCATGACACTATTATTTATAAGCCTTTTAATTATATATAACTGTTACAAAACATCTTGTAATGTGATGAGACTCTCTTTAGCAATATCAAATGACAAAATCATAGCTTAAAAAATAATTTAATCTTAATTTAATAGCTAACACAGTAAATGCTATTTGTTTATATTCCTCCATTTTGTTCTTCTCTCTCTCTCTTTGTTCACACTACAATATATATGCATGTAACAAAATATCTAAAGCAACAAATGATGATCCAACTTGGTTTTAATGTTTACTAAGACAAACATTTATCATTCCTGCTTGAAAATACATGTATGTTTATTTGTCTATCAATATCATTTACAGATAGAATGTTTGAGAGAATATCTCTTTTAGCATTAGTTGTTGTGCTGACTAGTGAGTCTCTATATGCTGATATCTATCTTCATATCCCAAGAGGCAGCAATAATAGATTAAATGAAAATACAGCCACTAGAACAAACGCTAACCGGTTGTTTGATAGTCAGGTAAGGATAATGCCATTCTGTCAGTGTCTTTAGAAGACTCATGTTCTAAGTTTTTTTAGTCTTGTTTTTGTATAGCATGTTTTCATGCTGTATGCACTCTGGGCCCATTTTTTTTTTTTTTTTGCAAAGTAGAAGGTGTTATATTATCACAATACACTAAACAATATTGATGTTTAAAAGTTACACTCCATTTTTTTATTAATGTGAAACAAGGAGAGACCAACCAGCAGAGACTAATACACAGTGAATACACACTACTGACACACTTAAGAGTGAACATACTGAACAGTAGAACAAGGGAGACTACATGAAAACAAACACACACACAACATACATAAACATAACTACACATATAAATGTAACAGAAGGTGCTCAGCAAAGCCAACTCAGCTTGAGTTTAACCTTCTGTTAAACATTCCTGATCACCTCAGTATTCAAATGTAACTCTCTCTATTAGATAAGCAGCTTATGTCACTCTACCTCACATCTAACAAGGTTCTAATTTTTATTGCAAACACAGCCAAGCAGTATGGATATTGCTCCCTTCTGAAATAAAGCCAGTTGGTTCACTATTTTCACTTGCTTCACTCTATATATAGGCATTTATAGAAATTTATATTTTTGTTGACAGTATTGTATAGCCAAAAATAAATTAATATATTGTAAATATTGTTTTTCTTTTTGATATTTTGTGTATGTGATTAAAATTATCTGCACGTTTTTTCTTTTGTTTGATTGTAGAATAACAATCGAGGTGGTTACAATGTGGGAGACAAGACAGACTTACAGTCAGGTGCTACAGAAGAAAATCAGTATAACATGGTAAGTGTTTAATATTTTTTCAGTATAGTAACAACAAGTTGACGCAGTTGTTACATTTTTCTGTGGCATTTTACGTCTTGAGAGATGATCTTTTCCCTTTGCAACTTCTTGTGTGACTAAAGAGGCCAATCCTTAATGCACAGCTGCGGTCACAGGTTGGGCATCTGTAATCTCCGTTGCACTTTCACCCTTCTTCTACTGTTGTGTATTGCATCTGCAAAACGGAACCTTTCCTTTATGCTTGGTCCACTGGTGGATCTATCCAGTGCCTTTTCCCAGCTGATAGTGTAGATTTTGAAGAGCTTCATGTCACATTTGCATACATCAGTATACTGTAAAAGTGGATGACCAGCAGCTTTCCTGCCTTCTGTTAGATCACAATACAAAATGTCTTGTGAATGTCAGGTCTACTTCCACAAGTTGTCAGATGTGCTAAACCAAATATCACTTAAATAGTTTTCAAGAACAAATTAATTTTCTGAAAAATTAAAATTATTGTAGATGTGGACTATTTTCATAAAAACATAGATATATTATGGCCAAAAATGATTTTTTTAAAAATGGTAATAACTTGTCAACTTTCACATTTGGTTTTTAATATCTAAATTTGAAATGCTAAAAGCTTTATGTGTTTGACATCCTTCTTGCCTTAAATATTTCCTTTTTTAACACCAATGATATATGATTTGTAAAAGTGCACACAAAATAATGCAGTAGAAATAAGTGTGCGATTTGAAATACCAATATTGATATTTAATAAGATGATATGATGTTTTTCTATTCATAAATTATTTTTTTGTTTTGTTTTTGTTTCAAAAGAAATATTTTCAAAGCTCCAATTGGGAAACTGGAAAAGGCAAGACCTTTTTGACCTTAGAATGGACCAATCAACATGGATGCGGGGGTAATAGTGCTAACAGCCAACAAAAACAGAACTGTATGTTGATTCTGCAGTACATGTGTCAGGATAATGACCCCTCTGCTGGTAACGGTATTACTGTGCTTTTTTGTTTATTTTATGCAGTAACATATTCATTTATTGAAAAAAAAAATTTTTCCTGCATTTAATGCCAACTATAAAAAAAAAAAGGGAAAGGGGAAGAAATAAATGTATTGATCCAAATGTGATCAAATGATAGGATTGCTGAAATAATAGATGTTTTGATATATCCTGGTGCCTTATGTCTTTATCCCTTGCTCTGTTTTATAGATTACTTGTTTTAAATATTATATAAATACCTTTTTTTAAGTAGTTAATTACAAGAATTTTTAAAAAGGAAGTATTTAATAATTGGGCATTATATATTTGCATTAACGCCTTGATTCTAATAGCATGTCCTAATGCTTCTAGTGATTATTCTCAAATCTACAGAAACAAATTATATCATATACTTTTAGAATTTTCTTTTGAAATCAAATGAGAATTTTTGTGACTAAAGGCTAGCTAAGATATTATGTGACTAACACAGCTAATAAGAAATGTTGAGACTCTTTTGAAAGTGAAGTTGCTCAAACCTCGAGTACATAGCAAATTAGTTTTAACTACCTCCCTTTCATCATGCCCTATTTGCATGATTTGGAACACAGTGAAATTAGAAATGAAGTAGAATATTTTTGTCTTGATTATTAAATTAGCATGTGCCAATTGATACATGTAATTATTGTATTCTAAATAATACTATTTTTCAAAATAGGCCAATTTGGTTCAAAATGTTTATGTTTTGTACAGATGATTACATTAGAAATGGAGTGGAGACAACAACATCACAATATACAAAACCAACAAAAGATACTTTTGCAGATACAAAAAATCGTAAATCCAATGATGTGAAAATTGGACGAGGACTTCATGAACCATGGGACTGGTATGATAAATGCTTTTTACGAGAGAGAAACAAAGGTGAATTAAACTTTAAAAAAAAAAGTGTATCAATTTGTTTAGATCAATCATGTAATTAAATTAGTAATAGATGTAGACTACAATTAATAAATCTGTGCGATTAGAAATATTTTTACCAATTGTTTTTGTTTAGCACAATTTCATGCTTTTAGCTTTCTCAAAGAATGGGGTATCTTGGTGATCCCTTTTTTAAATGTATTTATAAAAAAATAGGAAAACAACCTTAATTCAAACTCGTGGGCTTAAGCCTTCACAGGCTTCTCTATCCAACATGGTAATCACTCTGCTAGTGAAGAGCTTATGAACATGGAAGATTGTATAGTTCTTTATTGTTTCTACTTCATGTTTGTGTTCACAAAGTCTCAGACGACCACCTATAAAGGGGGCCAATACAGTTTATATCACCACTTCAGTCAAGTACAATTTCTTTCCTTTGTTTGAGATACCAAACAAAATAATTGATTTCCATTAGTTAATTAACTAACTGGTTAATTTTTAAAATTTGATTCTTGTGTTGTCTGGTAAAAGAAATAATTATGCAAAATTTCATCTTGATCCGAGTTTGGGTGTTGGAAATATAACATGTACAAACTTTTTACCAGACACACAGAGTGACTTGTTATAAGCTTTGTAAAAACATTAATGATATTTGGCAGAAAAAGTAAAATTAAATTTAAAAAAATATAGATAACACTGATGGCTAAAATGTTGAGTGAAAGAAATAATGAAAGATTTAATTCTTATTACAGGGATGAAGCAGTAGTAGTAATTTTAAATCTAATTTATATAACAGACATTGCTTACATTGAATTGGTGCATATAGTTTTATATGAAGAAAAATAAAGAAAAATTGCAATAAACATATATAGTAAGGTCTTGTATTGTAGTAAACCTAAATTTGATCAATATTTCGGTTGATTTAGAATCTTAGGAGTAAGAATTCTATCAAGAAAAATGTTATTTCAGTTGAAAAGAACAATGTGATTTTTATTATATCTCTAGCATGAAAGATAATAAGAAAAGGGGATGGTGGGGCCCTCAGGAACACAGGCATAGGGGGCTGGTAGGGCTAAGAGACTTTTGTAACTCTTTTCATTCAAATCAATAATAATTATGATACAATAAAATATTTTTAAATTATTTTTTTTTAAAGGTTTGTTCACAGCAGATCAAAAGCTGACAGCAAACAATGGATTAGGCTACAGCAGTGCTATCTACACTCGTCAGAACCCTACAGGTAATCGTTATGGCTATGAGTGTGCAGAGGAACGAGACTACTACCCTTACTGGCACCCTAACCCATGGAAAGATATTGCTGTTTTGACAGACAAGGCATCAATGTGCAGGTGATTAGTTTGCTTTTGAGGAAATAAATTTCAGAAACTTTCTATTAATTTAAGTATTTTTCTGATCTGTTGTAACTCTTTTTCATCATGAAGTAATGTACATTTAGGAGAAAAAATATTAAGCTTCTTAATTTTAAAGTATAGTTTATTTTAAATCATTTCACTATCTTTACAGTTTCATCTCTGATGATTCAGTGTTCTTTTGTCAATAGCTATGAAGAATCAAGTATTTATCTTCTTTATATAAATATTTTGCTGCAGATGAAGCCTTCCTTCAAATTGATACTTTTCCTTGTAATTCACGCTTAAACTCATGTAAATTGGAACTAAAATCCAACATCAAATGCAATGTTAGGATCCACAGACAGTTCATTAACACTGTATAGTTAATACTCTTCTCCTGAAGCAATGCTTTTATGTCATTAAATAGTGAAGCAAAATGTTTTCTCTCAAACCTTCCTTATCTCATTTAGACATTTTTTAAGTGGGCGATGCCAAAAAAGCTTTAGCTATTTTTATTACAAAGACCGTCAGGAAATGTCTCTCTTTTTATTTTAACTTCTTAGTTCTCCTGTGATCAGTTTGCATGTGTGATTAAATTAAGTGACTAAGACAATGAACCATGACTGCTACCATCTGCTATCAATTTATTTGATGATAATATATAGTTTGAGCATGTTGTCGTAAACAATGAATGGACAATAAATTCCAAGGAAGAAGTAAACAAATGCCTAATGTTATGAAAGTTTAAACTATCCAGTGTTTATGACTTTGTCTTATCTTAAATCAATCTTAGTGTTACTATCATTCTCTTTCTTTTAAAATCATAAATTGTTGCAGTTCATATTTTGCATCACTATAGTTAATAATGAATTGGACCGTGACAGCTCTTACATTATTTTTTTCTGTGATTTATCTATTTATTTTTTCAGTGATTACCAGAGTAAGAGTTTTAATGTTCAAGGTTATTATGAGTGTGTGAAATCAACAAAAGCTGTCTTTTCTAACAATGAAAAATTTTGTAAAGAAAATAATGGCACATGGATTCTGCTGAACAATTATTTAGAGAAAGCTAAAGGTAAAAAAAAACAAATTACATTAACAGTTTAATTAATGCACCTTATTTTATACTCCTCAACTCCATTGTAACTTAAGGAAAGAACTGAATGAGTTTCTCTCCAAGCTGGGGAAATATAAAACTATATTTAAGTAGTAGCTAAAATCTTATTGTTACTATTTTTAACTAACATGATAGTCTGAAGTGTGAATTGTATTATATAAAGTTTTTCATTTTCTAAGATAAAACCTCAGAGTCATCATGTAGAAATGCCAACAACAATAAAAGTCCATATACCTACAGTTGGTTGATTCCATATGACAGTAACACCTACAGTCCTGAGTGTCTTGTAATGCTAAATAAACCTGAGTGTGCAGAAGCTCCTTGGTCTAGGTATGAAAATGTTTTTTGTTTTTTTTACATTATATATATATTTTCTTAGTTACACAGGTTTTAACAATTTTTTTTCAATTATCAGTGGTTCTAAAGTTATAACCTGTGTGTCATGTTTTTTACAAGCTATTATTACAAAGCACATGTATAAGGTGCTCTTTAGAAATATTACTCTCTGGAAAAACAAAAAGTGAGGCGTGGGAATGTGAAAGTGGGACATTATTGGATACTTATCAGTTTAGTTTTGGGGATTCTGTTAGTATGCATCATGGTAGTAGAGTGCAATACGTCTCAATTAATGGCTGTTATATGCAGGTGACCTATAATATAAAAGGCATCTTTGTAAAATGTTTTACATGTTTCGGATGTTCCTTCAGAGTTGAAGATAGTTTACTTCCTAGTCCAAACCTCCCGCAGGGGGGTGGGAGCGGGCAAGGTTTGAACCCTCGACCGTCGATAAATTCGAACGACAGTCCAGCGCGCAAACCGCACGACCAGGCAGCCATTTATCATGTAGCTTAATTTAGTCAAACAGTGTCTAGGACAATATTATGTGAATTTAATGCTACCTGGAACTAATAAGGGGGTCCTAATTTTTATGCCATTAAAACATTAAATCTCTAAAATCTATTTCTTTTGAGTAAGAGGAAAAATGTTTATCAGGTCAATAGCATTTGGACAATAAACTGTTTCCCATTTAAATCATATAAATATTAAAATCTTAAGTTTTTAAATTTAAAAAAAATAATTTTTTCTTTCTACCTAAATAGATCCAATCATTTAGGTAATGGTCTAGATGGTGTACCTTTAAACTACACATGGACTCTTCCCTATTTCCCTTCTGGCAAAGAGAAGCGTTGTGTGTTCCGATTCAGGTGAAAATATGTAGTTTTTGTATTGATTTTTGTATTTTTATCATAGAAACATTTGTTTATTTAATTATGAACTTTTTAAAAATTCCATTTTACATATTCTTAAAATACTTGATCAGTAATTTAAAAAAATATTTTCAGATATAATGTTAGCACGGATGATTATGATCCTGTAGCCACAGACTCTACACAGAATGATGCATTGTAAGTGAATGAAATTATTAGTATCTCATGTCTGAGGACCTGCTTTTTCTCCCCTTTATAATGAAGATGTTCTAAATATGAAGATATCAAAACTTAAAAATTTAACATTCTTATCATTTAATAAAAGGACCTTTTCATGTTTTTAATAATTCTAGTAATTATTTATTTATTTAAAAATAATATCATTCAAATTAGATTCCTAACTAATCAGGAAATGGTATTTTAATGTTTTATTCTTATAAACTATTAGAATTCATTCATTATTATAGATTTCCTTCAATTACTCTTGATAAAGATGAAGACAGACACAATTTTATGCGACATCATGATTAATGTGGCTGATTACTTTTTTTTAGTCCAGCTGAGTCACCCATCAAGCAGAACCCTTATGTCTATGTCATGAGTAAGCAGTCGCCTCTTCATTTGGCAGTCAACACAGCCCAGTTTGGTCGAGTTTTTCAGGACAGAAGTCATGTGTTTATTTTACGCCCCAGAACTGCAAACTTGGACAATAGTAACATCTATAATTTGAATGTTCGAGGCAAGAGGGGCAACATAGTCC
Organism: Biomphalaria sudanica; assembly: GCA_036873155.1. Taxonomy (NCBI): domain Eukaryota; kingdom Metazoa; phylum Mollusca; class Gastropoda; family Planorbidae; genus Biomphalaria; species Biomphalaria sudanica. The sequence goes on from JAZGLO010004004.1 coordinate 1,652,106, forward strand.
AGACGTTTCCAGCTGTTGAGTATGATTTTTCACCCAATGATTTAAACATTAAAGTCAATGACATGGTTCACATACAGTGGACAGGTAAGGCTCAGGTTTAATACTAACATAAACTAAACTTGAATTAATATTTTAAAACCTGATTTAATTATTTCAATTTTTCTTTCTAAAAATATTTAACTTGTATCATTATAATTTCTGTTTTTTACAAATTTGTTTTATGTATTCCTATACTACCTACAAAAATGGTATCTAATTAAGGGAAACTGCAGGTTATAAAATTAGCATTTTTTTATTGAAGGTAGAGATTTTAAGATAGAAAAGTTCTTTCCTGCTTTTAATTATTTAAAAAATGACTTAGGCCATTCAAACAGAAAATCTGCAGTTTCCCTTAATTAGATACCATTTTTGTAGGTAGTATAGGAATACATAAAAACAATTTTTGTTTGGTAATTTTAAAAGTAACTTAAAAAAATGAATAAAGAAAAACTGCCAATCATCTATAACTTGCGCATTCTGAAAATGTGCATTTAAAACTCCAAAATTCTATTATTATTTGTTGAATCAAATATTTGTTTGAATAATCCATCGAATGACATGAACATATCACTTGTTAGACATTTATTTTCTTTATGATCATTATAGATTGAACTAAAAAAATGTAAGTTTTCTCATGTTAACAAATCTTATTCAATTATTATAAGTATAATTCTCTTAATTATAGCTACTCAAAAATGTTCAATTAAAAACTTGCAATTCACTAGCTCTTCTTAAAAGTGTACATCTGCCTCCTTCACTAAGTTTTTTCTACTCCTCAGGTTCAAACACTCATAACAACAACAATCCTGCTGGGGATGGTCAAGCTGGGGATGCTGGAGAGGGAAAAGGAGGCATGTTTTAATAGAATGTCTATGGAAACATTTTATTATTGAGTTGACCGACTAGTTCATATAACTTAAAAGAGACTACAGGAGACCATTCTCTAAGATAGATTCAATTTCTCCAAATATAAGTCACACTGTAGAACTGTAATTGTAGCAGTGAAATGTACTCTGTAGATTCACTAGTTATTTTTATTTCAATACAAAATGGCAACATTTTAAAAAAGGGAAGGTTTAGTTAGAAATAGAGATCTTGAGTTTCTTATTTTAAGAGTGAATTCACTGGATCTAAAATCTTCATAACAGATGGAAAAAAAAGCTTTGTTAAATTCTTTTAAGTTCGAAAAAATAAACTTCTATGACCCATTTATGTATCGGTGCACCAGGTATTTTTGTTATTTCATGTTTACTGAACAGTTTTTTGTTTACTATTACTTTCATTTTTTGCTTTTTTTGGTAAAAAAAAAAAGTATTAAACCAATATGTTGCCTTCACTCAATGTATTTAGACCTTGTTTTAGACCTAGAAAAAAAAGGAAAATTGTATGAAAATATATTATAAAATACATAGATAAAATACAGTTCCTTTTATTTATCACTATATCCATTTTAGGAACAGACCGCAGCAATTTTGTTGAGCTTTCTGACAGGAGTCAAAATTTTCCAACACCTTTTGAATATAGCCAGTTGTGGAAGAGTGTTGAAGTGGCTTGGATCTATTTTAATAAAACGAAAATAACTCCACAAGATTTAGCTATCAATATGGCTTCGGCAGGATACTACAGGTTTTTATAAATCTTTTTGAATGTTTATATATCAATGACTAAACCAATAATGATAAAGTGAGGTTTGAGACTCCAATAAAAATAAGACTGATGGTGAACTTAGTTTTAAATAACCGAGATCACATTTTTACAAAATGTTTGTCCAAGATTCATCTGGATTTAGTGGAAATAAAAATCCAAAAAGTTGGGAATACATTTATATTATCATCCAATCACTTGCTGCTGACTTTCTCTTCAGAGTTAGGTTGACCTTGTCATGAATTGGTTAACAGAAATTTATTATCAGTTTGCTTCATTTTTGGGCTTTTTTTCTTAATGTTTTTGTTGCTAAAAGAAGACAATAAATTTCAAACTTAGATGATCTGAAGTTTATTTGAGCATTACATTATAAGCGACACTCCTTTTCTTTTTGGTCTTCCTCTACATCTTGTTCCCTGGGGGTTCCACTCTAAGGCCAGTCTAGCTCTGTTGTTGTTATCTTTTCTAAGGGTGTGACCAATCCATCTCCACTTCCTCTCTAAGATCTGCACCTCTGTATTTTTCTGCCCACTCATCTCCCACAGTTTTGTGTTTTCTACTTTGTCGTAACAGTGTATTTTTGAGATATTTCTCAGGCATCTGTTGATGAAGGTCTGTACTTTTTTTGTTGTGGCTTCAGTTGTTCTCCATGTTTCAGAACCATACGGTAGGGCAGCCTTGACATTAGAGTTAAAGATTCTTAGTTTAGTCTTGTTTGAGATGTGGGGAGATTTCCAGGTTGGTTTTAGCTGTGTAAATGTTTGATTTTTTTCTATGCTTGTAGTTAATTATAGAGCTAGTTAGTGTTTTTTTTGCTTGTGATCAAGATTAAATCCAGACTTGAACTGTGTTGAGTTTGCTAAGCGCCTGAAGGCAGCACTAAAAGCTTCGCTCAGATACCCTCTCTCCTCAGAAGTCACAAAAGAGATTGGACCATGGTGCACTGAACATGCACTGTACAAAGGAAATTACATTTTTTTTGAACTATTATGCCAGAGATTTGGAAATTGTGTTGCTTATTTAAGATTCTAGATTTGTTTAGGATTTTCTGGTTTAAAAGTCCAAGTCTTACTTACCCAATATCTTTTTTTTAATTATTTGCATGAATCTTTAATAAATGGAACTACAAAATTACAATTATTTTTTTTATTTTTTATTTCCAGATGTGCTGATGCAACTATGTGTCCTGAGGCAGAGAACAAAGCTTATCTAGTCAGTACTAGAGGCAAGATTAGTAACACTCTGGACAATGCCCCTGCTTCCTATGAGGGAGCAGTCCTCAAATTTACGAAACCAGGGATTTATTCTTACATGTGCACTAGAAACAACAGTTTCTCAAATCGTAGCCAAAAGGGTTCCATAGTTGTAAAGTAGCCAGTGAAAATTCAAGTTTACATTCATCTGTTGTAGCTTTAATTTTAGCTTAAGATTATCAAAAGATATTTGTTGGCCTAGGCGCATTGAAATACTTAGTTGTAATCTCTGCTATCACTCTTCTTATGTACACATTTGTATTTTATATTCTTTAGTCTTTCATTACTTTAGTTCTAGGTCAAAACTGTATAGTCTACTTTAAAAATGTTTTCAGCTTTTTATTTTTGATCAAATCTGATATCACTATTGTTTGTATTCAAATTGAAAATATGTGCTTCTGTGTGAGTTTTTGTTTAGCAAAATTTTTAGTTTCACTTTTGTGAACTACAGTTAAATATCTCTCAATATAATTTTTTCACCTTTTTCTTTTTGTTCTTACATTCTCTATGTCAAGCATATTGTACATATTGATATTTTTATAATGAATTTTTCTACATTGCTCTTGCTTGTAAGATGTAAAATAGTTTGTGTTCTAAACTTGTTACTGTTTCAAAAGAAAGGCCTATGTACATTATATTTTTTGCCTTATGTTACTTTTAATTTGCATAATACTTTGTCTGCCGTTCATAATATTTACCTGAGCTTAATCTACAGGAACAATAAATAGCAGTGTGCTGTATTCAGGTTGGGCAATTAGATCTATAGACTGTGCTAATTATCTACCTTTGTCTCCACCTGCAGGTTCAGAACATTGGGACATGTAGATAAAAAACAAACATTCCTTTATGTAATTTATGATTCACAGTTAAGAACAAAGGGAACTGACTCAGTTATCTTTTATGCAAAGGTGTGAATTGTCAAAGCATAATACTTATACAAATAGAAAATATAGTAAATCAAATTAAGTACATGCTTCAACATTCTCACTATAGGGTAAACACTAAAATCATTGATTTGGGATCATGTAGGTCATTTGTAACAGATATAAATCATTGTAGAACATAAAAGTAGTAAGGGTAGAATTATATAAAATAGTGTTTCCTAAAACACACCATGGCAATAAATTTTTAATCTTCGTTTGCTTGGTCCAAACCACAGTGCAGACAAATTTGAAAATATTTTTAAAAATTAAATCATTTTTTGGTTGACTTTAAATCTGGTATTGCTATTATAATCTTATCTTATAAATTACATTCCTTCAAAGAAGAAAATTATTTCTATGATACTACATGTTACTTTGCATTTTCCAACTGTAAATAAATGATCCTAATAATTACTTAAAAATATATGTATTTGATGGAATTATAATGTTGAACATATTTATGTGCCATATCAAACTATTTTGTTTCATTGTGATTTAATGTTTTTTACATTCTACACTAAAACATTGCAAGGGGCGGTCATTTATCCATTTTTGTGGGAAATTTTGAGATACCGAAATAAAATATTTTGAAAAAAAAATCTTTGTTCTATTCTAATTATTACAGTATGGTGTTGTGCATACTTTTCATAGATACTTTATCTGGATTATTTTGTAACACTTAATATCATATTACCATTCCATGTGCATTTGGTTTAATGACAGCTGTATATAATGATTCTATCTATATATTAAAATTATCCTTATTTTTCTATATTTTTTCTTTACACCTGATGCTGTAAATGAAAGGTTGGCAGTTTCTGGCTCCAAGTACGGTAGCCACTCCTATATTACTTTTAGCTTGAAAAGTGACAGGTATATGCCACATTTCACTTTATAACCTTTTAGTTTTTATCTTTATATCTAATAAAAGGAAAAAAGACTAATATCTGAACAAGTTATAACTATGGAACTCAATTTATTCTCTAATAAGTTTATTAATAGCAACAGTCCAATGGTCATAATTGTATCAATCAACTAACTTATATGAACAATTTAAAAAGCATATAACAACTTCAAGTATTTTGCATTGTGTAAAAGAGCATAAAACAAGCAATTTTCAGAGCCCCTAAACAAAACTTTTGATTAAATATCATTTTTTCTTACATGGCTTAGCATCACAGTTCAAATTTCAGCTAATAGCACAAAAAACAACAACAATGAAGTCTATTCACTCTAGTAGTACTCCATGGGCAGTTGTATTTTTATAGTTTTCTTGTGCTCTTGTGTTTTTCTTCAACACAAAATTACATTATAGAAAAGAGTTAACATGAACAAAGTTATGGAGTAAAAGATTTGATCTCACATTTAGCCGCCCCCCCCCCCCCCCCCCCCGTTTCCCAAAAAAAAATAATTTTTTAGCAGAACCCTTCATAAACTTTGCATAATATATAAACTCATGTTTTTCCTAGCTCAACACTGGATATAAAACGTTTTTTTTAAAGTAAAGCCTTTCAATTGAAGTCCACTCGTACTGTCCTCTTATGTCAAACATTATTCCAGCACTAATAGTGAGATTTCAATAGAGATGTTTTGTTGCTTGGTACACCTGTCAACTTAAATCAGCCAATTCTTATTACACTGAAGTCAGAAAACCTTGTATAGCACTAGTCATGTACAAATAAAAAACAATAGGAAGAAAAGTGTTTTTAGAGGTGATAATAGCTCAATGAATGTTAAGTCCTGAAAGTAGGTTGTGTTAATATAGAGTTGTTTTCTGAATATGATTTCAGTTATTTGTATGTAGTTGAAAACAAATCTAGAATAGGAATCCTTCTGCTCTATATTCTTAAAGAAAGAAAAAATGAGACTTTCAGAAACAAAAAATACTGTAGAATTACACTCAATAGCCACCAATAATTGGTCAATTCCTACCCACACTTACTGGACCAGCATCACATGAGATAGAAAGATTGAGAAATAAATAAGTTTACAATTTATTATATACAAAATCAGCCTTAATTTAAATGCCATTACACAATAAAGTAGGTCACCTTCTCATCTTCAATCATTTTTTATAAGGCATAATACAGTCTACACTGCAGACATATACAGGACAATATCATAATTTAATTCTGTATATTTAGTTATAAAATATTACACTATAAACTGTAAATACACAACATAAGCTAATAAAAAATGTGAATATAAACATACAGTTCTTACTTTCCATTTCAAGAATAAGCACAAACAAAACATGTTGACTCTCACATATTATGTATGATTGTTTATGCCTAGGTTAATATAGAGGAGGTTGTAATTCTCTTTTTAAAGAAAAAATTTGTAAAAGCAAGCAATGAACATAACTGATGGAAATTTTTCTTTTTCTTTATATTTTAGCCTACTTGTATTACTTTGTACAAAATTCCACACTTGGAGCTCTATGATTTTCATAAATGTTTATTTAATTTCCCTCAGAAGAAAATGGCATCAGTCAACTTATTTCTGTTTACTTGTGTTTGTTGATAAAACAAAATCTCTAAGACTGTATACTTTACGACAGATAAAGTCTTGAATAGATGAACTCAAATCTTGCTTGCTAATATAACAAAACATAGTAACAAATATATTATGCAAACATTAAAGGCCTACAATTAAAGACAAAACCAATGGAATAACAGATCGGATCACAACAAAAAGGTTTTACAATTGTTGATTTATTTCTCTTAAAAGTGCATTGATACAATAAAGAATAGCAACTTATCAAAACATGTCTAGGTCTACAAAAGGTGAAATTAATATCAAGTAATTTAAAGAACAAGCAATAGTGTTATTTGTTCAGTGCTCGGAATGACTGCTTAGTTGATTTTAAACTGTAAATAGTTATACATAGCTTTTTTTCTTTCAATTGTCCTCTTACATTGGTGGTGGTGGCGGTGGTGGAGGTGGTGGGGGTGGTGGAGGAGGGGGAGGAGGTGGTGGTGGTGGTGCTGCACTTCCTGCAGGTGGAGGAGGTGGTGCAGCCGGTGTGACAGAAGCTGGTGTTGAGCCATTTACTGAAATAGAAATGATGGTATGTTTAACAAAAATTCCATGAATTTTTCCCTTTGCATCACAAATCACACAAATACAAATCATTCTTCAATTTGTTAAATAATGCAATATTAATAACATGCTTTAATTAAAATCTTTTCAGAAATTATTTGAAAATATTATTTCTTTCAAATTTTTCTTTCCACTAAAATTAACATCAGAGACTTATTTCTGTCATTGCTTTGATACTTTGATTCTAGCGTACACAATTTAAAAATAATAATAATCAGTAAACTGTCTATTATTAAAAGGGAGCTAACACACTCACTGTTAAAAAGCAGTTATACATTAGTTGATTTAAGAACATACCAATATAAATATAGACATGTTCATTTGGTGAACTTTGATCTTCAAAGTAATTTTGTTTTAGAATAAAAAAGCAGACAGGCTTAAAACCCAACACCAATACATTTTGTTAATGATTAGTCATCTAGCTAAATTAAATTATGCTGATTTGAGTTTGTTAGCACAATATTATTATAAAAGCAGCATTTATCTAATGAAAGTTTACAATCATCTGTAAGGAGCTTATCAAAGCCAATACTCCACAATCCAAGGCTGATCAAATTAGAGTCTTATTATTCAGAAAAGGTGATAATGTAAATGTGTTACAAGAGATATAGACAACTGTGTTTTAACTTTTAGAAATAAACAAAAAACAAAGAAATAAATGTTTATGTTATAAATTAGAACATGCATTTAAAAAAAAGGTCTGTGCTTTCAAAAATTGTATAAATTGCGATTGTAGCACTATAATACACAAATAAGCTTAGACATGACATAACATGCTTTATCAGAGAGAAAATCATTGCTCAGTAAGATTGTATATTATGGAATAAAATCAAGGCTTATTCTATATTAAAATGTAAGTAATTCAAATTTTTGTGTGTGACCTCCATCACAAAATGAGTTGAAAGCACATAGAGCAGCGGTTCTCAACCTTTTAAGCTTGGCGACCCCTTTTTACAATCCCCTACTCAGCCGCAACCCCCCCCCCCCCCAAGCAATAGAAGAATAGACAAAATACAATCCATATTTTCGATGGTCTTCGGCGACTCCTGACAAATCGTCAAGCGACCCACAGGTTGAGAACCCCTGACATAGAGAGTCATTTATAGTCAGAATGACTTTCAATGCCACAGACTAATTAATAATTAATTAATAAATCTCCAATCTATAATAATTTACTGTAGATAATTTAAGATTTTAAATTTAAAATCTAGCATAGAATAACTCGTGTGGAGTTTTTGATCTCCCATCGAGCGCCTCCCCAGGTGGCAGATAGGGGAATGTCCTCCAGATATGGTGAGTACCGGGGAAATAAAATACCCGGGGTGGACCAAAATCAAACCTGCTGCCTTGCAGGAAGTGGAGGGATCCACAAAGGCTAGGGCACCTTACCCGAAAATAAAGGCAGCTATCCAGAGAGCTGAAAGGGGCAGCCCCCCAGATGGTTATGCACAGGGCTAACAACTCTGTCATATAAAAAATACTGTTACGAAAACTAATAAACACAAGAAAACCCGGACAGATCTCAACGGAAAACGACCTAGGCCTGGAAAAGGACATGATTTTTGTTTTGCAACATGGAACGTGCTAAGCCTTCATCGAGCAGGTGCGCTAGCCCAACTTACTGAAGTGTTAAAGAAATATAGGATACCCCTTGTAGCCCTACAGGAAATCAGGTGGAAAGACTCGGACATTCTCAGAACCAAGGAGTATACTATATTTTATAGTGGTGGAAGCACTAACAACTTAGGTACAGGTTTTGCTGTTAAAAAGGATTTGGTAGGTAATGTCATTGGATTTAAACCTGTAAGTGATAGACTCTGCACACTACGTTTGAAAGGAAAATTCTTCAACATATCATTTATCAATGTTCATGCCCCTACTGAAGATGCAGATGATAACACAAAAGAAGCCTTCTATGATGGACTGGAAAGAATTTATGATGAAGCACCAAAACATGACATCAAAATAGTCCTAGGAGATTTCAATGCAAAAATTGGAAAGGAACCAGCATTCAGACCAACAATTGGCAAAGAAAGCTTACATGAAGAGACCAACAATAATGGCATAAGATTAGTGGATTTTGCATCAGGAAAAGGAATGTCTATCAGCAGCACAAAATTCCAACATAAGAATATTCACAAGGCTACCTGGAATGGCACTCCAAACGCAACTGACAACATTGGAAAAGGACAGCGAAAATAACATAAATGAGCATTGGGAAGTAATAAAGCATGCTATCAAAAGAACAGCAGAAGAGGTAGTTGGATTTAAAGAAAAGAACGAGACAATAGGGTGGTATGATGATGAATGCAGACAAACTATAGAAGAGAAGAACAATGCCTGAATGATAATGCTACAGAGAGAAACCAGGAACACTAGACAGCAATACAATGAAGCAAGAAGAAGAGCCACAAAAGTTGTAAGAAAGAAAAAACGGGAATGGGAAAAGTCCAAGATTACTCAAATTGAGGAACTAGCAAAGGAGGGAGACATGAGAGGAATGTATATGAAAATTAAAGATGAAAAGAACGGATTTCAAGCTAGATCACACATGTGTGAGAACAATGATGGTCACCTTATTACAGAAAACAGCAGTGTCATTGAGAGATGGGCTGAATACTTTGAGGAAATCCTAAATACCACTGAAGATGGAGACAATGGAGAATATGAACTGCCACATGGAGGACCAGATCCCTTAGTGAACCCTCCAACACTCATTGAAACATCAGAAATAATTAGGACCATGAAGCATCAAAGCACCAGGAGAGGACCAAATCACAGCAGAACTGATTAAATATGGAGGGAAAGACTTACATTCCCAAATACACAGACTAATATCAAGAATTTGGGAAGAAGAAGTAATACCAACAGAATGAGAAACGGCTCTTATAACCCTATTACAGAGGAATCTCTCTACTAAATGTGACTTATAAGATACTGTCTAGGCTTATAACTAAGAGACTTGGAAAATATTCAGAAGAAATCTTAGGTGACTACCAATGTGGTTTCAGACCCAACAAATCCAGAACCGACCACATCTTCACACTAAGATGTATACTAGAAAAATGCCATGTATACAACATACCAATCCACCAACTCTTTATAGACTATAAAATGGCTTAAGACAGTATCAGAAGGAAATACCTATATGACATACAGGATTTTGGAATACCCAACAAGCTGACAAGACTTATACATATGACATTAAACAACTCAAAAAGCAAAGTCATAATACAAGGAGAACACTCACGGGAATTTAGGATTAAACAAGGATTAAGACAAGGAGACGCACTTTCCTGCATGCTTTTCAATTTGACACTGGAGAGAGTTATAAGAAATATACACATAAACACAAGGGGAACTATTACTAACTACTTCAGGAGAGAAAACACGGGTTCACAACCAACAGGGACGATATACAGCAAACCTCTACAATACCTTGCTTATGCTGATGACATTGCCTTATTGGGTAAAGAAACCTCTGACATCGCTAGAGCCTTCATACAACTAGAAGAAGCATCTCGACCAGCAGGACTTGAGGTCAATGACAGTAAAACGAAGTACATCACAATGACAAGAGACAATCAAACAGAGGGACAAAATATCAAAATCAAAGACCACGAATTTGAAAACATCCAAACTTTCAAATATCTAGGAAGTACTATTAATTTCAAAAATGACCTACTAACAGAAATAAAGGAAAGAATAGCAGGAGGCAACAGGGCATTTTATAGCACCCACCATTTACTTAAGAGCAAAACGATTTCAAGGAAAACCAAGAAAATAATATACAAAACCATAATAAGACCAGCAGCAATGTATGGAAGTGAGACCTGGACACTGACAAAGACATCTGAAAATTTACTTAACACTTGGGAAAGAAAAAATCTTAGGAAAATCTATGGTGCCAAACAGGACGAAACAGGGTGGAGGACACGCACTAACCATGAGTTATATCAATTGTATGAAGACCCACCAATAGTGAACGAAATAAAAAAGAACAGACTACGTTGGGCAGGTCACCTTGAAAGAATGTCAGACAGCAGAGGAGCGAAAATCATATACAGGCAAAAACCAAAAGGCAGGCGACCCAAAGGCAGACCCCGAATACGATGGATAGATGATGTGGAAGCAGATCTGAAGCAGCTTGGGGTTAGGGCGTGGAGACGAAAGGCCCAGGAGAGATCTGAATGGAAGGATGTGTTAAAGCAGGCCAGAGCCCTCCATGGGCTGTAGCGCCACTGGGATGGATGGATAGCATAGAATAAATTTTTTTTTTAGCCAACATGAATATATAAGAATACTTGTTGAAGAATATATATTTTTAAAAATACTGTGTCTTTAACAAGAGAATAAGAACAAGAGACTGCCAAAAAAAGAGCCTAAATCGACTACCACCGGACAAGGGTTATATCTGCGCTGGAAGTGGCAAAATATATAGGTTGCAACTGGGACTGTAAGTGAAATACTGAATTCCTTAGTAGTGTTGTTATAAATGCCAAAACAGTGGATGAATTTATTTTTTTTCATTACAAATTTGGGTGTCATCATACTTGTAAAAGACAAAATAATTTAGAATCGTGTTAAAAAATACCAACTATATTTCTATAGATAATAACAATAACAACTAACACCATATAACAGAATTCCTAAATTCCCTTAATACTTTATTACCCCATTTGGGCAGCTGTTTGAGACAAACATCCATAAAAAAAAGCTAAAAAGGTCCTAGAAATAAAAAAACACCCTTTGGGTCATGATTTTGTGATTTTACCATCACTAAAGAGATACAAGACACTGATAGCAAAGACAGACACAAAAACTATTTTTGTTCCCCTGGCAATAAAATCATTAAATAGAAACAATCTGATAAAAACTTTTCACAAGTAAATTATGAGTGAGTCTGGTGTGAATGTTGGCCTACTTTTTTTTTTTATAGTTATAATGTTTGTTTGGTGTAATGCACAAATTGTAAGACAAATTTCCTTACAGACAATAAAGATTATTATTATTATAATTATTAAACATATTTTGTTCAATAGCTCAAAACTAAGCAGATGTGCAATACATAACATTTTGAGTTGGAGAGTCACGTTGTGATTTGAAGAAAAAAACAAGATGTAATTAAATTCTGCTGGAAGATTTGTTCTTTTCTCAGACTATGATTTTAAGTTCCCAGCTAGTAAAAAATGTGACAAAAGCAAATGTTATGATGATATCTACATCCAACTTACATATCTTCAGGAGGCTGCATGGGGGACCATAGAAGAAGAGCAATTTATAATCCATGAAATGTTTACATTTATACATTCTTAAAACTCTTGCATTTAAAAGCACAAAATTGCTATTATCAAATGGGCATTAACTTTATTGAGGGTCCAATCAGTGTGTACTGATAAGGAAAGAAAAAGTTTATAGTGATGAGAATTTTTCTTTTTTTTAAAATGAAATCTAAATAAATTCATTACTTACTTGTTGATTGTTGTCCAGCGGATGTAGACTGACCATCATTGTTGTCTGTATCTAATTAAAATAAAATAACAGAATTATTATACATAATAGAGCTTCAATGAATACAAATATAAAGAAAAACATTCATATTAGAAATATAACCTTGTATTCCAAGTCATTTTTGTAGAGTTTATTTTTTGCTTTTTGCGAAGTAGCAAGTTAAAGAGTTGTTAGCTATATGGAAATAAATGAATTCTTCAATTACTTGAAGTAAATGAGTTGCTTGAGTTGTAGTAAAAAGAAGCTGCTATATGATAGAAAATGGATTGTTAGCTAAGTGAATATAAATTAGTTATTTCCTGTGTCAGTAAAAGGATTGTTTACTAAATGGAAATTGTGTAAAATGTTTGTTATTTGTTTTTGTTACATGTTTTACATGTTTGGGATGTACTTGCAGAGTTAAAACAATTTATTCCTAGTCCAAACTTTTTGCAGGACGACGGTGGATGGTAGCTTGCAGGTATTAACCCGGGACCATCAACAAGCCCTAAGACAGTCCAGTGTGAATATCGCTCGACCAGATCATTTATTAAGTTATGGCAAAGTGGGATGTTTATGAAGTGCAATTGGCATTTTCTTCTATGAGGTAGTAAATGGGTGATCTCATTAAAAGAAGGAAGCTAATTTTTTTTTACAACTAAACATTATAATCAGGGGTGTTTCCACTTGAATACTAACCTTTATCTTTTGACCCAGCATCCTGTTTTTCTTCTTCAGCTGTGAGGTCAGCTCGGAAAAAGATTCTAGCACTGCTCAAAGAATAGAACAGCAGCTCATATTCCTGGTTATAATGAAAGAAAATGAAATATAATTGCTTACTATGTCATAATATATTGCCCTAAAAACAATATCAGTAGAACTTTAAAGCATAAATCATTTTTTTGTTTCATTTAATTTTATACATATTAAGTAAAAAAAGTACCTATTTTACAGTTGTAATAAAAAGAATAAAAACCAGATTAATGGTTATGTGTCAGACACATTCACTGCTTGTTTGGGAGAAATAAATATTAGATGAATGATAAAAAAACCTGCAAGTACTGTTCCAGTCTTTTGACTGTCAGTGACATTGTTTGCTGGAGTTTTTCATCAGACCTGTTGCTGGATTGTTTTAATACTTGCTCCTAAAAATAGTTAAATAGATAAAAAAAATAATACAAAAATTAAGTAAAAGAAGAACAACAGAGATATAGAATAAACATTGGAATCAACAAATATATTTCAAAGTTTTTTTCCGTTAAAGTTCGTAAAAATCAAAGTGATATCAGCAAATATAATTTAAATGCCTAGAATTACATGTCAAATGCACATGTTACAACTTTGTATAAATTATACACATGATCATAATGCAGAAGTGACTAGCAGCAGTTGGTTTATTAAAGATTTCAAAGTCAGAAAAAAAAACAGTGGACTTGATAACTGATCTAACATGGGTTCATCAAACAAATTTTGCAAGAGCACATCAAAAGCAAAATAAATACTAAAGATTCGAAAACAAAAAAAGTTGCTTCATAAATTTATTAAATGAGGAACATACTCTCAAACTTGTGTTCACTATTTTATGCACTTGTACAAAAAATTTAAAGGTTAAATTAACATTTTAGAAATTAATAAATCTTTTTATTTTTGTAAATGGCATGAAATGAATCATAAAACAGAAACTTTAAATAGAATCATTCTATGTAGGACTCAGAGGGAAAGTCTATTTTTCTATTAATAAGTATTGGAAAATCATTTCGACACATTTATTTTCTCAGAGAGAATCTGAAATTAATACTCTCCTAGAGGTCATTCTTACCTTATCTTTCTTGAACTTATCTCTAACAGACTGGAACCAATGAAGTGAATCAAATTCATAATACTGATCAAGCAGCTTCAAAATATAAGCCACACCTGATGAGAATATTAAGTTACTAGCATTTATAAATGCTTACATTTATTGTATGTTAATATGCTTTCACCAGCATCTTTCAATTACATTGCTAAAAAATATACCGATATTTTCGAGCTAAAAGGTAAAGAGATTTTGAAGTATATGTTTGTTTGTAAAATGTTTTACATGTTTCGGATGTTCCTTCAGAATTGAAGATAATTACTTCCTAGTCCAAACCTCCCGCAGGACGACGGGGGATGGGAGCGGGCAGGGTTTGAACCCGGGACCATCGATAAATCTGAACGACAGTCCAGCGTGCAAACCGCACGACCAGGCAGCCATATATTTAGAAAGGATATGTTAATGTTGAATTTACAGTGGGTAATATAGATCTACATGATATGAGTGTACCATAAAGGACAACCTAAGTCTTTTTTTAGAGTTGAGATTTTTCAGAGATGACCAAGCTTAAATTGTATTAGACATCTTTTAGGGAAAAGAAAATGAAACAATGATTTCAAAATGAAGATTTGAGGTCTTAATTCTTACCCATGGCAAATCCATCATCTGTGAAAGCTGCTCCTACTTTGTTCTTTCTATTCATTTTTTCTTTGCAGCTGATAGAGTGTTCCACATAGTTAATGGTCTAGGAAATAAAATAAATTCATGTGATTTGTGTCCCTCAGCCATTATCTTTATACTACAGACAGTATGTATAAGACTCTTAAGAAGCATTTCTTGACACAAACCTAAAGTTGTCTTGTCTGATGCACATCTGCTGTAAATTTTTTTTACAATACTGTTCTGAATTCCTGACATGGCTTTGGCATGGACAGATAAAAGTATGTCTTTCAACAATTCAAAGAAATGCCAGGGATTAATAAGAACAGATTAATATAGATCTATTTAATAAAAATCAGATTAAACTGTAACTGTAAACAACCCCATCAAATGTTGAACTATTAAATAACAACTACTCTCTACAGTGCTATTTGTACAAGCATTAATGTAAAACTCGGGCCTCTAACAACAGTAACAATATCTCAAGGTTCTTAGCTCTACTTTCATTAACAGAACAATGAAATCAGAACAAATAAATATAGAATTCGTCATAACTTACAACCAAATTCTACTAACTTACAATTTACAATACTACATACAAATAAAATCATGACAAGTGCACAGATGAACTATCTATCCCTGCACCAAACACTATTCTTACAATGTTACAAATTAAACAACAGGATCTAAGACTCACCAGTGGTGGAAGTATGACAAAAAAGTTTCTCAGGTGCATGTTTTTAGAATTTCTAAATTCTGGTGCAAAAACATCCACAAGGATCTGAATATAGATTTGAGAATAAAAAATATATAAACTGGCATCTGGATTAAATTATCTAAACAAAAAATGGTTTCAAGGTAATTGTGTTAATATCTTGATGAAGTAATAGAAAAAACAAAATCCCACAAAAGATCTTACCTTGAAATATTCTGTACCTTCAGCAAAATTTTTGGCTAAATTATTGATCACATTGTCTAGTATTCTGAAAAGTAAAGTTAGTAATGAGATAGCTTATGTTCCCTCTGCAATGTGTTAATGCAAATAGACATAAAAATAATATTACATGTAGATTCTCCAATTTTTGTTGATTAATTTTATAGAGAACAATCCAAAACACATGAGCACATGGTAATTAAAATTATTTGAAAGAAAATTATTATAAACAGATTAATCAAAGGTTGTGAAATGAGTACCATAACTTCATGTCTACAGACCTAGGACTTGTAAACCACAAGTGTAGGCATTCATTTCAGACCAGAAAAGGTAAGGGAACTGTTCAACACTACAACCCAGGCTAAAGATTTCAGCATTTTTTTCCTTGTCTATTATCAAATATCAAAGATAAATAGCAACTTGGGTCAAAGCTGACAGTGTACATGAGAAACATTTCTTGACAATGTAATGTATACAAGACAAAAATGGCCATGGTTAGCCTTAGATAAAGATTTTTATAGAAAATTTAATAATAAAAAAAAAAAGAATCTCACTGGGCTGCTGCCTGAGTTTCCTTGGATAAATTTTCTTCCTTGCAAGCTTCTTCAAAGTTGACAATGTCCTCAAGATCAGGAATGAAGCGTATAGCATTACTACAGCAGTGAAGACCCCCAGACCTAATCATACGAATATAGCCCATGGCATTGCCTACAAGATTGATAGTGAATAAATAAAAAAAATGTTTGATATATAAAGGCTACAATTAACATTAAAACAAAATGATCACAGAAGTTATTAAAAAAAAGGTGACATCTGAACAATAGATTTACATATTTTATTAGAAATTTATAATTGTTGTTTTAGTTGAAAAAACATTTAATATCTCAAACAGATGAGTTTCTACTTTAGAACAGTTGACTAGTCATGTCATGTGGTACGCGCTCTGGAGTGTCGTTTTGTGGTCTTGATAGTCCTGGGTTTGAATCCTGCCATTCTCCTTTGTCTTAAGGGAGGTTTGGGCTAGGGTGTAATTATCTGCAAAATCTGAAGGAACATCCGAAACATGTCAAACAATTTTACAAACAAAGCTTTGTCAGCCATATTTTCAAGCTCAATTACATCATCTTGCAAAAGCTTACCAATCTGTGTGACCAGGATTCTGAATTGATCTAAATAGCTGTCACCATCTGGAGTGAGACCCAACTTTCTAATGCCTTTGTTGAACTTATCTCCCCTTTCAAATGGATACTAGGAACAAAAAAAAAACAAATATAGGTTCACAATGGAATGAATGCTAAAGCTTATTTATATTGAGATAAAGGTGATTACATAAGAATGCAATATAAATCACTATGAAATATATATTCATCAGAAGGAGTGATACTTAGCTGATATAACTGTAAGAAAAGTGATTTGAAATGCCCAGGTTAAAAGTGTGCTGCAAAGAGTCACTAACTAAATACTACTTAGGATAACAATGAAAATATATGATATGTAAGAACAATTTGAAAGAGTCATGGCAGAGAAATATGTGCTTTAGTACTTGTACCAGCTACAAAGTAATTTTTTTTTTGGCATGGGAATAAAGGATTCATGAACAATCAAGTAACAAAGAAAAGCCAGACACTCTTGAAAATCATAGCTCCACCCATATAGGTATTGTGGTCCCTACCACGTAACCAAGGATAAAATAACAGCTTACGTATTAAGCATTACTTGAGAGATTTAGTCAACACAAATTAATACATAACACAATCAATAGAGAAAATAGTTAACACTTACCTTTTCTATTACAATGATAAAAATAATTCTATTATTTTGATATAGTACATGTTTCTAATTAGAAATAGATTTAAGAATTAGTGATAGATTTAAAAATATTCTGCTTCATGGAATATGCTTAGTTTGATATGACAGTATTTGTAAACTATCTGATTTATAAAATTACCAGCTCCTGATACTAAGTAGTGAAAGAATAATAAGCTTTGAGAATAAGAGTTGAACATGATGACCCTTAACTACGGTTTTATCATTTGGTAGTAGAGATGATTGCGTTCAAGTTAGATTAGAGGAGAAGACTAAGGATGAGGGCAGTATTTCACATGGTTATGCAGCTATGGCCTACATATTCTGCCACATCTGACTTAGAAAAACTATTGTTAAATGGTGGATCTTCTTGCCATTTATGCCCACTGTCTTCAGACTTTGGTCTCATGTATTCCGTGACCTTTTAACGAGGTCATGGGATAGACGTTTATCAGTATAATGGTTGTATAAAATAAATTCTCCATTAGCTTACTTTTTGATCTGTCTCTAAATGATTCTCTTTGAAAAATTTCCAATCTTTGATGAGACGAGACTTAATGTGCTCATCATACATGAACTGAGAGAAGATGTAGAACTTTTTCCTTAAAAATTGGAATGTGAAGTTTACCTGAAACAAACAATACAATAAAATTATTCTTTCAGTTCCCATTTTTCAAACAAAAAAAATTGTGAAAATACATTTTTAAACAAATAAGTAAATAATTTAAATAATTTATTTACCAGAAATCTGTTACTTGTGAAAAAAATATTAAATACTAAAAGAAAGTCAACACTGAAGTGTCACAATACATAAAACTCTTGAGGCTAAACAAAAAATAAAACGAAGAGACAGTCCTTACTGTTGTGTTCATGATGCCAATGCCGTGTGTTCTGATAGAGTTGGCTATGTGACGAATGTTGATGGTGTTCAAATGTTTATTGTTACTAGTTCTCTCCACAAAAATCTGAAGAAAATTCAAAAGGGCAAAAGTTAATTAGACACTCTTTTTCATTCTTATAATCCTTAATATTAGTAATATTATTTAAATCTGTTTATATGACTCTGCTTATTAAATTGAGTATAAATATAAATAAGAACATATAAACATGTACATATTTTTATTTACTTTATATTTAAATAGTAGTTAATTAATTAAATTAAATTACAATGTAGAAAGCATTACAAATAGTGTACTGTAATTCCATTAAGTAAAGAATTTCAGCCATTGAAAGTTATTGGTGGTTATTATTATCTTTTTTCTTTTCTTTAAGAATGATTTGAAAATTGCTAGAGATATGAATTCCATAACAAAGAAATGCAAAAAAAAAAAAACCCCAAAACTTACCTGATTGTTTAAATTATACAAATATTTAGAAACAAAGACATGAATGTTTCTCATAATTTCCAACACATCCAACCCCTGAAACAGAAAGAAACAGCCCAAGTCTACATCAAAATAACTAATTAAATATTGTCTTAGACCTTTAAGATTGAGGACAATTGCAGAATTTTGGGCAGCTAAAGAGACAAAATTGTAATTAGCATATGTTGCCACAATTGATGCAAATGCCAATGTCTTCTGGGGATCCTTTTAAATTCTACTAGCATTATTACTAGTAGTAGTATTAGTTCCTTGGGGCTCAAATGTATTGGCAGCAAGATCTGTACAAACCCTGCCCACTCCCATCCCTTGTCGTCCCGTGGGAGGTTTGGACTAGGAAGTAAACTATCTTCAACTCTGAAGGAATATTTGAAACATGTAAAACACACAACATTGTACAAGTTCTCTGTCTCTTTTGGAAGTCAGTTTTTGCCAAGTGTTTTCCTTTAAGAGTAAAGTGCAGTCTAACCTAGTCTAAAAAGCGAGTTAAGATATTATTGCATAGAGGTCCTTAGAACTGACTAAAGAAAGATCCTTATTAAGGATCAGTGCACAATGTAAGACAATACGCATTATTTTTCATCAAAACATCTTTATTTGTTGTGCAGTTTAGTCATAAATAAATATTACTTGTTATCTATAAATCTCTTCTAGCTTGCTTTGAGTTTGTAAGAGTGCATCAGATTATTTGAATAAGATAAAATAGATCAAACAAAGTACAGGAGAAAATAAACAAGTTTCTGCTTCCTCACTTGTTCTAAAGTTTGACTCGGTAGATGTGATTCCATAAGAGTCAATCCATACTTCTGTTCAGCCATATTCTTCATCTCACCGTAGGTCTTCCAGTCATGTAAGGCTACTGTGGTCAGGTTGTAGAATGTCTTGTTCAGATAATGCTCAACATGGGCTAAAGGGAGAAGGGAGATATATTTGACAGTTGCAAAAATGTCATGTGACAACTATTATTAGACATTTAGTAAAGAAAGCCATTTAAAAGACTGGAAACTAATTCATTAACAACATACCTCACCCCATCTCTATCAATAATGACAGACTAGTAGGCTCTTTTAGATACCATGTAGCTATGGTAACACTTACACTTTATATTAATGGTTCTGTCAAAGAAACGTATGGGTTTTACTTTGAGCAGATGGGACAAGTCACGCAGGCCAACTTTGAAAGGGTTGCGATCATCAAGCTGAAGGTGAAGGTGAATGTGAAGACGGAGATCTGTTTCTATGGATCGACATAAAGGATCCAACAAATGCTAGATGGAGGTTAAAATAAAATGATTTCTAGTGAGATTTCAAAAAAATAAGTCAATGTTCAAACTATATAAACTACAACATTGAGACAGGTTAATGAATAAATAGTATTATGATTCAGCATCAATTCAAGCAACTTGATTAGTAAATGTAAAGAAAACTCAAGAAAATCATTATTATTAATATATTAATATTATATATTCCTCAAAACAGAAAAATGCCAGTATAGCCTATTCTGTATTTCTAACTTGTTTACCAACAATCTTTAAACTGTCCTTTCTGTCCTCAACACAACTATTTTATTTTTGCCTTAATAAACTTGCTAGTCTATAACCCATACAATAAGCTAACATATAATGTTTGGAAATATTTCACCAACACTTTACATTTTTATAAAGAAAAACAACTATTTAGTGCTTCTAAAACATGCAGGAATAGAGAAAGAGTCTTGAGGTGGAAAAAAAAAAGACAGTAATAATGATGAGCCTTGTGAGTGATTAAAACTTAGTGAATCCAAAATATATCTAAAAATATTTATCCTTTAATTAACTATACTGAATTATCATAAAACATTGATGGCTGCCTGGTCGTGCGGTTTGCACGCTGGACAGTCGTTTGGATTTATAAATGGTAGCGGGTTCAAACCCTGCCACCTCCCATCCCCCGTCATCCTGTGGGAGGTTTGGACTGGGAAGTAACTATCTTTAACTTTGAAGGAACATCCGAAACATATAAAACATTTTGATGACTACAAAGACTAATACAATTTTATTACTGCTGATGAACTGATTGAACTATTGGCTCTTCATTAAGCCAATATTAAAGAAAAGCTGGAGAGAACCTTCACAGAATGACTACATTCTACTCTTTTAAACTACTTACAAAGAGGTTTCCTCAAAATGGACAATGAAATAATAATATTACCTCCTGAACATTTTTTGTAATCTCTTTATCAAAAGTCTCTTTTAGCTTCTGAGAAGACTCCAAGTGTCTAGTAGCATTCATTTGTGGGACACAGTCTCGAAGGGCAGTGAACATGTACTGAAAACATCCCAGGCATTAGGTAAAGTCAATGTGATAACATACAAACAAAAAGCAATAACCATATATTCTAATAGGCTAGAAAGAGAGAAAATCAAAAAGAGCATAACTTTTACAGTGTAGAGTTCAAATCAAGGTTTAACATCATAAATATAAATATAAAATTATGCTGATCGTTTGATCCTCATATGCTTTGCTAGTTTAGATTTAGAATTATGTATATGAACCTCTATGGCCATATTACAAGTCCTCAGGGTTCGCAAAGATCTTCCTTCAGGAAACAATACCAGAAAAAAAGAGGCAGAAAGAGAAAACAATGGAAACATCATAAAATAATGTCATTAGAAGAGATTCTATCCAAGGCAAAAGACAGAGAAATGGAGAAAGTCAATCATAGTTGACAGTGACTCATCTAAAGAAGGATGAAATGGGAGCCTGGGTATTGGCCATAGTCAAAATTTGTCGACAAATAGTATTTACCCCATCTCCACGAAGCTGTTGGGTTCAAAGGAATGGTGATAACAAATACAGCTAGGGTACAGCATATAAAAAGAGACACATTTTTTTTCATCTAATCACAATTTGTTTAAAAATTAGATATCAGTTAAGACAAACTATTGATAAAAAAAAATATTTTTAACTGTGTGAGCATAAGATCAATTAAAAAAAGAATACAAGAATCAGGTCAGTGATCCAATCCATTCCAAGTACTTACATGTACTCTGTGTGTATCTGTCACAGTGTCACAAAGGTCATCCAAGTACAAGGGTAAGACAACTCTATGCCAGTAAATGAAACTACAGTCACAGGCTTCTTTAATTCTTGGGAAGCAATGAGACAAAAAATATTTAAAGCTCTAATCTTACATCAAAGTGCATGACAGGAGGATGGGTTCTAAAACTGCACACTCTTAGATGTGTTTTCTGATAGAAGGATTGTAAAATAAATTTGTATTGACAACAATACACAGAAGACATTTTGAACAGAGCATTGTCCAGAGGCCAAGTACACTTGAACTTGGCTTGAGCAGAGCTGTGTTTGCTGAGTTCCTAAAGGCAGCACAGAAAACCTTCTCCCAGATACCCCCTTCTCCCCCACTGGTCCATAAATGAGATTAGACCATAGTGCTCTGAGCATGCTATAGGCCTAAGCATGAAAGTAGCGCTATAGAAAAGCTATTATTTAATTAAAATTTAAGGACAGCATAGATCAAGATGAATTCAGGAAGGATGAAAAAAAAAACTTTGGGAAAAGGCTATTTAATATAGAAAGCAAAAAGTAAGGGGTATGTATGTATTTAAATTCCGAATAAAAATCAAAAACGTTTGACCAATCTTGATAAAACTTGACATAAAAGTTCATTAGATCATGGCAGAGACTGTAGTGTATGTTTAATATCCCTCCCAAAACCGAAGGGCCCTAGAAAAAGACAAAATGTGCCTAATTGTATCTCTATTAAAAAGTGAAACTTTTTAACAAATTGGATAAATCCGTTTTCATGGAAATTTATATTGAATAAGACTATGTCAGCTGAACGGGTAGACACATTTTCATACTCTACTTTCCTTTTTATGGCAAAATAAAAAATGTGAAGGCAACATTCTGAAAGTTTGACATAGATGTAAATTCAATCCAGTAGATCAGTAATACCCAAACTAAGGCCCGCAGGCCATGAGTCTTATCCAGCTAGTTGAAAATAAATGTTCATTTCTTACTTGACCTGCAGCTCACTGATCAAATCAAGACGTCTAAGTGTATCATCCAAACTTTGCAGTTCATCATCCTTGAAGGATTTCTGGCCCACAGTAATAAATAGATTAAGTGGGTAATACTAATTGTCTAAACAAAATTTAAAAAAAAAAAGATTTCTTGATTCTATAGAAATTTTAACTAAAATTAAAAACTCAAAGCACACACCATTTTAGTTCCAACAGACATAGCTAGTTTCACAACAAGCCGTCTTTCTTTGCTTGCTGGTTAAAAGAACAAAACAAAACGTTACACATCTTAATGATATAATGTATATGTGATATAATAAGAATTCGGACAAGATTACATAATAAAGACAATGTATAATGGAATAAGTTAACTGAAAATAAAGATATGTTTCTTCTACTGAGGGATTACCTGGTCCATGCAAAGCTGCCTCAGCCAAAACTAAGGCAGATAACACATCTAGCCTTTTCTCACTATATCTTTTGTCTGACATAATACGCTTCTGTAACGAAATAGGATCATTAGTTTTTTATATGGTTCTATTCATAACAATAATATGCATAAACATGTACATCTGAATAAGACTTTAAAGGTTAAAAAAAGGTTAAAAAAAAAAAGTGTTAAGCTATTATCAAACTTTACCTTAGCTGTACTGATAGCATTGAGAGCTCTAAGGCACAGGAACTGGACTATGTGATTAATAAACTCTGTAATCAGCATTGTTCTGCGATGGAATGTATTCTCAATGGACTGTAGATGAAAAAAAAATATCTCAACCATAATTTTAAAAAAATAAAAAAAATATTGATCTAATGGAATTATTACTAAATAATATATTTTTCTTTTTAAAAGTTGCTAATTAAATAGATTTAGAGATTAAATCTTTCAGTTATAAAAAGAGATTATGATAATTTTTTAGCTTTAGGAGTACTACTGTTTTTTCAAAGTAAGCATATTTTATTTCATAACTGCATGTAAAATTTTTGTATAGTAAATAAATAGAGTTTTCTAGAAGCAATAATGACTTGTAACTCTTTCTTATAAATTACAGAGATTCCTTTATGCTAGTCAGTGTCTGTCAGACTTGGGTTACAAATGAACTAGCTATGATCTTAACTTGAAGTTTGTTGAATATATTGTTCTTTCTTTCCTTCCATATTCTGTTTAAAGTAAGGTGCTGTTTTCTTTTAATATTTCTTTGTTTATTGTAAGTTTAATGTGTTGATAATAGAAATTTCTATTATTAATAGCATTTATCCACTATGTAAAAAAAATAAATAAATTCATTCAGAGTTTCCTACCTTGAGTAGCTCAACAAGCCTACACAAAGACAGCACTGCTGTTTTGGACATTGGTTTGCTGAGGGCCACTTGAAGGTTCATGACTGTCCTTACAAGGTGGCTAATGTTATAGGCATGAAGAAGACCCTAGTGAGGAGACATTTCAATAGGTTAACAAGACATTTTGTCAAATATTGATATCTACAATGTATGTCTTAATTATCAAGCTAATATGTTTATAGATACATTTTAAAATTGTTAAAATCTGAGGGTCTGACAGGTAATTTTTTTTTAAGCCCACACACCCTTAAAAAATAAACAGAATTTTATCTAATAAAAGCAAAGCAGATGATCATTCTTTTTTTCAAGGACAACCATAAAAAAATGGGTGAAATACATATCAAACTATGCCCTGTGGTAATCTGGTTAAGCCAAATGGAACATAAAAGAATTTTGATTTTACTAATAATTAAATAAAGTAAAAAAACAAACAAAAACTTAAGTAGCCTGGTGCTTTTAAACCAAGTGATCTATGAGAGCAGAGGATTTATATGTTTCTATAGCTGATGGCTACCATTTGGCCAGCACAATGACCAACTGCCTTTACTTCACTAATGTATATCAAGTACCTTTAGAGTTGGGTGAACTCCAGAGAGGGTGGTAGTAACATTCCTGGTCTTCACCAGGATTTAAACTCTAGACCAGTGTTTCTCAAACTGTGTGCCGCGGCACACTAGTGTGCCGCCGAAGATTTGCAGGTGTGCCGCTGGAGTTTTCAGAACGCCACACGTGCAGGCGTTACACAGGTCTGCCTACTATTAAATTTTTATTTTACGTTGCGATGACATCTCCACTTGCAATGACCAGTAGTAGTAGTGGATGGATATGACGGAAAGGGCTGTTATTTATTCAGGTTATGGAATTTTTTAACTATACATATATTATTATAATGACTCAAATGTAGGCCGCCTTAGCAGACGCTTGCATCCCAACTTTTCTCAGAGCTTTGTGAAGCAATGGATTCAGATTACAAATGTCTCCTGTATCACACCAACATTCGTTGGCTCTCCAGGGGAAAAGTGTTAAAGGTGTTGTCCAACTCAAGGCTGAGCTGATTTCATTCTTGGAGGCTGAAAACAAAAAAGACTTTGGATTTTCTATTCATGACGAGATTTGGTGGGTTAAGGGGACATTTCTCTCTGATTTATTTGACAAATTAAATTCATTGAATTTAAGTCTTCAAGGACCATCGGAAACCATCATCACTGCATCCTCAAAAATGAAGTCATTTGGTGAAAAATTGTCTTTGTGGCAAAGTAAGATCTCGAAAAGAGTCTTCGACTGCTTTCCTACTTACTATGAATGTGCTTCAAATAAAGAAATCACCCCCGAAATTCTGGACACTTTGACACACTTGCATTCAGCATTGCAGCATTACTTTCCAACAGTTGGAAGTAATGAATATGGATGGGTCAGTTATCCATTTGGAAACAATGAAGCTACAAATCTGACAACTGAAGAAGCAGAGCAGCTCATTGATTTAAAAAAAACATGCAGTTCTTAAGTCAAGTTTTGCTGAGAAAAGCCGGGATAAGTTTTGGATTTCAATCAACAAGTTATATCCTGCAATCAGTTTAAAAGCAATCAAAATAATTCTTCCATTTGCATCTTCAGGGTTTTGTGAGTTTGGATTTTCAGCATTGACTGAAATCAAATCTAAGAAAGGAGAGAGACTTCTTACAATAGATGAAATACGAGTTTGTTTGTCGACTCTGGAGCCTCGATTAGATCGCATTTGCTCTAAAAAAACAACAACAGGCAAACCCTTCAAATTAAATGTAATATTTCAAAACAGGTAAAATACTTTTTTCCTTTTTATTATAAAATAACTGTTGCTCTCGTGGTGTGCCGCGAAATTTTTGTAGTTTTTTTACTGTGCCCCCAGACAAAAAAGTTTGAGAAACACTGCTCTAGACCCTTTGGTTCAGAAGCCAAGCATTTTACCACTCAGCCAACACACCATACTGAGCTAAGCTCCAAAAGCTAAAGCTTTTTAAGCCTGGCTAAGCTTCAAGTAATGAAAAACAGTTTTACAGGACATTTCAACTGTCATTTAATTAAAATATTGTGTGGTGCAAGTTTAAAAGTTAATAGAAATTCAAGGAACCATATGCTATTCAATACATGGCATATATCAGCTAACCAAGTTTCAACAAAAACCAGAAGTTACTTAGGAAGTAATTGACCAAAGATTTGTGATAGTCAAATAATGGAGTCAAAATAACTGTAAATCACAGACCTGTATGAACAAGACACATCTGTTGTTTAAATCTTCCATCAATGTGCCCCTATCTAGACTAGACTCCATCCTGACCATCCAAGCAGCAACTGTAGTACTGTAGGTCTGCAGGTCTCTGGAAGACAGTAATGTTCATATGCTAATTGACATTGTTAAGAAAACAAGGAACAAATTAATA
Organism: Biomphalaria sudanica; assembly: GCA_036873155.1. Lineage (NCBI taxonomy): Eukaryota > Metazoa > Mollusca > Gastropoda > Planorbidae > Biomphalaria > Biomphalaria sudanica. The sequence continues at coordinate 1,678,913 of JAZGLO010004004.1, forward strand.
GTAACATATTACAAAGATAATTAAATTGAAAAAACATTATACATACATCTACACTTTAAACATTTCCTTCAATAAAAAAACAACAACAGATGTAAGTATTAATTGATTCCAAATATTTAATTACATATTAAAGTAAAGCAATATTTATTATTATTTAGATGTGTATTGATATAGTAGATCTAAGAATGACTAGTTTAAACAAACGCTAATTCTTTTTTTTTTTTTTTACTATAACAGACATTTATGTGTTCAAGACAGAATAGAACAAAAATGTTGGAATATGATGCTAAAAAATGAATAATATTATATTAAGAGTCTTGGTCAAAGAATCTGTCTATTATATAAAATTCACACATTTCTTACTTAAATTTAAATTAATTAAATAAGCCATTGGTTACAAAAATAGTGGTCCAAATGCTAAGTTAATTTATCAAAACAAATGTGTATATTAGTTATTTTTCATGTTAAGAAAAGCTTATAGTGAAATCTAACTAATCAAACTATGCAGCATGAATGCAATGTACATAAGTCTACATGTTACAAATGATGAAAAGCAACATTTTAAGAATGAAGTTTTGAGCATAATTTTCAGTCATGAGATAATTAGTTCTAACTGCTACATATTTTCCATTTTAAATAATGTCCTCTCCCAATTTTAACACTAAAATATTGCCACTGATAATTTTGTATTATGACTGTGAGATGTCGGCTTATCTTAAAAACATAAACATCCAGCCTATGGATAATATCAATGATACCTATAATAATAGTAGAAATAGCTTTCAATAATTTTTTAAATAATATCCTCCTACAACTCTATATAGTCAAGAATTTTATATACACTGTTTAAAAATGAATAATATACTGTGGCATACATTAGAATAGATTTTAAATAGTGCAATATAAACTATAATTTGTGTTTTATTAATGATTTTGTTAAAATGCATTACAAAATTTCTCCCCCTTTTCCTGATTCTGTTTAATAGAAACTTAACATTATGATTTGAGAGGAAAGTATTTTTGTGGTAGTTTTTAAAGCTCATTTATTTCAGAGTAAATTAAATGCATTTGCTGAATTGTTATCATATTTACAGTGAGAAGTTACAATGGTTAGAAACAGTGACAAATAATCATAGAGTGATTACAATGGTCAGTAACTGTGAGAAATATTTATCACTGATCCACAGTGAGAGATTACAATAGTCAGTATCAGTGAAAAATATGTATCACTGATCTACAGTTACAGATTTCAATGGTCAGTAACAAGGACAAATATATATCACTGATCCACAGTGAGGGATTACAATGGTCAGTATCAGTGAAAAATACTTATTACTGATCCAAAATGAGAGATTATAATGTTCAGTAACAAGGACAAATATGTATCACTGATCCACAGTGAGAGATTACAATGATCAGTAACAGTGAAAAATATTTATTACTGATCCAAAATGAGAGATTATAATGGTCAGTGATAAACATGTATCATTGATCCACAGAGAGATAAATATTTATGTGACAGTTAAGATTTTTTTTTATCATAGTGAGACATCATAATAATAATTTGACAGTGCCAAACAAAGTAATAATTATATAGGAAACTAAACTATTAAAAAAAAGTAAAATCTAATATGTGAGAAAAAAAACAACTAATAAAAAGAAAAATCTGAGATTTGGAAAATTACCTGTGTCTAAATATCCACCAGTTCAGATTCAAAGAGAGGAAAAAAAATTATGTTTTAAACTTCCAAATTTATTTCGTGTAAAGAAAAAAAGGAGTATTGTATATTATGGACTTTCTATTGACACCATTGAAAGACTTGAGCAATATACAGATTATAAGAACAGCAGAAGAGATAGAGAACTTTGCTACAACACCAGGGAATAATTTCTTTGATAATGAACACCAGATATGATTAATAAATATTTTTTAAAATGACGTAATTGTGAAAATAATTAACTTTTTTTACATATGAAACTAAACAAACTCTTTGGAATCAGTTAGTTGGCTATTATTTTAGACAAATGTTTAGTTTTTAAAACCCATTATATTTTTTCAACAATAGATATAAATAACTTCAAATAATGAAAAAAAAATGTGTACAGCATTTATTATCACAGTTTTGCAAGACGTCAGCTGATATGATTTCTATAGAGATTTGTCTGTTTATTGAATAATAATAAGTTTTAAAAAATGTTTAATAATTATTTTACAAATAAATTCAATGCAAAATAAAGAAACTTGAATTTTTACAACACTTAAACAAAGCTGAAGAGGACACACATTTTCATCTGGTGACACCAACAACAAACAAACAAAACATTTATACCCTGCCATAAAATGGAAGACACTTGTAGTATGAGCATTTTAAAGAATGATATGGATAAAGGTTCATATTGCTAGAAAGACAAAAAATATTATTAAACACACCTGGTGAGTAATTGGTTGCGGGAAGTTAGCCATCCCTGGATTTGTTGTGTAACTGCTTGCTGGGATTTTTTATCTAAAAACTGACTGGCTTTAGGAAGTCTGATTAACAGAAACTCATTTGGAAAGAAGACCACATTGCCAATAAGATGCACACATGGAATCTGTTTACACACACAAAATATTCAAATTTTTAAAGTCACAGGTTTTTTTAAAATCACTTTGAGATTGCAAAATTATAATTATAATTTAAAGACCAATAAAGTTTTTTTTTTTAAATCAATAATAAATGTTAATTACAGTTACAACAATGATGTTATTATTTATAATAAAAATACAATCAAAATTGTAAAATAAGATTCTCATAAATTTCATTGTTTTATTGGACATATACTAACCTTGCGATAGACATCCCAGATTGGCTTAAAAATGCGTTTATCTATGGTTCTGAAGATTTGAAATTGTAAAATAAAAAGTCCTATGGCTCCAACATATTTATAGCGATGTTCTGTTTCATTGCTTTCTCCTGATGAAAAAAAAAATTTTAATTAAAAAAAAACACACAAAGGGCAATAACAATTAAAATAATACATTAGGGGAGAAAATCATAAAAAAAAAGAAGAAAATATACATTATTTAAAATTATAAATACAAATTACATATATTTAAAAAAAATCATAACTTAGACAAATATAAAGATTCATAGTTTATAGATTAAATACAGTGATGATATTAAAGAATAAACAATCTGAATATAAACAAAATATATTTAACAAAAATGTATGCATATAGTTCTAGACCATTTTTACAAAAGCAATTTAAAAATTCAGGTCACCACCTTCACCCCTTTTTCTTTGATCCTTTCGGTTCAATCAAATGATGAACGGTCTCATCATGCCATGTGCATGAAAGGGCAGCCCACCTTGTTACGCCATGCCCTTAACCTTCTGATACCGAAGGGATCCAAGTTAAAACTACAAATGAAAAAATATCTGAAAACATATTTGAACTGGCTAGCGCTCGCGAAGAGTATCACTCCTTTATTATATGTGTATATATATAGGTAGAAAACTTGGTCATAGCGTATCACACAAGATTAGCTCTAAATTAAGGTCTTTAGGTATACAAAGCTCATACCCACTCACTCTGGTAAAAGGTTTATACAAGGTATGGCTCCCATACTCAATCTCGGATTAAGTTGAAGCTTTGCACAAATATTTATTGGTATAGACAAGACCTGAATTAAAAATATTCAAGAGAGGATCTTTTTCCCTTTGGAACTCAACTACCACTCTCCAAGTTTTTTTCAGAGATATTACTGTCAGAGATGGAGTGACCTCTCCATTGCTGGGGGAAAGCCTGGGTGGTAAATTTGCAAGTGCTGGGCTGCCCATGTGTCAACACTTACCCCTCAGGTTTTTTATTAAAAACTGTTGTGTTAGTTCATTTATTGCTTCAAACATAAATATGCATCTGACTTTTGCATTACATTAATAGCAGTTATATTTTCCAATTTAAAAAACAACAACATTGAAACAGTTTTTATTCAAATTGACAAGAGTTCACAACTGCTAAATATCTTCACTGTACTTTTCATAAAATTTTATTTTTTCGTCATGGCTAGCTGCAAAGGCATAATGAGGGGGCTGGCAAGGGGGGCACAAGGCCTCAGTCGCCATCCTCAGAGAGGCGGCAAAAAATAAAAATTATTGTAAATATTTTAGTTAGGTAATTCATTTTAAGGTTATTTGCATTATGTTATTATTAAATACTTTTTATTTATAAGCCTAAATTTCTATGTGATGTTCAAGGAAAATGGGGAGCCAATAAAATTTCTTGCACCGGGCGCACATTTTGCTCACTACGCCTCTGGCTGTCTGTACATGTTGGTAAATAATTGCTTTTTTAAGGATAGAGAATAAAGCATGACCAGTGTGTTAACATTTATCAAATAATAATGGAAAAACAATTTTTAATCGTGATATATTTTGATAATCCCTTAACAATACAATTTTGTTTGATACATAAATATATTATATATAAACAAAAAATAATACTAATAAATCTTGCGCTGCTTGATCTTTAAAAGCAAATGAGCGTGAGAAAAAAGTGAATAAGTAGGTGTGAATTTATAAACCCACAGTGAAGCATTCTAGTTCTGAACACATGCTGATAACTGGCCCCTTAAAACTTCTGCCCACAGAACATAAGGACATCGTTGAGGCTCAGTTTCATTAGATTTTAATATTTTTTAGGATGATGTAGCCCATGACAAGTGCATCTGAGATTTTAATGGCACCACAGATCTATACTAAAACTGCTTACAACTCAAGGTTGCTGATCAACTTGGGCTATTTAAGTGTAAATTTGTCTTGTGTTGACAATTTATTTTAATTTAAAGTTTAACTAGATCTATGTATCATTGGTTTCAGCTCCACACATGATAGAAAACATGCTTATATAAAATGTTGTGCAAAGTGCCTCTTTCATGCACAGAAAAAATGTATTAATGTTGCCAACATTACTAAATCTACTTAAGCAGTTGCTAGATATATACATTGAAGTACTAGTTGTACTAAGAATTAAAAAATGTAGCAATATTCTTTTTCAATTCTTAATATAAACTCACACTTTCATTATAGTAAAAAAAAGTCAAAAATGAAAAATTTGAATTGTTTATTTTGACAACTTTTCATTATTCCAAGGAGCTGAAATTCACACAACAGTTGCTGGGTGATAACACATTTTATTAAAATTTCAATAAGATTATTTCATTAATTATTTTGAAAGAGGAACAGGCTGCCATTTTAAACAATTAATTTAGCTCTATTTATGTATTTTTCCTTGACCCTTGTTGTATGGCAGGTAAGCTCAGTTGGTTAGAGTGTTATGATAATAATACAAATGATATAGGTTTGATCCCTATAGTGACCAATTTTTCTCTCTCTATTTTTCCATCATATGAAAAGGAAAATTTAAAATGCAAGGAAAAGAATCACTTTCTATTGTAATATTGATCGATATCTATATTCATTAGAATTGTTTTATAACATTAGGAACAATAAAATAGGAATGTTTAGTTTACTAGATTATTGAACATTAAGTAGATCATTTTTTATTTATTTCTTATTCCTCCTTAATATTTTATAAACTAGGAGCAATTAAATTAAAAAACATTTGCTTTTTTTTAAGCGCAACTTTTATGCATATAGCATGCTCAGTGTGCTATGGTCAAATCTCTTTTGTGGACTTTTTTGCGGGGAGTGGGGTACTGGGATAAGATTTCTGGGCTGCTTTTAAGCGATTGGCAAACACATCTCAACTCGAGTCAGGATTCTAATTTGATCCGCCTTGATAGATAACAAGGTGGTTTTTGCCACTTGGTCTCACATTAAATTATATGGAGTAGAGCGCTTGGCTTTCAAACAGGAGAGTCCCGGGTACAAATCTTTGTGAAGACTGGGATTTTTAATTACAGGATATTTAGGGTTCACCCAGCTATAATGGGTACCTGACATTAGTTGAGAAAAAGTAAAGATGGTTGGTCGTTATGCTGGCCACATGACACACTCATTAACCTTGGGACATAGAAACAGATGACTGCTGGTCTTTTATTTTTAACAACAGAAGTAAATATTTCAGAACAAGATTTAGTTTGAAAGCCTAATCTAGGACATTCAAGAGAGCATTCTCCCTATTTGAATAATAATAATAATGGTCAACAAAACCTTTTTTTATGCATTGGTTCAGATAGCACCAGTATAGATATTCAGACCAGAACTGATTTTTTAAAAATTTGAATGCTGCTATTAATCCTGAGACTAGAGCTATTATATTGATTGCTACTGCACAAACACACAAATGGTTTTGAAAAAGATGACATTGACACGTTCATTTTCTAATACTAAAAGCTAGATCAAACATAAATTTGTCAATGTAATTGTGCAAAGTGATATGGGATTTAAGATCAGGAACATAAGTTTTACTATCAATTAGCCTTACCAATCCTGGCATCTAGTTCAACAATCCAGTCCCTGAGATTGATTGCAAACTCCTCTGCAAATATGCCATTTTTAGAGACATTGACTTTCTCATCATCAAAAGGTTGTTCCACACAGTTCTGAGAAATAAGGAGCTTGGATAAAGACACTGCTTAGCAAAAGCAGTTAATGATAATTTCATAAATTAAATGGATTATGTTTCTCTAAACATCAGCAGTAACCATGTCCCTAATTGTAAGTCTTCAATTAGAGTTTGATATTCTGGTTTCCCTAACAATGATACTTTCCATAAGGATATGTCATAAGTAATGTTGAGTTTAAATCACAGAAGAGGCTAGTTTTTTTTAATTTCGTTTTGACTTGTTTTTAAGATGCTCATTCAGAAATGGAAGTTAGTACTTGTACCAATCCTGAAAACCAGACACATTACACTCAATGAACAGCTGGGCACAGAAACAACTAAAATTAACTTTACCTGTCCAAGGGCAAATTACATGAAACTAATACATGTGCAGAAAAGAAGTCCTTGTAATTTAATTAGTTTTCTATCTTTTGTAACTTAACTTCCTAAATATTGGCTTTACTTAGTATTAAGAAATAGTTTCAAGAAGAGATGGGAAATCCGAAGGAGACTTTGAAACAGTTGGGGTCATTATGCTGGCCACACGACACTCTCGTTAAGTCTCAGCCATAAAAATAAATGAACTTAACATCATCCACCCTATAGCTTGCAAGGCTTGAAAGGGGTATTTACAACACCATTGTAACTCAAGGGCAAACTCTACTGTCCAAGGGACATTCCAACTATTTTCAGCACTGTAATTTAGTTCTGTACTAAAACAACAAAAAGAAACTGCTAACTTGAAATATCATTCCATCCAGCAATCTTCCTTCAATTGTCATCATCAACTTCTCAAAAGGTCTGACTTTTTCTTGGGGAACACCAAATTTGCTTGGATCATGATGTACAGATTTTACCATTCTGTATTGATATAAAGAGAGTAAAGTAAAAATTACATTTCATCGACACACAAAACATTTTGCTTTCTCATTCTTATTTCTGAGAAATTAAAAAATTATTTTATTCTCTTTATATTCTCAGATATATTTAAAATAATACATAAGTGCTGTAAACCACTGAGGAAAATACGGTACAGAAGAGTACTGTGACAGAACTTCAGCAAACATTTTATTAGTACCCTACACAATAAACATTTTCATGCAATGAAATGGGGTGTCTGGTGAAGTCAAGAAAAGCAACAGTACTAGAAATAATAAAACTGAGATGATTGTTTGCACACTCTCATTGTTTCCTTCAAAAGAACATCTGCAGTTTAACAACATCATTTCAAAATAATAAGAAGTTCAGCAGTGCATTTGAGAGAAGGTAAATTGTAAATGTTGAAAAGCAAAATATTTGTACTAAATAAAAGCCAAATGTTTATTTATTAATTTTTTTTTTTTTTTAAAGATTGAGGTGTCAAAAACCTCGACATAGACAATGAATTATTTGGGGCTCCAACCTCTTGTAAAGGGTCCAGTGATCTTTCAATGAGGGATGAAGCTCAATGATGCGATCAAGAGTGATGAGTATGGTCAGTAGGTCAGCCAGATGTTCAAATACAACCTAAGTCATGAAAGATGAAAAAAAAAACAAAAAACATATTTTTTAATCTATTGAAAGCCAAAATAATCTATTTGAATACAATTAAAACAAAAAAAAGATATTTTTTTTTTTAGTAAATTGTTTTCTGTAATAGGTATAAGTACACCAATCATTACCTGAAAGTGAACATCTGTAACATCAATCATTTTGGGTCCTGGTCTGACAATATTTAAAAAAAACTCACAATACAATATTTAAGTTATTAAAAATGCATAACAGAAAACAATAATTAAATTTTTATTTATAAATAAAAAACTTTAAAAAAATTATATTTCTTTTATTAGTTGGAAACAGCTTAGATTTCATGTCAAAGGTAAAATAAAAAAAATAAAAAAATTTGGCACAGTGGCTTTTACTTAACTTTTGTAAGCTATAAGAGCTAGTATTAAGATTTTTTTTCTTTGCTTATTGCATAATTTTGGTTGAAAATTATCTTAACCCTTTTAAATACTAGTTTGCACTTGAAACTGTTGGCCAACTTTTTTTTTACTGACATCTAAATTATAACATTTTAGTTTAATTAAACCTGTCAGAAAACATATTTTAAAAATATTTTATAAAAATTATTATGTACAGAACATTCAAGGTCTTTTAACTTGTAAATGTACAGAAAAAAATACATTATCTACAATAGTTATAGTAAATAATAGACTAATAATGCTGGCTTACTTGTTAGTATAGAGACATGACAACTGTCTCATGACTGCTTTAACTACCTCTGAGCATCGAGATATAAAACAGGAGAGTTCCTGAGATGAAAAATTAAAAAAAAATTAATGTTGAGAATAATTACAAAATAAAGAATCAAAATCAAAGTTTCCTTATGATAGAAAATAAATACCTGCAGAAGTGAAAACATGCGACCAATTTGAATCTGTGCTTCCCCTTCCTCCAAACCTTCCTCAGGCTCTAAAAAGAGAGGGAAAAAAAAAATGTACATAATATTTGGATTCATGATGATAAGCTAGTTTAGACTATTTACATAATAATACATGTAAGTACAAAAAGGCAGTTATGATTTCAACAAAGAACAAAGAGCCAGATGGATAAAAAAACCAACTTGCTCATTAAACAAGCAGGCAGACACAGGCTATGATGAAAAGAGGAGTACAACATGTTTATATTTACCAACAGTTAGTGTTAAGAATAAGAAATGTTTTATATACTGGTAACACAAAGAAATAGAAATAGTTTTGCAATCTTTTCTTCATTTTTTATTTGCTCTGTCATATATTCTTTAGGTATATAAAAGACTGGTTCTGTAAGATTGTTGTCAGGGAGAGGTATGGCGAGAATGAATGTTAGTTTGATATTTTGATATGATTGTTATATCCCCTTGTTATGAATGCGAAGTGTTGCACATGTTGTGAACTGAGTGATTAAGTCTTCGTTGAATGTGCGAGAGAATGTGTTAGTCAGTAAGGTCTTGCTCCCGGTCCAGGAAGGTTGGACGTTTACTTCCTGGACTGGTATTTATGCATTTATATATTTATAAGTTGATGGACTAGTGTTTTGTGTATTACTATTTCATAAGAGTCATATAATTGTGTGCTCTATTAAGTATTAAAGTATTATAGATATTCATCATTATAAGGAGCTGAGAGTTGATGTATATTAAGTGTTCGTATTTGAGTTAAGCAAGTATTGATGAATTATAATTGAGTAAACATGAAAGTATCAAGCAAGTATTATTTAATATTCAAGAAACCCCTAGTGAGCCAAGCCAAGAAACAATAACAAGAGACAACCAGCATATATATATATAAATTTGAACCCTGACATCTGTCATTGCTGTAAGTGATAATGGATATAAGCACTTCACTACCTATAAAATACATCCTGATGGCATGCATCTCAAATAGCCTCTGACAATCAGTCCAACTCACAGATATTGAGTCTGGCAGAACTTTTTTCACTAACAGGAGAAGGGACAAAAGCAAGCAACTGACATCTAAAACAGTAAGCTTTGGGAAGGAGGGGCTCATTAACCGTAACTGGCTACCCACCTAGGAGAAGGAAAACTCTAAAATTCAAACCTCTGCTGCCTTGTAATACCCAATCATGGAAAAGGCTGCGGGAATCAACTCTAATAAAAATCAGGAGCCAGAGACCCTAAGGCAGTTTAGAGCATTCAGTGCTTCACCCTGGCTAAGCCTGTGATACTGTTGACCTTAAACTTGACACTTGCCGTTCCTTTGGATAAATCATCTAAGTGGAGAGGGGGGACATCATTCCGACCATAGCCCTGGCAGTCATCTCATTTCCATGACATGATCCATAGCTGCTTTGCGACTGAAGGAGACCATAATGTAAAAGACTAATCATTGAATTAAATGTTTTACTGGCAAGTTCAAAGATCATGTAATACAGAGTCAAAGTGTTAGTGGTAATGTGACTCATCACAGTGAAGATTAAAAATGTCTGACTGAAAGTCTGAACAGAAAATAAATATAATACCTCCTTCCCCATAAAGTAACAAAGCATGGTAGAACTTTGTATTGGCTTCATGTTTCAAGGCATCAATCTCTGAACAAAGGGCAGCTAACACAGTTAATACTTTGTTAAGAATTTTATTATCAGTTCGAATCAAGTGCAGCAGTGTTGTCTGTTCATAAGGTAGAATCTGAAAATACATATAAATAAAAAAAAAATTAACATAAGAAATCACTGTATAATTAAAAAAAATAACAACTCATCATTGAAAAAGTATATTTCTTGCTCTCAGGTAAATAACAATGTCAATTTTTAAGTAATTAGTCAATAGCCTTATTGTCTAGCCAAAGATAAGCATTGGAGTTTAAGAAAAGTAACTAAGTTTTGATAGTGAAACTACCAGATAATTGGGCATTCACTTTTGAAACTTTCCTGCTCTCTTAAATGTAAAAGGAAGCATAATAAACTTTCAAAATATTAAGGCCAGATAAAATTATCCCACCATTTGAGTAGACATTTTTATAATGGGGGTAATGAAATGACAAATGTATATATATATATCTTTAATACTGATTGATAACTTATAACACTCACAATAGGTATATTCTTCTAAGTCAAAGTACTAGTAGTATGGGATTCATGTTTATTACCACTTATTCAATTCTTATTAAATGATATATTATGGCGCCACACACATAAGTACATTAGAAAACATAATGATACCTAATTATTGAAATAGCATTTAATTTTCATGTTAAGTCACATACCTGCATAGAGATAGGATCCAGGGACATATCCCAGGCATCGCCAATGGTGTCATCAAGGGCATCCTCAATTTCTTTCAGTTGAGTGGCATATTCCTCTAAAAAATTCCCATACTTTTTAAGTTGCAGCTCACCAACGATTTCTGAAATTCGAGGATGAGGTAAATACTAAGAATACTAAGTTTGTAATTTCTATAATAAAATGTAATCTGTCATAAAATTAAAATGCCTTCATCCATTAATGACTTTAAATTTAAATATCAAACTCAGGACTTAAAACTGAAATCCATTAACAATTGTTAAAATAAAATGTATATATGTATACTATTGATCTAACAAATAAGATAATAATGATAATATTGTGCACTGTAAAAAAAAATAATTTTTTTTTTTGTTTTAATAGACCTAGATCTAGAATAATCTAGATACAGAATAAAGATTCCTAGTAGTCTATAGAGGGTCTATAATACTCTTATCTTAAAACTAAATTGTTTACTAATGTTTTCACTAACAAATAATATTGATATTAAATAGACCTAGAATCTACTAGATCTAGAACATCTCAGCACAGATCTAGATCAAGTTTATAATTTTTATTTTTTAATTATATATTAACATAAATGTCATAATAAGATACAATTATAAGTAGAGATCTGTAACTACAAATGGCTGCCTGCCTGGTCGTGCGGTTTGCACGCTGGATTGTCGTTTGGATTTATCGATGGTCCCGGGTTCAAACCCTGACCGCTCCCATCCCCCACCGTCCTGCGGGAGGTTTGGACTATGAAGTAAACTATCTTCAACTCTGAAGGAACATCCGAAATATGTAAAACATTTTACAATTACATTCATTAGTTATTTATAATAATTATAACATTATTAATTTTTTAATTTATAATTTTTTATTATATATTTTCTAGCTAGGACTAGGCTATAGCTTAGCTAGCCCACTACAGACTACAGCACTGAATCAGTGAATGTCTATGGATGTGAAATACTGTTCCGTTACACTCATTCTCAGTCAATATTTTTAATAACAACAGTCACAGTGCCATTGAGTTTGAGTCTAGAATGTCTAGATCTCTAGAAGTAACAAAATACCGATATATTATTTTATCTATTACCTAGCCATTGAAAATAAAATAACATTCATTCATAATATTCAAAACAAACAAACTTACTGACAGAACCATCGTCAAATCTGTCGAACTCCCAGTCATTTGTGGGCGTCACCCCACTCGGAGTCTGTGGACTCGTCACAGACATTTAAGCAAATAGATTCGATATTATCTAGAATTCATTAATAAATTAGTGATCTAATAATAAATGATGATTATAACAACTTAACTGAAAAACAAACACCTTAAATAATAACTTAATCAAATTTTGGTTTGTTTACAATTTGCTGAAGAGACATTGATGACTTTTGATTGTTTTAGTCATGTGAAAAATAACAAGTTTCATGACCCGGAAATAAATTACAATGAGTACTTTTCTCTCCCCTTGGTATCAGCTAAAAAAGTGGGAAACATAAAAATCCTGGAGTAAACACTTCAAGAAATAAGCGAAGATTATAATAAATAGAACATTATCTTATCAAATACAGACGTTAATTCAAAAAAGAAGATGATTACGTCCTACGCGTCATACATTTAGTAATGTATATTAACCAATGACCTAAATTTTGCCAAGTCACTGGTTTTCCTGGCTAGCTCATACAACCCATTCCATGCTCTAATACAGGGGTTCTCAATCTATGGGTCGCGACCCCTTTGGGGGTCGAATGACTATTTGCCAGGGGTTGCCTAAGACCATCGGAAAGTTTGGCTTTCGTTAATTTTACATTCAAATTATTTTATTTCCTTTTTGTAAAAAACAAATGTGTATTATAGAAGGTATACAATTACAATCTAATGTATAAAGTAAAGGGATATTACTCAGATTGGAATTGTATAAAAAAAATAAAAATTTAACGACTGTGAAGTGTTAATTAAACGAAATAAAAATTGGGGGGAGACATATTTGAAAACACAAACTTATTACCAGACGATACAGAGGGCTCTTTTAGAGGTAGACATAGTTTTCCATTGGTAGTTACTTCTTTTTTCCAACGCTTTGCTTAACTCCATTGCGGAATCAAACATTATTTCAACGGTGAAGATTTGAGCTAGCCTTGAAACTATTAATTGAAACAATTAATACGTAATTGTTTTCTAGTCTATGTTATTGAAGGTAATATATACATTACGGAACATTCCATGAACATGGATCTTGAACAAAAGAATGTTACAAAAGTAAATATAATGACGATTTTTTGCGGTCTGGTTTTATGAAATCAGAACGATAAGGACATCCGATAGTTTAGGTTTAAAGCTGACGGAGTCAAGGAATATTAACTCATAATCAAAACAGCAGCCGTTATAGCTTCTTAATTAGTTTCTCTCTGAATTGACATAGCTATGAAATCTCACACCATTGCCAAGGAGTTAAAATTGTCAGCGGCCAAAGACATTGTTCGAGTAATGAATGGAGTCGAATTCGTTACTAAATTTAGTGCAATTTTCTTAACTAATGACACTTTTCCCATTGAGAATAGTTCTGCAGATATTATCGATCAGGTAATCGATCAGGTAATTCAGGCAATGATTTCTTCTCCGCTTCAAATATTTAGCATCCAACTTGATGAATTCACAGACGTTGCAAACTGTTCACAATCACTGGTTTACGTGATTTTCAAGACGAGTTTCTATTTTACAAACCTCTTGAAACAAACTCTACAGCACGTTATAGATTTAATAAAGTTGGTTCATTTTTGAGAAACTATTAGATCCCTTGGTGTCTTCACAAATGGTGATTCGTGTATGCTTGAATGTCGGTTTTGATTTTAACGTCTGGTTCTGAATGAATCACCAAAAAGTCATCGAAACTCACTGCAAGATTCATGGATATGTATTAGCAAAGAAGACACTGCCACCAGCATTACATCAATAGCGATGCAGCTAAAAACGATTTATTTTCAATGGTAGTTCTACAATTCTGAATCAAGTGCTTTCTGACATCTTCCGTTCTATCTGAGTTTGTTTTGCGCCTTCTTCTTCCATTTCCAACAACATTTCATTGCGAAGCAGTTTTCTAGTTATCAAGTCTAAATTCAGAAATAGACTGAATGATGACTGATGCTGAAGATGACATTCGTTGTGATCTTTCAAAGTCTGTCGGCCTAAATTGTGCCGATGTGCCTAAACTCAAAAACTCAACTTAAAGTCTGTCCCTATAATATCTGAACTGATGAATCAGAAACACTCTCAACATTCGTAATGACGTTGACTTGTTTGCAGATACTGTTGCAACAATATTTTTGTAGCAATATAGTTTACTGTATCCACGACTGTAGGCTAACGTTTTTCATGCTTAGTCATACATTTCAAATTGTGACTTAATTATACAACATGAATATAATAAACATGCAGTAGAAAAGTAAATAAATGAAAGTCATAACAGTCATTTTTTTTAGCAATTTAAGCACAACTTTTTATACAATGATATAAAGCTTAAAGACATCATACATTTAGAATTTGATTATGATTTTATAACATTAACAAAATCATATTTGGGGACTACTTAGGCCTAAGATCGAAAAAAAAAATTATGGTTGGGGTCGCCGCCTAGTGAAGAATCTTATTAGGGGTCGCCGAGCTAGAAAGGTTGAGAACCACTGCTCTAATAAGAGTCTAATAGCCCTAGGGAAGAATGAGCATTTGTAGGCCTACAAATTTGTCCTAGGAGTCCTAGCTTATATGAAACAAGGAATGTGCCTTTATCTTTGTGTCTTTTTGAGTATTTTATTTAATTTTGTATTTGAAGATTATGGTTCAGTGTTTTATGTATAATTGCTACTTTACTTTTAAATCTTCTATCCTGGAGGCTTAATAAATTTATTGATTATAGGCCTATAACATATTATATAATGTGATCATTTGAATATTTTCAATAACATGAATATAAAAATAATTTAAAACTATAAGTAATCTAGGTCCTTCTGCTTTTTTTTTTTTTCCATGAAAAAAAATTAGCAAAAGTTAAACTGAGATTAATCTTTAATGGCAATTTAATGTCTTCGATTCTGAACATTACGAACGATTAGGCTACATAGTTTCATATTTCAAAGCAAACCCAATTGGATTCAGAAATGGACAGGGTTCAAACGCTTGACCATCGTGACTGTCTGAAGTTCTGAAGCGCATATCTCATGACTTGGCAATCATATCATTCATATCTCAGAGGCTATGCTATCTGTTGTAAAGATTTAGGCCTGTTTGTAGTGAGTATATTTCATCACATTAGTAATTAGTAGTTACCTGGAGATATAATTGTTCTTCCAAACACACATAGGGGAAAAGAGCACAGAATAGTTCCTGAAGCGGAGGTTGTGGAGGCTCACAGTGGGGCGTGCTTTCTGCTTATCACCCTCACCCTCCAATCTTCCACCACCCCACGTGCCGCCACTTGCTAATATTTTATTGTGTATCAGTTAACTGTTCCAAGAGACTTGTCTTAATATCCTGTTCGTCTCAGCCGCGAGGCAACCTGGCAAGTGCTTGCGAAGTCTGTTTAGTGTTGGCTGGTCAACTCTTGCACGTGCTGTGAGAGAGGCTGTGTGCGTTTGTGTATGTGTGGGAGGGGTGTGTGTGTGTGGGAGGGGGGAGGTCAAGTTCTTTGAATTTCCAGCATTTCCTAGTCATCTTTCTCAACTTATATATTGATACCCCAACTACATCCCCCAACTTATTGAATTTTAGTTTGTTGGTGGTGAAATTAGGCCTACTCGCACGGTGGTTTCGTCGTAAATCACGATTCATATATGCCTAATATATCCTTGAGATTTGTCTTACAATTGTGCATTACACATAACAAAAATACTTATAACGATGGCAAACGAAATATAGATTAGATAGATAGATAGATAGATAGATAGAGACAGACAGACAGACAGACTGCATCGTTTCACTCAGGAATTTCACGTGATGTTTATATCAGAAAGTTAGATTTTTATAGTTGGTTATTCAATGAATTCATTGCCAAGGGAACACATTTTTTAAAATTAGTGTTTTGTATGTGTTAAAATCATGACTTAATTGGTGTTTCTTTATCTTTGAAATCTCTTTAGCTTTTTGAAGAATAAAGATCTGTGAATGGTACAATAAGACAGTGCGGAGGGTTAGGCACAAAGTTTGTTGACCTAGCGTTAATGACTGAAACCATGTATAGAAAAACCGATTCCCAGAAACCTCCTACTAATAAAAGCACTTAGCAGTGTAAACATAAATTTCGAAGCTCTTTTACATAGAACGCAAACTAATGTTATTAATTCGTTGGCAACGGTAAACAACAACAAAATAGTTTCCCTTTTCAGACCTTGCAATCTATAAAGCAGATGATGTAAAGGTCATCTGTTTCTGTAAAACGCGTTTTACGAGGGTGTCATGTGGTTAGCACATCTACCAACCCCCCTTTTTTTTCAAGACTAAAGTCTGGTACCCATTTAAGTTGAGTTGACTAGGGGCACTCTCAAAATCCCGAAAACCATAATCACCAGGATTCGAACCTGAGACCTGCCAGTTTAGAAGAAAGCACGCCTGCCAACCCCCCCCTCCCCCCCCCCCCCCCCCCGCCCCGGATTATATGGCTTCCTTGAGATTTTTTTTACTTTGCCTATTTATTAAAAAAAAAAAACCTGCAAAATCTAAATCATTTAAATGTTTGTTCTTAAAGTTTCGTTCACAGTTGTCACTATAGTTTACTCTCCTATTTCATGTCTTCAAGATTCTAAACCAATACTAACTAATGTGTGGGGAGTGGAAAAAAAAAAGCTTGGCTGCCTATCAGAGGTTTCGGGTTTGAATAGATCTTAGTTGTGTTTGTAGAGCGGCCAAAGGCAGTGTGGAAACCTCCTCCCATATACCACCTAATCCACCCCCCCCAACACCCCCAACTGGTACAAGCGGATACAGAACTTTGGTGCTACAAGTGGAAGAGCATTACAATTGGATTCCGCAGTGCTAAAAGGTGATCTGAAATTGTTAGATAAGCTTTTTAAAACACATCTTCCATTTATGAAAATCCCCATATCAACCATAACTTAACAAGAGACAATGATTGGCTGTCATTTTGATTTCTAATTTCAACACTTCCGATGGAAGTAGGCCTATAGGTAGTTATCCCCCATGTCGAAAATGAAAGCCAGCTGAAGGATGGGGGAGGGGGTATGAAGCGATAAAAATGGTAGAATTGAGGGCCTTGCTGAAATACCATCTCATCATTACCGGAAAAGATCAAAGAATTTTTTTTTTTTTGGAATCTGCTGGATTGATGAGATGTTATGACCTTAGCTGACACGCCATATTGTAAAGATGATAGATCGCGTCTGTTCTGATGGACTTGACAGTCACGCCATTGTGTTTTTTTTTTATCAGGCAATGTTGTGAAGATAAGGTTTTGACACGTCGTCTGCTTATACTTAATACATCATATTTCTTATGTCCCGCTCTTTCTTCTTAACGAAAGTGACATAAAAATAAGTATAATATTTTTAAAAAATCCTTATTTAATAAAATCAACAACAAAAAAAACAACAACAACAAAGATTATCTAAAGGAAATAACTCCGCACTTACAACGATGTATCTCAATAATGTAGAAGTTATTTCCCTTATTCGATATCAAACAAAATAATTAATTACTAATAATTAATTGACTAATAGGATATCTTTTAATTGATTCATATTTTGTTAGGTACTATTTATACTTGTTAGGTACTATTTATACTTGTTTAAAGTTTCAACTTGATCCGAGAATTTTCAAATTATCCAAGGGGACGAAACCCTACATATTTAGCCGCATCTGTAAATACTGATTAATTAATTTCCCTTTTGGTATTAAACACAATAATTAATTGCCAGTAATTAATTGACTAATTGGTTACTTTTTTTTTATTCATGTCTTGTCTATGCCAATGAATAACTGCAAAGTTTGAACTTGATCCTAGAATGGGTGTGGGAGAAATAACGTGTACAAACTTGTTCGCAGACAGAGTGAGTTGATATAGGCCAAGCTTTGTAATCAACTCATACTTCATGTCACTCCCACTGGCAAAGGAAGCCATATCGAATATATGTATTTAAGTCGTCTACGGTATGTGTGTGTGTGTGTTTATACATAGATTTAGAGTTGTTTTTTTTAAATACCCCTCCCTCCACTAAAAAATCCAGGATCCGTTCGCTAGTGACTGGCATAGAGGAAGTTAGCTGGCATTTGGTGGTCTCTAAAAGAGATCTGGAGAGATCCTACGGAGGTTGAGGGACACACTTTTGAGTCCCAAAAGAAAAGCCAGACGGGCAGTCAACGAAAAGAGACAACGGCGGACAACGGATTTGTCTGCATTAGTTGTGGCGAAATATGCAGGTCGCAACTGGGTATTCGTGGTCACGTGAAATACTGCACTCATCCTTAATCTTCGAAATTGAACACTATGTTTAATATATTCAAGAAGATTGCAACTTTGTAACACTCGACTTTTACATCTTCTTTTATATCGATTCTTGAGCCTATAAAATGTGTGCATTCAAGAGAGCACCATTTTCTTTTTGTGCTAAATAAACTAGTTTTCTAAACGGAAGTTCGCTAACGTTGTTTTGAAATGACGTCACTCAGTTTCGGACTTGAACAAGTAGTCTTATCAAGCTTCAATACTTGTGGTCTTTTTCTTGAAGGTTAATATAGACTAGATCTAATTGGGTTTGAAATTGCAGCTTTTGTTTTACAGACTTACAAATAAGATGCAGATCTGTAGATCTCTGTCTAAAATATTAAAAGAGAAGTTTATAATTTAATCTAGTCTAGACTCCCTAGATCTCTCTTGTTAATATAAATAAATAATTAATACTCTTATTTTTTAGCATAGGCCTAGACTATAGTACTATACTCTATAGATCTACTAGTTTAGTAAATTAGTAAATAATAATAGGCATAGTATAGCCTACTTATACTAAGCCTAGTTTATATATTCTAGATCTTGATATAGATTCTAGATAGATAGATCTATTATAGGACTATACTCTACACTATGTCTATAGATCTAGATAGTAGATTAGATTTTATATCTTGAGTAGCTGATGCTAGTGCTACGCTACGGTTTAAGTTGTTTATTATCATATAGATCTAATTATGTTTATTTGCCGGAACATTCTTAAACCCCCCAATAAAAACGGCCCGCAATTACAACTTCCCTACCCCCAACACAGTTTTCTAGCCCTCAAATTATGTCATTTTTTGTCTCCTTTTATTTGCAAACGAATGGCCCACAACCCCATATTATGCACAACCCCATATTATGCACAACCCCATATTATGCACCACCCCATATTATGCACAACCCCATATTATGCACAACCCCATATTATGTACAAGCCCATATTATGTACAACCCCATATTATGTACAACCCCATATTATGCGCAGCCCCATATTATGCACAAGCCCATATTATGCACAACCCCATATTATGCACAAGCCCATATTATGTACAACCCCATATTATGCACAGCCCCATATTATGCACAACCCCATATTATGCACAACCCCATATTATGCACAACCCCATATTATGTACAACCCTATATTATGCACAACCCCATATTATGCACAACCCCATATTATGCACAACCCCATATTATGCACAAGCCCGTATTATGCACAAACACTTGATAGGCCCATCCGTTTGGACATCGTATATTCTAGTGAAACGCCTGTCCTTGATTTCTAAAAGCGCATAGCCATATCCAATACCCGTGCTACGCTACTTTTGAAATAGTTGTTATATATCGCCTTAAACACTTTTATATCCATCAGCAAAACAGGCCGCATTACAACGCTACTCTACTACTAACACAAAACACAAAACAGGCCGCATTACAACGCTACTCTACTACTAACACAAAACACAAAACAGGCCGCATTACAACGCTACTCTACTACTAACACAAAACACAAAACAGGCCACATTACAACGCTACTCTACTACTAACACAAAACAGGCCACATTACAACGCTACTCTACTACTAACACAAAACAGGCCACATTACAACGCTACTCTACTACTAACACAAAACAGGCCACATTACAACGCTACTCTACTACTAACACAAAACAGGCCACATTACAACGCTACTCTACTACTAACACAAAACAGGCCACATTACAACGCTACTCTACTACTAACACAATTTTCTAGCCCTCAAAATCTGTAAGTCCCCTTTTATTTTTGTCTCCATTCTTTTTTTTTTCCACTAGGATAATGGGTGAGCATCAATGACTATTTGAGAGCTATATGACTCATCAGAGTCTGATTCATCAGATGGCGAAATGTCATCGAACTCCCTGATCAGCGATTGCTTTGATATACTGCTCTTCAAATAAATTTGTCATGGTTTCTTTCATGAGCTTGACAAACTAAGGGTTGACTGATTCAGTGGAGTTAATGTTGGTGTTATCCTTGTTGCAATTCCCAATTAGTTCGAGAGTATGGCATTCGGCGATGGTGGTATCTGTTCGTAAAAGTTTCTCCCTCATGTCAAGGCTAGTGATTCTGACAGGTACTTATTGATCCTCTCCGACCAGGACGAGTATCCTTTGGCCAGGTTCACCACTGTTCCAGCAATTTACACTGGTCTTACAATGACACCTGTCTACGTTCCCCCAGTGCCTCCGTCATCCTTCTGAGTAGTTGTGTGAGCGCTTCTTGATTTTCCAGACTCTTAACTTGGTGAATATTGTTTGATGCGACTTCACATGACAGAGTGTACAACAGAGCTCGCTGGCCTTACGCTTGGAACTAGTTCTGACTGCTTTCTTTAGCTCCAGCTCTCGAATGGCATCAGGGAAGATCACGTCCAGGAGACGTTCAATGTCCGTCTCTAGCTCTGGTAGGGTTTTACCGGGTCCGATGTTCTCTTATCTTATATAATACAGACGTTACTTCAAAAAAGAAGATGATTACGTCCTACGCGTCATGCATTTAGTCATGCATATTAACTAATGACTTAAATTCTGCCAAGTCACTGTTTTTTCTGGCTAGCTCAGGCAACCCATTCCATGCTCTAATAGCACTAGGGAAGAAGGAGTATTTGTACAAATTTGTCCTAGCATATGGGACGAGGAATGTGCCTTTATTTTTGTGTCTTTCATAGTATTTTATTAAATTTTGTTTTTGTATTTGAAGATTATGGTTCATTGTTTTATGTATAATTGTTACTTTACTTTTGAGTCTTATGTCTTGAAGGCTTCCTAAATTTAGTGATTTTGCTAATGGTGTTACTCTAGTCAAATGTGAATATTCGTTTGTTATGAATCTCACTGCTCTATTTTGTGTTTGTTCCAGTTTCTTAATGTTTTCTTGAGTTGAGGGGTCCCAAACGGTGGATGCATATTCTATTATTGGCCTAACCAAGGTTAAATAACATTTTAGTTTTATGTTCTTATTTGATTTATAGAAATTTCTTTTAATAAACCCTAATGCTTTGTTTGATTTTTTTATAGTTTCATCAATATGTGGATTCCATGACAGTTTTTCATTTATTATAGCACCTAGGTATTTTGCGTTTTTAGTCTGTGTTACTGGTTTGCCATGAATAAGATAAGTGGAATTAATTTGTTTTAGTTTTTTTGTTACTCTTAATAACTGACATTTTTCTGGGTGGAAAGACATGCTCCAATTTGATTCCCATTTCTGTAATTCATCTAATTCTCTTTGTAAAATATCTGTGTCTTGTATTGTTTTTATTGTTCTATATATTATGCAATCGTCTGCAAATAATCTGACTTTTGTTCCTGAACTAATGCAATTTGGTAAATCATTTATGTAAATTAAAAATAGTAGTGGACCCAAGACTGTTCCTTGAGGTACACCTGAGTTTACTGTTCTCGGGTCATTAACTAAACTCTGTAAACTTCTTGTTAATGTTAGTCCCCGTTTCTGAGTTTCATAGCCTGGACGATAGCATCGTAGTACTGCTGTTTTGGAATGGATCGGAGCAGCTCGGAGGCCTCTCCTCTTAGGGCCAGAACTAGAGCAGTCGCTTTCTACTCCTCGCTGCTCCACTTGTTCACCTTAGCGTCTTTCTGAAACTGTCTTCTTAAGATTGACCAGGAGACAGACCCATCAAACATTGGAGGCTTCATCTTTCCGGAGTCCTCGGTAACACTGATCCTGCATTAGCCACCGGCGCCCTGCTGAGTCCTAATCTGAACCTTTAGTTCTTCATCTTTTGCTACTCCGTCGACCTTCCGATTTATATTTTCATTTATTATGGTTACCTGCTCCTGCATGATATTCACTTGCGAGCCCAGTGTACCTATTTGTTCTTGGCTATCACTTCTGAGTCTATTTGTTCCTGAATCTCGCTTCTTACTGTGTCCATTTGTTCATGGATGTGGTCTAAATAGCCAAGGATCTCATTGAAAGTTTCCATATCATGATCTTCGTCAATAAGAATTTTATGGAGGCGTGCCGTAAGTTCTCCTTGCTGATGTGGGGTCTGGAACTTAGGTCCCGGAGGTCTACCTTTAGTTCTTTAAATAATAATTGATGTATGAGTAGAAGCCATTGATGATCGCAACTTCCTTCGGCTGAGTCGTCGAAAAAATCCCATTTCCAGACATAAATGAGATATCTGTCAGAAAACTCAACGCCAAGGGAACAATAACAATACACAAGTTTAAAAAGTAAATTACAAAACAAGGCTAATATAAATAACTATCAATCATAGCACAGTTCTCCCTTCACCATTTATGTCGTGTTCTTTACAGTGCGCAGCGATAGACCTACTACAAGACAGGGTTACTACAGCGATAGACCTACTACAAGACAGGGTTATTACAGCGATAGACCTACTACAAGACAGGGTTATTACAGCGATAAACTAACTTCCTCTAACAAGGAAGCTTAATTAAACTTTAATGTTGCCAACTAAATTTTCAAAAAAATGTGTTACAAAGGGAAGCGCTTAGAAAGTTAAATTCTGCAGTGCCAAAAAGTGCCTACAATTTATCATATAACTTATAAAAAAAACATAGCTTATCAACATTTCCTATTTTCTGTACACCGGATACATCAAAAAGATTGGCTATTTATAGTTTTTCCGCCATTAATGAGAGTCTCTAATCTCCATTTGTCATTTATGTTGTATAATTAAATACGTAAGGCCTAACGGATATTCTGTTGTTGTTTATTTTCAGATCTACTTCCAATGGATACGTTGAATATGGCAGAAACAAACAAGACGAATTGTATGGGTTTTAAAATAACAGATTGCAAGGGAGAAGTACTGTTACCTACAGCTGTGACATTATCACCAAGTGGCATGAACATCTTAGTCAGCACAATCCCAGAGGTCTATAGTTTCTTTAGTTCTATCCGCGTCCATTGTTCATTTGATCTGTTACTTTCAACCTAATGGCACACATTGTATATGAAATATGACATTAACTTAATTAGGTCTATTACCAGGGGCGGACTGGATGTCAAAATCGGCACAGGCATTTTTATACACTCCAGCCCATAAATTGTATATCATACGATGGGCCTCCAAATATAGGCCTACCTGTTCTGAAAATCATTCTGTTCAGTTAAATAATGTATTGAAAACTGAACGCATGCTCTATATCTTTAAAAGAAATATAAGTCTATGTTGCTTTTTCATTGCTAAGTGTGTTGGGCCCTAAAGGAAGAAGCCTACTAGTAGCACTATCTACGGATGTAGGCCATTACATTATTTCGGAAAATGTGTTCAATTAGTATTAGGACTTAGGACCAACAATACAGTCTGTAAAGGATTTTTTTTTAACACGACGCTCAAAGGGCCACCTTTGTAAGAGAATTTAATAAAACTTTTAAAATTTACTACGTGCCATTCCAAGAAGTCGGAGCGAAGAATTTAATCTTGACAGCTGGAAGAAATCCTTCTCAAGGCTTAGTGTTAGATCCAACCATTATCAGACGTCAACTCAGAGATGGCATAAATAAAGCGACACCCCCATAATCCTTATACCATAGGCATAGCATATAGTGAAACAAAAACCAACAACTGGATATTGCTCTGTTCCTCAGCATGTGTCTACTGCCAACAAGGATACCAAACAACGCAGACGCAGAGTTAGAAAGACAGCAGTGGTTGTAACAGCAATGTCGGAGGAAGTAATGTGAGTTTTGATCTAGTTTAAGGCCAGGGTTTGAAATGTCTTACAAAATGTTTGAGGTCAGGATTTGAAATGTCTTACAAAATGTTTGAGGTCAGGATTTGAAATGTTTTACAAAATGTTTGAGGTCAGGATTTGAAATGTTTTACAAAATGTTTGAGGCCAGGATTTGAAATGTTTTACAAAATGTTTGAGGCCAGGATTTGAAATGTTTTACAAAATGTTTGAGGCCAGGATTTGAAATGTCTTACAAAATGTTTGAGGTCAGGATTTGAAATGTTTTACAAAATGTTTGAGGCCAGGATTTGAAATGTTTTACAAAATGTTTGAGGCCAGGATTTGAAATGTTTTACAAAATGTTTGAGGCCAGGATTTGAAATGTCTTACAAAATGTTTGAGGTCAGGATTTGAAATGTTTTACAAAATGTTTGAGGCCAGGATTTGAAATGTTTTACAAAATGTTTGAGGCCAGGATTTGAAATGTTTAACAAAATGTTTGAGGCCAGGATTTGAAATGTTTTACAAATTGTTTTGAATATGTGAAAGGCTATGTACATGTTTAAGGGGTCATATCCCACCCCCACCCCCTAACATATCCCTACATCTCTTTAGACTTCTGACTGGCATTACATCATTTTGTGGCTACAAAACATTGTTTATAATTGCCTTTTCAAAGTTTATCATTCGGTAGTGTACCTATTTAGTATTTAAGAAGAAAGTCTACATAAAAAAAAACAACACTTTTAATATTGACACTTAGAGAGTCCATAATAAAAATATAATATTTATTCTAATTTCCTTACTGAAACTACACTCACGTAGGTCTTCTATACTTTATAGAACGGGAATTTCCAAAGTAATCCAAGTTGAGGAACTTACGTTATTAGCCTTTAAAAAAGGCTTATCTCTCCAAACCATTTCTTTTGAAATTAGAATCGCATGTTATACTCGGCGTCTTTGCAGTAACGTATCATAGATTGTAGCTGCATTCTGTATACATACATGTACATTGACTTTAAAATGTTTTGTAATAAAGTAAATCTCAAACGTTTCAGACCAAAAGCCAGGGATGAGAACAACTTGGCACCGGATAATACTGCACGTGAGGGTGATAACGTCCAGAATGGGACAAATGAAGAGACATTGACAGAAGTGACACAAGTCCACAAGGTCAATGTGTTGAAAAAAAGAAGGACTGCGCAAGAAAGGTCAGCAAGTTGCAAACGTGGCCAGCGGAATGGAGAGTCTGGGTGTGCTAACAAGAAAAAGAAATGTACGAAAAACTCAATGATGGACATGTGTAGTGTTATGTAGTGTCTAATGTTATCTAATGATAGAGTTATGTAGTATGTAATGTTATCTAATGATAGAGTTATGTGGCGTGTAATGTTATCTAATGATAGAGTTATGTAGTGTCTAATGTTATCTAATGTTATGAGTTATGTAGTGTGTAATGTTATCTAATGATATGAGTTATGTAGTGTCTAATGTTATCCAATGATAGAGTTATGTAGTGTCTAATGTTATCTAATGATATGAGTTATGTAGTGTCTAATGTTATCTAATGATATGAGTTATGTAGTGTCTAATGTTATCTAATGAGTTATGTAGTGATCTTTAGTGATGTAGTGTGATGTTACGTTGTGTAGTTTTAGATAGGGATCTGTAGTGTACTGTCTCTTTATGTAGGCTAATTTTAAGTCACATAGTTTTAATTATTTTGCTCTTAATGAACTGGGAGTAGAAACACACAGTCAGAGGAAGATTAAGAGGGGAAGGGTGATAGAGAAAGATTATGCGAGAAATAGAGGGTGAGTAGGAGAGATGGATAGACGAACTCAAAAAGGGAAAGACTTGAGTGAGATTTAGATTTTAGAAAGAAAATGTCATACAGAAAAACAAAGTAAAAAATAAACAAGCTTGTGATATTCAATAAGTTGTTACACAAACGGTGATACGCAATAGACTGCTAGGAAACAAACTGATTTGTAGCAAACTGTGCTACTTGATAGACTGTGAGACGCAATGGACTGTGTAGACTGTGATATGAAACAAACTCAGAGAGACAAAATGTATATGTATTAACGGACTATTTTGATAACACGGCTTTACGATCAACACAATTTTTATTTGAAGCTTTTTATATTTAATTATACAACTTATGAAGATGACAGTGATATCTCATAAGATATTCTATTTCCTCTTTAAAATTTTTCAAATTATTTGCTTGTGTTAATCTTCCATTTTTGTGTGGACTTTTGAATAACCTGAGGGTATTACAAAAGGTGAACTGTGCCTTTGACACCGCAAGAAAGAACATATCTACCGTAATATTATATATTTTCCTTTTTTATAGGGGCCCAAAATTTGGACACAGCTTGATGGATTCGCGGTCGGTAACAAAAATAATATGAATTGATTAACGCACTATATCTGGTAACTGTTATGCCATGTTGAATTTCTTTTCAAGGACCATTTCATTGATGACTCGGTGTTTAAAATGACCAGATGTACCATAATTAAAAAAGAATAACAAACGTGTTTACCTTCACAAAATCTTAAATAAGAAAGTAAAGAATCTCGACTTCATTTGTTTCCCTCCAACTCCCATCCCCTTCTAAATAGTCTGCGGTTTAGATTTAAGAGGGGGTTTTATTCAGTAGATTACGGTTGGGGTTTTATTCAGTAGATTACGGTTGGGGTTTTATTCAGTAGATTACGGTTGGGGTTTTATTCAGTAGATTACGGTTGGGATTTTATTCAGTAGATTACGGTTGGGGTTTTATTCAGTAGATTACGGTTGGGGTTTTATTCAGTAGATTACGGTATTTACTTTCTGCACTCAGATACACACAAAAGTTATAGGTACCAAAAAAATTGTTAAGTTGTTACGATCGCATTAGGTTGTTGCTGTTTTTGTTGTCATGTTTGTTGGAATTCTCCGAGCAACATCTAAGTTAAAGTATAAGACAGGAGATGTTCGAGTATCTGGCTTTAAGTTGACGCTGCTACATTTTGTCCTGAATGACGACAGACATCCTCTGCGACTGAAACAATGATTTATAATGAAACACGATCACTCTCGCCTTGAAAAGTTGGGAAGTGAAGTAGTCGAACTAAGACTGATTATGTTGTATAGATGTCATTTGCTTATGAGTCCTGATAATGACTGTAAACAAAATAAAGACAACACAATTAATAACATGACTGTTTAATATGAATCTCACAGCATTGCAATGCTAACATATGGTTTAAAGTGGAATAAACAGAAATAAATAACAATCAATATGATTGATTTTAGATATTTATTTGTTTGCTCAAACTTAAGTTCAGGATTTTTGTTTTCTTTTCGTATTTAGTTAATTCTTTAACTTTTTAAGAATACCATCAAATACAGGCACACATTAAGTCATACAAATTCAAATTGAAGATATAATTAGGCCTACATGTAGTTAAGTATAGTCTCGACAACTCGGCCTAATGTGTACCGAAGGGTGCCCGAGTTTGTTAAAAAGGTTGGATAATTGGGAACTCGTACTGCAATGGTCTCTTCTGCTGTGGGCATGAGTCCATTTCCCACAAGTTTAGCCTTATCATTGTCCATTTGCAACTAAATTGAGGCTGCAAAGCAGGAGACTCCCTGGCTCGGCTCCAGCACGGTTTATCGAAAGCTAGATCCGGGAACAAATTTATTGATTGTAAAAAAAACAAAAAATGGATAATTATAGGCCTACATTGCTTGTCATATCGTACTTCATTTCGATGCTACAGTTCTGACTAGCTATTCGATTAGCCTTGGTTATCACTATACTTTTAACACTAGTATATCTTTTTAAATAGTCCAATATGATCATTTCTTCTCTCAAAGATAATATTTAAAAAAAAAGCAATGCCTTTCCTTCACTGATATTGTAAGGAAATGAGAACAAAATCATTTCTTCTTGGTTCCTGAAGGGAACATTAATTCTTTGCATTGGCTAAACAACAAAGACTTCTCATTCGCGTTACTTGCCGCTGCCTATTTATCATTAAGTGTACTGCAGTGAAAACTACGGCCTGCGGGCCCATATCCAGCTGGAGTGCGGCTCTATCCGACTCTTGAAACTTATGCGCACAGTTCAGAATGAAGCCCCAGAGGCTCAATTCCAATAAACTTAAAGACTTTAACTTAATGTCGGAAACTTAAATGGGCCCAGACTGAAAAAAATTGGTCACCCCTGGTGAACTGCATAATCAACTCGTAGTTGTAACCAACATGTTTTGATGATTAGTTATTAGCAAATTTATTTTGTATAGAGACTTAGAGATGTTTATGTTTGATAGTGCAAGAGGAAAAGAAAAGAAAAAACAACATAAATATGATAAAGAATATTTTTGTTTATATTTTCACAGACTTAACACACACACCAAGAAATACATAACCAGTGTTCTTTTTTCCCCCGAGTCTGTAGGCTATTGTGTTCCCCCTTCAACACTGTCTTACTGCAGCAATGTGATCCTGTTGTTGTGACTGTTTTTACCTACAGGGGTGTTTAGTTCGGAAATGTTTGAATGCTGTTAATTTGATCTTTTCACGTTTCTAATAATGTCATGCAGTCCTTGTGATACCTTGTCTGAGCGTTTTGGTAAGTTAAGATAGTTTGTAATTAATAAGAGTAAGTCTTTATCCAGCGTTTCTCAAACTGTAGGCGTACTGACAAGGTGAGTGAGAAGGCGGTCTTTATTTTTTATAAGGACAAACAATTGGAATTAAAGAAAAAGGACACTATTACGGATGTTTAGCAAACTACATTTTTTTAAATTAAGATTCAAAACGCTCTTTTGAAGAAATCATGAACTAGGTCTTTGCCAATGTGATTATAGAGTTTACCGTCTTATTACGAAAGACAATCAGGATGGTCAAATTTCTCACAAGTCACGTTCCTCTTTCGTCATTTCATTACTTTTTTATGAAGATTCTCTACATTAGTGTCAATAATAATTTTAACAATAATTTTTTAAAAGTCAATTCCCCTTTCGGACCTTGCTCTCTATAGGGTAGATGATGCTAAAGTCATCTGTTTCTAAGGCCGAGTTTATTCTTATAACTAAATATAGTTATACAATTGGGCAAGACATGGCCTAGAATGTGCCGATTTGCCAAATATCAAACAATCAATCAATCATTTTATTTTTAAAAAAAAACATTACATTTAAAACGAGATTTGATATGTTCTTATTGGTCCTATTGACTATTAGCATATTATTGTAAATCCCAAAACATCATAAGCACAATGTTGTACCAGTACTTGCAAGTTAAATCTTTTATTTGTAAAGGTTATAAGAATGTGATGCCCTGTGCAGCTGCACCTTCGCACTGCCGTAAATCCGGCTCTGCATGCTTAAGAAATTGGGCAACCTTGAACCAGATCTCAAACTTACATTAACTTCCGTTCCATTGCTGTAACTCTATTGTATGTGACTCTAGGATCTATAGGATTCCGTCAAAGCGTAAGCAACAAAAGATTAGTTTTTAACTTTGTGTAGATCTGGATATTTAATCAGGTCATTTTTTTTTATTTGTGCCAGAAAACACGAAAAGTGTTTTAAAAATACCAGCACATTAAGCTTAAGACTATTTTTTTTAAAATCTTGCCTTCAAAGTTCCACATAACAGTTGACACTTCATGTGTAAGCAACATTGTTAGAACCACAAAATTAAGTGCCACATCTAGCCCTTGTGAAAATCTCTTGGGCGGAAATTATAGCCGCCGTGTTTTATGACATAAAAAAAAAGAGAAGTCGGGTTTTTGTTCTTATTTTATTATCTGCTCTTTTGAATACCCAGCTCTAAGCAAGGGGAGCTACTGGATTCAAAGTATCAGAACTCCATTAACATAACATCATTCTGAGAGTTGTATCCCACAACGTACATGAATGGTGAATTGTTTTAAATTGTGCATTCTGATCTGCTGAGTAACTTTTTTATAGGAAGAAAAAAGAAAGAGGTAGGGGCGGAGTTTCCATTGTTTAATGACCTTAGTTTGTATATCACAAATGCATTCGACCAGGGGCGGACTGGGTGTCCAAATCGGCCCGGGCATTTCTATACCATCCGTCCTATAACTTATCATATGATGGGCCTCCAATTCTGGGTCTACTTGTCTTAAAGTCATTAAGTCAACTTTAATAATGTAATGATAACTGTACACATACATGATACAATGAACTATAAGGCTTATGTTGCTTTTTCATAGCTAAGTGTGTGAGTCCTAAAAGGATACGGATGTAGGCTATTAATTATTTCGGAAAATGTGTTACATTAAATCAGTATTAGACTCTGCAGAGTCTGTCAAAGATTTTGTAAAACACGACACGCGCTTAGAGGGTTCATTTTACAAGAGAACATTATAAAACCTTGAACAATTTCATACGTTCCATAGTGGCATCCATGCGGCCCTTTCGGTGGCTCTACCGCCCATTTGGGAAAATGCCCACCGGGCATTTGCCCGAATGCCCATTTAGCCAGTCCGCCCTTGCATTGGACTTAGATCTATGTCAAATTTGGCAAGATGTTCCCTTAACCAGATTTTAATTTTCACACGAAAATGAAAGTGGACTATGAAAATGGGTCTACCCGTTTAGCCGACATATTCAAAGCTAATATAAAATACTGTGAAAAAGGGTTCACCCGATTTGTTAAAAAGTTTCGTTCATTAATAGAGATAAATGTAGTTTTTTTTTTCTTTTTAGAACCTTCTTGTTGTAGGAGAGACATTTTACATACAGTTCGGTTACCGTCGTGATTTAAGGAATATTTATGCCAAATGTTATTAAGATTGGTCAAACAATTTGATTTCTATGCCCGATAAACATACATACATACACAAACCTTACACTCAATTATATATCTACCTAATATCTCTCTCTATATATATATGTATATAGATATATATAAATATATAAATGGTATTGCATTATTTCTAAACTTTGAAAACAAGTTTCCTAGATTCGGGGCGACTTCCCTTACGCTTGAGAATGAGTTACGTGCATTATAATCATTATAAATGGGTCTGTTATCTGATCATTATCGGATTAAAATTAGTTTCCGTTTTTCAGTTTCTCTCTCTCTCTCTCTCTCTCTCTCTCTCTCTAGCTAATATATATATATATATATACCTCGACAAAATAGCGCGGACAAAATAGCGCCGTCAAATAGCGCGGAAAAAATGTTTTCGGTCATTTTGCAAGAAAGACTTTAGATATCGTAAAATATGAATAAAGCCATTTTTTTAAAACAATTATTTCAAATCATTTATTTAGATTCCAAAAAGAGCACTTCAAAAACACGCAAAGATACTTTCATACGTATCAGATGTACACACTTTCATGAATTTATAACTGCTGATTTTTGTCATGGAAAAGAATGTACTCTAACCAGAGGAGGGCGTGGCGGGGTTTATATTCTTTTCTAATGGAGAGTGTGTTTGGAGAGAAGGGAAGTTGATGGAGACCTACAATCCACTTTGACACTCCTGAACTTTGAGATCTATGTGATGGTGTTAGACAAAGACAGACAGGAAATAACAAAATTAATGATTGAATTGGTCAGTCACAGCCTGAGATGAAACACAAATTTGCCCAGGACCTTCACTTACTAAAATCCGGTACTTTAGTACACATATACAAGTGTGCGTTATTTTGTCTTGCGCTATTTTGTCGGGAAATTTCGCACTATTTTGTTGGCGCTATATTGTCGGGTCACCACTATATATATATATATATAGGTCTGTGTCATAAACCTTTTTAAAATATAGCTTGTCATAAATTCCTTTATTTTGTACACCGGATACTTCAAAAAGCTATTTATAATTTTTCCCGCCATATATGAAAATGTCAACATTAAAATAACTGTTATGATTAAAATACATGCTTCTGACACTCAATTATCTCCCATTCCTTCCCATCACCCATCTGTTCCCCAACGCTATTTATTAGAAATGTCATTGCCAGAACGTATCGCCAAAACACAATAATCGATATCCAATACGACAATGCTTGATATTCGTGAGAAGGTATCGTCTGTGGGTTGAAGGCGTTATAGCAGAATCTAGAATCTGGCAATTTGCATTGGGACTTCCCGCTTGAGCTAAACAAGCGAGGAATACACTTCCAAAAAAGAAAATAAGAAGTGCGTGTCATATTGATTTATATTATCTATAATTAACCTACAACAATTGTGTTTTAATTCCTGGTTGTGTTTTGCGCTTTGGACTGTAGTCACAAGGATCTCGAGCTCGAATCCAGCGAAGTAATAATCTTCATCTCGGAAGAAACGAAACAAGTCACTACTGAAGAAAATATTTACAAAGAACAAATTTGTTGAAGGAGAATTTTGTTGTTTTCATGTATTAGAAATACTAAGTTTGATAGCTATAGCCACAAATAATACATTGGTAAGGCACGTTATAAAGAATTTCAGCCAAATGAAACAGCTCTAAGAGCAAACACTTTTGGATACGCGTGCTACAAGGCAAGGTGAAGGACACGAGTAAGATGAATTATTGAGCGAAAGAAACACTTCAAAGAGAAGGTCTTGTGCTTCATCGGACCTCAAACCTAGCAACAGATCGTCTGCTACTTCTCCGCGCTACGTGGTCATGCTATACAAGAAAGTATAACTCATAAAAAAAGGCCACTGTTACAAAATATAGTTACGACTTTTACAGCTTCATAGGAACTTAAATTTTCTAATGTTTTTATATGCAAAATGACATGAAATCTGCTTGTGTTTGTGAAGCTTGCCTATAGTATGAATGGATTATATTTGTAAAACTCATTAAAGAGCAAAATATGCAGCTTGAAAGATGTATTTATCGGACTCTCACACACATTATCTCTCTACTTTGTAGTGTTCTCCCTTTTCCTTCAGCTTTTTCTCTCCCCCCCCCCCACCATCTCTTTTATGCTCTTCTTCCTTTAATTTGTTACCTAGAGTTAGTTTCTTGTGTTTGAAAGTAAATTTCAATGTTTAGACTGAAAGTACATTCATACTATATAGTTAAATTGTTTTAGAGCTACAAAAGGTAAAGCTTTGAACATTTCTATGTGCAAGGATAACAAAAAGCAGAAAATAGTTTCATATACCTTGAAATAACATAACTTATCAACACCACTTCTTTTATTTTTATTGTACACCGGATACACCAAAAAGCTAGCAATCAATAGTTTTTCCGCCATGTATGAGAGTCTTCAATTTAATTGCATCGGAAACTGTATACAACTGCACTGGATAGTTTATGCATCATTACTGTTAGAACAAACGATTCGCACATCTGTGCCCTAATGTAACATGTTGCAGTTTATGAGGGTATTTTTTTTTACCATCACTTTCTTTCATTTCTTCAGCTTAGTTTCACAGTCTTATCATTTCTTCAGCTTAGTTTCACAGTCTTATCATTTCTTCAGCTTAGTTTCACAGTCTCTTATCATTTCTTAAGCTTAGTTTCACAGTCTTATCATTTCTTAAGCTTAGTTTCACAGCCTCTTATCATTTCTTCAGCTTAGTTTCACAGTCTTATCATTTCTTAAGCTTAGTTTCACAGCCTCTTATCATTTCTTCAGCTTAGTTTCACAGTCTCTTATCATTTCTTAAGCTTAGTTTCACAGTCTTATCATTTCTTAAGCTTAGTTTCACAGTCTCTTATCATTTCTTAAGCTTAGTTTCACAGTCTCTTATCATTTCTTTAGCTTAGTTTCACAGTCTCTTATCATTTCTTAAGCTTAGTTTCACAGTCTCTTATCATTTCTTAAGCTTAGTTTCACAGTCTCTTATCATTTCTTAAGCTTAGTTTCACAGTCTCTTATCATTTCTCTTTTATTCTTTCAATGTATTTTTCTTTCAGTCTTTGATAAGATTAATTTCTTACGTCAAAGTACAGAACGTACGGCCACTCACTGTAGACACACATATGCTAGCCAACACACACAGACACTGACACGTATACACAGTTATTCACACACATGCTTGGAACAGTCGGTGTTTCTTGGTCAACCTGCTAAATGTCGAGTCATATGTTGCTGGCTATGGAAAAACTTTTTTAAAGAGACACGCCATCTGCCCCCCCCCCCCCGGGAGACTGACATTTTAGGTCACGTACACACAGTTCAGCTGGTAAGTGACCAAAATAAACCATTGCCCCCCCCCCCTTTTTTTTTTTTTTACATTTCCACATCAAGTCTCCATCCTTATTCCTATCCCCGCTTTAATGTAACCCAGTCTCAATACTTATATTTACAGGTGTACACATGTACGGCAGCCACCCGACGACTTAGCCCCCCAGCCCTTATCAAGCTCACAAAGCTTATATTTTTGTGTTAGTCCGAGACTTCGGCATCAAATCGGCTTCGTGGAGATTGGAGGACTGGTTTTGTTGTACAAGTTTCTTTCAAGATTAAAACGATTACGTCCTAATTCAAACCTCCAGCAGGACGGCAGGCAGAGGGCGGGGTTCAAACTCGAGACCCCCCTGACCATCCGTGATAACAGTCCAAAGTGAAAATCAGAGGATTAGGCAGCCGGTTCAGATCGAATTTAATTAAATTAAGTCTGGTTTCCTTTTAGTATCACAGCTGGTATACAAGTGAAAAAAGTCGTAAACATGCAACACACCAAAACTATTGCAGTGAAATGTTATACAGTAGATATACTAAAGCTAGTTTACTTGGCTCAAAAACTTTATTATGTTAACAATATATATGAGAAACATTTAAACTTGGGACTTGTCTAAGTATTTTTATTATAAGAAGATCTCATAAGCTTGTTTACATGTCCCCTAATGAAGTACACTGTAATAACAGTTAGTTGACAAATGATTACAATATGAAGTCAGAACAAACAATTCCATTATTTAAGACGGGCCTTGAAGTTGCGCTTCCTTTTACAGCTTTCTAAGTTTTCTTGTGTGACAATTAACTGAAGTGCAGGTTATACAAGCTAAGGAAAGTAACTCTTTATTTTTCTTTGTCATCTCACTAAAAAGGGGAGAAAACTTTATTACATTGAATGTGGACCATATGCGCCCTGGATGAAAGTAATTAAATTATTTTGGCTTTACCCAGAAGAACATAGCGAGGTCAAGCTCTTCAAGTTGACCTTTGCTGTGACAACCTCTTACACAGACCATGTGTGTGTTTTTCTTTGGTAGATAATAGAAATCTCAGTGTAAATAATGCACCATGGACCTTTCGCAGGATCAAGAAGTTTGTTCGCAGAGCAGTATAAATACTATACAAGTAAGGCATCCTCTGTTTATATTCTACCTAACAATGAGGAGACCTTGAGGTATAAGTAAATATCTTAAGTCTACATTATAGCCATTTTGTGTCAATGGCGTATACTGCCGCATACTGTGAAAAACAAAGAAGGAGAAGCGGGTAGGGTGACTGCAGATGTAACTAGGAATGTATAATGAAAATGACCTGTTATTAATCTCCTCCAAAGTCTAGAAGACTGTAAATAAACTATACATATACAATAATACAAACTTAAGAAAAGTTACTTTGGTTCTTCTCTATATTAGTAAAGTAATTTCTTTAATATTCGCGAAAGTAAAATAGACCCACCGATAAAAGTAATACAGATTTTAGCCACCCTACATAGTATTAACCATTTAATAAGCACTAGACATACAAAGTAATACTAGATGCTTTCTACTACACACCGTATTTCGACCTATGGAAGTTCATCGCCCCTTTGCATTCTGTTCTCTATCCCTTTCTCTCTCCTTGTATACATTGGTGACCAGGTGGACAACTGTACTCCTCACCAGGACTGGCCTCCTTACTATTTCAGGGACACAATTTAATGGATACTTGCGAGACGCCTCTTCTATTTTGCAATAACAACTATTGCTATAAATTATATCATTACATTAACATTTATTATACAACATGCATTGGAATATTAGGAAGCAACAATTGCAATAGAGGCCAGTGGGTTAAATTAAAGTATGTCAATCGTACGATACACTACATATGCTAACCCTTTAAGTGCTACATCTTTAAAAGTCTGAGACAAGATCCATGACTAATATTGATATGCTGAGTGTAATTTGCCCAATTTGGAGCTATTGGGGCCCAATTTGGAGCAATCATTGTCACCTACGCCAGTCACCAGTTTCCCTCTCTGCACGCAGATTGAGATGTGTGGCCGCGTGGCAAAATTGACTTGGCTGCCTATCAAGGAGGCTCGAGTTTGAATCCCGACTCTAGCTGAGTTGTGTTTGCTAATGGCTGCACTCATACCATCACCCAGACACACAACCCTCAACTGGTTTTCAAAAGAGATTAGTCCATAGCGCTATGAGCATGCTATAATAAAGGTAATATTTTGAAAGATACTTTTTTAAAAAACAAAGCTTATATACAGTGTAATTGTATCAATTAGTTTGGATTAGGTATTTGTCCTAGACACATAAATCTGTGCGATAGAAATGTTTTTACCAATTGGTTCTGTTCAGCTTTTAGCTTTCTCAATGCGTTATGATCCTATCACTTGTCTGGACCAGTTGGGAACGGGAGGGGGGGGGATATCTTTGTGAATGTTTACATGATCGTTTTTTATATACATAAAAATAAAATGTTCACCCGTGGCTCGAGAATTCTTCAAGGGGACTAATTCAACGTATACTACCACATCTGTCATGTGTTGTCAGGGGAAAGAAATAATTGTGCAAAAATTTCAGCGTAAACCGAGATTAGGTGTAGGAGAAATAACATTTACAAACTTTTTTACCAGACAGACAGACAGAGTGAGTTGATATAAGCTTTGTGAAAAGTCTTGAAACTATATGCTATCTAGAACACTTCTCAATATTTCGCAAGTTTACGTCCTATTGGTGGTCGCAGTGTTATATTTACTTCACAAAACTACCATGAGTTAGACTTGTTGCAATAACTGGATTACTTTTAGCAGTATTGCAAAAAAAAAAAACAACAACGTTTTCTATTCGCAAAGGCTGAGCAGCGTAAAAAAACAAAGTTAATTACTATAGTGTTCGATTTTGTTTACAATTTTGTCTGTAAGTTCCCTTTGAAGCAATAACATACAATAAGAAAGAAAAAGAAAAACGATAAGGAGAGACTTTGAAATAAATTGAAATATAAGCAATGTCAAGGACACCCTATTGAACGCTCACTGTTGCCATATAGTAATACAAATGACTTTGTGCTACAATCGAAAGAGCTTGAAAATTGTTTTATCTTTATTTCTGAAAAGTGCACCAACTTTCTATACGGTAACCTATGGTTTATTCAAATACTTCTGTATTTTAGACAACGGATACACCAAAAACCTTACCATCCATGTATGAAAATCTCATGAAAAAAGGCGAATCGGGTGGATTCATAGAGCAGGAACACATCCTGCATGGCCCTAAACTGGGAACCCAAGAAAAACAAAAGAAAAAGGGCGTCCTTTAATGACATTGACTACATCTTGTGAGTATTACCAACAGTTCATTTTCGGTCCTGGAAGAGTTGCGCCAGAGAACTTTGAAAAAGATGGTTGCCCAGTGTGGCGTTCGTATTGAACAGAGCAGAGACTATTTTGTAATCGAACACATTTAGCCTGGAATCGTTTACTTATTTCTTTGTTTCTGACATCGCAACCACCCCCGCCTCACACCCATATTTCCACCTCGATCTCCGGAGACTCGATGATTGCTGACAAGAAATGTCAATGGATGAATCATGTGCAAGTGTGCGAGTTGCATTTGTTTGTCTGTTGTTGTTTCTCTCCCTCTCCTCGAGCTAGTTCTAACATGAAGTGATCAAAACAACTTCCAAACACTCGATCTAAATGTCAAGACAAAACAGGTGAGGAAAACATTGAGATAAAATCAATCCAGTTCTAATTATTGATCCAAGTAGACATTGATCTCTGATGGTCGCCTTTAGTCTTCACGCCATTACATCTGGAACAACACGTCGAAATAATTGACAAAAGTACGAAACAAAACAAAGTAATAAAAACTAAAGAAACAACAATACAAATATTTATATTAGGTTGAATGAAACATTACAAGTGTGTGTGTGTCTTTGACTCTCTCATTTTCTCTGTATGTCTTAGGATTCTACTAAGAATAGGTTGATAATATACATAAAGACATTGATATAAAAAGGATCTGCGAATGTTTTTAATTTTTAAAGTAGAAAACGTAATGAGACAGAGGGTTGGAACCCCCCTTCCATGACTTACCAACATGTAGCAAAGAAGTATATGCCAAACCTCTCCTACATTGAAGATCTTGAGGGCACGAGTTTACTTTAGAGAAGAAGAGCTTCCATCATTTTGAGGGTGATATTCTGAGGAGGATTGAGAAAATACATCTTTCTGAAACATAAATTTAAAAAAAGGATGAAAAGTTGGTTGAAATACAATTCTAGCAGTGTCACACAAAAGTCAGCCTAGAGGTCAGCAAACCTTTAAGAACAGGAGGCATTCACAATGAACTGGCAGCCTGGTCGAGTGGTATGCGTTTCAAACTGTGGTTCTATTGTTTCAAGTTCGAACCTTGCCCCCCCCCCCGTCATCCCCTGCTACCAAGAGGTTTGCGATCGAACCTAGTAATCTCAATTTCTGTGGGAGTGTCTGAAACTTGTTAAACATAAGTTGGCATTTAGAATGTGCACAAGTTTAGAAAATTAAAGTTCCACTTTCAGACCTTTCAGATGTTAAGACCATCTGCTTCTTTGGCCAGCGGTTAACTAGCAGGGTGTCATGTGGTCAGCACAACGACCAACCGCCTTTACTTACCCCAACTTAAGTCAGGTACCCATTTGAGTTTGGTGGACTCAAGGGCGCCCTAAGATCCCAAAATTCAAAATCTTAAATCTTCACCGACGTTTGAACCCAGGACCCCAGGATCGGAAGAGAAGCGCTTGACCACTCAGCATAGCGCCCTGTGTACAAGTTTACTATAAGTTGTTTTCCTTTTTTTTTTTTTGTTGTGGTTGGTGATGGTACACAATCTATTTTGCTGTGACACGAAGCTGGAGCCCAGTTTTACATTTTAAACATCTAGAAACTATAACTCACACATTGCCATGTAGGCCTGTTATCGCTGAGACATAGTGTCTTTTACTTCTTCACATCTAGAAACTATAACTCCCACATTGCCATGTAGGCCTGTTTTCGCTGAGACATAGTGTCTTTTACTTCTTCACATCTAGAAACTATAACTCCCACATTGCCATGTAGGCCTGTTTTCGCTGAGTCATACTGTCTTTTTCTTCTTCACATCTAGAAACTAGAACTCACACATTGCTATGTAGGGCCTGTTATCGCTGAGTCACAGTGTCTTTTACTTCTTCACATCTAGAAACTATAACTCACACTTCTGTCTGTGTGTCTGAATTCTTTTTATTCCACATTCTTTGACATAAAAGAAAAGAGAGAAAGTAGGAGTGGTGGTTGAGGGGTAAAGCGCTTGACTTTCAAACCCTAAGGTCTAGGGTTCGAATCCTATTGAAGACAGGGATTTTTAGAGCTCCTCTGGCCTGAGTCTACCCAACTGTAATGGTTACCTGACATTAGTTGGGAAAAGTAAAGGCGATTTTTCATTGTGCTGGCCACATGACATCCTCTTTAACCGTAATCTATAGAAACAGATGACCTTTACATCATCGTCTTAAAGTTGTTCCTTTACTTTTTACTTTGAGGTACACCTAGAGATGTATGTATACCTTTTATCAGTGGTATTCAAACTTTTTCTCAGGGGTCAGATATATTTCAGACTTGCCAGTCACTGGCCGCGTCAAGGTTAATCGAACAGAGCGTCTGCGGCTTCAATATGTACTGCTTGCAGAAGTTTGGAAGAGATAGCTCCAAGACACGGGCTGAATCGGGCCCGTGTGCCGTAGATTTGGTGTCACTGGCTTTTATTTTGACTGCATTGAGATTGCCTTTCATTTTTTAGCTAACTGTAGAGTATTCCTATTTCCTAGTGTTGGATAAAATGCTATAAGTCTCCAGTCTACGTTCAATAATTTTTTAACTAAATGTCGCTTTTATTATTGCTTAGATATAAGAGATCTCCTACAACAGCAATCTTGTAAGTGTGAGAGAAATCTAATCGAGCCATGCTGTGTTGATAAGTACAGTGTTTCCCAATCTGTGTTCCGCGGAACCCTAGTGGCCTGAATAGGTGTTTCACGAACTTATAGGCCACCACGAGAATTAATGTCTCTAAAAAAAAGCAAAGTGTTCCGTTAAAAACTCAGAATGCTCAAAGTACTCCGTTAAAGAAAAAGTTTGAGAAACACTGGATTAGTATATTTACATAAAGCAGTCCAATGTAAGTACTACCTTTAAAAGTAATAAAGTTTGACTTCTTTAAGTACTAATGTCTTTACACTCTTAAGTTCGACTTCTTACAAATAATAATGCGATTTACGTTCAATGTTCATACACCTTCTTCAAAATGTAGGTAACAAATTGTGATGTGTATATTTTAATAGACATTTTCTTATTGCTCAACGTTACATTGAGTTTCAAAGATAACATCTATAGAAGCCGTTAAATAGACAGATTTAAAGTCGCTAACGAGCTAACTATTTGAAAGATCCTACTTATAAGATGAAACAACGTCTCTTACTGTCACTATTGAAAACAATGTAATGATAAAAGACTTGGTTAATGTTTCAACATCAATTGACTTGAAAATTCTCTACATTTTTTTCGTTCCATCGCGCCGTCCCCTACTCTTTTCAGGAAGTCGCGCCTCCCTTGTAAGGACTTCGCACCCCCTGGGGAGGGGGGCGAATGGCACAGTTTGGGATCCACTTTGTACTCAAAGGTATGTATACATTTTCGGGTAATGTACTGTATGTGTCCCAGGCATCAGCGAAGACAAGTCTTCATCGTGTGATGGGCCAGCTGAGTTATCTCAGTGTCGAGAAAACCTTTGCTTTTATCCCACAATCTTCCCATTGGACGGGCAACCAGTGGTGGATGTGTGTGTGTGTGTGGGGGGGGGGAATGAGGCGGGGGAAAGAGGCAAGGAGTGGACTACTTAGGAAACGGTGAAGACAGAAAAGAACATTCCGTCATCATAGGAATATGTAGTACCTGCTCTTTAT
This sequence comes from Biomphalaria sudanica, assembly GCA_036873155.1. NCBI lineage: Eukaryota > Metazoa > Mollusca > Gastropoda > Planorbidae > Biomphalaria > Biomphalaria sudanica. The sequence goes on from JAZGLO010004004.1 coordinate 1,720,576, forward strand.
TTAAAAAAATAATTCCGAATTAATTTAGGAAAACATTGAACTTGGTCTATCGAAGGCTGAATCACGTTTCATGTTGCCTGAAAATATGTTATGATCCAATTAGGCCTCGCTAGTTTGTTTTTAAATCTTATTTGATGTTTAATGAAAAAAGAGAAAACTTATATCGTTGGATTATTTTGTGTAAGACCTAACCAATAAGATGTTAAAGTTTTGATCCCAATCGTGTACCATTAGGAGCTGTGGTTATTTAGTCACAAGACACGATACGAAGTTAGCAAGTGAAGACGAACTGACCCCCAAATTCCATAGTCCGAGCATGGGGCTATTGAATTTGAAGAGCTAACCGAATTGCTATAGATCCTGACATCTGTAGACATAAACCATACTTGGTCTTAGTGTTTCTCCCACATCACTATTTATCATCAGCATCATAGAGCCAGTGATTTTTTTGTTGTAGGGGTGCCGTGACGGTAAACGCAACCAAAGTTCACCACTCCTCTTGGTCAGACGTCCCTTTCTCAGGTTAGTCTACTCGACTACGTTATCAGTGATGTCCAAACTACGGCACGCGGGTCATATCCGCCCCATACGTGGTGCTATCCAGTCCCTCTAAACACAGTGCATCTGCATACTAAAACTAAATCAGAATCTCAGCTACATTGGACTAGAAGATTTTGCGGAAATGTTTTAACTTTTTTTTTTCCGAAGATCATATCCGCGTGTTTCTAGAATTAACGGTACCCTGAAGGATAGTAATGTCAAATGAATCACATCTAAAAGAGTGCCCAAACATCCCAGCGTCTGTCCATTTACAACATTTGTCCCTCAAAACCCTGGTCAATCTTTGACCACAGAAATACATAACTTCTATCTGTCCCATAAACCTTCAGGTGTGGAAGGGAATTTTAAAAAAATAACTTAAATACGAATACGATATTTATGTTACCCATCTTCAAATAGAACAATTCCTTAATTAATATTTAAACTTGCCAAAATCAACCAACTTTGTAGGTATACAAAGTTAAAGCAAAGATGTTCCTCATTACAGCTATAATGTAAATAATGAGGACACCTAACTAAAGCTGCTGATGAGATCTGAACTTATTCAAGAAATCACCTTTCAATTAGCCAAGTCTGTTTTTGTTTGCATTTTCACTAAAATATTAGGAGATGTGATCATTTGGTGATGTTCATTGACGTTATAAACGAAGATCAAGGGCACAGTTTATGTGTTGGGCCAGATGTGTAATACTTCTAATGACCGAAATAGAACAAGTGGGGAGAGGGTGGGGGGAGGACAGAGAGAACATATTTATTCTATAGAGCACGAATGTTTAAAACTGACATTAGAGTACACCTCATTATGCCTCAGAGTAGGCCTAGACCTCATATTGCCTCAAAGTAGGCCTACACCTTCTATTGCCTCAGAGTAGGCCTACACCTCCTATAACCTCAAAGTAGGCCTACACCTAATATTGCCTCAGAGTAGGCCTACACCTCCTATAACCTCAAAGTAGGCCTACACCTCCTATTGCCTCAGAGTAGACCTACACCTCCTATTGCCTCACAGTAGGCCTACACCTACTATTACCTCAGAGTAGGCCTACGCCTCCTATTGCCTCAGAGTAGGCCTACACCTCCTATAACCTCAAAGTAGACCTACACCTTCTATTGCCTCAGAGTAGGCCTACACCTCCTATTGCCTATTAGTAGGCCTACACCTCCTATTGCCTCACAGCTCTTATCACGGACGTGAGGTCACTTGAAAGCAGTAATGTCAACTCTTAATCTTTGAGAAGGATCAGATTTTTGTTCTCTTAATGAGATTCCCATCGTTAGAAGCTTTGGCTGTAATGAATGAAGGAAGAACAAAAAATGACATTAAAATGGTCAGATGAAAACAAGGGAGACAGCGTCACTGTGTTAGTGTGTGTAATAGATCTAGAACATGAAAGACAGAGAGAGAGAGAGAGAGAAACAAGGAAAAATATGTAAAATGAAATGGAGAAAAGGAGAGAAGAATGAGTGTAAAAGAAAGAAATAGGTGAGAATGGGGCTTAAGGAAGAGAGAAGGACAGCAAGAAAAAACAAGAGAGTGGGTAGAAAAAAATGAGAAAGTCGATTTGGGGGAGAGATAGACAAAAAGTAGAAAATGAGATAGAGAGGAAGGAAAAAAACGAGAGTGTAAAAGAGAGAGGAGAAGGAAAAAAGAGAGGAGACAGAGAGTGGGGAAAAAAACGAAAGAAAGGTGCAGATATTGGCATTGGAGGAGAAATTAATAGCGAAAAAAAAAGTGATACAAATTGCGAGTCAGATTTTCAGAGAGAGAGAGAGAGAGAGAGAGAGAGAGAGAGGGAGGGAGAGATATATATAGAGAGATCAGATTAAGAAAACAATTGGATTGCTTTATCAACAAATGTTCAGTATTAGAAACGAATCGGATGCCACTAAGCCAAAATATTTTCCAAGATTATCTACAAGTACGTTTGTAAATCCTAACTTTATCCCCTATATGTCATATATTGTAAAGCCTAACTTTATCCTCTATGATTCATGTATTTTAAATCCTAACTTTATTCCCTATATGTCATCTATGTGTTATGTATTGTAAATCTTAACTTTATCCCCTATGTGTCATGTATTGTAATTCCTAACTTTATCCCCTATGTGTCATGTATTGTAAATCCTAACTTTATCCTCTATGTGTCATGTGTTGTAAATCCTAACTTTATCCCCTATATGTCATGTATTGTAAATCCTAACTCTATCCTCTATGTGTCATGTGTTGTAAATCCTAACTTTATCCCCTATGTGTCATGTATTGTAAATCCTAACTCTATCCTCTATGTGTCATGTGTTGTAAATCCTAACTTTATCCCCTATGTGTCATGTATTGTAATTCCTAACTTTATCCCCTATATGTCATGTATTGTAAATCCTAACTCTATCCTCTATGTGTCATGTGTTGTAAATCCTAACTTTATCCCCTATGTGTCATGTACTGTAAATCATAATTTTATCCCCTCTCTATGACTCAAATGTGCTGAAAGTCCTGAGTGAGTTTCATTTCTGTTGATATCTATTGGCTTCAATGAAACTTTGTTACACAGGCCATGTCATTCCATTTCTAGCTCCAACATTTTGAACTATACGATTGGATTATTTTGAACTAAAATAGTTTCGCTACCTTGTACATTCATTTCATATTATTTCTTTTTAACAAGTTTGTAAGTAATTAAAACAAAAAAACAAACAAACAAGGATAATAGACTAGAAAATATTATTTAATTTTGCCTGCGTCATGATATACAACTTCCGGACCACATACAAAAATGATTCAATTCTTTTGAAGTGGAAAGAATGTTCACGAGGAAGATATCTTCATATTTATTTTCCGGACCACATAAACGAGATTATTGACATTTGTCTTTTGAAGTGGAATAAGTGAATGATGAGTATCTTTTCAAGTACCTACTTACCATTGGTATGTCATTTTAATAAAGTGAAGTGATTTATACGTCTAATAGTTTTGTTTCAATCAGAAGTCAGAAACATCTAAAAGACTACCATAAAGTCTTCGTTCTATTAGAGAGTAAAATTATCATGTCAAACCAAAAATTAATTAAATTGATCTTTGCTTCTATGTTGGAGTTTCATTTGTCCAGAAAGTACAACGTTTAGAGAAGTTACTTTTTTATATTATTTGGATATCTTTAGAGAACGATTGTTGTAAGAATGGATAAATTAAGAAAACAAAATAGCAAGTACACAAACTCCAATGGCATGGCGTGAATTGGGCTCCCCCATGAGCTCCCTTCTTTATGTCTGAAGTCAAAATATTCTAATTTCGTTAGTGATGACGAAGATACAAATGTAAACTCTTGAGAACGGAACAAAACAAACTTGAACACTTTCCAAATGTGGGTCTAAATATGTCATCTAGCGCTGGAACAAATAGGGGGGGGGGACAAAATATGAAGTTCACTGCTGGGTCAATCAAATGAACTACCACATTCACCTTTAACCTTTGAACTCGTAAACAAAATTTAGAATTTAACAATACACAAAGGAGCCAAGTTAATGAATGAACGAAGAGGATCAATCACTATGGAACTAATAAATACATATGCAACTTTATATACATCGTGTCCATTATTTCCATTGGTAAAAAGGGGACAGAATCCTTGACAGGGCATCATCACTAGGTAGCAAACAACCCTGACCAAATCATAGAGTTACTTTTCTTTGTAACTATTCGTGCCTACATCATTTCATTTCATTCAACACTGAACTTGTTTTCACATAAATTGTGTGAACTTTAAAAACAAAGAGCTGGGGTAGGGGAGAGGAGATCTATGGACGTAGACACAAAATTCGGGCGTAGTATAATGCATGCTAAGGTATTAGTTTGCAGTGGGCGGGATCACCTTGCATTCGCCCTCGTTACGAGAAGATTATAGAAGCTGGCGACACGAAGGGTGGCATTTTAAGTCGTTGGTGAGAAGAAAATAAAAAGAGAGAGAGAGAGAGAGGTGGACAAGGGAAGCGCGAGAGAGTAAGGGGAAATAACCACTGGCTGATCTATTCAGCAGGCAATAGTGCTTTCTTCACGTGGATAGCGTCATGTGCTCGTCTAGAGTAGAAGTCAACACAGAAGTGTCTTTCAGTAGTGTGTGTGTGTGTGTGCCCTGACTTTATGTGTCCGATGGTGGAGTAACTTGAACTGATGTTCACGTGCATGGAATTATTGAGTTGAAAACAATATTTTTTATAATAACCTCATAAAAAAAACACACACACAGGTCATTTATTTTTGGTCAAACTAGATCAAAAAACTCGGTGCTCGATTTTTTTTTTTTTAGAACTAGCCATTTTACTATATAGTGAGACAGACGTGTGTTACAAACGTGTGTTATACAGCTTTGACAACACACACTCTCTAACTTGTATTCTAATAAGTCAACTTCTCATTTGTGACACATCGGCTTGATAGAGATCTTTTCAGGTAATATTGTATTTGAGACTCTATGCACTTTGTACTGCTCAATGATGCCTATAACTAAAGTTGAAGTGTTAAAAACATGTAACTCATACTTGGTGTTTAGTGTTCCTTACAAGTAGTCCCATATTTAAACCTTGAACTGCCCTGAATTCCTAGTAATTTGAGGTGCATACATTTAGCTTGCAAAGACAAAATGGTTCAATTAAAGTTCTAAACGTAGATGTATTACTCTGGGGTTCGACATCATGAACGTGATAGACTAGTTACAAGCAAAACCTATTTTACCTTTACCTATCCCTTAGTCGGTTGGACCATTGGGGCACAATGCAAGATTCGTCGACGGTCTTTCTCCATTCCTCTCGTCTTTTGCCTTAGAACCTCTTTCAGTGGCAGGCCCGTCCATTCTTTTATGTTGTCCTCCCTCTTCTTCTTTTTCCTGGTACTGTTCCCTGAAGGAAGGTCTTTGCGAGCCCCGAAGATCTTGCAATATGGCCATAGATTTTTAGCTTGCGTTTTTTTTTTACGATAGTTAGCAGGTCATCATGGGGTCCGATCGCTGGAGTAACCCTGTCTCTAATCTCTTGGTTTGTGATGCGGTCTTTGTATGTGATACCTAGGATCCTTCTGTAACATCTCAGTTCCATTGCTAGGATCCTTCTGTAACATCTCAGTTCCATTGCTAGGATCCTTCTGTAACATCTCAGTTCCATTGCTAGGATCCTTCTGTAACATCTCAGTTCCATTGCTAGGATCCTTCTGTAACATCTCAGTTCCATTGCTAGGGTCCTTCTGTAACATCTCAGTTCCATTGCTAGGATCCTTCTGTAACATCTCAGTTCCATTGCTAGGATCCTTCTGTAACATCTCAGTTCCATTGCTAGGATCCTTCTGTAACATCTCAGTTCCATTGCTAGGATCCTTCTGTAACATCTCAGTTCCATTGCTAGGGTCCTTCTGTAACATCTCAGTTCCATTGCTAGGATCCTTCTGTAACATCTCAGTTCCATTGCTAGGATCCTTCTGTAACATCTCAGTTCCATAGCTAGGATCTGATTAAATTACAATAAATTCTTTTTTTTTTTTTTACGTACAAGTGTTTGTGCATATCCATGGTGCATGTTATTACCAACACGGTGGAAGCCTGGTTAAAGCTCTTTGTAAATTAAGTCCTTATAATGTAACCTTGCTAAAAGACCAGTCATTCGGTCTTGCTAAAAGACCAGTCATTTGGAAATATCAAATTTAGCCCATTTTTTAAAACTTTAGATCTAATGTACTCTCTCCCTGTCTCTCTCCGAACTTTCTTTTTTTAAAAATGATTTTAAGCTTTTTTTCCCCCATCCCATGTCTTTATAAACTGATCCAAGTCCAGCAGTACAACATTGAGGTCTAGCCGCAAGCGTTCTAACATGTGACCGTCGTCTGCATTTCAAGATACATCACATTGTCACACGTTATGTTTAGTGGGAGGTGGGGGTGGGTGGGCGTCGTCGTAATTGGTACCTTGACGAGTGACACTAAAGTGGATGCACTCAGTCACTGTGTACATAGTACATACGGTGTGTACTCAAAGGTAGTGTACGCAAACTTTTCAAACTTCACCTTTTCTCTTCACAGTGCGTACACATAAAAATGTCAGCCACAGTTATCTCCCATGATATGCGGGTAGATAGAAACATTTCAAGGCGCGGATTATCTCTCCCTTCTTTATGCATAATGCGGTAATATTTTCCTGATAAATTACCTTTTTTTTTCCTCCCTCAGTTCAGATTTGGCTTTTTTTTTTAAAATACTGTCGGTAAAAAGACCTTAATAACAAATACTAAAGTAAATGTACAAGTAAAATAACTATGGGAGAAGACACGAAGCCCTAGTTTTATGCTCAATTTTTAATTCAGTATTAAATTATCAGAACACACAGAAGTTCTTGATTCTTCAATGTTCTGTGCATCCATGACATCTAGGTTCATTATGTTCATTAAAAAAACATGCCTTTGTTGTTGTTTTTTTGGTTTTTTTTTTGGCCCTTAAACTTAAAAAAAAAAAATAAGCAAAGACAATTTTTTGGTTTTAATTAAAGTACCTCGTGCTATGTTGGTGTGTGTGTGTGTGTATGTGTGTGTGTGTGTTTCTGACGTCATCATGAGCACAACTAGGATACTAATTTAGTTGCATAGGTTGAATAGATTCCGATCTAACAATGAGGAAGTATGTCGTAGATGAGGCTATAAATAGAGAAGTAAGCCCCTAGCCCCTTCGGTGTATTTTGTTCTGTATACTATGTATTCATGTAGATTTAATTCTTACTATTGAATTGTACAGAATTTATATTTAAATAGTATACATTTTCTACACACACACACACACACACATGCATGTTCTCGAGTGAAAAAAAAAAAGAAAATATTGATATGCTTTTATTGAGCAACTTTTAGTGTCCACAATGGCGAGTTACTCACCTATGAATTTTTATTTCATTTTGTTTTTATAAACTTTGTACACACACATTCACGCAGCAATTTTGTATTTTAGTGTAAAAACAAAAAAAAATGCTTAAAATGTTTAAAATACGGAAGTCTTTTTTTGTGTTATTAAACATTTGTATTTATACCTTAGACTGCGACCTTTTGGGAAATACCGAAAATAAAATACTAAGGTTTAATAGAAAGCGTGCGATTTTTCGGTCTGCAAATTTGTCAAAACACTTTTTTTTTGCGAGCACCTAAGAGGTAAAAGGAACCTGTGTACGAAACTTCATGCGAATGCATACTGCAGTTGCTGAGATCTCTTGATACATAGGTACATAAATCAAATCAATAAGCGAAAAATCTAATTTTTAAAATTAGTTATGCAAGCAGTTTTTTAAAGAGAAAAAGCATAATTAGTATGCATTATAAGTTAGACCTAAATATAAACGAATACTAATCTTGTAATTTTCATTTTCGTGTGCATTTTTTAAAATGCGTATATGCTTTCTTCTTTTTTTTTTTTTTAGCATTCGAATAAGACAGGGGTTCTCAACCTGTGGGTCGCGACCCACTTGGGGGTCGCCTAAGACCATCGAAAATATGGACTGTATTTGTTTACTCTTCTATTGCTGTGAGTGTCGGGGGGAGGGGGTCGCGGCAGAGTTGGGGGGGGGGTTGTAAAACGGGGTCGCCGAGAATAAAATGTTGAGAACCGCTGGAATAAGAGATTGAGCCTTTTCAAAAAAATTACATCAATTTTAAGACTTCAGTTAGGCCAGGAGAGGCGCGGTAGCTGAGCGGTAAGGCGCTTGGCTTCCGAACCGGGGGTCCCAGGTTCGAATCCTGGTGAAGACTGGGATTTTCCACTTTGGAATCTTTGGGCGCCTCTGAGTCCACCCAGCTCTAATGGGTACCTGACATTGGTTGGGGAAAAGTAAAGGCGGTTGGTAGTTGTGCTGGCTACATGACACCTTTGTTAACCGTAGGCCAAAAAAAAAACAGATGAACTTTACATCATCTGCCCTATAGACCACAAGGTATGAAAGGGGAACTAGTTAGGCCAGGTTCACATCTAACTTTGCATTCACTTGCACCTATCCTTTGATCTGCTGTACCGTTGGGGCACAACACAAGATCTGTTAACCTTCTTTCTCCATTCTTATCTATCATTTGTCTTTGATATAATTTCATTTGGATGTTCTTTCTGAAAATATTGAAGTCTGCCTGGGTGGACCACTTCGGGGGCCGATTTTGAGTTTGTGTTTCCACACAGTCTTTGTAACCTTGTTGTTTATTAAAATAGTTTGTGGAAGTTTTATTCAACTTCGGTATCTAGACAGTGATACGCCCACAACTATTTATTTGTACTATATTACCGCCACACCAAAAAGTTTAACTCCTTCCACCTACGCTGTCTAAGTATCCATAAGGTGCGTTGGTCCGACCACATACCAGACACAGAAATCTTAAAGCTTTCCAACATGAACAGTATCAATGCGACAGTAAAAAGGTCCCAACTTCGATGGGTGTGACATGTAGTCCGCATGCCAGACAATCGCCCTCCCAAACGACTTCTGTACGGGGAGTTGTGTGCAGGAAAGCGTTCCCAGGGAGGTTAATACAAGCTCCTTCAAGGAATGCGATATCGACATTCACGACTGGGAAGCACTAGCTCTCAATCGCTCCACATGGCGGTCGGCTTTTTAAAGCGACGATTGGACTTTACAGTCATCATAGGAAATGAGAAATGTGCTCATCTTCGATCACGGAGGAACTATATATATATATAGTTGTACTAGTTGTTTGCAGCAACAACCCAACGACTATCAACAACGTGTAGCTCTTTATTTGAAACATTGTCATTCTTCGCTAGACATCTTTTATTTATTCAACCATTGTTTTGGCTCAACTATATGCATAATGGTGTTCAGTTCAGTGTTGATTACAAATGTATGGCAGAGTTATAGAACCTTAGCACAACAATTGAACTCATTCTGTATATTTCTCTTGCTAATTACGGCTTCATTCATTCATGGGTTTTACTTAGGGAATAATTTATTGAAAGATTTAGAACTTCGTTTGTGTGACACAGTTTCAGTTGCTATTTTTTGTTTGTGTTATTACGTTATCATTGTGGCATGACGGAGACAGAATCTGACATTGTGTAGATGATAGGGACAAATGGGCGATCTCTGAACATGAAGTCTGAATGTCGAGCTGTAGCGTGGAAACATTATTTCAACATGACCAGAGTTACGTTTTAAAGGATGTTGACCGGCTGATCTACATTGATTAGCTAAAACGATTTACTTGTTAACATGGAATCCTCCCCTTTTCACTATTAGAAAATGAAAAGTATAGTTACCCCCTTTCTCTGCCCACTCTAACATTATTCTAATTGTTTTTACATTTGACCATTAGTGCCCATCACATAGAATATACAAAACACATTATCACAAAAAACAGACACAAAAACTCTTTTTTTCACCCTAGCATTTAAATCATTGAATTAAATTTAACTTTCTGAAACTTCACACATAATGTTTGAATGAACTGTGGCATCAACGTACATTTCGTTTGATATAATAATATTGATTTGTAATCAGTGGCGTAGCTGGGAATTTGCCATCATTTGGGGGCCAGAAGGGGGGGCTTAACTTCTTTAGGGGCCCCTGCATTTTAACATGCGACATCATGACATGAGGTAATGGCGTAATACTTAATATTTAATGTAAAAAGAATTTTGAACAATCATTTGGGGGCTTCCTTAAATGGAGGCCTTGGGGGTTTTTCAAATTCTCCCCCCATCCTCCCACCATAGCTACACCATTGTTTGTAATGTCACATTATCTGTTATGCACAATGTAAGAAACATTTCCATACATAATTAACAAGGAAAGCGCTTTGAAGACATGAAGCTGTGTTTATCATATTAAGTCTGGTCAGGATGCATCACAATGGCAATCAGTTGGGGACAACAGTTTCTCCACGATGCTAGCCATTGATGCCTGAGTCTCTCCAAACACTCAGCGCAATCTTCATGTGAACTCAGATGTGACATTCAAGCAGAACCTAGACGTTTCTTTTTCTTTTATACTGATTAAATCGATTTAGTGCAATGTTTTTTATTAACACAAAATAAAAGATTGACCCCTAGTAGTGGGGGATAAAATGTAAGATTGAAACATACTAGTATATTATAGAATCCTAGAACATATGTAGCAGCATCATAAACCACTTAGACAAACATAATGTTCTTACTCCATACCAACATTGCTTTAGGAAATATAGATCATGTAAAACACAACTAATAGAACTAATTGATTTTTCATAAGGTTTAGATAATTGTGAGCAAATAGATGCTATCTTATTAGATTTTTCAAAGGCTTTTTGACAAAGTTCACCACCATAGTTTGCTTAAAAAATAAAATAGTTTGGCATTGATTGTCCATTGCATCAGTGGATGAGAATTTTCTGATAGGGAGAGAACAAACTGTAATAATAAATGGCTTTAAATCAACACCAATAACAGTAAACTCAGGTGTACCTCAAGGAACAGTCTTAGGTCCACTACTATTTTTAATTTACATAAATGATTTACCAAATTGCATTAGTTCAGGAACAAAAGTCAGATTATTTGCAGACGATTGCATAATATATAGAACAATAAAAACACAAGTTACAAAAATTTTACACAGATGAATTACAGAAATGCGAATCAAATTGGAGCATGTCTTTCCACTCATAAAAATGTCAGTTATTAAGAGTAACAAAAAAACTAAAACAAATGAATTTCTTATCTTATTCACGGTAAACCAGTAACACAGACTAAAAACGCAAAATACGTAGGTGTTATAATATATCGAAAACTGTCATGGAATCCCCATATTATTGAAACTATCAAAAAATCAAACAAAGCATTAGGGTTTATTAAAAGAAATTTCTATAAACCAAATAAGAACATAAAATTAAAATCTATACCTTGGTTAGGCCAATAATAGATTATGCATCCTCTGTTTGGGACCCCCTCAACTCAAGAAAACATTAAGAAACTGGAACAGACACAAAATAGAGCAGTGAGATTCATAACAAACGAATATTCACATTTGAATAGAGTAACACCATTTCCTTTTCATGAAAAAAAAGGAACAGAAAGACCTAGATTAATTATAATTTTCAATTATTTTTATATTCATCTTATTAAAAATACTCAAATGCTTACATTATATATGTTATATAATCACTAAATTTAGAAAGCCTCCAGGATAGAAGACTCAAAAGTAAAGTAGTAATTATACATAAAACACTTAACCATAATCTTCAAATACAAAAACAAAATTAAATAAAATACTCTGAAAGACACAAAGATAAAGGCTCATTCTTCGTCCCATATGCTAGAACAAATTTGTACAAATACTCCTTCTTCCCTAGTGCTATTAGAGCATGGAATGGGTTGCCTGAGGTAGCCATGAAAACCAGTGACTTAACAGAATTTAGGTCATTGGTAAATATGCATGACTAGATGCATGACGCGTAGGACGTAATCATCTTCTTTTTTTGAAGTAACGTCTTTCTTAGATAAGATAAGAAAAGATTGACACGTACTAGTGTGGGATAAAATATAAGATTGACACATACTAGTGTGGGATAAAATATAAGATTGACACATACTAGTGTGGGATAAAATATAAGATTGACACATACTAGTGTGGGATAAAATATAAGATTGACACATACTAGTGTGGGATAAAATATAAGATTGACACATACTAGTGTGGGATAAAATATAAGATTGACACATACTAGTGTGGGATAAAATATAAGATTGACACATACTAGTGTGGGATAAAATATAAGATTGACACATACTAGTGTGGGATAAAATATAAGATTGACACATACTAGTGTGGGATAAAATATAAGATTGACACATACTAGTGTGGGATAAAATATAAGATTGACACATACTAGTGTGGGATAAAATATAAGATTGACACATACTAGTGTGGGATAAAATATAAGATTGACACATACTAGTGTGGGATAAAATATAAGATTGACACATACTAGTGTGGGATAAAATATAAGATTGACACATACTAGTGTGGGATAAAATATAAGATTGACACATACTAGTGTGGGATAAAATATAAGATTGACACATACTAGTGTGGGATAAAATATAAGATTGACACATACTAGTGTGGGATAAAATATAAGATTGACACATACTAGTGTGGGATAAAATATAAGATTGACACATACTAGTGTGGGATAAAATATAAGATTGACACATACTAGTCACTAGTGTTGGATAAAATGAGGGAGAAAAAATAAAGTAATGGTTGTCATAATGTAAGTTGACATAGAGGTTTTACCGTTAAACCATTTCCATTGCAATTAGGAAAAAAAACTATCTCTTTTCCTGTCTTTAACGTATTTGTTTTTAATGTGCCCCGTTCACACTTTTGCCCAAGGCCCCTATTTGTGGTGAACCTCGCTAAACAAACGAATGTAAAATTTAGAAGTATTTTATACGAGGCTGGCAATCGTTATAGGCCTGAACATTGACCTGCAACGTCTCAACCTGTGGGCAGTTTAGACCAATAGCTCATAGGCACGTCGTCCAGATCTGTGGCGTGGCGATGAGCTGTTGGTTTATAACGATTGGTCTAGGATGGGGTATCTAATGAGAATTTTCCCCTTTTTAAAACAAAAAGTATTTCTTACATAAATTGGTATCACAAAACAAATTTGTAAAATTGTTACCCACTAGTGATGGTTCATACTTTGGGAATTACTTGGGGGGGGGGGATATTAATTTAGAAAGACGCGACCAAAAGCTGAAAACATTGAGTTTAGATGTATATGTAATACATAAGATCCAGCCCTCCACGCATCAGGGAGCAGGCATCAGTGAGGTTTGACTTAGAAGAGGTCCAGATATTGTTGGGGCGATACATTACCGTAGATCTTATATCAAAAGAAAAATAAAGCATACATTGACCAGATGTTCAGCTCGACGTCTGCTAACTGTCTTTGACAAATGTGTGAAGCACACAGGCATCAAGTCCAAAGGACATTCCCAAGTGACATAATTTTTTCCCATCTAGTTTGGCATTTTGCTAAAACGTGAGCTCAAAAGTTCAGGCTTGTTCTGATTTCTACGTTTCGGGCGTTCCACCATAACTCAAGATTATGTCCTGGCACAAACCTCCCGCAGGGTTCGAACTCGGGACAATCGTGACCACAGTTCGACGCGCCGCAAGACTAGGCAGCCATCATTAGTGAGTTGAGTTCCAGGCTGTCGTACATGTTCTCACATGTGAAAAAGAAAACAACAAAATACCTTCATTCAACAGTTTTTATTCGTGGCGCATTTTGAATTCGTAATGTACTTTTTGATGTATGGCATGCGATTGAAATAAATATTAATGATATTTGATAAGAAAATGTTTAATTATAAAGCTAATATCAACTAACAACTTTTATATCAACTAACAACTTTTATATCAACTAACAACTTTTATATCAACTAACAACTTTTATATCAACTAACAACTTTTATATCAACTAACAACTTTTATATCAACTAACAACTTTTATATCAACTAACAACTTTTATATCAACTAACAACTTTTATATCAACTAACAACTTTTATATCAACTAACAACTTTTATATCAACTAACAACTTTTATATCAACTAACAACTTTTATATCAACTAACAACTTTTATATCAACTAACAACTTTTATATCAACTAACAACTTTTACATCAACTAACAACTTTTATATCAACTAACAACTTTTATATCAACTAACAACTTTTATATCAACTAACAACTTTTATATCAACTAACAACTTTTATATCAACTAACAACTTTTATATCAACTAACAACTTTTATATCAACTAACAACTTTTATATCAACTAACAACTTTTATATCAACTAACAACTTTTATATCAACTAACAACTTTTACATCAACTAACAACTTTTATATCAACTAACAACTTTTATATCAACTAACAACTTTTATATCAACTAACAACTTTTACATCAACTAACAACTTTTATATCAACTAACAACTTTTATATCAACTAACAACTTTTATATCAACTAACAACTTTTATATCAACTAACAACTTTTATATCAACTAACAACTTTTATATCAACTAACAACTTTTATATCAACTAACAACTTTTATATCAACTAACAACTTTTACATCAACTAACAACTTTTACATCAACTAACAACTTTTATATCAACTCACTATTGACTAATACAATTTTTGAACACGTTTTTTTCTCCCATTTTCAATTCTCGATTGAGTATTTATAGTTTCTAAGAAACCATGAATGAATATATATGAAAAATTAAACAATTAAAAAATGATAATTAATAATATTCAATACTAAAAGGGTAATACATTTTACGGTATTGATCATTGGATAAGGTTAGATAAGTTTTGTTTTTGTTTTTTAAAGTATGTTTTTTTATTTTGCTTTTTTTTTTAATTTTGTTCTATTTTTGTTCTTGGGAACAGGCAATGAAATATGAGCTGCTACTTAGGACGATGGCGAAGGTTGAAAGAAGTTTTCTGGCTACTTGTAGCAGTGGCTACCATATCCATGCTGGTCTCCATTCACCTAGGGGTCCAGCTTTCTTGGTTCGGGTCACCTGTTGGAAACAGCAAGGTCAGCATGCCATTTCGTATTTATTTCTTAACGTTTGACTCAGGGGTGTCTGCGTATCACATGTATCGAGCACACGTCCAGGCCTAGAAGAAACATTGTAATGTGTCTTGTTAAAGTCTCTTGTATTTATGGTATTACTTTTTTTAAGTGCATTAATATTTGCGAATTCAACATAGTGAGACCTCGATGTATAGTACCTCTTTCAGACCTTTCAGACCTTTCAGACCTTGCGATCTATGGGGCAGATAATGTAAAAGGTAATCTGTTTCTGTGGCCCACGGTTAAACAAGGGTGTCATGTGGCCAGCACAACGACCTACCACCTTAACTTTTTCCCAACTAATGTCATGTACCCGTTATAGCTGGGTGGACTCAGAGGCGCCCTAAAGATCCATAAATGAACAATCCCAGTCTTCACCAGGATTCGAACCCGGGACCCTTTGGTTCGGAATTCAAGTGCTTTACCACTCAGCCACCGTGCCTTCAAAGCCGTCGATTAGTTACTTTATTGAGAGTCTGTCCTCATCCATCATATAGTCCATACCATGTTGTGTAAGTCATCTCTCTAAACTAGTTGAAGAATTCACTTTTTTTTTAGATTTTCATCTTTGGTGGATAACAACTAGCTGACAATTTAGTGTAACCGGTGTAAAGAAATATTAGAAAAAAAAAGGAAATGTGATTTAAAAAGAATAAGATAATTTGTTTCTATATTTGCCCACTTTTAGCTCTGTAAAAGCACATTTTCAAGCTCTTTCTCTTGTCACACAAACCTATTTGTATTTCTGTATTAGAAAAATTGTATAATAATAATAATAAGGCTTGTCTTCGAGTCCGAGGATTAGTATAAGTATAATAGTATAATATAGTTACCAAATTTCTCTGGTCATTTGTATTATTCAGTTGGCAACAAAGATTTGTAAATGTTTTCTTCACAAATTTGTTAAAGGCTGTTAGCAGACGTTGAGTTAATCATCTGGCCAATGTATGCAAGTCTTGTTTTTCTTTTGCTGTTAGATCTACGATAATGTATCGCGTTACTAATACCTGGACCTCTTCTGCTAAAGCCTGGACTTTATTTTCTTACTACGTTTAGACCTGTTGAAGCCTACTCACGGATACCTAGATCTCATTTATTATATATGTACAGCTTTTGCTAAATCTGGATTTCTTTAACTAAGCTAGTTTGACATTCTCTAGTCAAATGTTTTCAGGTTTTATTTCTAAATTAAAATCCCCCCAAGGAATTCACTAAGCAGGAACCATTGCTTCTACGTAGCAATGTTATACATTTTTTTGTGAGGAATTGTTCATTGGATATTCCCTCCTTATTAAATATAAAAACAATTTCTGCCTAGTTGTACATTCGTTTGTTTAGCAAGGACCACCACATATCAGGACCTAGTGTCCTACAAATAGTTTTGAATCTATATATCGTGAATATCCCCAATAGTCTTAGATTTAAGATTACACAAATTTGCATTTTGAGTTGTAGATATAGATGTATTTAATAAAGTCTTGTATTTCCTAAATGCTTGGGTCGTTGTCTGTTAAAGTTTTGCAGATTTTTCTTTTGAAATCCTTGAAAGATTGAAGACAATGCCTTCTCTTGTTCAACAAGGGAACAAACCCGAGCCTCTGTTCCAAATCTTTATCAAGATCCAAAACTTTTCTTTAAACATAAAAATTACCTCCCCTCAGAATTTTTTTTTTTTTTTTTTTTTTGATACGATGTTATGGCTAGTAGTTTATTCTAAATACAATTAAACTGGATTTCTGTCCGAGGGTGAATGAAAGTTTGTTTCTAAATCCTTCACTTGACTGTTTCTTACACATAACGTCGAAATACTTCTATTTAGTACTTTGTAAAAAGCATTAGTTTCTCTTTCTGATCTTACGATCTACTGGTAGATGAAGTAAAGCTTATCTGTTTCTATAGCCAACGGATAACGATCGTGTCATGTGGCCAGCACAATGACCAACCGACCCTCATTTCCTAACATACTCATTAGTTAGGTGGACTCAGGGGCGTCCTGCACATTTTTTTCAAATGCAAAATCCCAGGCATTTCAAGATTTGAACTCGAGATCTCTCGGTTCAGAAGCCAATCAATTTACTCCTCGACCACCACGACCGTAATACTTCTATTAAGGGAGATAAATTGATTGTCTTGATTGAAGAAGAGAGGAAATGGAAGGAAAACAACTAACTATATTATACTATTATACTTTTACTAATCCTCGGACTCGAAGACAACCCTTATTCGTATTATTATTATTATTATACAATTTTTCTAATACATAAATACAAAGTTTAAATGAAATTGTATATAGTATTAGCAGATGAAATTTCAATTTTCTCCGAGGCATTTTGTGGAGCGCCACGGGGATGGATAGTAACTGTAATCTGTGGTTTGAAAGTTCTCTTACGCTGACTGCTTTTGATATGCCCTGGGCATATGTTGACATTTGTCTAGGTGCATTGTGGGTAGTGAAATTGTTTGTTAGCTGCTTGTTGTTCTAAGTCTAAGAGAAGAGGATGGAGAGAACAGGCGCGGGGTGGGGGGGGGGGGGAGAAGTGAAGGTGAAAGGTCGAAGGCCAAGTCAAACCAGTAACCAGACACCGCTTGGTTAATCTTGTACAAAGTGTTTGGGTCAACAGCGGGTCTTCATCTTGTGTGCACATTGAACAGATACGTTTTGTAAGGGGGACAAGGGAGGTAAGCGATATGGAAACAATGGAGGCTTGTATTGACCTGTTCTGACTAGCGTGCAGTGGTTCTCCAAATCTGATCGGAGGCATCTAATTTGTTATACAGCTCTTACGTTTGTTCTAAATAATATGCACAAAATAGTGTAAGCATCTTTTAAAATAAAATCCGATTCAAATGTAACTGTTTATGCAGAAGACTGATAACCGTTAGAATATTTATAGCAATTTTAAAAGTGTTATACAAAGAGAATATACTGTAGAATGGTACCAACGCCAACATCCTTCCAAAACAGAAGAAAAGCTGCAACACCCGTGCATTTCTTTCATTGGACAGATGTGCTTTTCAAAGATTTGTAACAAAAGGTGTTCGCTAATTATACGATTTATTTTTCACCATATGTAAAAGCAAAGCTATGTTAGCATAACAGGATTTAATACTTTAACAAGCCATAAGAAAAAGAAAACTTTAAAAAAACATATTTAAAGATAATAGTGGGATTAAATCCTTATAAACATCCTCATCTCTCAAGTAACCTTTATTCCCCTTATTTCGACATCAAACAAAAAAATTAATCACCACAATTAATGAACTAATTTTTTTTTTATTGATTCATGTCATGTCAGGTTCGATGAATAATTATGCAAAGTTTTAACTTGATCTGAGAATCAAACTTTTTACCACACAGACAGATAAAGTGAGTTAATATAAATTTTGTAAAAAACAACACAGATTAAAGACCCCTACGTACTTGGGACATGTACCAAACTTATAACAATTAAATGTACACAAATCAAATTGAAGCAGTCAGTATGACATTATGTTTTACTTTGTAACCGCTATGCAATGTATTGCAATGTATACTGTCATCCCAATGGAATCGAGCACAACACTCGCCCTGTCACACACACC